>JADMNL010000036.1:11702500-13188333 GCA_016271365.2 Neoceratodus forsteri
TCATTTATTTTGTACAAGTAGTCTGCTGTTGCTACACCCGAAGTCCCAATTCTTCGCCCATGTCATCATAATCATTTCCATCATGGCAACAGACTGATGTCAGCAGCGAAGGATCGGGAGCTCAGATGCACACAAGCAGCTGGAGTCACAGAAATCGGAGGGTCAATGTATCGTTTTTCATGCAGGTTTTCCTAGTAACCTAGAACAAGGGAAAATATAAATAACATAAAGCATTACTGCAGCTGTTTCTAAAATGTGTTTTTCTATTCCTTCCCTGCACCAGTGTTATGTCTGTATGTTTAATCTGCTAGACACAAGGAAAAGTTACGTATTCCAGCCTCTCTTGTCACGTTCACCCAACTGTATTCACTGCATTTCCTCTTCTCTTCGTATAGGAAGCACCACAAAACCACAGCCACTTGAACATATTTAAAGAAACATGACAGACGGCCTCAGTAACTGTAAAAACTCTATGCACCAAGTAAAACACCAGTCTAGTTCTTTCTTTATTACTCCTGCCATTTGTATTGCAACAGGAACTTGGCCTCTCATAGCTCATCTGCTCCTACGGCTTATTCTGCCATATAATTCTTATTTTGTGACATCAATTCCAGAGCGACAGACTGATGTAGAACCTCAGATTTGGGAGAAGCATCAGAAGCACATGACCACTAAGAGTCAAGATGGCCGCTGTGACTTTTTGCTGCTGACCAAATCTCTGTCTCAAAGTTACATTTTATATAGACAGGTCACTAGAATTAAACCTGGTCGTATCTATGTCTTTTTCCTCCTATATTAAAGTATCCCTTGGGTAATGTGGGGAAGGTAATTATGGCTGGCCAGTGAGATCATCCGTCAGCAGACCTACCTAACCCCAAATAACAGTCTAGGCCCACAGCTAATGGCCTAGGCCTTCAGCCCAGCCAGCCCACAATTAACAGTCTAGGCCTTGGCCTTCAATCCAGCCTGCCTTCAACTAATGAGCAAGGCCTAGGCCCTACAGCCCAGCCTGCCCTCATCTAACAGTTTAACCCTTCGGTCCACCCTGCCCTCAAGTAATGATCTAGGCCTGGGCCTTCAGCACAGCCTGACCCCAATTAATGATCTAGACCTATACTCGAGCTAACAGTCCAATCCAACACCCAACCCGGCCCAGCTAACAATCTAGTCCAACCCCTTAGCCTGATCAAGCCAACACAGTCTAGTCCCAGAGCTCATTCTTACCCCAGTGAACTGTCAAGGCCCACAGCTCAGCTCGGCCTAAGATAACAGTCTACGCCTGTGAACTGGCCTGTTCCATCTTGCCATAATATACACACATTAAACTCTCCTAACACAAGGGCTCTGTGTAGGTGTTTGCACTACATGGTCATTGCGATACATACCAGCTTGTGAATGCGGTCCAGAACCAGGTCAATGATCTCCTTGCCGATGGTGTAGTGACCGCGAGCGTAGTTATTAGCAGCGCCCTCTTTGCCAGTGATTAGTTGCTCAGGGTGAAACAGCTGGCGGTAGGTACCGGTGCGTACCTCATCTTTGGCGGGGGGGGGAGGAGGAGAGGAAATTATATTAGGGAAGGGTAACAAGTGAGACATTCATCTTAAACCAGCAGTGCTACTTAGACAAAAAAATCATACTTTTTACAGTAATGAAGTATTTAAAATGCATTCAGCAATTGTTGAGACAACTTATAATAATAAAATTGTGTAATTAGTGTGGCTCTACACTAAAGATGGCAGCCCCCTGCAGTCTCCAAAAATGTCCTTACCAGAGGTAATTTTTCTAATTTTATTTTATTTACACTTTTAATTTTTTTGCCCCCATTTCTCCTTGCCAGCAGCCAGGTCCTCCTTCCAGCTGTAGGAGTCCTTCGATGGTCCAACCTGCCACCAGCCTCTGCTCGACATCTCCAGAGTCCCGAATGTAACCCACAGCTTGTATCCTGTGGTTGGGCCCCTTCTGGTTCCCCATGCCAGGAGAAGGATACTTCGCTTGATGATAGAGATTCAGGAGCAGGAGCCGGTAAGGCACAGGAGGAGTCAGTAGGGCTCTACCATGGCATGAGGGACAGCTTCATCCTCCTGGGTTCACTGGCAGTATATTTTCACATCAAGCCCTCCCATATCCCTCTCCAGTGCATGCTCCTGAGGAGCGGCCTAGCAGAATGCCTATCAGGGCCATCGGAAGGGTGGGCGAGCCCTGCCCCACCATCAGAACTCCCCCTGCCAGCTCCACTTTGGGCGTGCAACATCTCCGCTTCACCATCTAGGGAGTGGGTGCATGCCAACATAGGGCTGCTCCAGAGGGACCACTTGTTCCTTCCCACATGACATGCCCTCCTCCTTCACCACTAGGGGGCAGTCATACAGCAGAAAGGTACTCTCCCTACCTGGGACAGGAAGCCTCCAAGATGGACACCAAAGCCATGCCTTGCCAGTCAGCATCAGATGTTCTGGGCTTGGGGCGCAAACCCTGGTAGTCTGGATGGCAAGTTGTAGTGCTTCCGCTATGGTAGCCAACAGTGAGGTCACTCTTTAGCTGCCCACACTGTATTCCCAATGCAGATATGTCAGGGTGCTGCTGGCACTGATTCCTTCTCTCTCTCTCACAATTCAATTTTATTCAAAATTAAATAGTACAATGCAAAATGACCAGTAATAACCTAAAACAGTTACAGCTATATATATATATATATATATATATATATATATATATATATATATATATATATATATATATATATATACACACACACATTTTTTTTTTTTTTTTTACATACACAACATATCAAATAAGACGTTTTGTATTTTCATTCAAAATGAAATTGTTGAACCTGATAAAGAAATATCTGAGGAGTTTTCTTGTGCTGCTGGGAGCCGGGGCCGCACTGGCGGTGGGAGCGAGTGAGGAGGACCACATCGGTGGTCACTGGAGCCCCGGGGGGCCGCAGGAAGCTGCATCGGTGGCAGAGGAGCTTTGGATGGCCGCCGATCAGTTGCAAGGAGCGGTGGGGCCAATCAGCGCCAAGTGCACGATTTTCAAGGAGCGACTGGGCTATAAAGGCCATTAGCCCAGTCGCAAGAGCTGCTGAGGAGTTTCTTTGTCCCAAACCACCCACCCCGGCCTCTATTAAATATTCGGTGGGGGTGGAACCTTGGAAGGGGAAAGGCTGTGAGTGGGAAGCCTGGACTGCTGTGGGTGTCCTGGATTGCTGCTGCTGACTGGAACTGGGAGGAGCAAGTAGAGTGGGTGAGGACTGAGAATACCATAGAAACAGTTGACTATATGCTGCTGAAAGACATGGAGTGTGGGTCCTGATTCAGGGCTGTGCTGTGTTTACTGCAACTAAACTTGGGAGGGAGGCAAAACAGTATGCTGGGAGATGCTTGGGCACCACTGAGTACATGCTAGTCGCACATATGGCTGTGGAATTTGAGAGTCGTGAACTGGGAAACTGCTGACAATACTGCGTATACTGCTTTTATACTGCTGATTATATAGTACTGTTCTTCGATAGTGCTGCCTTATATGTGAGCTTATAACTGCTGATTTATATAGTGTTGAGGGGTTTTGAAAACTGTAAAAGGGGATACCTGCGGATTGAACAATTGCCCAAGTGAGGGGGGCAAAAACTATTGGGCTGCAAGTGGCTAGGCCTGCTCACACCAAAATGAGGGTGGATTCGGGGCCGACCAAAGCGGGCATCTTTGGCAGGGTGATTGGGTGTTCAGGGTGGGGGCAGCGATAATCCTAAATTGGGCATGGAAGAACGGAGGATGCCCAGTGTGTTCCCAGCTGGCAGGACTTAGGGCGGAGGTAGAGGGGATCAGAAAAGAACTAGAAGACATGGGGGGGGGTTGTGAGGGGAAATGGTGCCATGGAGGGTGGAGTGGCCACTACAGCATACCCCAGGGTGCAGGTAGGAGGAGGGTGTATTACATGCAACTCAGAAGGGGTAGGGCGATCACAAGCAAAAATGGATAACACCCACAGGAGGGCGGCCAGAGGGAGATAAGGGGGGCAGGTGACAACAGGGGCAGGCATTACTTTTAGCAACAGATACACCATGCTCTACCCAGATGAGGAGGTAGTTGGGGGCAGGAGGCAGAGAACATTTGGTTGGGTTACGGGGCAGGGAGAAGGGAGTAGGAGGAAATGACACTAGAGAGGAGAAGGCAGGCAGTGAGAGGGATCCAGTAAGATAGAAGGGTGGAGGCGGGGGAAGGGGAGGGGGAACTGGGGCTAAGAGACACCCAGGCTGGGGGAGTCAGCCAAGGGAGGGGGGTAGAGGGCACCCTAGAGAGGCCAGGAGGAGAAGGGGTGTAGGAAAATTATGCCAGAAGGGAGGGGAGATAAGATCTGAAGGGAGGGAGGCAGGAGGAGGGCAGTTGGAAGGGGATCTGTGGGCTCTGGCCCAAAAAGGGAGTCCAGGTGGGGTGGCCAGCTGTGCCGGCCAGGAGGTTGGGGGGGGAGAACAGTAAACTGGAAGCTGCATGCAGAAGGAAGAGCACGGTAGGTCACATACAGACTAGTGAACCCCGGACAAATGGGGGTGCGAGGAGTAAGCTGGGGGCCGATGATAGAAGGAAGAGCTTGGAAGGGGTCAAAAGGGCCAGTAAGGGGGGGTAAAGGTGATCCTGCTGGGGGACTCCATGACCAGGGGCATCCAGTGGGAGGGAGTAGGGGAAGGTACAAGCAGCAAAGTCAGGGTTAAATGTATCCCGGGACTATCCGTTCACAAGGCCAAATTCCAGCCATATTCCTTAGCTTTGGAATGCAGGGGAACCCCTGATTTTCTAGTACACCTGGGCACAAATGATTTGGAAGGGAACAGCGAACTGGAAATCCAGGCGAGGTTCCGGGAACTAGCCAAGGTCTGCCATTCTATTGGGAGTTAAATCTCTTTCTCGGAAATCCTGCCAGCACCTAGGGCATCCGGGGATGCCAAGCACAAACTAAGAAGTGTGAACCAGTGGCTCAGGGAGTGGTGCAGGGAGGAAGGGTTTGGACTGGTGAGGGATTGGGGAGACACATGGGATGACAAGGGGTTATATGCTAGGGACAGGCTACATCTTAACCTAGAGGGGAAGGAGATACTAAGCTGAAACTCGCCGAATTGATAAACGTGAAGTGGGGTTTAAACTTATAAAGGGGGGGAGGGACTAGAGCAGGACTGGAGACAGGAGGACTGACCGTGGTCCCTGGTCTACGGCTGCAAATAAGGGCAGGGGACTCCGATGGACACAGTGCAAGAGCTGTGCAGGAGAGGTCAAACAGGGAGTGCGCAGGGCCAAATCGGCGGTGCAGGGGAGGGTGGGTGGGGTGGAGGATGGTCCTGGTCAATGCCAGAGTATGGGCAACAAAATGCCAGAGCTACAGGCGATGCTGGCCGAAGAGATCAGCGGATGTGCAGCAATTACGGAAACGTGGGCCACCCAGAAAAATGATTGGGACCTAAATTTAGAGGGCTATAAAATATTCAGGAGGGATAGAGAAGTGGGTAGAGGAGGAGGCACAGCACTGATAGTCAAGGATGGAATATTAGTGGAGTGGAAGAGGCAGAGGAGTGAGTGGAAGCTATTTGGGTAATCCTACAATCGGGAGGAGGAAAAAGATTAAAAAGTAGGGGTGGTTTACAGACCACCCGCAATAGATGAGGATCTGGAGGGAAAATTGGTAGAGCACATCAAGGTGCACTGTGACCGGGGAAAGGGTAGGGTGGTGGTCATGGGGGACCCTAATATGCCAGGGGCAGAGTGGAGCACCATGACAGGTGGGGGAGCCTACTGGGGGGGAGGATACTGGATGTTGTCCTTGCAGACAGCAACCGGATAAGGGATCTGGAGGTGTGTAGCCCGCTGGCAAGAGGGGACCATGACACGGTCTGGTTTATGCTGTGCCTGGGGGGGGGGGGAGAAAATAAAAAATTACTCACCTTAGTAATTGTTTCTTCTAATGGAGTCTTGCTGTATTCTAACTATTGCAGTTAGCCCCAGCCTTTAAACTGCCCCGGAGAACAAAGGGTTAACTTTCTATGCAGAGCATAGAATGCTGAGCTCGAGCTCGGTTGAGGTCTCTGTCTGGAGCCCTTTGAAATCCAACCATCAAATTCTTACAAGTAAAAACTCACTAACTATCCTATGTGGAAATAGTAAAATTTTTACTAGCCAACTAGCAACAAAAAGTTTTGGATTCCCAAAGGAAGACTCAAGTCAGGAAACCCAAAACCAAAAACCAACCCAAATAATAATAATAATAATAATAATAAAACACCCAAACAAAAATAAGAGGGTGTAAAAGGAGCACCCCTGAGGTGCAACACTGCACCTGCCCACCCACTTCCCAAAAACTGGTTCTGAGAGGGGAGGCAGGGAGGGAGGTCAGAATACAGCAAGACTCCATTAGAAGAAACATAATTACTAAGGTGCGTAATTTTTTCTTCAAACAACATGAAGTCTTGCTGTATTCTGACAATTGCAAACTACCATGCAGTACCTTCTTGGAGGAGGGCCAGAACCTATTTTGGGAATAGGCTCTGAAGTACTGCTGTGCCGAACCGAGCATCACTCCTAGCCTGGATATCCAGAGAGTAATGCTTGGTAAAAGTATGGACTGTTTTCCAGGTGGCTACTTGACAAATTTTGTAAGAGAGGAATATCCCTGGCAGCAGCCAGGGAAGCAGCTGTACCTCTGGTGGAGTGAGCACTCAAGCCTGAGGGTGGAATTTTTCCTAGTTTTTCATAGCAGAATTATATACAAGACACAATCCACCTGGCAATAGTTCTCTTGGTGGCAGGTTTGCCCTTCCCCACTTCTCCATAACTGAGGAACAGCTGGAGGGAATCAAACCTGTGACCCTTGGTATGCTCTATATAGCAGCTAAGGGCCCTTTTAACATCTAAACTGTGTAGCCTTCTCTCTCCTGAAGAAGAATGATCGGTGAAGAAAACAGGGAGAGACAGACTGATTCAAGTGGAAATCTGAAACCACTTTGGGCAAGAACTTTCTATTGGTTCTAAGGACCACTTTATCCCTATGAAAAGAGATAAAATCAGGTTCCACTGGCGGGGCTTGCAATTCACTGATACGCCTGGCAGAGGTAATGGCTACCAAAAACACAGTTTTCCAAGTCAAGTACTTAAGCTCTGCTGAGGACATAGGTTCAAAGGGAGGTTGCATAAGTTGAGAAATGCAAACATTTAAATCCCAGGCAGGGGCATGGTCTCTAAAGGGAGGATTGGTATGAAGCAATCCTTTAAAGAATTTACAGAACACAGGATGAGATGATAGTGAGGAAGACTTCCCCACTGACAGAAAAGCAGAAACAGCTGACAAGTGCACCTTGAGAGTAGCTGGTCTGAGGCCTAAGCCATTCAGATGGACCATATAATCCAGAACTGTAGGCAATTCAGCAGTGCCTGTGGAAACATGTTTCTTGGAACACCAAATGCTGAATCTCTTCCATTTGGAGTTACATGTTTTTCTAGTGGCAGGCTTTCGAGAGGCTTTGAGGATGTCCAGAACCCCCTGAGACAGATGCAAATCTGCATACTCTAACTCTTCAAGAGCCATGCCTTGAGATTGAGAGACTGAAGACTGGGGTACCAAATCCTCCCCTGAGAGGAGGTTACCAGGTTGTAATTCTTGGGAAGAGACAAGGGAAGATGGACTGCTAGGGACAGCAACAGGGGGTACCAAGGCTGTCTGGCCCAGTCTGGAGCAATCAGAATCACTTTGCAAGGTTGTGACCTTATCTTGACTAAAACTTTGAACAGTAGAGGAAAGGAGGGAAGGCATACAAAAATTTCCCTTCCCGGTTCAGAATCAGAGCATCCAGAGGGACTGTGCCCAAGACTGGGGGTCTGCAACAAAAGAGAGGAAGTTGGTGATTGTCTGGGGCTGCAAAGAGATCTATCTCTGGAGTGCCCCACCTTGAAAAAATCACCTTCAAGACCAGAGGGTCCAGGGACCATTCGTGATGGCTCTGTGAGATCCTGCTCAGCGCATTTGCTAGCACATTGTCCTTCCCTGGAGGGTGGACTGCTATCAGAGAGGTTTGCAGGGAATAAGCCAGGGATCACAATTTCATGGCTTCTGTGCACAAGGCCGTAGACCGAGTGCCTCCCTGCTTGTTGATGTACCACATGGTGGTGGTGGTGTCTGTTCTGACTTGAACCACCTTGTTCTGCACTGACTGAGAGAAAGCTTGCAGGGCCAGAAAAACTCCCCTGAGTTCTAGGAGACTGATATGGAGAAGGGATTCCTGAGGGGACCACAGTCCCTGGGGAGTGAGAGCCCCCAGATGGGCTCCCCAGCCTAGAAGGGAAGCATCTGTGGTAAGGACCACTGAATGAGGCCGAGTGGCAAATGGGACCCCTTGCCTTAAATAGTCCTGATCCTGCCACCATTGAAGGGCTTGGATAAGGGTCCGAGTCACTGGAATCAGTTTGGTAAGGGAATCCTTCCTTTGGGACCAAAAGACCCTCAGATGGAACTGAATGTCCCTCATCTGGAATCTTGCCCCTTGGACCACTGCTGTAGAAGCTGCCATGTGGCCCAACAGCTGGAGGAAATGCCTTGCTGGTCGAGACACCTGAAGGCTGAAGGAAGAAACCTGTTCTATAAGAACTCTTGCCCTTTCCAGGGGAAGAAATGCTCTTGTTTTGACAGTATCCAGCTCTGCCCCTATAAAGGTAAGGAGCTGCACTTGCTCGAGAACTGACTTGGGAAGGCTGAGAAGAAATCCTAGAGAAGTGAACATTTGCTGGGTCACTTGCCGGTCTGAGTTGACTTAGTCTGGAGACTGGCCCACTATGAGCCAGTCGTCCAGATATGGAAAAATGGAAATCTTTTGCCTTCTTAGAAAGACAACGACTACTGCCAGGCACTTTGGGAAAACCCTTGGGGCTGATGTTAGACCAAAGGGCATTGCTTTGAACTGATAGTGGCCTGAGGGCAACTCAAACCTGAGGTACTTTCTGTGGGAGCACCTGATGGGAATGTGAAAGTAGGTATGTTTGAAATCCAGGGAGGCTAGCCAGTCCCCTGGCCTTAGAGAGGAAAGAATTATTCCCAGAGTTACCATCTTGAACTTTGGTTTTAAAAGATGTTTGTTCAGGTATCTTAGGTCTAGGATAGGTCGCCACTCCCCTGTCTTTTTTGGGGTAAGGAAGTACCTGGAGTACAGACCTTTGCCCCTGTGTAGGGTAGAAACTCTCTATATGGCTCTTTAAGGCCAGAAGAGATGAAACCTCTGCCTCTAGGGCAAGTATTTCTGAGAGACCTGCAGGTGGAAAAGATCTGGCTCTCATCTTCGGAAATTTTTTGAAGCTGAGAACCAGTCCCTGGCTTACTACTTCCAGGACCCACTTGCCTGAGGTAACAGACATCCAGTCCTGGACAAAGTAAGCCAGCCTGCCCCCTACTGGAATAGGGGAGTCGACCCAGGCAGACCCATCAGGGTGTCTGCTTGGCAGGGGCCTTAGGCTGAGGAGTGGGTGCAGCCCTGCTCATCCCCCTTCTGCCTCTCCCTCTGAAAAACCCCCTCTGTGAAAAGGGAGAAAAGGCCTGTGCTTGGTAAAAAGGCCTATGAAAAGGCCTGTCCCTGCCCCAAGACTGCTGCCTTTGAGGAGTTGCCTGCCTCTCCTTGGCCTGAGCACTCCTATATGTGGTCCTGTACTCGTCCATTTTTTTCATGTAATTCTCTGTCTGCTCCCCAAACAGAGAATTACCCACTACAGGAAAATCCATGGCCTTAGCCTGGGTGTCCTGTGAGAGGCTAGTACATCTGAGCCAAGCCATTCTCCGAAGAGCCACAGATGTAGCCATAACTCTTAATGACACATCATTGGAGTCCACAGCAGCATGAAACTGAACTTTTGATGCCTCAATCCCATCTGCAGCCACCTCCAGCTCCTTGGCTAGCTGGGGGGGCGGCCTGTTTAGCCAGTGCTAGTACAATGTCCCACCTGGACTTCTGGTACCTGGCTGTATAGGCCATATAATTTGCCTGCCTGAGTCCCAAGGAAGATGCCATGTACCCTTTTTTTGCCATGGCATCAATCTTCCTGGAGTCTTTGTCGGGGGTGGGGGTGAAGCCAAGGGAATGTTTGCCTTGTTACAGGCAGCAGCCTGCACAACCCCAACATGGCTGCATTGCTGGTATAAAAACTCCGCATTTGAGCTTGATAGTGTGTACCTCTTATCCATCCTTCTGTCAACAGGAGGTACAGAATTGGGAGACTTCAGGATTTTTTGTGTCCGTTTCCCAAAGGATTTGTGAAGGGGAATACACAGTCTCCTGGACTCTGGGATGTCCATCATTTCTACATAATCAGGCTCCTCCTGATCTTCCATTGCTTCCTCCATAGGAAGCTGGAGGGTTTCAGCCACTTTTCTGTAAAACAGAAAATAGGAAGGGGACTCAAAGCCTAGGAGGGGAAACACCAAAAGGTCTGTCTGGGGAGATATCTGGTTCCACAGGCACATCCAGACTTTCACCATCATCTTCGAACTCCCCCTCCTCCTCAAACTCCGGTTCATAAAAATCTTCAGGGGTATAATCTTGAACTGGGGGAACCGACCGAACCGAAGCCCTGCAAAAAGGTGCCGGATCGGTCGGAACCGGGCGAAGCGATTCCACAATTTGAATCGCTCTGACTATTTCCTCGACGGTTGGAACACGAATCTCTGGATCCGAACCAGTAGATTTGTCTTTGCGTTTCCTTTTTGTAGGAACCGACCCCTCAGGATCGGCTCTCCTCTTGCCCGAAGTAGTATCGCCCTGGTCAGAGGGCAGTCCTTCTGGTTCGGTTGGAACTGAACCAGGCTGGCCATCCGGGTCAGCGGACTTCTCGGCCTCCTTTTCCCTCAGTCTACCTAATCTCTTTTCAATTGTAGATTTAGGAAAATGTTTACAAATTTGTCAGTCTGTATCGAGGTGATCAAACCCCAGACAATAAACACAGGTGGTGTGGAGGTCGGCCTTAGCAAAGACCGCCCCACACTCACTGCAGTGTTGAAACCCAGTGGGCCCGTCTTTTTCTTGGGTTTCTCAGACATGGCCAACCTAACCAAACTTACCCTTTCTATGGCAACCACCAGGCAAGACTCCCTTATCGGTTCCTAACCGTGTCACGGGTTTTGGAAAACAAACGTTCAAAACATGTTTTTTTTTTTTAGAACCAATAAGGACCAGTAACCACACTCTAAAGTAAAACACAAGGATTCACTACAAATGATCGGTTCAGCCGAACTGATCTAACACTTTACAATTTCCACACAGAGAAACAGAACAAAACCTATCTAGTACTCAGGGTACCACAGACAGAGACCGAACCGACTATGAGGAAATAAATTCGGTAAGAACCGACAACTTAACCGAGACTAACAGACTTTCAAACCGAGCTGAAGGAGGAATCTCTGGAGCGACTGTTCAGTGAGGTGGAGTAAAGAATCTGACGGTTGGATTTCAAAGGGCTCCAGACAGAGACCTCAACCGAGCTCGAGCTCAGCATTCTATGCTCTGCATAGAAAGTTAACCCTTTTTTTTTTTTTTTTTGAAATTTCTTTTATCCTCCTGAACGCCTTGTCACTCCACCCTTCGGCTTGCTCAATGCCCACCAGTCCCCATTGAGTCTGCCCTAGAGTGCATCTCAGGTGTCTCCTACCTGCCTCCTTACTCCCTCGGAGCACCTTGCACAGCGGGTCTGCCTATGTTTTTGCGGACTGGGTAGCTGGGCGGCCGTCATCCGGAACATCGAGGTTGTTTTCAGTTTTTCTGTCCTCCTCCCACCCGCTGAGGGGGCGCTGGCTCGCGGACGTGCTTCGCACGCCTGCCAAGTGCCAATGGTGTCCTCCCTCCCGACTCCCAACCCAAGGGAGCGCGTTGCTCAGTCGATCCTTCCACGGCTCTCGGGCGTTGGGTGTATTAAACACCCTGGTACCTCCCGGGAGGGCATCCGTTGGGACGCTCGATCCTCCTTCCCTGCCGAGCCTCAACGCACCCGAGTCCGCTCGAACCCGGTCGCCGGGCGTGTGCGAGGTGTGACGCCCGTGCCTCAACCCTCAGCGCCACCGGGCCGGTCAAAGTTAACCCTTTGTTCTCCAGGGAAGTTTAAAGGCTGGGGCTAACTGCAATAGTCAGAATACAGCAAGACTTCATGTTGTTTGAACCGCTCAAACACAGTGGTGATGGATTTCAGGGGGCGGATTTTGTGGGCATGGGCAGGATACTGAGGGGGAGCTTGAGACAGATCAGGCCAGACATGGATGTAGATAGATTGTGGGAGGCCATTAAAAAAGGGGTACAGGAGGCTATTAGCTTGTGTGCAAGGGTAAGCAGCAAAAATGGCAGGGCCAGCAAGCCGTGCTGGTGGACCAGGGAGGTGCAAGAGGTAGTAGGAGGTAAGAAGGCTGCCTACGCACGTTTTTAAGCATTCCAGAGGGGAATGGGAGAGAGGGGAATACGAGCTGTCTGCTACAAGGGTCACAAGGGTGATGAGGGGATTGAAGGTGAGGATGGAGTACAACCTGGCTAAGGATATACGGGGAAGGATTTTTATAGATACATAGGGGAAAGAGGAAGGGGAGCACAGATCCCCAGGATTAGGACTGGGGTGGATGGGCTCAGGAGGCGGGGAGCAGGCAGAGGTACTCAAGTATTTTGCTTTGGTTTTTAGGGAGGGAGACATGGACTGCATTAAATCAGAAAATGGGGGGGGGCTGAGAGGATAGGGCATTGGGAGAAGAGAGGATTGAAAGAGGCCGGGTCACCAGGCGGGCCAGGCCCAGAAGAGGACGGGGCTTTTTCTGAAGAGAGGGCTAGGGAGGGGGAAATCAGAGGGCAGTGTGAGGGAGGCCCTGCGGACGCTCAAAACTGACAAGGCACCAGGACCGGATGGGCTGCATCCAAGGGTACTGAAGGAGTTGGCAGACAAACTAGCAGCTCCACTAACTGGGCTGTTCAATGCTTCCCTCCAGACAGGAAGGGTGCCCCAGGATTGGAGGGTGGCTCACATAGTGCCCATCCACAAAGGGGGGTCGAGGGAGGAGATCGGAAATTACAGGACTGTCAGCTTAACGTCAGTGGTAGGCAAACTAATGGAGGGCTTCATCAAAGGGATGCTCGGGAGGAAACTGGATAGGCTGGGACACATGGATGACAAGCAGTATGGTTTCATCCCAGGGAGATTGTGCCAGACCAACCTCATAGATTTCTATGACTGGGTGACAGGGACCCTGGACAGACAGAGTCCAGTGGACGTCTTATATCTGGATTTTAGTAAGGCGTTCGACTCGGTTCCCCACTTCGGGTTGTTGGCAAAGTTGGGGGAGATGGGGGTGGGAAGACAGTTGCTTAGATGGGTGTAAAACTGGCTTACAGATAGAACACAGAGGGTGGTGGTGAGAGGGACCGTCTCCTTCCCTAGGGAGGTCGTCAGTGGGGTGCCCCAGGGGTTGGTACTGGGACCACTCCTGTTCAACGCCTGTGTCTCTGATATAGGGACAGGAGTTAGTATTAGGATGAGCCTCTTCGCGGACAACTCTAAGCTGGGAGCATTGGCCAATGGAGAAGAAGCAAGGGTGGCAGTCCAGAGGGATCTGGATACCCTGGAGGGCTGGGCAAGGAGGTGGGGGCTGAGGTTTAACCCGGAGAAGTGTAGGATGTTGCATCTGGGGGTCAGGAACCCAGAGCATGTTTATACCTTGGAAGGGGTGCTACTGCAGGCCACTTCAAGTCAAAGGGACCTCGGGGTGGCGGTAGACACCAAAATGAACAACAGTGAGAACTGCAGAAGAACGGCAGCAAAGGCAAACAAGTTACTGGGCTGCATAGCCCAGGGAATAACGTCCAGGAGGAGGAGTGAGGTGATCCTACAATGCCTTGGTTAGGCTTGGCTCTGTACAATGCCTTGGTTAGGCTGCACCTTGAGTATTGCGTGCAGTTCTGGAGACCGCACCTTAAAAAGGACATAGTACTGTTGGAGAGGGTCCAGAGGAAGGCAACCAGGATGATCTGGGGCATGGGGGATAGGACCTATGAAGACAGGCTGCAAGCCCTTGGGCTGTACTCACTGGAGGAGAGGAGAGATGGGGGGACATGATTGAGGTTTTCAAATATGAGAAAGGGATTAGCAGGGGTGGAGTCAAAGACATGTTTAGGCTAAAGCAAAGGGGCAAAATCAGAGGGCATAAGTGGAAACTGGAGGGGGGAACCTATAGGGGAGAACGTAGAAGGCATTACTTCACAGAGAGGGTGGTAGAGCCATGGAATGCATTGCTCAGGAGCCTAGTCTAGCAAGACACTGTGCAGGGCTTCAAGAGGGGGTGGGACAGATGGTGGTGTCCGAAGCCAGACTGACTCTTACTGGACATCGGATAGCGCCCATGAAGGGCTGGATACTGGCAGACACGAAGACCGACAGGCCTATTCTGATGGCTTTTAGTATGTTAGTATAGCATAAGAAATCCCAAAAGTTACTCTTTATAATTTTACTCTAGCCAAGGTTTCTGATGACCAACAACATAACCCCCCCCCCCCGATCTACTTCTATCCATGATGCACTGCATGACATGGGACTAGGGTCTTAACACTTCAGAATAATCTATCTTGCCTCGGGAATGGAAAAAAAATGGATATATTGATGTTTTTGTTTGTTCCAACTGGATTATTTCCATTTTTGTTAACAAGTACTTCTGCTTTAATTGAGAAATCAAACAAAGTATCTGCTTATTCCAGTCTGACTGCAGCCCCAACTCACCAATAACTGTTGGTTCTAAGTCTACAAAGACTGCCCTGGGAACATGCTTGCCAGCTCCAGTCTCGCTGAAGAAGGTGTTGAACGAGTCATCCCCTCCTCCGATGGTCTTGTCGCTGGGCATCTGGCCATCAGGCTGGATACCATGTTCCAGGCAGTAGAGCTCCCAGCAGGCATTGCCAATCTGGACACCAGCCTGGCCAACGTGGATAGAGATGCACTCACGCTGTGTGGGAAGACAGACTGTATTAGTTTTGTTAATAATAACTTCAATATTTATGCTTTGGTAAAGCTGAAAGAATCTTTACAATCACATATCATAAAAAAATGCATATTCACAAGTCAGGAAATTATCAAGAGATCCAGCCCAACGCATATGAAAGAATGTCAGTCTTATCTCTATTTATTTATTCATTTCAGTTTTGGTGACCGGGTTAGTCCACTGAGACAAGTACAGTCCCTTTTTCAGGGTCGACCAGGGTAATAAGAGTTACAGAGAACATTAAACATTGTAACAAATAAGAGAGAGCCAAACAAAACAGTGACCACTCTATTGTGGGTAAACTGATGGAGACACTAGTCAATAGAGGACCTTGTGATCTACCTGAAGAGCAATGGAGTCCAGGGTGGTCTACTGCATGGGTTCATGGCAGGGAGGTCTTGTTAGCCCAACCTGGTAGTATTCTTTGACTGGGTAATGCAGGCAGTGGGTACGGGCCGTTACTCTACTTCAGTTTCAACAAGGCTTTTGACTCCGTGCCTCACAGAAGGTTGCTGAAGAAGCTGGAGGATCTGTGTGCAGCGAAGGACGTAGTTAGATGAGTGAGAAACTGGTTGGAAGGGAGACATGTGGTTAACGGAGTCAAATCAGAACAGAAGGAGGTCACCAGTGTGGTGCCACAAAGATAGATCCTGGGTCCAGTCTTTCTCAGTATGTTCATTAGCAACATGGGAGAAGGATCCAGGACAAGATGTGTCTCTTTGCAGATGACACTAAGCTCTGTGGCAGGATGGGCAGTGAAGAGGGGGTTAGGGAGATGCAGGGAGACTTGCAAAGGCTAGATAGGTGGTTGGCAGTTTCAATTCAATGCCAAAAAGTGCAAGGTGATGCACATAGAGAACAAGAACCTGAGAGCAGAGTACCGGATTGGGGGGGGGGGGTTAAGGCAAGGCATGATCTCTGAGGAAAAAGACCTAGGGACCATCAGTGACTCCCTAAAACACTGAAACCAGTGAAACAAGGCCAACAGTAAGGCAAACATAATACTGGGGTGTATAGGAAGGGGTACTAACAGCAGAAGGGAAGGAGGTATTACTACCTCTCTATAGATCACTGGCGAGGCCCCACCTGGAGTACTGTGCCCAGTTCTGGAGTTCTCACCCTAGGAAAGGTAAGGACAGGCTGGAGACAGTGCAACGGTGACCAAAATGATTCAGAACCAGCAGGGCAGATCTTACAAGGACTGGCTCAAGGCACTGAATCGCTGGAGGACAGACGAGAGAGGGGAGATATGATAGAGACCTTCAAGTTTCTGAAAGGAATGAACAAGGTTAATTGCAAGGAACTATTTGGCATAAGTAGTGAATCAAGAACACAGGGGCATGACTGAAAACTGACGGGGGGGGTTCAAGAAGGAAGTGAGAAAGTTTTATTTTACAGAAAGGGTGGTGAAGGCATGGAACAGTCTGCCAGCTGATGTGATGGGCACCAAAACTATCAATGGTTTCAAACACGGACAGTTTTTTTCCCTGCTGTCGTTGTCTGCATTTCTGTGTATTACTGACAGACACAAAGACTGTTGCATACCTGTTATTGTACAGGTTTGCGTTAAGAGGCCAGACTCTTTGAATGCATTTCCTGCTTTTGAACCACTACTGTTGCACCCCTGTCGCTCTCGGACAAGTCCTCATGGGATTTAACATCCCTGAAACCCCAGCAAGAATTCTAAAGGCCTCAGTTTTTGTTGCACATACACTTAATTCCACATATTACCAATGTTTTGTCTTTTTTGGGGAAAAAAAATCCATCATCAATCTGTCTCCCAAAGAGTCCGGATGATTTCTGTAATGGTTACCCTAAACAAGGGGGTTTTCTCTGGATGAATAACACCATCTGCATGAAACAGACTTCTGTTTAGTGCAGATCTAATAAATGCTTCACCTGTTTGCTGTGCAACACAAACGCTCCACTAGCACAAAAAGGGGCCATTTATGCAAATGACACTCCAGTATCCATTCATGATACAGAGTTGGTCACTGCTGAACTGGGTAGTACAAAAGGGTGTTGAAAGGGAGCGGGCAAGGGCAAACACCAGCAACAGTTTCTATGTTACCAAAGTAGCAAAACCCCCAAATAACAGCCAGGAGTGAAGCTGGGCACAAAGCGGTGGGTGATGGTTTGAAACCCCTTCCTCACCGGTTTGTAATATTCACAGGACTGTATGATCTGTCTTAGAGAGCTAGTTTACTGTCTGAAATTAATACTAACTTTCAAAAGTGATGAACTATTAATTCTTAGCTATATACAAGAATGTTTTTCCTTTACTGATCAGAAGATTCTGTCTGACAACACTTGGGGTATGATATTCTCTTCCTCCTCATACATCAACCTTATGACATCACAATCTGTGACATCACATTTGACCCAGCAGAGCCAATCACCTGATTCCAGATCAGTCACTTCATGTGATGTCACAATACGTTGCAGCAGCAGTTACCGCTTGCCATCCAGACAACCTAGGTTCACGCCCCGAGTCTGGGGCATCTCATGCCAATCGGTGGGGTTGGGCACCCTTGGACACCTCCTGCCTCAGAGAGAGACAGCACCTCCTTCCTTGAGCATGACTGCCCACTGGTGACCCGAGGGGGGGGTCGTGCAGGAAGGAATAGGTGGTCCCTCTGGGGTGACCTTATGTTGGCACGTAGCCACTTGCCTGGCAAGTGACGTGGAGGTGTCACCCGCCCAGAGTGAGGCCGGCAGGGGAGTACCAAAGGTAGGGTGGGCCTTGCCCACCCTTCCGATGGCCATAATAAGTGAATCGTTGGATCACCTCTCAGGAGCACACCCTGGGGTGGGATAAGGGGAGGGCCTAACGGGACAAAAATACTCTCAGCATCGCTGGGCAGATGAAACCACCACCACCACGGTCACTTTGACTCTTCCTACACCTCGCTGGCTCTTCCTCATGGGCCCAGACTGTCAAATGAAATATCCTCCCCCTAGCTTGGGGAACCAGGGGATCCCACCCATGCGGGATAAGCCATGGGTTATGGTCAGGGTATCTGGGGGATAAGCTGTGGGTTACGGTCAGAGTATCCGGGGAAGTTGTTGAGCCAAGCCTGGTGGTGGGCTGGGCCACCAAAGGATTCCTGCAGTGAGTAGAAGGGCTTGGGTAGGTGGAAGAAGGTCCTGGTAGCTGGCAAGATGAAAATGGAAACAAAAATAGAAAAAACCCACGTGAGGTCACAGTGCTGATGAGGTGTAACTAAATACATCAGTCATCATACTGCTCTTTGCATCGCACCTCTTATAGTTAGGTAGAAAACCTTGTAATATGAAAAAAAAATCTATTTCAGAAATATAAAGTAACAACGGACTTATAAAATGCACAACATTTTCAGTCTGCTATCTTTGGTGTTATTAGTTCTTTAAGTTAACATCTGTATTTACATCTGTTATCATATGACATGGATCCAGTTGCTCCGACTCAGGGCGGCACAGCCTTTAGCAATCACACCTTAAGGAACAACCCTCTGTACATCTTCACATTATACAGGGCTGCTCAATGTTCAATAGTTGTAAAAAAAAAAAAATCTTAAGTAAAACAGACGTTTACCAGCTATGCTATGTTTGTGCTTCTCTAACATTTTGGTATGCAACAGGGAAGTCTCTTTTTTAAAAGAATTCTTCCAGAAGCTGTCCCCCACCCCACTGTACACGAATCCATGGTCCTTTGTGCTGTCTCACAGCATGCATCAATATTTAATGATGGATAGGGGAACGATGACATTACAGTGTGGAATCATCCGATGCTGCGGAATAGCACAAAAGAACATGGGTTCACTGACTAAATGAGTAGCCCACAAAGACATTATATGGCCCCCAGAGCCAAGGCAGCGAGAAATAGTGATAATGAAATATTGGCTAGTGATTGGATGCTTTAAATCCTGACATATGTTGAGTGGTGCACCAAACTACTGCTGCCTCCAAGAATGGAGAAAAATGACAGCTGGCATGAGACATCAATTACAGTCATTTCATAGAGGACTAGGAAAATGATATACATTTCTAACTAAATAGCACTGTAAGAGTAAGAGATCTTGTATAAACCACTGGTTAGATTATACACATCTCTAACACTACAGGCAGGGCTCCAGATAAGATGTTTTAGGATTAGTACTGCACTCCTTATTTTGAAAGTGAGGTGAATAAAACCGAATTCAGATGTGTACACATGTCTGGAGAGAATGGAGTGAGGAGTACATTTTTTTTTTTTTAAATGTATTTTTTTTACTAGATAAGAATTAATCAGGTCAGGAGTAAGAGAGTTTTTAGAAAACCACGGGTTAGATTATAATCTTCCTGTATGGTTAGAGTATGAGTCTTTACAACATCTCATCAGTGAAGAATCCAGGGGCTGTTCAGGGGTCAGGGCCCATTTTTTTTTTATCCCGATATTACACCCCCCAAAAGAAAAAAAACAAACTAGATGATCTGGGTTCAAACTCAGAAACCATTGTGACACCACATGGGTTGTGCAGCGGCTCTGTGGCTGCCTTTGTTCTGACGGCAGCCATATACATTACTCCAGTACTGAACGTGGTACCCAACCTGCCACGCCCATCCCCAGCATCACTTCATAGCTAGTGCTGCGGCAAACTGTTCAGCTCACAAGCCATCTTCCTCCAGGTGGTGTGTTATGGAATTCTTAGTTAGAAATACTATTATTTTTTTGATGCCTGGTGTGCTGAACTTTGTAACATCTAGGACTTTTTTTTTTGCTACAGTCGTGGGTTTCATAATATGTTTTAAACAGAGTACTTAAAAATACAAATAAATGTGCAATAATGTGGGGTTTAGTTTTTTTTTTGGGGGGGGGGTCACCTAGACCAAGAAAACACTATGCAGGGGAAACAGCCGGAGATGGCTGCCCCACCCAACACTGCAACACATTACATCAGATCTCCAGAACACACACTGGAAAAAGCCAAACCTACAAAGCCATAAAACTCTGCCATGTTCCAGGCCACGGCTTACTCCTAGTGCTATTTTCAGCTTGGATGATCTCATTCTGCTGCCAGTTGCCAATGTTCCTGACCCCGGGTGGACATGGAGAAATAATCGAGGAAGCCTTGAACAAAGACTGCCCCTCAGCTCAAAAACAAAAGGCACACTGCATTTTGTGTTTATGGTCTAAACTCCCAAATCATGATTTCAAGCCTCCAAAATGCACTAAATTCCAAAACCCCTACACAAATGAATTCCTTTCTTATTACTTTTGCAGACAGCTGGTAACATCTTGAGTGATCCAGTCGCATTCTATCCTCCAGAGCTGGCCCCTCCCATTGTCTGATCACAGGACCAGAGTTTCTACCAGCGAACAGAGACTAACTGGTAAATTCATAACCTTTTTGTACACCTTCCCATGATTTTACCCCTGTAACAGACTCATGGGGGGCACTCTACAATGGTCTCTCAAATAATTTAGACATCTATCTATCTGCTATAGTTTTTGTATAGTTAACGAGAGCTGGAACTTGACACTGGTTTAGTTCGCAAGTAGCATGGATGAAGCCAGTCTGCCCTTATCAAATAGCTGAGTGCATTTTCTTGTTACAGCCACTCGATCATCCCAGCTTGCCTTCACTAGCTCAGTCTTCCCCATCTGACTGCTCACAACCCACCCTAGCCAATGAATAGATACCAGACAGCTTTCCAGCCCATGCACACAAATGTGTAGGGTAAGCTGTCGCTCCCCAAAATACTGTCCCATTTGTGGATACTAAGACTACCACCCCAGTGAGCCCACTACCACCAAATGCATTTTTGATTTCTACAAAGACAGAAAGGCTTTGAGTCAGCTGGGCTGTCCTCATCTCCTCATTCTTTTGTCCGTAACGGTCTTCCAAAAAAATAAATCCAAGGAAAAAAACAGAACTATGAGCATTTCTGCTACCCATAACCAAAGCACTGGATACTGATGATGCTGTGCAGTGTCACACACCAGATTTGTATTTTGTTTGTTTTACCAGGAGAAAGCCCCATCCAGGAATGCTAATTTACAAGGAGGTCCTGGACAAGAGAAACAAATGATACACAACGGAACCGAATACAGATTTAGAACAGAGATTGCATACAGTATCTAGCTGCATGTCAGTTCTGCACAAACTATCAAGGCAGTTACAAGGCAATTTAAAGTCAGCAGTGATGGAATAGCTAATTACTTGCCAAATGTTATTGTTACTCTCCTGGTCACTAAATCTGTCATAGTATATAATCCCTTGTTGTGCATGGATTTCCAGCCTGACTAAAAAGCTGTTATATCACAGTTCAAAGGTCATACAATGCTGCTGTACCCTTCTGCTGTATAATAATGTTGCCATCTCCTACTGTAACCCCCCCACCCACCAATTCCCATCACACAATAGCTTCAGATTTCATCATTAAAAAATAGAAAATCACCCTCACCCTGGTACAGCTGGGTGAGGGAGAATTTTAATAAATTAAACCAAAGATTTCTTGGGAAGAAAAAGATTGCATATTTTTAATGTTATGTTTTAGACCATACACTGTACAAAATATCACATGGGCAACCATGCACAACTCAGCTGTGTTTCTGTCTCAAGATCCTAACAGCATCAGGGCGTTCTCGAGCTTCGGTTAAGGGCCCCTATGATCGCTATGTGAGGGAGCCCCTGGATGGAACCACTGCCTTGTTATGCATGCCTGCCCATGTATTATGCTATATGCCGCAGCCCTCTGGCTGCGAATGCGGGATGCGCTGACGCTGCTGGTGCTGATGCGGGCGGCGCCCTAGGCACTTACCATGTTTGCTGACTTAGGCTTGCTGCTGCTGGCTGTTCGAGGAGGAGGAGAGAGAGAGGGATCTGATCCCGTCTTACAGCACGACTTGATAAGGGGGTCGATGTAAGAGAACCTGCTGCACTTAAGCCCGAGCCGCTCCATATATACAACTGGCGTCACCACGGCAACGCCGCGACCCCCCCCCCCCCTTCCTTTTGACGATTGGACAAAGCCCCCGGACTTTCTACCTAGTGACGGGACGTGGCGTTGCGTTCTGATTGGAGGAGCTGCTATGCGATGAGCTAATTGCCGTCTGCGCCTGGTGGTCTGGGACAAAGAGGACGGTTATTGCGGACTGTTAGCCATCAATCACGGCTCGCGGGGTTGGCGGGCATTGCGCGCCACGATGAAATAAGAGTATGAACTGTTATGAGGGCACAGACACTGGCAGGGCTGCCCTTACCACTTCTAGTCAGGAATAGTTTCCCCAGCACATGTGCTTCCCACGAAAGGGTTCCTCCACTACTCCCTTATTTATACCATATGATAGCGAGGATACCGTTACAGATCACCGGGACTTCCAAAGTAAAAACCTTCAAAAAGACCCCCAAAAGGTGAAAAATAAATAAAAATGGAGCCTTACAATTTGGTACAATGAAAGGGGGAATTATGGATTTTCTGAGAGAAAGAATATTTTACTACCGATAATACATATTGTAGTGGCTAGAGTCACAACTGGAAGGTGCGGGTGCCCCGTTCGAAGCCCGACCTGGCGGGTGTCCTTTCGCGCTCATTGTTTTTTTTGGCTGCGCCTACCGTATGTTCCCGCAGATTCGGAGACACTCCTGCCCCCGCAGATGCTGGCACATTTCCTTTATCAAATGCACTAATGTCCCCGCAGGTGCTGGGACACTTCCATCGCCAAATAGGGTTACCACCTGTCCTCATTTTCGCAGGACAGTCCTGATTTGGGCAGCTGTGTCCTGCAAAAAAACATGACTAATACTAAATGTCCTGATTTTTATAGTAGAAAAAATATTTTCTAATTTTCCAGTAAATGTTCTAGAAAGCTACAATACCGTAACTAAAATACCTTACAATGATAAGAAACCATAGAAGTAACTAAGAAACTGCAATTCTTAGCCTTAATTCTGGTTATATAGAGAAGACAAGTCTGTTGCATTGGTCGAGGTTACCTACTGTCTTGCGAAAAAACATGTTTCAGTAAGAAATGTCCCACTTTGGGCTTCTTAAAAGGTGGTAACCCTATGACACCAAAGGGACCCTTCTGTAGCACACAGACACTACTGTTCCCGCAAATGCTGGGACACTTCGTGCACCAAACGCACTACTGTCCCGGCACATCTGCATCTACGGGGACCTCTTCTATAGCACATGCACTACTGCCCGTGCAGCTGCTGGGTCACTTCCTGCATTAAATGCACTACTGTTCCCGCAGATCCGCATCTGAAGGACACCTTCTGTACCGCAGACACTACTGTCCCTGCAGCTGCTGTGGGACACTTCCTGCATCAAATGCACTACTGTCCCTGCAGATCCGCATCTACAGGGACCCCTTCTGCAACACAGGTACTACTGTCCCCGCAGATGCTGGGACACTTCCTGCATCAAATGCACTACTGTTCCCTCAGATCCGCATCTGCAGGGACACCTTCTGTAGCACAGATACTACTGTCCCCACAAATGCTGGAAGACTTCATACACCAAGGGCACTACTGTTCCCGCAGATGCTAGGACACTTCCATCACCAAAGGCACTACTGTCCCTGCAGATCCGCATCTGCGGGGACACCTTCTGTAGCACAGACACTATTGTCCCCACAGATGCGGGGGCACCTCCATCACCAAAGGCACTACTGTCCCTGCAGATCCATATTTGCAGGAACACCTTCTGTAGCACAGATACTACTGTCCCCACAAATGCTGGGAGACTTCATGCACCGAAGGCACTACTGTTCCCACAGATGCTGGGACACTTCCATCACCAAAGGTACTACTGTCCCCGCAGATCCACATCTGTGGGGACCCCTTCTGTAGCACAGACACTACTGTCCCCCCAGATGCTGGGACACTTCCTGCATCAAATGCACTACTGTTCCCGCAGATCTGCATCTGCGGGGACACCTTCTGTAACACAAGCACTACTGTCCCCACAAATGCTGGGAGACCTTGCGCACCAAAGGCACTCCTGTTCCTGCAGATGCTGGGGGAAACTTCCATCATCAAAGGCACTACTGTCCCCGCAGATTTGTATCTGCAGGGGCACCATCTGTAGCAAAGATACTACTGTCCCCGCAAATGCTGGGAGACCATGCATCAAAGGCATTACTGTCCCTGCAACCTTCTGTAGCAGAGACATTATTGTCCCTGCAAATGCTGGGACACTTCCATCACCAAGGACAATAGTGCAATTGGTGCAGGAAGTGTCCCAGCATTTACAAGAACAGTAATGTCTGTGCTACGGAAGGTGTCCCCGCAGATGCTGATCTGCGGGGACAGTAGTGCCTTTGGTGATGGACATATCCCAGCATTTGCGGGGACAGCAGTGCCTGCGCTACAGAAGGTGTCCCCACAGAAGCTAATCTGCGGACACAGTAGTGCCTTTGGTGCACGAAGTCTCCCAGCATTTGCGGGGACAGTAGTGCCTGCACTACAGAAGGTGTACCCACAGGTGCGGATCTGTGGGGACAGTAGTGCCTTTGGTGTACAAAGTCTCCCAGCATTTGTGGGGACAGTAGTGCCTGTGCTCTGACCCACCTTTTTAATATAGCTTTTAAGGATTTCTGCTGATTTGATTTACTATATTTATTGTCATATTTATCTGTACAGGCGCTTTGATTTAAGAAAAGCGCCTTTTAAAAATAAAGTTGAAATTGAAATTGAAAAAAATTGTGCTACAGAAGGTGTCCCCACAGATGCGATCTGCGCGGGGACAGTAGTGCATTTGGTGCAGAAAGTGTCCCAGCCTTTGCGAGGACGTTTGTGTCTGTGTTACAGAAGTTGTCCCCGCAGAAGCAGATCTGCAGGGACAGTAGTAGTGTCTTTGGTGATGGAAATGTCACAACATCTGTGGGGACAGTAGTGCATTTGGTGAAGGAAGTGTCCCAGCATCTGCGGGGATAGTAGTGTCTGTGCCATAGCAAGGTAAAACCGCATCTGTGGGGAAGGTAGACACTTCCTTATTTTTTTCATAGAGCTGTCTGGCCCCCGGCTCACTATGTGTGCCTCTCAGGCATGTTCCTGGGACCCTGCCACTCCCCTGGTCCTCCCAGCTCCCCTTGGTGCCACCTGCTGGCCTTGCATGCTGCAGTGCACTCTGGGCATGTGTCACCCCTTGCAGAGTAGCATGCTTCCTGGCCAACCGTGAGGGACCACAGCTAAGAACACCATCTTGGTGAAGTCTCTGATATGTGCTTGACCATCAGTCAAGGAGCTGGCTTGCCAGCACAGCAGTAGCACTACTGTTTGTGATGTGGACAACCTGGGTTCAGAAGTGAATCTGGGGTGTCAGAGGGCCGGCTGGGTGGGAGGAGGATTGAGTGTCCGTAGGATTGCTCTCCCCCTCAGGGGGAGGAGGGTGGGCAGAGCTTGATGCTTGCCTGGCCCCCTGGTGGAAGCCAGGGGAAAGGCAGCCCAGGCCAGAAGGTCGGGAGGTGTGGCAGACATCGGCACATGTCATGCAGGAGCGCATGGTGTGCACCATGACGCCCTTACACACTGTGCCTCCCAGGGGGACAAGAATGCAGAAAATGCTTGCAGGCCCTGCACCTGAATAGCTTGGCTTGCCAGCCTGAACTGGATCTGGTCCTCAGTGGGGACTGGGGACCCCCGGCGGGGCAGTAAGCCCTAGGGGAAGACGGCTGGCTGTAAGTCCCAGCAGAGGTCAGGGTGACAGGGCTGGGGCACCCACCTGAAGGAGGGCCATCCAGAAGGGGAAGAAAAAATAATTATCGCAGGGACTTCCACTGACAGCATCAATGTAATGGCAGTCTGAGACAGACTTTGACTCTCTCTACCCTCCAAGAAGAATCAGCATCCATCCAACACTGCACTAATGGACTCCCCAGGGGGAAGTACCAGATGGACCACAGTAAAGACCAAACCACTGGCAGCCCCTGCACAGAAATTGAAAGAGCTACTACAAATTGAGAAAAACTGAATGACGACTCGCTGCATTACAGACACAGGTGTGGTGGACCTCACCAAGGAGGAACAGACAGCACTTGAGGATGCAAACAAAGCCATAGATTTGATTACTGCCGTAAAACAAACAGCGAAAACAGTTAATCAAATAGATAACACACTAATCAACCTGAAAGCTGACATCCTGAGAATCAAGAAAAGAATGGAGGAGGAGCAGATGGCGGACCGCATGACCACCACAGACTGGCATGATCATCTCATACTATACCTTCTTGTGAGGGAAAGAGAACTTACTTTAAATCTCGACGACCTTGAAGGCAGAAGTGGTAGGCAAAACCTATGAATGTATGGCATCCCAGAGGCTCCAAAAAAAGCAGCTGAGAGCATTACAGCCTTCTTACAAGCCCTGCTAGTGGACATGTAAAACCTTCTTGCTGACTATGATCTCTGGATGGAACGGACCCACAGAGCCCTGGGCCCGAGACCCCTCAACCCCAGAGCTCGCCACCACTCCATCCTCACGAAACTCACCTCCTACAGCAGCAAGGAGAACCTGCTCAGATTGGCATGGCAGCAAAAAGAACTCAGATACATGGGGCAGAGAATCACCACTGTTAAGGATTACACCACCACGGTTCAAGAGAAAAGAAGAATCACGAGGGGTGTAAACAAATCAGGGCCAAAGACTTAAAGGCTCAGCTTCTGTATCCTGCAAGACTGGAGGTTAATATGCCAAATAGCCCCAAAATCTATACTGACTTACTTGATGCAGCTCCATTTCTTAAAGACCTAGGTGTTCAGTTGTCATCCCCGGAGAAAGATAATCTGGAACGTGACCTCCTGAGATCGGCCTGGGGGCCTAATGGTACAACAACCTGAATATTGTAGCAGGGAATGAAAGAATTTGCTGCAGTTTAGTAGACAAACTAGAGATCTTCAACCTAGTTTGGACCCCCCAACAACTTAGATTTGTAAGTTTCTGAACTATATAACAGTGAAAGGAAACATTGCATACACTGCTAGTTAAAGGAAAACTACCTGCAAAAATTATAAAAACACATGTTGGGCACTTTTTTTTCCCTGTGATGACCCATAGCATTCTGTTACCTGCATCTGTAGTAAGGTTATTTTTATTTTTTCTCTGCTGCAAGTTTCATGGGCCTTCTGGGGGTAACCATTCAGGTTTCTTTTATTGCCTTTGATCTGTTGGGATTCTCCCAGAATGCCCCTGGGAATTATGTAAATTAGACCTTGCATTACAGCAAAGAGCCCAGGATTGTGGTTATAACTTTGACAAACCACCTAACTGCAACTGCTTGTGAAAGTTAACCACTTTAAAGAAGTGCTTACCCTCCTTCCCCAAAGCCAGATTGTTCTAAGTACCAATTGTTTTTATTCTGGATGTATGGCAATTTTCTTTGTAAAGTGCTGTCACTTGGTGATAATTCATATCATTCCCAGAGGCATTTTGGGAAAATTCCAACATATCAAAGGCAATAAAAGAGGCCTGAATGGCTACCCCCAGAGCCATAAAACTGGCAGGGAAAAGTAAAAAGAAACCTTGTCACAGACACATGGAACAGAATGTCAGGGACCATCAGAAAAAAACAAAACACAATGCACAACATGTGTTTTTAGAATTTTTGGATGCAGTATTCCTTTAATAATAACTCAATCTTGTTTATTACTTATAGTTGTTTTTTTTGTTTAGCTGTTTCTTTCTCCCCCCGGTCCCGGTCAACCCCTCGTCCAGCTGCCGTCCCCTAGCTCCGCTCCTTCAGGCCCTCACCCTTGTAACTCCCACGGCATACCCCCCCATGGCAGGGCAGCAGGGAGCCCCCTACTCACCACCAATCCAGGATCCAGTCCAGGGTGTTACCTCCAGAGATAGAGCGCAGGGGGACAGCCATCAAGCCACAATGACCAGCCACCAGGGTCTTTTTCCATTTTCTCCCTTACGGGAGCTCGGCGTGCAATGACGCCAGCAGCAGGCACACACACACACTTGCGCGCATCCCTGCCAAGCGTCTGCTGTGTTCCCACCCCACATTTTTGCGGCAGTGTATCGCCGAGCCCCAGCCTCTGCCAGGGGTCAGACGTGTGCTGACCGCAGGACTCCCCCTCCCCAGAGATGGCGAGCAGTCCATGGACACTCGATCCGTCTCCTCCCCTGCTGATCCCCAGTGGCCCGTGCTCATTCCTGAACACGGGTCACTGGTGTGGTGCAAGGTGTGGTGTCCAGCACCTCAGTCCTCGGTGCCACTGGGCTGGACATAGTTTTTTTTAAAGCGAATACAATATTACATTTTGGAATTTACAGTTCAATTGTTTACTCAGTTCCAAGTGGTGAAGTTGTATTGTTATTCACTTTTACCATTCCTTTGATGCACTGAATAGTCTCAGATGTGTATTTGGTTTTATACTGCATCATGTAATAATTTGTTGTTGTATTTCAGTGTTTATAGTCTATTGTGCGAAACCTTAATATCAATAAAATCTTTATAATGGATTATAGACAAGGAGTTAACGCGTAACAAGCAGCGTGCGGCTGCTGTCAACAGGCTGGGAAAAATGCTCTGGTGTATCAGAAGCCAAAGGGTGAACAGCCGAGCAGGGGAAGTAATCAGCAAGGTTGAACAGAAGGAGATGTTTTATCTGATATGCTGAAGCAGGGTCAGAATGAGCCCTGAAGCTCAGAGGTGATACATTCAGGGGTAAGGTTAGGAGGCACTTCTCCCAGAGGGTGGTGAGCCTGTGGAATAGATTTCCAGCGGAGACAGGAGGCATAAGGACAGTACAGGCCTTCAAGGTAAGTCTGGACATATGTTTGCTTGCTACAGGATGTACAGGGTACCCGGGGTAGTAGGTGGGTGTGAAATCCCTAGGAATTATCATTTTTATCATTTATTTTTTGGACTGAACTACATCACAACTGTAGGTATAGGCAGTTACTTGGGGTAGTAGGGACAGTTTCCATGGAAACACTACCACAAACATTATCACAGTATATGAACCCCTACCATGTTACGGGGGGGGGGTAAATGACAGTAGTTATATAAAATACAAGTGTGTAACCCTTAGACTGCCGCCGACAAGATATCTTGTCCTAAAAACCTATGCATTCTAAATGTTCCGGCAGCCTAAGTTAAGGATGAGCGCTCATATCACCATCGAGCTGCCTGGCTAGTTTCAGTTGGAATATCATTATATGGCAAACAATAATTTTACTCCAAGAAACTGTATGAAAACAGAAGAGACTGGACTGATTAAGGTTACCTTTTATAAAATTATTTTTAAATGTGATGTTAAGCCCATTAAAAGACGTTATCAGCTATTGAAAACACTTTAATTCAACACATAGCAACATTGCAACTTTGATTGTCATGGTATAGGGATCAAAAAGCAGCTGACACAAGCATTCAGTCCAAATCCCTTCCATGGGCACCCCTGGTGTGTGAACCACGCTGCAATATACGGATGGGTTCTCCCTGGTGAACATAACGTGCAAAATGCACCAAGGAATAATGGGCCCCCCCTGTTAGCAGCATGGGGTGAAGGGAAGAAGTCACCAAAAACTTAAGTTAATGCAACCCCTCTGATTCACACTCCCCGTTTACCCTTGGAGAGGGGTGGGCATGCCCAGGACCCTTCCGTGTCTAGCGGTATATGTTTTGCTCACCAGAAGCTCCATTGCATTTACAGTACTAACATGCACATATGGATCCGGGAGTTCCCTGGGACAAACCAAGACCCTTGTAGGTGCTTCGAGTACATCAACCCATGGACACCTTTGGTCGGCCCACTGGCGTGGATGGCTGAGGCATTGGTGCCTTACCTCTTGACACACCAGCGATCTGTGTTCGGTAGGGAGCACGGATTGCTGGGAGTCGGCCAGGAGGGAAAAGATTGAGCACCCAATGGCTGCTTTCCTTTCTGGGGGGGGCTGGCACATTGAACCGAATGACTGCCACCCAGTGGAGGCCAGGTGGTAGTGTGGGTCTAGGAGGGCAGTAATAGGGAGGGCTGCTGGACTCTGGGATGTCACGCTTGCTTCTGTGTCCTCAGCATGGGAGGCAGAGAGAAAACTGTGGAAAAGCTTGTGCCCCCATCGACAGATGTGATGGCTCTCAGGGCCCCATGTGAAAGCGGTGAATAAAAGCGGCGACAACAATAATGGTGATGGCATTTTGTGAACATGAGGACTGCAATGGTAAATTTCTGCACATGCATACATTAACAATTGTTTTTTCTCGCAGGGTCCCTACCCACTGAGGGCTTTGCCCACCCCCTACTAATATAATCAACCTAAGGTCATAGCACCTGGGCAATTGTTGTAGTTAATGCATGTACAAATTTACTGTCACCGTTCTTACATTTGCTGAAATGCCATCGCTGTTTTTGTGGTCGCCATTCTTTACTCACCATTATTACACGCTACTACCCTCTTGGGGATTCCCACTAGCATGACAGCGTCGGCAGGGGAAGTGGTCAATGAGACTGGGGGACCCTTGATACAGGGCCTGATGGCAGGAGCATGTTGTGGTGGGTGGGCAAAAAGCTGTATGGAAAAAAAAACATGGACACCTAAAGTTTCAGGCCCTCACTCCTTTACTGGTCAATATACTTATAAGTTCAGTTACACATGGCACACAGATTGAAGGATCACAATACCTTAGGCTATAGGATCTGAACTTTATTTCTAGCTTTGAGTTCGTATTTTAGCCATTTGAATATCGCCAGTTACTTTAGTCAAGGCAGTATTTGCACTATGATCTGATTACAATCCAAGATGATAGGATTCAAAATAACACATTTCTCAAGAAATGTGTTTAACCAAGAGGCAGTGAGTTTCTCCAAATATTTGAAATGACCGGTAGTCTTGACTGGTAATAAAGATATCGGATGGTGATTATTTACTTCAAATTTAGATCCAGACTGAAAAATTTGCACATCTGGCTGCTTCCAGGTGCCAGGGAGTTCCCCTGAAGTAAATTATATGTAAAAAATTGTTATGCTGGCTCTGTGGTGCCGGGCAAAGAGGTTCACCTGGCATGCTGGCCACCTGGGTTCACACCCGAGCTCGGGACAACAGGAGCGGAGACCGGCAGGGAGGCCTCAGAGCATCCACAGGGACACTGTCCTCCCGAGGGGCTGCACCCTGCATCGCTCTTGAGTGGTCCTAGTGGCCGGCCATATGGCAATGCACCCTACAATGTGGGAGACTACACACCGTAGGTGCGTTGGGCCAGTACATCGCAAGGGTGCTGTGCCAATGGGAGGAGGGCTGGGTGGGGCAGAAAATGGGAACGCACCCGCCTGGCAGACTGGATGATGGCTGCCAGTCCCTCCACACATCCAAAGCCCCAGACAAGTGTCCGTGCCAACCCCTGCTGAGCCCAGAATATGTGGAAGCCCTCTGGGGAGACTCTCCTCCTCTGAAGCCCCGCTGTGGTAGGGGCTCTCTCGACAAAGGGTCACGTCAGGTTTCCCAGGGACACAGCAGTAAGGGGTGGTGGATGGCATTCAGGACTCGGCAGCGGTGGTGGGGGCCTTGGTGGTCTGAAGGAGTGACTGGCTAGAGGGTCGGAGAGGCAAAAAAAAAATTGTTATGATAGGACAGGTAATTGCAGGGGAAACAAATTTAAAGCAGCAGTGCATGATAGCAGTCAAAATGTTAATCTATACTTTTTTATTCTATTTTAGATTGCCCCTTATCTACTGACTTGTATGATACGCTTCTTTCCCTACATTGAGTCTGCTTTAGCTTTTTTTCATATCTGAAATAATAAAAGGAGCGCTCCTTTTAATATGGCTGGGACCACGTTTTCATCAGTATTTCCAGTTTCTTTTAGCACCTATTGCTCCATAAGGTCAGGGAGTACTGCCTGCTCCAGAGTAGTTACTTTTAGTTACAACAGAGGTGATTTTAAACAAGTGATGTACAAAAACAGCTGAGAATACGGATGAAAACCTGGTCCACGCCATATTATTCTTCAGATGTGATTGTGAAGATGCAGATGATATTAAAATCTGCAATAGGGTAGACACGCAGGAAGGGGTAGAAAAAAATGCAGAGAGATTTGGGGAGGCTTGAGGCATGGTCAAAGAGGTGGCAGCTTGCATTCAATACAGAAAAGTGCAGAATCATGCATCTTGGCTACAGGAATTGGAGGACAGGGTACTGTATGGGGGGCAGAGATCTGGAGGTAACAGAACAAGAAAGAGACCTAGGCATCACTATATCCGGGGACCTGAAGGTGGAAAGGCAGTGTGGGAGAGCAGTGGCTAGGGGTGGTGGAATGCTGGGATATATCGGAAGGGAGATCACCAGTAGAAATAGGGCGGTCATAGTACCCTTGTACACCCATCTGGTTAGACCGCATTTGGAGTACGGAGTCCAGTTCTGGAGGCCATACCTCAAAAAGGATGTGAGGAGGCTGGAGTGGGTCCAGAGGAGAGCGACAAAGATGGTAAAAGGGTTAAGCCACCTATCCTACGAAGGAAGGTTGAGGGATCTGAACATGTACTCCCTGGAACAGAGGAGGGAAAGGGGGAACATGATCGAGACCTTCAAGTACCTTAAGGGTATAAACAGGGTGCCAGTGGAAAGCATCTTCCAGATGAAGGAAAATCAGAGAATGAGGGGGCATGGACTGCAGGTGGAAGGGGGCAGTTCAGGGGTAACATTAGGAAGTACTATTTCACAGAGAGAGTGGTGGATAAGTGGAACAGACTCCCGGAGGTGGTTGTTGGAGAAGAAACGGTGGAAGGATTCAAAAGGGCATGGGACAAACACAGGGGGGTGTTGAGGGTGAGGGGGCACAGGTCCAGGCAGATAGCTGAACAAATGGGCAGACTCGGTGGGCCTTGTCCGTCCTTTTCTGCCATCACGCTTCTATGAAGCTATGAAAGAGCAAACTGTGGAAAGGAGTCTCATACAAGTCAGGAGTTAAGGGGCAATCTAAAATAGAACAACAAAGTACAGGTCTAAATTTTCACTGCTATCATGCACTGCTGCTTTAAGTAAGCTATGTGTAACATCTTCAAGGCCTCCAGATTTATATGGATAATCCTCCAGACTGAGGCACTAGCCAGGCTCATTATCGCTTGTGTACCGTGACAGTGCACCAGTCCTCTGAGTCTCCTCTTTCTCCTATCTTGGCATCACCCTCGATCCCTCTTTAGACCACACGCTACATGTGAAGGGCACCTGTAAAGCTGTCAACTCCATGCTGGGTATCTCCTATAAAGTTGCCTGCAATCTGACCCCCCCCCCCACTCGAATGGCTATTTCCCAGAGGAAGGCTCCTTCAAAGTTCTCTATGTAGCTCCAGTCTTTATTGCGACCTTGAGAACCACTGTTCTTAGATGGAGTGCAACTTACAATAATATTTGTCACTTTGCACTGGCATCCCATAGACTTCTACGTCACTGTTCTCTATACGAAAAACTCAGCTAACCTCTTCTTTCACAGTCTCTTGACTTCTGCTTTGGGGGTTCCACCTGTGGGATCCTACAAACCTGGGATCCTACAAACCTGAATGCCACTATCCTTTGCCACCCTCTTAAATCCAGTTCATAACGTATACCCTGGAAGGTCTAACTGTAACACACCACTGCTGATTATTGCCAAACTTAAAACCAGGTCTGGGGAATCCTCCTTTGCTTATGCTGCCCCTGCACTTTGGAATTCCATTCTGCCTGATATTAGACAATGCCCTATGATGGCCTCATTCTGTAGCAGGTACTGTACCACAGGCACCTGCTTAAGCAGACAAAGTGTTTCTCTTCATGAATGAGTACTACCTGCTCAAGTATTGTCACCTATTATAGTACTGAGTTATTGTGCATTTAAGTAAAGTTCATTGTGCATCCCCCATTCACCGTGTGGATTTATTCCTATATTTTTTTTTTCAATATTTGCTTATTCCACCTTGGACGTCTGGGCGGCTGCTCAGCCCCTGCCTATCTCCCTCTCCACTGGTATCTGCCTCCCCCAGGACTAATCTTGACTTGGTCCCCACAGAGTACATTTCTGTTGCAGGGTGAAGAGGAGAGGGCTGCCCTCCCCTCAAGCACTCTTCCAAGTTGGCTGAGGTGTCTGGGTGATGGCACAGGGCTGTGGAGAATGAGCAGGGCTTCGTGTAGCTCTTGCTCCATTTTCCAGCTTACTTTTTCTCCCACACTTCTGCCACATCCAATGTGGAGGCATTCATGTGCTGCCAGGCCTCAGCCCTCCCTTCCATGCAACTCTGATCTGCACCACCACCAGCTCTCCAGCTGGTGGCAGTCTTGGACCAGTCCTGCAAACCTACCAGTCCTTCAGATGCTTATTCGTCTCCCGGCCCCGACTAACCCAGGCAACCCGGGTCCATTTCCAAACCTGGGTCATCAGTGTGGTGTGAGGTGTGGTGTCCAGTTGGGGCTGGCAGTATAGCCTAGAGGTTAGAGTAACAAGCTGTAAACCAGCTTGGTACACCCAGGAGACAGACCTGGGTTTGATTTCCACAACCTCCATTTGCATACTATGTGACTCTGAGCAAGTCAGTTAACCTCCCCAGAGTTCACAGGTCACCCCTGAAAACAGGCACTTGTGGCTAGTGAGCCTTACCCGGTTACCAAAGAATACAAAAACCCTCAGCGTCACCGGGCTGGCTTTATTGCTATATTCTGCACAGTGTCTCAATGTCTACTATGCATTTTGGTCCCACTCTTGTCTACTTGTGCTTTAATGTGTGCTGTCATGTTTTTACCTAAATTTTGTCCCATTACTGGTATTTATGTTTTGTCGCATTACTGGTATTTATGTTTTGTTTCATTATTTGTATATATGTTTTGTCGCATTACTGGTATTTATGTTTTGTTTCATTACTCGTATTTACGTTTTGTAACATTACTTGTATTTATGTTTTGTCACATTACTGGTATTTATGTTTTGTTACATTATTGGTATTTATGTTTTGTTTCATTCCTGGTATTTATGTTTTATTTTATTACTTGTATTTATGTTTTGTCGCATTACTGGTATTTATGTTTTGTTTCATTACTTGTATTTATGTTTTGTCGCATTCCTGGTATTTATGTTTTGTCACATTACTTGTATTTATGTTTTGTCACATTACTGGTATTTATGTTTTGTTGCATTACCGGTATTTATGTTTTGTCACATTACTTGTATTTATATTTTGTTACATTATTGGTATGTCACTTTACTGGTATTTATGTTTTGTTACATTACTGGTATTTATGTTTTGTTTCATTACTGGTATTTATGTTTTGTTTCATTCCTGGTATTTATGTTTTGTCGCATTACTGGTATTTATGTTTTGTTTCATTACTTGTGTTTATGTTTTGTCGTATTATTGGTATTTATGTTTTGTCACATTACTTGTATTTATGTTTTGTCGCATTACTGGTATTTATGTTTTGTTTCATTACTTGTGTTTATGTTTTGTCGCATTATTGGTATTTATGTTTTGTTACGTTACTGGTATTTATGTTTTGTTTCATTACTTGTATTTATGTTTTGTCGCATTACTGGTATTTATGTTTTGTCACATTACTGGTATTTATGTTTTGTTTCATTACTTGTATTTATGTTTTGTCGCATTACTGGTATTTATGTTTTGTCACATTACTGGTATTTATGTTTTGTTTCATTACTTGTATTTATGTTTTGTCACATTACTGGTATTTATGTTTTGTTTCATTACTTGTATTCATGTTTTGTTACATTACCGGTATTTATGTACTCTGTATTTTTATTTTCTTTCAGCTGTTTAGCCCTGACTGCTACCTGCACCTGCCTTCAGGCCCCCTGCTAGCCCCCAATCTCGTCTGCTGCAGGGATCCGCATGGTGCGAGACCAGAGGACTGCGGTGGCGATCACTCTCGGCAGCCATGCACATAAGTTTTTTTTCCTGTTTTTCTCCCATGGTCCCACCTTTCACCCCAGACATCTGTCATAGCCTCTGGTGGCCTCGGACACCGTAGTGCACACTGGGCATGTGACACCCCTTGCAAGGCAACAAGCTTCCCAGCTCACCGTAAGAGGCTGCTGCTGCACCAGGGCTGAGCCGTCTCTGTCCCTGCTGCTGGCTCGCGCACACATTGGAAGCACTCCCCAGCCTGGCCATCTGACCTGTGCAGACCTGGGCTCACTCCTGAACCCAGGTCACCGTTGTTGAAGTGCAAAGCGCTACCACTGAGCCGTGGGGTATCCCTGTACTCTGTATTTTTGTATGGAATCTCCTGGGTTGTGCCTGAACATAAGTGTTTGTTTGCCTGGTGCACTTATCTGGTCAACAATAACAAAATAATTGAGAAGTTCCTTTAAATCTTCAGATTCTAAAATCTGAGACCGTGCAAATGAAGTAACAGATGTATTTGAAACTAAGGCTGTTTCTCATTAGCAGTAAAGGTACCCATATTGACAGATGACAAAAAAAATTATTAAACTCTTCCGCCACTGTTGATGAAACAGGTACTTGCTTACCTCACCCCCCCCCCAATTTTATAGAAAACCTTGGGAATAACTCAGAGGGGCTCTGCCACAGGGGGCAAACTGTGGGGCACTGAATGGCAGGTAAGTAAGTCCAACAGATGATGCATGACGGGGCTCGGGGGAGGACGCTGATGATGGGGGCCGGCCCAGGTGTGGGGTGCAAAACAAATAAAAACTTAGGAATGTCTGAATGTACAATGTTTTGCATAGTTTTTATTAGTCTCTGAAATTCTCTGGGGTTTGATGATTTATTTTTATCCGGTTTATTAGCGATCAGCTTCAGCCGCCCTTATCTCCTTTAGGTGTGAGTTCCTGGCACCACAATAAGTAGCCCAATCGACTTGCAAATTCGTTTTATTGGCCCACTCCTAGGCTCTAGTGATAATGTTACACTATCTGCATAAGGAAACTATGTGCAAGAGGACACTGTTTGACGTACAGTTTTATGGTGTGCAAGGCATGTTTGCTCCAAAAACTCCTGCCTGAAGAGAGGCCAGGCTTCTTTGCTAGAGGGAACAAATTCTAATCTTAATTATTTCAAGGTCAGTCATACATTTGATATAGTCAAACTTTTTGTGTGTCCTACAGGAGACAAAAGTAGGTGACTCCTTTATATTCCCCCCTTTCCCCAAACACCCTTTGCCCACTTGCCCTATCTCCCTCGTACACCCCTCAGTCAGCAGCATTCCCTTGCTTTGCCCCCTCCTTGGCACTACTGATAGACTTCAGCTCTGCTGCATGGAGTTTCCCAGTTGCTAATCTAGTCTAACCATTACTAATCCCCTACATACCCACCTGTGCTACTCTGTGCTTTTGTCGTATCGCTGCAGGGGCAGAGCCAGGTTTGGGAGCATATGAGAGCCGGAGGGGCCATTCAGTCAATCATGGGCTCCACAATGGGCACTAAACATTGAATAAAGATGGTAGCAGGACACCACTATTCACACTGGGGCAGCCAGGAGGTGTGACCACCCCCCCCAGCACCCCATCTCCACCACTGTATAGCTGTCTCCGGACTTTAATGCCACTTATTGCCTATACATGAGTGCTGTATTGTCACATTGTGCAATGTCATCACTTCAATGTAAATATTGTTTTCATTGCTGTTTAGCCACACTATGTATTAGCCACTAGGCATAATGTTTCCGTATCTATGCAAATATTGTATTCATGGCATTTTCTATGTAGATATAGGGGGGGATATTCAAAAGGGTTGCGCCTTGCGCAATAGGGTTGCACATGCGCAAGTCCGGATTTGCGCCATTCTGCGATATTCAGCAGGAGGCAGTTGCGCCACTGAAAACAGGCTGAGCAACAGCGCAATGCAAATGAAGGCATGCGCAACCGAAGGGGGTGGATCCATGCATAAAGAGCACAATGCGATATTCAAAGGTTTGCGCAATGCGCAATAAGCGGAACAATAACCGGAAGGAATTAAGCCACAGCGAAATGAGCCAAAATAAAAGGCTCAAGTAAGAGGCGCAGAACGCTACAGGGATGCCAAGCGAGACAGACAGAGAGAGAGACAGACAGCAACAGTCCAGAACAGGGCAGGCAAGGGAAGTTGTGTGGGCCATAGGCTGCAGAGGCCAGCGGGGGTACCCGGTGCAGTGGAGGTAGCAGTCAGGACAGCGAGGGTAACAGAGCAACATCAGCCAGGAGGGTCACAAGCCAGGGAGATGGACAGTGCCAGCTTCCACATGGAAGCTGTAATGAGGGGGGTGAGAATGCATGCTGCAGGGGGATGTGGCCGTGGAAGGGCCCGTCGGCGATGCCCCAACAGGCAGTACCGTGCCCGCATCAGCTTTGAGCTGTACACAGATGTAGAGATCGTGGGCCGGTACCGCCTGAACAGGGCAATACTGAGGCGGCTCTGTGAGCTGTGCAGTGATGTGATGCAGGCACCCTCACGACAGAGTCACGCTCTGTCGGTGGAGACCAAGGTGACAGCCTGCATGTGCCTGCTCGCCACGGCACCTTCCAGAGGCCGACAGGGGACACCACAGGCATCACACAGTCGGCCACGCCGCGCATCCTCACCCAATTCCTCAGCGCACTGCTGCCACATGCTGCGGAGCACATCCATTTCCCCAGCACCGCAGCAGAGCGTACAGCAAACATGCAGGAGTTCCACAGGGTAGCATGTATGCCTGGCATGCTAGGGGCCATAGACTGCACCCATGTGGCCATTCACACGCCACCTGGCCCCGATGGGGCTGCATATAGGAACAGGAAGGGCTATTCCAGTGTCAACTGCCAGGTGGTGTGTGATGCCACTGGGCGTATAATCAATGTCCGTGCCACACACCCTGGCGGAGCACATGATGCCTTCATATGGTATCAGTCTGCACTGTGCCATCGATTCGAGAGTGGGGACATCCCCACAGGCCATCTAGTGGGTGAGTACGCATGTAGGAATTGCAAACATGGGGCAAGGGTGGGAATGCCACAGGTGCTATGGTAGTGGCACACAGGAATATTGGCAATATGGACCTGAACATGATACTCAACTCCATCTCCGCACAGGTGACAGCGGATACCCACTCCGTCCCTGGCTGCTCACACCATACCGGCGCCCCATGACCCCATCGCAGCAACGCTATAATGAGGCACATGCCGCCACACGCAACATCATTGAGCGGGTGTTTGGGATGCTCAAGGCACGCTTCTGATGCCTAGACACCTCCAGCAGTGCCCTACAGTACAGCCCCTCAAAGGCCTGTGGGATATTCCTGGCCTGTTGTATCCTGCACAACATGGCCAAAGACTGTGGGATAGCCGTACAGGTCGAGGAGAGGGACAGCGATGGGGACACCAGTGGCGCCGGTGATGATGGTGATGAGCAGCCCCCCCTTGGACGGCGGGAACCCCGACTGATCCGGCAGGCCCAGCTGCACTGGGACACCATCACGGAGGAGCATTATGCACAACACAGGTAAGTCAAGGGGCCATGTGCAACCAACACTGTCCTGGCGCAACCCACAGGCACACAGAGTAACACACCAGGGGTGCATGACGGCAAGGGGAGTGGAAGGGACCAGGCACACAAACACACCATCAGGGAAGGGTGAACGGTCATATGGACACACACACACACACACACACACACACCCCAGGCACAAAGCGTACATGGGCAGGTGCACAGCAGAGCAGGAACAGACATGGCAAACACACAGATCCACAGACCACATCCACCACCTGTACTGTCCAAGTACGTGTGTCAGATGCTGGGCACCCTTGCACCTTGGTGTACAGTACAATGCAGGCATCATCATGCACACGCACCTGTGGACAGCAGTCGGGATGGTGTGCAGGTGGTCCGTGTGTCGGCGTGATGGGCAGGACACCCACCAGTACACTGCCCACCATGACACACATTGCACACAGGGCAGCACCAGACAGGGCCCGCACTGGGAGACAGGTCAGTCATGTTGCACTGTTCCACGGGCCACCGCGGATGCATGGGCGGCCCCACCGTGACCCAACAGCACTGGCAGGCTCAGCAGGAGCCACATGGGGTGGCACCGATGGACCACCAGGGGTCCCACTGCGCGATCGTGACCTTGTCCGCACTGGGGTCTGTAGTATGCCAAACATACCTGCACTGGGGTGCCTGGCATGCCCACAGCAGAACCCGGCGTCGACAGGCTGGGTGTTGCATGACGCCGGGAACGGGGAGTGGAGAGCGTACTGTGTAGGGTGCGCGGTACAGGGGCACCTGCTTGTTGTGCCCAATGCAGCCATGACAGTGACCAATGCCTGGGTCTGCCTGTCAATGGCAGCGGTCACATCCATCTGCATATGGACCATCTCTGCAAGGATCAGAGCACAGTCCCTGCTGTGCCGCTCCACAGCCATGCACAGTGCCTCCACGGATGTTGCAACCCGCCTTTGCTGCTGTACTGATTCCCACAGCAGGCGGGGGTGCTCTTCAAATGGGTACTGTGCCACAACGGCATCCTGTCCCCCAGGGTATGGAAGGTCCTGATGCTCAACACCCCTTGAGGGTGGGCGCTGTTCACCAGGACCAGGAATGGGCATATCAAAGGGCGGTGGGCATGTGCCACCGCTGGACACTGTACCCCCAGACCTGGTGGGTGACTGCTGCTGCTGCCCCTCCAACCGCTGTGCCCCAGGGACCACTCGTTCCACTGCTGTGGCCGCAACAGTGCCAGACACCTGCACAGCCACCAGTGCTGCCCCACCGGTGCTGACAGGCACAGCCTGGGACTGTGCTGACATGCTGACACACACATTGGCACCAGCTAGGCCCAGGGGCACGTGCTGGCCTGCTGTGTGTCCGTCATGGGACACACACATGTCACTGCCCATTGCAGTCCTTGCATCATCAATGGTGCAGGTACGTGCTATGGCCACAGTCACAGCGTGCTGGCATGCTTGCATGCCAGACTGCTGAGACACAGGCTGTGCACCCCCCACACCTGACTCACCGACAACAGAGTTGGCAGCCAGGCGTGCATGCTGGTGCAGTGCATGCTGGCTGGCGATAGAGGTGGATGGACCCTCCTCCAACTCCAGCAGGTCTTCCTCACTGCCTGGACCCACCACCACCATCCCCTGAAGACGGACAGGATCTGTAACAGAAAGTGAGGACATGCGAGTGCATGTGAACAACCTTCCCCCCCCAACACCACCACCATGTCATACCGTGCAGTGATGGGCTTCCACCTGTCTGGAATCCACCTCCTGGTATGCCCTCAATAGCACTCCGCTGCATTGATGCAGCCAGTCGGTCCTCAGCCGGGGTCAGCTCCGCCACTGCTGGCTGGCCCCTGCCTGTGCCAGCACGTGCTGCCGTGAGGGCTGCCACCTTCTCCTTCACCCTCCTGCGGTCTGTCCCCATCTTCTTTTTGCATTCCTGCACGGAGCACTGGTGGCTTCCGTGCAGGTTCACTGCCCGAGCTACCACCTCCCATGCAGCCACACGGGCCTGAGGGGTGCCCCGCCGTCCACTCAGTAGTGGCTCCTCCTCCAGGTAGGCCTGGAAGAGGGCCTCTGTCTCTGCCGTGGTGTAGTTGGGCCTCCTCCTCCGCCCACCATCCTCACCCTCACCTTGGCTCTGCTTGGTCATGTCGGTCTGTATGGGTGGAAGTGGACACCTGTCACTGTGCAGTCTACAGCGTTATCCCATAACCATTGTCCAGAACATCACACAGCAAGCAACCCACCTCTCAACTGCAGTAACCGAATCTGGCCAGTGCAGCCCAGTGTCGCACATTTATAGCGCAATGCATGCAAATTAGGAGTGGAGCAACTGTAATGAGATGCAAATCGCGCCACTGCGCCTTTGAATGGCTGATCAGATGATTTGCATGTGTCGGCTGAATATCGTGCCGTTGCGCTTTGCACAATACAGTTGAGCCAGCTGAGCCAATGGCGCATTTCTGTGACTGTGTAGTACACCACATTGCGCATGCCCAGGTGGCTTACGCAGGCATCTGCCGTGCTGATGACGTGCTGTGCGCGATCAGCAATTCAGGACATGGCCACCATTGTGCCAGTGGCGCTACAGCGCTGGGAACCAAATGGCGCTGTGGCACAACTGCGCAGTAGTCCACTGTGGCACTGGCACGCAGGTGACCGTTCGCAAGGACATGTAGATGTCCGATGGCGCTGTGCGTGCCTGCGCCACTGAACCCTGACCTTGTGCCCAACCTTTGCCCCCTGGCGCTGTACGTCTGGCATGTGTATGGCTCTATCGTGCTGTTCGGTGACAGCGCGATAGGGAATGGCAGCGCTGTACCGACAGCGCGATAGGGAATGGCGGCGATGTACCACGCAGCACTTCCACATGGGGTTGCCGCGCTGCGGAGCGCCATATTGTCTACTATAGCATTAGAGATGGCACACAGGAGAGACCCTCAGTGGGATGCCCTTGAGCTGGCCAACCTTGTGGCCACTGTGGAGCCAGACTATGGCCCACTCTTTGGTGAGGTGCCACTGGACAGGGCCAGGACCCAGGTCTGGGAAGAGGTGGCCACTGACCTGGAGGTGGCCACTGGCCACAGGAGAATGTCCGAACAGTGCAGGCACCGGTATGGGGACCTGAGATGGAGGGAGCCGGAGCTACTGGCACGTCTGCGGTCGCGTGCCAGGAGGGGCATGGTGCCTCGTCCAGGTGGGTGATACATCTACACACTTGTATGGTCCATATGGGTAACACTGTCTCATGTGTCCAGCACATAGGGGAGGGATGGTCTAGAGTTGGCTGTGGCGGTGTTTACAGGGTATGGGATGGGTGAGTCTGGCTGGGTGGGTGGGCACACACATTGGGGCGGGGGGAATATGCTTTGGGTTTGTACTGATGTGTTTCTCTCCTTTTGTCTCCCACAGGCGTGGCTGAGCGGAGGAGGAATTTGGAGCAGCAGCAGAGGGTGGTGGCTGCAGGACCGGATCGTGACGGTGAACAACCACAACGCCAGCAGCATCCCGATGAGGGTGAGTGCCATGACATCATGAATGTTATAGCATGCTGTGTGACAGGGTGGGAGGCAGGGCATGGCCACCATCCATGGACACCACTGCCATGTACGCGACATGTGACAGTCAGCACTGTCCAGTGGCACTGCATGTCTGGGAGTGCGTCAATGGTGGTCCATGCGCGCACTGGGCACATGGCTGTGGCACTGCCTGCTCACCGCATAGCCATGTTACTGTACAGCTTTGGTTGTGCTGTGCTGGACATGGGCGGTGGGTGTGTGCAGTGGTACACATGGCTGTTGCTGCCTGGTTGGGCATGTCTTGTGGACACGGTCACTGTGGGTGGGCGCACACCATCACAGGAGCATGGCACATGGCTGTCTGCCATGCATACTGGGTGGGCTGCAGGGGGATGGACAGTCACACCCATTGACTCTGATCCCTTGTCCTAAGTGTGCAGATACTCTTGCGAATGCAGCGGTCCATCCAGGACCTTGTGCGGGTGGCACAAGAGTCCCTTGCCATCCTGCAGGATCTGCAGCAGCATGGCATGAGGAGGAGGAGGCGACCCAGACAACAGCCCCAGGCAGCAGAGGACCAGGCTGGCCACCAGTGAAGCGAGACAACCTTCCCCCTTTGACCAACCCTCACACCCCGCCTTCCCTCTTCCATATGTTCACCCCTGCTCCTTACCCACCCCCACCTTGTTCCTGTCCCTCCACCCCACGTTTGTACATAATTGTAAATAGTTGTTGTTGTTATATTTTTGGAATACAGTTATTTTGATATGAATACTGTGGTGGTCTCTGAGTTGCAGCTGGCTACAGGTGCTCAGTTGCAGTGGTGTGCATGGCACCTGGGGTGGTTCAGTCATGGGTATGTATGTGTGTGTGCGTGGGGAAGTGTCTCTGGTGTAGGAGTGGCCATCAGTCGGTATTTGTGGTGTGTGTGTGTTGTTCCCTGTGCATTGCATTAGTGTGTGCAGTGGTCCATGGTGCCTGCTCTGTGTCCATTGTGCCCCTGTCAACCCATCCTTGGCCTGTGCAGCTGACACCCTTGCATGTCTGTGGCCTGCGAGGTCTGCTGCCTTGTCAGTGGTGGCTGTCCCTGCAGGTCATCCACTGTGACCATCACCATGCTGGGTTGCCTCCTGTCACTGGTGTGGTGCATGTTTGCCTCGGGTGACACTATGACCTCCGCAGTTGCTGTCCCACCTCCATGCTGCAGCTTGTGTGTATTGCAGGGGCTGTGCACCACTGTCTGTGACTTGTGATCCAGGCATCTGCTGGTGGCGTACAGGGCCACAGTTCATGCACAGGGTGGGTGTCACCCCTGTGCCATGAGGGACTGCAGGCTGTGTGTGCACAGTTTTCATGGGCCCACACTGGGGGCTTGGTTGCCACACTACTGCATCCCTGTGTTAGTGTCCCCGTGGGTATGGGTATGTGTTTGCCCCTGCACTGTGTTGCATCCAGTGTGCTGCATGCTTCCACACCACTGTGGGTGTCTGTGCAGGCTGCTGTGACTCATGGTGGGTCTGGCTTGTATGGTTCTGTGGTACACGAGGTTGCAGTGTGGCAGTAGGGGGGTGGTGGTATGCATGGGGCGATTGCACAGTGGTGGTCACTGCTCATGGGGGTGTCTTGGGGTCCACGGTGCAGGGTGTGCTGCTGTGCAGGGGGGCTGCTGTGCCATGGGGTGGTCCGCCCTCCTTGTGTGGCAGTCTCAGCTTGCCGGTGGTGTGCTGGGCACCATGGCCCAGCTGTGCTTTGTTTGTTTGTCCCCATGGTCCGATGGCTGTTCCATCCCTCCCCCAGTTATGCTGTGCTTGGGATGTGGGGGTACATTGTTGGTTCTGCAGTGTGTCCCTGTGCCCATCTGTGGCATGGGTGGTGGGCCCCTGCCTACCTCCCTGGTTGTGCAGTTCCATTGCTCTGCTGCTGGGAGGCTCCCTGCTTGTGCTATGGCACCTTTGGGCTGCTCAGCTGGGAAGCCCTTGTTGCGCCATAGCGCATCGTCTCTGCTCAGCTTCCCCTTCCTGGTTGCACTATAGCGCAGGTTGTGCGATATTCAGATGCTGGCTTGTTGCGCAATTTGGCTTGCTCCATGTTTGAATATTGCATCTATTGCGCATGTGCGCAAGTGACTTGCGCTTGCTCCTGCTGTTGCGCACTTTTTGGGCGCAGTTTGAATATCCAGCCCATAGTCTCCTGTATGTGATGTTATATTATTGTCCCTATCCCCGACCCCAGGTCACACCTGAAGACGAGCCTTAGCTCAGTGGGCCTTTTTCACTTAACAAAATTTTAAATAAATAAATCATGTCTTATACAAAAAAGATTTGATAGTCAGCGTGGGAGTCAGGCAGTACTCCACTTAGTAAGAAACTTTCCGGAGGTCTGGCAAGATCAATTACATTTTAGTGTCCTTCAAATGAACTCTAGTTGGGTATTTGGTAAGTTGGGATAGTCCCAGGTTTAATGATGAACCATATAAACTATGAATACTGACTACTGACGTCCTCCCAGAACTGTGCAGGCCAAATGGGGGGGTGTATGGCTGCCCTCACTTTGGAGGGGCACGTCTGGGGTAAGTGGAGGTGGGGTAAGTGGTAGATAAAGCGAGTACAGGGTTGGAGGAAGGGCTGCTGCAGTGTGCAGGATTTAAAAAAGGAATATCCTCTGTCCTTTGTTCTGTTTGGGGAGCTGGTTTCGGTCAGATCCTTGGATTTCATTTTCTGGCTTGTGCTCTGTAACAGCTGTGCACCTGCCTGATGGGAATCCAGCAGCCTTTTAATGAGCCCGACTATTGATTTCTGTATAAGCTGTGCAGCACTTTGCTGGGTCCCCAGGCACTTCCAGAGACATTTTCTTGCAGCTCGTCCCTTCCCCCACATACAGTACAAGCTAGTGTCACCAACACCAGCCTTCAGTGGGTGGGGGGCTTCTTAGGGGAGTGGTGCCCCCCCAGACACCGAGTCCCACCCATAGATCTGCCACAGTGGCTTTTGGGGAGCTGTGTATGCCACACTGTTCCAAGGAGACAGCAGGCAGCTGCTCCGCACTACATCCTCTATCAGCTATACTAGCCTAGCATGCAAGTAAGCTGCGTTACTCTCAGACCTGAGTCTTGATTTCATGATTGAGACACATGGATACCTCTACGGGGCAAAACAAAGAGGATAGCACAGAATTGTAACACTGCTCGGCAGCTCAAATACCAGTTGTATCTCCATGAAGCGAGAGGGAGGTGGAGGGCAAATTTAAGGGAGATGCCAGGAAGTATTTTTTCATGGAGAGGGTGGTGGAATATGCTGCTGGAGGAGGGGATCTGTGTGAAATCAGTGGTGGGATTCAAACATGGGTAGGACAGATACAGGGGTTTGGTAAAGACTGCAACAAAAAGGGTGGAGGAAGGGGAGTGAGGGAGCCACTAGAGCTGTCCCATTCAGCATTAGTTAGCTAGGAATGGCTGACACGATGGGCCAAGGGGCCTTTATCTGCTGACAGACTCCATGTCTGGTGAATGGCCTCCCACCAACAGACCAGCTTTTACGCTGTTTGTGCTTACTGTTTCCCCACTTTCCACCCCCCTAAATCCCCAACCCCCCCCTTATAATAGGGTCACCCCAGCTGCATCTTTCTCTGGCTGGCAAGGTGGAGGGGGCAGCTGCCTTCACAGCCAATGCCAGTGTCGCTCTGTGGTCAGTTGGCAAGGGCGGAACGTGAATGTGCAGCCCACATCCTCCCTCCCTGAGAGCCAAGCACTCCATTTTCATGATACACTTGCCTCTTAGCTGATCCAGATGTGGGATTCTGGGGCTTCACAGTGACGCTCCTGATCTCCCAATGTGCTGCCACATTGCCTCACGCTCTTTCCAAATGTTGCATTTTTAAATCCATCATCGCTGCACAGATATGGCAACAACTAGGCACAAGATTCTTGGATAATACTGGCAAAATTTAATCATAGTTGGAAAGGCAGTGCCATGGAACCACAGATACAGGATCACACTGGCATGCTGGCAGACAGGGTTCGTTCCCCGAGTCTGGGATGGCAGAAGTGGTCAGAAGGGAGGGTCAGAGCATCTGATGGATGCTTTCCTTCGAGGGGGGGTGTTTGCTGCCTTGCTGTTATAGTTGACTAGGCTGCAACTTTGTAGTGCCCCTCACCTGACTGTAATCTTTCTACAGACAGGGGGTGTCCCTGAAGTTTGCAAACTAGTAACCAAGGTGAGGGAGGATGTAAATGTGTTGTGTTCCACTGACTTGACCCGTACAGTTCTACTAATACGATGATGAAATTACACTAACCATAACTATAGTGCTCGTGGTTGTTGCTGACTTTGAAAAATGTAATAAAAACTATATTTGCCAAAAAAGAAGTTTGAGAACAAGTTTGCAAGAGTAATCATGCTGTGTGCTTTCATCCCCCCATTCCTTTTTGCAACTGTGTAGGAATGGGCTGCAACCCCCAAACTGTCAGTGTTTCATGGTGGCCATTTCCAACACACACACACACACACACACACACACACACACACACACACACACACACACATGCACACACTCACACCAGCGACAGTGTATTTGGTCCAAGAATTAACTGAATTATGCATAGTTACATATTTTGGAAAATTATAGACAGAGATGGATGGACTGATAGATAAATAGATAGATAGGTAGGTAGGTAGACAGACAGACAGACAGGCAGCTGTCCAGTTGGACAAGCAGCACCATTAATGCTGTAGGTGACCACACAGAATCAGACCTCTGTCAAACAGTGGAGAGGTATAGGGAGAAGGGGATCCTTTGTGACGTGTAATGGAAGTATATTGGTATGGGGGGGCTGAGCCTCATATGTGTGTATGTTGGGGGGTGAGTCATTGGGACAAAGTTCAGAAAGGTAACTGGGAACAAGTTTGGGTTTCTTTGGCACACAGCTGGACAGAGATGTAACACTAGTGACACCGGCAAGAAAACATAGATGACGACTAGGTAGGTCTTGGCTAGAAGAAGGATTAGTAATTATATAGTACTTTTCATACACATTGTATCCCAAAGTGCATTACAGGCAATGCTAGACTGGTAGTGAAGTGACTGAACACATAGTGACAGCCATTTTGCACATCAATACCTACACACACCCTTGGACAATTGCATGAACTCATTTTATGGGAAGGGAATGTTAGCCAGGACACTGAAGAAATCACCATCTCTTGTGAAAATTGCCTTGGGTTCTTTTACTTCCACTTAGACAGCCACCAGGACAGCTCCAGAAGTGGGAAGTAGGAAGCTCGGTTTAACATCTCATCTGAAGGATGGCACACCCCAACAGTGCAGCACCCCCCCCCAGTCTTGCACGTGGATGCCAGCATTAATGGTATGACACTAATCCCAGTGCGGGACTAGAACCCACAACCTTTGAGCCCGGAGGCAGAAGTGCTACCAACTGAGCCATGCTGACACCAAATTTGGTTTCTGATTGAGCAAGATGTGGTCACAAATAGGTTGAATTGTTGCCTCCACACAGGGTATAGAAGACATTATGTAGCGGGCTATGGCCTGGGTCATGACTTTCCTCTCAGAAGTCTGTTACATGAATATGCTCTTAGCATAATTGAACTTGGCAGAACATTTTTATCCTCCCGCAGTATGCCAGGCTCCACTCTAAAAACAGCCACACTGTGCAGGCCTAGCCCCATGTGGGCCCATTTCCACCCTTGCCAGAGCAGAAAATATGAGAATCGTATAATATCGAGCCAAAGTCCTTAACATTTACTAGCATTTCCCATTAGAACAACGGTGACAGCCATCTCTCATAACACCAAATGCTGCAGCTACCACAGTTTGGGGGGGGGGGAGTATGGATACCTGCTCTGTTTTTGTCTAGCGATTCCTAGGTTTCTATATGTGCTAGCATATCAATTGTCTGACACCAGTGCTTTTTAAAAAAAAAAAAACGGGTTTCACATGACTCTGGAGACTACACAGCCCCAAGCAGCCCGCATGTGTCTGTGTCTCTGTAGGCGTGTCTCACAATCTCATTAGCATGTACGCTGGATGCTCCAAAGGCCGTTACTAGGCAACAAAGAGCTGGGTTGCTAAGAGATGGCACAAGAACTACAGAGTGCCATTAAAGCTTCCTTTATCACTTTGGCTCATATGACAGCATAGCAGCAGGCCTAGGGAATAGGCAAGGCAGCTCTGTAGGGGGATTGTTACAACATCCCATAATCCATGTGACTTCCTTTATATCCATCCTGCATTTCATACTCCGCAATACATTACCTCATCCCCTTTAAGTGGTAATAATGGGGTGATTCATCTGTGATTCATCGTAAAGAACAGGAAGGAGGAAAAGGAGTTTGGTTTTATATAGTGCCTTTCAGTCACACTGTATCCCAAAGTTATTTACATTTAATTGCCAGCTGTGGCAGCCATTAGGTGAACGAGTCTGCTTGTGTTACAGGAGAGCAGCCAGCCTCCCATCCCCACCCTCCATCACTTCCAGCCACAGTATGACCGTGTCCTTGAGATCAGAGGACAAATTTCCGGCCCTCCTCTGCTGCAGCACTCCATTAGAGGTCTTCCGCTGCTTGTCTGCTAATTGCATTAAACTCCATCGGAAATGAACCTCATTATATCCTCCCCACAACACGTGCTTCAGCAGGACAGCACTGTGGCAGGGACAGTGGTGGTGGTGGGGGTGCAGGACTGCCTTCTGCTCTAAATATCTTGTGTCTGAACTGAGGAATTAAACAGCAGCTGCTCTCGTTATTTCAGCATCTGTTATCCATCATCCCGCCCCATGCAACACACACTTAGAACCATAGACATTTACAGACAGAAAAAGACTCCCAGTGCATCCTGTCTGTCCAGTTCCCAGTCTCAACAGTCCAGCACTGCCAGGTCCTATCCAGAGAGCTCATGTTTTAATTCTGCTTGGTCAGCCTTGTTGCTCCCATTTGCCCACATGGCTAACATCATCCTCATAAAGGCTACTGCAGTGTTTTGTTTTTTTTTCAGTATAGAATTGTTTGCTCTCTGCCATCACCTGCTCCTGTCTTCAGGCTCTGACCCGGTAATCTCATAGCCCCATCTGCTGTTCCCCCCTCCCCCCGTCATGGCTGTGGTGGGGATCCACATGCTGTGAGACCCGAGAGTGCTGATGGCTTTCATACAGGGGTGCTGGGAGGCATAGGTTTTCTCCTGGTCTACTCTTCATCTCTCCCCCTCCTCACCACCAGGCACAGTTCATGCATCCCCACACGACTCTCAAATGCTTGTAGCGATACCTTACAGGAAGGACAAGCTCCACTGGCCAACTTTAGGGGTTGCTATGGTGGCGGAACCTGAGCTGGGAGCCGTGTTGCATGGCAGCGTCACCCCAACCCCCAGCTACCTGACCAAACTCCCTGAATCTGCTCTGAACAACGGGTTACCGTCATAGAAGCACACTGAGCTGCCACTGGGCCATTGCATGGCTGCATACTACAGTGTTCCGAAGTCTATATTTACATAATGTAGCAACAAAATGACAGAGTATGTACTTGTACAGCTTTGGCTCCTACTTCCCTGTGTGACCAGGGCTGTAATCAGATGCTCTCCACCTGTTTGAGAGGTTTCTGCATTATAATTAGGACTGTTCGTTTGTCATATTAAATTTGGGAGACAATTATTGCACATTGTCATGGGTGAAATGACAGCTGTCATAGGATCACAGCAAAAGTCTCAAGTCATGGATCCATTTTTTGTTTACCAAATTTGTGTACCTCTACATGTGTATCAAATTTGTGTACCTCTATTTTTACACAAGAATTCAACCTCTTCCTTTTTTTCTTCTTCATCTTTTTATTCTCCTTCATTTCGGCAACCCTTTTCTGGCAGCTACCCCAGCCCTGTTGCCCATCCTACACAAGACTTACCTCCACCTCTTGAAGTGTTGTGGGTTGGTGGATGCCTCGGTAAGTGGTGTACTGTCTGCGGGATGATGCAGTCATCCCACTGCTGAAGGTGTTTTCCCCTTCCTCCTGGACTGGCATGACTTGTGGGGAACCCTCTGGTGAACGTAGTGCCTTACCTCTAGATACAGAGGGTCTCCCTGGGTTATGCACAGACCCTGCTGACATGGAAAGAGGGTTATCATATGGTGCCATTCTCAACTGAAAGAAATACTATACCAGCAGCTGAGGGGGTTGCATGTGATGTAAGCCAAGGAAGAATGCGTGCATAGTGCAATTATACAATAATAACCACTCTGGCAGACTCTACACTCTAGTACACAGCCATATGAGTGGATTCTACCAATCACAATGCAGGATTCCTCATACCCATTTTATACAGCTGCCCCTTCCACCCTGCCCACTCAGGGCAGTGGGATTCTGTGGCCTCATACTTATCCAACACACCACTCGGGCTACTCCTGGTCATTGCAAAGAAGACTGTTTCCCACCAAGAGGAGGCAAGATCCCAGGCAGTGGACAGGGGATGGGGATACTTCCAGCTGTGGCGTCTGGAGGGGGGATCGTGAATAGAAGTTCCATACGAAGGTAAGCTGGACAGAAAGCCCCAAGATGTGTAATGTCAATGCCGTGGTGCTGTAATAATGATGAATTGGGATAAATTTCATATAGAACAAGCATTTGTCAATGCTGAAAGTTTATTGTGTGCACTGGTGCTATGGGGGGGGGGGTTATCAGCCAGTGTCGGCAATTTTCAACATGGGTTCATAACTTCAGCCACTCCTTCAGGTTTTATGACAAGGTGTGGATCTGACCCATCGTGCCCCCGAGCCACCGTCTCACATCGCAGCCAGCCCCAGGGTAACCGCGACGTAACCCTTCGTGGGGTGAGTCCCTCTCCTCCGAGGGAGAAGGCACAGGCCTGGGGCAGACCAGTGCAACTACTTGGCCCCGGGGTGCTGCAGAGATGGATGGCTCTGTGGGACTTTCGATGGCCTCGGACCACCAGGCAGCCGTCATCCGGCTGAACATGAAGCGGTATTTCCGCTTTTCTGGTGACGTTCCCTGTGTTGCATCTGCAGTGCTCCCAGTCTCCACTGGGGGCCACTGCAGAGTGACACCATCCCTCTACCTACCCCAGGAGAGGAGAGCAGTCCTATGGACGATCAATTCCCTCCTTCCCTGCCAGCCCCTAGCGTCTCGAGTCCATTCCCAAACCCAGGTCGTCGGCATGCCTCGAGGTAAGGTGCCAGCGTCTCAGCCCTCTGCGTCACTGGGATGGCACTTTATTGTTTTTTAATATTTTTACACCACATTTTCAACATAGCCGTGTTATTATGCTACCTCATGAAGAAAGGAAGAGTACAATTTCAATTCCTGTCTGAAAGGTACTTTCACTCAATGGCTGTGAAATCACCTTTCAAGATGCAAAATACATTTTACCCAGGATCTGGAAAATGGCAGCTGTCACATTCATTAGGTGCAGTGAAGAGATGACAATGATGAAAATTTGGGGTCAAAATATTGAAAAGTACCAAAGGTACGCGCCTGTGTTTGTTAATTTAAATGTATGCTTGTAACTTTGTTGTTTGTTAATATTTCTACACCAGATTTTTAGTGTAGCATTCTTATGACCCCACCTCATGAAAAGTGCCAGTGTCATTTTGTTCACTCATCCTGAAAGGTGATTTCATAGAGCAACCAAGCCATTCTGTGCCACAGGTGCAAAAACATGTTCCAGGCAGGGTATGAAAAATGACAGCTATACTGTTCATAAGGAGGTGTGAAATAGTGTCAATGTTGAAACTCTGGAGAGAAAATATTTAAAACTGGTGACGTTAGGAGCGTATGTAGAAACTGCACAATGCAAGCTAGTAACACAGTCAGTGTTTGGAATTTTTTCACCAAATTTGCAACATGGGCTTTTTGGGACCCCACTTTATGACCAAGGTGATTCCACACAGCGACCACGAAATCACCTTTCGGAACTGAATAACGAAATGACAGTGACAGTGTTCTGGAGGTGGGGCCCCAAGAACCCCATGTTGAAAATTAGGGGCCAAAATTCCTAAAAATGGCTGAGATAGCAACCTAAGTTGAACCCCCCTCTCCCATTGATTCCCATTACACGGCTTACCTTGAAATCTTCACTTTGCCGGTCGGCTTTGAAGAGTGCAGACATGTCCTGGTCCACAGAAGATCATTGCTGCTGACCTCTGGAGTGTAAGTATGGGTAAGGGAGGGTAAGGAAGTGGATGCGCAGTGGGAGGGTGGGATGGGGAGGGACAGGAAGGCAACGATGGACCGTTTTTGTTTCAGGTTTAAAGAAATAAAGACACTGGGACTTTTTTATAGGCAAGGATGTGAACAGTTCTGGACACTGGGAGTGTGCTCCCCAGTGTCCGGTAGGATGGGGAATGGAGGGTGCGAGGAGGACAGCAGCAGTGGGAGGGACAGAGAGGATTTGCTGTGTGCGGGGGGGCCTCGAACAGAATGAGGGTGTGGTGAGGACAGCAACAGTGGGAGGGATTGAGGCATTTGTGAAGATCTAAGGATGGGTGGCGTGCATTGTGATTGTGAGAAATACAGTGTACTATGAAATAAAAATATGCTCGCAGCTGGTCTGCTTTGAAAAAAAAAGTTATATTAATAATTGTGGTTCTATAAATAGTTCTGAAATGAGGCATATACTGTTCTGTCAGTTATTTCGGGAGGAGGTTTTTAATAATAACTAGTACACTAGTCAGTCAAGTGGTGCCGGTTGCTGCAGCGTTACAGTGCATTGACGTCTGTGCCGTAATTCACTGAGAAATCTGAAATGCGCAGCAACCAGCCATAGATCTTCACAAACGCCAGGATGGATTTGCTGGTGGGGGGGCTCAAACAGAACAAGGGTGTGGGGAAGATAGCAGCATTGGGAGGAAGCGGGAGGGAGCGCTTTGCTGGCAGGGGGCTTGAATGAGACGCAGGACAGGAGCAGTGGGCAGGCTCAGTGCATTCACACTGTAAGTGCTACGGCAGTGTGAACGCGCAACCAGGAAGTCAATGGCACGGCTTTACACATCAAAGGACCGAGCCATGCCACTATTGGTTTGGCTCTGTCCTTTGAAAAGTTTGCCAGCTCCACCCCAAAAACAGAAAGTGAGTCATCGCCAGCCTGCCTACTGATTCGCCTGCCACTGACCTGCCCCTTGGAACTTGAGCTCTCCAGTGGACGCACCCACCTCACACCCCTGCATAGCAACTCATTTCAATAAGTTTGTGCTTGCGCACACAACAAACTCAGTAAATAACAGGCAACTATGAATTACACAGCTGTAATTCCATCCAGGGGTTTTGATGACATCACAAACCACAAGAGTGAAGTCAGAGTGGTTTGTCAATGTCCATGAGATCCTAGAGATGGAATCACGAGTCTTGTTATTCACAGTTAAGCTATTATTTTATTTTGCAAACCCAGTAGCATGGAGGTTTGAGGCACAGGATGCTACACTTGTGCCACACTGGTAACCTAGGTTATAGACCGAGCTTAGGTCATTGGGAGTCAGGTGGGGGGGGTGCAGAGGAGGAGGAGGACTGAGCATCCCAGGGGACACTTTGCTCCTCCATGGAGGGAGGGAGGGCAGTCATGCCCTGGTGCAATTACTGCCACCTGGGTGACCACAGCTGGCAGTGCACTCGGAGAGACTTCCTGGGTGGGGGACACCGGTGGTGACATGCTCCATGCTTCTGCGCGAGTTTGTGTATCAATTACGCCGGCATCCTAGGGAGAGAACCAGGGGAAACCAGCAGACAGAGCAATGATGAGAGGTCCATCCCTCGCAGGCCCTGTACTGGTACAGGGCCCTCCCTCCATGAACCTGATCCATTTTCCAGTAAGAGGGGCCCTGCTGACCCCGCCACAGGGGGAAGTCATGGGAGAAGAATAGAGGTCAAGTCAAGTCCTGGGATGCCAGGTGACATGGCTGAGGGGGGCGGGGTTCAACCAGGATAACAGAGCCTGCATGGAGGACCATATACAAATTAACCAAAGGAAAAGCTTTTAGTTTTCTTTTGTATATTGTCCAACATTGTTAACAGGGTGTCACACTACCACAGATGAATAAACCTGTTTTCTTGTCAACAGAAAGTGAATCCGAAGGAGAACTGTACTGAATCTATAAGTTATTTTTCACATTAGAAGCTTTTTTTAAAGTACTATTTCAAATGTTATTGTTCTGTCTGCCCAGGCCTTTAGTTACTCTAGTGGGTGTTTCTGATTTATATGTTGCTGGTAGGAACCGTTTTAGAACTGAATGATGCCGTTTATGTCCCTGTTATGCTCTTCTGTTGTTGGCACAATGTATCCACCTTGTACTATAGCACTCTGGCTGAGACGGACACAAACTACATCACACAGTTCTAAAATGTATCTAACATCAGAGTGTAAAGCAGAAACACCCACTGAGGTTAAAAGGCCTGTTTAAATGGAACAATAACAGAATTTTAACCAGTACTTAAAAAAACAGCTTCTATTGGGAAAAATGACTTACAAGTTCAGAACAGTTCTCCTTTACCTCACAGTGTTCTACAGTAAGTGAAAACAGTTTGAATGGCACAGCCATTCTAAGAAAGTCATAATTCACAGTTCTGACATCACAACTGTGAATTACATAATTTCTGGACAAAACGTATATGAGGTGAGCTGAGCTGGCCGGGGGTGGGGGGGAGCAGCCGAAAGGCAGGTCTCCTCTCCCAGGGAGGAACCCTCTCACCCTCCATAGTTCCACTGCCCCCAGGTGGAGGTCCCATGGTAGTGCAGGTGGGCAGGCGGCAAGCAGAGAGAAGCGCCTCTAAACCGTGATGTGTGCATGCCTTCACATGCACACAGCCGAGACAGGGGGCTGGGGAAAAAAATTGGGTAAAACTGGAGACAAATTTTAAATAAAATAAGTATATGAGCTGTCTATGAATTATAGCGGCTTAGCACATATTATATACAATTTCATGTATGGGGAGGTAAGGTACGACATATTTTTATCAGAGCAGATGTTTAAACTGGATTTTTGTGAATAAATTATTGCTTAGAAACTAGTGAGATATACTTTTTTCTTTTTAAAATGGATTTTACATTCTGAATGAACAGTCTGCCAGCAGATTCTAATCCTGGATTTTGGCCATAGGGTGGGTCCTGGTCTCAGCTTTCATCACTGCTGTTCCTTTGTTGCTCAGCTGTTGAAATATTCATATCTCTACAGCTGTGGTGAGGAACTGTGATCACATCAATCAGTTCTAGTGTCAGTATTCCAGAGCCAAAGGCATATTGGAGCTGAGCAACCCACCAGGAGCCTGGAGACTGCTTGAGACAGTGCTGGTGTGAGGATAGGGTTAATGTCGCCTAGGGCAATAAAGTTGCCCTGGCTTTTTGCCAGTAATATGTGTGCCCTTCAGTAGGAGCCCATGAGGTCACAAGGAATCAGACCCCTCTGTGGCAGAACACACTGGTTCTGCATGGGGTTACCCATTCTGTATTATGTATAGTGTATGGTGCTCCTCAAATTATTTCTAAAACATTTTAGATTTCCAGACTGTATTTAAATCATGGATAAAGAAATGGGTGTCTCCCCTTGCTCGGACATGGAGTTGGGTGGTTGCTAGGGACTGGGCGTCCCTAACATAGCAGCCACATACCCATTGGTTGTAGCTCTGCTGTGGGCAGGATTTAGAGAAAAAAAATGGTGGCCAGACGTCTCGCTTAGCAAGAAAAATAACTGTCCTGAGGCAGAGAAGACTAAGTAATGTACAATATATGGTTGATCCTGTATTAAAATGAACAGTGCCCTTTCAGAAAACTGCCACGTTAGTGTTTCAGGCAGTTGTGAATGATGACACGCGGCAGTTTTCTGTTCATTATTTCAACTCGCGGCTTGAGTTTTCAAATCTAAATAAACGGAATGCTGTTCTGCACGTACGGTCAGTACAGCGTTCCATTCATTTTGCTGACTGTGGTAAACAGCTTTTCTGTAAGGTGGAATTTGAGGTAAGAACAATGTTCCACTATAAGACTCCTAGCTGCCCTCCTTTGACTGTCTCTGGCAGGTTTATGCCCTTCATAAGATACAGGCACCAGTACTGTACACTGTGCTCCAGGTGTGGCCTCACCAATGACCTGTACAAGGGCAGCATTACGCCCTCTCACCTGATGTTGCTCCCCCAGCAATGCATCCCAACGTCTTTATTTTATGCTTCACAACAATATTACATACAGTCAGTACTTCAAACACCAAGCATTCCGTGCAGGTTTCTCAATAAAGACACCACTCCTCTTAATACATGTGGAAAAAATTCAGATTGGTGCACTGTAGATACATCTTTGGGGGAGAAATGCCATTTAACTATAACCGGAAGTAACAGTAATAGAAACTTGCTGTTAAACAGAGTCCATGAGTTGCATGGGACTAATGCTGAAGTCCAGTCTTATGGCAAATGTCTCAAGATCCCTTCCCCTCCCCATCAGAGGAAAGAAGAATGACACTAGCAGTTCCAGTGTCAATTGGTACTACTGATAATGTAGTACGAAGCAATTATAAACAGCTTAAGCATTACAAAAGCACTACATGAATCAAAGGGATTTAAGCAGAAGTACAGCAACAGCATGATAGTTAACAAGTGCTAACAGAGACATGTGTATCCTTAAAGAAGTATGGTGGCAGGCCACTCCAGGCAAAGGGGCACATGAAATACGAGTGAACAGAGAAAGACTAATAAGGAGCCTTACCTGGGCACAAGCCATTTACCCACCATACTAGCTCATTTAGGAGCAACAAAGAACTTAGTAGTCCGAATTCAAGTGTCCTCAGCCCCAGAAGAAGAATCCTGCTGGGCTCCTGAAGATGATGATGGTGTGGCATTCCCCTGGGCCCATTTAAGGGCATTAGCAGGACTCGAAAAGATGCACACCTTCCCGCTGTGGACAACACACATTCTCACAGGAAATGCAATTCCATGAAGTATGTCTGTCACCCGAAGCATGGCTCGAACGCCATCAAATCTTTTTTTTCTTTTGTCTGATAGCATAGCTTACAGTTGGGTACAGCCAGACAGTCTGTCCGTCCTGCAACAAAGGCCCCTTTTGGCAAGCCAAAGCAAGTAAAAGGTCCCTGCCGCCCACTCTGTCGGTCACCATGACGATAGCGCTAGGAGACTCCAAATTATCAGGTCTTCCCCGGGGAGTCACCCAATATGCCTTCTGAATGTGTATCAGGCAGCTAGTTATGGAGTCTCCAAATTGTTGCATGAGCCAGTCCATTAGAAAAAAGGGAAAGATGACCCCCCCTCACTTCCCTCCAGCATATTGATCAGTTGAACATGGACTGAATTGGCTCGATTTTCCAGGGTTTCAAGAGGGGCATGAAAATGTACATTTTCTTTTATTAATGTAGCCACAGTCCCCAACGCTGCATCAGCCCGCTTGCTAGTCTCAACTGTTGAGGATTTAATAGAATCCATTGTCGTCTCCAGTATCACCACTCTATTGGTGAGAGTGTCAAATTTATCAGCTAGCCTGGGGACCGTCTGGATTAAACGATTAATTTTGAAGCCCAAGGTCTGCAAGGTTTCTTCCTCTACTTCTTCCAGGTGCTCTGATGCTTTCCCTTGGGCCAGCCTCGTGGCAGGAGCTCCCATGCCAGCCTTACTTTTCGTGCCTTCAGACATCGATTTTTCTTTCCCAGGGTTGCCCATACTGATCTTGAGGGTATCCACAACTGGACTGTGCACTTTAAAGTTTCTGAGCAAGTTAAATAAGTGTGCTTTAATAACTTTTAAACAAATAATGATGCAGAGCAGAAAGGTTAAGTATCCCTCTTGCTCAAGCTCCACAGTGCCCCTCGCATCCCACCATCTTATTAGGCTTTGCTGCTGCTTTCCTACATTGCATGGAGTGCTTCAGGTAACTAGTGATCATCAACCCCAGGTCATTCTCCTCTTCAGATGCAGGTACCCAGACCTCGTCCAGGCTGTACTCAGTCCTCTGGTTCCTGGCTCCAATGTGTTTCACGGACAATGGTCCAGTGTGCATAACCTTGCATTTCTTTGCATTGAAGCCAAGTTGCCAAATCCCTGACCACCTCTCTAGCTTTTCCAGATCTTCCCTTAGGTCTTGTACCCCTTCTGCTGTGTCCACCCTTCCACAGAGCTTGGTGTTGTTTGTGAATAGGCACATTTTTCCCTCAATGCCATCCCCAGTATCTTTGATGAAAACAGTGAACAGCACCAGTCTGAGAACCAAGCCCTGTGGACCCCACTGGTGACCTCCCTGGTGCTGGAGAGCTCCTGTCCCACCACCACACTCCGGGTTCTGTCCCTCAGTTAGTTTTCACACAGTCAGACAACCTCTCTCCAACCCTGAGATCCGCCAGCTTCCTTATCAACCTCTTGTAGGGTATACAGTCAAAGGCCTTGGTGAAGTCCAGGTAAAGTATGTCCACTGTTTTTGTGGCCCAGTCAAAGAAGTCAATCAGATTTGTCTGACATGACCTCCCTCCCATAAACCCATGCTGCTGCTCATTCTGGAGGCCCTGCTCATCCAGGCACTTGACTAACCTTTCCTTAAACATGGTCTCCATGAGCTTGCACATGATTGAAGTCAGACTGACCAGTTTGTAGTTCCCCTGGTCATCCTTGGTACCACTCTTATGGAGGGGCACTACCTGTGCCATTCTGCAGTCTTGCGGTACCACACTTGACTCCAATGAACTACTGAACAGGCCAGTGAGGGGGCCTGCAAGCTCCTCCGCCAGCTCCCTTGGGAGTATACCTCTGGCCAGAGATTTTGCTACCCTTAATGCTAGCAACCCTTTCCTCACCCTATCCATCTCTATCAAAACATCCATGTGCCTTCCCTCCATCTCCTCTCCCCTAGTGGCACCAGTTCGTCTCTCTGTCTCGCTCTCTATCTCTCCCTGGTGAAGACCAAACAGAAGTACTTGTTCAGCACTTCTGCTTTGTCCCCATTCTCCTCTACCCACCCGTCCCCTTTCCTGAGCCTAACAATCCCATCTTTCTTGTTCCTTTTCTTGTTAATATAGTGAAAAAAGGCCTTGTCCCCTTGTTTAATTCCCTCATGTCTTCAGCCCGGCAGACTACCTTACCTTCTATGCTAGCCATCTACAGGTAGTCCTCCCTGTCTTCATCCCTCTGGGTCTTTCTGAACCTCTCGTAGACTGACCTCTTATCCCTTACTGCCTGGGCAACCTCAGTGCTAAACCAGCTGGGTGCTTTTGTCCTTCCTTATGAGCCTAACACACTCCCTTGTGGCAACTATTATTGCTCCTTGATGAAGGACCACCTTTGGTTCACCTCCAGATCCACCTGGATGCTTGCCAGGTGACTCCTTAGCAGCTGGCCCATCTTTTGAAGTCTGCCTTTCTAAAGGCCGGGATTTCAGTCTTAGACTTCAGACTGGGCACACTGGTTATTGTACCCTGCATTAAGAGGGACAGGCACATGATGGGGGCACTTCTTCAATGTACAAAGCACAGGACCCAGATGTAAGGCTACTCGTAGCATAGGCCTTCTTGGCCATTTTGTTATCTGTAGCAGGGGTGGGTGATGGGGTTTGGTACCTGCATCTTACGTACCTGTTAGGACCTAAGCTGGTAAGGAGGGTTTGCAGATAAGGATATTGGACTGCTTACAGCTTGCAAGCCTGTAGTTGACACCAATGGGCACTGTGTGGTATGTCAGATGTGTTTGCCTTCAAGAGAGGGTTGGCATAGCTGTATATTCATGGAGGGGAGCAATGGTGAGTGTGCGTGGGTGGATTTTAATGCAACATGACATCAGAAGTTGTTTAGATTGTCCTGCTTGTCTGGTTACGTTTTGGGTGCAGTTACATAAAGTGTCCTCATAGTCAAAGGAAGGCAGAAGCACCTGCTTGACAGGGCACCTCATATTTTCTCCTCCTGTCTCAGTAATATAATGAAGTGGTGTGCCCCCCTGATGGGTGATTATACATTGAGAAGGGCTCCTGGGTGGTGACCCCACCCTACTGGTTCACTGTGAAGCTGAGAAGGGCAGCAGGCAGCTGCAAGCTGTGGTAGGACAGCACATTTTCCACAGCAGCTGTCTAGGGCTTCAATGAATGAGATGCCTCCCTGTTGTCAACACAGTAAACTCTTGAATAGATCCCCTCAAATCACCCGCAACCTGATACCAGACCTGAACCTGATACCAGAACTTCTCCGAGAAGGAAGTAACTAAATCGTCACAGAGATGCTTTATCAGACAAAAAGGCTTGGACTCCAGAGCTCCCTACAGTCTTTATTTATTGTTATTTTTTCCTGTGCTTTTTTTGTTTTTGTTATATATCTTATTCAGAGCTGGCTGTTAGTCTTCCGCAGGGACGTACTGTGTTCACAGGGATGGTATCCCGCGAATAGAGCAACTCAATTACAGCGAGTCAGTTTGGGTGACATGAAAATAGCGATTGTGAAATGGGCTGTGTGTTATTAATAGCACATTGTAAGTTCAGCGCTTTTGTTTCGGTAGGGAGTAGTTATTTTATGGAGTATATAGGGATTTGTTTGTCAGGCCAGTTACGAACTTGCCGTCTGGTGTACTAGTTATTGTCACCACCTGTGTGGCTGGTGGACCCAGGTTCGGGACTGGCTGTGGAAGATACTTTATTTTTTGTCATTGTTTAATATATATTTTTTTTCCTTCATCGTCATCATCATCACTTTATTTTTAAAAAGCGCCCTTCCAGAGTTTAGGGTGCCCTTACAATTTAAAACATAAGATGACATATACACATAAACACATATTCACTACTTCATACACAATTTTAAATAGTCATAACATTCATTAAATTATGAGCAACTGTCCAGTAGATGTTTTAGTATTATATATCAGTATTATAGCCCAAAAAGGCCTGGGTAAATAAGTGTTTTTTTAATGCTGGTTTAAAACTCCCTATGATCAGGCAATCTCTTATCTGATGAGGTAGAGAATTCCACAGGTTTAGGGCCATAAAAGCAAAGGCTCTCCCTCCAGATGTCTTCAGATGGACCGTGGGAATCTCCAGCAATCCCTCATCGGAGGATCGGAGTTGGTGCGAGGGGCACTAGGGGAGCAGGAGATCTTGCAGGTATTTTGGTCCCTGGCTGTGTAGGGCTTTGTAGGTCAGCAATGCGACCTTGAAGTTTATCCGCCACTGTACTGGCAGCCAGTGCATTTCACGCAGCACAGGTGTTATGTGCCTGGATCTAGGGGCTCCAGTTAACAATCTCACCGTTGCGTTCTGCACTAGCTGCAAGTGGCAGATATCAACCCTCGGTAGCCCTAGGTAGAGGGCGTTACAGTAATCAAGACGGGTGGTGACAAAGGCGTGGCCCAGAGTGGAAAATCTTCAGTCAGTACCAGATGTTTCACCCTAGCTATATTCCTGAGGTGGCTAAAGGAAGATTTGACTTGTTGAACTCCTGTTTCCCCACCCTCCTGACTTTGTGCCCCCCCCACCCGCAGGTTACCCCCTCCCATGTTCTCCCCCCTGCCAACCTGTGTCCCCCTGTAGAATAGTGCCCTATCCTGAGTTTTCCTTGTCCTTCAGTGCCCTCTGTGATGGTTATAGTAAAGATGGGGGGTGCATGTGGGGCCTCCTGCAGAAAAGTGTGAGTGTAGCAGTGCTGGAGTTTGAGTACGCTGTGGCGTTGCACTGTTTTGTACTCTCTGTTTTGGTCTGCACTGTTTTCTCTGCACCGCTATCACATAGAACCCACAGAGATATACCAAGATCAGGTGAAGGAATCCTGGCCATCATTTAGATGGCAGCCTGGCTCATCTCTCATGGTTTCTCTCACTCCCCAGGTGTGAGTTTTCTCCCCCCCAGGTGTGGATGATGCTTGAGTCAGCGGCAAACACACAAAGCTTCCCTCTGTGGCAGGAGCAAGATCCTTGGCTCAGCCACAAGAGTCTCTGTGGTGACAGACCCCACCACCTGCACTCCCCGACTGAGACACATAGAAACATAGAAACATAGAAACATAGAATTTGACGGCAGATAAGGACCGCTTGGTCCACCCAGTCTGCCCATTTCCCTACCTACTGGATAAGCTGCAGATCCTAGTTAACCAGCAGCCTTCTTCTTCCTACCCCCACCCCCCAGAATTGCCTTATGACTATCCCATGCATGCTTGAATTCCACCACTGATTTTGACTCCACAACATCCTCCGGAAGGCCATTCCATGCATCCACAACCCTCTCTGTGAAAAAATACTTCCTTAAATTACCTCTGAGCCGCCCCCCCTCTATCTTCAAATTGTGCCCTCTTGTTCTTGCACACCTCTTTTTTTGAAAGATGCTACCCTCTTGGACTTTGTTGATTCCCTTGAGGTACTTGAAACACCAGATGGCAGCTGTTTGGCCTTGGCCTGCCCCCTGAGGCAAAGCTCTGAGTTCACTCCCAAACTGGGGTCGTCAGCACAGCAACACAATGGCACAAGAGCCAGGGAGCCATGCCAGACAGCTAAACAAATATACATGGCTGAGTTTCTACAGGGGTTTCACTGGCAGGGATGTGAATATAATTTCTGAAAACAGGCAGCTTAGCTACAAACTTTCTGTTACCATTAATAAATTCTGCCAACTAAATTCAGAGAATTCAAATATCCATCTATCAAGCAGGCGAGCTCCACAAAGGAACCAAAAGGGGATGCAGCAACGAGTGAGGAAGGCGATGCCTTGAGTTTACTGCATCAGTGCCTGTTTAGAGGAGACAATACAGGGGAGGAACATCAGACAGTCTGATGGAGGGGGAGGTGCAACCTTTCTGCAGTCAGTCAATACCCACTAATTCTCTTTTGATGTGCCCCAGCCCCTTTGTAACAGCACAAATGAGCTCAGAGCGTGTTTCAGAAGGCAGGCAGTATAATCACATGGTGCAGGAGACAAGGGGACTGCACTGCGGCAAATCAGAGGTTCCAGCTAGGGATGGGAAAGCAGCAAGGATTCTGCGGCACTGCAGTCCACTTCCACCCTAGCCATGAGGCCCTCTCATCCTCAGATACAAAGCTGTTGTACTTCAGCTTCTGGGGACCTTGGTCTCTGTTAACATCAGCTGCGTTAGACATCAACCCCCGTATCACAATCTTTCTTTTTTTCATCATTTATTTTCCCTGGCTGTCCCAGCTGGGTGGCAACATCTGGATTACGGGTGGGTCCTGCTCCCTTCCCAGTTTACAGCTGAGAGAGACTGAAGCACTGGGACTAACACTAGGTCACATGGTGAGCCAATAACTGTGGTGGGATTAGAATTTGGATCTCCTATTTCTCAGTTCAGTAGTCTCTTATTCTTTCTTTTTTTTGTTTCCCTAGTACCCCATACTAATGCTGGGGGTTGTCGAAACTGCGCCTTTCATTCAGCCTCAAGATTCACAGCTCTGTGCTCTAATCAGCAGGCCAAACTAACTCCTGAGAACAACTGCGTTCTGGCAGGAAACAAATAAAAACGCATGTATGGATGGAGGCCGGTCTGCTGGCACAGTGGTGGCACTACTGCTTGCAATGTTGATGACCTGGGTTCAGAAGTGAATCCAGGGTATCAGAGGGCCAGCTGGGTGGAGGAGGATCGAGCCTCTGTAGGACTGCTTTCCTCCTCTGGGGGGAGGGTGGGAAGAACCCAAAACTTGCCTGGCCCCTGGCAGAAAGGCAGCCCAGGCCAGAAGGTCATGAAATGTGGCAGATGTCAGTGCACGCTGTGTGGGAGTGCGTGGCATGCACCACAATGTCCCTGCATGCCACGCCTCCCAGGGGACAGAACAAGGAAAAGGCCGGTGGCAGGATGCCAGCGGGCAATTGCAGGCCCCACACTCAGCTAGCTGGGCTCACCAGTCAGAACTGGATCTGGACCTCAGTGGGGACCGGGGACCCCTCTGCCAGTGAAGCAAGCCCTGGGGAAGACAGCTGGTGGTAAGCCCCAACAGAGGTTAGGGTAACGGGGCTGGGGTGCCTGCCCGAGGGAAGGCCAGACAGAGAGGAGTAACAAAAAAAAAGAAAATTCATGCATGGATGGGCTTGGTTCCCCCTCCAAAATCTCCAAGATCTGACCTGTCCTATCTGCCTCCTTCCGGGTCTATAGCATTGCAGTCTGTCTGGTTGGGACTGAACAGTTTATAGTTTTACTGCTGTGTTTGGTATGTTCTGTAAAAGCGCACAGTACTGAATGCTCAGTTTTTTCAAAAGTCAGAAAATGAAGAACTGCCTGAGAAAAATAAGATGCTTACCCAAACAATTAAAAACATGCCAGGTGATGGGGCAAAGCTTGCTCCTCTGTACTGTCCCCCACCAGCTGCACTGCCCACACTTGAGCAGCAGCAGTATGTTGCAAACAGCTGGCATTCTTACATCACTTTCTCCCCCCACTCATATCCTTTGTCCACCTCCCCACCAGTTAAATTTGGTCTAAACAAAAGCTGGCAAACTGGACCTTCCAGTCCCTCCCTTCTTCCAATTTCTCAGTGGATATCTAATACAGCGTAGATTCCATGCCATGTAACTGACTGCATGGTGAACTCTGGCACCACCTAGTGGCACAATGCCTGAGTGCCAAGTTGTCGTGGCAGACAGTGGCACTGTTACTCAGTGACAGTGCTATTGGGAAAGTGATGTGCTAACTAGGTCAGAGAGTGTTGCTGGCCAATTAGTATTCAAGTAGTACTTTATTTCATTTTGTTTATTACGTTCTTTGTTTATGCCTCCTAAATGCTACTGCCGTTGTTCTCCCTCCTGATCCACAAGGTGGGTGCCTGGCTTTGCCGGTACCTGCTCCCCTGCAGCTTCCATCCTCCAAGTGTTCCCTGTATCAGACCCCCCAGATGGGGAAGAAGGGGCAGGACCGCCTCTTGCCTGCAAGTAGTCTTCATCAGGCAGTGGCTGAGTATTCCGGTGCAGTCCGTGTTCGGATGATGTGCATGATGCCTGGAGTCGTGGCTTGCAATTTCAGTCAGTCAGTAAACCTTCTTATAGCTCTCGGTTTTCAAAGGGACAACCTTTACTTGTATCACCTTACTACCTGTTTTTACAGCATGCACTTGGCTAATGGTGAGCAAAATGTTCCCAACTCATCCATTCACGAGTTCGACAGCGCCTGGTGTCATGTTTTTATGAGAACGCACTGTGAAGCTCGGAGGCGGATTAAGGTTGTGACAACAGTAAGAGGTAAATCTACAAAAACTCAACTACATGAATAAAGTATCACTCAAGGACCATAAATTGTTATCTCAAGCTGTATACAAATGGCTGTAGGTACCATTCTGTAATAAGCAAAACAATGATGCAAAAAGCTGACGGGGGCCCTTTATGGGATGTCATACACCATAACAGGTCTGTTCTGGCACACACATTTTCTTTGTAATTAGTTTCTAGTCTACAGTTTTTTATGAGTGCCTTTCTTCTTTGCTGCCTGCTGAATAACTAATTACTCTTCCTCTTAAGTAAGCTTTGAATGTCTCCCATGCACAAGATTTGGATGCTTCTCCATCTCCTCTGGTGTTAAAAAAACTCTATTTCTTTTGTAAACCAGTCTATGGATTTTTTGTCATTTAACAGGGATACATTAAATCTCCACCTAAAAGATTTAGCTGTTACTTCTCCAAAGGACAGGTCAATACTTGTCAAGGCATGGTCTACAACCATGCTCTGAATATCAGCTACAAACAGCGAGTTATTTAGGAATGATGCTTTCAAAAAGTAGTCTACAAGTACTAGTACTATAAGATTTATGCCAGTTGGAGAAAAGATGAAATCTTTTGCTTTGGGGTGGTGAGTATGACCCCAGGGGCCAGATATTCAAACGTTTGCCTGGTGGACAAAGTGATTTCACCCTGTTTGCCTTAAGTTTGCACCCAGGTTCAATATTCAAAGGGGATATGGCGTGCACTAAAAGGGTTATTGAGTGGCCCAAAAAATAATATATGCAGTGGGCAAAGAGGGGGGCGGGGACAAGAATCCTGGCGCAGTGCAATATTCAGCGCAGTAGTGCTAAGCAAGGGGAATAGAGCTGGCCATTTTGCACTGCACAATTACCGCTGAGAAGAAGCCCGACTTACTCTAGGCAACCCTAGTGGCCAACAGAGCCACTGCAGCCAACAAGCACTTTGGTGGTTGGGGGAGCACACATGCTCCCTAGTGGCTAGTGGCACCCGCCCACCCTCTGAGCACCGTACCCATCAGAATCACATTCTGTTCTGGCATCTAGTAGTCCCCCCATCCTCTAAGCTGCGTCCATGTAATTATTTAACATATCCCTGTCACCTAGTGGCCCCTCCCCCCGATTGTTGTCCGTTTAAGTATTTAACAAGTGTCTGGCATCTAGTGGTCCCACCACAGTCTGATCGCTGTATCCGTAATTATTTAGCATGCCCCTGAAGTCCAGTTTTCCATTCAACGATCGCCATCCCTGTAATTATTTAACATGTTCCTGGTGTTCAGTGGTCCCCCACCTTCTGATCGCCGTCCCGATATGTATTCTATATGTCCCTGGTGTCCAGTGGTTCTGATCACCATCCCCATAAAAAAATAACTATTCCCTGGTGTCTAGTGGCACCCCCCACCTTCTGATCTGCATCTCTGGTAATGATGTGATATGCCCTGACATCTAGCGGCCCCCCCCAATTGCACGCACCAAACAAATCACCCTCCTGCACCTCCATCCCAGCCAGTGCCGCGGAGATGCCAGATGACGAATGGCACAACCCCCTCTCACCACCGAGGCCATCTGCCGTCTGGCCCACGAGGTTGGTGTTCCGCTCACCATGGACAAAACAGAGGGGTCATGCACCATGATCATATTCCTGGGCATCGAGCTGGACTCTGTGGTCGGGATCTCCAGATTATCATGGAACAAAGTGCAGAAGCTTGTCCAGCTGATGTGAGAAGTAAGGGGGATACCAGGAAGGTCATACTGCAGCAGTTACAGGCACTGCATTGGTGCCATAATTTCACATGTGAGGTCTCTTTTATGGTGCGCCTCTTCTGCAGATGGTCGGCCAGGGCCAGGGCCATGGCAGGAATCCGCTCATCACACCACTTCATTCAGGTTGACAGGGGCACGAGAGCTGACCTGCGGATCTGGGGAGAGTTTTTGACTAGCCTTAATGGGATGACCTGGTGGCAGGCTCCAGTTATCTTTAACTGAGAGTTTAAATTCTTTACGGATGCCTTTGGTGGCCTGGGGATTGGCATATATTGCCAAGGTGAGTGGTGCACTGCGCATGGCCCCAGAAGAGGCACGACACAGGACTGACCAGGAACTTGACCTGCCTGGAATTCTTTCCCGATTGTGGTCACCCTGGTGGGTTGTGGTGGCAGGCTACAGCACAAGAGTGTATTTTTTTGTCTGACAACATGGGGTAGTGCAGGTGATAAGCAATCTGTGCACTGCAAAAAGGGATGTGGTTTGCTGCGGGGGTTTGTGTTGCCTTGCTTGCAGCGCAGCCTCACCTTTCAGGCTGGACATGTGCCTGGAGTGGACACCCAGATTTCTGATTCACCTTCTCATTTAAAGTAGAGCAGATTCAGGATGCTGGCACCCAAGGCCAAGGAGGACCCTCGAACCCTCCCCCACACAGCCGTGGGACTGCAGTCAGGCAGAATTTAGCAGGTAATATCAACGTTGGTGGCAGTCGAGACAAGAGCGCATATAGTTGAGGGGCTGCTCAGTTCCTTCTGCAGGGCCTGGGGGAGGACGGTCCCTAGATGGTGTCAGTTGGGAATGTCCTGGGGCTTTTGTGGATGCTGATGGTAAGGGGTTGTCTAGGTCAGCAGCCGGGTCCATGCTGACATGGATTACGTTCTTCTGCAGATTGCTGGGGCAGGGGCTTGTGGTGCAGCATTTTGCTACTAAGAAATTTATGGAGGGCTGGGCCCATCAGGCACCGGATGCAGGAGATTTGCGGAAGCCCATCCCTCAGCAGTGGGTGGTGGCATTACTGCAAGCCTTGGACAGCTGCACAGGCAGTAAATATGAAGGCAAACTCTTTCATGCAGCATTCTGCTTGGCTTTCTTTGGGGCTTTCAGGGAGCATGAGCTTGTGGCAACCAACAAAACAGACCAGGCGGGGCCTCCTGAGAGAGGTTTGGCAATGCAGAATGACAGGGTGGTCATACTGCCTTGCAGGTCGAAGACAGACCAGCTAGGCAGGGGTATGCAAGTCATCCCCAGGAGGTCTGTGCAACTGGACATCTGTGCCATTCAGACTGTGGCAGACTTCCTCACCATCTGGATGGCTGGGGATGGGCAATTGCTGAGCCATGCTGACAGGGTACCACTGTCCTGCTATCAGTTCAGCAGGGTGATGAAGACTGGGTTGGGCGCTTGTGGTCTTGACCCACGACAGTTTTGGACATACGCATTCAGGACTGGGGCCGCAAGCACATCTGCCAGCTCGGGTCTGGCCGAGGGGATTATTAAAAGAATCAGGAGATGGTGTTCTGGCCAATTTAGAAGGTATGTCAGGCCACTTCAAGAGCAAAATTAACCTTCGTTTTCTTCCTCCCCTCATATGCTCCTAGGGTCTAGGTGCGAGGCATGGGTGTGGATAGTGGGAGCCTCCTAATGACTATATTTTGGGCCCAGAAGGCAGAAGCAAGGCCATATGGAACAAACCTAGGGTTACCCAAGGAGGAGGCCACTGTCCGGTGGTTTGGGGTGCAGGGCATGAAATGGAAACAAGGGGTGCAGTGGGGAAGGGGCGTGGGCAAAGTCTCCCACAGTAACAAGAGTCACCATTTTTCTGGTTCACTGTCACGCTGTCGCTGTTTTCACAGTTGTGGGTTCGTGGCTCTGACATGGAACCCTGCTGCCCAAACGCTGCATGGTGTTGTCAGATATGCTGCCATACCTAGTTTGGTGCCATGCCTGGGAGCCCAAGGCCATTGACTGATGAAGGTAAAATTAAATAAGGACCTGGGCAAATTCATCAGCTGGACAGGTGGCGAGACAATTGTCCATGATGAGATAGTGACATCTTGCCCAGGACTCTTCCATTCTGATGGGATGCACCTCTCAGACGTTGAGCCTGACATATAATTTATTTATTCATTAGGTTTTACCTAGAAAGACATACAGAGCTGGTATCAGCTTGTTTCCAGATGTGTCCTGGGGAGGGGGGAGAAGAGAGAAGGAGAGAACAGATAGAAAATACAGAGTATAAAATACTGTACATAAGAAAATCATGCATAACAAGCAAATTGTTGAACAGTAAATTACGTACAATAAATTGTGGAAGTGACGAAAGAGCAGTTAAACATTAATCAACACATCAAAATAAGGAACAGAGGGAATGCATGATGCTAGGGAAATGGGAAGTGCTGAAAACAATGATGGGAGTTACATGTGAAAGTGGGCCAAACCAATATCAGAAACAACTGCAGGAGTGAGAAGTGACATCACGGAGGAGAGCTTTAAGAGCAGGAAAGGAGCGAGCAGAGCAAATAGAAGGGGAAGAGAAAGAACCTCATAGTTTAGGGACGTGGAATGAGAACGCAGCATGGCTAGCAGTAGAGAGGGAAGAATACAGGGTACAATGATGTGGATGCAAGGGGCTATCAAGGCAAAGTGACAGAAGGAGTGAAAGAGAGGGTTCAGTCTAGCTAAAGTGGACTTTGGAGTAGCACTATAGGCATGTCTGTAGTCAAAAATAGGCCGAATCATCTTAGTGAGGATTTCTCTGCGTGCAGGAAGCGGAATGCTTCTCTTATTTCTGTATAATGCCCAGCGCTTGGGGTAGAACTTCTTGTGGATAGTATCCACATGGACAGAAAAATCTAGATAGTGATCAAGCCAGACCCTGAGGTACTTGAATGAGGAGACATCTTCAATAGTTGCACCATTGAGGGTATGAAAGGAAGGAAGGGTGAGGGCTCTAGCAAGTCTCTGCCTAGTGCCAAAGTCATGGAGACTATTTTCTTGGCACTGAGGGATAACTGATTATCATGGAACCAACGCTGGATATTGTTAAAATCCAACTGGGGTCAGTTCATGAGGTCAGGGGCAGAAGAGCCGGAGGTAAAGAGAACAGTATTATCTGCATACATATTATTGACACAGAGGAACAGGCCTTGGGTAGGTCATTTAGAAAAATGGAGAAAATAATTGGACCCATGGAGGATGCCTGAGCTTATAGGGAGAGGACTCAGCACTCAAGTTATGAATTCAGTTTGTCGCATCAAAATGTTTTGGGAACCATGATTTATCTGGGTGAGCACCACCGGTCTTAAAAGATCAGAGCGTGTGAGTGGTGGGTTGCAAGGTTTTTGCCATGCTCCCTCTAAGGGTGCCTTGGGGAGGCCTGCTAAAGAGGTACCCCCTTTCCCTGCTGGTCTGAAGATGTAGAAATCCAAAATCAGAAGTGCTTCCAAGAAAACACAGACCACAGCTTGATTTATTCCGGAGTAACCACAGTGACAGCCCCTAGTGCCTCAGCAACAAGCCTTCCAGCTGTGGTCTGTGTTTTCCTGGAGCGCTTCTGCTTTTGGAGTTCTTGTTCTAGTACAGGCTGGCTGCCTTGCTGTAAGCGAACTTACCTTTGATTGGAGCGCAGGACTTCTGTTGGATTTTTTTTGGTCTGAAGATGTGCAGTGGAATGCCAGAGAAGCAGGGGCAGAGGGGGGTGAGTTCTCCATTCTGTCAGTGGTGACTGAGTGGGGTGTGAAGGAAGGAAGCTCATCTGCCTCTTCACAGATGTCTGAGGTGAAAGAGGCTCTCTGGGAGTCCAGGACACTCCCTCCAGCTGGGGGCCGAGGGGGAGAATAGTGTCTGGGGCTGGGATTCAAGGACCCTATTATCTTGGTATCATTTTGGGATAGATTATGCTTTCCACAATAAAATACGTGTACAAAATGTAAAATATGAATGAAATAATTATGATGCCATGCCTGTATGTTCAAGCTTGAAATTTGAGTAAAGTTGGTCTGCGGCCTTTTGAACCCAGATGGTGTGTGTTCTTCCCAAAAAGGGGCAGGATCAAGGGGGCGGGCAATGGAGACCTCTGTGACCAAGGGAACCTCCCCAGGTAAGGCAGAGAAGGAGTTGGCATGGGTCTACAGCCACTGCTGCCTGTCCCTGCAGGAAGCCCTCCCTCCTTGAAGCACACGAAATGGCTGGCACCAGGCCGGTGATGATGCACTGTGGGGAGGGAAGGGGGCAAGATGCCCTTTTGGGCAGTGCACTGCGGTCAGCAGCAGGTATTGGCATGTACAGGATGGAGCCCAGCCCTAGGGGCTAGCACGGGCAGTTTAAAGGGCCCACCTCTCTGCACTCTGGCCTCTCTAATTGCCTTTCTTGCCTGCTGACTTTTAATTTGTGTGATCGTGATCGATGCAGGTTTGTTGTTCATTGTTTGCCCCCACCACCCCTTTTTGGGCCCCAGAGGCTGTGGCTAGTCTAGGCGGATATGGCTTGGCATTACCTGTGGTTTGTATGTGTTTTGCTTAATTTTGTCACAACACAGACAATTACTCATTGAACATGTGATGTTGACAAGTAGGGTGCCTTGGGGAGGCTGCTGCAGCCTTTTGAACCCAAATAGATGTGGTGTGTGTGTGTGTATTCCACCCAAAAAGGGAACAGAATCAAGGGGGCAAGCACAGGACACCTCCATGACCGATGACATTTTTTCGGACAGTTTGCTAGAGTGCGATGTTGGAGGTGGAGATCTTGTAGTGGTTGAGTCAGTGCTGGATGTGCATGTCCTCTCCCTTCTACGACTTCTGGTATGCCTTTTGAGGTCAGACTTTAAATAACTGTTACTTGCATACATGGCCCCACGTAATGCCGACTTACTTTTCCTGTAGATATGATTTTGCCAGGGTTTAGAGAATTTAGCCAGACTGTGTTTCAAAGTGGCAGCATAGGATAAGTGCTGTTAATATGGAGTATGTCTCTGTGTTTAGCAGCTGCAGCACTTTCTAATTTGCTGCCATCAGGCTCGTTTGTGGTCTCGTGCTCTGCATTCTTTTTTTCTTTTTAGTCAGTGAGTCAGAGGTAGAAGCAGCAGCTCGTGCTGACTCAGAGTTCTGTTGTTTTTTTTGGAAAAGTCTGTTGCAGCTCACAGTCAATAATCTCCTTCTCTAAGATGTATTCAGGTTGTTGGGTATGAATGGTAGTTGTCTCTTCAACAAAGAAAACTGCATCTTCCATAAAGGAAATACACCCTTGTTTGTCTCTGCTTTCAGCCAGTTATTTAACTTGCTCTGTCGTTACCTTTATATCTTTAAAAGGAAGGTCCCCTCAGCCTTTTATTCTGTTTCCCTGAGTAGTTTGTAGGCACCAACCGTGACTGCCTCTATTGCATTAAAATCCATGCAGAGGATAGCCAGTGCTTTTTGGAGTGCACTGCAGGTTTCAGCGTGCACGTAAACATAGTTAAATTCTTGCTCTGCTGGTTTCAGCGTGTGCGTAAACACAGTTAAATTCCTGTGCTGCTGGTTTCAGTGTGTGTGTGTAAACACAGTTAAATTCCTGCACTGCTAGTTTCAGCGTGTGCGTAAACACAGTTAAATTCCTGCGCTGCTGGTTTCAGTGTGTGTGTGTAAACACAGTTAAATTCCTACGCTGTTAGTTTCAGCGTGTGCGTAAACACAGTTAAATTTATGCACTGCTGGTTTCAGTGTGTGTGTGTAAACACTGTTAAATTCCTGCACTGCTGGTTTCAGTGTGTGTCTGTAAACACTGTTAAATTCCTGCACTGCTGGTTTCAGTGTATGCGTAAACACTGTTAAATTCCTGCACTGCTGGTTTCAGTGTGTACGTAAACACTGTTAAATTCCTGCACTGCTGGTTTCAGCATGTGTGTGTAAACACAGTTAAATTCTTATGCTGCTGATTGCAGTGTGTGTGTGTAAACACAGTTAAATTCCTATGCTGCTGATTGCAGTGTGTGTGTGTAAACACAGTTAAAATTCTGCACTGCTGACTTCAGCATGTGTGAGTATAAACAGAGTTAAATTCCTGCACTGCTGGTTTCAGCATTTGTAAACACAGTTAATTCTTGCACTGCTGGTTTCAGTGTGTGTGTAAGCACTGTTAAATTCCTGCACTGCTGGTTTCAGTGTGTGCGTAAACACTGTTAAATTCCTGCACTGCTGGTTTCAGCATTTGTAAACACAGTTAAATTCTTGCGCTGCTGGTTTCAGTGTGTGCGTAAACATTGATAAATTCCTGCACTGCTGGTTTCAGTGTGTGCGTAAACACTGTTAAATTCCTGCACTGCTGGTTTCAGCGTGTGTGTGTAAACACAGTTAAAATTCTGCACTGCTGACTTCAGCATGTGTAAGTATAAACAGAGTTAAATTCCTGCACTGCTGGTTTCAGCATTTGTAAACACAGTTAAATTCTTGCGCTGCTGGTTTCAGTGTGTGTGTAAGCACTGTTAAATTCGTGTGCTGCTGGTTGCAGTGTGTGTGTGTGTGTGTGTGTGTGGAAACTTCTGACATAAGGTATTGGGCTTCATAGCCCAATACCTTACATCGTCCTGAGCTCACCCCTGCAAAAAATTTAATTTGAAATTTCATAGGGACCCTACTAGTTAAGCAACTGCTTTAATTTTACTCTAGGACTGGTAAACAATTACTAAAAAAAAATGGCTTTAAAAATAGCCCCCATAGACTTGTATGGGGCTCACCCCTGCACTTTTCCTGGCCACACTCACAGTTTCAGAGAGAGTGGGGACGGAGTTGGGGCGGAGTAGGGGCACCAGGAAGCTGGAAGGGATCGGCTGGCCGAGGGTTCGGTGCCAGTTATGATCCCTTCCCCTGCTAAAATTACGAACTTTTAAATGAAAATTTTTGCAGGGGTGAGCTCAGGACAATGGGCTATGAAGCCCAATACCTTATATCGGAAACGTCCTTTAAATCCCTGCACTGCTGGTTGCAGCATGTGTAAACAGTTAAATTCCCGTGCTGCTGTTACTGGGATCCTGGAAGTAACAAAAACCATGAAAGAAATGTCATATCCACTGCATGAGCATTCTGTAACTCTAAGACTAATTTACATTCTGAATTTCTGTGGAGACCATATCACCCCCGAATCAGTGTGAAATTGCCAACTTCCTGGATCACCTCTAATATAAGGGTAATGGTGTGGAAAGTACCTTTCTGTGTCAAAATCAATAGCATCTGACACGCATAAAAAGTTCAAGTAAACCCTAGGCCTCTGCTGGAAACAGGATGTTTTCACGCAGAGGTTTTCCTGGTAAGAGATTTTTAATGAAGCAGAATGTAGTTTGGTAATCGCACAGTGAGGTAACTGGAGCTGGCAGGTAGGATTCAGTAAAGGCTAAACACAGAATTTCTTTCACTGTTTCTCTAATCTTTGCCAGAACTGGAAGTGCCATCCAGGGAAAAAACTGTTGTCTCTCTGCAGGCTTTGGCCTCTCTGTGTCGTCATCTCAACTCTGTTTAAAACGGAATGTTTACAACACAAAAATATCCAGGCCTATCTGTGCCAGAATGGTGATAGGAATTCTACTTTCCATTGTCTCACAATTCCAGCTGGGGGGGCATACACCCTGGGTGGTCTCAGAAATCTATGTCTCTGTTCCGTGTTGTTATTAGCCGAGGAACATTCCCTGTTACACAGGACAACTGTTATCTCTGATATTTTATGAAGGAACTGTAGCACTGGATCACTGGGTTTGCCAGCAAAATAACACCCTGAGGAGTAACCCCCCTCAATTTTTTTCTTTTATCTCCCAACATGTCCAACTCCTGTTAAAAAGGATGGCCACTGGCTCAGCTCTGTACCCCAGGGGCACCCACCAGATGTTGCTACAGTGTGGGAGAGATAACTTTGTATTCCAGTCCCAACTTCCAGCTGCAGGTCACTGGAGTATGGGGTATTCTGTGGGGAGTATGGGGTGTTCTGTGGGGGGGGGGAGGCATGGTGATAGCCATTTTGCTACTTGACAGCCTCCTCCAGTTGGAAAAACAGCACCATTAATGCTGTGGGTGACCACACAAATTCAGTGACTCAGGCAGAGGCCAGGCATAGGAGGCTGGGGGGATGATTTGTAATAGGTAATGGAAGCATCTTGGTATGGGAGGGGTGAACCCCATATATGTGTGTTGAGGGGGGCTGAGTCATAGAGACAACTTTTGGGAGGGGTTACAGAAAGACAACTGGGAACAAGTTTGGGGTTCTCTGGAAAGCAGCTCTACACAGCTGGACACAGAGGCAACGCTACTGACACCAGGGAGAAAAGAGCAAATTTAAAAAAAAAGATGGCGACTGGGGTAGGTCTTACCAGAGGAAGAATGTGTATTTATACAGTGCTTTTCATGCACAGTGTATGCCAATGTGCTTTACAAGGAATGAGTGACTGGCAGTGAAGTGACTGTAACTGTATAGTGGCAGCCCATATCTCACATCAACACCCACACACAGCCTTGGACAATTTATTTCAAAAGTTTTACCAGGTAAGACATACTAAGCTGATAACAGTTCATTACCAGATGCATCCTGGGGGGAGTGGGGTAGAGAAGGGCAATGAAAAACTATCAGGACAGTAATTACAAGCAGGTAAAAACAAAAAAAAACAGAAAATCATATAATTAGCTGCAATCAAAAGGCACTTAATGTAATTATGCAGTTTATGCAAGGAATAGGCAGAGAATGCAATCCATTGCATGAACCGATTTAATGGGAAGGGGAGTGTTGGCCAAGGCAATATGGAAAATCCCCTACTCTTGTGAAATATGCCCTATGGGTTCTTTTACTTGCACCTCGACACCCACAGATCTATGACAGTCGATTGACAATTTTGTTGTTGACCATCATTACAGCGACTCCTTTATGTCAACCGCATTTGCAGTCGGCATAAAGGGAGTGACTTCAGACTGTGTTTTCTTCGGGGCTTTGCCCCCCACACCCCCCGCTTCTAAATTAATCAACTCCCGGGTCGGGGTTGCTTCGGGGAGGGGGTGCAATACCCCCAGAAAGCAGTGCTGGGGTCCTAAGCCAACACTAGAGCGACCTGGCACTGTTGTCACTGTAGTGTCAGTCACGGGAAAGTTGTTGCCGTAGCAATGGCATACTGACACCGACCGGGACAGCACCTGGACAGCAGGGACTTCGATTTAATGTTTCATCCGAAAGACCGCATGCCCTGACAGTACAGCTCTACCTAGTACTGCACTCAGGTGCCAGCATTTACAGGATGAGCCCAGTCCCAATGTGGAACTAGAACACAATGGAGACACACACACACAGATATACACACAACCTCACCATCTTTCTGGGAAAGTCCCGTTGTACCTTGTAGAATGTCATAACAGACAATACAATTTTTAACAGAGGTCATGCTAAAATATTTCTGAGTACTCCCCAGATCGCCCTAGAACACTGCTGACTGTTACAGGCAGGCAGGCTAGGCACACGGGATGCCAGCTTACAACGTTATCTACAGCTTCCTCCTCCTTGACATCACAAGGGTCTGAAAATGGTGACGATGTAGTATCAATATGGGGCAGGCACAGGTATCGATATCTCTGGACTTCTGCCAGCTACAAATAAGCCCAGTACCTTGTTTAAAAGAGGTTTTCATGGGCTTTCAAACTCTGATGGCCCCTGTTCATAAATGTTCCACTTTAATCTGGGGTTGTTTAAACTGTACTTGCATAATAAGCATTGTCAGGAGAGTGCAATACAATTTTTAAAATGAACACAAAACTACTTTTTTGGGGGGGAGGGGGATTCAAGCTCTAAAAAAACCAACCTTTGGCTAGCCTAATAAAATGTGGTATGTTACTCAAAAACTGATTTGATTGTGATTCTGTATTGCTAAGAGCCAGTGGAGTAGGCAGTGTCTGACCATCACTAGATTCTGGGTTTCCTCTTCAGCTCACTGCACCACAGCTACCTTCAGTGCGTGAGGTGCTTCTGAATGGCTTCCAGTCCTGGTCGCTCTATAAATGATTGTGTGTTTAGTGTCCTAAGAAAATAGTGTGCTGGCCCACTGTATTTCGCGTTACCAGAGTTTTTTCCCCCATGTCAACCTGAAGATCCTCCTTCCACATACCCAAGCCCCCTATCTTATTCAAACCAAGAGGACAGAACAATACTATCTCTGACCAAACTCTGCCACACTCACTTGGTCCTGACTTTGCAGTAGCTCAACATGGCTGGTTTATCATCAGCGGGATTCCGGGGGTGACCAATTCCAGAACCACTACTGGGATGTGACACTGGAGTCAGGTGGGAAAAGCCAGTGAGGACGGTGGAGTGTGGTGAGCCCTCTTTGAGCAGGGGAGAGGGAGACAGGGTTGACTTCATCTGCCTTGAAACTGCCTGTTAGAATTTTAATCTTCTAGCCCCTCCCTTTAACCCTCCTCGTCCCTCAGTGGTGCACTTCCACATGGAGCCTGGCAGAATGCCAGCGAGGGATGTCAGAAGGCAAGTTCGAGCACCTTTCTTTGTAACTCCCCTGCTGACCCTGCTCGGGACTCACTACACCTCTGTGTCTTACATCAGGCGAGCAAGCATGAGCTGACATATTGCTACCCCTGAGAGGGGGAAGGGACTGGGAAGCTGTGAAAGAGACTTGGGCCCTGTCTGTGTGTGGGGTCCCTTGCTTTCATTTACGCGTGCCCTACCTTGTCATAATATAACAAAAATAAGGAGGGGGTCTCACTACTCTTTGTTTCAGGAAACAACATATTTTGGGAAAACTTGAGCCATTTTGCCTAATATAACTCTAACAAGTATGTTCAGGACTCTATATACTACTCTGTATTTACTGATGTGACTTTTCTTTCCCTGACCAGCACCTCCGTATAAATAAGCATGGCTCAGTTGAGCCTCTTGTGGTACAACAAAGCAGTACAAGCTAAGTTACTTGTGAGACTGGCACTGCTCACTGGTGAGTGGAAGGCTGTGCTGGTTGCTGGCTCAGGATGGGGGGGGAGTGGGGTGATGGGGCACTGCCTGCCAGGGTGGGGGTCCACCATACACTAGGGAATGGTGTACCATTGTTTTACAGGGGATTGGGTGGGGGGGAAGCACCGCTGGCCACCGGGGAAACTGTAGCCATATGTCGGATGGGTGATCGAGTTGGGGGAAGCACCGCTGGCCACCGGGGAAACTGTAGCCATATGTCGGATGGGTGATCGAGTTGGGGGAGGGACCACTGGCCACCAGGGAAACTATAGCCATATGTCGGATGGGTGATCGAGTTGGGGGAGGGACCACTGGCCACCGGGGAAACTATAGCCATATGTCCAGCGGGTGGTTGGGCGGGTGAAGGACTACTGGACACCACTGAAACTTATTGTCTTATGCTTGGACCGGCAATTGGTGATTGCTGGGGAGGGGGGGGGGACCACTAGCACCAGGGGTATTTGTTTAATTTTACTTGGGCCAGCGATCAGTGATGCGGAAGTGCCGCCACTAGCACCAGTTAAATTTTGTTTCTACTTGGGCCGGCAATTGGCGATCGCAGGTGTGGGGGACCTCTACCAATAGGGAAATTATACCTTGTACTATTAGGCTGGCAATCAGCGGATGTGGGACCACTAGGGATAGCTCTCAGAGAATGGGCAATTGGGGGGGGGGGTGGCGCTGTGCAGTCCAGCCTTGCTCCCCATGCAAATGAGCCCAAAATGTGCATGCAAATGGCCCCTTAGTGCCTTGCACACCCAACGGGCTCATCTGAATGGGTTCTTTTGAATATAGGAAATTTAGCACGGGCACAAGCCATTGTGATGCCCTATTTCAGGGGCCATGTCTGCTTAGCACTAAGTGGCTTAGCGCTGGGCTGCAATGGCCCTGTGTTCAGTGGACTAGACCCATGCGCTGTTCCACTAAATATATCATTTTGGGAATCCTGGGCAACTACAAGGGGCAGTGCAAATTTCTGCGCTCCACTTTGCCCAGTTTTGAATATCGGGCCCCTGCAGTTTAATGCAAAAAAGTGCAAAGTTATGCACCTGGGGGCATAAAACCCAGAGACCAAATACTAGTTGGGTGGTGTGCAGGTTACCAAGTCAGAGGAAGAAAAGGACCTGGGGGGTAATCATCACGAGTGACCTGAAGCAGTTGGCACACGGCAGAAGAGCAGCAGCAACAACAAACTGGATGGTGGGCTGCACAGCCAGGGGATTACCAACATGAATGCAGAGGTCATACTGACGCTGCACAGGTCACTGGTAAGGGCACACCTTGGGTACAATGTGCAAGATTGGTGCACTTATCTAAAGGAGGATGTTAACTTTCCGGAGACAGTCCAGAGAAGGGTGACCAAGTTGATCCGGTGTCAACAGGGCAACACCTATGAAGATAAGCTCAAGGGGCAATATGTACTGTACTCCTTCGAGGACAGAAGGGAGAGGGGGAATATGAGTGAGACTTTCAAATACCTTAAAGGTGTTAACTGGGTGATTACAGAGGGCATTTTCAGTCTTATTGGGAACAAGTCCATTAGGGGGCATAACTTAAGCTGGTAGCGGGAACATTCAAGAGGAGGATGAGGAAGCACTTTTTCACGAGAGAGCAGTGGCCAAGTGGAATGAATTGCCAGAGGAGGTGGTCTCCCTGAAAATGGTGGATAGTTTGAAGAAAAGATGGGATAGAATGAAGGGGACGGAGGTGCCATAGCCTATCAGTGGAGGGGGGCTTTTTTGTTTTACGCCCCAGTGGAGCCCAGCTGCCAAGGTGACGCACTGCCGTGGCTCCACCCCCCCCGGCATATGCCACAATGCTGCTTTCAGCTACCCCCGAGCCTCCTCCAGAGGTTGCTTGTTGAGCGGTCATTGCCCTAACCCTCCCCGAGGAAGAGAGAGCAGTCCTCCACATGCTCAATCTCTTCCACACCCACCAACCCCCGGCCGCCCAGGTCCGTTCCCGAACCTGGGTCGCTGGCGTGGTGTCCAGCGCCTCAACCCTCCACGCCACCGGGCCGGCTCCCCAACCTTTTTCCTTTTTATTAGAGTGGAGTGCCATTTCTCCCCCCCTTCTGATATGAGCTGTTGCCCTCCCCTTTGTTTCTCCCTGTTTTTATATGGACAGTATGCCCATTTTTTGTCCCCCCCCCGGGCGGTTTGCTGTATGTTCTGTTTCCACATTTCCTGCCTTTTTTTTTTTTCCATTATATGGCCTGTTGCTTTTGTTTTTCAGTAGCTTATTTTCAATACCTATGTTGATGTGTCTTTCTTTGGTGCCCTTCCCACACCGACACCTGCCTGTTTAGTGCAGTATTACATTCAGTGCAGCACAGCTGCATTGTGCCAGTGCAATCCATTTGCGCAGCTCTATAGTCAAAGGAATTAGTGTCAATGCCATGGCTTCGAATGTACCTACTGGTCTTGCTTGTGCAAGCTAATGCCACATTCTCAGTATGGGGGGCCATAGTATGTGCAGTGCTCCCTCCACCAGCCTCACACGCACACAGCAGTGCCAGTCTCAGAAGTAACTTAGCTTGTACTGCTTTGTTGTTCCAGAAGAGGCTCAACTGAGCCATGCTTATTTATAAGGAGGTGCTGGTCAGGGAAAGAAAAGTCACATCAGTAAATACAGAGTAGTATATATAGTCTAGCACAAACTTAGGCAAATGGATCAATGTAATTGGAGGCAGATAGCAGTGGTCTAAGGCTCTGAGCCGCAGATCTGGTGACATCCAGCAGACCAGACCTGGGTTTGAATCCCACAGCTTCCACTTGCATACTGTGTGACCCTGAGCAAGTCACTTAACCTCCTTGTGCTCCCAGGTCCCTCCTGTAAAAAAAGCTTTCAGCTTAGTGTGCTATACCTGGTTAAACAACTAAATAAGTAATGAGCCTGTTCTCAAAGGTTTAATCCGAGATTTTAAATAAAAAATACATTTTGTTTCCTGAGCCAAGGAGTAGTGACCTCCCTCTTATTTTTCTCGCGTTATTAGCAAGCAGGGCACATGTACCTGAAAGCAAAGGGCCCTACACACAGACGGGGCCCAAGCCTCTTTCTCAGCTTCTAGTCCCTCCCCCTCGCGCAGGAGGCGGGCCGAGGCGCCGCCCTGTCCCCTCTTTGTCAAGTTGTCGTTCGAATTTTCCAGCGGACCAACCGGCGGCGAACAATTCAAATCGGCCCGCCCAATCCGACCGCAACTCTCGCGGCCCGCGGCCCCGCCCGGCGTGGTGACGTCAGGGCCCGGTGGCTATATAAGGTCCACCCGGCGACTCCTCACTAAACTTCTCACTCGGACTCCTAACGGTCGACGTGAGAGTTAAGTCACTGCCGCAGCCCTCGCCTTCTCCTGGTCTTTGTTCGCAGCGGAATCTTCGACATCATGGTAAGTGAACGGGGATGGGGAACAAGGACTAGCGAAGTCATCTCGGTTCCCTTGGAAACGGCAGCCGCACCGTGCGCGGGAAGGGGAGGCCACGCGACTTCGAAGCGGTGCAGCCGCAGCAGTTAACTGGCCCGATAGTTTGGGGTATAGCCGCTCACTCCGGGGGGAACGAGGAGAGTTAGCGTGCCAGCTCGACGGCGCCTTGAGTCCACCCGGGGGAGGGAAGAAAGGTGGACGATCGAGACAACAGGGCGGGAATTTTTTGTTTGGGGGTGGGGAGGAAAACGAGCTGCGTTGTATGCAATTTAAATGGCTTCCCGGCGACACCACGTGACTTGGTTTTATTGCCCCGATCGGGGGAGTGCGTCCCTCTGGGTTCCCAAAGAAGCACCCAGTTAATTGGTGTCGGAATCCGTGAAATCGTTCGGTCCGACCACTGAAAAATCTTGCTCCATGATGGATATCTATGCTATATAACGGTTATGATGGTTTTCAGAATGTAAGCCAGCGTCCATGGATAGTCGTCCTCTTTATGATCTCTACGTCCTCCTTGTATGAACATGCCCGAAAGAAGGTCTTGTGGTTTATTGCGGGGCCCGTGCTCCAGCAGTTACTGGCAGCCTTGTGCGCCCCACACTCTCTTGGGAGGTGACGTTCGATGGGAATTCATTTCACCGTGTCGCCTCTGTGTAGAAGTGTTTCTTGATTTCCTTAACCTTCCCCTTACTAGTTTATGGCAGTGCCCCCGTGTGGCCTTCACACTGATAAGCGGTCCCCTGTATCCTCGTTAACTTTCGAGTGCTTTAAGGTTTGGCACTTGCATTTTCTCCCTCCTTGAGCGAGTATATATTCAGTTCACCCAGCCTGGTCTCATCTGGACTGCCTCAAGCTGGCTGATGCCCGTTTTTGGGCAGGGGCTTAGGTATTGCACGCCAAACTACAGGTGGAATGCTTCCGGGGGGGGGGCAGCTGTTGAATAGAGCTAGCTAACCCGTGATGGCCTTTTGTTGCTGGCAGTAAGTTGTTGCGCTTGCTATCTGTACAGTGGTGATATAACCACCCATCTGCTTGTGAACTCTTACAATAAGCCAAGCATTCATTTTTTTTAACCCAACAATCTTTTCTTTGAATATTTAGACTTTGTGTAATCTTCTCATCGCCATTGTCATGGCTGCTGCCTGTTTACACAACATTGCTGGTAATGGGCTACCCAGAGTCCTTTTCCTCCAAATCTGGGGGGACCACATTTATTTTTAGTTTTTGGTGACCAGGTAAGTGCCCTATATAAATCCTGCCTATTTTCAGGCACGACCTGGGGGAGGGGGGGGGATACTAACACCAACTGACCTTGAACTAGGTTAAGCATGTCTTGGCTCCCATGAGGGTGTCACTGATGCCTGCATATGCCATGCTGTTTGTAGAACCCAGACAGTGTTGTCTGGTCTGCTTAAGGTATGGTACTGCATAGTCTAAGCAGTACTGTAGTTGGTCACCCCTTTCCTCAGCTTAAAGCTACAGACTGACAACTTGGATGGAAAAGTCCTGTTAGAGCAAGTAAATGCATATTCCTTTAAGGAACATAATTGGAGGAATTTCTGTGGAATGAGTAATGCCACCACATGCGTAGCAGCCTGGCTGCTGAGTCAAGAACTTATTGTGTGCGCACCAGAGTGGCAGCTTATTACCAAAAAAGGCAACTTCATTATAAAGTTGAAACGTCAAGCTATGTAATGCTCAGTTGTGTGGGTTATTCCCTGCTTTTGCCACCCTACAAGGTAAGTTTTTTTGCACGCTATAGGCTTTGTTCAGGTGCAGCATCTGTATCAAATGGGCTATTAAGGTTTGACAGTAGGATCCCAGTAATTGGAAGAGTGCAGTCCTGGAATTTTAAATCTTGAACGGAATTTCATTACTTCAGACACAAAAATCAATGCTGTAGAGTATGATTAATCAGAAGTTTCTAATGCGGTGTCCATGTGTGGTGTAGTTACTTGCACAATCTAACTTCATGTGCAGCACTAGGGCTGCTTCTTGGTGGGCAGGTGGTGTATGAATTCAGGGCAGCATGGTCTGCTTTTCCCAGGCTCTCTAACCCTTGACATTGGTAGTGGGCTTCTTCTTCTTCCCCCAAAAAAAAAAAAACTGGCTGCAGCGTGGGACTGTGTGCCCCCAAGTTAACCTTATAGGTGGCTCATCCCATAGTAACAAGGTAACCTAGAATCTCTGGTAATGTGTATTAGTCGGAGCTGGCAGCTGTTATAACTTTTCAGCATTTTGTAAATAAGAAAAATGGGCATATTGCATACATTCTGATATTTGCAATTCATGAACGGGGCACAGCCCTTTGGAAATACAAGCTTTTATACTTACAGACACACAAATATAAAGTGTTTGAACTGTTCATTGTTCTGTTGTGGGCAGTTTGCTTGCCCCAGGCGATTTTTCTGTACTGCGATTCCTGTTTAGTGTTCAGACTGTTGTATTCCTCCCGGCCTTTCCTGAGAATAGTCATTTACTTGCTTACCCAATAAACGAGCTGAACAAATAAAACGCAAGTAAGGCCTTACAGCTGAAACGAGTGCTCCTTTTAATATTGCTGGGGCCAGGTTTTCACAAGTATTCTTTGCAGTGTGAACATCCTTCTTTAATATCACTACTTCTAGCAGTGAAGTAGCATGCTGCAAACACTGCTACATGACCTTGTGTGACAAACGGGTGTACAGAAAAGGAATACAAATGGAAACCTATTCTGAGCAGTATTAAATGGGGCTCACCTTTTATTTGAAATGTGAAGGTGCTAAAGCAGACAAGAATGGGGGAAGGGATATGGGTCTGAAGATGGGGGGCAGTTTAAAATGGCACAGGTCAGAATTTTTACTGCTGCTTTAAGTGCAAGTTTCCCTTGGGGATAATGTGTGTACATGACGTCATCCTGTTCACGGTTGGTGCAGGTGGCGCAGTGGCCTTGACTAAAGTAAGCTCCCAAGTTGGTGCTGAAGCCAATGAGGTCATCTGCAGAAGAGTTGGTTTCAGGGATGCACTGTTTTCGTGGCCTCCTTGCCCTCCCAGCCTGAATACCTACACCAGGAAGAGGTTTGACTGGGTTAAAAGGTTGCAACCAAGTAAAATCCGCTGGCATACAGCGCTTTCTAATCAGACTTGCTTCGTTGATAATCACACTACAGCTTAGGTGCTCGCAGTAAATGGATGGCTTGATTTTCTTTGGGGGAAAAAGTACTTGAGATTCTCATGCCTGCATGGATTCTGCTCCCACAGAAATCAAGATTTCTGCAAATTTGTTATTGGTAAGGCAACAAATTCCGAATCCAAGTAAGGGTTTCTACATGCCCCAAGTGTTTGTATATATATTGCACTGTAGTTGGGACAGCTGTAGGTGACTTCATCCCTACAAAAATGCAGCTGGTCTGTTAACTGCTTATCTAGCGCTTTCAGCTCCAGTCACATGATTTGTGGTGGGGGATGCTGGTTTCCTTCACAAGACATTACATTCAAACAGGATTAAAGTTAAACCCAAGTGTCTAACATGTAGAGAGGCTTTACAAAAGTTACAAAACCATATCTGCATCATGAAAAACTGTTGGCAGTAACTGTTCATGGTAAGGCTGTAATGCAGGGGGGCCAGTGGGCGTGTGGGGAGGGAAAGACTTAGTTTTAGTTTAGTTGAGTGCGATAGGACTCCATGGTGAATATTAAATCTGTTCCCAGATGGGCATGTTTGAGGTGCGGTAGGCTTCATAGCATAGTCAAAATCTCACTGTAGTGAGAAGGCAATGACTTTTGGGGGGAAGGGGTATTGAGGTCAGGCCCCTGGAATACCATCCAGTGTATGAACCGCAGGGCTACAGGCTCGGACCTGGTATTCTGACACTTCCTTTCTTTGGTATTGCATATCCTGCAACTAGGAAGAATCGAGATGATTATCTGACGTGTGATGCAATGTCTGCCACTGCACAATTGGCATAGATTACAACGGCTACTTTAGTTTTTACCGCTTCAGGCTCTTTTTCTTGGGCATTTGGGACGCAGTTCATGGAGGCAGCTCTTGCTGTAACTTTTTTCTCCTTGAAATATTTGAAGGGGGTATAGGTGTGCAGCATTGGATAGCCAAATGCACTTCAGTCCTGTGCTTGCTCTCCGCCCCCCAAAATGGTCGGGTTTTGTATCGCAACATAATTGTATATTGTGATGGTTTGAGAAATTTAGTTACATTGCTTCCCCAAAACAATTTCGGGTATGGAGGGTTCCTCCCACAAAACCAGAAGCCATCAGGAGTACTACAGCCTCATCTTGTAAAATGTTACAGATGACTCTCCATGTAGCTGTGGGGGATGTGTTCCACTATTCAAACCGTTCCCTGTTAGTAGCCTGGGGGTCTCCATTTTCTGGTTAAGCTTACTGTTCCTGAGAGCTACATTAGCATATAACATGCCACGGCTCCCATTTACAATCTCTCTATGCTGGAAAATACACAGCTTAAACTCTAGAAATACACCGATTTGAATGCAGTTTAAAGGGGGAACCCCTGCATTAATCTAAGACTGTTTGCAAAGCTAATTGAAAGTGTAATCTTGTTACACTTGCTGCAACTTGTGGTGTTGAATCCTAAGTGAGCATACTGTGGAGTTTAAAGGGTAGTGCCCCACGTTCTCATGTTAATGTGTATGTCAAGCACAATCAAATTTAAACCACCAGAAAATGGAGACCCTAGTCTAGTTAACGGGCTGGTGTTTAACGGTGAAAATAAACTAAGGCAAATGAATATATCCCCAACTGCTACATGGAAAGGTTTCTGACGAGGGAGCAAATTTACAAGATGAGGGTGTACTCCTTTAATACATTCTCTTCTTCCCTTCCCCTGGGCTTTGTTCTTTTACCTGTTCGTGTGCCCTACATCATGTTTCCATGGTGGGGGGCAGGTTTGCAAGCAGCTCCTGTGGCTGAGCATCTAGTGATGCCACTTGATAGTGCCTTCCATTGAGGGAAGGAATGCACCACAAAGACACCACCTAGTGCCTGTGAGCCAGTCATATTGGGTGGGGTGGGTGGGGGCAAGCTTGACCAAAGTGGTGCCTAGTGTAATGCAGTGGGTGAGATGTAGGTTAAAAACATAGAATCTGATGGCAGATAAGGGCTGCATGGCCCACCCTGTCTACCTGTACATTTTCTACCTTCCTTTGCTGAGGACCGCTTGATCTGCTGTGTTGCCCCCCAGTTGTCAAACTTCCAGAGCTGGTATGTAGCAGTTGTGATCCATGGCAGTATGTGGGAAAGTAATGCAGGAAAGTGCTTAGAAAGTGTTTACATTTGTGGGACTGTGACGAGCTAAAATTTTGATATTTCGTCGAACTGATGGTTTGTTTGTTTTTTTCTCTTCCCATACAGCGTGAGTGCATCTCTATCCACGTTGGCCAGGCTGGTGTCCAGATTGGCAATGCCTGCTGGGAGCTCTACTGCCTGGAACATGGTATCCAGCCTGATGGCCAGATGCCCAGCGACAAGACCATTGGAGGAGGGGATGACTCGTTCAACACCTTCTTCAGCGAGACTGGAGCTGGCAAGCATGTTCCCAGGGCAGTCTTTGTAGACTTGGAACCAACAGTTATCGGTGAGTTGAGGCTGTAGTTAAATTATGGAGTTGAAAGATTTCTGTAGTTTTCGTCTGACCAGTGTCTAAACTGGATTTACTCTCTTCTTCCCAGATGAGGTACGCACCGGTACCTATCGCCAGCTGTTTCACCCTGAGCAACTAATCACTGGCAAAGAGGACGCTGCTAATAACTACGCTCGCGGTCACTACACCATTGGCAAGGAGATCATTGACCTGGTTCTAGATCGCGTTCGCAAATTGGTGAGTTTAGCCATCAAACTTTCATATAGTTGACTGTTCTTGCCCCCTTGTTACACTGGCTTCACCCTTGCCCCATGGAGTCGGAGATTAACACCCCCCCCCCCGGGGCATGGTACGTTTTTATTGGGTGGGGATAATACCCTCAGTTGCATAAGTTGACTGGTGATATGAGGCAGCAGGGGCCTTCCTGGATATATCCGGGTCCCTTGGAAGCCTGCACTGGGTTCAGGCTTTTACGCTGTTCTGTCCCGATGTCTGCATGCAAATGGAAGCAGTGTGTGCGCACCTGGCCAACTTCTTCCCCCTCCTACGGGATGCCATTGGCTGCAGTCACCTAGGAGGCAGTATCTTGGGAAGTATGGCAGCTGTATCCCAGATGATGGGCAGCACTCTGGCCCCTAAACCTTGGTATACACACACTCAACAAACCCTTGCTGTTGCTGAAGTTCTTTGCAGTGTAGTGTGGGTATTAAACAAATTTAACCATGTTTGCATTTATCTAATCCGATTTTCTGTAACAGAAAATGTATTTAAATGGCATAGGAGAAATTACATTCCAGACTCCAGACAAGTGGCATTTTGGAGTCCTGAATTCTCATTTCTAGGTACGAAGATGTGGTTCACTTACCCCCATGTTGAGTCTCCCTTTAAGAGCTGATGTCTTAGACTGTTTACGAGATGCTCTACCCCACGATGTCAAATTTCTTCGTAGGAAGAGTTGGGGCTCCTCCTTCGCAGGTCTGCACACGGTGTAGGCCCACACTTGTTTAAGTGCACCATTTGGCTACCTTCTGTCTTTTCAAATTGATTTCTCTGTTCTGTTCAGGCTCTTGGCCTCGTACTGCTTCCAGTGCGCTCAGAAAATGGTACGGATGGATCAGCATGGTGTGCATATAGTGCTTCAGTGAAAGGCATGACATCACTGCCTGTGCCAGGCTATGCTTTAACTTCAAGGACTGCTGTCCAAATGAGACCCTCCAGTGAAGTCCAAGCAAAGCACGTAAGGTGCTCCCTGTGGCTGCGGGGGCCACTGCCCAGCTGGTAGCTATGGAAATGATGACATTCAAGGCCATGGTGGGCACCTACATGGTCTCAGTGCTGCTCGGGGGGGGGCGGGCAGAATTGGCCGGGTTTTTGTGGGGATGTGCAAGGCCCTCTAGACCTTTGAGAGCCCTGCCCACCATGGTAAGAAATAACGAGGTTCTGCCATTGGCTATGGGAAAGAGTGCTTCTCGTGCTCTGACACTCGATGGCTGAGTGTTCGGCTTTGCCCAGATTTTCTGAATCTATCTGGTAGCACAAGTTCAAGATGGCAGCACTGCTCCAGATCTCTGGAGCAGGGCATGTGCGTCTGCTTCTTGGCTCTCCAGCTTTTTCCACATTCCTGTCCGTCCCACTGGCGATACTGGTTTCTGTGCAGAAGGGGGGTTGGTTCCAGGTAGTCATTTGGCCGCCTCTGCACTGAGACGCTTTAGTTTATGGCAGTAGTGGCAGCATTCCTGTGGCTCCAGAGGGTCCAGATATACCCCTACCTGGTCAGCAGATCACCAGGCTGTCCAAGGAGGCAGCAGGAGCAGTCCAGGGATCTGTCCTGCTTCACCGTGTGCCTGCTGGCGGATGCACCATATTCGGTGTGAGCTGGGCAGTCGGTCCCAGCTCCTAGGTCATGTGGAGCAACTGGTCTGTGACACAGCCAATTTGGGATGCCATCCAGTGGTGGCTTGCCCCAGAACATCTGTAGGAGGGTGTCCTGCTTGTCTGCCCAGAGCAGATAGTAATTATGCCACTCTTATCTGGGTTGGGGACTGCACCTGGGGACTATTGGGCTCTGAACCCTCAGGGAGTGCATCACGTCAACGTGCTGGAGCCCCATGCAGTGCGCCTAGCTGACACTTTGCTCCTTTTGTATGGGTTCATGCAAGTCAAGATGGAGAACACCACAACCGTGTTCTACCTGAGCAAGCAGGGAGGCAGGCACTCCTTCCCTTGTCGGAAGGCCTTCTGCATCTGGACCCTGATCTGCAAACTTTCGTGGTGAATCTAGCTTGGGTGCAGATGATCTGGTGAAGCTGGTTGTGAGAGCTTAGAACTGGCTGGATGCCCTCAGCCAGGTGGGCAAGATGTCACACGAGTGGGTCTGCGCCTGTTCTCCCTGTGGGACACTCCTCTGGATCTCACCGCCTTCCAGAGAGAAAGCAAAGCTGAGGCAATGTCCACCCCTCATTCTTGAGCAGTGCTGTGGGATGACCAGAGGTCCTGGATCCCAGGCCTTCTATACACATTCCCTCACTTTCCCTTAATCTACAAGGTGACAATCAAGGCTGCAGAGGGACAAGGCACAGATGATCTTGATGGTCCTGGACTTGGCCCCACCAGTTCTGGTACCAGGGTTGCCTCTGTGCCTGGATCTGTTGTCTTGTTACTGGGGAAGATCCTGCACCCAGATCTTTAGTACCTTCCCATCACAGCCTAGTTCCCCAGTGGAGACTTTGTGCTCCACATTGTGGTGGTGTCCCACAAGAAGTTGGCTCATCATTGCTACGCCTTTAATTGGAAAATATTTAACATTTGGAGCCAGGGCAAGGCGCTTGATAACCCTTGCGCTTGACTAGCATTATTACTGTCTTCAGAGGCCAACTGCAGGCGCACCATACATTGGACCTGTGGTGAGTGCTCTCTTACTGTAAAGAGTGCATGGCTGGAGTTTGGGATGAGGCTCTCTCCACCAGATAGTGCTGCCTCAGTGGCTGCTTTCAGGAATGATTTTTTAATGCAGGAGCTTTGTAGGGTGGCTACCTGGAAGTCTGCATGCAGCTTCCATCTCCCATGATAGGGTAGACCCCTTGAGTCACACCCACTTTTGAGACCTCTGTTCTCTAGTCTGTTTGCCAAATAGGGTTGCGTGCCTTGCTCCTCCCAGAACGGCTGGAAATCTGCCAGTTTGTGTAAGGGAACCATATCCATGTCCGTAGAAATGAGGGTTACTCAACTGTAGTTCTAGGAGTGGTATGTGGTTCACATCCACAACCCACCTGACCTCCCCTGGCAAGTGTTTCCAGTGTGCAAGATCTGACGTCTGGCGAAGCGGAGATGTACTACCCGGGTGATGGGAGGAGCTTCTCTTGGACTGTCTGGCAAATCCGCTCTTAAAGGAAGACTGTCCAACGTGTGGTTGTCTGCCATTTACCATTATGGTTAAAGGTGAGTTAACTTTCTGTTGTGTTTTTTCTCTTTTTTGGTAGGCCGACCAGTGCACAGGTCTCCAGGGCTTCCTGGTCTTCCACAGCTTTGGTGGCGGTACAGGTTCTGGTTTCACTTCCCTGCTGATGGAACGTCTGTCGGTTGACTATGGCAAGAAGTCTAAGCTGGAATTCTCCATCTACCCAGCTCCTCAAGTCTCCACAGCTGTGGTTGAGCCTTACAACTCCATCCTGACTACCCACACCACCTTAGAGCACTCTGACTGTGCCTTCATGGTAGACAATGAGGCCATCTATGACATCTGCCGCAGAAATCTAGACATCGAGCGCCCAACCTACACCAACCTGAACAGACTTATTAGCCAAATTGTGTCCTCTATCACAGCCTCCCTCCGCTTTGATGGTGCCCTGAATGTAGATCTGACAGAGTTCCAGACCAACTTGGTGCCCTACCCACGTATTCACTTCCCACTGGCCACATATGCTCCCGTTATCTCTGCTGAGAAGGCATACCATGAGCAACTGACTGTAGCAGAGATCACCAATGCTTGCTTTGAGCCAGCCAACCAGATGGTGAAATGTGACCCACGTCATGGCAAGTACATGGCATGTTGCCTGCTGTACCGTGGTGATGTGGTGCCCAAAGATGTTAATGCTGCTATTGCCACCATTAAGACAAAGCGTACTATCCAGTTTGTGGACTGGTGCCCAACTGGTTTCAAGGTTGGTATTAACTACCAGCCTCCCACTGTGGTACCTGGTGGTGACCTCGCTAAGGTGCAGCGTGCTGTGTGTATGCTGAGCAACACCACAGCCATTGCTGAGGCCTGGGCTCGCCTGGACCACAAGTTTGATCTGATGTACGCCAAGCGTGCCTTTGTTCACTGGTACGTGGGAGAGGGCATGGAGGAAGGGGAGTTCTCTGAGGCCCGTGAGGACATGGCTGCCTTGGAGAAGGATTATGAAGAAGTTGGTGCAGATAGTGTTGAAGGAGAGGAAGAGGGTGAAGAATACTAAAATGTCCTAGAGAGCTGTCCTATTTTTCCACTATCATTTTTCAATGTTTTATACCTTATTGCTGTCCCTGTGAATTTTCTTGACTGTGACCACTTGATGTTTGAATAAAACAAGTGATTTAATTTTTGCCTCATCTCTTTTTGGATCCAATTAAAGAAACCCTGCAGGACCACCCCAAACGTTACGTGTGTGTGTATATAGTATCCAGCCTTCCTGCACACTGGTGAGGAAGTGTGGTTTGAGCATTTTGCCCATAATATCTCTGATCTGTAATGTTTCATTCCTGAATCTGTTGGTTATATACTTGGCATACCTAACAAACCTTCAGAGATGTCTTCGGATTTTGCATTTGATGTATTGCTGTAACCACATAAAAAGGTGGGTATCAGGAAGACTGTAGAGATCTTTCGCCTTTAAAATTCCATTTTTATGAACAGGATCACACTACCTTGCTGATCTGCGTGCTTAAGTGGAAATTGGAACAAACAGAGGACTGTCTGTGGATAAGAGGCCAGAGCAGATGAGCAAGATGTTGATGTGTACAACTATAAAGTGAAAGCAAAAATGTGTCCAGAGCATTGTATAAATTAAGGAAACTTGTGAATTGTTTAAAATGGATAAGTGCAAGTTATAGGTGTTCCCTTGGGAAGTGAAGAGAAACTAGATGCCATATGGTCTGAATATACAAAGTAGACACTACTACACTGTATTTTTCCTGCACCTTGCATTTTTATCAGTATATCCAAATTAAAGCATTGGTATAGTAACTAAGGCCAGTACAGGAGTCATAAAAATAGAACATTGTTAGACTGTACATTTTTCAGTTATGAATTTATTGCACAAAATGAATACAGATCTTACTTGGAGTGGGAGCTTTTGCAGCAGCTACTGCCATTAGGACTAGGACCCCATGGCAAATTCTAGCTAGCAGTCTCCAGTGGGGACTGCCCTGATGCTGGCCGGTGGTATATTAGGAGATGGTCCCCAGCCCCACCTCAGTTCTTTCCCACCACAGACCTGTTGACACCGGCTCTTTGAACTGGAAGAACTAGCATGTCTCCTAAATTTTGCCTTTTTTCCTCAGTCTGTCCGTCTTTTCCATTGCTGTGTGTAGTCTTCATCATTGTTCTTCTCTTCTACTGAGAAGACTAGGTGCGCCTGTGGTCGCCAGATACTGGCGAAGGATAAACACTAGGCCTATGTCTTCTGCTTGGGGCCCGACCATGACACCAAGACCTGCTTGGTGTGCAGATGCTTTACCGGCCAGACTAGAATTTGCCACCTAAAGGCACTCTGAGCCCATCTTCTAGAGCAGCAGGTGGAAGTGGTGCAGGCTTCACTAGCTGAAAATCCTGTTCTGTTTCTCATAGACATGAGGACGAAAAGGACAGGGGTCAGTCCAAGATGCGTTGGCACTCCTGGTCCCCTCACCAAAAGAAACCCTCTGGGTCAAGCTCTAGAGGGTCTGACCATTCTTCCTGCGACACTCCACACTATAGGGCAGCAAGAAGCTTCCATTCCCGGCAAAATACCAGTGTCGGGGAATGGTAAGCAGGGCTCTGGTCCTCCTCTAGCCCAACTTACCTGAAGGTGAAAGCTAGTCCCTTGCAGATGTCCTCCACCACAAGGGTTGGGACCTCTACTTTATCCTCTGACTTCAGTCCCGCACGTAAAGCCCAGACATCTTTTTGGGGGTGTCTCCATACACCAGGTAAGCATCTCTCAACCAGTCATGGCTCACCAATCCTTGGTGGCTTCGGTCGCAACTTCTACACGGACATCTGCCTCCAAACCCACCGGCTCCAGGCTGTCATGGGGTCAAGAGTGTCTAGGCAAGGCCTCAATGCCGGCGCATTCACCAGTCCACAGGGTGTCCAAGCTGGAGGACAAGGAATCTGTCCCCTCCCTCGTCCAAAGACCTGCTGGACCTCCCCTCTTCTCCTATTGCGCCTCCCACGCCAGAGCAGCCTTCAGGAGGTTTGGCCACAGTGCACTTCAGAAGAATTGACTGAACGGTTACAGTCCTGGTGGGGGACAGGTTAAAAGAATATTGTTCCACCGCAACTGGACTTAAGTACCTGAGGCAGGAGCCAAAACCCTTTGTCCCTACTTGCGGGGATCACTTGGAAGCATCCTTCCACTACTCCAGCAGACTCAAGCCAGACAGGCTGTACAAGGCGCTGAGGGATAAACCTTTTCTGGCAAAGCACCCTCAGTGGTGATCATGGCTGCCCATGACCAGTCAAAACAGCCGAGGCACCTTGGTTCTCAGCCTGCTGATGTGGAGTCCAGATATTTGGATCAGGTGGGCAAGAAAGTCTATTCTGCTTCCACCTGCTCTGTCCAGTTCCTGGATTTTCTTACGCATATGGTGCAGCACCAGAATACGTTAAGGGAGAAGGGACTGGAGATCACTCTGCCCTTGCCAGACTGCATAGAACAGACTGAGCTGTCTGGTTCGGACATAGGCACTCGCGTTCTGAGGGCCTCGTATGATGCTGTGGATGTGGCATCTAGGGCAGTGACAGTCTCAGGATCTGCAGGCTGGGATCCTGGACCTCCCGTTGCAGGGTTCTGTCCTCTTTGACCTCCCAGAGTTCTTGGTTTCCTCAGTCTGAAAGATGTACAAGGGGGACCCAGATCCCTTTCACAGACTGCATACCTGCGGTCAGTTTTGTCAAAAGGTACGAGCTCCGCCTCTAGCGGCCTGAAGTCCTCCCTGCCCACTCCTAGATCTACCCAAGTACTCCATACTGGGGCCCTCCTCCAGTGGAGGTGATGAAGGCAGGGGGTTCTCCTCCCTTTACATCCAAGGTCTGGAGCAACATTATATCTGACAACTGGGTGTTGGACCTCGTAAGGAGGACATACTCTAGTTCACACACATCTCTCTGGATATGCCACCAGGGTCCTCCCATTATCCTCCGCACATTACCTTGATCAAAGGAGAGATTCAAACCCCATTGCAAAAGTGGGTGATAGAGCCAGTCCCCGCCCACAGGAACAACGGGTGGGCGTTTAGTCTCTCTTCTGGTCCCAGAAAAGACAGGACACCTTCAGCCCATTTTGGACCTCTGCTCACAATCTGAGTAAAAAAGGTTTAGGATGGTTACTCTGCCAGGCCTCATTCCCCTCTTGCATCAAGGGGACTTGCTCTGCTCCATGGATATGCAGGATGCCTATCTCCAGGGTCTTTATTCCCCGTCAAAAGTTCCTGAGGTTCTGCTGCCAGGGGAAACCATTTTGAGTCTTCAAGTGTTAGGTGGTTGCGGCTCTCCGACGCCAAGACCATTACCTCTTTCCCTACCTAGATGATTGGCTCCTGGCAGTTTGTTCCAGAACTCCACTTATTCGCACTCTGAGACACCGTTACTCTCTTCAGAGAGCTGGGGATCACTCTGAATCTTCCAAAGTCATCTCCAGAGCCCAGCCAATGACTTCTCTATTAGAGTGGTCCTGGATACCATTTAGGGCATGGCCTTCTCCCACAGGAAAGGGGAGGAATAGCTTAGCATAGCCCGAGCTGTAGACAAGGACCTTCCTCAGACTTCCAGGGCACAGTGTGGCAGCCATTCCCACAGTTCCTCTGGCCGGTTTGAATGAGCTCACAGTGGATGCTCAGGGTGCAGTGGGACCAAAGGTCAGATGACCTAAACTAACCGGTCAGGGTCTCTGACCTGGTCAGAAGGACACTTTACTGGTGGCTAGATCTTTCCAACCTGGTATGAAGGGTCCCTTTCCAACAGGAGCCATCAAGATGGAGTCTCAATATTGACACATGCATAGACAGTGTCGGCAGATAAGGGCCTGTGGCCCACCCAGTGCCCATTTGAGCTTGTAAGTTCAGTTTGTTTTCCTAGAAGTCTGTTGCACCTTACCCCTGACCTCCAGAATTCCTTTGTCTATCCCATGCATTCTTAAATCCTGTGATTGTTTCAGCCCCCACCACTTCCTCTGGCAGGGTGTTCCACTTGTCCACTACCCGTTCTGTGAAGAAATTCTTTCTCATGTTTCCTCTGAATCGTCCTCCCTCCAATTTCATCCCATGCCCTCTAGTCCTGGAACATCTTTTTTGCTTAAAGTGTCTTCCTGCACCCTGTTCCTCCCTGTAAGATACTTGTATGTCTCTATCATATCCCCTTTTCTCCCTCCTTTCCTCCAGGGAGTACGTGTTCAGTTCCTTCAACCTGTCTTCATAGGACTTGTGATGCAATCCATGCACCATCTTTGTTGCCCTCCTCTGAACCTTCTCTACCCTATGTCCTTACGTAGGTATGGTCTCCAGAACTGTACACTGTACTCCAGGTGGGGCCTCACTCGTGTCTTGTATAGCGGAATTATGACCTTCCTTTTCCTGCTGGTAATGCCCCTGCCTACACATTCCAGCATCCTATTTGCTTTACCTGCTGCCTTGTCACACTGTTTCCCTACATTGAGGTCACCAGCGATGATAATCCCAAGATCCCTTTCCTGCTTGGTGCATGCTATATCCTCACCCCCCAACTGATATATTGTGCCAGGGATGCCTCCAGTCTCTTGGTGTGCTCATCTAGGAGAGACAGACCCTGGGAATATGGTCCCCCTAGATGTGCAACTACTCCATATTCTGTATTGTAGAGATGCGAGTGGTCCTGAATGCCTTGAGGGTGTTTCAGATGGACCTGTCACCAGGCCCTCTTCTTATCTATACTAACATCTGTGGTGGTTTTCATCAAGCAAGGGGGCACCGAGACAGACCCCCCCCCCTTTGCAGTTTTGGGTGCTGGAACACTGCTTGGACCTCACTGCTGTTCACGTTCCAGGTGGCCAACATCTTGGCTGACTGCCTATACCTGTCTCTGACCAAGGCTCACAAGTGGGAGCTCCTGCAGTCTGTAGAATGGCTTTTTGACAGGTGGGGCCATCAAGAGTTGGACTTCTATCACCATTCAATGCCAAACTGCCCAGTTTTTGCTCGCTACAGCCTGCACCTGGTCTTTTGTGGCAAGACACTTGATTTCTGTACACCTTCCCTCTTTCCCATTATTCAGAGGGTCATACTGCATCTTGGAGCAGAGATGATCCTGATTGCTCATTTGTGGCCGCGACAGATTTGGTCAGCAGCTGGCAATGCTCACACTTGCTGTCTAAGATCAGGGGTACCTCAGATTCCTGTATCTCCATGCCTGGCTCCTGCAGACTTGGCCAGAACTAGGTATGGGATATCCCAGGAAGTGGCGGGCATTCTCATGGCAGCAAAAAAGCCCTCAACCAGATCCACGTATGTCATGAAGTGGAACATTTTTGAGTACCTCCCCTCCTTGTCGAATCGAGGTCTGATCTACCCTTCTATAAATGTACATCTTTCTGCAATCTCTACTGATCATGTACCAATGGAAGGAAAAGACCTTTGTGCAACTGGACATGTCCTGTACTTTTTTTGCAGGGCATATTGCATATCAAACCTCCCATGAGATCAGATTCCACCCTGGTATCTCAATTTCCCCCATTTGCGACTGGAAATTTTCTGAACTTTAGGCTCAGATGTGTAAGGAGCCTTATTCAAATTTTTTTTTTTTTTTTAAAGTCTGGGTATCCTTGGAAAAAGAACACTTAAGTTTGTGCCCAAGCTTACATTTTAAAGCTGGACACAAACCTCCCTGTTTACAAACCAGATCGCGCAGAGGGGAAGTAATCTTGCATACCTTGGATGTCCACAGGGTGTTGTGCTACTACTTTACCTACACAGCTCTGCATCGTAAAATGGAGCAATTATTTGTGGTCTTTGCACCACGCTGCAAAGGCACCTCTGTCTAAGCAGACATTTTCTCAGTGGCTGGTCAACTGTATTGTTACCTATTACAACAAGCCCCTACTCGGCCTGGTTAGGGGGTCACTCTACTAGGGGAGTGGCAATTTCATTTGCCTCTCTAACATTTCTGTTAGACATCTGTGCAGTAGCTACCTGGAGCTCGGTGCATACTTTCATCAAGCACTCCAGCCTGGATAGTGCCGCTAGAAGGGCAGGTGTCAGTCGTGCAGTCCTCCCATCATAACTGCCTCCTTAGGGTTATGATTCTAGTTTCCTCCTGGACTTATCTTTAGCGGGATTGCTTATGATGTTGGTCCTAATGGTAACAGCCTGGTGCAAGAACTCACACTTGAAGTACAGTTATGTAAACTTAATGCAACAGCAGATTCAAAAGAAGCTCTTGCAGCAGGTGCTGCTTTCCTGCCCCCCTTCCCTGGGTGAGTTCTGTATCTTTCTATGGCATGCTCCCTGCCCATTCTTTCACTGGATTGGGGTGGAGCTGGCAGTCTGGTGATCTGTGCTGGAGACTGCTAGCTAGAAGTTTGCTGTGGGGTCCTAGTGGAATAGTCCCAATGGTAATAGCCTGCTGCAAGAGCTCACCGTGAAAATCTGTTCCAGTGAGCTCTTGTGTAACGGTACTATACCTGTATAGTAAGAGTAATTCCAAATAAAAAAGCATAATTAATACAGATTGGGACAACTTAACAGGTGGCAGATTCATACCCATGTGAAATACTAGTTACATCACCGAAAGGCTAACAAGCTAACACTGATAAGAGGGATTTCTGAAGATGGAGCCTGTAAGAGGGGAAATGGAACATAAACTGGCACATAAGGTGAAAAATGCAATAAACTCCATAGGGAACCCATAATAAAGTAGGGTCTACTGTACATAAAGGTGATATAAAAGGATAATGCAGACATGACAGCATTATTTAATATCTACTGTTGTGTGGTCTACAATAGTTGTAGGCTACCTAAACTAACAGACTGCAATAGTAGTACAAAATACTGGCAAAGAAGAAATCCAAATAAAAACAAACTTCATCTCCAGAGCTTGATGAAATATCTGCCAGAATACTACAGTTGATGTGACTTCTTAAACTCATTTTGAGAAATACAAAACTGGAGGATGACTTGGAGTTGTCCCTATTCACAAAAAAGGGATACAAGTCTGGTAGAAAATTACAGATCCGTAGGCTTGATATGTGTGGTTTGTAAGATGCTGGAAAGCATGATCAAAGACCTGTTGACACCCCTTCTGCAAAATTGTGATTGCGACAAGCATGGGCTTAAAGGAAAGGGGATTTGCACATCTAACTTGCTCTGCTTTTACATGAGTTGGCAGTTCATTAGATGACACCCCATGTGACTATCTGGATTTTGGAAAGGCATTTGACCTTACACCCCATTGGGTCATCATCAAAACTGGGAAAAGCAGGGATTGATGTCACCATTGTTAACTGGGTATATAATTGAATGGCTGTCTGAGAGACATTGGAAGGTGGTTGTGAATGGACACCTCTCTCAGGGTGGGTGAGGTGAAAAGTCTAGTCCCCCAGGGATTGGTGATAGGACTGGTTTGGTTCCAGTTATTCTTATCCCAGGAGTCCTTTAGCATCAGTAAACTTTGCACTTAGCTGGCTGGGTGCAATTGTCCCGGAGGTGTGCCTTTAAGAGATGTTTTTTAATGAGCGTAGGCCCGGCCAATCGAAAGACAGGAGGGGTGTGAACTGAGTAAGAGCTGTTGACTGCTTCAGAATTTTTTTTCTCTGCTGGACTGAGCAATATTTCCTCTGAGATGTCACAACTTTCCTTGTTGACAGCCTTCTAGTGCTTACCTGGGTGAAGTTTTCCTCATAAATCAGTTCCTTTTGTGTGCAGAGTGGAAAAAATTTATTTTTAGCATGACGGTGCTATTTAGATTAAATTTTTACCGTGACTATTTACATTACTGCCTAATTTTATTGTGGGTGTTTATTTGAGGGTTTCCTTCCTTTTTGGCTAAATTCTTGTGGGAACTGTCCAATTGGGGACAGTTGCCTTTTTTTTTTTTTTACCTCAGACATCGCAGAGTTTACCGCGAGGCACCTGCAGTACATTTTAAACTTAAACAGTGCCTGGGGGGTTTCTCTCTAGATTGGCAATTATGAGGAAACCTTTTTTGTTATATTACTGGACCTTGGTATCTTCTGTGTGGGGACTATCTGTAAGGGTCCAGCAGCTACTTGTGCGTAGTTGAGTATTACTAGCTTTCTATTAAGATTGCCACTGGTATAGATCCCAGTTTTACAACCGAAAAAAAAAGGCACTGGTAATAGACAAAGTTTATTAACTGGGGCAGGACTGGCTGGTGGCATTTTCGCAGAAACTTGCACTCATAGATCCGGAACTGGTTTGCTTTGCTTAAATTGGCAAACACAGCAGAGGATAAATCAAAGGCTTTCAACGAGGGGCCATTCAAAAGTACTAATACCAGAAGCAGAGGTGCTGAGGAACCCTCCAGATCACAGTCAAAAAATAAAGCTTCCAAAGATGAAGTTCCTCACAAATTGAAAAGTGATTAAAAAAGGAAGGTCGATCAAGCCTCTGAAGTGGCTAAAAAGAAACTGTCAGGACAGATATGCTCCCGGGAAAGCCAATAGTGAGATGACGGGCAGCTTAAAGCATACAGAAAAAACACTTACAAACCACGCAGGTTCTTCCATCAGTGCAAGATAGGGAAAAAGCATAGCAGCCGTTTCAGATTCTTCAAAAGATGGGTCCTCAATTTTCTGGGGCTGACAAGCACTCTTTCACAGTTCTCTGTTCTGTAGACTGTGATGCAGATTATCAATTTTATGATGGCCCTGACATGGATTTTGAGGGCCAGGAGTCCCAGACCCTCACCTTGGGGATCCCCCAGCTGACTACGAGGATCCTTCCTCTATGTTTACATTTATACAAAATATGCTGGATATCCTGGACCTCCCTCTGCAGGAGCCCAACCAGGATGTCACTGAGGATGAAGATTATAGGGGGATAAAGGGTCTTTCATTCTCAAAGACCCTGGTCGTCCCTATCTATGATGCATTTAGAAAAAATACCATCAAGGTGGTTCAACACCCCATTTCAGTTCTAGGGGTTGATAAGCTGCTCGAGAGAAAATATAAATTGTCTAAAAAAAAAAAAAAATGGCACCGAGTTCCTGTCAGCACACCCTAGTCACGAGGGTATCGTGCAGCAGTCAGCTTGTGAGAAAGCTGGAGTCTCCTTGTCCTCTCCCCCTGACAAGGATTCCAAGAAAACTGACTTTGTAGCAAAGAAAATGTATGCCACAGCTTCTTAGGCTTTCTTCTTACCTGGCATACACAGCCAGGTATCAGAAAGTCCTTTGGAAATCTGTCCAGGCTATCACCCACAATGGATCAGATTCTATGGTGCAGGAGCTGGTGGATACGTCAAAAACTGTCTTGGAAGCTACTATGTACCAATTCCACATGGCAGATGACAACAATGATGCAGCCTCTAGGGCGATGGCCCATGCCATATCTCTGAGATGCTTTGCCTGGCTTAGAACAACCAGTCTGACCACAGACACTTGAAACAGGGCCATGGATTTTCCTTGTGATTACAGAACCACTGACTACATGGAGAAATTCTTGAGTACAAGGCCTCCTGGCAGAACCATTCATACAAGCCTAAACCCGCCACCCCTCAGAGATCCCGTCCCAGGGGTGGTAGGGGCAGAAGTTTTGTTCCCAGGTCTTACAATCCCTATCCCCAGTTTGACTTTAACCAGTACAGGGGTCTTTCAGAGGCAGGGGCAGAAGGGTCCAAAGAAGAGCCACCTCTGCCTCTCAGTCCAAGTCCTGAAGCGAGTGTCCAGGTCGCCTTCCGGTTGGAGGCAGACTCTCTCACTATCTTCAGCACTGGTCCCTCACCACGTCGGACAAGTGGGTGCTGGAGATAGTGGAGAAGGGTCATTCATTACAGTTCAAACAGCTGCCAGACCTCAAGCATACCCAGGTGTCAAGACCTCTGTCACCATCACAGATACCGCTGTTGGGAATGGAGGTACAAAACCTTATGGCTTTACTAGCAGTGGAGAGGGTCCCCACCCATGAGAAGGGCAAGGGCCTCTACTCCAGGTATTTTTTGACACAAAAGAAAATGAAGTGGCGACTGATCTCGGATACTTAAACATTTGAAAAAAAAATTCAAAATGGTCACACTGTCACTGGTCATACAGTCCTAACTGCAGGGTGACTGGCTAGCCTCCCTCGACTTAAAGGACGTCTACTTTCACATACCCATAAGGAGATCTCACAGGAAGTTTCTCTGGTTCAGACTTCCTTCAGATCACAATCAGTTCACTGCAATGCACTTTGGTCTGTCCTTGGCCCCAACAGTCTTTACGAAGTGTCTTGCAGTGGTAGCAGCACATCCCAGGAGACTGGTTCTCACTCTCTACCCCTATCAGGACGACTGGCTCATAGTAGCAAAGTCTCCTTGCCAAGTCAAGGAATTGCTTTCCCTCTCAGAATACACAGTGGAGTCTCTGGGTTTCCTGGTAAATCTCAAATCTCACCTGGAGCCCACCTTCACAGGGGCGCAGCTGGACACTCAGAAGGGATATGCTTTCCTCCCACAGGAAAGAATTCAGAGTTTCCTTTCAGTGGCAGATTATTTCGGCCAGGGACAGCCAAGACCAGCCAGACATTTCCTCAAACTTCTGGGACATATGGCCTCTATGACTGCAGTAGTCCCAGGGGTCAGGTACAGGATGAGACTCCTGCAAGCCTACCTCAGAGCTCGTTGGTCTCGGAGAAGCAACAAATTTTCAAAGTTAATACTGGTGTTGGAGCATTTCCTCCAGAACTTGCTGTGGTGGAAGAAGCCTGCAAATTTGCAGGCAGGGGTTCCCTTTCAAGTTCTTTTTCCCACAAAGGTGATCACCACAGATGCCTCCCTGTTGGGCTGGGGAGCTCATCTAGACAGTGCCTCAGTAAGTGGACTCCCGACGAGTCAGTTGCACATAAATCTTTTAGAACTCGGAGCAGTCTTACTAGCTCTCGAAGCTTTCACTCCCAGCATAGAAGGGCAGGCGGTTCAAATACGAACGGACAGCACCACTGCAATGTATTACGTAAACAAGCAGGGTGGTACCAGATCAGGAATACTCTGGAAGCTCTGGTCTCTAGCATTCTCTGTGGGAGTCAGCCTCTCAGTTATTCACCTCCCAGGCAAACTCAGTACTCTGGCAGATGCTCTAAGCCTCATCAGTCAAGGTTGGAGCAAATGGACACTGAACAAGCAAGTACTAGCCACAGTGTGCAGGCAGTGGGGCACACCAGATGTGGATCTATTTTGCCTCGCCTCTCAATTTTCAGCTCCCTCAGTACTATTGCAGGCCCCTAGTTCCGGAACACTTCCTCTGGATGCCCTGATCCTGGACTGGTCAGGAAGGATCCTATACGCATTTCCTCTCTTTTCCCTGATGTTCAGGGTTTTGCTGAAACTCCGGCAGCTGAGTGGCTCTGGACTGGTGCAGGCAAGCCTGGTACCCTCTGCTCCTCTGTGTCCTGCAACAGGCCCATTCGCCTGCCTCCAAGTCGCTCCCTGCTGACCATTCCTCAGACGAGAGTGCAGTACCCAGACTTACACTTTCTTTAAAAGAGTAAACAGGGAGGAGAGGAGGCACTGTGGGTCACCTTGGAGACTGGAAAGGGCACCACAATCCGCACAGGGGTTGTGTACAGACCCCCATGTCGGGGAAGGAATGGACAAGGATATGATAGAAGGCATTCTTAGAATGGCAGAGAAAGGGGAGATACTGTTGATGGGAGACCTGAATATGCCAGATGTTAACTGGAGCACATTTGCTGCAGCCACATCTAAGAGCAGGGCCATTCTTGATGCCCTACAGGTGGCAGGCATTAGACAGCTAGTTTCGGAACCCACTTGTGAGGGAGCAATCTTAGACCTCGTACTCTCAAATGGGGGCAGTGAGAGGGTCTCAGATCTAGAAGTGGGTTGCCATCTGGGGACAAGTGACCATCAAACAGTGTGGTTCACGTTAAACTCAGCTACAGAGTCAAGCCACACAAAAGTGAGGGTACTGGACTTGTGGAGGGCCGGATTTGGCAAGATGGGAGAGTGCCTCAGAAAAGCACCTAGCAAACAGGCTAGAAGGAGGTGTGGAGCAACAATGGGGAATTATCAAAACTGCCATCACAGAGGCAACAAGCCTTTGTGTGAAGCAAATAAATCAAAATGAAAGAAAAAGCCATTATGGTTCTCAAAAGAGGTGGCTGTGAAAATCAGGAAGAAAAATATAGCATTCAAGAAGTATAAGGAAACACAGAAGGAGCAGGACAGAGAGCTGTACCAGTTAAGGCAGAAGGAAGCAGGGAGGGAAGTCAGAATAGCAAAGGCCCAAACTGAGGAAAAGACAGCCAACTCAGTTAAGAAGGGATAAAACCTTTTATAGGTACATCAGCGAGCGTAGAAAGACAAAGGGAGGGATAGTGAGGCTGAATAGAATGAACGGTGGGTTGGCAGAGGGGGACAGTGAAAAGCAGGAATACTGAACGAATATTTCTGCTCAGTATTCACAAAAGAGGAGGGGAAGTGCCTAATCCAATTAACAGAAGCACTTTGATAGGGGGTCATCCCAGTCCTTTCACAGAAGAAAGGGTTCTGCAAGAACTCCTAAAACTGAAGGTGGACAAAGCAATGGGTCCTGATGGAATTCACCCAGAATTCTAAAAGAATTAAGGGAGGAACTAGTGAAACCACTGGCTACTCTTTTAATAAATCATGGGAGGATGGTGTGGTACCCGAGGACTGGAGGAAGGCGGATGTGATTCCCCTTCACAAAAGTGGGTCCAAGACAGAGGCAGGAAACTACAGACCTGTCAGTCTGACCTCTGCAGTAGGGAAAGTGATGGAGTCACTTCTGAAGGAAAGAATAGTCGAGTACCTGGATGCCAGTGGAGCACAGGACCCAAGGCAGCATGGGTTCACAGCGGGAAGGTCATGTCAGACGAATCTAATAGATTTCTTTGACTGGGTGACCAAAGTAGTAGGCCAGGGAAGGACTGTGGACATGGCCTACCTAGACTTTAGCAAGGCATTTGACACAGTCCCACGTAAAGGATTAATAGTCAAATTAACCAACCTGGGAGTGGGACCCAGGGTGGTAGCCTGGGTAAAACATTGGCTGGACAACAGGACACAGAAGGTAATTGTAAATGGAGTCCATTCTGAAGAAAGGGGGGTTACTAGTGGGGTACCGCAGAGTTCAGTATTGGGTCCAGTCCTTTTTAATGTCTTCATCAGTGACATTGCAGAGGGACTGGAAGGAAAAGTATGCCTTTTTGCAGATGACACAAAAATCTGCAACAGGGTTGATACACGAGGTGTGGAAAGGATGAAAGGGACTTGGCAAGGTTGGAGGAATGGTCAGAAGTATGGCAGCTAGGATTCAATGCAAAGAAGTGCAAAATAATGCACCTGGGAAACAAGAACCCAGAGGAAGAATACACAATGGGTGGGCAGGTAGTAACAACAACAAAAAAGAAAGGGATCTGGGGGTAATCATATCAGATGATCTTAAGGTTAGCAAGCAATGTGAGAAGGCAGTAAGGAGGGCTGGGGGTATACTGGGATGTATAGGGAGAGGCATCAGCAGCAGAAAACAGGAAGTTGTTATCCCTCTGTACAGACGGTGAGACCCCATCTGAGTACTGTGTCCAGTTCTGGAGACCCCATCTCCGCAAGGACATAGGATAGAGGCAGTCCAGAGGAGGGCAGCTAAAATGGTGCAGGGTCTGCAAGAGAAGCCGTATGAGGAGAGACTAAAGGAGCTTAATATGTATACCCTTGAGGAAAGAAGGGAGAGGGGGGACATGATAGAAACTTTTAGGTACCTCAGTGGAATCAACAAAGTCCAAGAGGGTAGCATTTTTCAGAAAAAGAGACTTGCAAGAACAAGGGGACACAATTTAAAGGTAGGAGGGCGGTTCAGGGGCAGTGTGAGGAAGTATTATTTCACAGAGAGGGTAGTGGATGCATTGAACAGCCTTCCTGAGGAGGTTGTGGGGTCTAAAACTGTGGGAGAATTCAAGAATGCATGGGACAGACATAAGGCAATTCTTGGGGGGGGTAGGAAGAAATAGGCTGTTGGTTAACTAGGATCTGTGGCCTATCCTGTATGTAGGGAAATGGGCAGACTAGATGGGCCTAGCGGTCCTTATCTGCCGTCAAAGTCTATGTTTCACCTCAAAGCCTGGTTCTTAAGGAGTTAAGTTTCCATCCTCCCAGTACTCTGAACAGGTCCTTAAGATACTGAGGATGGCTGAAAAACCGAACACTAAGAACACTTATGCAGCCAAATGGAAAAGGTTTTCCCTCTGGTGCAGAAGTGAAAAGTTCGAACCCCTATCAGCTTCAGACCCTCCCCTGCTGGACTACCTTATACACCTAAAGGAGTCAGGCTTGAAACCTTAATTCAAGCTATGCCTGGCGGCAATTTCAGCCTACCTTTCGGTGGGAAAGAAGAAATCAGTTTTTTCCCCATGACATTTTTAAACAGTTTATCAAAGGCCTCTTGCACCTCCAGCCTCCAACCAGGGAGTCTGAACCTTTGTATAGATGGGCTCATGAATCCACCTTTCAAGCCTATGTCCACGGCCCACATCAAGTTTGTAACTTAGAAGACCATCTTCCTGGTAGCCATTACGTGTGCCAGGAGGATTTCAGAGCTACAGGCCCTGTGCACTGAGCCGAATTATATCATCACTTCACAACGATAAAGTTGAGCTCAGGACAAATAGGAAATTTCTGCCAAAGGTGGTTTCAGAGTTTCACTTGAACCAGTCCATTACTCTGCCTGTCTTCTTTACTGAGCCATCCACTCCTGGCGAGCAAAAGCTCCACAGCTTGGATGTCAAAAGAGCCAGCTTTCACTAACATAGAATTTGACGGCAGATAAGGACTGCTTGGCCCACCCAGTCTGCCCATTTCCCTACCTAATGGATAACCTGCAGATCTTAGTTAACCAGCAGCCTACTTCTTTCTACCCCCACACCTCTTTTTTTTGAAAGATGCTACCCTCTTGGACTTTGTTGAGTCCCTTGAGGTACTTGAAAGTTTCTATCATGTCCCCCCTCTCCCTCCTTTCCTCGAGGCTATACATATTAAGCTCCTTTAGTCTCTCTTCAGAGTGGTAGGGACAGCGATCTGCACCAGAAGATCGGCGTGGCTTCGCCTTTCCCGGTTGTCACCCTTGGCCCGGCGTAGGGTGATTTGCTCCGCTCACCAGGGAACTCATCTGTTTTCCCCGTAGGGGTGATGCCGCTTGTCAGGGCAACTTCCTTCCCTCCAGGGAGACCCCTGCCTCGCTTCCTCCACTCGGCCTCCCCAGGCCCAGAAGGTCCCCCAGTGTGTCACCCACTGAGGTCTAAGGGACACTGTCCCTTAGGGTGTTTTAGTCAACCTCTTCGGGGCTTGGTATCATTTATTTAGATGAATGGTGAAGATTACACAGATAAGATATAGAAATTACGTACTTACCGTAATTATGATCTTTCTGTGTATCTTCACCATTCATCACAATCCCGCCCACCGTCCCCCTGGGGCCTCAGTCTCTGGTCCCTCCCTCTGTGCCTCTACCTCTCTTTGGAGCAGGGTAAAGTAGGGCCACACGGGGGGGCTGTAATTTCTTCCCCTTTAAAGGGTACAGATCGAGTGGCATTCCTTCTCTACTGCATATCTCCACCCTATCAAGGTGGGAGTTGTTGGTTGCCCTCCTCCTGTCATCCAACTGTTTAAAAAAAAAAAAGGGAACCCTTTTTTTTCACCAAATCTTGTTACAGAAAGAGTACTAATCCCTGTACCCTGTCCTTCTCCAGTATAGCCGACTCTGCTTTTGGGTATTGCCACATATTCTGTGCCTTGAATTCTGGCAAGTAAGGTTTGCTACTCCTTGCAGTTCCTATACAGTCTGGTGACGGACAAGGGTCCCGGATCTTTGTTACCTCTCACTCTTTCCTAAATTTTCTCCCTCCCTTCTTCCGCTTCCAGAAATTGGGGCCCCTACCCAATCCCCTTAGTCTCATCTCTCCTCGTCTGTCCTCTCAGTCATTATTTCTCCTTTTGGTTCAGTTCTTCCCTCCTTTTTCTGTCCCTCGGACTCTCTTGTCCCACCCTCCATCCCTTCCTCTTACCTCTCCGGCGACTCAGAACTGGTAGTCAGGGTCGACAGCTTAATGGCTAATCCTCGGGTGCCACGTAGTGCGTCGGCCCTCGGGAAGGCGCCCGGATGCTCGCGTCGGCTCCATATCCTTTTAAAAAAAAAGAGCTTCATGGGTCCTGACTCCGCCAGTACCCATTGTGATGAATGGTGAAGATACAGAAAGATCATAATTACGGTAAGTACGTAATTTCTGTTTCTTTTAGAATTCTGGGATGAATCCCGTCAGGCCCCATTGCTATGGCCACCTTCAGTTTTAGGAGTTCTTTCAAAACCCTTTCTTCTGTAAATGGGCTGGTATCAACTTCTGTATCCAGAGTGTTTCTTTTGTTTGTTTTAGGTACCTCCCCCTCTTCATTTGTAAATACTGAGCAAAAATATTTGTTTAGTATCTCCGTCTTTTCACAGTCGCCCTCTGCCCACCCTCCCTTTATTAAGCCTCACTATCCCTCCCTTAGTCTTCCTTCGCTCCCTGATGTACCTAAAAAAGGTTTTATCCGCCTTCTTAACTGAGCTGGCTATCTTTTCCTCAGTTCGGGCCTTTGCTGTTCTGACTGCCTTCCCAGCTTCCTTTTGCTTTAACTGATACAATTCTCTGTCCTGCTCCTGTGATTTCTTGTACTTTCTGAATGCTTTCTTTTTCTCTTGAACCTTCACTGCCACCTCCTTTGAGAACCATAGTGGTTTCTTGCATCGTTTTGTTTTATTTGCTTCATACAAAGGTTTGTTACCGCTGTGATGGTAGTTTTTATTATTCCCCATTGTTCTTCCACGCCTCCTTCCTGCCCATTTGCTAGTGCATTCCTTAGGCACTCACCCATTTTGGCAAAGTCAGCCCTCCTGAAGTCCAGTACTTTTGCCTTTGGCTTGACTGTATTGCTGTTTATTGTGAACCATACTGTTCGATGGTCGCTAGTTCCCAGATGGCTACCCACTTCTACATCTGTGATCCTCTCTCCATCTCCATTTGAGAGGACCAGGTCTAAGACCTAGAGCATACTAGACAGTCCATAGGCTCTTCCACTCAGTTGTTCCTCACTTAGGCCTAACATGTAGGCAGAGGAAGACCAGCTACCAAGATAACTATTTCTCGTTGGTCTCTTGTATTAGATTCTGCTATGAGAAAGCTGGTCAACAACCTCCAGTGGGGCTCAGGGCCCATTTCACCAGGGGCGCTACAGCAGCAAGGGACATTCCTCTACTGGATGTCTGCAAAGCAGCTATCTGGAAATCTGCACACCTTTGTGAAACACTACAGTTTGGATGTGCAGTCCAGATCTGATGCCAGATTTGGCAGGGCGGTTCTGCAGAGTCTGTTTCCTAAGTAGGTTCTCTGCCCGCCTTGGTACTGCTTGGTAGTCTGCAAAATGGTACTGATGCTAAAGGACTCCTGGGGTAAGAAGAAAAAATTACTCACTGCAGTAATCTTCTTTCTTCCATGGGGCCCTTTAGCATCAACAAGCTCCCACCCTTCCTCCCCGATTCACCTGTCTGAAAAGGGCTCTCATGTCACCTTTTACCAAATTTGGTGTTTGTTATTGATGAGTTTTTACCTCGTTGCTGTTTCTGTTTCCACTTTTGGACATTTACATGTTTTCTGAATCCTGTTAATCCCTTTTTGGGGCATTTGCCCTCGTTTTTCCTTGAAAACATTATGAAGCAGTCAACAGCTTTCACTCAGTTCACACCCCCTTCTATCTTTTGATTGGCTGGCCCTACACTCATTAAACAATCTCTTAAAGGCACACCTCCAGGGCAGTTGCACCTAGCTAGCTAAGTGCAAAAAGCTTACTGATACTAAAGGACCCCATAGTAGAAGGGATAGTGGGGTTGATACCAGTCCATTTAAAGAAGAAAGAGTACTGAAAGAACTTCTAAAACTCAAAAGTGGACAAAGCAATGGGGCCTGACGGAATTCACCCTAGAATCCTAAAAGAGCTAAGGGAGGACCTAGTGACACCACTAACCACACTTTTTAACAAATCATGGGAAGATGGGGTGATACCCGAGGACTGGAGGAGGGCAGATGTGATTCCCCTTCACAAAAGTGGGAACAAGGCCGAAGCAGGAAACTGCACACCTGTTAGTTTGACCTCAGTGGTGGGGAAAATGATGGAATCACTTCTGAAAGAAAGAATTGTTGAGTACCTAGAGGCCAGTGGGGCATTGGACCCAAAGCAGCATGGATTCACAGTAGGAAGGTCATGTCAGACAAATCTAATCGATTTCTTTGACTGGGTGACCAAAGTAATAGACCAGGGAGGGGCTGTGGATATGGCCTACCTAGACTTTAGCAAGGCATTTGACAGTCTCGCACAAAAGATTAATAATCAAGTTAGCCAGCCTGGGTAGAAAACTGGCTGCACAACAGGACACAGAAGGTAATAGTGAATGGAACACATTCTGAAGAAAGGGGGGTTACTAGTGGAGTACCTCAGGGCTCAGTATCAGTCCAGTCCTCTTTAACGCCTTTATAGGTGATATTGCAGAGGGTCTGGAAGAAAGGTATGCCTCTTTATGGATGACACAAAGATCTGTAAATAGAGTTTATACACAAGGGGGTAGAAAGGATGAGAAGGGACTTGCAAGGTTGGAGGAATGGTCAGACATATGAACTCAGTGCAAAGTAATGCACCTGGGAAATAAAATCCAGGAGAAGAGTACACAATAGCAGGAAATTACAACAACAATAATGGAAAGGGATCTGGGTGTAGCCATATCAGATGAGCTAAAGGTGGGTATGCAATGAGAAGTCAGTAGGGAAAGCTAGGGGATACTGGGATGCATAGGGAGGGGCATCACAAGTAGAAAAGGGAAGTGGTTATCCTCTATACAGACAGTTGGTGAGACCCCATCTGAGTACTGCGTGCAGTTTTGGAGACCTCATCTATGCAAGGACATAGACAGGATGGAAGCAGTCCAGAGGAGGGCAACTAAAATGGTGCAGGGTCTACATCAGAAACCATATGAAGAGAGACTGAGAGAGCTTAATATGTATACCCTTGATGAAAGGAGGGACGTGGGGACATGATAGAAACTTTTAAGTACCTCAAGGGAAACAACAAAGCTACATCTTTCACAAAAAGAGATGTGTAAGAACAAGGGGGCACAATTTAAAGTTAGAGGGGGGACGGCTCAGGGGTAATGTGAGGAAATTCTTTTTCACGGAGAGAGTGGTGGATACATGGAACCGCCTTCCTGGAGAGGTTGTGGGGTCTAAAACGGTGGAGGAATTCAAACATGCATGGGACAGACATAAGGCAATTGTAGTGGGGGGTGGCAGGAAGTAGGCTGCTGGTTAACTAGAATCTGCAGCTTATCCAGTAGGTAGGAAAATGGGCAGACTGGGTGGGCCAAGTGGTCCTTATCTGCCGTCAAAGTCTATGTTTCTATAGAAGAAAGAAGATTACTGCGGTGAGTAATTTTTTTTCTTGTGGACCAAACAGCAAATTTTGAAATGCTGGGTCACAAACTACGCCGATGACATGAAGATCGGATGGCCTTGCAAAACACCAGAAGCAGAATCATTATATAGATATGATAGCAAGTTGGAGAACTACGTGGGAAATGAAACTCGACCTGAGTAAGTGTAAAGTGATGCACTTGGAGAGGAGTAATAAGAACTTACTGTGACAGTAGGTCTTCGAGGGTATCACGTGCAGCAGGTCATAACCATGGCCCCTGGTGTTCTGTGGCAGAATTTTCTGATTTCTGCGGCAGCATTTTCTGATTTCTGCGGCATGATTTATTCACTTCTCTGGCAGAATGCAGTCCTGTCTTTGGCTAAATATGATGTGATGACATCATATGAGCATAGAGGAGGCGCTTCAGGACAAACAAGATGTGAAAGAAAGCCTGACACTATGGAAAAACAGTATATTTATATGAAAATTTACGAAAAACAATTCTGTGGCACTATATGTATTCTGTGGCATGACGCAAATTCTGCAACTGCAGAATTCCAGGGACGTTGGTCATAACACATGGGAACCTTCTGCTGGAGCCACTAGTTTCCTGAAGACTTCTTAGCAGTTGTTCCTGGGACCGCCACCACATGACCCGGTCTGTGTACTATAAGAGGTCCTGATACTACTCCTTGTCCTTATTCGTGACCTAATCATGTCGCCAAGGTAACCGTGGAGAAATGTATATAAAAATCGTGTTGTGGATATGACCGCAATAAATATACAGAAGTAAATATATATCTCATTGTTCTTACGCAACTGTACTATCCTCTTAGAGACAATCTCTTGCAGCAAGTCATAACACATGGGAATATTACCAAGCAGTTATGTGTAAAGTAGGGTGGCAGGCAAGTCTGTGTGAAAGCAGACCTTGGAGGACTGTATGTCTGAAGTTAGTCCTCCATGTAAAATGCCAAACCCATCAATGGTAATGTATAGAGAAGGACCGGATCCTGGAAGTTGGAGCTGTATCCCTCAGTACAGCTGTCTGTAAACCTGCTGTGGCGGTAGCCAGCACTCATGTGGAGTGAGTCTTGACCACAGGTGAGAGCAGCTGTATGTTGTTTTTGTTATAACAAAGAAGAAAACGTAGGTGGCCACCTAAGTTTGGACAGACTGTACTGTTATGGGGTGTTTCCCCATCATGGAGAAATGAAATAAAAGGTGACACTGTTGTGTGCTATAGCCTCATTCATTAAGAACAAAAGGGACTGAATTAGAGGAACCTCATGCCCCACAGAGACTGGTAGTCAAATGGTTATTGATGCACAGGAACAACTGGGACCACCTTCGTGAAAAAGGTAGGATCAGGTGACAAGGATATTCTTTTCGTAGGAAAGGCAGGGCCCTGAATGCACAGAGCCTAAAATGCAGCCAGCCAACAAAACTGCAACGCAAAGTAAAAGGTTTCAAGATGGGAAGCATGGGCCCGAAAGGGACCAGTTGTCCTTGTAAAGGAGTTGAGAAACCCCAGAGGTAGGTGGAGTCTTGCCGTGGTGCAGGGGGAAGAATGTCCCTTAAGAACAGTTGTAAATGTCCAATGGGGGCAGAGACCTTTCTCCCATCAGGGAAGGAAAAACAAAAGTTCGCTGACAAAGGGAACCCCAAGCACAGAAAGTGGGAGTAACTGGTCCAGTATGTACAGATGAGGACATTATAACAAGGTCCAACTCAGTCCTGTACCCTCAGACATGGCATGAGACAGCCAGGTTGACCTAAAGACACACCCATCCCCCAAGTTGGCATAAAGACACCAGTCATCCTAAAGGTGATTCTGGAACCTGATGCGGAGGAGCAGGAAATGAATTGGATTGAAAGAGCATTGCCAAAAGAGAAGGGCAGGAGGGTGGGCATAAAAAGGGAGAAGTATCTGTACCAGAACCCTCAACCGCAACAGTGGGAACCACACTGGTCCTAACCACTGAGGTGCCTCCAGTAAAGCGAGAACATCCAGTCAGACCGTGTCCAGGTCTGGCAGCAGTGAGGCGGTACGAGATGGGGTAGAGAGACTAACTGATCCCTGTTGGGATGAGCCCAGCTGACAAAAGATGTCTTCGACTACATCCGGTGGAATTATTCCAGTCGGGCTCCCACCAGTTTGAAAAGGCAGAGGGTATCTGGTCATGTATGCCTGCTGCTAGGAATATGTACCTTTAACGAGGTGTAGTCAGTTATGTGCGGCCCAGAACCTTATATGCGTGGTTTTAATGCAGATGTACAAGGGAGTGGGTAATGTTACCTGGTCGGGTAACAGAGAGCTGGGAAATAACTGAATCATGAGACATACCTCTGTAGGAGGCACCCGAAAGTATGGAGAGCATAGAAAATGGCTCTTCCAAGACAAAGACGTGCAAGTGGGCATCACCTGGCTGCCAAGTACCGTGGCAGGTTTTTAGATCTTTGAAAGGAATACCTGCATACTCTGGAGTTGAGGTATGTGTCGTAAGAGTGGTCATGCACATTCATAAACAGGGAAATTTGATAGTGGGTGATAAGATGCCAGCATCCGTTTGCAGGTAGATCTCTGAAGGCACCATCATTGCAGAGTGCCCTGGAACAAAGTCTCGTGTAGTATTGGGAATATGTAATTGATTAGGATGGGTGCAGCCAGGTATCCCCCAAAAATCAGCAGGCGAATCCTGGTAGAGACCTCTGGTGGGGCAGAGAATGGGAAGCCAGTTAGCCCAGGCATGTCCATCGAGATACAGGAAGGAAAGCATTTCCAACTGCATGTATGCCATAAAGGTGTACGTTCATACCCAGAGACTTGAACCGTACTTACAGTACTGACTTGTGCAAGGAGGACGTCTGAAGTTTCTGAAAAGCAAAACACCTGGGCATATAATTGGGGGAGAAGAGTCCCACTTTGTGAAGAATTGCAAAGATCAAGGCCCCCGGTATTATGGGAGGACTCTGGTGAACAGTCTATCCTGAATGGGGGCTCTTCGAGTGGGAGCTCTTGCAGCAGGCTATTCCAATTAGGACTATGCTGCAGGCACTATGACCCATCGGAAACCTTTAGTTAGTGGTCTCCAGCGGCGACCGATGCCAGCTTCGCCCAGACGGCCAGTGGTGTGCATCAAGGGGTGGTCCCCAGCCCCACCTCTGTTCTCTTTCTGCTACAGACCTGCTTACCTCAGCTCTTCAGTTGCCTATGTAAGCAATAAGACACAATGGGGTGTGCATTAGACAGTTTTAATGCATGGCTAGGGGGACATAGTGAGGCACAAGGCCATAGGCAGAGTGCGTCCAGTCCCCTAGCCGTGCATTAGAACTAATGCACATCCCAGGAGTGGCTTATTGCACTTATAAAATGGGTCTGTGTATTCTAAATGGGGGTTCTAGTTTTAGCTGTGCATTAGACACATCTAATGCACGGTTAACAAACAATCAGATTGCTTGAAATCCTTTGCCCATTTTATAAAGAACTTTAATAGTAGTTTCTAGCTAAATTATTTGTTACTGTTTTTGTTAGTCTGCTTTTTTGCTTGTTTGTTCTTCACTGCATGTCAACCTCACCGTCTTCGGTCTCCTCCACCAAACAGAAGAGGATGAAGTGTGCCTGTGGTCACCAGATACCGGCGAAGGATAAACATGAGGCCTGTGTCTTTTTGCCTAGGGCCTGACCAGTCTTCTGGAAACTAGTGCCTCCAACAGAAGGTTCCCATGCGTTATGACCTGTGGGTTTCATTTGGTGGTGTCAACCAGTGAAAAAGTTATGGGGCTATAAATGGGAGACCTGGGCTCCTCAAAACGAGCAATAACGAAAGTAAATAATCATCTGGGCAATTAAAGGAAAACTCAAAATCCTCAGCTCCCCATCCCTAAAGCCTTACCCCCTGATTAAGCTTTTTACAAGGTAAAGCCTTTAGTTTATGTGCTGGAACTTACTGTATTTTAATTTTGTAAAGCCCGTGAACATGGCGGAGCCTACACGGTTTCATTTAGTGTGAAAGTTGAGGTGTTGCAGCCTCTGCCATGTTCCCGACTTCCGAACTTTACAAAATTAAAATACAGTAACTAAAGGCCTTTTCCTTGTGACAAGTTTAATGGGGTGCTGAGGATTAGACAGTTTTCTTTTAAAAAAAAGCAGCTAGGGATATTGGAGTGCTGGTTCTATTTTATAGGTCTCGAGTGCATCCACATTTCGAATACCGATCCCAGCTGTGGAACCCTTTGAAGAAGGGGGAAACAAGTTGGAAAAAGTCCAAAGGAAATTCACAAAAATAAACTGACTTCATGATATGAATACTGACTACACTTATTTTTTATATTCAAGTTTATTAAAGTTTTAAGGTACATCACAATGAATCAGCCATCCAATAGACACTTGTACAATTTATATGGCATATAGATCTTTCATTTCTCAGCTGAGTGTTTAACTTAGGCATACAATTAAAAATTATTTATTCTGTCATATCTGAGAGATCTAGTTTCATATTTTCTAGTCTATCCAACTCATTAAGGTAACTACACTTGTTAAGATGTTCCTGGAAACATATGCGAACATACATACATATGGACATATGAAGAAGTTGTCAAAAGAAGGCCATTTGGTTTATGTAATCTGTTCGTATAGCAGGGTCCAAGCTTAAGCTACTGTCCATCTCATCGTCCCTACTCATGATCCTTACCTTCCCTCTATGTCTATCCCAGTCTCTCTTGAAACTGCCCACTGTCTTTAACAAGACCACCTCTTCTGGTAGTGCATTCCAAGTGTCCATCACCCTCTCTGTGAAGAAGTGCTTCCTGACCTTTCTCCTAAACCTTCCCTTCCAGCTTGACTGTGTCCCCTCATGTTGTGGTTGCCATTCTGCTTAAAGAGACCCCTCCCCCATCCACCTTAAAAGACCCTAATCATGTTCCCTTTCCTCCAGGGAGTACATGTTCAGTGCCCTTAACTTCTCCTCATATGCCTTACTCTGCTGACCCGCTATCACTTTTGCAGCCCTCCTCTGGACCTTCACCAGCAGGTTGATGTCCTTTTTGAGGTGTGGGCATCAGTCGTGAACCCTATACTGTAGATGTGGTCTCACCAGCGACCTTGCATATAGGGTGTGGGCACCAGTGGTGAACTCCGTACTCTACATGTGGCCTCATCGGTGATCTTGCATATGGGGCGATAGTTTCTTTGTATGATATCATACATGATCCTGTTCTCCTAGCAGATTTGGAAATTGAATTTAAAATGGGAGATTGAGACTAGAGGACACCCTCCGAAATGCTACAGGAGCATACATAAGCACATGCCTTTAAGCGCCTTACATTTTGGTATGAAAATTAACTATGGGCAGGAGGAGGCAGCAAGTGGTTTGAGCTGGCATTTGAAGGAAAAAGGGGAGAGGTGGCAGTTGGAAGGGAGATCGTCCCAGACAGAGGAAAGGCAGGAGAAAGCAGGTTTCCCAGGAGCAGAGTTGGAGCGTGGAATGGAGAAAGTCATGGGACGGAAGAGAATGAGGCTCGATGCTGTCATTGCCCATTTCAAAGCCAGGGAATGACAGATACCACCCTGACCTTGTCCCATGTGAAGAGGGTGAGAAGGCTGGTAGCCCCGCCCACTCTACCTCCACTGTCTCCTCCTCCTTCATCTCCATCATGAGGCAGTCACAGACTGCTATGGGGCTCGATGCTGAGGAGCAGAATGGCGTTGCCAGATATTCCTCCTCGGAGGGTGGCCTATCAAGAGCATGGAAGTTGGTGTTCAGTGCCACAATGTGCAGAATCATCCACTTAGGGCATAAGAACGCAGGAACTGAGTATGGGATGGGAGGTATTGATGGTCGCTAAGCAGGAAAAGGATCTTGGGGTTATCGTATCTGATGATCTCAAACGGGTGGGGCAGTATGATGGAGCAGTACAGAGGGTTACTGGGATGCATAGGGAGAGGTTATTTCCAGCAGGAGGTGGGGTTGCAAATGTAGTACTCGCTTAATGCTTGTGAGATCCTACCTGGAGTATTGTGCCCCGTCCTGAAGGCCACACCTCAGAAAGGACAGGGAGGTAGTCTAGTAGAGGGCAACTTAAATGGTACAGGGGTAGCATGAGAAGCCTTACAAGGAGAGACGGGATCTTTTACTCACTCCAGTGAGTGAGTGTGAAATGTCTCTTTCTATGCCTGAAGTGTTATCCTGCTAGCTGGACTACAGCGAAGGGGTGCATTTGCACATAATTTCCATCTGCAGCTTCCCAGTGACTTTGAATTTTTATAATATGGCATTTTTTATGCAGAGGCTGAACCCAGGGTTTGCATAGCAGGATCCAAAATTTACATGGTTTGGATGTATGAAGAAAAAACTGATTTGAGACATTTGTTCATAGGTATGACATGCAAATTTAGCCTGCTGGACTAGTCTATGCTAGACTGATACTATGTATATAACTTGCAAATTTAGCCAGGTGGCTTGTTTTGCACAGTGCTGTCCTTCCCAGATGCCCTCTTAACACAAATATATTTGCATTGCTCTTGTTTTGTTGTGTATCATAACCATTTGAAGAACAGAGCAAAGCTGCACCCATCTTTTTGTTTGTTTGTTTGAACTTGCCTTTTTTTAAATGGCTACAGTGGCTAGTTTAGTAGAGACATCTGCCAGTTAAACCCTTTTCTCATAACAATGTAATGAAAGACTTGGGTCGCCTTGAACAGCTATGATGACAGTGGTGTAACTGAAACCAGCTATTGTATCCCCAAGATGGAGAGATGAGATCAGTCCTAGCATCTTTTGAGACATATCGGTTCCCTTCCCAAGACACTTTTTCTGAATCTGATTTAAGGGTGTCCATACCTGCCTCTTCATGCAGAATTTGGGGGCTTGCCAGAACCTGTTTCTCTGCCAAATACATAAACATTTGTTGTATGCAGACTGCCTACTCTTTGCTGGTGTACAGCAGCATCAGTTTCCCCCCTTACGGCAGCTCACCAAGGGGATGTGGAATAATAGAGCTCGGACACTGCCATGTTCACAAAGTAAATCTTTTTTTTATTATACTTTTTTTCTGGGCTGAGGTCCGTCCATACTCCACTCCTGATCATTGCCAGCGCTCCCTGGCTTACCCCCCAGAGGGCGTTGTTGCGACGACTTCCCCAAGGTCGCAGCAAGACTAGTATCTAGTTGGGGAGCTGGCTTCGGAGGCTAGTGGGGGAGGGCATCACGGAGACTGACCAAGCCCGGTATTTTCTTTCCCCTTGCGAGTGAGGGGTGGGGATGTGCAATGACAACCAGCGTCTGCCCCGCCCCCTGAAAGTCCTGACGTCGGTGCTGCTAGTGGCTACCCCAGCCTCTGCTGGGTGTCACTAGACACCGAATTTCCTTACCGGAGAAGGAGAGCCGTCTAGACGCTCTATCCTTCCTCCCTCCGCGACTAGAGTCCATTCCTAAACCTGGGTCACCGGCGCTGCATGCGGAAATCCAACCGGTGGGCCGGCATCACAAAGTAAATCTTAAATTAGTCCAACACAGGAGGTGGCCGGTGGCTTGAGTTGAACTTTCATTTTATCATATGAAGAAATGGCAGTCACTTGATGAACCATTCTGTACATCTATGGCCAGTTTTGGGGTGACTGAGGAAATGTATAATTCAAACTGCTCTGTATTTCTATGGCTAGTTTTTGAGCAGCCGAGGAAATGTATACTTTTACTGTGCTTCCCAAATGTATTTTTGTATACTTTAATAAGTGAAGTATAAGACACATTGAGCCATGCCTTTGCTGCTAAAACCTGATAGACTAATTCCTTTTGGTACCAATAACTACTCTGCTCTTGTGTAGTGAGGGTGCTGTCTCACATTGCAGAGTGGCATTTAAGTACAGAAACCTGATACTGAGGCATTGCTGTTGCTAGGGGGTGCTTATATGTTTCCGAACACATGGGTCCACATCATTGTAAGTGTCCCTCTTCACTAATTAAACAGTGTCACAAACTTGGTCTGTTCCTCACCTGTCCCCTTTCTCCCGCTTGCCCAAACAGACCCAAATGCTCTCCGGACCACGGACTCACCAATCCAAAATATTGATTGCCCATGTTAGCACAAGGTTGAAACCTGAGGAATGGGCTGGATGTTGCAAACATCCTATGTACTAATCTCAAATAAGGTGTTTATATGTCATGGATGTGAAGGTCAGTAACTGGTTACCTGGTCCCTTAAAACGGAGTCATATGTAAGCTGAAAAGTTTAATAAACTGCTGTACTTAGTATACCACAAGTACACAAAACCAAATATCAGTGTACACCAAACAAAGTTAAAATGCTTTGCATGGTAGTTCTGGAGATGCTAGTGACCAGCATGGCTGCATAGAAGAGAGCTTTCACTACCACCAGCCAAATCCATAGCCATCCAGCAGAAATTGTGCTACTATGCCAAGTTGCACACCACAGCACCTGTGCATTACTGGGATAGAACTGGATGGAAGCCCTGTAAGGCCCCGTGTTGCAGCCCCAATAACTTGCCTTTCCAGGCCCCTGAATATATCTTGGGGTTAGGAGATAATGAAGATGGTCACCGAACTGTGGTCCCGGAACACCAGCAGGAAGGAATTCCGTTTGTCTGCCCAGAACCAATGGTCTTTTGATGACCAACATGTCTCTGGTGGGTTACGGAGCCCACACGCTCTGGACCCCCAAGGAGTCCGATACCATCTCAGTCTGTTAGAGCTCCGTGCAGTGTGTCTAGCTCTGACGGTATTCGTTCCATCAGTTTGGGGTCAGGTCTTACAGGTCCAGATGGACAATACAATGACCATGTACTACCTCAAGAGGCAAGGTGGAATGCATTCCTGCGGCTGTGTCTGGAAGCCCTCCGCACCTGGACCTCTGTGCACAGTCTGGACGCTTATCTACTAGCGATCCACGTGGCCAGAGCCTCAAACCAGCTAGTGAATGCCCTCAGCTGGATGGGCAAGATGTCTCGTGAGTGGTCCCTTCATATGGAGGTGGTGACCCATCTGTTCTCCCAGTGGAGCAGTCCCAATGTCTACCTGTTCATCTGTTGGGAGAACATAAAGCTGAGGCTGTTCTGTGCCCGCCCCCCACAGCGTGGAACACCGATGGATGCCTTTGCGAGGCCCTGGGCCTTTTTTATGCAGGTGATCCTAGTAGCCCGAGATTGGCTGCACCAGTTCTAGTACCCAGATCTCAGCAGCAGCAGGCCTCTGTGGCGCCTGCCTCTACGCCAGGACCTGCTCGCTTGTCACAAGGGGAAGGTCTTACATGTGGACCTTCAGTCCCTGCACTTGACAGCCTGGTTCCTGAGCAGCTAGAGTTTCAGGCTTTAGGTCTCTGAGTTGTGGAAGCCCAACCCGCTAGTACTATGCCTTCAGGTGGAAGTGCTTTTCCAATTGGTGCCAGGGTAGAGAGCTAGACCTCTCCTGGCTAGCATTCTGGACTACCTGTGGTCCCTCTCCCAGTTGGGCCTGAGGTCGATGACCCTCAAGGTGCACCTGGCAGCCGTCTCTGCATACTGAGCATGGGCTGGTATGCTGACCGTAGCACAGGAAAATGTGGTCAGGCACTTCTTTAAGGGCCTTGATCACCTGCCCTCGCTGATGCGTGAACCATCACCATTGTGGGACTTGTTGCTGATCTTGGCAGTGCTCATGGGATAGCCATTCAAAGCAGTGCACAGGTGTGACATCTCTCGCCTGCTGTGGAAGACTACTAGAACTACAGTTACAGGTGAGTAACCCTCATTTCAAACAACATGAAGTCTTGCTGTATTTTGACTATATGCAGTTAGCCCCAGCACTTGCACTGTTCCAGAGAGGAAAAGGTTAACTCTATGCCAGGGCATAGAACGTTGAGCTCAAGCTTGGTTTTCAGGTTATTACCAGCTCGAACAAATGATCGCCCTCTAGGAGGAAGCGGCCCAGGCCGCATCATTATCTCGCTGCGCATGTATCCCGCGGTCTTTGGGCTCCTCCTGCGGCCCGTTCAAGGGCTTTGTCAATCACTCTCCACCAAGGAGAGGGCCTTGAGGACATTCTTCCGGTTCAAGAAGGACTGCAAAGGTAAGTCTCACCGTCGGCGTTGCTTGGGAAGCGGGAGAGATCCCCTTCCCCGGATAGTCGACTCTCGACTTCAGTCGAGGTTGCGGCAGGCCGCTGGCTATGGTGTCCCTGTCAGGTCAGCCAGCTGAGACACCCGTCGGCGTAGTCGAGATTTTTCGACCCAGGCGGGCTGTATCGACTGGAGAAGCCAGCAACCCTTCTTCGTTCTCGTGGAAAACCGAGACTTGCTCGTGCCGAGTCCCCGGTTAAGGTCCCTGAACCGAGGAGGAGCGGTTTCCTGCCCTCTCAGACCCACCCTCGGAAACACCGAAGGTCTCGGTCTTGGACCTCTTCCTGGTCCAGCCGATCCCGCCGACATTGGCGGTCTCGGCACCGTGGAAAGTGGCAACACCACTCATCCTCATCTTTGTCCTCTTCGGAGGATAGGCTCAGGCGCAAATTGCGTCGGCGCTATGAGGATCTGATGTGGCAGCAGCTCCTTTTGACCGGGAATAAGCCGACTCCGTCACCTTCCCCAGCCATTAAGTGGCTGTCACCAGAGCGGCCGAAACAACCCTTCGTTGTAATCGAGGAGCTGAAGCCGGCACCGGTTGTTCGGCCGAAACCAGCTGCGCCACCCATTGTGATGGAACCCCAACCTACCCTCTAGTCCCGACCAAAGATTCTCGGTCGGGTCAGGCTTGCCCCATCGGGTTGTCGGTCACCCTCATTCCCGATCGGCCTCGGCAGGTGGAGGTGGCTCATACCTCGAGCAGCTGTTTGCAGACTCGGAGTCCGGCGATGACTCTTTCCCTGTGGTCCAGGCCCCTCGACCTGGAGTCCACTGGGGGTCAGTCGGTGGACGAGAGCCCATCCTCGTTCCTTGGAATGCTTCGGCTCATTTCAGAGTCCACTGGGATGAAGCTTGAACCTGTTTCAAAGCGGGCCAAGTATCCTCTCATGGAGATACTGGACCGAAGGGATTCCCCCACGGAGGCCTTCCCGGTGGCTGAAGCCATTGTTGGCCCGGCCCTGGAGCTATGGCAGTGGCCAGCTTCTTGTCCACCACCTTCGCCAGGATGGCTCTCAAAAGTATGCTGCCTCCCACTGGTTCACTCTCTGGTTTCTGGAGCACCTCTCCACGGAGGGCTAGTGACAGACAGTGCCTTTCTGGCCTGGAAATGATGCCTCGTGATGTGGGACAAGCCACCCGATAAAGAGTCCAAGAAACTGGACTACTCCGGGTGGAAAGTCTATGCTGCTTCCTCCCTAGGCCTTCATTAGGCCAGCTCGGCCGTTCTGATGGCACACTTTTCGCACACGCCCTTTTGGGCTCCCTGGATGAGGTGATTCCTCATCTCCTGGCTGACCTCCAGACGACAGTCAAGCAGGTGCGGGATCAGGGAAGGGCGGTGGCCAAACAGCAACTCGAAACTTCCATGGACATAGCTGACTCGTGTGCCCGGTCAGTAGCGACCGCAGTGGCCATGCGCCGCAGAGCTTGGCTGCGGATCTCCACTTTTACAGCGGACACCCAGCACAGGCTGGCAGACGTTCCCTTCTTGGGTACCGACTTGTTCGGCCCCGGGGTGGAGGGTCATCTGCAAAGGATCGAGAAGTCCAGTGCCACCTTGGACTCTGTCATGTCTGGCCGCCAGCAGCAGCATAAGCCCTTTTGGCCTTCAGCCTCTGTGGTATGTCCGGCCCAGCAACACCAGCATCAGGGCCAGCAGGAAGCCGAGAGGGAAAGGTCCAGGAGGCCCCACGGCCGGCCCTTCCTCCAAGCCTGCCCAGTGACTGGTTGAGGGGTGTCGCCCCCAACCTCGTCACTCCTCTCCGGGTTCCCCCCATGGGGGGACAGCTCCGCCACTTCCTTTCTGCCTGGTCCGATATCACCACGGACCGCTGGGTGCTGGAAGTGGTAGGAAAGGCTGTGCCTCTGGAATTTGAGCAGTCCCCTGCCTATCGAGACGTCGCCCAATTGGGGGGCTGGCTACGGGTCCGCAAGAGCCTCTGTCGGCACATCGAGATAACATTGCCCTGCTCCTCCAGAAGAAGGTGATTAGGGTGGTTGGATCCTCCACTAGACCCAGGGTTTGTGTCCAGGTACTTCCTGGTCCCAAAACGGAGGGGGGGCTGGCGCCCCATTCTAGACCTTCACGACCTGAACAAGTTCCGAAGGTCGTACCTTCAGGATGGTCACTCTGGCTCAGGTCATTCCATCCTTAGAACGAGGTGTGTGGTTCTGCTCTCTGGACCTCCAGGACGCTTTCTTTCACATCCCAATCCGTCTGTCTCACCAGTGATTCCTCCACTTCAGGGCAGAGGGATCCCTTTACGTAGTTCCGGGCCATGCCCTTCGCCTCTCCAGCTCCCAGGGTCTTCACCAAATGCATGGCAGTGGTGATACATTCTATGGCTCAAGGGTACCCTTCCTGACGACTGGCTGATTGCAGCCCTCCAGGCTGGAGGTGGAGCAGTCCAGGATTTGGCCCTCCAGGTCTGCTCTCAGATTGGCCTCCTCATCAACGAGGCAAAATCGGAACTCGTGCCAACGCAGGTGATTCAGTTCATCGGGGCAGAGCTCGACTCTCTTCGAGCCAGAGCACGGCTCCCAGCGGACAGGGCCGAGGTTCTTTCCTCCTTTGCCCAATCATTTCTGGTTGGGCAATTGCACCCTGCCCGAGACTTCCTGTGCCTCATGGCGGCCTGCACCAGCGTGGTCCATCTAAAACTACTAAACTCAATCTCTGATAGTACTAGTGTAGGCTCCGGCTGCCTAGAGCCTACACTCCTGAAGCTGGCCGCTCCTTTAATTGTGGCCCCATTGGCACACAGCCACCGGACCAGGAATCCAAACAGTTGGATGCCCTGGGGAGGCGCATGTATGCGGTGGCTACATGCTCCATCAGGTCCCTGAACTACCTATCTCGCATGGTTCAGTTTCAGAATGCCCTGTGGGAACAGGGTCAGGACCTTGTTGACAAATTACCGGATGGAAATCAGAAGGCGGAGCTCCTAAACCTCCTCTGCACAGGGTGTGATGTGGGAACCCAAGTGCTACAAGCCGCATACGATTCTGCCTACTCGTCTGCCAGAGCTGCAGCTTTGGGCGTCTGTCTCCGGAGACACTCCTGGCTCCTTGTCTCCGGCTTTACCCCAGATGTACAGAAAAACATTCTTGACGTCCCATACAATGGTGAAGTCCTGTTTGGTGAACACTCGGAGAAAGTTATTACCAAGCTCCAGGACGCTGGGAAGGCAGTTAGATCCGTGACAAACCACTGTATAGATCAAGACCTGGTTCCTTTGTGAACCAGAACCGCTTTCACAGCCAGCAACAACGCAGCAGCCACATTCGCCAGCAACAAAGGGGCACTTTCCATCAGAAAGCCCAGGCTAAGTCTTCCCAGGCAGAGGCCAGCGTTACACCAAACCGGCCCAGCCTGCAAGAACCAGCGCTGCCACAGCATGACTCCTTCCCGGCCTCCCGCCCTCCTCTGGATCAACGGGCACAAAAGGTCGGGGGTCGCATCGCTCGCCACTTTTCAGGGTGGCAGTTGATCACCGCCGACACAGTGACTCGTGCCCTCCTGGTTGAACAGCTTACCACCAGTGGCCTAGCTCGTGACAGCGTAGCCTGGTTTGACCAGTAGAACTGTACACAGCAGGTGAAGATTGGTAACACCCTCTCGGATAGCAGACCTGTCCTATCTGGAGTTCCTCAAGGGTCCATCTTGGGCCCTCTTATTTAGCATTTTCCTCAACAACCTTCCTTACTCCTGTCAGGGTCACATCCTTTTATATGCTGATGATTTTATTTATTTTATTTTTATTTAGCTTTTGTTGACCGGGTTAGTGCACTAGACAAATCCTGCCTATTTTCAGGCACAACCCGGGGGAGGGGGGATACAGATGAATGCCAACTGACCTTGAACCAGATTAAGCTGTTGGTGGTATGTTTAGTGAATGAGGGAAATTTGGCCAGGACACCGGGGAAATTCCCCTATATATTTTTCGATAAGTGCCATGGGATCTTTAACATCCAACTGAACTACCACCAGTCCAGGCAGATGTGACCTCGGTTTAACGTCTCATCCAAAAGACGGCACCTCAGAAATGCAGCACCCCTCTCATGCTGCATTACAGTGTCAGTACTGGGATATTAACCCAAGTGCCAGATGTGAGAACTGAACCCACAGCCCTCTGATCTCCCGGACTCAGAGGCGAGTGTGCTACCTACTGAGCCACTGACACTGCTAAATGCTGTCCTGTTTACCAGTGATCCATACCCTAAGGTTCTTGAATCTAGGCTACAGAATAATTTCATAGTCGTAGAAAGATGATTCCATAAGCACAAGTTAGTTATGAATTACAAGAAGACTAAAACTATGCTGTTCTCCAGCTCCCAAAACAAGCACAGAACTTACCCTCTTTCTATCACCAATGAAGAGGGCTCTCCCCTGGAGCTAGTGCAACTCTTTAACCATCTAGGGATTACTACTGACAGCACGATGACCTATGCCTGTCACATTGACAACACTGCTAAGGCTGTTAACACCCGCATTGGGCTACTTTATAGGCATAAGCAATGTTTGACCCCAGAGGCTCTTAACCTACCCATTCAAAGCTCTCGTCTCACTTATTGATTACGGCCTACCAATCTATGGATCAGCTACTGAAACAACTCTGTGCTGCATCATAGCTGCACTCAACAAACCATGCCGGCTCCTTACCGGCTCAGCCCGTCTGTCCCATAGCTGCGATATGTACGCTCAGGCTAACTGGCTCCAATTCAAAGGTAGGCTCATGTACCAAACATGTTTACTGTCCCAAAAATAAGCTTAGGCAAAATGCCCCCAGGAGTGCAAAAGCTTATTTATTTTATTTATTTATTGTATAATCAGATTTACAACCTTTGAGCCAGAGGCTCGTTTACAAAGGTACCTAGTCACAGAGAGGACATACAGAGTCAACATACCTACAGAATACAATCATACAGAATAACGTAGTTTTACATAAATTGCTTGAACACCAGAGTAATTAAAAAGCAGTGTTATTACCCCCACCATCAACCGTTGTTGCACCAGAAGCTGTACTAGACAGATTTTTAATATACCCCGCTGTCGCACTTCTCTGGGACAAAGGTCCTTTGCCTACTGTGCCCCGCTATGGATGAACTCGCTGCACCATGACATCACTTCAGCATCCACCTTGGGCTCCTTCAAGGTTAAACTTAAGCAACAGCTAGTTGCTGATGCCAGCTGTGACTGCTTCCAATCACCTTCCTTCTTGTGAGCAGCACTTATTCTAACCTTATGTTATCCTAACCTTATGCATAACTGTTCTCAGCATGTAAATAACTGTTCTAAGTTGCTAATCATTCTCTTCACATTTCTCTTGATCCCTTCCACTCTTTCCCTCGCCTCTAGGGTTTCCCATCCCCTACCTCTGTTGTATCTCCTGAGCTCCCTTGCTCACTTTAAAATGCTTTGTCCCATACCTTCTCACCTCTGACGAGGTCCCTGGGCTGATGCCATCCCTTACCATGTTGATTATTAGATATTAGGCTGAGTCTGTTCTCATTTTCCTGTAAAGGGTCATTTCATAAGGCCCCACCCCCTCTAATATGACCCTTTGAATTCCAGGTTTTAATCAGATATGCACCATGGCATACCTTGTATAATGCCACATGTATTGGAACTTCTCTAGTTACACACTCTTGTAATGTCTTGTATAATTCCTTGTTTTGTTTGTTCTCCATCTCATACTTTCCCAATATGTATTGTTCGTCTGATGTGGAACCTATGAAATGAGCTTGTTCTCAAAGGTGTTATCCGAAATTTCAATAAAATAAAATAAATACATGATATTCCCCTTTGGGAACCATGGGTGCAAATCACTTGGGGGGGGGGGGGATGAGGTGGTCCAGTCTCCCTCAATTTTTTAGGCCCTGCAGAATGGCCAGTGACGTCGGCATCAGAGGGAAGGGCATGGTAGATGCATGTCATACCCAACATTTTAGTTATGGCTGCACTCATGTTGGGAAGCAATTATGCACTGGCTTGAAAAAGAAAAAAAAAATCGAACAGTTTTATTCATAGCGAATGTTTATATGGCGGCCTCATACCAATAACATTGCCTTGTGTTTTTTGGTAAGGGGTCTTGTAGCGATAACTATTTCCCATGTTTCCTTTCCCCCTGCGTCATGGGCTGGTTGATTGTGAACTGCGGCCCAGTGCTCTATTCAGTTCAGTGATGGTTAGTTATGTTTTTTCCGCCGTACAAATATAAAAAGATACGTTAGTCTGTGTTTGGCGTGACTCATCCTCAGCACTCATTCTTGGGCTCCATTAGTAAATGCTTTAAGTAATAACAACAGGTGGGAGCATGGGTTTTGGTTTCAACAATATGGCTAATGTTGATCAGTTTGTCGGTGTGGGTTACATCTATACTGAACTGCCGGATGTCATTGTGTAATGTGATGCTTTCCTTTTCGGGCACAAAGTTGTTTATTAACGGCAGAGACTTTTCCTGGACAGTTCTAGTATCTATCAGTGTCTACAGCTTGGTATTCGCTGGGTGCTTCATACCTTATGGGGAGCCCCCTTCCTGATTGGTAGTGTATGTTAATGGCTAACGCAGCCCATTCCCTAATAGGGTGTATGTTGAGCCTCAGGGATAAGGCATCAGAAAATTATATTTCCTTGTGTTACCCAAGTCCTGTCCTTGTTTTCCACCAGAGGGCAGCATTGTCCTACAATCAGCGCACACACATCTGTAACCTGACAAGAACATCATGGGTCGAGGTAGCTTATCTGGATTAGTCAGCAGCTTGGCTAGAAACTTCGTGTTTGTTTTTGAATGTATGATGTGAATGTGGCCGGTTATAATGCAGTTTTAATTTTCTGTTCAAAGGACACTTAACTGTTCACAACAGCTGAGCCGCAGGCCTGTGCCACCGGCCAGTGCTGTGTTGACACTGGTACTGCAGTTTGAAATTCGTTACCCACTAACAAATTCTGCAGTCTGATGTACAAACAAAGGAAGGGGGGGTCTGTGCTGTAAATAACGACCACCCCCCCATGTAGGGAAAGTAGTAGTCATGCTGCAGTAAAGTTCAGCTGGGGACAGTCAGACATTTATTTTGGTAAGTAATGTTAACATTTACAATCTAAAGAAGATGCCCATGAAATGAAGCACCCTGCACTGAATAGTCCTAACCCTGTCACAGTCTGTAAGCCTCATCTTTCTAGACAGCTCTGTGATGGGAATGTTGACTCCATAATTCACACTTGACTGTCTGTAACCCAGTGTGACAATGCTTATAACCTGCAGTGCCCATACCTTCTCAGTACTGCACAGCTTGGTGACACAGTGAACCCATTCTTGTTTTCTTAAGGTCATCATGTGTCCTTCCCATTCTAAAGTCATCACGGCAACAAGGATGATCATTATCTCCTGGGGTGCCATACTGTACCATGTCCACACCGAGCTGATTGTGCCCCCGGCTGCACCACTCTATCTTCATGTCCACACAGGGCTGATCATAATCCCCTGGGATGCCAAACTACGGCCATGTCCAAATGCAGCACTCCTGTGTTCAGAACCTCTGTGAGGGTTGCAGGTGCAGCACCAACTTGTCATGGAAGTGCTGTTGTTGCTGGCACACCCAGATTTGTCTGCCCTTTTTTGCAGGCTCTCGTACTCACAGCCAAATCTGTGTCGCCTGCATTGTAGCATAATGTGCTTCTGTTGGCCGCAGGACACCCCTTCCCCATGCTGCCACAAGGCACCTCTCCCTCCTCCCGTGCCATTGCTGGCCACAGGACACGCCTCCCCCATGCTGTCACAAGGCACCTCTCCCCTCCTCCCTGCCATTGCTGGCCACAGGGCACCCCTCCCCCATGCTGCCCAGGCACCTCCCCTCCTCCGTGCTATTGTGGCCACAGGACATCCCTCCCCATGCTGCCACAAGGCACCTCCTCCTCCCGTGCCATTGCTGGCCACGGACACCCTCCCCCATGCTGCCACAAGGCACCTTCCTCCTCCTGTGCCATTGCTGGCCACAGGACACCCTCCCCATGCTGCCACAAGGCACCTCTCCCTCCTCCCTGCTATTGCTGGCCACAGGACACCCTCCCCATGCTGCCACAAGGCACCTCTCCCCTCCTCCAGTGCTATTACACATGACACCCTCCCCATGCCACAAGGCACCTCTCCCTCCTCCAGTGCTATTATTGCTGGCCACAGGACACCCCTCCTCCTCCCGTGCTATTGCTGGCCACAGGACACCCCTCCCCCATGCTGCCACAAGGCACCTCTCCCCTCCTCCCGTACTATTGCTGGCCACAGGACACCCCTCCCCCCTCCACTAAAGTATTTTGTTACCAGTGCAGTAAATGACACATCAGTTACACTGATCTAGACTGGGTCATCTTCACAGAACAAGCGCCTCCCATGTATGCATTTTGTATTTCTCATCAAGGGGAACCATTTCCCTGGCAACCATGCACAGGCAGCTATGGGGGATAGATCAGCAGTGAAATGAAGAGTGGGTGGACAGTAATAATGGCCCAACTTCTGGGGACTTTTGTGAATGACTGGGCCTGTAACAGCCCTTGTTTATATAATGACACTCGGTCTTCTGATCTTTGCTGTTATGTTCTGACCAGTGATGCTGCTCCAAGATCAAAAATCTGATCTCATTCTTTTTTTTTATAAAGCTGTTTTTCCTCCTTGACCTGGCGGCATGTCTCAGCCTTCTACCAGTGTGCTCTCAGCCACTATGCTACACCAGCACCCCAGACCCTTTTATCCCCCATGGATTACCCCCCGTGGTGGGGTGGAAGGAGGGAGGGCCGTCCTCCCCCTCTCCCAAGCGATATCTGTAGTGGGTCCTGAGAGCGCTATGAGGCCATGGAGCTGGATTACTGCTAGGGCTTGATTAAGCCGGCAGTCATGTTTTCCCATTTTCTGTGTCCCTTCCCCCGAGGCCAGGAATGCGCGTGCATGGAGGCGTGCCCCAATGCCACGTTCATGCGTCTCCCGTTGTCCAACACTGCCCTCTATCCTCCACCAGGGGCAGCCAAGGAGTGGGATGACGGACCACCCTCCCCCAGGACAGGAGAGCTGTTGTGGGACGCTCAATCCTCTCCCTCCCCTGGTGGCCCAAGCTCATTCCCGAACCTGGGTCGCCAGTGTGGTGTCCGGCGCCTCAACCTTCAGCACCACCGGGCCGGCCTATCTGATCTCATTCTGACGACTAAACAGTCAAATTATTTTTACTGTTCTCTGCAGATTTAACTGTATCTGTTCCACTGATGACAGTGACTCAGGATTGTTGAAGCATGTAATACAACAGGGTGTAGTCTGAACTCCCAAGACCTGCTCAGGGATTCACTGCAATGTTTTAAACAAAAAAAAAAACTGTTCTTCCATCTTATTGGGGCTTCCTGGCTGGAACCACCTTCCATCTACTATACCACTTTGCCTGCCCAAGAAGCTCGTCCACATTGACTTTTCCCCTAAGTGCTCCCGCAGTTTCCCCCTCACCGTATCTGGGCCCAACCTCCATTTGCCCTCTGTGGTCAGGTTGGTAGCCCAAATGCAGGTAGAAGGAGGGGCAGCCCCCTCTGGGATTGGACTTTAATTATTCTGTTTGCCATTTTTGCCCTTCTTAGCTCACCCTGTCCTCCAACCCATCTTGGCTGTACCTTTCCTTGGTCTGGATGTTCACCTTGCCCCCCAACCTGACCTCAGGGTCACCACAGTGACATCATTCCTTTGTCCGGATGTTTATTCTGCCCCCCAGCCCACTTCGGCTGCCACAGCCGCACCCTTCTTTGGTCTGGATATTCACCCTGCCCCCCAACCCTTCAGGATGCCAACACTGCATCCTTTCTCAGGATGGGTGTTCACCCTACCTCCCCCCCCAACCTATTCGGATCACCATGGCCTCACCCTTCCTCAGTCTGGATGTTCACCAAGCCCCCCAACCCATCAGTGTCGCCATAACTTCACCCTTCCTCAGTCTGGATGGTCACCCTGCCCCCAAACCACGGTAGCTGCCATGACCACACCCTTTCTTGGGTCTGGATGTTCACCCAACCCATCGGTGGCACCATAGCCTCAACCTTCCTTGGTCTGGATGTTCACCCAGCCCAACCCACTGCAACCACCACAGCCACACATCCCTCATTCTGGATGTTCACGCAGCCCCCAACCCATCAGGGTCACTACGGCCACACCCTGACCCCAACATAACATGGGGCCGCCACAGCCAGACCCTGTCCCCCAACTTGACATCAGGACCATCACAGCTGCACCCTTCCTCTGTCCGGATGTTCATCCTGCTCCTCCAACCAGACACTGCGGCCACTGTGGCTGAACCCTTTCTCTGTCCGGATTCACATATGCCTTCAAAGCCAGCTTCAGTGCTGCTCCATTGTCGTCCAGTAGGGAGGTAAGTGAATGCTGGCTGGCCTGCTCCCACCCTTCCTGGGAGCAGAGTGCCTCACTTCTGCAACATATTCCGCCTCCTCTAGCCTTTACCATGGTATTTTGGGAATCCCATCGAACCCCCTTTCCCCAAATGGAAGCACAACAATCTGGACCCTAATGAGCGTGTGTGTAGGATGGGGCCATTGCCTTCATCTGCTCAACCAGCCACTGCTTTCCACTGTTTCATCCCTGCCCCCCAGGCATTGGAGAAAGCCTAAGCTTATCCTCTTTCACTGAGCGTGCACCTTCCAAGCAGTCACCAGAGGCAAAGGATCAGACAAGAGGAGCAGCTCATCCTTCCTGGAGATGAAAACTGCTTCTTAGGACGTGACCTCTATCTCTGCTAGCCTGCTATGACACTACCAAAGGGGGGGGGTTGCCAACACAGCAAGTGGTTCCTTGGCTGCTGCACTATGGAGCCAAATCAGTTTCCTTTGAACATGCCTTCCTTGCTTGAAGAAACTGACAGGCTGCAGAACTCTTGGTAATGTGTAATACAGAGCTTCAAAGTTGGCTGGGCTGGGGACTATGAATAATTCACAGCTGCTCAGTTTATCTGCTGCATCATGACATAGTTATTCCCGAAAACAAACGGAGGAACGCTGACTAATTTGTTACAGTTGCAGATGGGCTTGCTTACTCTCAAGTGCACAAACATGCACACACCAACAGACACACTCATGGACCGAGAAAGAGATGCACACTTACAAATTTATCAGCATCTTTTGTGTGAAAGCGCGGTGGCGCTGAAGGTTGAGGCACTGGACACCGCACCTCACGCCACACCGGCAACCGGGGTTCAGTGGCGGACTCGAGGATCGGCGGGGGCAGAAGTGGATGGAGCATCTGAAGGACAGCTCTCCTCTTCCGGGGAGGGTTCCAGGGGTTGCCCAGTGTCCAGGCGGCCCCTGATGGAGATTGGGGGCACTGCAGGAACACCAGCCAGACGTGAGGGGTGGAGCACAGCAGACACCAGCAGGGCAGCCATGCGCAGGCATCACTGCATGCCGTTCTCTGTGGGGGCAACATAAAGTGAAAATCCCCATCGATGGGGATAGGTGACGACACCCTGCCCCGTTGTGCCACACTCCAACACCAGGCTTCTCCTCCATCTGGGCGACCGCCCAGCCGGGCACATTAGATTGTGAGATAGAGCACCCTGGGAGGATAGGTCGGCCCCACCTTGGGGGGGGGGTGCAGAGCTAGGGGGGATCTGCTTGGCTGGAGCGGGTGATGGAAGAGAGCTTCAGGTAAGAGGCAGAGCACACGGGAGTGGAGGATGCCTGAGAGAGTTCCACATTGGCGGTGCAGAAAAAGAGTGCACAAAAAAATATATGTATATATTTTGTGTGAAACACGCAAAATAGCGCCATAGGGGAGCAGAACGTTTCTGCCACTGTAGATGCCGGCGTCCCAGCCATGGTATAACTGAACAAAACACAGAGCCTGTACCTCACTTCTGGTTCTTCCCTCACAGATTCCTACTGCTGCTGGTAGGCCGTCCAGTTTAAAGAGCCTTGCCATGCAGTCAGACTAATACAAGGCAGGGTTTTAAAATAATTGATTAGCAGTTTTTTTCTTGGGACAATACTAACTGTACAGAAAGTATTTATATAGGTTTTCTAGAAGTGTTGTGTTTGTTAAACACAGTGAGACAAGTGCTATGCATTTTCACAAAGTTTTAGCACTTTTATGAGCAAAACGCTAATCAATTTTTAGAGTTAAATAAAACCCTGCAAGGCACTGTAGCCTAGTGGTAGAGACCAGAGCTGTGAACTTGGAATCTTAGGTTTGATTCCCACCGCTGCCACTTAACTCTGTTTGTGTGTCTTCAACAGGTCACTTAAAGCAGTAGGCAACTAAACTGAGTGAAATATTTTACCCTACCTTTCTTCACTATAAAAGATTCAGGGCATATTCCAATTTTGTTTGGTGACAACATTTTCTAGTTCCACCAAAATCTGAGTATTTTTATAAATGGTTTAACATTAAAACATAGAATTTATCTGCAGATAAGAACCACTTGGCCCACCTATTGTGCTCATTTTCCCCTGCCTATACTGTCACCATAGACCCTACCTGATCTCCGAACAGTATCCTGTTAAGACAGCGCTGGAAGTACAGAGCAGTAAAAAAGTGCGCCGTCAAAAAAGCCGCAAGGCAAATCTGCATCCATGAAAACAGCTTATGGGGAAACAGACTATGTCGCTGTCTGAAACTGCCCATTCCCTACTGCTTTGGGGGGTCTGGGGGTCACGGGCGTAGGACACAGATCAGCACCGCTTTCTCCCCATAGCGCTCTTGCATGGACGTGGTTTTGTGCTCTTTTTTACTGCACTCTTCTTCTGTTCACCATTTTTATGCAGAACCTCTCGGGCCCCTCCCCCTTCCCTACCAAGATTCTGTTATGCCTATCCCATGCATGCTTGAAGCCCACCACTGTTTTCGCCCTCACAACCTCTGCTGTAAGACTGTTCCAGGCATCCACCACTCTTTCAATGAAGTACTTCCTCACATCCCTCCTGAATTTCCCCCCTTCCAGCTTCATTGCATGCCCCCATGTTCTTGTGCAACTTCTCCTCTGAAACATACTCCCCTCCTGTACCGTATTCACCCCTGGTGACGTATTTATAAGTCTTTATTATGTCCCTCTCTTCCAGGGTGTACATGCTGAGATGAGATCCCTCATTCTCTCCTCATAGGGCTTCTGATGCAGCCCTGCATAATTTTAGCTGCTCTTCTCTGGACAGTGTCTACCCTGTCTATGTCCTTCCTGAGATGTGGTCTCCAGAACTGGACACAGTACTCCAGGTGGACTACCCAATTGGCTCACTTTAAATAAGGTGCAGTCCCCAGCCAGTGTACTGGTGATCGGTAATCACCAATCGCCAGTACGTTGCTGGCAATCACAAGGGAAGAAAGACTTGGGCATCATCCTCACAGATGACTGGAGATCATCCAAGCAGACCACTAAAGCTGTAGGTAAGGCTAGAAGGATGTTGGGGTGTATTAGTAGGGGTATCACAAGTTGTAAGAGGGAGGTAATAATCCCTCTTTACAAGACACTGGTCAGGCCCCGTTTGGAGTACTCTGTGCAGTACTGGAGGCCACACCTTCACTAGGACATTAACAAAATGGAGGCAGTCCAGACAAGGGCAACCAAAATAGTGCAGGAACTGCATCAGAAAACATACGAGGACAGATTAACGGAGCTCAATATGTATACCCTAGAGCACAGGAGGGAGAGAGATGATATGATGGAAACATTTAAACATCTTAAGGGCATTAACAAGGTCAAAGAGTCTAATGTTTCAATATAAGAAAAATAGTAGGACAAGCGGACACAGCATGAGATTAGGAGGAGGCTGGTTAAGAGATAATATGAGGAAGTTCTTTTTCACATAAAGGGTGGTGGATGCATGGAACGGCCTACCTCAGGAAGTGGTGGATATGAATACAGTGCAGGGCTTCAGACAGACATGGGATAGGCATAAGGGAACAATACAGACGAGTATGAAGAGATAGGCCGTTGACAGAGCAAAGGCAGATGGCACATTCATCAGGTAGAAAAAAATGGTCAGACTGGATGGGCCTTGCGGTCCTTAGCTGCCGTCAACTTCTATGTTAGTGGGGAGACAGCTAATGGAAACAGCCATATATCTCCCAAACGAAAAATAAATCCAGAATTGGCAGCTTAACCCACTCACTTTCACAAACTTTAAGTTCTTTTACTCACCGGGGTGCAACTGGTTATGGCATAAATAAAAACAAGAGATTTGCCTGCCTGGTGGTGTAGAGGGCTGAGGCACTGGTGCCTTACCTCTTACCACGCCGACGACCCGGGGTCTGGAGCAACTTTGGGTGTCTGAGGGTTGGCCGGAGAGGAGGATCGAGCATCCCATGGATTGCTCTCCTCCTCCGGGGAGGGGATGACTCCTGGTGGTGGCCACGGGCTAGCACAGGATTGGAGGTTACAGTGTGGGCTGTCAGACATGCAGCACGTGGAAGCGTGCACGGTAGTGTCCCTGACGTCACTGCATGCCCATGACTGGGAGGGCAATCCAGGGTCAAAGAACTGATGGCGCACACATGAAGGCCAGTCCGCGATGCCACAACAGACTCAAGTCAGCTCCTCCCAAGCCCGGCTTCAATGTCTCTACAGCATGGGGTAAGTACCACTGTGAAGTGACCTGGGAGGGAGGGCAGCGGGATCAGAGTTTGACTGCGCCGGTGCAGGCTGAGGAAAGGTGTTGATTTGGGAGATTATGCACCCCCCACATACAGGCAAATCATTAAATTACAACAATGTGCTTGGGTTGGAGCTGTTGATTCTGCATTTGTTTTATGTTTAGGAGATTTACATTTGTCTCTGTTAACTGGCTCTCCCGCAGTCACCAGTACATTGGCTGGGGACTGCATCTTATTTACAGTGAACCAATCAGGCAGTTGCATTTTAGAATAGGGCCTCAGCAGATGGGAAGTCCACCTTGGTGACAGGTGGCAGAGTGTACTTTCACACCACAAGTCTGATCTGAGCACTGAGAGACCCCACTTGCCTTTGGCATGTAATAACTGAGTAGTCATTGGAGGCAGAAAGTACACTATAATAATTTATTGATTTGCCAGTTTTGGGGACGGGGAGAGTGTGCACTGGGTCTCTCATTTTGACTTTTAATGACTACCCAGGCAGTAAGTTCAGCCAGGTTAAGTAGGAGACTTTGGATATTTAAATTGGATGATTTAAGGCTTTTTGCATTTTGCCACACAGGGGAAACTGCATACTGGGTGGCTGCAATGCCCCCTGCCAGGGCAATTCACAGTATAGACAGCCAGTAGTAACGGGTCAGGGTCAACCATCCAGAAGGGACCCTTGGGTGGCATAGTCTGTATTTAACAAATGATTAAGTAGTAAAATTACCATTTTCCTAAGAAATCAGGTTGGTTACAGGTGCCCCTCACTAACAGCGATAAGGCTGGCGACAGTGTCGTCCACTAAGCCAACATTAAGTGGAAGGCTAACAGGTAAGGTGGGTGCTGGGAGGCAAACAAAGGCGACCTGCAAAACAAACAACATCACGATAACACCAGAAGAGACACTTCATTAATATCGTTACTACAATGTTTTATTTTCCTGTTCTGCCTGTGACTGTTTCGCTTTATTTTGCTCACTGACACTGTTAATGTAGAGCCTTCTTATGTTCCTTTATATGACTAATTCCGTGACACCCCAAAAGAGAGACTTCGGCTCCAGTGGGCCTACTCAGTGACCAAAACCCAATAAATAAAAATGTGTTTTCCTTCCCCCTGATGTTGGGGTGCAATTGGGGGAGGGGGAGGGTCAACAGGAGGAGGGGGCAGGTGATATTGCCGTTGTATAGATCATTGGGGAAGCTCCATCTGGAGTACTGCACCAAGTTCTGGAGTCCCCACCTGAAAAAAGATACTACAGACTGGAACTGGTTCACCAAACGTATTCCGGTCCAACACAGCAGATCCCATAAGGAATGGCTAGAGACACTGGACATGTACTCACTCCAGGCCAGGAGGGAGAGGGACAACATGAGAGACCTTCAAGTTCCTGAGATGAATAAATAAGGTGAACAATGAAAAACTATTCAGTGGGAATTGGGAGTCAGTAACAAGGGGACATTTCATTTTATTTTATTGATTAATCTGGTAAACATGGTGAGCAAAACATGAAAAACAGTAATACATAAGTAAATGTAAACAAACAATGTAAACATATCAACCACAATCAAATATTTAAGATCAGTAAACAATCTGGATTTAAACATAAAAACGGAAGCACTAGAGGTAACACACTGGGGCAAATTTTTATGAGTTGCTTTAAAAGCTAGAGAGCTTTGTCCAGCATTAGTACAGGAGAATAAAAACATTTAACAGTCGAGGACCAGGTAGCCCTATATGAAGATGCAAATGGGAAGAGTTCGGATATGGACACAAACCCAATACAATTCTGTGCATAAGGCTACCATATTTTTATTTTAAGTAGCCATCAAAAGGCGGAACATTCATTGTCTAGTACAGTACACAACAATGAGTCCTGTTGTGAAACCCAGTAACAAACTGGCAGAATTGTAAAGAACCCTGACCTTAGATAAAAGTGTCTCACCCGCAGTGAAATAGCAAATCAGGCCATTCCCAATTAAGGATAACAAAAGCCCACTTGCCAACAGTCTCCTTGAGTGAAAAGTCAGAGACTTTTTTTTTTATTCTAAACAACATCCCCAACCCCTGATGAACAGATTTAATCAGAGCTGAAATGTGACCCTCATAGGTCAAGGAACTGTCAAGAGTTAATTCCAAGTATTTAAACTCCTCGACCATCTGTACCAGCTCGCTATTCCTGGCACAAATTCTGACCTCCAGTGACATGAACGGACCCTGGCAGGAGGGAAGTTCAGAAGAGATGTAAGAAAACGTTACTTCACAGAGAGGGCAGATGAGCCATGGAATAGTTTACCAAAAGAGGTGGTAGGAGCAAAGACCAGTAACGGGTCCAAGCACGGATGGCAAACAGTAAGGGGTCTGATAGTTATACCAAAGGGAACTAGTATGGTAGACGTTGGGGGGGGGGAGTGGGGTTGAAAACCCCGCCTGGACAGTAGGTCACAGGGTAAGGCAGGGAAAGAAACATGCAAGTCGTCGGCAGATAAGGACCATTGTGCCATTCCAGTCTGCCCATTTATCCTATATGTAAAAGCGACCTGTGACCCAACTCGGCTTTAGCTTTCCTTCCTCCTCACTGTGACTCCCTTATATCGGTCCCATGCATGCTTGAATCTAGCCAGTCTTCACCGCCACCACCTCTTGGGGCAGGCCAAAAAAGAAGGCAGACTGGATGGACCTGTGGTCTTTTTCTGCACTGCCTCTATGTGTCTATCTTTATACTTTTCAGTTCATATGTAGGGGTCAGATTTTGTAAAACTATGTGTGTTCTACCTCTGCAAATTCTCTGATCAGTGCTGGGCCGAGTTGCTAACCTATGGATGGCAAACCTGCCTGCTGTGTCCTCTGCTTGTGCCCCCTTAATAGCCCAAGTGCTGTCTGAAAGAGTTAAGAGTTCTTTCACTACTGGCACTAAATCTGATCTCTCATTAAGAAAAGCTCTCATCCTATTTCAGTTCCCAGACTGTCTGGGCCAGACAGTCGCATTACATAGCAATAATTCTTCGGAGAGCGCTAGCGGGTGGGCTGTGAGAGGTGGGGTGAAGGAGAGGGACAAAATGTGAGAGGCAGTCATTCTGAGCCTGAAGTGCACCACACTCCCTCGGGGCTGGTCTGTGTACTCCTGTGGCAGATCCCAAAAATTTTTAAGAGGGTATAACACTTTTATTGGTGGGGGGTAGGTAAAATGCTCCCTTTTAATGTAGATTAGGCTAACACAGTTGTTTGCTGGCCTAAGAGGGTGCTACTTGGCCACAGCAGCTGGATCTGCTAGTATGTCTCCCCCTCCTCCTGGGTACCCCTCACCCTTCAAGCAGTGACTTCCATCCATGCAGCACACTACGGAGGGGGTTGATGATATGGGACCCTGCCTCCTAAGGTCTAAGCTAAGATCCAACTCATTTCATATGTGATCCGATTCACGGATTTGAATCAGAGTCTCCGGTGTTGAAAGGGTTACTGCTACACTGATTGTGCTGGTCAGCCTCCCCAACACTGATCATATTTCAGAATACTTTAGAAAAAAGTATTATCGGTATTTCTGCCCTAAACACAATACCGAGACTGCCTTGGTGAGGTTCACAGGCCATGTTATGAAAGCAACTGATGATGGAAAATATGATGCTCTGGCCTTTGTGGGCCTCACCAAGGCATTCAATCTGGTGGACATGCTGAGCTCCTGAAACTGCTGCCTGGCATTAATTTCTCGGATGAGGTTGTCTCCTGGTTCGGAAACTACCTATCCAATAGGAATCAGAGAACTTCACTCAGTGGGTCAATATCCAAAGAACCAGGTTTAAGGTGTGGAGTCCCACAGGGCTCGATGCTGGGAGCATAACTGTTCTCTCTTTGAAATCTAGATTTAGTATTTGCCGTATTGGTCCTTGCATGAACAGACCCAGAAGCAAGTGATTTGATATCTTTTAATGGACCAACATAGATGTAAGAACAAAGTGCTCTAGCTTTCGGACCAACCAGTCCTTCCTCGGAAGCTTAATGGCTGTTGTTTAGAAAAAACAATACTTTTAACAGTTAGATCATGCAGAAAAAAACAGAAAAAATCCCCATTGGTTAAAACTACTCATTTAAAAAATACAGATGATGATGTCAGAGAAATATAACAGTACCCTATTACCTTCAGGCAGGAGGGTCCCAGGGACAAAGGTGCTTGGTGCAAAACACATACAAAGAATCCTACTGCATATAAATTCAATTGACATAGGATAACACTGCTTGAGCAGATGACTCTTAAGTCAAGCTATGCGTCTCAGTGTGTATAAGGATGTGATTACTGAAAAGCAACCCCCACCCAGATTAAAGACATACTAAGATCGTCTTAGGACTCTAAGAAGTTTCAATGCATGCATTATAGACAAGAAATTACCAGTGAAGTTGTCTTAAAAACATCAGTGCACACTGTATGATGTGTAAAACCTAGCTGGACCTGTCACCCAGCTGTACTCTCCAGCTAGATATCATGCCCCATAACTTCAAAAACCTCTAGTGTAGTGACAGGACTTTATAAATGATAATTTAAATATAAATTGACAGTATTAGTGTCAAATAAAAAACTCTAGTCGAGGACCACCAAGGAATTAAGATCATGTAGCCTGATATGTACTGATGTCGATATACACTGAGAATGTAACAACTTGATGTACTAGAAGTGTCTAAGGAATCTGAAAAAGTGATACAAATTTTAATTTCTCTCCTCCTCCTCCTTCACACAAACACCCCACCCCACCCCACATCCCCATGTGAGAGGAGAGACTTTCGGAGGCCCCTCTGCACTTACTGCAGTGTAACAGTTCTAACTTCTGACCCCAAACTTTGTGCAAAGTAGTAGAGACACATTTGATTGAGTTGATGCAGGGTAGGTGAATATGTTCCTATTGCATAGGAAATTATTTTCCCCCTACAGCATAACCCTTTTTCTAAGCCCTGCCTGTCTCTGGTGCCACCCTAAAGCAGCACTTGCTGCAGTATTTGTGTCAGCAGACAAGCCCCCCCCCCCAGCTTCTTGCAACAGTACTGGGATTAGAAGACCAAAGACCATTTATTTTAGGCTGATTTATGGAAAGCGAACCTTGCCCTTCTCTGATACTGCCCACCCCACCCCCACTCAACCCATGGGAACAGGGACTTTAGCATCGGCATGTGACTTTCACAGACTCCTACAAAAAGGGGTGAGGTCACCCCATTCATCCTGGGGCAAACAAACTCACAAATCAACACTTGCTGGAAGGGGGAGGGGCTCTGACCATGAAAAGGAGATGTTACTCACAAGCTTTTAACAACCTGGAAAAAGATTTCCCCGCGAAAACATGCCTTGGCGTTTTCTTTTCTCTCTTTCTCACGCTTTCTTTCCTGTTACCAGGTCAGTGATCATACTCATAAAGAACAGATTATGATTTAAGAAGCTGAAATGTTTCTAAAAACAGTATTTTTCAAGTTTCCACCTAGTCATCAGTGATGTACACAGCAGTGTTGTACACAGCAGTGTTACAGGATGTATCCTGCAGGACACTGCACAATCCTCAGGAATACTACACTAGTGCTGCCCCATTCCCAGAGTGCACTACACTGGTACTGCCATATCCCAGGGTTCATGGTATTTCAACTGCACCGCCCACTAGGAGCTTTGCACTTTTATTGCCCATCCATAATACACATCTTTATTACACTTCCCCAAGGGTGCCTTTCAAGAAGCCCAAATCAGGGCATTTCCCAGTAAATGCCATTTTCACCAGCAGGATCATTTGTCATTTTTCTTACACCAAGAGGTGTTGTTTCTTTAAGACTGTCAAAACCAGGGCTCCTTATTGAAGTTCCTCTAAATACTTTTCTCTCAGTTGGATCCTCTCATCACACCATCTTATACCACTGCCATGTGCTGGTTCCCAGTCGCGAAGGCCCGTTCAACAACACTCAATCAGCCTTCCTGCTTGCCACAGTCATGTCACAATTCCCATATTATCCCCCTGGGGTAGACTGATTCCCCCCTCCAAACCACCATACTCGGCGCCTATGTGGACTTCTGACCTTCTGTACCAAGTATTACAGATCAACGTGGGCACCCAGTGTGGACCCAAGTGAAGGGGCCAGGCAGAAGGCCTAAATAGGTGGTGGGGTTTCATCTGCTGATTGTCAGTCCTTTTCCGTGTCTTTCACCCCCAACAGCACACTCTGGATGTCAAGTCTGTTGCACCATCAGGACACACACCCTTCCTGAAATGCCTGACCATGCTGTGTTGCCACTTGTAATCACCAAGGTGGCATTACAGCAGCAGGAGGCACTGTTCACCCTTCCCCAAAGAGAAGTGCCCTGTTGGAAACGCAGTCTTCCCCCTGCCATACCACCAGCAAGCACCGGCCATCAATCCATGCTAATGACGTCGCAGCTGGCAGCCAGCCTTACTGCTGCGCCAATCGGCCAGCTCACCCTGTGTTTTTGTTGCTTACTACTTTTTCCTATTAAATAATTCACTTGGTCATGTTTCACTTATGTTTTCATAACATTTAACTCCCTCAGCCACTCGTCTTCAGGGATATACCCTGTCCAAGCCTGGCGTTCTCCTGTCCCCAGGTCCAGCCACCTGCCACCACCTCCCCACCAAGCAGCCCACCAGGTTTACAGCATCCAGTGTTGGGGGAACTAGAACTGAGGGGAGCCAGGGATGACAGCAATCATACAGACAGTAGCAGCATTTTTATCCCGTTTTCTCCCCTGGCGTGGGCACAGGCTCCGACGTACCCCGTGATGCTGTGGGAGAAGCAAGGTCCTACCACAGTAACGCCAGGTGCTCTATGCCTTCTCTCCCAATCGCCCTACCAAACTGCTGCAGTAACACTTGCCTCCTGTTGCAGTCTGAGATCCTGCCAGTCTGGGAGAGGGGGGCAGATGGACAGAAGGTCAGAGAAGGGGAGATAGGGGAGCTAAACATGTGGCTCAAGGGCTGGTGCCAGGAAAAAGGACACAGATTTGTAGGGAACTGGCAACAGTTCTGGGAGCGAAAGTTCTTTAAATTTGATGGACTGCATCTGACTAAGGAAGGAGTCAGTGCATTGGGGCAGAGGTTTGACGTCTTTGCAGAATATTTAAACTAGCAAATGGGAGAGGGGTGCAGCACCCCATACGTCGAATGGGAAGAACACCCCTCCCCCCTCAGCTAGTGCTCAAGCAGGGATTCAGCATGTTTTGCAGTTCATTTGCATCACCAGGTAAGAAAAAAGGTCCACCTCCCCATACGACGCACAGGGGAAATGCCAAACCTCACCCAACAACTAACGCACCAAAATCTGGCCAATGGAAAATCATGTACACAAATGCTCACAGCCTGGGAAATAAGATCCCAGACCTGCAGGCAATAATGTCAGAGGCTAAACTGGACATAGTAGCAATTAGTGAGGCGTGGTTTCCAGTAACCACACTTGGGGAGACTTCAGTACCTGGCTATGTACTGTTCAGAAGAGACGAGGTGCAAAAGGGGGGTGGCTGTATGTCAATGAAAATATCAAAGCTACAGAAATTCAGAATACACAGTAGGAGCCAGAAGAACTGTGGGTCACCTGAAACAGGAAATGGAACAGCAATAAGAACTGGGGTGTCTACAGGCCCCCAGACCAGGGGGAGGACATAGACACATTACTGTTAGAAGATATACAAAACATAACAGCTAAAGGGGAGGTTCTGATAATGGGAGACTTCAACATGCCAGATACAGATTGGTCAATACCAGCAGGAACATCTGCCAGAACTAGACACGTGGTGGATTCCCTGCAGGGGGAGGACCTCAAACAACTGGTACAACAACCCATAAGAGACAGGGCTATCCTATATCTAGTAGTGACTAACAGGGAAGGGATCACAGATCTCCAGGTAGAAGCTCACCGGGGGGCAGTGACCATCACATGGTATGGTTCAATTTGGCCACTACATCTAAATCATCCCATTCCAAGGCGAAAATATGGGACTTCAGAGGAGCTGACTTTGATAAGATGGCCAACAGAGTTAAGCTAGCTCTGGCAAAAAGAAACACAGGTGAGGGGGTACAGGCAAAGTGGGCAAGCATTAAGGATGCAATACTTGAAGCAACATCCCATTGCGTTAGAAAAGGAAGTGCAAAAGAAAAAGGAAACCACTTTGGTTCTCAATATAGTAGCAGAAAAGGTCAGAGCCAAAAGGCTGACCTTCAGGAAATAAGGGAACACAGCGGGGTGAAGATAGGGAGGCATACCAAACTGCCCTAAGGGAAGGCAGTAAGGCAGGCAAAGTCCCAAACTGAGGAAACACTGGCACGAACAGTAAAAGAAGGTGACAAGACTTTCTATAGATACATTAGTGAAAGGAGAAAGTCCAGAGGGGGTATTGCTAAGCTCAAAGGAGAAAAGGGGGCATGTGAGGAGGAGGACCCTGTAAAAGCATCTATCCTAAATAGATACTTTTCTCAGTATTTACTGAAGAGAAGGTAGGGCAGGGCCCACAGGTCAGCACCATGGACACAGTGGGGAGGGAGGGAGGTGAGCACTACTCCCTTCACAAAAGAAAGGGTCCTACAAGAGCTCGCTAAGCTCAGGGTGGACAAGGCAATGGGACATGATGGCATACATCCCAGAGTACTTAAGGAGCTAAGGGTGGAACTAGCAGAGCCATTAGCAGAACTGTTTAGTGAGTCTCTGAGCACAGGAGAGGTCCCAGAAGACTGGAGAAGGGTTCATGTGATCCCACTCCACAAGAGTGGTAGCAGGGAGGAGGCAGAGAACTACAGACCAGTCAGTCTTACCTCAGTAGTGGGCAAGATTATGGAGGCACTACTTAAGGAAAGGATAGCGCAACACCTGGAATCCATAGGGGCACAGGATCCAAGACAGCATGGGTTTACAAAAGGAAGGTCCTGTCAAACTAATCTCAGATTTCTTTGACTGGGTAACCAGAGTGGTGGACCAAGGGGGAGCAGCTGATGTCGCCTACCTTGACTTCAGCAAAGCTTTTGACACTGTTCCACATAGAAGATTGATAAATAAGCTAGGTGGGCTCGGGGTGGGTCAGAAGTTGGTCAACTGGGTGGCAAAATGGTTGATGGGCAGAAAACAGTGTGGTGGTAAATGGTATAGAGGCAGAAGAGATGCAAGTCACAAGTGGGGTACCTCAGGGATCAGTCCTGGGGCCAGTCCTCTTCAATATCTTCATTAGTGACATTGCAGATGGACTAGAGGGTAAGGCTTGTCTGTTTACAGATGACACCAAGATCTGCAACAGAGTAGATGATCCAGATGGGTGGGCAGAATGAGAAGAGATCTGGATAAACTAGCAAAATGGTCATAAGAGTGGCAACTGGGATTTAATGCAAAGAGGCAAGATCATACATAGGGAAGAAAACCTGAAGCCACCTATAGGTTGGGAGGGGAGTTGCTGGCAGTTACAAAGGAAGAAAGGGACTTGGGCATCATCATCACCGATGACCTGAAATCATCCAAGCAGACCTCTAAAGCAGTAGGTAAGGCTAGGGGGATGTTAGGGTGTATTAGTAAGGGTATCACAAGTCGTAAGAGGGAGGTAATAATCCCTCTTTACAAGACACTGGTTAGGCCCCATCTGGAGTACTGCATGTAGTACTGGAAGCCACACCTACACAAGGACATTAACTACTGAGGCAGTCCAGAGAAGGGCAACCAAAATGGTGCAGGGACTGCATCAGAAGACATATGAGGACAGATTAAGAGAGCTCAATATGTATACCCTTGAGCAAAGGAGGGAGAGAGGTGATATGATTGAAACATTCAAACACCTTAGGGCATTAACAAGGTGAAAGAGTCTAACGTTTAAATATAAGAAAAATAGCAGGACAAGAGGACACAGCATGAGATTAGAGGAGGCGATTAGGGGAATGTGAAAAAATTATTTTTCACAGAAAGAGTGGTGGATGCATGGAACGGCCTACCTCAGGAAGTGGTGGCTATGAATACAGTGCAGGGCTTCAAACAGGCATGGGATAGGCATAAGGGAGCAATACAGATGAGTATGAATAGATAGGCCACTGACAGAGCAAAGGCTGATGGCACATTTATAAGGTCGAAAAAGAAATGGGCAGACTGGATGGGCCTTGCAGTCCTTATCTGCCGTCAACCTCTATGTTTCTGTGGCTCAAGTTCACTCCTGAACCTGGGTTACCAATAGGCCATCGCGGCAACCCATTCAAGCCACTTATTTTCACTTGAGTATCATGTTCTGTGTACTCTCCTCCCAGCTCAGTGCGACTGTCTTGGTAAATCTCTTGAAACAAACAAATAAATAATATACATTTTTTCCTGTTCTTAGATTAGGACAACTACCATTTTTCCTGCTTTATGAGGAGAAAGTAACTCAATCCAGCTGCTGTGTTTCTTGGTTCTGTGGGTTATATTGAAACAGAAGCACTGCTCCAACTCAGATCAGGCCTGCCCCAGGGTCCCTACTACAGGGGAACAATCTGTCATGGCTCATAACCAAGCAAGAGAGGTGGCCAACCCTACTTGCACTATCGCTCCATCAAGAGATACAGTGTACCATTACTGCCCCACCCCACTCCCATTTCCGGGTACACTGCACCCATACTGTCCCCCCCCCCCCGGGCAGGGGATGGAGTAACCAGGATTTCAAAAACTGAAGGCCCAAGCATAGTTACACCAGTTTAGGGCACACTGGTATCCGCAGGACACACTGTATCCATGGCCACATGAGTTATGGCATGTTCAGTTAAAATGTCTGAATCAAAATGAAGGCTTAGGCCTTCAAGGTATGTCCTGGCTACTCCCCTACAGGGTACAGTGTACTGTTACTGCCCCATCCCATGATACACAGCACCCTTACTGCCTCATCCCATGATACACTGCAACCTTACTGCCCTACCCCATGATACACACTGTCACAAACGCACTCTCCGGGGGTCAGGCTCTCTGCTCCCACAGTGCCCAACCTCAAAGTGCAATCTGTGAACAGGAGACAAACAGGGTAACCCTCCTGTCTGTTTTGGGTCCAAACCAGTCTCGAGTCCTGGGTCAAATATGAACCCTTTTCGTAGCACGCCTAGTCAACAGGTTCAAATGTCACACCCTCTTCGGGGAAATGCTGTGCAATACCTAATCCAGTGGTCACCCAACCTGGTTCACAATCCCCCCTTTTGACTCAATTGAAACCTAGGTACTTTTTCTTACCTTGGTGCATATGGTAACACACTAAGCGCTTAACAGTTGTCAGAATTATCAACACTGTTCCAGCATTCACATTCAAAATGAGGAAAAGACTCAGGCAGGATTTCAAGAAAAACAAAGTTTACTAAAATTAAAAATAGATGAAATACAAAACACAGAACATATAACATTTACGGTAGTCATACAAATTAAATGGACAATTTAAACAAAACCGCCTTATTATTGAGTATCTAATTCTACCCTAGTTTCAATTACTAAATAGTGGTGGTTGAATTACTGCTGGCTGCACACGCGAGCACACTTAGATAGACCGGGTGATCTGTTTCTGCTGGCACATTCGTATTTTAGTAGAAGGGCTCGAGAGTGTGTTCCTACAGGAGTCCAGAGATCAAAAAGACTATGTCCCCTCAGCCTTGGCAATATCTGACGGGAACAAGGGTCCCATAATGCTCTTGTGTGAACTGCCATATTTTCCAAGCAGAAATTCAAAGAAACATATTTCTAGGATTGTGTATATGTTGTTCTATCCACACTGTTTGGCATGTCCTTTCCCTTTAAGAATCTTGCCGGAAATCACAAATATAATACCAATAATAACACGCACATTGGCGATGTGTCACACACTGCACCCTTACTACCCCATCCCGATACACTGCACCCTTACTGCCCCATCCCATGATACAGTGTGCCCTTACGGCCCCATCCCAGGATACACTGCACCATTACTGCCTGACCACATGGTACACTGCACCCCTACTGCCCCATCCCATGATACACTGTACCCCTACTGCCCCATCCCACGATACACTGCACCTACTGCCCCATCCCATGACACACTGCACTCATACTGCCCATCCCATGATACATTTTGCCCTTACTGCCCCATCCCATGATGCACTGCGCCCTTGCTGCCCCATCCCATGATACACCATCTTTACCACCCCCTCCCCAGATTGGAAATTTCCAACTGGGCCCCCTTCGAAAACCCTGAAAATGTTTGTATTCATCTATTTTACTAACTGACTTGCGCTGCTGTAACTGTAACATGACAACATAGACCTAGTTTATCAGATTTAAGTGGAATACTAATAAGAGTGTTTCACCCTGGGCCCTCCCCTATTGATTTTCCAGGTGGGCCCCCAGAATTTCAGTCGCACCCTCAATGGTGGCACTTTTACAGCGCCTTCCTGCTACAGGCACTCCTGCCTCTCAATGGTTAATGCGCGCCGATGCCGTAGCGCAATGCGGCGCTGATTTATCAGCAACGGAGCCGATCAGGAAAACCGGTGCACCGTGCAGCCGCTGGGATCAGTCGGGGCCATACTAGCACCCCCCCCCCCCCCTCCGGTTGACGCCAAGTTTGGGACGCAGCCCTGACAGAGGGGCTACAGGTGGGCGAGCGGCGTGCCGAACGGACGTATTTGGGGCGGCGACGGGGCCCCGCCTCTCAGTACACCGACCCGTAAGCGTCTCTAACATAGATCCAGCCCAATGCAAGCTGGCTTCTGCGGAGCTACTGGCCCGCTGCGTTTGCGTAACTGGCGCACTGCGCGCCTTCACTCACAACGCAAATTGTGTGGGAGGGCAGGTCACAGAACAACTAAGCTTAGTTTCGTGTGTGTGTGTTTTCCCTTGTGCCTAAAGCAGTAGCTTGAGCTCGAAAAAGGGTGGAAGACTTAGGCAGCAGCTAAACCCCCCCACACCCAGAACACAGATATCCTGATGGGCTGACTGGTAAATACATAAAGCACCTTGTAATCACAGTCAGGTATACATAAGGGGGAGAGCATAGCATATTTGTACCAGGCATCAGACCTCATTCTGCTCCCCTTTTGAGCTGTCACTGTCTTAGGGACAGCTGGCCTTCGAAGCTGGCTGGCATATAGACTGGCATGAAAAACCATGGCATCAGCCCGGCAGAGAAAAGCAAGATTCTCTGAACAGGAGCTGAACATCGTCATCGGTGAGGTTCGGGCCAACTACTCGAAGCTGTATGGTGCAGGCAGCAGGAGGATCTCGGTCAGTGAGCGCCGGCGCCTCTGGGAGGCCATCGCCCAGAAGGTCAACAGGGTCTCCGACTGCAAAAGGACCTGGAATGAGGTGCAGAAGAGGTGGAACGACTGCAAGAGGAGGACCAGGGAGAAGTTGAGCAAGGCCCGCAGCCAACTCTCACAGCAGAGAGTCGCCTCTACCCTTGGTCCTCAAGGTGGTGTTAAGGTGAAGGAGGAGGAGCCGGAGGAAGTCACATCCTTCATAATTGACCAGGAGACGCTGAGTGATGCTGAGAGAACAGATGGCCCAGCTGGTCCAAAGCCTGAAGTTAGCATCGTGGAAGGTAATTGCTGGTTTTCTGTTTCTCCGGTAAAGTAACAAAAATTTTTTTTTTTTTTTTAACTTACTATTTAAACCTCCTTGTCTCTCCAGCAACCCTCCTTCCCCTCAGGACTTCCAGGGACCCCCAGATCCCCTTGCCTCCCCTAGCCAAGGCAATCTACCTCCGTGGAGCCTTGCTTATAAGCCCCCAGGTGGGGCTAGGGGGACGTATCCCTGAACATCAGGTTGCGTCAGGTGGTGCCGTGCTGTGGAGGTGGGGACCTGGATATACTGGGGTCCATCATTGTGGAGGTGCTGGGACTGTGTGTTTTCTGCTCTTTTCCAGCCCTGTGCAATATCACAAGCATGGACATCGAGGCATGTATGCACACGCTGTCGCATTAGTACCTGTGGTCACCCAGGTGGCGGTATCGTGGCGGACAGAACCCTCCCTCCCCAGAGGAGGAGCATCCTGTGGGATGCTCAGTCCCCAGCCAGCCCCAAATACCGAGCTCATTCCAAATTTAGGTTGCGGCTTCATAGCTGATAGCGCTACCGCTATATGCCAATGGACCGACTTTAATGGTTGTTGTTATCCAACTTTCTACCCCCTCAATGGCCGACGCACATCTTGCTTGTCTCATGACCCCCCACAGGCCCGACACCTCTTGCTCAACTGCAACCCCCACGTCTTATCCCCATAGTGGGGCCTTCAGGGGTATCCTACTCTGTGTCCACACCCTGCTGTCAGTGAGGAGTGGCTCCCAAGCAGAGATCGTATATAACAAAACTAGAGGGGTCATCACGTGACCCCTCCCATTATTTGCATAATTGGACCACAGAAATCGTACAGGCCTCTTGCATATGGCACGTGAAAGCCCCCCACCTTTTCCCATGTGATGTACCCTCTAGTTTTTTTGCATATACATGCTCCATGGCCCTAAGAGTACCAGGAGATCCCACTCTGGCAACTGCAGGTTCTTTCTGTGTTATGTGTTCCTCCCACAAGCTGCTGGCATTGCAGCTTTCCATCTTCACAGCAGTTCTGTGGAGGGTGAAGGGACATACTTGGCCTGACTCAGGGAGCAGGAAGGCGTCTCACTCACTGGGCCAGGTGGTGCTGCTGCTGGCAGCATTGGCACATTAGAACAGGAGAACTTATTGTTGCCTCGTTCAGACTGTTATATAATACCCCGTTACCCCATCTCCCGGACTTGCTCCACCTCTTGTTCTCCCTGACTTACCCCAAGGACAGAGTCGGCGGGGTGTGCGCTGCCCTATTGGCGGTCCTGTGTGGTGTGAAGCTGGTCATCTTAGTCAGCGGTGCGAGGCCGACTTCATTCTGCCTCTGCTGGATCCCCCTCCCCCCAAAAAAAACAACAAACAGTTTAATCATCAAACAAAAGGCAGTTTTAAAACGTATAACTTGGAAACCAATGTATAAAATCAGATATGCAATGGTTTGATTCAAAATACGTAATTTGTCATAACTTGTGAGGGGGCAAGACTTTCAGAACTCGCTCATGGCTCTGCCACTTGTGAGTTTTGGTCCTGCCCCCTCACACTTGAAGATAAGGTGCATATTTTGAGTGGGACCATTTCACATTCCCTAATTACGTCAGCTGGATCGCTGACCCTTCTGCTACTGCTTGTCTAAACCAAAACTCCAAATCCTTTGCTTGTGACATCGCAAGCTATTGCCATGAAAATTGTTCCACTTCTGCAGTCAGAGGGTTAGTGTAGACCAGCAGCATGAGCGGATGAAACCAAAGGAACAAAGATTATGTTTTCATGCAAAAATGTGACAGTATTTAAGAGTGAGAGAGGGGCAAGAACCACACCAAGAGTATACTGTATGTACTGTAGCTGAACTGCCAAACAATTATAGTTTTCAGAGTCTTCCTTTATAAAAGGACGGCGTTTTTTGTTTTTTTTTTAACCCAGGACAGCCCAGCTGAGATGCAGTATCTCATTTTCCGTGTGGTCCTGCTGTTACCCACTTTTAGTTATCTGGTTTAGTCCTGCTGATATGCAGTATCTCATTTTCGGTGGGATCCTGCTTTTTTTTTTTTGTTTCCATATGTACTTTTTAGCTCCTCCTTGGAGCGGGTAGGCGGCTCTGGCCCTCCCTCGGAGGAGGCTCGTCTCTCCGGCCAGGCATCTCCTATACCCATCCTGCCCAGCCATCCCCCACGGGTTACCCCCCCCCCCGTGACAGGGCTGGTGGCGAGGGTGCTGGCCTCCCCCATCCCCGGAAGCCAACATCCAGATTGCCGGGGGCTGGTGCGGGCGCAGCCGCGCCATCATGGAACCTGCTAGCTTTGCCTTTTTCCACCAGTTTTCTCCCCGAACCCACACACATGCAGTGGGCAGGATAACTGTCTCCACCTCCATGAAAACAGTCTTGCGCCCTGTGCATGGGTCCATCCCCTCTGCTGAGCATTGCGCCAGTGCTGACCCCCAGCTTCCGCTGGGTGTCAGTCTACAGCGCAATGCTGTGTCCCCCCAACCCTGAGGAAGGAGAGCTGTCGGCGGACGCTCAATGCTTCCTTGTCCCGGCTGACCCCCGAGTGACTCGAGTCCGTTCCTGAACCCTGATCACCAGCCTGGCGCGAGGTGCCGCAGTCCTCAGCACCACCGGGCTGGCTCGAGAGATCCTACTTTTACGCAATTTTACAGTTGGGGGAGACTGAGGCACTTGGAGGTCAAGTGCCTTGCTCTAGGTTGCACAAAAACAAAGTGTACATGATTGTGTTGGGATTCTAGCCTGGATATGAAGGCAGTGTTTCCAGAATTAACTAGCTGGTTCTCATTTTTACTCAAGTTGGTCACATATTCTGTTTTCTGTGTCATCTACAGCAGATGAGAAGCAGAGATCTGATCCCATCACCACATCGGCCACACCCAAAGAAGCTATCGAGGAACACCTTCCAGTGCCGCACACCTGTGCCTCCTCGCCCGAGTCCCAGGCTTCATACATCCAGTTACCATGCCACAGCCAGTTCTCTGATAGGGAGCCAATCAAGCCCCTTTCAGCCCAAATACCAGGAGAAGAGGAGGCGGACCCAGGGCTGACGCATCCTGTTTATCGCCAACGAGCACATGGTGACTTCCCACTGCCGTCTGTGTCAGAACAGGAATTCTTGCTGGCCCAGAGAGAGAACACGAAAGCCATCAGAGAATGGGGACTGAACATTTGCCAAAGTCTGGATAGGCTGACTAATGTGATTGCCTCTGTTGTGCCCCTCCTTCAGCAGCGGTTGCCTTACAAAGGCGCAGGAACTCAGACTGAGGTGGTCCAGGAGACAGCACCACCAGTACAGCGTCCACAGCTTTCAACCTCACAAGAGACCCCCGTCACTCTTGCTGTGTCACCTGTCCCTGGTGTACAACAGCCTGCTACAGAGCTGTGCATGCCACTTAATGAGGGCACCGTTGTTGGAACGGACACGAGGGAGCCCAGCACAACTAGGGATGGCACAGTTTCTCCTTTCTGCCCCCCTCTTAAAAGACGGCGCTGTAGACTGAAAGGCAAATACATAAAATAAACAATTTCTTGTGCTGTTTACAGAACAACCTTTTTAGGTTTTGACTTCAAATGTATTTTGTTCCCCTTTTTCATGTTTTTTATCCTAGTCAGCCTCGTCCCCAGGCACAGTCAGCCATCCCTTATCTCCCTTCGCAGTCCAGGGCTGGGTTCCCCCATGGATTTCCCCCTGTGGCAGGGCTGGGGTGGACAGCCATCCTCCCACCCTCCCTCCCGGTGCCTGTCATACAGAATTCACCCTCAGGACCCTTGAAGTAGCAGGGAGGGCTGCAGTGCCTTGGGCGAGGCTTCATAGACCCCAGGTCCACATTTTTCCTCTGTTTTCTCCCCATGTTCCCAGAGCTGTAACAGTGTGGAGGACGCATGTACATAGAGGCCCACGTGTGCCTCCGGAACCACAACTCCTTCCACCCTCCTGATATTCCGTAAACCTTCCGGACATCTGCTCTGCCACCTTGTGGCAGCCAGGAGCCAGAAAGGTGCACCACCACCACAGTCCGGGACAGTAGAACTGCCAGGTGACTGCTCAGTCCTCTCCCAACACCCCCACCTTCCAACTGACTGCTGATGACCCGAGTTCATTCCCAAACCTGGGTCGTAGGCGTAGCATAAGGTAAGACGCTGCAGTGCACCTCAGCCCTCTGCCCTACTAGGCCGATTGTGTGTCTCCATTTTTCAGTACTGTTTTCAACATTAAGTGGAGAGAGAGGGACTATTATGTTGAAATTAGCATGGATTTAGGGCCTGTTCTGTTTATTTCATACTGCTCTCTAGCACAGGGTCATACTGTAGGTCAGCAGGCTTGGAATCTTGGTTTGCTTTTTCTAGTGAAATAGAATACACTACAGGTAATTTTTGTAAGGAGTCTTTCATCTTCATTATATCTGGAAATGCTTCACAGACAGGGTAAAACATTAAAGATGTGCAGAAAATGACCATGTAAATGTCATGAATTATATTGTCATTTATGTTGTGAGATTTCACTACCACTGCTGTTGTCCATCTTGCCTGGGACATACATTGAAAATGGGACCTGGTCTCCTCAGCCTACGTTCCCTGGCAAACAACAACAAACAAAGTAAATAAACCAACATAACAGGAAAAAAATATTCTTAAAACAATGTGGGAAACACAAGTTAAAATGGAGAAGACTCTGAGTGTGGTGGAGCCCCCAGTGATGTACCTCAGGCTACAAGCAAAAGCCTTGAACGAAGACCAAGAATACGTAAACGAAAACCTTAGTTCTAACACCCACCACTGGAGACACCAATATTAGGTGTGTCCAAATCGTTATTTTTGACTATTACTTGCCTGCTGCTGCTACATTCTGTAAGTGAACAACCATTTTTTTTCCTTTTAATTCTTTTTCTGCCCCTGTCTTGGCATGACTTTTCTTCTCATCATCCCCGTTACCCCAGCTTCCCCTGGAACTTACCTGGCCTTCCTCCACGGCTTACCCCCTCCCACGTGGGGGTGGAGGTTGTAGAGAGCATGCATGAACCTCCTGACAAGGATCATCTACACCAGCCAAGACCGTTTTCCATTTCTGTGCCTCCCTCTTCCCTCTTGTGGCACAGAGGAGCAGCCTGCAGTGAAGTCAGTGGCGACGTAGCACACTCCCATGCGTGACGCACAAGACATCTGCCACTCCTCCACTGCCCTGGTGCAATGATCCCTAGCCTCTGCTAGAGGGCAGTGCTGCCCCAGGTGACTGCCTCCTCCGCCAGCCGACCCTCCTACATTCAGAGTTCACTCCTGAACTCGGGTTGTCAGCATCGCAAGTGGTAGCGCTGCCGCTGCGCCAGTGGACCGGCAAGTGTACAGCAATGTTAACCTTCCTGCTATATGCAAAAATACAGTTTTTGAGAATATAATATTGCTGTCTCGCATGGTGGGTGTTATAGCTACTTTTTTTGTTTGTAGACAATCTGCTGCTGCATATAGAGACGACAAACTAAGTAAACAGATTATATTAAAAAGAAGTAGAAATCATGTCAGTAAGGGAGAAATTGGAATGGGCAGTGTTGAAACCTACAGAACTGGGAGGATTTGAAAGCGTCTAGTTTTTAAGCACAACCAATGGTGGGGAATTGGGAGGAGATGCTGGGGTAGGAAGATTTTTCATACAAGTTTTTTATCCCACAGTATCAGCACCGCTCCAACTCCCCACCCAAGGATGTACTCAATGGAGGGGGCAGGTGGCGTCTATAGACAGAGTGCCCCAACCCCTCCAATCTGTAAAATCCACTGGCTCAGTGTGGGCACCCTGTCTGATCCCATCTATAGATTCCACCAGACCAGCATTGGTACTCTGCCCCCTCCCATTTTAGACCCCACCTGTCCAGTCTGGGAGTCCCGCTTGGGTCACAAACATTGTTCTCCCACGTAGTTGTGCAGTGGGCTATGATCCAGTGCACTGGGACTGGACTGGAATTTGGCTGTGTCTCCTTTGCAAATCTTGAGAAGTAATGCATGGGTGTGAGGTCATGGGGGGAAGCCGTTACGAATCCCAGGGGGCTCAGCTTAGTGTTTAAGTCTGGCTGCGAGGTCTGAACTGGGCATCAGAACCTTGAGCTAAGGGGAGGAATGTGGAGACTAGTAGTCATTTTATCAAGTGCACTTGAAAGGTTGTTTAGAACAGGCTGTGACCCCCCCCCCCCCAATTACTGAATCATTCCTCCCTGGGTTGCTGTTATGAGCTGTCATCTATGCCATATGGGCTTTCACAAATGCATGTGCAGCACAGGTTGGCAACGCCACTGATTGCTGTGACTTGGGATAGTGTGTTGTGCATTCTGACAGTTACCCAGGATGTTAAACAGCTTAGGAAGAAAGGACCCCCCCATCCAGTCACAATGTATTTACTCAGAAGAGCCCAGCTGGGATATCGATGCTGGGTCAGCACAGCAAAGTGGTTGCCGTTCACAGCAGTGGTGACCTGGGTTCAGAATGAGCCTGGTGTGTCAGAAGATCGGTCGGGGAGGAGGAAGATTGAGCATCCCCACAGAATACTCTCTGAGATTGTGGTGGTTTGCTGTGTGAGCACTACCTTGGGCCCAGGGCTGACCATCCACTGCCAAGAACACTGACTAAGGAAACTTATGGGGTTTAGGGAGCCCTGGAGACCCCGCCACGGTGGGAGTAATCCGTAGGGTTAAGTTTCCTAGGCGAGTAGGGGCAGTGAAAGGGCAGGTTGCAGAGGGCTGAGTGTGGAGGAAGGAGAATAAAGAGAAATTGTGTGTGCGTGGGGTATCGATGTGTTCAGGAGGTGAAGTTTTACATTCTCCATATCTATCTCTCATCTGTCAATATCTGGGACTTGGCACTGCGCACCAGAATGCCTGCGTGCTAGAATATAGATTTTTCAGCTGTTCTCTCGTCTCGCAGTCTTGGGCTATTAACTGCTGTTCAGAGGAGCCTTCTGTAGTTATTAGATCTTAGTAGCCAAATCAGACTAGTTGGAACAATTGCCTCACTAGCCATTATGACTGTCCAATATGCATTTCTGTAAGGTTATAGCAGTGTGTGTATGTGTGCGCGCACGCGCATGTTCATTTTGCATAAATATAAGTACTTCAGGCTTTCCTGGTGAGTTTGTCAAACACTTAGCTGAATTAGGTGGCAGATTCCTTATTCTGCAAGGTAGCAGGAAAGAAACGTTTGCTTGCCATTGTTAGATTTTGCCAACAGTGGCAAACAAGCCTTTTCTTATCTGGCATAATATTTTTTTTTTCATCCCTTCTGTCCACTTTCTAATCCAAGAACATGGTCTTTCACTGGCAGATCTTTGCATTCTGTAGAATTCTGTAACGTAGACCTTAAAACGAGGTCATGGTCCCTCTGAACTATAATTGGGTTGCACAGAAGACGAAGGGTTACACTGTGTTGCTGTGCCCCAGCTGAAGGTGGGATTTCTCATGTTCTGCGGTTCCCTCTCAAACCCCTTTGCACAATAAGGTTCAGACTCTAACATCCTACTGTGGCTTTTCTCCTCCTCATAAAAAAAAAAAGACCTTTGTCTTTGGTCATTGTGCTGGTCTGATGATCTGCTGTTTCCATGGTGACCCTTCTCACACCATCAGCGGGGACCATTGGTGGGGGAAGGGGGAGAGGAGGGAAGAAAAGAGATTAGTAGGTTTAGCAGTTTACCTGAAAAGTGACAGAGGGGCCTCTCCCATTTTAGGTGCTCATTCAGCCTAAGAGAGAGAGAATGAAGAGGCGGGGGAGGGGGGGAGTATACAGTTCAGCTGAAGTGACAGAGCAGCCTGGAGAGGTACAGCAGAGAATTAGGGGAGCCGATGCTGTAGGAAAGGGTTGAGAAATGTTAGGGGAGTCACTGAAAAAGGGAGAAGCTTCATTTTGTTCAGTTCCATCCCCCTCCTTTAGCCTTCCAAATAAAAACATAGAATGTGACAGCAGATAAGGAGCACTGGGCCCACCCAGTCTGCCCATTTTTGTGTCTGCTGATCTACAACGCCATCTCTCCCCCTCCCTTCTTTACCCATGTGATACCCTTGTGCCTGTCCCCCATATTTTTGAACCCCAGCACTGTTTTTGCTCCAGTACCTCCACTGGAAGGCTGTTCCAGGCATCCACCACCCTTTCTGTGAAGAAGTACTTCCTCATATTTATTTAGAAATTTGGATTTACAACCTTTGAGTCAAAGACTCATTTACAAAGGCACCTCGTCGCAAGGAGGGTGGACAACAATTGACAGTGAAGTACAACAGTGGAGACAATAAAGGTGCAGAATAAGAAACAGACATTCGAGTAAGAGTTACACAATAATAAGATGTAGGATTGGAAATTCCTGGGAGGGATACCTAGGAGTGAGGGCGCGGGGGGGGGGGAAGCAGGAGATAGTGGGGAAGGTTGGAGAGGCAGTACAGAGGATGTTGTCAGATATGGGCAGGAGCCTTTTTACAGGGGCAGTCAGGGGCAATCACAGATGCGGGAGTCAAAGATGGTTATGGAGGGTGACTTTGAACTGACCAATTTTGGAGATGCTAGAGATATGGGGCAGGAGGGAGTTGAACCAAGAGGGGGCTCAGTAGTGGTCGGACCTTTATGCAAGAGAAGTCCTGGTTCTGGGCACCTGGAAAGTGGCCTTGGCAGAGTTTCATGTAGAGGCCGAATGGGAAGCTGGTTGCATGAGAGCAGTAACTCCTGGGGGGGGAGCCCTAGAAGGGATTTTTTGGCCAGTATACAGGTTTGGTAGTGGAGGCACTCATCAAGGGTAAGTAGGTTAGAGGAAGCGTAGAGCTGGCAGGTGTGAGTTCGGCTAGGGGCGCCGGTCAGGAGCCTCAAGCCTTATTGATTGAGGTGTGGACTTTGGTGAGGGCGGTGTTGTCAGCCACAGCATAGATGGGAAGACCGTAATCAACAAGAGATAAGATGGAGGAGGCGATAGCCAGCCTGAGGGTGTTTTGGAGAAGGCAGGCTCTGTAGCGATAAAGGAGTCCAATGCGAGAGTTTATGGTGGAGGACAGGGTGTTGAGGTGGGTGTGGAAGGTGAGAGCTGAGTCGAAAGTGATGCCAGGTATTTGTAAGTTGATACCTGTTCAAGGGGGTGTAGGGTGCTGGGGAGGAGGAGGAGGGGGGAGTTTTTGGCTTTGTTTTGACGGTGGGAAAAGGGCATAGTTTTCGTCTTTTTGAGGTTCAAGGCCAGACAGTGGTCAAGAAACCATTTTTCAGCTTGGTTGAAAATATGTTAAAGGGTATCCTGGAGGGTGGGAGGTGAGGAGAATCGCATCATCGGCACTGAGGAGCATACGGCCCGGACAGGAGCTGGGGAGGGCGTTGAGAAAGAGACTGAATAGTGTGTGACCCAGGATGGAGCCCTGGGGGACACCAGAGCGAACAGGTAGGGCGGGAGACAGGGTGCCATTTATCTTGACCCGTTGGGAACTGGCATGGAGATAGCTGGAGAACCAGGCAGAAGGGCCAGGTGAGAAGCCCAGTTGGTTGAGGGAGTCGAGTAGGAGGGGGTGACACACAGTGTCAAAGGCCTTGGAGAGGTCGATAAACACTGCCCCAGCTAGGTTCCCAGTGTCGAGGGCGGAATGGAGGTGCTGTGAGAATTCTAGGGGGGCCGACGTGCTGTGTCCAGGGTGGAAACCGTGTTGTTCTGGACACAGTAAGCCATATTTGGCCAGGTACTCCTTGAGTTGGATGGACAATTTTTTCCAGTGCTTTAGAGAGTGGAGGTTGGTCTGTAATTGTTAGGTACCATATCATCTCCATTCTTATGGATTGGGGTTATCTCAGCTGTTTTCCAGGCACTTGGAAATTGACTGAGGCAAAGAGACCGGTTTAACAGGTCAGTGAGAGGGGCTAGCAAGACATCCAGTACTAAGCGGAGGATCTTGGAGTCAGTAGGGTCAGAGCTAGGGTTGCTGCTGGAGAGGGCTTTTAGCAGGTGAGGCCTGGCCTCACGGGGAGTTACGGTGTGATGGTGAAAAGGGCGGTTCAGGTTGGGGGGAATCGAGGCTGGGATTGGGTCAAAGAAGTGGCTAGGGAGGACTGAGCTTAGGTTGGTGAAAGTCATATTGAGGCAATTGGCAATGGGGGGGGGTCAGTGGTAATAACATCGTTGATGAGAATCTGGGACGGTAGGAGGGAGCGAGCTTGGTCATTGAGTTCCTTCATATTGTCCCAGAAAGCACGTGCTGAGCCCCAAGTGGAGTGCCTCCTGAATTTACCCCAATCCAGCTTCATAGCATGCCCCCTTGTTCTAGAGCATCTTTTTCTCTGAAAAATACCCCCCCCCCACGTCAGGTACTTAAAAGTCTCTGTCCTATTACCCCTCTCCCTCCTCTCTTCCAGGGTGTACATATTTAGCTCCTTAAGTCTCTCCTCATAGGGTTTTTGATACAGACCCTGCAGCAGTGCCTCCACTCTGTCTGTGTCCTTCCTGAAATGTGATCTGCAGAACTGGATGCAGTACTGAAGTTGAGGTCTTACCAGTGGGGCTCTTCTCCAGCGGTTGCCAGTGCCACTATCCCACCCAAGCAGCTGCTTCTCTCCAACATATATGGGACCCCAGGACTCTGCATCCATGCCTCACCCTGAGCTTGACTTCTGGGGTACTGTGTTTGATCATCTCAGGAGAGATACCCACTGAGTCAATGGATGAATGACAGTTTGCATCAGTCAGCGTAAGTGGAGCCATAGTGATGCATTCAATCTCACAAAAACACATTGTACAAGGGTAGTCTCTACTACAGCTCACTGTCTTGTTATTTCACAGAGAGGTGTTTGCTGTTATTTGGAAAATGAATAACCAAGGGCACGTCAGTGCCATCTCTCTCTTTTTCTGTTTTTCCACAGAGGTTTTTATCCCTCTTTTGGCAGGCTGGGTGACTGTATCAGCTTGTCCTGTAACTCGCAGCCATACCCAGTTTCCGCCATTCCCCCCCAAGATGGGGCAGGCCACCGCTGCTAGCTGGGTGGGCTTCATTAAGCCCATCCTCCATGTTTTTCCACCTACATTTCTCCCCTGGCTCGGCTGGACATGCAGTGAGCACGGCATGCATGCTCCATCTCTGCAGAGGCACCCTGAGCACTCTGTACACTGGCCCTTCCCCTGAATTACGAGATTACACACACTGCCTTCTGCATTCCTCCAGGTGGCACTTGAGCAGCGAGTCATGGGATTCCCCCTCCCTGAGGGAGGAGAGCTGTCCTACGGATGCTCGACAATCGATCTGGCCGAGCCCATGAGCTACCCGAGTTGGTTGCCGTACCTGGGTCACTGGCATGGCAGCAGGAAGGCATGGATGCCTCGACCTGCCATGCCACAGGGCTGGGCCAAAATATCTCCTTTTAAGCATGTAGTCATGAAAAATCTCCCTTTAAGTGTGCAACTGCATACATTCCATCCGCCTATGACAGGATTTACTTTACTGTTCTTGCCCCTTAAAAGGCTATGTGCTTGTTTAGCAGAATACCTGAGCTTAAAACTATTAAATTGTTGGACTTAACCATATAGAACTATTTAAAGGAAATATAAATCAAGGAGGTCTAATAATGCAGACCCCCTCACAGCTGACAAATCTGAAAGCTACACATTAAACCTGGCACCAGGAAAGAAGGGTGTCGGTTTAAATTGCATGCACTTTGCAATAAGTCTTGTGTACCAAGCTGTTCAGAATCAAATGAAGAGGAAGAAGAATTAGCATTTATATAGCGCTTTTTATAAATATTGTAGCCCAAGGCGCTGTACAACCAATGAGAGACTGGTAGCAAAGTGACTGTAAATGTGTAGTGGCAGCCATTTCACACATCAACACCCACACACACAACCTTGGGCAATAGCATGAACCAGTTTTGCTGAAAGGGGAACGCTGGCCAGGACACCGGGGAAAATTCCCTACTCTTGCGATCTTATCTGGGTGTAACAAGTTTCTTACAAGTCTGAGAAAAGGGTTCTGTTAAAAGGAAACGCCTACGAACTTGAGATATCGCAGAATATCATAGAAACATAGACTAACAGCAGATAAGGACCGCTTGGCCCACCTAGTCTGCCCATTTCCCTACCTACAGGATAAGCTGCAGATCCTAGTTAACCAACAGCCTATTTCTTCCTACCCCCCACAAGAATTGCCTTATGTCTGTCCCATGCATTCTTGAATTCTCCCCCAGTTTTAGACCCCACAACCTCCTCTGGAAGGCTGTTCCATGCGTCCACCACCCTCTCTGTGAGAAAAATACTTCCTCACATTGCCCCTGAGCCGTCCCCCCTCTATCTTCAAATTGTGTCCCCTTGTTCTTGCACATCTCTTTTTCTGAAAGATGCTACCCTCATGGAGTTTGTTGACTCCACTGAGGTACTTAAAAGTTTCTATCATGTCCCCCCCTCCCTCCTTTCCTCAAGGGTATACATATTAAGCTCCAGTAGTCTCTCCTCATATGGCTTCTCTTGCAGACCCTGCACCATTTTAGTTGCCCTCCTCTGGACTGCCTCCGTCCTGTCTATGTCCTTGCGTAGATGGGGTCTCCAGAACTGGACGCAGTACTCCAGATGGGGTCTCACCAACTGCCTGAACAGAGGGATAACAACTTCCTGTTTTCTGCTGGCGATGCTTCTCCCTATACATCCCAGTATCCCCCAGCCCTCCCTACTGCCTTCTCACATTGCTTGCTAACCTTAAAGTCATCTGATATGATTACTCCCAGGTTCCTTTCCATTTTTGATGTTGTTACTACCTCCCCCTGCATTGTGTAATCTTCCCCTGGGTTTTTGTTTCCCAGGTGCATTATTTTGCACTTTGCATTGAATCCAAGCTGCCATACTTCTGACCATTCCTCCAACCTTGCCAAGTCCCTTCTCATCCTTTCTACACCTCCTCATGTATCAACCCTGTTGCAGATCTTTGTGTCACCTGCAAAGAGGCATACTTTTCCTTCCAGTCCCTATGCAATGTCGCTTTTAAAGACATTAAAAAGGACTGGACCCAGTACTGAACCCTGTGGTACCCCACTAGTAACCCCTCTTTCTTCAGAGTGGACTCCATTTACAATTACCATCTGTGTCCTGTTGTCAAGCCAATGTTTTACCCAGGCTACCACCCTGGGACCCACTCCCAGGCTGGTTAATTTGATTTAATCTTTTGTGTGGGACTGTGTCAAATGCCTTGCTAAAGTCTAGGTAGGCCATGTCCACAGCCCCTCCTTGGTGTACTACTTTGGTCACCCAGTCAAAGAAATCAATTAGATTAGTCTGACATGACCTTCCCGCTGTGAATTCATGCTGCCTTGGGCCCTGTGCCCCACTGGCCTCTAGGTACTCAACAGTTCTTTCCTTCAGAAGTGATTCCATCACTTTCCCTACCACAGAGGTCAAACTGACAGGTCTGTAGTTTCCTGCCTCTGTCTTGCTCCCACTTTTGTGAAGGGGAATCACATATGCCTTCCTCCAGTCCTCAGGTACCACACCATCCTCCCATGATTTGTTAAACAGGGTAGTCAGTGGTGTCACTAGTTCTCCCATTAATTCTTTTAGAATGCTGGGGTGAATTCCATCAGGCCCCATTGCTTTGTCCATCTTCAGTTTTAGGAGTTATTTCAGAACCTTTTCTTCTGTGAAAGGACTGGGATCGACCCCCCTATCCAGAGTGCTTCTGTTAATTGGATTAGGCACCTCCCCCTCCTCCTCTTTTGTGAATACTGAGCAGACGTATTCATTCAGTATCCCTGCTTTTTCACGGTCCCTCTCTGCCCACCCACCGTCCATTCTATTCAGCCTCACTATCCCTCCCTTTTGTCTTTCTATGCTCCCTGATGTACCTATAAAAAGGTTTTATCCCCCTCCTTAACCGACTTGGCTATCTTTTCCTCAGTTTGGGCCTTTGCTATTCTGACTTCCCTCCCTGCTCCCTTCTGCCTTAACTGGTATATATCTTTTCGGACATTATACTAAAATTAAAGTGTGGGACCTTTCAGTAACTAATCTTTTATCCCTGACCAGGAAACAGTGTTACACAACAATTTTGTAGAGTCTTTTTGTTAGTCCAGTTTTTAATGTCTGTCATGGTAGCTGTAAATCTAATGTTACTTTATTAATGAATCCTAGGTTTCCTGTAAAGATGTGAGACACTATGTGGTTATGTTGCTATGATAAATTAAATGTCAAAAATTCTCAGAGCCACAAGTCTCTTCTAGAGAGATACTGCTTATGTGAAGGGGGCTTACAACAAACTGAAACTTTGGAACACTTGGTTTTTAGTTTTTCCTACATTCATTGTTTTTTGGAAAACCCGTTTTCCAATACATCTCTTGCGAAATACTAGTAAAAGTTTTTTTCCTCTCCAAGATGGCATCAGTGAGATCAAAGCACATTATCTGTGATTTTTTGCATGTTTCAGATGGTGTATTTAGATGGCTTATTGCTAGTATTGTCATTACATCAGAAACATACTAAGTAGTTCATGAAATGGCCATAGTTGCTCCAAATGAATAAAAAACTCGAACTGCTAAGAAGTTCTTGGAAAGATGGAAAGATTGTGACATAATTATTTAAGACACTGCTAAAACTGGGATTAGTTATTTTACACTTTTTTTGGTTTTGTTCAGTTTTTCCTTTTTTGGACAACATGACTGATTTTCTTGTTTAATTGTGCTCTCTTTGATATGTTTGTGTTGCGTTTACTTTGTTTGTGCTAAATAAAAAAATCCCCCACTCTTACAAAAAGTGCCTTGGGTTCTTTTACTTCCACCTGGGAAAACTCACCAGGACAGCACCAGAGATAAGCAGAAGGGACCTTGGTTTAACATCCGATCTGAAGGATGGCACACCTCGACAGTACAGCACCCCCTTACTACTGCACTCAGGTGGCAGCACTGATGGTATGAGCCCAGTCCAGGTGTGGGACTAGAACCATAGACCTTCTGGCCTAGAGGCAGATGTGCTACAAACTGTGCCACGCTGACACCTGGAATGCACGGTACAAACACTCCCTCCTCCAATACCATTTTCCTCACCACAACAGAGGCACTTGCAACAATATAAAGTTCTTGCCAGTGAACCTGCGGTGCCAAAAATGGTCCTCTGGGAAGACAGCGACCTATGAAAGTTCCAAACAGCAGCAAATTGTCATTATTGTTAATAAAGTCCTGGATTACATCACACAGAAATAAAAATATTAGGCCTGCTTTATGCTCAGTGCAGAAAAGATGACATTTAAGACCCCAAAGTCTATGTCAGTAAACCCGCCAACCTGAATCTACTTCTAAATCCTCCTCAGACCTGGACTGGTTTCTTTTTGGCCTCAAACACTGCTCAGATCTTGATGGGGAGTTTACCTGTTCCCAGTGGGTCTGTATAGAGAAAAAAGTCTTCCTTCTGTATACTATTTTCAGACATGCTAGTGTCATAAGGACATGGTAAATTTCCCCGACTTCTGAACTGCCCCTAGATGCTGTTGAACCCTTTTCGACGAATCCAAGTGGCATAGGTCGAGTCTGGGTAAATTCGCACAATAGTCTTTTGCTAATTTAAATATCTAATTTGTTTAGTAGCTTGCACAGCTTCATCTTGTACAGATAAACTTCCCAAGACCACCAGCATGGTCTGTGGCTACATCCTACACAAGTAGGCTCATTGTTGGCCATCTCCCTGGGTTGGCTCTTTGTTGGCCATCTCCCTGGGTAGGCTTATTGTTGGCCATCTCCCTGGGTAGGCTCTTTGTTGGCCATCTCCCTGGATAGGCACATTGATGGCTGTCTCCGCAGGCAGCTTCTTGTTGGCCATCTCCCTGGGTAGGCTCATTGTTGTCCTCATAGGTAGGCTCCTTATTAGCTGCCCCTGTGTGAAGACTGTTTATTGTCTCTGCAAGTAGGGCTGTCCCTGGGGTAGGCTCATTGTTGACTGTCTCTGCAGACTCATTACTGACTGTCCCTGTGGATATTGTTGCACTGTTGACTGTCTCTGTGGATAGGCTAATTGTTTGCTGTCCCTGCAGACAGGCTCACTGTTGACTGTCTCTGTAGGTAGGCTGATTGATGAATGTCCCCGCAGGTAAGCTCATTGTTGGCTGTCTCTGTGGGTTGGCTCATTGTTGACTGCCTCTGTGGGCAGGCTCATTGTTGACCGTCTCTGTGGGCAGGCTCATTGTTGACCGCCGCTGTGGGCAGGTTCGTTGTTGACCGCCACTGTGGGCAGGCTCATTGTTGACCGCCGCTGTGGGCAGGTTCGTTATTGACCGCCACTGTGGGCAGGCTCATTGTTGACCATCACTGTGGGCAGGCTCATTGTTGACCATCACTGTGGGCAGGCTCATTGTTGACCGCCGCTGTGGGCAGGCTCATTGTTGACCGCCTCTGTGGGCAGGCTTATTGTTGACCATCACTGTGGGCAGGCTCATTGTTGACCACCGCTGTGGGCAGGCTCATTGTTGACCGCCTCTGTGGGCAGGCTCATTGTTGACCGTCTCTGTGGGCAGGCTCATTGTTGACCGCCGCTGTGGGCAGGCTCATTGTTGACCGCCGCTGTGGGCAGGCTCATTGTTGTCTGTCCCCCATGGATAGAATTATTGTTGAATGTTACTGTGGGCAGGCTCATTGTTGTCTGTCCCCATGGATAGAATCATTGTTGAATGTCACTGTTGGAAGGCTCATTGTTGTCTGTCCCCATGGATAGAATCATTGTTGAATGTCGCTGTGGGAAGGCTCATTGTTGTCTGTCCCCATGGATAGAATTATTGTTGAATGTCACTGTGGGCAGGCTCATTGTTGTCTGTCCCCATGGATAGAATCATTGTTGAATGTCGCTGTTGGAAGGCTCATTGTTGTCTGTCCCCATGGATAGAGTCATTGTTGAATGTCGCTGTGGGAAGGCTCATTGTTGTCTGTCCCCATGGATAGGCTTATTGTTGACAATCTCCCCTAGATAGGCTCATTGTTGGCTGTCCCCATAGGTAGGCTCATTATTGACTGTGCTTGCAGGAAGACTCATTGTTAACTGTCTCTGTGGATGGGCTCATTTTTGGCTGTCCCCATGAACAGACTCACTGTTGACTGTCTTCACGGGTAGGTTTATTGTTTGATGGTCTCTCTGGGTTGGCTCATTGTTGGCCATTCATCTCACTGGCTAGGCTCATTATTGGCCGTTTCTCTCGGTTAGGTGCATTGTCGGCTCTTTCCCTGGGGAGGCTTCCAGTTGGCTGTCCCCACTGGTAGGCTCATTGTTGATTATCTCTTTGGGAAGGTTTGTTGTGGGCTGAGAGAAATAAAAATGAGATTAGTGTATTACAGCAGAGAGACCTATATTTTCCCCAGGCAAGTAGGGCCAGATCGCTTCCTTTTCACCTCACATTTCTATAACATTTTCCATGTTCATTTCCACGATTTTCTCTCCGGGGAACTGGTGTTTCAAAGGTACTTAAAGTATTGCTGGCCAGAGCCAGTCCTCTACAGCAAAACAGAAGCAGTGATTGATTCATAAGTGCCCCTTGCTCTCTCGGAAGTAGCACTGTCCCTGGAGAACTTGGGATCAGGTTGACTTATTTTGGGCTGTGTGCTGACCTACTCACAGCTGAGCTCTCTCCAGTGGTCACGGAGACTGGAAATTACAGTCTCCAATGATCGTAACAAACCTGGCAATACAGCAGCTTATTAAAAAAACTAGTACTGTACAATGATTTACTTTTGGAATATTCTATAATAATAAAACTATTTTATGGCACCTTTCATAAAACCAAGGTGCCTCACAGAATAAAACAGATTGAATGCTGGGTTATAACAAAAAGAATACTTGATACTTTATAAAACCCTTGCATGACTGATGTTAGAGAATGCAGTTCCATTGTGGCACTCCAGTTTGAGTGAGACTGGTAACAACAAACTGAACTCTACAGAACAGAACATTAAAAATAATTGACCCAGGAACAGATTGCAAAACAAAGTTTGGGGGTTTGAATCCTTAGACGAACATAGAACAAAAACGTGTCAAGTGTTGTTTTGAAACCATGAAAACCCAGGAAAATAAACAAACAAGGGATTGTCCGGGGGACGTGACCAACAGCTGAGCTTGCAGCTGCAATTTAGCAGAGCTCCATGGGAAGAAGCCTAATCTGTTAATTTATAACGATAAAAAACTTGATTTAAAGTTGGTACAGAGTTCAATTGAAAGCAGAACTTTAAACGAATTGAATGATCCGAGTTTGAAAACTATCACTCGTGGTCCTGAAGTTATGGGCAGAAGCAACCGTGCGGAAGCTGGAGGAGAGGGAGCCTGACCAAAGGATCCAAAACCGGGCACCAGCAAGGATCCAAGCACAGAGGTGGGAGATGATTGAAATATCCAACCCTCGAATGCAGCACTCCTTAAAGCCATTCAAAAACTTGATACAAAATGGAGGCTTTTACAGCCCAATTTAAAGTGCTGGATACTAAAATGGGTGTGCTCGAGGAAGAAACCAAAGCTGCCGCAAAGTCCGCTTCAGCAGGTTTAACAGTAACAACATGCCTAACCAAAGAAAATGCAGTGCTCAGTCAATAATTCAAAAACCTAGAGAATGCCTCCCAGGCTAGTCTTGTGCATATTCTGGGGATTACTGAAGGAAAAGATTATCATTTTAACCACCTTCTTCAGGGAAACCCTACAAATACAAGACACAGTAACAATATTGAAATCTTACAGGATGAGCCCACGTGGTGGGAGAGGTTGTTCAGCAACCAACCAAATGCCATTCCATTTTCTTCTTGTGGTGCTGGGGAATGTCTGGGAGAGAGACATTATCATTAACCAAGCCAAACAATGGGGTCCTTTGGATTGGGAAGGCTCTAGAATTCATATCTTCCCAGACTTAAGCTACTCTACCAGACAACGTTGGAAGAGTTTCGATGGTATCCGAGCTCGCTTGAGACAACTGGGAGTCCAACACGTAGTACTGATGCCGGCCAGCTTGTGCATAACCTGTGGAGAGAAATCGTACCAATTTTCAGATCCAGGAGAGACAACTAAATTGGTGGATCAAATTGAAATGGAGTTTTGGATGAAGGGAGAAAACTCTGATAGTAACTCTGGGGACAGTGAGTAATAACTTTCAGGACACAGCTGCTATATTTGTGTTGTAATAAACAATCTGACTTTAGTCTATCTTTTACCCCAGCCATGGAACTTGTAATTTTGGAACATTTCAGGTCCATTTAATAATCTTTTTGGGACCTGGCTATGGGGTTTGGAGGACTAAGAAGGGTGCAATTAAAATTTGTATTTATTTCAGATGCAGGTTAAATACCTTTGAGCCAAGGTGGCTCTTTTACAAAGGTTCCATGTCAGTTGATGCAAACATAACAGTACAAGACATATAGTGAAAGATAACAAGTTGGCAGGTAAAACTGACAGAATGGATTAGGTTACATGAATACAGAAGTGCAGGTAAATGTGTGTGCTAATTCTAATGATACATAATAAGATGGTGATAGTCATTCTGAAGTAGTTTAGTTACTAAGTGCAAGGTGTTAAGGAGATAGTAGCCAGAGAGGGCTTTGTCAAGGTAGCAGCCAGAGAGGGCTTTGTCAGTGGAAGGGAGGCAAGAGAGGGGTAAGTAAAGGGGATTAGGAGGAGGAGTAGAGACCCCAGATGTCAGGGGTAGCCTGCGTTTAGGAGTAGCAATCACATTGGTTATTTTGGGCCAAGAGGATCCGCAGGTCTCTTTTGAAAGGGCCAATTTTCGAGTGTTCCAGGAGGGGAGTGGGGAGGTCGTTTAACCATTGGGGCCTGCAAAAGGAGAGTGACCATTGTGCAAAGGAGGTTTGTTTGAAGGGGACATGGAGTATTCCCTTTGCCAATCTCCTGGTAACTTTTGAGATTAGGTTGCATTGGAAAAAAAACTGCGTAGATTCGGGTGTATGTCCTAGTAGGGCTTTTTTGCCTATCAGGCAAGCCTGATACCTGGTCCTACGGTGCAGAGGGAGCCAACCAGTGGAGGAGTAGAGGCTACAAGTATGTGTAAAGTGTTTCACTCCTAGGACCAGACGACAGGCCTTGTTAATTATTTACATGTTTTAGCGCATTTTCAGAGGCAGCCCTGTAAATAACTAAACCGTAGTCTATGACTGATAGTATTGAGCTCTGAGTGACAAGGTTTAAGGCCTTAGGGGGTCATGGCTTGCCTTTAATGATATAGGATCTCGATATTAATGTTAGCAGACTTGATAACTTGGTCTATGTGGGGGGTGAAGGTGAGGGTGTCGTCTAAGTGCATTCCGAGGTATCTGAAGATTAAAACCTGTTCAATGACGTCTCCTTTTTGGCTTATGATGGTCAAAGGTTCCACTTTCTTTCTTGTGTGTGACATAGTGAAGTGCGCAAGTTTTTTTTTTTTTTGTAGTTTAGCAGGAGACAGTTTTGAGAGAACCAGGACTCTAGCTTAGCTAAACTAAGTTGGCGTCCTCGGATGGCACACACGATTTACATGAAGAGCACCATTCTCCTTCAGCCAGAGGACTGCTTTTGGCACCATCCAGTTAAAGGACATGCGCTCTGTTCAGTCATAGATAACCGAAACATAAATGGTAACCCTGTTAAATGACAGTTGTTTCTGGTTTGTAACAGAATATTGTTGAAATTATTTGTTTCTGCTTTCGATTAATGTTGAAAGAATAATGGTTAAAGAGGCTTATGTGGCTGATTCCTAATAGCGGAGTAATGAACAAGGATGGTTTGGGGATAGTCTGCCCGCTATATAGGCTGTTTGATATTATACTAGCGATGTGCTGGTAATCCCTGCTCATGGCAGTAAAGGTGTGCTGTAACACTGATGATTGGAATTGTTTATATTAATTTAGCAATTCCCCCAGTGATGTACCAACAGATAGGGGCTTATCAACTCCTTACTGTGAAAATGGTGTATGCATTACAATGTAATGTCCATTATACTTTGTATGTCTACCTATATGTGCAGTATACGGTGTACTTTATGCAGCTAAACCAATACAAATAAATTAAAAAAACAAGGGAATGTCTACTATCTTAGTGGATTCTGGGACACTTGCCTGCTGGGTAGACACTACTGTCCCAGAATGTGCAGGGGACACTTCCCTTCACCACAAGCACTAGTGTGGCAGCAGATATTGGCAGAGTTGTGTTACAACAAGCATTACTGTTCCAGTAGACCTGCATCTGTTAGAATACTTTACCTTACACCAGTCACTAGTGTCCCAGCAGAAACTGGCAGGTTGTGTTACTACAGGCACTACTGTCTCAGCAGATACTAGCAAGGTTGTGTCATTGCAGGCACTAGTGTCCCAGCAGACAGTGTCAGGTTATATTACTGCAGGCAGCACTGTCCCAGCAGATCCTGACAGGGTTATGTTACTGCAGGCACTAGTGTCCCAGGAGATACTGGCAGGGTTGTGTTACTGTGGGCACTAGTGTCCCAGCAGATACTGGCAAGTTGTGTTACTGCAGGCACTAGTGTCCCAGCAGATACCTGCAGGGTTGTGTTACTGCGGGCACTACTGTCCCAGCAGATACTGGCAGGGTGTGTTACTGCAGGCACTACTGTCCCAGCAGATGCTGGCAGGGTTATGTTACTGCAGGCAGTACTGTCCCAGCAGATACTGGCAGGGTTGTGTTACTGAGGGCACTAGTGTCCCAGCAGATACTGGCAGGGTTGTGTTACTGCAGGCACTACTGTCCCAGCAGATACTGGCAGGTTGTGTTACTGCAGGCACTAGTGTCCCAGCAGATACTGGCAGGTTGTGTTACTGCAGGCACTACTGTCCCAGCAGATACTGGCAGGGTTGTGTTACTGCAGGCACTAGTGTCCCAGCAGATACCGGCAGGGTTGTGTTACTGCAGGCACTAGTGTCCCAGCAGATACCGGCAGGGTTGTGTTACTGCAGGTACTAGTGTCCCAGCAGATACCTGCAGGGTTGTGTTACTGCAGGCACTAGTGTCCCAGCAGATACCTGCAGGGTTGTGTTACTGCAGGCACTAGTGTCCCAGCAGATACCGGCAGGGTTGTGTTACTGCAGGCACTAGTGTCCCAGCAGATACCGGCAGGGTTGTGTTACTGCTGGCACTAGTGTCCCAGCAGATACCGGCAGGGTTGTGTTACTGCAGGCACTAGTGTCCCAGCAGATACCGGCAGGGTTGTGTTACTGCGGGCACTAGTGTCCCAGCAGATACCGGCAGGGTTGTGTTACTGCGGGCACTACTGTCCCAGCAGATACCGACAGGGTTGTGTTACTGCGGGCACTACTGTCCCAGCAGATACCTGCAGGGTTGTGTTACTGCGGGCACTGCTGTCCCAGCAGATACCTGCAGGGTTGTGTTACTGCGGGCACTACTGTCCCAGCAGATACTGGCAGGTTGTGTTACTGCAGGCACTACTGTCCCAGCAGATACTGGCAGGTTGTGTTACTGCAGGCACTACTGTCCCAGCCGATACTGGCAGGTTGTGTTACTACAGGCACTACTGTCCCAGCCGATACTGGCAGGGTTGTGTTACTGCGGGCACTACTGTCCCAGCAGATACTTGCAGGTTGTGTTACTGCGGGCACTACTGTCCCAGCAGATACCTGCAGGGTTGTGTTACTGCGGGCACTACTGTCCCAGCAGATACTGGCAGGTTGTGTTACTGTGGGCACTACTGTCCCAGTAGATACTGGCAGGTTGTGTTATTGCAGACACTACTGTCCCAGCAGATACTGGCAGGTTGTGGTACTGCGGGCACTACTATCCCAGTAGATACTGGCTGGTTGTGTTACTGCGGGCACTACTGTCCCAGTAGATACTGGCAGGTTGTGTTACTGCAGGCACTACTGTCCCAGGAGATGCTGACAGGGTTGTGTTACTGCGGGCACTACTGTCCCAGCAGATACTGGCAGGTTGTGTTACTGCAGGCACTAGTGTCCCAGCAGATACTGGCAGGTTGTGTTACTGCAGGCACTACTGTCCCAGCAGATACTGGCAGGGTTATGTTACTGCAGGCACTACTGTCCCAGGAGATGCTGACAGGGTTGTGTTACTGCAGGCACTAGTGTCCCAGCAGATACTGGCAGGGCTGCTTTACCGCAGGCGCTACTGTCCCAGCAGATACTGGCATGGTTGTGTTACTGCAGGCAGTACTGTCCCAGCAGATACTGGCAGGGTTGTGTTACTGTATGCAGTACTGTCCCAGCAGATACTGGCAGGGTTGTGTTACTGCAGGCAGCACTGTCCCAGCAGATACTGGCAGGTTCGTGTTACTGCAGACAGTACTGTCCCAGCAGATACTGGCAGGGTTGTGTTACTGCAGGCATTAGTCCCAGCAGATACTGTGGTGGGCTGCTGGCTTTCGCATGCCACTGTCCCAGCAGATACTGGCAGGGTTGTGTTACTGCAGGCAGTACTGTCCCAGCAGATACTGGCATGGTTGTGTTACTGCAGGCAGTACTGTCCCAGCAGATACTGGCAGGGTTGTGTTACCGCAGGCACTACTGTCCCAGCAGATACTGGCAGGGTTGTGTTACCGCAGGCACTACTGTCCCAGCAGATACTGGCAGGGTTGTATTACTGCAGGCAGTACTGTCCCAGCAGATACTGGCATGGTTGTGTTACTGCAGGCAGTACTGTCCCAGCAGATACTGGCAGGGTTGTGTTACCGCAGGCACTACTGTTCCAGCAGATACTGGCAGGTTGTGTTACTGCGGGCACTACTGTCCCAGTAGATACTGGCAGGTTGTGTTACTGCAGGCACTACTGTCCCAGGAGATGCTGACAGGGTTATGTTACCGCGGGCACTAGTGTCCCAGCAGATACTGGCAGGTTGTGTTACTGCAGGCACTAGTGTCCCAGCAGATAGTGGCAGGTTGTGTTACTGCAGACACTAGTGTCCCAGCAGATACTGGCAGGTTGTGTTACTGCAGGCACTACTGTCCCAGCAGATACTGGCAGGGTTATGTTACTGCAGGCACTACTGTCCCAGGAGATGCTGACAGGGTTGTGTTACTGCAGGCACTAGTGTCTCAGCAGATACTGGCAGGGCTGCTTTACCGCAGGTGCTACTGTCCCAGCAGATACTGGCATGGTTCTGTTACTGCAGGCAGTACTGTCCCAGCAGATACTGGCAGGGTTGTGTTACTGTATGCAGTACTGTCCCAGCAGATACTGGCAGGGTTGTGTTACTGCAGACAGTACTGTCCCAGCAGATACTGGCAGGGTTGTGTTACTGCAGGCACTAGTGGCCCAACAGATGCTGGCAGGGTTATGTTACTGCTGGCAGTACTATCCCAGCAGATACTGGCAGAGTTGTGTTACTGCAGGCACTAGTGGCCCAACAGATGCTGGCAGGGTTATGTTACTGCAGGTGCTACTGTCCCAGCAGATACTGGCAGGGTTGTGTTACCGCAGGCGCTACTGTCCCAGCAGATACTGGCAGGGTTGTGTTACCGCAGGCACTACTGTCCCAGCAGATAATGGCAGGGTTGTGTTACCGCAGGCACTACTGTCCCAGCAGATACTGGTAGGGTTGTGTTACCGCAGGCACTACTGTCCCAGCAGGTACTGGCAGGGTTGTGTTACCGCAGGCAATAGTGTCCCAGCAGATACTGGCAGGGTTGTGTTACTACAGGCACAAGTGTCCCAGCAGATACTGGCAGGGCTGTGTTACTGCAGGCACTAGTGTCCCGACAGATGCTGACGGATTTGTGTGATAACAGTGAAAGCCTAAAGGCGATCGCCGTTATCGTGAAGCCAGAGTGCCGAAAATCAATTCCGGCACTCTGACTGCCCGGTGCACAGCAAAATGGTGCTGGGGACTTGTATTTCAACGTTTTATGTGGGGGGGGTTGCACGCCCTGCACCCCCCTTCTTAAGGATTCTCAACTCCAGGGGGTGCATGTCAGGGGGGTGCCAAAACGTTTACAAAATAATTCTGGCCGGGCGCAACAAAAACGCACCAGCATCCAAACTCAGCACCCTGCCCACCGAAGCCACCAACCCACCCACCAACCCAACCACCACGCCCACGGGTCAGTTCGCAACCCACCGTTACACCACCCCTCATAATCCCTCCCACCTCACTGTGCGTGCTCACTCTCCCCTCCGGTACATATAGCAACATCCATCACTATATTTGCCAACCCCCAATCTAGTCACCCCTACCCCATTGGTAGCCCCGATGACATGCGCCGGGGATTGAGTCTCCGTTATTGCAGGCGCTCAACCACCGACACCCATGTCATGAACTACCATGCTGACAGGGTTGTGTTGCTGCTGGCACTAGTGTCCCAGCAGGTACTGGCAGGGTTGTGTTACTGCAGGCACTACTCTTCCCACATGCTTACCCTTAGAGATAGAAGTGTTGCATTAACTTGCAGAAGTAAATGATCAGATCTCACCAAATAGACCCTTTCTTTCTTCCTTCTCAGTCCTTTGAGATATACTGATGTACTCCGAATATCTCAGAATATTTGGGATGCTAGGATGTATCGGGAAGGGTATCAATAGCAAAGAAAGGGAGGTAATACTTCTCCTGTATAGATTCTTGGTGAGACCTCACTTGTAGTACTGCACCCAATTCTGGAGTCCTCGCCTCAAGAATTATAGGGATTGGCTGGAGACGGTGCAGCACAGGGTAACAAAAAATGATTCAGGGCCAGCAGGGCAAGTCCTATGAGGAGTGCCTTAGGGCACCAAACATGTACTCGCTGAGAACCAGATAGGAAAGGGAAGATACAATAGAGACCTTTAAATTCCTAGAAGGAATTAGCGGGGTGAACTGTGGGAAACTATTTAAACTGAATACTAGATCATGGTCATTGAGTGGAAGCTCACTGAAGGAGGTTCAGGAAGGATGTGAGGAAGTATTGTTTTACAGAAGGGGTGGTGGAGCCATGAACAGGCTACCACCTGTGGTGGTGGGTGTAAAAACCGTTCGCAGTTTTAAGCATGGCTGGGACAGAGTGAAGGGTATAGTGGTTGCTCAGGGCATCAGCATTGGGGGTGGGCAGAAGGGAGAGCTAAGACTTTGGGGGAGCATTAGGTCCCAGAGCTATATAGGGAATTTTGGCAGACTGCATGGACCTCGCTCTTTTTCTGACATCATTTTTCTAGACTTTCATACCAGAGTAGGCATCCCCCCCTCTACACAAGGAAAGGAATTTGGATTCATAGGGCTCCTTTCATTCTGTATCCTAAAATACTTTGCAAGTTCTGAACAGTAGGCAGCAGCCATCAGGTATGCATGGGGAGCTTAACTGAGCCTGAGGGAGGTCACTGGATGCAACAGAGAAATGACAAGGGAGGGGGCAATAGTTTATTTCAAAAGTTTCACCAGGAAAGACATACTAGCTGAGAACAACTCATTTCCAGATGCATCCGGGGGCGGGGGAGATAAAGGAGGGCATGAGAGCATACAAGGTGATAATTACATAGTCAGACAGGTAAATGTATTCAGCGTCACATAACAAAAATACAAGTTCATACAATGTAAGGCCAAAACATGTATTCTGAGCGTGTTACGCACAGGGAGGTTAAACGACTCACTCAGGTTCACACGGTGAATACATGGTAGTGGTGGGATTCAAACTTGGGTCTCCAGGTTTGCAGCTGTGTGATCTAAACACTAGGACTCATTGCCAATCCAAAGGGTGTTTTTGCAGAAGATATCTCAGCTGAGCTTTATCTCATTTTCGCCGGGGGTCCTGCTTCGGTCTGGGATGGATTGAACCACACAGAAGTTAAGCAGACTTGCTTAGGATTTGGTGGGGGGGGGCAGGGGAGAATAAATGTGTGAGTGAGAGAGCCTTTTTTACAGGATGTAAGCTAGAGAGCTTTCGTGCCCCACTAATTCATTTTTCTCCTTCCTGCTGTCATTGTCTGGCAGCTTTCTCATCCTGTCAGACTTGACCCCTTTTGTCTGCTGCTCTGGCAGCCTCAGACGCTATTTAATTTAAGATGGGGAAATTCAATATTGCGGTTTTATAGGGAATTTTCTAATGATGCCCCCCCCCCAATCGTGCACTCGATAACCTAAAGCAATATTGAGATGGACGGTTACAGTAAGCCCATTTCCTGGAGATGGTGCAGTGAGGGAGGAGTCAGGTTTCTGCTGTTGAACACGCCACACAAACCACCGTCTTTGGTGACTTGTAGCTTCACCGGTGCAGGTTCATGAGGTTTAAAAAATAAAGCCAGAGAATGGTCCTCACATAAGGCAGAGAGAGAAAGCAGTGGGATCAGAGCTAATATTTTTTTTTCCTCCAATTTCTTATTTGTATCCTCCTTTTTTCTTGCCCTCGAGGTCCCATCCTTCGAACCTGCTCATCTTGTCCAGACCCCCCAATCAGGATCTGCCTCTAGAGTGCCCCCTTATCCTCCTGCACAGTGGGGTCTGTCCTGGCACTGGTGGGCTGGGCAGCCGGTGCGGTCGTCATCTAGGACCACGAGGGTGTTTTTCCGCCTGTGTTCCCCCTTATATTCCCTATCCCAGCCCCCTTAGGACACCGGTGCTTTGGATTTTCATCCAGAGTGGTGATGTGCTGATGCACGTCTTCCTCTCACGTGCCGTACGATGTCCTCCCTCCCCGACTCCGGAATATCGGAGCCGCCAATCCCTTCAAGGGTCGGTGCTTCCACCGGCGGTCTACGGGGGTGTCGGACGCTAGTGCTTCCCTGGTATCCCACCCCTGAAGGAGGAGAGCATCTGTTGAGACACTCAATCCTCCCTCCCCCTACCGACCCCTGGCAACCCGAGTCCATACTCGAACCCATGTCACCGGCGTAGCACATGGTGTGGCGTCAAGCGCCTCAGCCCATTGCGCCACAGGGGCGGCTGGGATCAGAGCTAATATTAACATGAAAAGACAGAGAATGACGTCAGATAGAGGCTGAGAGGCCCCTCTCTGTCTGCCTAAGCCTTTCTAATTTTGGGACTGCGCCCTTGTCAGTCATCCCTATCCCCCCCCCCGTCTTCCCCTTATGCACTATTGCGATGTGCATCTCACATCCCCTTTTGAGCCCTCCCACTGATTCAACACTGATAACCTCCTCCAGAAGCTTGTTACAATCTGTCACCACTTTCTGTAAAAAAAAGTACTTCCTAACATCCTTCTTAAATCCGCCCCCGCCCCACCCCCCCGATTCAGGGAGTTACTCCTGGTACCTGCATTACCACTCCTTGTGAACAGCTTGCTGCTGTGTACCTTGTGTTTTCTGCAGAGGTACTTGTATGCCTCTATCATGTTGTTCCTCTTTCTCCTGTCCTCTAGTGTGTACATGTTGAGATTCTGCATGTGCTGCTCATGTATTGGCATGCAAAACTTGAAAGACCTGACCTATGAGGGGGTCACCTTGTCGTTGATGGTCAGGTTTATCATGACCTGGCCCATCTATGAGACTAGATACCCCTTTTAAAATCATGGAATGAAGAAAGAGAGTGAGTAACAAAATAGAATAATTTTTAAATGTTTTGCAAGCTTCCCTGAGGAGTATGGGGGTTGCACTGGATACTGTTTGCTTCTGATTTTGGCCATGCACCAGCAGCACCCCTAGAAAGTTACAAAAAAATTACAAATGTATAAGAAATAGGATTAAAACAAAGCAGACAAGCCAGAGCCGAGCTTGCGATATACTTAATTACCAGGGGTACATGGGGTTTAAACCATGAGTTCAGTATTGCAGTACGGCATCCTCTCCTCAAACCTGAGCTTACGACATTTAAGTTACAAAAAAATTAAAAAAGAAGATCCAGGGTCTGCAGAGTAACCGTTGCATTATGCAGCGAGTGGAGTGCCTGTATCTGTAAGGCCAGTGTAAAGGCTGGGGCTGAGGCCATACAATAGGGCTTCTGTCCAGACATGCAGAGATGAGAAGTGGGTCTGAAAGGGTTAAGGATAAACAAAAGAGGGTGATTGCATGGGGTCACAATTGGTGCTTCTACATGGCCAGGGGGCTGTGAAAGGATTAAGGATAAACAAAAAAGGGGTGATTGATGAACCTCCACTGAAAACGAGGTATGGTCTTCTGGCAGCAAGCTGTGAAAAGCAAAAACTGCAGGGTCAGCATGAAACCGAACAATGTTTGTTCCCAAACTGGTTGCCATACCTCGCAACCTTTTCTCACTGAATTGTGGGACACAGACATTCAAAATTTCAAACAGTCTGGGACACTGGTCCTCATAATGTGGGTCGCATCATCAAACATGGAGAGTTAACCTCAGAACACAGTGGAAACTAGTGCTTTCATGTGTACAAAACTTAATTTTGATTCAGCATATTAGAATATTATGAATGTCTGCTTTAAAGTCTCAGTCTAAAGTACAGTCCCTATTTTGGAAGCACCTTTTCTCTGTGGGATGGATGTGCGATAGAGAAATTTTAAAGGTTAACATAATGGATGTTCCTTTGTACCATAGGAGAATAGAGAGGTATGTTGGTCACTGGGTAAAACCAGCCTCCAGATACAGTAAGTGACCCCAAACTGACCTCTAGCACTTGCCTTCTGTGATCAGGTGAACACAGGGCTGGTACCTGACTTCCTGACCATCCAATTATCAGTCCTGCAGATTTCTGCTCAGTGCGTTATTGTGGTAAGGTGGTAACCTAATGTACGTATACTCCGTGTGAATGGCCCTGTTGGGAACTGTGGGGGGGAAGAGAGTCTGTCCTCTGAGATCAGATGTGATGTCGAGGTACCTGTAGCTAGAATGAGCAATGAAAGCCTTTTATTTTTTACTCCACCCTTTCCCCTGGTGCCCCACTCCTGGTTCCCCAAGCTTAGGCTCCTCCAACCATCCATCTTTTACCCTTCTGCCATCTCTTGCCTCTGTGGACACCTCAAGCTTCGCCAACACCCCCCCAATGTTCCAGCTTATCCCTGCCAGGGGCCCCCATGCTGTCACCAGGGGAGAAGCACCTTTGTCATTGGGGGTGACGGTCTGAGGTGGCAAGGATGGTGCACTGGGCAGATGGCAGCGTAGGTCACTTCATAGGGGGGCCATCATCCAGCACCCCAAGATGGGCCATTTTCTCCCTCCGTCCCTCCCTCTCCCACATGACGGCTGCATCCTGCGGCATCCTGGGAAGGACGCACAGTGGCGCATCTTCACCCATGTCAGCAAGTGCACCTCTGACCGCCAGGAGCCACTTGAAGAGCGGTGCAGGCCTAACCTCCCCTCCCAGGGAGAACGGCCTCTGCACTGATGCTTCAAACCTTCCCCACCAGTCTCTGCTCCACTTGTCCTGGCCATGGGGCGCGAACCTGGGTCACCAGTGTAACAAGCTGGTGCCTCACTGCCCGGTGCCACAGAGCCAGCTGGGAGCCTTCTTATACAGAAAAAAATCTTACAGCTGCTCAACATCCCACAGTACATGAAATGAGTTGTGCTGGGTCTCAGTCCAGTTCCTAGGGGATAAGTGTCTATATCATAAAACCATCAACAACTGGCACTGACTGGTTCCCTCAGCCATCCCACATGAGAGGCTAAGGACTGAATGGGCATGGCATCTAAACTACCCTTTTGCCCATTAGAGGTGGTCCCTCCATGACAGGGTTGATGGCAAGGCACATTGGTGGGACAGTGAACGGAAGCTTGCGATGCAACTGCCCGTGATGCTGTACCTGCCGTGGACGAGTAGAGGATTCTGGTCTCTGGCACTGTCAATCCAGTAACTTTCACAAGCACCAGAAATTCAGTACAAAACAATTCAAACAAATAAGTGGTCTCACTGCATGAATAAAGGCTTGGATGGAATTTGCAAGGGGTGGGCTTCTAGAGGTCCGGTGACTACTTTCACCGCATCAGTGGGTTTTCCACTTCAGGTTGTTTAGTACATTCATGTCCCAACACTTCGCACATTGTATTGTGATCTGCTTCAGAGACTGGAGATGGGAAGTTTGCCAATGGAAGCCAGTCTGTTCCCTGCCCGCCAGGACACTGAGCTGACCCACATCCCCTGCCAGCAGAGGACAAATACCATGAACATCCTCCTCTGTGTTTCCTTGTTGCAGGTCAGAAAATCAGATGGAAGTAGAATAACTTGACTCCTACATTCTGTCTACCCCTCCTGTCTCTACCTTACAAGTCAGCAGACCTTGCAAAGCTTTTTGTGAATGCAGTTTATACTGCTAGCAAGTAGGTGCCTTGTGTCTCCATTAGAGACGTTTCAATCTAATCTTCACGTCTCACATTAAATATTAATCTTTCCTTCAATTCCTGGCCCAGTGCCTTTTACAGTTTTTAGCACTTATTGATCTGGCAGGCAGGAGCTAGCACACTTTTATCCTGTCAGCCCTCTAACCCCCTCCACCAGACATTGCTGTCTGCAGGCAGTCTACAGATAGCTAGATGAGAAACTGGTGCATTTAGTACCGTATTGGTTGGAAGAGGTTGGTACTATGTGGGTCTGGAGATTGTGGCACTGTGTAGCTTGAAAGAGTCCAGCACTATTTGAGCTGGGTGCTACTCTTACCATTTGGACTAGGAGAGGCACGTACCATATGGAACATGAGAGGCTAGTACCATGTGCAGTACAGAGCAGCGTCCGCACATGCGCAATAGAGCAGTGTCCAGAATAGCAGTGACTAGGCCTGCAAGCTCCCACGCATACTAATGAAGGTCTTTGTTTTGTTCCCCTATATAGGGCCGGGACCACAGCAGCACACACAGCCAGGGAAGCCTGCACACAGTAGGGGGTAGTGAAATCCACCAGAGCCCTTAAAAGTAACTACTCTCCTCCTGCAGCTGAACTCTGTGAGGGATGTTAGCCCGTTGATGCTGCGCATAGACTGCCCCACCGCCCAGCCACCCTCCCAACCAAGGCTGGCCCTTAATTTATTGTCTGTTCCCTATGACATCATCACTTCCTGCTACCATTGTTTCTAATTCCCTACTTCTCCATTAGCAGGTTATACTCACCGGCCACTAGAAGATATTTTCCTGCTTGCTCCCTATTCACTTCAAATTCCCACTTCCTCTCCTAACCCTTGAGCTCTTCTATCCACCCCTGCTACTCCACTCCTTCACTCTCATCCCTGCTTAGTCCATATCACTGCTCCATACCCCTAACCTTAACCTGGGCTACTACGCTGCTACTATACACCTTTCCCCCTGCTGTCCACCTCCCAGCCCAACTTCCTATTCCCCCTGTGACCACTAGAAGTCACTATTTTACCCCTCCACCCAGCTTCAGACCTAGCCTACTCCAGCCCCCAAATGCCTGGATTTCCATTTTATCCTGGCCCAAGGACACTCCCCCCCCCCCAAGAGTCTTGAACCTGGTACCCTATGCACCAAAGTCCACAGCCCTACCACTACTTCAAAGTGACAGTCACCCTCTTAGAGGCACAGCCAAGACCCTTATACAATTCACCACTATTACAAATATAGGCATCATGCATACACATCCACTTCTACAGTGCCTCACTATTTTAGCCATCCTGGTGCTCGCCTTTCTCTGCCCAGATGACAATCCCAGCCCTCAGCACCCCAGACCACCCTATCTTATCTCAACCCCTCCCCACTCTTGCCTCATGCCCTAGGCCCTGGCACCCACCTCCAGGCATCCCTCCCAACCCCTCTGCCTACCCGGGCCCTCCCTGGACCCACCTTCTCACCGCCATTCTTACCCTTCGTGCCCTACCCATTCCCTGTACCCCTGCGGCCTCACCCTTATCGACGTCCAGCTAAGGATGCCTATGACTATCGCCCCCTGGTTAGAATTATTACTCTGCTACTGCTGCTCTTTGGAAATGTCCTTCCCAACCTGGGCCCTACTCCTACCAGCCCACCCAAGACATTGTCCTCAGGACTCTGCATTTCCTCCCTGAATATCTGCAACTTGCAGAAAAAATCTGCTGCGCTCCAGTGCTGGGTCATTCTACACCAGCCTGACATTATTACCCTTGTGGAGACCTGGCTTTTCAAATCCACCCCCCCCCCCCGATTCCTTTGTCTCACTCCATGGGTACACCCTCTACCGGAAGGATCGAGTATGCAAACGCTAGGGTGGCTGTGCTGTCTTCATATGTGACACTATTGTTGGTCATGCGCTCCCTGCCCCCAAGCTCGATAATGGTGCCCAGGCCCTCACCCTCAAACTCATTCCTGATCCCTCTAGGGGACCGCTGTACCTCACAGTCTCCTATGTTCCCCCAAGGAACCAGAACCTGGCAATCTCATCTCTCACAGATTATCTCACCACCCTCCCCCACAAAGCAGAACAAGTCCTTGTTGGGGACCTCAATGTCAATTGGCTTAGTCCCTCTGCCTCCCAAGCAAGGGACACCTTCGCTGCCCTTGACCTGACCCAACTAGTCTCCCAGCCCACTAGACTCAATCACTGTAGTGAAACCAGCACCCTCCTGGATGTCATAGTCACCAACCGCCCCCACAAAATCCAGGACAGAAAATTCCTCCCTAACTCTTTAAGTGACCACTCCCCCATCCTATTCCTCTGGTCCACCTCTACCCCCAAAACCACCCTCTGCAGGTGCCTCCGCCTGGGTGGCCTGAATAAACTCAAGCAATTCCTTGCCCAGATTGACTGGTCCCCCATCAACCAGGCACCCAGCATCGACTCTGCCCTCGACCTTTTCACACAGGCTTTTAACAAGGCCTGTGATCTGTACGCAACGCTTACCAGACTCTGCACCAAAAAGCAAAATGCATCATGGATCTCCCCTGCCCTACTCCAAAAATTCAGGGAAAGGGATAACCTCTGGCACCTAGCCACTGAGACCGGCAGGACGGCAGACAGGCAAGCCTACAATGCTGCATGGAATAGGTGCATGTGAGCCATCCATAAGGCCAAGACTGCTCACTACCAGGCCGCCCTCATCTTCTCATGGGGGTCTGCCTGGACCTTTTGGGACAATATTAAAAAACGGAATGGGAAATCTCGCTCCCCTTCCCCGTCCCAGCTTACTATGGACAGTTCTGTTACCACTGACCCCCTTAACATAGTTAACTGCCTTAACACCTCCTTTACAGACCTTAGCTCTATCCTTCCCAGTAATTTCTTCGACCCAGCTCCCAATTCACATCCCCCTGTCCTTCAACGTCCCCGGTTCTACTTGTGCAAAATATCTACTCATGAAGCCAGACCATTCCTTCTAAAAGCATTGGGCAGCAACAGCCCAAGCAACGATTCCTTGGATCCCAAAATACTACGACTGGTCCTGGATGACATCCTAGTCCCACTTACGAGCTTACTAAACTGATCCCTCTGCCTGGGACAATTTCCCAGTGTTTGGAAAATGGCTGTTGTCACATCTATTCATAAAGTGGGGGGGACTGGTCCAACCCCAGCAACTATCTGCCAATTTCCATCCTTCCCCCACTCTCCAAAGCCACAGAAAAAGTGGTGGCTACACAGCTCACCGAGTATCTGACTAAATATGCTGTTCTGTGCTCACAGCAGCATGGTTTCTGTGCAGGCCATAGCACTGGTACAGCTTATTGGAATTCTCCAACTTTCTGCATTCCTCTCTTGACTCTGGCAACCTTGCTGGAGCAGTGTTCATTGACCTCTCAAAGGCCTTTACCATCCCCTCCTACTTGATGCCCTATACCATATCGGTTTCTCTACTGGTCCCCTCACCTGGTGCTCTAGCTACCTATCAGCCCATTCCCAGTGCGTCAAAATCAATGGGACACTCTCAGAAACGCACCCTGTCCGCTCCGGGGTCCCCCAAGGCTCCATCGTGGGCCCCCTACTTTTTAGTCTCTACCTAAACACCCTGCCCAGTGCCTGCTCTGGCAAAATTCTTCTGTATGCAGATGATGCCATTCTTTATGCCTCTCACTGAAATTCTGCCTCCCTCCAGGACTCTCTCCAACACACCTTCAACCAAGCAGAAAGCTGGTTCAGGAAGCACAGACTTGTCATTAATCTCAAAAAGACCAAGTGGAAGGTCTTCTCCCACCATCAAAACAAAGCAAGAAATAACCCCCTCCTTATCCTACCGAGCACTCAACACCCACTCGAGCAAGTGCACACCTACAAATATTTTATGGCCTACCAGTATATGGAGCCGCTGATTACACAGCACTCAATAAGATCCGACTCACTCTGAACAAGGCCTGTAGATTACTGACCAGTGCCCCCAGGCTCACTCACACTTGTCATCTCTGTTCCACTGTTAATCTCCTCAACCTGGAAGAACGTCTCCACTACCAAACCTGCCTCCTAGCCAAGAAAATTCTGCTCAGGCTCTCCACCCCCCCCCGGGGTATCTGTCTCCCTTCAACATACCTCCCCCACAGTCTCCCCCCGCAGCTTGGATAAGGCCATTCTACTGGTACCCAGAACTAGGACCTCCCTAGCTCAGAGATCCTTTTGCTACAGGGCCCCTTCCTGGTTTAACACTCTTCCTGTAACCATCACTAACACTCCCAAAATTGCCTTCTTCAAAACTGCTCTTCGGAACCACCTATTCACCACCCGCTGTTGTTCCTGTCACTAACAGGCTGCTCGCATATCACTGAGTGCACTTCGACAATGTCCTCCGGACTGCCTCCTCCGCCCCCACCTGGTTTCCTTCATTCTCCCCTGCCAGATACCTGTATTTATGTAACTACTGTTTTATGAGATGTACAAAATATATGTAACAATGTCTGTATACTACTGTGTAAAATCTATACGTCAACCTACTGTAATACTGTAACACTGTTGTCCTCTCTGTGACGAGGTACCTTTGTAAATGATCCTCTGGTTCAAAGGTTGCAAATCCGATTGTACCAATAAATAAATAAATGTGGGTTGGGTGAGGCAGGTACTGTGCTGGTTGAGAGAGGCCGGACAGTGTGGAATGGGAGAGGTTGCTACTTTGTGGATTGGTGAGGCTAGTACCATATGGGTTGTGAGGTTGGTACTGTGTGGGTCTGACATGTTTGGTACCATGTGAGTTGAATGAGACTGGTACTGAGTGGTTTGGCAATGGCTGGCATTGTAAGGGTTAGTAGATGCTACCATGTGAGTTGGGGGAACTCTCTTGTTTTTTTTTTACCCCCTTCGGTCTGCCCACCACATGCCTGTCATGCCTTAGTGCTTCCCCATTCAGTTCTGGTGGCTGGAAAGAACCTCCACCCCCCCAATGGACCCTCAAAGAGTGAGGCCTTCTCCCAAGGCTTCATAGTAGTTTGTGCCTCCGTTGCATTCCAAGATGAACATATGGACAAACTAGCCAGCAGAAGAAGACCTTATGGTCTAGCAAGTTCTTGATTACACTTGCTGTGCCCCTGATACCATGTTTACAGTGGTGCCCCCTCCACGTCAACCCTGAACCTCCTCAGCACCCTGTCCCATCCTCTGTTGGAACTCCCACCATTTTTTTTGTGAAGACCTCTAACGAGAGTCCATTTCATCCCGACACTGCCCTCTCTCTAAAGTGTCCTCTGACCTCCTTCTTGACTCCTCCCCCCTTAAAACAGTGCCCCCTTGTGGTCTTATAATTACTGAGATCGAGAAGTTCCCAGGTATCCTCCTTGTTTATACCTTTAAGGTATTTGAAAGTTTAAATCATGTCCACTGTCTCCCTCCTCTCCTCGAGTGAGTACGTGTTAAATTCTCTGCGGCTGTTCTCATATATCCTGCCTTACTGTCCTTGAGTCACCCTTGTCGCCCTCCTCATTTTTCATGACATTTTATTGTATTCATACGTTTAAAGATTACATACAACATCAGCATAGTCATACACCGACATTCATATTTAGTATTTGCTTTCATTTCACAACATTACTAACAACATTTTATCTAATATTTGGATTAAGTCCTTCTGCAGAACCCCCGTTTATTTTGTTTCATCAGAAATATTTTTTGCTTTAGGTTATTGTCAGTAAGATCCCTTATGCTTATTCCTTTTGCATTAAAACCTGAACATAACTATACATTAGTTTCAGATAGTGTATTACTGCACCCATTTTCACTTCCTCTGTGGTTACTTTGTCCTTTTCCATATATATTTGTTTACCAGTAGCTTGGACCTGTAACCTTGGGGGGGCTGTATTCCCTTGTAACCAACCAGTGTAGCAGATCACAGCATGCTTCTCCACGATTCACCTTGTGATAAGAGATGAGGTTCTTTAGGGGCATTTACAGGTGTATTAGATAAACTGGTTTCTTTACACTACCGGTGTGAGTGTTACCAATTACGTTTCCTCAGGGACAGCAGTCAAGCCATCCAGTTGACCACATTTCCTCATATATACGTTATGTGCATTCCTTAGGCTATGCAAGATTTTTTTTAAGTTGAAATGTCTCCAAGGCATCTTGTAGCCATTCGTTATACGTAGGTTTCCTTTTATCTAGTCACAGTTTTAAGATTTGTCATGTGGTAATGTTTGCAGTTAGACAGATGCAATGTCTTCTTCTGACCGCAACTTCACCATCACTTACTCTCCCCAGGGTGGACCTCTCTGGGGTGGATGGATCTTGCATACCTAATAACAGGGTGAGCTCGTGTTTTGGTTCCCCAGGGTGCACCTCTCTGGGGTGGATAGATCTTGCATACCTAATAACAGGGTGAGCTTGTGTTTTGGTTCCCCAGGGTGCACCTCTCTGGGGTGGATAGATCTTGCATACCTAACAACAGGGTGAGCTCGTGTTTTGGTTCCCCAGGGTGCACCTCTCTGGGGTGGATGGATCTTGCATACCTAACAATAGGGTGAGCTCGTGTTTTGGTTCCCCAGGGTGCACCTCTCTGGGGTGGATGGATCTTACATACCTAACAACAGGGTGAGCTCGTGTTTTGGTTCCCCAGGATGCACATCTCTGGGGTGGATGGCTCTTGCATACCTAACAACGCGGTGAGCTCGTGTTTTGGTTCCCCAGAGTGCACCTCTCTGGGGTGGATGGCTCTTATGTACCTAACAACAGGGTAAGCTCGTGTTTTGGTTCCCCAGGGTGCACCTCTCTGGGGTGGATAGATCTTGCATACCTAATAACAGGGTGAGCTCGTGTTTTGGTTCCCCAAGGTGCACCTCTCTGGGGTGGATGGATTTTGCATACCTAACAACAGGGTGAGCTCGCATTTTGGTTTTTGCTTTAAAGGCTCTTTATTCTTCCAGTCCAGGGGCGGCTGGTCAGCCCTGTCCCAGTCTCCCTGAGCCGGCCACTGTCTTCCCCCGAGACCTACCCTGAGTCAGTGTTCTCCCATGAATATCCCATCATGGTGGGACTGCAGGGAGGGGGTCTGTCCCCCCCCCGTCCCCCATACACATATCCAAATTGCACTGAGGCTTGGTCCAGGTGACAGGCGGACCCAGGCAGATCAGGCAAGGCCTCATTAAGCCCGCGACTTCTCTTCTAGTTGTTGCCCCACCCCTGCCATAGGACATCCAGTGAGTGTGTGAAGACACACAGAGCATTCCTCGACTCCCTCCCGCCCCTCATGCCACCTGTTCTGCACTACCACCAGGCCTCCACCTGATGGCAGTCGTAGGCTGGGCTGACATGCCAGCACACTACTGGGAGAGGAGAGCAGTCCATTGGACGGTTGATCCTCTCCCACCCTTACCAACCCCATACAACTCGAGCTCGTTCCCAAACTCGAGTCGCTGGCATGGGAAAATGTAATGTGCACAAAACACTTCAGCCCTCTTTGCCACCAGGCCAGTGAAGTTGAGCTTGCTTTTGATTTCATTCCAGAATGTTCTAATCTCTGAGCAATCCCAAAGTATGTGCATCAATGTGCTAACCTCTTTTTTGCATTTGTAGCGAGGGAATGTTGCTATACTTTTCATTTTAAAGAGTTTATGTGGTGTATAGTATAGGCTATTGGTAATTTTGAATTTCTGGATTTTCAAATCTTGGATCTAGAAAATTTCCAGATGTTCTTCCATTTCCATTGTGTTGTGTCCATTATAAGTACTTTGCACCAGTTCCACCAAGCCGCTTCGACAGAAATTCTGCAGCCTTTACAACAACGACATTTCGTTGACCACGATCGTGGTCACCATTGTGCATTCAGGAAAAGTGGTTTTGTTTTCTGGGGCTGTGCCCTCTAATCCTATGTGAGGGGCTCTGCCCCTGCACCCCTCCCAATTAAATATAATCCAACTCCAGTGAGGTTGTTTCAGGAAAGTACAAGACAAAGAGACTGTGCCATGGTCCTGTGCAACCATTACAGCGTACTGTCGGATTTGTTGCTGTAATGGTCATTGCGGTAAATGTTTCGCTGTCCGAACAGTATCCGCCACCACTCTACTGTCTCTTCCATTTTGCCATGAATTTTGTAAATCAGGCATAAATACCACTGTGAGACCAAGCATTCGGATTGTATGTTGCTATTTACTTCATCCACCCATGGGCCAGTATCCTCTGTTAAGCTCCTCTTTCCCCAGTGATTCTTTACTGTATGTTGTACTCGCAACAGTAAGTAAGCAGCGGTAGGTCTGAGGTCAAAGTTGTTTCAAAGTTCTCTGAACTTGATAAACTTGAATCTGTTAATTAGCTGTGCTACCACTGTTCCCTTCTCCTTCCAATGTTCATTTTTAATATATTTTATTGTTTATCTTCAAGTCATTTCCCCATAAAGACTGGTTGAGGTTCTATTTAAACGAGGTGCCAGTAGCGTTCATGGTTCTCGCAAATATTTTGTGTGTGTAATGTATGGGCCATTTCTTCAATGTAGGAGGCAGAGAGCTGTATATTAGGGATCCTATATCCGTGTCTGCCTCTTTACAAGTGTCTCTTTCTGTTTTCACCCCGCTTGGTATATAGGTGTTTGACATATCCCCATTCTGTTGTGCAAGCCATTTACTCACAATCCTCAGTTATGTAGCACTGTTGTATGCTGATAAATCCAGGACTTTCCATCCTCCCTCTTCTGCCAATCTTGCTAATCTCTGTAGTCTGTAATGAGCTTTCTTACCAGCCCACATAAAGTTATTAATCAACCTGTGTATCTGTTTTATCCATTCCCTGGAGACAGTGTCATGCAACATGCTCAGGAGAAACAGTACCCTTGGCAGTAAATTCATTTCGACAGAGTGCATCCTTTGCCTCATGGCTATGGGCAGCTTGTTCCATATGTCTGTATCCAGTTTCAGATTCTGTAGTAACACTTTGGTATTTATATCTGCTCTTTCTTTTGCTGTGGGGCATAATTCAATACCCAGGTAGGTTTTATTCTTCAGCCACCACTTCAGTCCTAGACCTTCAATTGTTCTTTTAGACACTGCAGTGATTAATTAGTAGAACTTCCGACTTTGCTATATTTAATTTATATCCAGAAGACTGACCACATTTTTGGATTACTGCTAGAACTCCAGTTACTGATTTTTTCTGGATAAGAGACTGAAAGTATTTCATCCTCTACATATGTGCTGTTATTTTATGGGGTTTACTCTTGTGTCTGATTCCAGTTATCCCTCATCTAGTTGGATCATTTGTAAGAACCGTTCCAGTGCCAAATTGAATGGGGGGGGCGCAAAAGAGGGTACCCGTATCATGTACCTCGAGTTAATATGAATGGTGTTGATCTAAGCTCATTCATTAGTACCAGTGCTTTAGGGTCCTGATAGAGTAGTTTAACCATTTTAATGAAGACTGGGGGAATGCCTTGTTTTCTAAGGATGTTAAATAAATATATCCGTGTCTCCCCAAGTAACAAGTGCAGCTGGGGTGTTCATGCTTTTGGCAATTTCTGAGGGGTATGTTACTTTCCTTGTATTATCAGATATCTGGCTACCCATCATGAATCCAGTTTGTACAGTCAAAGTTTGTAGGTCAAAGGACTTGGAGATTAGTGAAGGTCACTGCTCAACTACCAAGGGCCTTGTTAGTCGAGTGGAGACCTTCATTAATTTCTAACTGTCCATTCTTGAGCTTAAATCCAAGGGAAATCATGCCCCATTCATTTCAATGGGGCACGCCCCCATGCTCTCCCTGGTCACACGTCATTACGTGCTTGAGCGTGGGGGTATGTCAGCAGGACCGGGGCACTCAGAAATGATCGGGCAGCCCATCTCTATGTGAAAGTTGTGAGCGATATTACAACGGCATAGGCTGCTATTAATTCTTAAAACCTGGCTAGAATATCTATCACTGAGGGCAGCTACCACAATATGTGCGTAGTACTGCTTTCAGCTAGGTCAGAAAATCTCTAAGATAATGCAGCAGAAGGTAATTTTTTTACTTTTATAAGGCAGCAGGAGTGGAGCTTTCAACAGTCAGCTTCTGCTCCCCCAGGCTGCATCAAGTGACTCCTCATCACCCTCCTCTGAACTGCGTGGTGTTGGTTGAAATCCTTTCTCAGGTAGGGGCTGCAGTATTATACATAGTATTCCAGGTGTGGTCATACCAAGGATCTGTACAGCAGCAGTATAACCCCCTCTAGTCTGCTTGTGAGCCCTCCTGCAATGCAACCTAGCATTCTGTTTGCCTTGGCCACTGCCTTCCTACGCTGTGTGGCCTATTTAAGGTTGCTGATGATGGCTATCCCCAAGTCCTTTTCCTCCTCTGATTCGGTGACACTGACCCCCTCTAGACTGTACTCGACCCTCAGCTTCGTCCTTCCTATATGCATGACCTCGCACTCTTTTGTACTCAACCCCAGCTGTCAGACACCTGACCACCTCTCCAGCCTTGCCAGGTCCTCCTTTAGGTCTTGCACCCCTTTCTCTGTGTCCACCCTCCCACAGAACTTGGTGTTGTCTGCAAAGAGGCAGATCTTGCCTTTAACACTGTCCCTAGTGTCATTAGTAAACACATTAAATAAAACTGTTCTGAACACTGACCCCTGCGGGACACCACTTGTAACTTCTCTTATATTAAGAAACCCCCAGCTCCCCACCCTCTGGGTCCTACTGTTGAGCCAATTTGCCACTGACCTGGTTAATTTGCTCTCTGCCCCTAGGTCCTCCAAATTCCGGATCAACCTTTTATGGCGCACTGAGTTGAAGGCCTTGCTGAAATCCAAATACAGAATGTCACCCGCCTGACTCTTGTCCACCACTGCCATTACCTAGTCAGTTGGTCTGACAGGAACTCACAGACATGAACCCACACTGTCTCTTGTCCTGTAGTCCGTTGATTTCAAGGAACTCAACTAGTCTTTCCTTCAGAATAGTCTCCATCAGTTTACCCACAATGGAGGTCAGACTGACCTGCCTGTAGTTCCCAGGGTCATTCCTGGGCCCACTCTGGTGCTGCGGCGGTGTCATCCCTGGGCCCACTCTGGTGCAGTGGCAGGGTTATCCCTGGGCCCACTCTGGTGCAACGGCAGTGTCATCCCTGGGCCCACTCTGGTGCAGTGGCAGGGTCATCCCTGGGCCCACTCTGGTGCAGCGGCAGGGTCATCCCTGGGGCCACTCTGGTGCTGCGGCAGGTTCATCCCTGGGTCCACTCTGGTGCAGTGGCAGGGTCATCCCTGGGTCCACTGTGGTGCAGCAGCAGGGTCATCCCTGGATCCACTCTGGTGCAGCGGCAGGGTCATCCCTGGGCCCACTCTGGTGCAACGGCAGTGTCATCCCTGGGCCCACTCTGGTGCAGTGGCAGGGTCATCCCTGGGCCCACTCTGGTGCAGCGGCAGTGTCATCCCTGGGCCCACTCTGGTGCTGCGGCAGGGTCATCCCTGGGTCCACTCTGGTGCAGCGGCAGGGTCATCCCTGGGTCCACTCCGGTGCAGTGGCAGGGTCATCCCTGGGTCCACTCTGGTGCAGCGGCAGGGTCATCCCTGGGCCCACTCTGGTGCTGTGGCAGGGTCATCCCTGGGTCCACTCTGGTGCAGTGGCAGGGTTATCCCTGGGTCCACTCTGGTGCAGCGGCAGGGTCATCCCTGGGCCCACTCTGGTGCAGTAGCAGGGTTGTCCCTGGGCCCACTCTGGTGCAGTGGTATCACATGCACCCTTTTCCACTCCTGTGTTACCACCACCCCCCAGGGTCATCCCTGGGCCCACTCTGGTGCAGCGGCAGGGTCATCCCTGGGCCCACTCTGGTGCTGGGCGGCAGGGTCATCCCTGGGTCCACTCTGGCAGCCGCAGGGTCATCCCTGGGTCCACTCTGGTGCAGCGGCAGGGTCATCCCTGGGCCCACTCTGGTGCTGTGGCAGGGTCATCCCTGGGCCCACTCTGGTGCAGTGGCAGGGTTATCCCTGGGTCCACTCTGGTGCAGCGGCAGGGTCATCCCTGGGCCCACTCTGGTGCAGTGGCAAGGTTATCCCTAGGCCCACTCTGGTGCAACGGCAGTGTCATCCCTGGGCCCACTCTGGTGCTGCTGCAGGGTCATCCCTGGGTCCACTCTGGTGCTGCAGCAGGGTCATCCCTGGGTTCACTCTGGAGCAATGGCAGTGTCATCCCTGGGTCCACTCTGGTGCAGCGGCAGGGTCGTCCCTGGGCCCACTCTGGTGCAGTGGCAGGGTTGTCCCTGAGCCCACTCTGGTGCAGTGGTATCACATGCACCCTTTTCCACTCCTGTGTTACCCCCCCAGGGTCGTCCCTCGGCCCACTCTGGTACAGCGGCAGGGTCGTCCCTGGGCCCACTCTGGTGCAGCGGCAGGGTCATCCCTGGGTCCACTCTGGTGCAGCGGCAGGGTCATCCCTGAGCCCACTCTGGTGCAGCAGTATCACATGCATCCTTTTCCACTCCTGTGTTACCACCCCCCGCAGGGTTGTCCCTGGGCCCACTCTGGTGCAGTGGCAGGGTTGTTCCTGGGCCCACTCTGGTGCAGTGGTATCACATGCATCCTTTTCCACTCCTGTGTTACCCCCGCAGGGTTGTCCCTGGGCCCACTCTGGTGCAGTGGTATCACATGCATCCTTTTCCACTTCTGTGTTAGCCCCCCCCAAGGGTCGTCCCTGGGCCCACTCTGGTGCAGTGGCAGGGTTGTCCCTGGGCCCACTCTGGTGCAGTGGTATCACATGCACCCTTTTCCACTCCTGTGTTCCCCCGGCAGGGCGTCCCTGGGCCCACTCTGGTGCAGTGGCAGGGTCATCCTGGGCCCACTCTGGTGCAATGGCAGTGTCATCCTGGGTCCACTCTGGTGCAGCGGCAGGGTCATCCCTGGGTCCACTCTGGTGCAGCGGCAGGGTCATCCCTGAGCCCACTCTGGTGCAGCGTATCACATGCACCCTTTTCCACTCCTGTGTTACCCCCACAGGGTTGTCCCTGGGCCCACTCTGGTGCATCAGCAGGGTTGTCCCTGGGCCCACTCGTGCAGCGGCAGGGTTGTTCCCTGGGCCCATTCTGGTGCAGCGGCAGGGTCGTCCCTGGGCCCACTCTGGTGCAGTGGCAGGGTTGTCCCTGGGCCCACTCTGGTGCAGTAGTATCACATGCATCCTTTTCCACTCCTGTGTTACCACCCCCGCAGGGTTGTCCCTGGGCCCACTCTGGTGCAGCGGCAGGGTCATCCCTGGGCCCACTCTGGTGCAGTAGCAGGGTTGTCCCTGGGCCCACTCTGGTGCAGTGGTATCACATGCACCCTTTTCCACTCCTGTGTTACCCCCGCAGGGTTGTCCCTGGGCCCACTCTGGTGCAGTGGCAGGGTTGTCCCTGGGCCCACTCTGGTGCAGTAGCAGGGTTGTCCCTGGGCCCACTCTGGTGCAGTGGTATCACATGCACCCTTTTCCACTCCTGTGTTACCACCCCCCCGCAGGGTCGTCCCTGGGCCCACTCTGGTGCAGTGGCAGGGTTGTCCCTGGGCCCACTCTGGTGCAGTAGTATCACATGCATCCTTTTCCACTCCTGTTACCACCCCCCGCAGGGTTGTCCCTGGGCCCACTCTGGTGCAGCGGCAGGGTCATCCCTGGGCCCACTCTGGTGCAGTAGCAGGGTTGTCCCTGGGCCCACTCTGGTGCAGTGGTATCACATGCACCCTTTTCCACTCCTGTGTTACCACCCCCCCGCAGGGTGATCCCTGGGCCCACTCTGGTGCAGCGGCAGGGTCATCCCTGGGCCCACTCTGGTGCTGCGGCAGGGTCATCCCTGGGTCCACTCTGGTGCAGCGGCAGGGTCATCCCTGGGTCCACTCTGGTGCAGCGGCAGGGTCATCCCTGGGCCCACTCTGGTGCTGTGGCAGGGTCATCCCTGGGCCCACTCTGGTGCAGTGGCAGGGTTATCCCTGGGTCCACTCTGGTGCAGCGGCAGGGTCATCCCTGGGCCCACTCTGGTGCAGTGGCAAGGTTATCCCTAGGCCCACTCTGGTGCAACGGCAGTGTCATCCCTGGGCCCACTCTGGTGCTGCTGCAGGGTCATCCTGGGTCCACTCTGGTGCTGCAGCAGGGTCATCCCTGGGTTCACTCTGGTGCAATGGCAGTGTCATCCCTGGGTCCACTCTGGTGCAGCGGCAGGGTCGTCCCTGGGCCCACTCTGGTGCAGTGGCAGGGTTGTCCCTGAGCCCACTCTGGTGCAGTGGTATCACATGCACCCTTTTCCACTCCTGTGTTACCCCCCCCGCAGGGTCGTCCCTCGGCCCACTCTGGTACAGCGGCAGGGTCGTCCCTGGGCCCACTCTGGTGCAGCGGCAGGGTCATCCCTGGGTCCACTCTGGTGCAGCGGCAGGGTCATCCCTGAGCCCACTCTGGTGCAGCAGTATCACATGCATCCTTTCCACTCCTGTGTTACCACCCCCCGCAGGGTTGTCCCTGGGCCCACTCTGGTGCAGTGGCAGGGTTGTTCCTGGGCCCACTCTGGTGCAGTGGTATCACATGCATCCTTTTCCACTCCTGTGTTCCCCCCCCCGCAGGGTTGTCCCTGGGCCCACTCTGGTGCAGTGGTATCACATGCATCCTTTTCCACTTCTGTGTTAGCCCCCTCCATGGGTCGTCCCTGGGCCCACTCTGGTGCAGTGGCAGGGTTGTCCCTGGGCCCACTCTGGTGCAGTGGTATCACATGCACCTTTTTCCACTCCTGTGTTACCCCCGCAGGGTCGTCCCTGGGCCCACTCTGGTGCAGTGGCAGGGTTGTCCCTGGGCCCACTCTGGTGCAGTAGTATCACATGCATCCTTTTCCACTCCTGTTACCACCCCCCGCAGGGTTGTCCCTGGGCCCACTCTGGTGCAGCGGCAGGGTCATCCCTGGGCCCACTCTGGTGCAGTAGCAGGGTTGTCCCTGGGCCCACTCTGGTGCAGTGGTATCACATGCACCCTTTTCCACTCCTGTGTTACCACCCCCCCGCAGGGTGATCCCTGGGCCCACTCTGGTGCAGCGGCAGAGTCATCCCTGGGCCCACTCTGGTGCTGCGGCAGGGTCATCCCTGGGTCCACTCTGGTGCAGCGGCAGGGTCATCCCTGGGTCCACTCTGGTGCAGCGGCAGGGTCATCCCTGGCCCACTCTGGTGCTGTGGCAGGGTCATCCCTGGGCCCACTCTGGTGCAGTGGCAGGGTTATCCCTGGGTCCACTCTGGTGCAGCGGCAGGGTCATCCTGGGCCCACTCTGGTGCAGTGGCAAGGTTATCCCTAGGCCCACTCTGGTGCAAGGCAGTGTCATCCTGGGCCCACTCTGGTGCTGCTGCAGGTCATCCCTGGGTCCACTCTGGTGCTGCAGCAGGGTCATCCCTGGGTTCACTCTGGTGCAATGGCAGTGTCATCCCTGGGTCCACTCTGGTGCAGCGGCAGGGTGGTCCTGGGCCCACTCTGGTGCAGTGGCAGGGTTGTCCCCTGAGCCCACTCTGGTGCAGTGGTATCACATGCACCCTTTTCCACTCCTGTGTTACCCCCGCAGGGGGTCGTCCCTGCCCACTCTGGTACAGCGGCAGGGTCGTCCCTGGGCCCACTCTGGTGCAGCGGCAGGGTCATCCCTGGGTCCACTCTGGTGCAGCGGCAGGGTCATCCCTGAGCCCACTCTGGTGCAGCAGTATCACATGCATCCTTTTCCACTCCTGTGTTACCACCCCCCGCAGGGTTGTCCCTGGGCCCACTCTGGTGCAGTGGCAGGGTTGTTCCTGGGCCCACTCTGGTGCAGTGGTATCACATGCATCCTTTTCCACTCCTGTGTTCCCCCGCAGGGTTGTCCCTGGGCCCACTCTGGTGCAGTGGTATCACATGCATCCTTTTCCACTTCTGTGTTAGCCCCCCCCATGGGTCGTCCCTGGGCCCACTCTGGTGCAGTGGCAGGGTTGTCCCTGGGCCCACTCTGGTGCAGTGGTATCACATGCACCCTTTTCCACTCCTGTGTTACCCCCCCCCGGCAGGGTCGTCCCTGGGCCCACTCTGGTGCAGTGGCAGGGTCATCCCTGGGCCCACTCTAGTGCAATGGCAGTGTCATCCCTGGGTCCACTCTGGTGCAGCGGCAGGGTCATCCCTGGGTCCACTCTGGTGCAGCGGCAGGGTCATCCCTGAGCCCACTCTGGTGCAGCGGTATCACATGCACCCTTTTCCACTCCTGTGTTACCCCCACAGGGTTGTCCCTGGGCCCACTCTGGTGCATCAGCAGGGTTGTCCCTGGGCCCACTCTGGTGCAGTGGCAGGGTTGTCCCTGGGCCCATTCTGGTGCAGCGGCAGGGTCGTCCCTGGGCCCACTCTGGTGCAGTGGCAGGGTTGTCCCTGGGCCCACTCTGGTGCAGTAGTATCACATGCATCCTTTTCCACTCCTGTGTTACCACCCCCCGCAGGGTTGTCCCTGGGCCCACTCTGGTGCAGCGGCAGGGTCATCCCTGGGCCCACTCTGGTGCAGTAGCAGGGTTGTCCCTGGGCCCACCCTGGTGCAGTGGTATCACATGCACCCTTTTCCACTCCTGTGTTACCCCCCCGCAGGGTTGTCCCTGGGCCCACTCTGGTGCAGTGGCAGGGTTGTCCCTGGGCCCACTCTGGTGCAGTAGCAGGGTTGTCCCTGGGCCCACTCTGGTGCAGTGGTATCACATGCACCCTTCTCACTCCTGTGTTACCACCCCCCAGCAGGGTCGTCCCTGGGCCCACTCTGGTGCAGTGGCAGGTTGTCCCTGGCCCACTCTGGTGCAGTAGTATCACATGCATCCTTTTCCACTCCTGTGTTACCACCCCCACAGGGTTGTCCCTGGGCCCACTCTGGTGCAGCGCAGGGTCATCCCTGGGCCCACCTGGTGCAGTAGCAGGGTTGTCCCTGGGCCCACTCTGGTGCAGTGGTATCACATGCACCCTTTCCACTCCTGTGTTACCACCCCCGCAGGGTTGTCCCTGGGCCCACTCTGGTGCAATGGCAGGGTTGTCCTGGGCCCACTCTGGTGCAGTAGCAGGGTTGTTCTGGGCCCACTCTGGTGCAGTGGTATCACATGCACCTTCCACTCTGTGTTACCACCCCGCAAGGTTGTCCCTGGGCCCACTCTGGTGCAGCGGCAGGGTTGTCCCTGGGCCCACTCTGGTGCAGTGGTATCACATGCATCCTTTTCCACTCCTGTGTTACCACCCCTGTATCCAAAGAGCTGCTGAACAGGTTTGCCAGCAGACCCATCTGTTCCCTCAGCACTCTTGGGTGCATGCCATCCAGGCCTGAGGATTTGTTTGCCTTTAGGGACAAGAGCCCTTTCCTAACCCTTTCCTCCGTTATCCTGTCCTCTGCCATGTTCCCCCTTCCTCCCCTCCTGCCTCGTGGCACTGGTCCATCCTTTTCTTTCATAACTGACAGGCATGCCAGGTGCCAAGGATGATGTGCACACATCCACAATCCCCCCCCCCCATATTTTTATTACCCGCTGTCCTCCCATGCACGTAGCATAGGTGTTCTGGATGGGGAATGGGATGTTGCCATGTGGTTACCCATAACATCCAAATTCACCCTTTACCCACCACTGGAGGCGGCATTGATACAGCCAGGATGCTGCAGCTAGCTGCAACCCTCTGCAACATTCCTCAAGCACCATTAGCTGGAGGCAGTGATACAGTGAGGCTGCTGCAACCCTCCACATTATTCCCTAGGCTCCATTAGCACAAGAAATGGCTACAGCAAAGATGCTACAACCCTCTGCAGCGTTTCCTATGTGCCATTGGCCCAAGACTGTGAATCTGGCTCATGTAACAACCCCAAACAAATGAGTTTGATGCGCTACACTGGTACCATCTATCTGGGCTGAATTTGTATTCTTAATAGAGGTCTGCTTGGGCCACAAAGAGGACATCGCAGTCTCTGCTTCTGTGGGCTTTGCTCCTCCATCTCACCACCCTTCCCTGATGAATTTCCTGCAGTTCTGGCATGACATCTCACTGGAACTAGGAGTTAAAAGTCCACCCTCCACATTTTGTAAAATATTTTGGGTTGTTGCAGATTGCACCTTGGGGTGACAGTGGAAATAATGAGGGTCTCTCTCAAGTACAACCCCTAAATGCTGTTCCAGTTGTTGTTTGTCACAAACAGTATATAGCTTATGCCTACTGAGCTGACCCAGTCTGGCAGATGGGGTCACTTTTATTCTCCAGCCACATGCCTCCTCGGTCTGTGGTGACTCAGCTGTGAAGCAGCAGACCAAACAGAAGGCTCTTTTCCTTAATGTTTTCACATCAAATATCAACATTCAGTTACGCAAGGAGAGCAGAGTCATAAACGGAAACTCTGCCAGAACAAACACCCATCATTTCAGCACCCGAGTTAAAAAATGGGGAGGAGGGGGTGGCCACATGAAAGGGTGCACCAGACATTTAAACGGAATCAGTGCTGTTACCATTGTAATTGTTTAAATGTTACCATAGTGAGCCTTTAAATGGAATGTTGGGTTAGTTTAACAGATATCTGCAACAAAACCTATAAAATGTGTTTAAATGATGCAGGGACAGACATTTTGTAGATAGGAAGGGAGTTGTAGTGTCAGCCCTCCTTTGCAGTAACAGTGTGCAGTGTGGGGGGGGGATTGTTTAACCAGTGAAGGCACACTAAGCCAAAGCTTATTTCCAGGTGCGACCTGGGAACACAAGGAAGTTAAGTGACTTGCTCAGGGTCACACAGTATGCAAGTGGGGGCTGTGGGATTCAAACCCAGGTCTCCAGGTTTGCTGCTCAGAGCCCTAAACCGCTGTGCTATACTGCCTTCTATGAGTGACTAAGGGAATAAACTGCTTGAGCCAACAAGGATCCTGAGGAACCGTAACGAGAACTCGAGATTTTCTGTTTGGCAAAACTTTAAAAAATGGAACCCGCTGGCCCATCGGCGCAGCGGTTGGACTTCCACTTGCAACGCCAGCGATGTGGGTTCGGGAACAGACTCTGGTGCTGGACGGCCAGCCGGGGAGAGAAGGCTGAAGCATCGGATGACTGCTCGCCTTCTCTTGGGGGGAGGGTGAGGACGCGATCCGGCGATTGCTGACCCCTGGTGGAGGCTGGGGGCTCGGCAATGCGTGGGGTCCCACTAATCAACGAGGCATGGTGAATGTGGCATAAGCCTGATGTTAGTGGCACACCACGTCCCTGGGGAGCAAATGGGAAAGAGCCCCGGGGCTGACCAGATGATGGTCGCCAACTCCCACTGCTGCAAGACATCGGGCAGTGCACGAACCACCCTAGCAGCACCTGGGGCAAGTATGGTGCTGGCTGCCCTCCTGGTGCCTTCCCTCTCGGAGGAGGGGGACCTGCCTGGCAAATGGTTATGTCCGGGGGTTACCTGGGGGGGGGCTGCAATATAGGGTGAAGAGGTGGCTGTACCGAGGCAGTGTGGCATGGAGGGCATAGGAGGGCCTGAAGGAGAGGCCGGCCCGGAGCTGGGGGAGCAAAAAAGAATGGACCCTACAGCATTTCTTCCCAGTTTAACAGGCAGGATCTGTGCATGGACTATGGTACCCCTGCTTTTCTCTTCCACAGCTTCACTGCTGTCTGCACACTCAAGGCAGTGACATCATTACAACAACACCTTTGCATGGCTCAGTGGCTGGCACTCTTGCCTTAGCGCCAGAAAGACTGGATGCTTGGGGGTTCAAATCCTGCACCAGGCACTTGGGCTAATACCCAATACTGATACTGCTGTACTGCACTAGAGGGTGCAGCCCCTTGGATAAGACGTTGAACTGAGGTGCTATGTGCCTGTTGCATCTCACAATGATGTCGCTGGTGTCCCTGCAGACCCTGCACCCACCAACCTGGGATTTCTCCTGGTGACCAGATGTAACTCCAACACCTGTCCCAGCCTGAAGGGCCCTGTTGTGGAGAGTAAGCCATGAGGGCAATGTGGGGAACCAATACGAGAGGGCTGGCAATGGGGGGACTAAATGTAAGTCTTAGGAGAGGGGGTGATGGGGTTGGGGTGCAACAAGGATCCTGAAAGGGGGGAGGGCAAGGGCCAAGGCCAGCTGAGAGAAGGTGGATAAACAGATTAAAAAAAACAAAGCTAACCAAATGGCCAGTGCGTGCCCTCCATAGGATGAAGCTTATGAATTCAAACAAACATACAGACGTAACTGTAAGCTCTAAATGGTCATTAAGCACAGGATATACTTGTGATCCTTCTCGGGCCTCGTCTACATTCCCTTCTCCCCGTTCTATCCAAGTCTAAGAGTACAGTTACTCGCCATCACAGGGCTGGGTCTCAATTAGTTAGGCACAGTGACAGTTGCCCTGCTCCGAGTCCCATCATTCTTTGTAATTATTTACAAGACAATCAAATGGGTAATATTATTATATTCAAGGGTGTAGGCAGGCATACTCACTGTACACATTTGAGTACAGTTTTGCTGAGTGCCTGTCACAAGCCATATACCTTTCTGTTAACATTTGCATTCTAATCTGTAGTATATGGGTTACTTTAGGCCACTGAAGAGTGTCTCTGTTTAAACTTCTGTTGTTTAGGAGATAGATACATGTATAACCTCTCTAGATATTAGAATCATCATCTGACAACAGTCTGAATTGTTTGGAAGGGGGTTCCATTTGGAGAGGATGTGTACATTTTTTAATTGGGAGGGTGCAACTGTTGGAGACTGTGTACAAAACAGAAATTTCTGGCTACACCCATGATTATATTATAATATTATGCCATTGGTACAGTGATGCTGTAACAGTGACTCAATTAGAGTGAGACAGTTACGGCGACTACACTTGTAGCAAGCTGATTCTGCCGCTGACAGGTGTCTTGGGTCGACCCGTGTACTGCCGACAGGTGTATTACATCAGCTGGGGGTCAGCATTTTGTCTCCGTGTTCTCTGTCGGGGGGGGTCCATTGCGAGGGCTGCTGTCAGCATTTTGCTCCACAGTGTGTGCGCTGTGGAATTTGCTATAGTAATAAATGCGGAGGGGGGGTGGAGCCCCCCACATTTACAGTTCCAGTGTGGTGTTCGTTTGAATGCTGTTTTATTGGCGGTAGTTTTTGCTGTACCAGTGTTTCGCTTGCTTGGCTGTCACTCTAGGGGCTGTCACAGTTATGTTGTTACTGTAGGGGCCATCGCTGTTTTTTCTGACAAACCAGCTACTAAACAGAACTGCATAATCTACAATATAATTCTGGTAATCTTCCATTTTTTTTATTTGCATGAGGTTAATAATAGTACAATTATTTATTCTTTAAATGAATTCTAGACGTACATTAATGACATAGTTAATAGCACTAGTAATATTTGATTCTGAAAAGGTTTATAGTGTGCTCAGTATGTGTGTGTTTTGATCAGCACATTAGATAAAATGTAATGGCTGAGTGCTTTCAACGCCTGGAAGTGCAGTTGTTGCTGTACTATCAATGCACTGGAGTGTCTCATTGCACTTATAAAATAGGTTTGTGAGGGCACATTTTAAAAATTAAAAGCAAACTTTCAAAATAAGCCCCCCATTGGCACTACTGTCACTGTGCACAGGTCCTGCTCAATCCGGTTGCAGGAATTTCCCTGCCCATTTTATAATGTCTTCCAAAACACAACTGAGTATCCTAGTTTGTTTGCAGGTTTGTTAAATGATTTTATTTTTTACAAGTTTTGTATGCAGGACAACCTGAACTGAGATGCAGCATCTCATTTTCAGTGTTCTTTTCGACTTGATTTTACAGCTGGGAGAGACTGGAGCTCAGGGAGGTCAAGTGACTTGTTCAGAGTCACTTAGTCCATCACTGTGATGGGATTCAAAGCTTAAGGTCTCCTTGGTCACAGCTCTGTATTTGAACCACTAGAGCATACTGCACTGCAACCATCGAAATGGAGGTGCCTTTAACGTGAGTTCTCCATAAAGTGAAACTACTGTTTTGACTGCCCACTATCCCTCGTTTCCTCACTGACACCACACCAGTTGCTGAAGCCTTCTATAGCAGCACCCTGTCCTTGAGCAGGGAGGACAGGTGAGTGACTGCCTTCACAGTGAATGCAAATGACTCTTCGTAGTGGGCTGCTTTGGAGTGGCGTCGGGCAGTCCTCCAACTCTCGACACCACACCTTAACTTCAAGACAGTCCCCTGACAGTCCCCGAGTGAACCCTTGATAGCATGTGAACTTGTGGCCTCCTAGGCAGCAGCTCCTACTGTTGCCACCATAGCTTTGCCTACCCAATGCTACTTTTTGACAAGTAAGAGACTTCCCAACATAACTCTCCAGTCACATGGGTGCTAGTTAAGGTCCACTGCAGAGAAAACACAGGACATTCTCCCTCTCCAACCCTCCGTCAGATACACACTACTGAGGGAAACATAAGGGAGTGTCCTGGGACAATGTAAGGTGGCGTCCAAGGACAAAGTAAAGTATCTATGGGCAGCATAAGGGGGAGCCCTGGGGAACTGTAAGGGATGTTCTAGGACAACCTAAAGGAGCCCTGGAGCAAGATACAGTGGTGTTCTGGGAAACAAAATGGGATGTCCTGGGAAACAAAAGGTAGGTGTCCTGGGGCAACTGTGTTGATACCTGACACCCCTGGACAAGCCAAGCTGAAATCCCAGGGCAGCAAACATGATGCCTGACCCCCTTGGGCAATACAACCTGATGTCCCGGGGTAGTTAAGGTGATGCCTGGCACCCTTGGCAATGTAACCTGATGTCCCTGGGCAGGTAAGGGGATGCCCTGTACATGAGATGCAATGATCACATCTGCCTTGTGGATATTACAAGTCACACCACAGTGGAAGAACAGCCAGCTCCCTAGGCAATTCCCGTAGGAAACCTCCCTTTCACAAGCCATCTGCATTTAGGAACAAGAGCGCCTCTGTAAAGTGGGCAGCAGATGTCGGTTTGCCGTGTACATTGGATAAATACCTTGGTGAAGCGCTGTGGCATGTTCCAAGAAGAGATGCGACATTCTTTTCCTGATGCCTTAGTTTATTTTCTCTCACAAGGATGCAAGTCTAGCATCTCTGAGTGCTGCTGTTCTGAGCTGTTTGATTTCACCCCACCCCCACTCTGGTGCTGCAGGAGGGACTCCAAGCAGTGCGGTGCTGTGTAGGGATTGGAATTTGTTTCAGGAGGGGGTGGGGCCTCTATCTAACAATAGGCAAAGGCACAGAGATGCAGTATAAAAGTGGCTAAGAAGAGGAGCCCCTTTTTATCAGTCAGGTCAGCCTTTGCTAAGTTCCCAAACTCTCCAAAAAAAAGCAAATCCTCTACAACAGACCCAGCCATGAGTCACTCCGGCATCAGGACATCCTCCACGTCCTACAGGAGAACATTCGGGGCGCCCGTCTACTCCCCAGTCTCCTATTCTTCCTCCAGGTTGTCCACATCAGGGCGGCTGTTGTCAACCCCATCTCCTGCCTCGTCCATCAGGTCCACCACTTACAGGGTGCGGTCCAGCACCCCGGCCAGGACCTCCTATGACAAGGTGGACTTCGCCGTGGCCGATGCCCTCAACCAGGAGTTCCTAACCACCAGGAGCAATGAGAAGGCAGAGCTGCAGGAGCTCAATGACCGGTTCGCCAACTTCATTGATAAGGTGCGGTACCTGGAGCAGCAGAACGCCGTCCTGGTCACTGAGCTGAACCAGGTGAAGTCCAAGGAGCCAACGCGAGCCACAGACCTGTTCCAGCAGGAACTGCGGGACCTGCGGAGACAGCTGGATATCCTGGGGAAAGACCGGGACAAGATCCAGGTGGAGAGAGACAACCTGGCTGAAGACGTGACTGCCCTCAAGCAGAGGTAAGAGTTGGATTTCCCCTTTATAATGCATCCGCAGTGCCTGTAACAGGGACATTTCCACTGGAAAAAAAGGTGCTGAACTTCCTTATTTCTTATGTTGGAGATGGCAGTTATCACTGGCCACCGAATACAGCAGCGGGTGTAATCCTGGCTGAATTAGAGACACCCTTAGGATTTTTCCAGTCAGAAATAATCCTGTCTATGAGTATAAAAGCAGAAAGCCATCCAGCTCTAGGGCTTTGAAGAACAGTTTCAGCTGTTGCTTGCCCCGTTCATACAGCGATAACTGTGCTAGTGTGTTTGTGTGTCTGTGCCCTCGTTATTAGTGTAAGCTGGACTCTTCAGTATTTCTGTCTGAGAGAAAAGCAGTAGGAAACTAATGAACCGAGAGACAGTTTTTTTTTTGGGGGGGGGGGCGCTTTGTTTTTGTTCAGAAGTATTGAGGTTTGGAGTTGATTAGAAACTTTTGCCCACGGTTTGCCTGTTACTCTTAGACCCTGCCTTCCTTCCCTTCTCTGCCTTTCCCAGACCTTTCTGCAGACACCTCCTGAGCTGCTGTGCAGTTTAGACCCATTTCCCTGTTGGGCAGGATACACATTCTATAACCAAAACCCCGAACATAGGCAAGACAGTTGAGATGCTGGTTTTCATGTTTTGCCATCAGAGTTTATGAAGTGTTCAGTTCCCCCAGCATTGTATCAGAGGGTTGTCAGAACTGGGGCGGGGTAAGCCATTGCTACATGTAGCACACATACATACTTGACGACCTTATAAATGATCTCAAATAAAATGTAAGACAAAAACAAACTCCCTGTCTCCTTGCAGTGTTTCATAGCGGGTTTTCTTTCAACTTCCCCAGACAGGAGTTCTTTGAGAAGTCAGGCTGCCACTGAACTGCTGCACTCTGCACACTTCAGCATCCTTGTGGCGGACAGCTCCTCTCCCCGGTGCCTTGAGAAACTTCTTTAATAATTGACAAGGGAGAGTCTGCATTTGAATTTTTAGTTTCTCAGAGGCAGGAAAGGGAGGAGGAAGGAGCAGGATATTTTTAAGATTAAGCATTTTTTTTATAACTCTCTCAGTACAGAGTAAGTCGAGTCAGTGGCAGAATGATTCTAGAATCACTGCTGCAGAGTGAGGTTCCATGAATTACTAACAGTTCTCAGCAGTGCTAATCAAAGGCCAGCATCATGCTGGGAATTGGCAAAACCTCTGGTAAAGCGGGGTGGTGGCGTTATTGATCTGTTCTGGACTCCCACCCTCTGTGTGGGTTTGTGTGTGTGTTGGGGGGGTTAAAAGGAGTGTTCAGGTCAGGAGATGGTGTGTGTGTGTGTGTGTGTGTGTGTGTGTGTGTGTGTTAAAGGGTGGGGACGGGGGAGGGGTCAGTATAGAGCGTGGAAGCATGACCAAGAAAAGAGGAAAAAGAACAACTGAATGTAGTGTGGAACATTTTGAAAAGAAGGAAAAAAGTAGAAAAGACAAAAAACCAGAGACTGCATGATATCATTGACTGACAGACAGGAATTTCAGCAACTGACTGGTAGATCAAGTGATAAGTCAGTGGGTTGAAGCAAGATGACCAACTGGTTTTTGGTTTTGCTTGCTGTATCAAATTAATCGTGCCTGAAAATAGTCATTTTATGGCTAGTGCACCTACCCGGTTAACAAATAAATAAATAAAATGTAATCCGTGCTGTATTCGTTATTTCTTTTCATTCTGTGTGCAGCGCTCAGTGGGTTTTCCTAGGGGGCGCTGCTTAAATAAAGATTTCCCTTCATGTATTAAGGATTTGTTACCTGAACATCTGCCGAGACCGAGGGTGAACTGCTGGGCAGTGAAGTTTAGGGACTCCAGCAGCACTCTGCTTTATTGATGTTTCATATGAAGTTGAATGTTCTTTTGGAAAACATTCGCACTTGGTGTTTCCTTACTGATGATCCGATTAGCAGCCCTCCCTACACTGTAGTAAAGCAGATCTTAGCATCTGAGAAATAGACCACAGACGCACACCACTGCAGCGAAAGACAGGAAGGTTTGTTTGTAAGGGGTCAAATAAAAAAAAATATATAGGACAGAAAATGTGATAGTGCCCTTTTTTGAGGGAACGTGAAGTACTCAAAGGATTTCCATCCTTCCTGTTCAGCTGCATAGGAGGATAAACATTTTTTATGCTAAGTTTTAGAGGGGACCGGGGGGTGGGGGTAATCTCACCAGTGTAGTAGGAATACCATCACCCCTTTCTCTTCAGCATTTGTCGAGTGACTTTGAAGGTTGTTATATTATTAACTTTGTTTTGTCCTACACTGAATTATTAAATTCTCCCTAACTGTAGAGACAGCCAAAGGAAAACAGAACTGATACATAGACACAGACTAATAGAACACACATACAGACAGACAAATAGAGCACACATACAGACAGACATACAGAATGCACATATAGATATAAACACAATGTACATATAGATACACAGAGAGGCAGAGTACACATATAGGCACAGAAAAACAAACACATACATATACATACATATATATATATATATATATATATATACACACACACATACACACAAATAAAATGTACATATAGACAAACAGAATGCGCATATAGACAAACAGAATGCACGTATTAACCAACACAAACAGAATGAACATATAGACAAACAGAATGCGCATACAGACAAACAGAATTCACATATAGACAGACAGAGACAAGCAGAATGCACATAGACAGTCAGGCAGAGAGTCAGCCAGCTTCCGCTTGTTTCTCGATGCTAAGAGTTCCATCTTCCCCATGGTGTGTGACTTGAGGGAGATCACACAGCACTGAAGGGGTCGCACAGCACTCTAGGGGTTGGGGAGGGAGCTCTGGTTGCTGAGCAACAGGTGCAAACTTTGGATCTTTTTGAGTGGCCCAAGCGGATGGAAAAATCAATGCGGGCTCTCTGCCAGCTACATTAAGGGTTTTACATTACCTTCTGCCATCTGCCTAATCATACTGTCAACCCTGGTCTCCCAGAGTCCCTCAGAGAATTAAGCAAGGAGCCTTGCTTTACTTAACCCGTTCAGTTCTCTTCTCTTAATACTTCACTGGAGATGCTAGGGAGCTATACTGTTTAATCCAGGAAAGATGATGTCATCAGGGTGGGGCCTAGACAGAATTGTAGACAGCCAGCCAGTCTGGGACTTGCCGCACAACTGAAGCCTGACAGGCTCACCTTGCTGGCATGACACAGCACTTCCCCAGCCCTTGTCCTTTTCAGATTTTGTCTAAATAATCACATGTGTGGTTTTACTGCTGCAAGGTCGATTCCTCTTCCTGCTCTGCCTTTGAGGAGTCTAGCTTTGTTGCAGTAGCACCCCCACCTGCCCTTCAGAATTATCTGGAGCGACGTACCTGCCAGTGTACTTGTCTCTTCTCAGTCAGTGCACTGCTCAGGCCTGCCATGGGCAGCCACGTCATAAATGGGTTAACCCTTTTCTACTGGTGTAACCACTTTCATCATCCTCCTGATTAAAGTACCCCCCTGGTCATTTGTTTGAGGGCAGACTCCACACACTTAAATAGAGTGTTAGTCGATGTACTTGGAGTCCTGCACTTTTGTGTCCCAGGGATACAATATGAGGAATATGTGAGACGTGTCTACTAACCGTGCCATCTGAGTAGATGTGCCTTACACACTAGCCCTGTTCCCCGCAGCTCAGTCTGCTGCCTGCCCGCCTCCATGCTGCAGTAAGCATTTATTTTTATTGCGCTTTTGATGCCCCATCACTGCTGTGCAGAACGGCTGACCTCTGGCAGTATGGATTTCTACTGAGTTGTTGCATGACCTGCCCAGGGATGGGGGTGACACCCCCTCACTTTTGCCTGTTCCATCCCCAGTAGGTGATACCCTTCACTTTGCCTGGTTTAGTCCTGGTAGATCACCTCCCCCATGTGCTCCTCCCCTAATAGGTGACCCCCTTCCCCACCACGTTGCCTGCTCCACCTTCAGGAGGTGACCCCACCACACATCTTCACATGCTCCTCCCCTTGGGTAGTGACCCCCAAATTTACCTGCTTCACCTCTGGGAAGTGACCACTCCCACCTTCACCTACTCCACTCCCTCATTTTTTATTTAAAATTTTGTTAACTGGGTAAGAACACTGGATCCAGTCCATTTTCAGGCTCAACCCATGCTGGGAGGGGACAACCCACCTTCACCTGTGCACCCCCCTCCCCACGTCTTTGCTTGCTCCGCCCCTGGAAAGTGACCATGCCCTCCTTTGCCTGCACTACCTGCTCTTGAGGCAGCCCCTTCCTGGTGGACTAGCCATCTAATGCTTGTTTATGCCATCTGTGCACTTCAGCTGTGTTACGGACTCCAGATGTTACTGAACATTTTCCAGGTTGAATACTATTAAAGTGATTTTTCATATCCAAAATTCAAGAAACCTTACAATTCTGACACATTGCGACTTACACTTCATTTATTTTTGGAATTATTCTCTCCTGACTTAATCTCCTTCTCTGTCTTTGGCCTCCTCTGAAGCCATAATTTTCTGCATGGAATGTCAATCTGTTGCCGTGGAAATAATTACAGTGTCATAAACAGAGGGTTATGTCTGCAGTGGGGGCAGGAGGAGTCAAGAAAGTCCAGGGAGCAAAGATCCTTTTGCTATGCAGTGGGGGCAGCAGTCCTGCAACAAAACTGGAATGTGAGTGGGGAAAACAGCACACTCAAAATCTGGGCCATGGAAAACAGAACGAAACACGGGAACAGGTGTAAGCATTCATTTCTCCCTCTCCCCCCCGCAATCTGGTACCCCGACAACAACCCCATCTTCCACTAGCCTTGCTGCTTCTGCTCCCCACGGTTCTACCTCTTTGGCAGATGCTGGGGAGGATCCCCCCAGACATCAGAAGATCCAGACTGGTAGCATGCTCTGTGATGCAGGCCTAAGTGTATAAGGGCATCATCTAAATGGTGGGTAAGGTTTTATGCTCATCATTTCTCTCTGGTCCTCCCTTTACCTGTGAGGGGGTGCCAAACAGCTCCTCTGGCGACCTCGCACACTCGCAGTGTGGCAGCCTCGCACATTCGCAGCATGGCAGCCTCGCATGCTCGCAGTGTGGCAGCCTTGTACGCTCACAGCGTGGCAGCCTCGCACACTCACAGCCTTCCCTTGGGGGTGCAAGCTGCTTGGTCTGCCACAGAGATTGCTGCTGCAGTGGATTCAACACCACCCCATTCCCAGACGGACCACCCACACCGATCATTCCAAGTCACTACCAAACTTAGGTTGAGGGCATGGCAGTGCCATGCACTGCCACTGCACCAGTGGGTGCCCCCAACAGATGTAGTTTTAGAGGGGACAGGTGTATTTTTGGGGGACAGTGCATCTCTCCAGTGCAGCTCACCAAGTTGCAATATGGAGTGATTTTTAAAGTTTCATAAAAAAATTTTCTGGATTCCAGGGAAACAAAAATGCACACATGACAACTCAGTTACACAAACTTCCCCCAAACGTTCATTTCAGGACTTTACATGGTTTATTGGTTTATTACTGGAGATATTTTAATTAAAATAAGACCTGTTCCTCTGAGACTTCTGTTCCCATTGCAGAAGTAGTTAAACTCCTCTGTTAAAGACATCATGACCTGTTGCTGTGGAAATTATTCTGATGTCACAAGCAGAAAACTGCAGGTCAGTGATAAGCAGCAGAAGCAGATGATGTTTAAGGGACAAAGAGTTCCTTTCATATTTATTTATTTAAAATTTGGTAACCAGGAAAGGCACCATGAGCAGAAGCTCGTTTCCAGGTGCGACCCGGGGGCAGGGTACAAAACAGAGGATAAAACAATAATTGGGTTACAGGGTAAATAACATGTACATAGAAGCAGTTTGTTCGATTACGAACATGTGATGAACAAAAACAGAAATTGCAGTTATATACGCTATATACAATATATACACTACATACAACATATACACTATATACATAGATGCACACACACAATCAGGGGTTACATAGATAAACCAGCAGGTGAAAAGGAGGAGACAGGCTATACAGGGAAAAAGACAAAAGGGAGTCTGCTGATGCAGAGGGAGAGAACAGCCTGCTGACGCAGCAATGGAGTGAAGGGGAAAGAAGCAGGGGCAGAGGAAGAGGGAGAGGAGGGAATTAGGAGGGGGACAGGTGCAGTAAGTGAAAGCGGAAGGTCTGAGTATGCACTTAAGGGCAGTAAAGGAAGGAGTGAGGTGGGTTTGGGAGGGAATGCTGTTCCAGAAGGATGGAAGCCTATAGGAGAGGGCTAGTTTGCTGGCCGAGGTGCGGGTATGCGGGAGTGCGAAAGAACGGGCACTGACCAACCACAAGTTATACAGGAAGGGAATGGCAGGTTTGAAGAGAGGCAAGGTACGTAGGGAGGGTCCCAAACCAGAATTTAGATATGAAGGTGGCACAGTGGGAAAAGCCTCTCTGGAAGTGGGATTGGAGGGATAGCGTAGAGGTCACAGTGGTGAGTCAGTGTCTTTAGCAATAAAAACTGGAACATCCTGAATGTCACATTCTGGGGGCCGTTAAGAGATTTGAGTCCTATTGCTGCCAGCTGCAGTTTTGTAGGGCAGTGTCTTTTTCAATCCTTGTCATCAGAGGGTGGTGGTAAACAGAGTTCACTCCAAGGAAGGCAGGGTGACCAGCAGGGTGCCACAAGGATCAGTACTGGGACCGGTCCTCCTTAATGTCTTTATTAGCGACACTGCAGTGGGGCTTGAAGGGAAGGTATGCCTCTTATCAGATTATACTAAAATCTGCAAAAGGGTAGACACTCCGGGAGTGTGTGTGGAAAAAAATGAATAGAGATCTAAGAAAGCTAGGGGAGTGGTCACGGGCGAGGCAGCTAAGTTTCAATGCGAAGTGCAAAATCATGCACTTGGGGCACAGAAACCCAGGGGCGGAGTACAAAATAGGGGAAGTGGTATTAACGACCACCAAACAGGAAAGAAACCTGGGGGTAATCATATCTGATGACCTACAGGTGGCCAGACAGTGTGACAAGGCAGTTGGGAGAGCTAGTTGGATGCTAGGGTGCATTAGGAGGGCTATCACCAGTAGAGAGAGAGAGGTGGTTTTACCGCTGTATTGATCACTGCTGAGACCTCACCTAGAGTACTGTGTCCAGTTCTGGAGACCACATCTTAGGAAGGACATAGACAGACTAGAAGCATTCCAGGGGAGGGAAACTAAATGGTGCTAGGTCTGCATCACAATCCCTATGAGGAGAGACTAAAGGACCTCAATATGTACACCCTGGAGGAAAGAAGCGAGAGAGAGGTGTGATATGATAGACTTACAAATACCTCATGGGTATAAATAAGGTTCAAGAGGGAATCATTCTCAGAAAAAAGATGCTCAAGGACAAGGGAGTCATGCTAGGAAGCTGGAGGGGGTAGACTCAAGGGAGTTGTGAGGAAGTACTTCTTCACAGAAACAGTGGTGGATGCCTGGAACAACCTCCCAGCGGAGGTGGTGGGGGTAAAAACAGTAATGGGATTTAGGAATGCATGGGATAGGCATAACAGAACCCTAGTGGTAGGGAAGGGGGAGGTAAAGCTGGAGATGAAATAGAGTCTGCGGAGTTACAGTAAGGAAGGAAGGAAGGAAGGAAAATGGGCAGACTGTGGGCCAAGCAGTCCTTATCGGCTGTCAAATTCTATGTTTCTAGCTTTCTGTGTCCATCCCCAGTATGTAGTTCAGAGAAAAATCATTAAAAATATTGGCTAGCCATATTTAGTCTTGGCAAGCGAGGTTTCAGAGGCGTTAACCAGGTGCCTGCACAGTCTTAGCTGCCTTTGCCTCTTGGTCTGTGGGTGTGTGTGTGTGTGTGTGTAAGTATATTATAATAACTGGGTCTTGTTTTTTCCCTAAGGGAAACTTGGCTATAATTCGCCGTTATAACCTATAGATTATAACTGCGAACACGCACCGGGTTTCCCTAGATCTCCGCATGCGCCAGCCAGAGCTCTTCCCTTTCTCAGCACTGGCCACCTTCCTTATTGTCAGAGTCTTCACTGCCACTAAGTGGTAAGTTTAAAAAAGAAAATCACTGGGCTAAAAGTGTTTTAAACTGGGCTTTAACAAATGAAAAAAGGCAACTTTTTTTCAGTAGCCACCTCCGACCATGCTGAACCCTCCCCGAACAGACCGCAGTTGAACAGGGACATCTTTTATTTTATATAATTGCTACGGCAAAAAAATGATACGCAGCAATTATATAAAATAAAACATGAGGCTGCGTGTAAAACTAAAATTTTACAAACACCGTCAGTGTTGGATGCTTAAATAAACCCCTCAAGCTTTGTTCTCTGGGTTTATGTAGCATCCAACACCTTGTGTGTGTGAAATTGTCATTATACACAGCTCCCCATGTATTATTCTATATTTAATTTATGTATTTATCCTCTGGGCTGTCTCTGACTGTGTGTGTGTGAGTGACTGTGTGTGTAAGTGTGTAGATATATTTTAATTTACATATTTATCCTCTAGGCACTCTGATCTGCCTTACCTCTTGGCGGCCCCTCCAGCCCCATCACCTCCCTTTTCCTGGACATACTTGGCCACCTCTTACTCAGAAGCACAGAAGTGGTGGGTGGGGTGGCAGACTGGTAGTGAGACAGCCTGCAGAGGGTGATGTCATCTCCTGCAGTGGACCCAGGCTTTTTTTCCTATAGTTTTCACCCTGAAGGGAGCCAGTGTGCAATGAGGCACAAAGTACTGGTCCCAGTCGTGATACAACTCTAACCTCCGCTACGTAGTGATGGCGGTGTGGGACCCAGATGCCCACCCTCTCCGAATGAGGAAAGCCATCCTGGGGATACTCGGTCTTCCTTCGCCTATCTGACCCCAGGGCTTCAGGCTCATTCATGAACTTGGGTAGCCAGGGTTGCGAGTGGAAGTAGTACCGCTGAGAAGATGAGGTGGTAGCCTGTAGTACGTTGGGGGGAGTTAAGAGGGGTGGGACAGAGGGAGGGGTAATTAAGAGGAGCAGGAGGGAGGGTGGGGCAGCTGCGCAATCGAGCAGACTCGATAGACCATTAGGCCTGTTTCTACTGGCATTTTCATATGTTTGTATGAAAATTACAGAGACTGGATCCCATCTAAAAGTCACTGCAGACTTTTGTAAGTGAGTATATACACCCTGTTTCCTATATGAAAGTCCCTTTATTATCAATATTGTTCTAACTGACATAACTGCTTGTTCTGCAACTTGCTGTACCCAGGGACCCCCATGAAAATGAGGTCTTGCATATCTAGGGGCTATCCTACTATTCTGTATATCCTCAAGGAGGCTGTAGGCCTAGTGGTTAAAGCACAAGGCTGTGAACCTGACCATCTGGGTTTGAATCCCACAACCGTGGCAGACTCACTGTGTGACCTTGAGCAAGTCACGTAACCTCCCTGTGCATAACCTCACTGCAGTTTAGCTCTGTGCTCTTTCAGTCTCCCCTGTGGGCTGAAAACAGCAGCAGCATTCTCTCCTTCCTCATCCTGGATTGTGATGGGGTTCAGAAATGTCTGGGACAGGTTCAAGGGGATCGTAAGGAAGCGGGGGGGAGAGATTGCACTGTAAATCTACTAGGGTCTGCAGCAAAAAATGAAGGTTAAAAAAAAATATATATATATATATATATATATATATATATATATAAAAATGGGCAGACAGAGTGGGCCCTGCAGCACTTATCTGTCATGTTCTGTGTTTCTATGCAAAGCATTCTGGGACACGTGTATATGAAAAGTGCCATATAAAAGAAATTCCTTCCTCCCTGCATCCTTCCTGCTGTGATGCAACCCATAAATAATCACATTTTCAGTCGCTGCATAACTTTCTGATGTTACTGTAACTTTCACCAGTGCAAAGCATTATGGGATACATTCATATGACAGATGGTTTAAAACACAAATTGTATCACAGAGTTGGTCAAATTTGTCTTTGTAGCCAGCCAGGCAGAAAAGGGGAAGCTGCGAGTCATGGGCTGGCCCACAGCAGCTGCGTCCAGCGAAGTGCTGCTTTTCTGCAGCAACTTGCTTTAGAAGAGAAGAGGGCCTCAGCTTCTTCTGGAGTCTAGCAACATGAAACTCAATTAAAACCCAGTATCTTCAACAAAAGGGCGGGGCAGGCATCAACATGCAAATGTCAAGGAGCCCCTTTGTCCACCCCCCACCCCCCTTCCAATATGTGCCTTGAGGGCGAGTTTGGCGTTAAAGTGAAGCGAGGGAGACCTCTAGTGGCAGAAGGTGGGCACTTTGGAGGGCTGGTTTGGGATTCAAGCTTAGTCATTCCTGGAGGGATCAGTCATTCCTGGATGGATCATTCAGTTCCTTATAAATGCAAACCCTAGAGTTGGCAGTATTGTATCGTAAAGTAAAAGAAATACAGCAAACATCCAGCAGTAATTAGCGTAAACTGAGATTGTTCCCTTGCTAACTCCTATGCCTGCCATCAGGCATCGATTCAGTAACCTCCTGGCTCCTACTGCCGCTCCCTCCCACCACCACCGTCAAGCCAGTGGGGATCCACATGGTGCGTGGCCCAAGAGTACATCGGACTGAGCGGCAGGGAGATGCAGGGTTTTCTTCCTTCCCTTCCCTTGTTGGCAGGCAAAGCATGCAAGTCCCTGTGCACGGACCCTCGCATGCATGTAGTGCTGTCTTACAAGGGAGATCAGCTTCCTCAGCCCACCACAGGGGTCGCTAAGGCAGTGTAATGTGAAAGCCTCCCTCCCATAGCTGGGAGCACTGCTATGCTGCAGCGCCATCCTAGCTCCCCAGCACATGACCGACTCCTGAGTCCACTAACAAACCTCTGTCACTTCATGGATGCACATAGCACCACCACCGGGCAACAAATGGCCCCAAATAACCCTACTCTTTTTTTTGAATAAGAGCTGTTTGTCCATTTGACGTACATCGTCTTCTTCTGGGTGCCTAACTGATCCCCAGCCTTAACGGCTGCTTCCCCCTTGCCGTCGTGGCCAGCAAAGATCCACACAGAGCAAGGACCGAGGGGATCATCATTCTTGATGACCAAGGCACATACTTTTTTGTGCATTTTTCTCCCTCTTCCCTGGCCCCCTCCTCCACCCCGGATGTCGAATGTAGCTTCTGATGGCCTCAGCCACACTGAGCTGACACCACCCCCTCCCCATGAGGGAGCAAGCTCTCCAACTCACCGGGGGGGGGGGCACTGCTGTGTCAGAGCCTGGCCATTCCCCTCCTCGAGTGGCTCGCACTCCTCTCAGGAGCTCTCCCCAGCCTGGCCACCTGATCCCGACAACTCCATCCACGCTTCCAAACCCAGGTCACCAGTATGGAAGTGCAGTGTGCTTCCACTGAGCCATCAGGCGCGCCCCCCCCCCAAAAAAAAACAACTATTTAATGGTACAACATGCATGGAGAAAAATGGCTGCACAAAATTGGGCTGCGCAGTGCGCAAGTGATGCTGACACAGAAGTAAATGAGAGTATATAAGAAGCCAGTGAAGGCCCTTTCTGGGAGATTAAAAAAAGAATCACTCACTGCTGTACTGGCTGATTGTGAAAGAGCTTAGCATGACCTGGACACAGATAGCCAGTCAAGGCAGACTTTGCTCTTGCCATCAGTCTCAGTCGGGATGTGAACACGGGTTGCCTGCAAGCCATGCAGCTCTATACGGCCCAGCACCCTAGATCTAGCAGTACATTCACACTTTATAACTTCCACCAAAGATCGAAGGAAGGGTGCAGCCTTGGCAACCCCATTTGATCATCAGTCTGGAGGCTGTGGGAGCAAAATGTGGGAAAATCATGAATGAAGACAAAAATGACCCCAGTGCAACCACCCCCATGGCACGAATGAGCTGGGTGAGAGTCATGTTAATATCCAACCCACTACAGCTTCACAGACTTCAGTGCGTCCTCCCAGCTCTGCTGACAAATAATGGAAAAGCTGCCAAGCGTCCATTCCAATACACAGCCGCAAGTAATCCTATCAGTTATTGCAATTAAAACTCCACTCACCAGAAGGCCGGTCCAGTGATGCAGAGGACCGAGGTGTTGTGCACCTTACCGCCCACCATACCAGCCATCTGAGTTTAAGAACAAGCTCGGGTTGCCAGTGGTTGGCAGGGGGAGAGGATTGGGCATCCGTCAGATAGCGCTCCTCTTCTGGGGTGGGAAGGCATGCCTACTCGGCCCTTGGCTGCCCCTAAGTGAAGGCCTCAGGCTAGCACTGGAAGCTCAAGCGACATCGAAGGGAAGGGCTTTGGTTGTGTAGTGCGTGAGTGTCTCCACACACACACACACACACTCCCACCCACCCACACACTCACACTCACACGCCACTGTGACAGGGGACCATGGGGAGAAAATGGTCAGTACAGGATTCATGAAGCCCTGCCTGCCTGTCCCCATCCCATGCCACCACTGGTCCACTTCTGCATGTGAGTCACTGGGTGGCAGAAGGACAGCCATTGCTTTACAGATTGCCGTGGGTGGGTGGGGAAGGGTGGGGCGCAACCTGCGGGGATGCGCCAGACGGAGGAGGCGGACAGGCTGGGAACCTTTCTGTGTCAAGCACCAAGGCAAAAAGCTTTATAGGAAAAAAGGGGGGAAAAGCCTCCACTCATCAGAGGATGCTAGAGGGCCAGTCCTCTGAAAGGACGCTCTTCATATGGGCTCTGAGGTTCAAAACTAAACTATTAAAACTTCAACTTTCTAGCCTTTTTAATGTGAAACTATAAACAGAGATATATATATATTTTTTTCTTACACCTGAAGCTCTTTGGAACATTTTGATTCCAGACTGCAACAATGTCTAAATAAATAGATTTTGTTTATTTATTTATTCATTCAGACATAACCTTTGAGCAAAATGCTCTTTTTCAAAGGTTCCACATCTTGACGGGAGGACAACACAGAAAGATAGTTACAGAGTATGGGTGCACAAGTACAGAGACAAAAAATACAAGAAATAACAGCAATTGGTCTGAATATTTACAATTGTAAGCTATCTCACATAGAGGTACATACTGCAGTTAGTATAGTCCAGGGTACATGGTGAGTGCTGTGGGTTTTGTGGCTGTAGTTCACCATCCTCAATTAGCAGACTTCTACCTCCCCTGTGGAGGAGAAGACAAGGTGTGCAAGCCAAATTAGGTGACAAAAGACAATAGGACTGAGGATCCAAAAGCAGCATTCCGATGACTGACCATGTCAGTGCTCTAATGAGATATGGTCTGTTTCTGCTGGCACATTCATATGTTCGTATGAATATATACGCATTCAGCCACATTCGACCAGGTAGCAGCCGCAGCCCTACATAGCATTTCACAAATGGGGATGAACCTGATCACAGCAACAGAGGCAGCAGTTGGTGAAGTGAGCCTTGAACCCCTTGGGTGACTCCTCCATAACCAGCCTATACCACAGAGTAATGCAGTAGATTATCCATTGGGCAATCATCTGCTTGGCTTCCAGTCTACCTAGTGTGGCTTCAGCATATGTTATAAACAGTCAGTGAGCCTCACCTTGAAGTTCTGCCATGTGTGCTTGGTGCAAGATCAGCGCTCTGTGAACGTTCAGCTTGTGGAGTGTTCGTTTGGCCTCCAAAGTGTGAGGCTTCGGAAAGAAGGTCAGTAGAATGAGTGCCTGGTTAAGAAGCAACTCAAAGGCTACCTTTGGCAAGAACTTTGCAAGGGAGCATAGGACCAACAACCTTGTCCTTGTGGAAGGCTAGAAATGGTGACTCCACAGATAGCACCTGGAGCTCACTCACCTGCCTGGCTGAGGTGATGGTGACCACAGATTTGGTTTTCCATGACAGATGTGAGAGATCATGTGTCCATAGGCTTGAATCATTTTTTTCCCTCAGACATGAGAGTACCAGCAGTAAGTCCCACAGTGGAGGTGGCTCACACCCTGGAGGGGACAGGTGGTCCAGCCCCATAAAGAAACAACTGACCACTTTATCCTGGGCCACTGTCAGCTACATTGCCTTGGCACAGTATGCTGAGACAGGTGTACCTTAAGGGGTGTGGCTCACAACTTTCCTGAGACAGGGATGAGGTTGTCAAAGATGCATGGTATGAGGCAGGAGGGAGGCCTCAGCATCTGCTCCTTGCACCAACAGCAAAACGTGTCCACTTACAAACGTACATCTTATGGGTCGCCTTCTTTGAGAAGTCTCTAACTCCTGAAGGACAGCTTCCGGAAGCCCATGTGCCTGGAAGTCTAGTTGCTCAAGAATCAGCCAGTCAGCTACAGGAACTGCAGGTCCCACAGGGTCATTCATGAAGCAAGTTATAGGTATGGTACACCGAGCATCGTTATAAAGTGACGCTCACTATAAGTGTTCATCATGGGATGTAAGAAAGGTGAAAGCTGTGCAGTCCTGATGGTCGACGTGCTGCTATGTGGGTGACATGCATTTGGGAGCGGATTTGGGTCACTGTATCGGGAGGCAGGCCAGGCTGTAGGCAGCTACTGGACAGCAGTCTGCCTCAGCCAGGGAGGATTGGCGGCAGTATCCAGCATTCTGTGACTCCTGTTGGTGGACCAGTGAGCTTGCTCCCTCCGCAGGCAATAAACTGCATTTTTCAAGGCTGACAGTGCGCGGCCCATGCAATGGGGAGGAGAATGGTCAGAGGGAGACCAAAATGGAAAGAAAAAACCCTGTAGTCAGTATGACAGCGTAAATTGGCTGAACAGGGTACACCCCTGAGACGACAGCAGGGTGAGAGATAAAAAACTATGTATTAAAAAAACTTGGCCCCTTGGTGCAGCGGTAGCACTACTGCTCCCAATGCTGGTGACCCGGGTTCAGGAATCAGCCTGGGTCACTGGGGCAAGCCGGGGAGAGGAGGATTGAGCGTCCCAGGGGGTGCTGTCTTCCAGGGGAGGGAGGGAGACCTCCTGAGGATGCATGGGTGGAAGTGCATGGTCAGCAGTGTAAGAGAGGGGAGAATGACGTTAGGCGCTTAGCTGAGGAGTGCGTCAGCACACTGCCAGCCTGGACCTACATCCTTGTGCCAGCATCCTCAGCGGCAAGGGGGAAACTAAGGGGTAAATCTCCCAACACTGCAGCTTCATGTTGTCCGCCAGCCACGATGGTCTCAAAAGACAATACATCTGTCAATGCCACCAGTGAAGGGTGCAAAAGTATATTTGGGGGAAAAACTACAGGATCTGGTAGCTTAGTGGTGTGGAGGGTTGAGATGCTGGAAGCCACACCTCCACTCATGCCCTGGGTTTGGGGATGAGTCACGCTGCTGGGGGTCAGCGGGGGGGGGGAGAGGATTGAGTGCCCAACAGCTGCTGTCCTCTCCTGGGGAGAGTGGGCTATGCCGTGCCATTGCAATTCTGCTACCACGTGGAGGCGTGGTAATAGGGCAAGTGCCAATGACATCACTGTGGGGGGTCGGCAACTTGGCATGTGGTGCACACCTAACTCATGCACGCGCAAATGCACCATTGCACATCACCGATCATGGGGAGAAACAAGAAAAAAGCAGACGGATGACGCCCAGCTTGTCCCTGACCTGCGATGCTGCCTAGTGCCACCTGCCCAACCAGACTGTGCTGGGGAGGGGGGCAGACCTCCACTCCTGACTGTGAAATGGGGGGGCAGGGGAGAGCCATGGAGGAACATGGCAGATAGGTGCCAGGTGGGCTGGTAGTCGGTTTCAGGTGGACTGGGGCAGAGTAGGGCTGGCTGACTGGGGAGAAAAACCTTGATGAAGAAGAAAACTATAGAACTGCAAAAATGACATTAATGCATCTATCACGGTTGAAGCATAAAGTGTAAAAAGTAGGGTAATGAGGGCTGGCCAGTCAGCACAGCGGTAGTGTTACCGCTCGTGATGCTGGCGACCTGGGTAGGGGAACACGTCTGGGGCATCAGGTGCTAGATGGGGTGAGAGGACCAAGCGTCTCAGTGGATCAAGACAGAGGACTGCAGTGGTGTGTGGTGATACCACTACTGGGGTCACTACAGATGGCAGCGCAGTCAGAGTGGCAGAAGTATGGGAGGACACCAGCTGCATCAGAGCATGGGCACGCTCAGCGTGTTTGCATGCTGACATACTATGGGAGAAGCAGCTTAACGCAGGAAAAAGCCCTGGTACATGCAGCGTGATGCCAGTGCTATCTCAGGCCCTACTGACCCAAATGGCCTCTTGACAACCCCACCACCACCACCACGAGATGGTGGGGAAACAAGCCCTGGTCACTACCCCCCCAACTGGAACCCACCACGGAAGCAGGAGTTTTACCATACACCCCTTGGAGTTGAGGTAAGCATCAGGTAATTGAAGGATGGGGCTGGGAGGAGCTTCATGTGCAATGCAGTTTCTATCTATCTATCTATCTATCTATCTATCTATCTATCTATCTATCTATCTATCTATCTATCTATCTATCTATCTTATCTCTCTGTCTCTCCATCTGTCTATCTATCTTACCTTTCACGTACCCTACTGTATGTACCTAAGTGCTTTACAATCCAGAAGAAGAAGGGGAGAGATTAAAACAGCACAGAGGTAGGTTAGAGAGAAGTTATAGAGGAGGTTAAGTGTCTTGCTCAGGAGCACACAATGACTAAGTGCCATTTATTTTAAATTCTCATCTGCTGGAGGGTACCCCCCGAGCATTTCAGTGTCAGTGCTTGATATCAGTCCAGTGCCTGGCGTTGACTAAAGCAAACCACCATCCAATCTTCCTGGCCTAGAGACGAGAGTGCCACCCACTAAACCCCGATAACTGATGCCACTAACAGTAGTGAAAAGTTAGCTGACCTTGCCTGGGGCCCTCACTTTCTTATTGTTTACTCCTAGACTGGACGAGGAAATCCACAAGAGAGAGGAGGCTGAAAACAACCTGGTCTTCTTCCGAAAGGTGAGTTCATCTGCAGTTCTCAATGCATTCCTAAGGGACACCTCCACATTCCCAAGAGCCCATATTCACAGGAGACAAGAACTGAAAACTGTAGATGTAGTCCAGACACAATGAAAAGGCAACTTACAGAGTTGCTGGCAGTACTCACTGCATACATAAAGTTAAAAAATTGCAGAGAAAGTGTGGCACCTGCTGGTGCATCCAGGAAACAGCAGTTTATTACTGCTCTTGCTGCTGTGTTTTTTTCTCGTGTTTGCTGAATAAAAGGATTTCCCTAACCAAAGAGATTGTTTGTTGTTTTCTGGATGGACCAGTAGATGCCCCGCTTTTTCCACAGTTCTGTACACTAAGTCTTACAGTCTTTGACAAGACATGATACACCGTTAGTTTGCTCCTGGTTTTTACATTACAGGCCTGGTTTTAAAAAAAAGTTAGCTAGCCCACAACGTACAGGTGTTTGCCATCATATAAGTCGATTAAAATTACATTTTGCATGTCTTGCTGACAGACTCACTTTCAGAGGCTAGTCTGGGCTTTCACCAAGCCTAAAATGGCCAGTGATTTGCAAGCAAGCACATTCGAAGATGCTTAGCCAGTTTTGACATGTACGCCCCCCCCCACCAGACCATGGCCAGAATAGGCAAGTAAAAATGAACCCGTGGGCAGACATCTGGCTGTTTTGTATGTTAATAATTACCCAAAAGGAAACATGCACTGTTCATGCTTTCAAAGCAAGTTTTACCAGGAGAGCCATACTGAGCTGGTAACAACTTGTTTCCAGATAGGTCCTGGGGGAATGGGAAGTAGGACGATACGGTGCAAAAAGCATCAGCATATCAACACCAAAGGTACATGGTAAACGCATTAAATATACAGTGAGCGTACGTCAGGTGAACAGAAATCACAGTACCATCAAAACAGATTTCTGTGGGAGAATGGCATTGAGAGTGACACAGCATGGGTAGGATTGTGGCTGAAACGTTTGGATGTGTGTCCCTAGACAAACCGGCGTAGTCACTGCCGTGCAGCAGCAGGGGGTGGAAAAGATGAACTCTACATCCCTCACAGAACTGATCTGTACTAAGAGCCTTTGTGTGTGCTGCACACTAGTTAGAACTTTTTTTTTCTTGTCTAAGTATTTATATTTCTTTGCAGATTTTCCCTCATCTTGTCTGCCCCCCTTCGCATCACCCACCATATCCAGGTACTTACCCCACTCCCCATCCCTGAGCCCTGTCACTCACCATATCCAGGTACTTACTGCCAATCACCATATCCAGGTACTAACCCCACTCTCCATCCCCCCAGTCCTGTCACTCACCATATCCAGGTACTTACCCCAGTCTCCATTCCCCAGCCCTGTCACTCACCATATCCAGGTACTTACCCCAGCCTCCATCCCCCAGCCCTGTCACTCACCATATCCAGGTACTTACCCCAGTCTCCATCCCCCAGCCCTGTCACTCACCATATCCAGGTACTAACCCCAGTCTCCATTCCCCAGCCCTGTCACTCACCATATCCAGGTACTAACCCCCAGTCTCCATTCCCCAGCCCTGTCACTCACCATATCCAGGTACTAACCCCAGTCTCCATTCCCCAGCCCTGTCACTCACCATATCCAGGTACTTACTGCCAATCACCATATCCAGGTACTAACCCCACTCTCCATCCCCCCAGTCCTGTCACTCACCATATCCAGATACTAACCCCAGTCTCCATTCCCCAGCCCTGTCACTCACCATATCCAGGTACTTACCCCACTCTCCATTCCCCCAGCCCTGTCACTCACCATATCCAGGTACTTACCCCAGTCTCCATTCCCCAGCCCTGTCACTCACTATATCCAGGTACTTACCCCAGCCTCCATTCCCCAGCCCTGTCACCACCATATCCAGGTACTTCACTCCCAGCCTCCATCCCCCAGCCCTGTCACTCACCATATCCAGGTACTTACCCCAGTCTCCATTCCCCAGCCCTGTCACTCACCATATCCAGGTACTTACCCCAGCCTCCATCCCCCAGCCCTGTCACTCACCATATCCAGGTACTTACCCCAGTCTCCATTCCCCAGCCCTGTCACTCACTATATCCAGGTACTTACTGCCAATTACCATATCCAGGTACTTACCCCAGTCTCCATTCCCCAGCCCTGTCACTCACTATATCCAGGTACTTACTGCCAATTACCATATCCAGGTACTTACCCCAGTCTCCATTCCCCAGCCCTGTCACTCACCATATCCAGGTACTTACCCCAGTCTCCATTCCCCAGCCCTGTCACTCACCATATCCAGGTACTTACCCCACTCTCCATCCCCCCAGCCCTGTCACTCACCATATCCAGGTACTTACCCCAGTCTCCATTCCCCAGCCCTGTCACTCACTATATCCAGGTACTTACTGCCAATCACCATATCCAGGTACTAACCCCACTCTCCATCCCCCAGCCCTGTCACTCACCATATCCAGGTACTTACCCCACTCTCCATCCCCCCAGCCCTGTCACTCACCATATCCAGGTACTTACTCCAGTCTCCATTCCGCAGCCCTGTCACTCACTATATCCAGGTACTTACCCCAGCCTCCATTCCCCAGCCCTGTCACTCACCATATCCAGGTACTTACCCCAGCCTCCATCCCCCCCAGCCCTGTCACTCACCATATCCAGGTACTTACCCCAGTCTCCATTCCCCAGCCCTGTCACTCACCATATCCAGGTACTTACCCCAGCCTCCATCCCCCAGCCCTGTCACTCACCATATCCAGGTACTTACCCCAGTCTCCATTCCCCAGCCCTGTCACTCACTATATCCAGGTACTTACTGCCAATTACCATATCCAGGTACTTACCCCAGTCTCCATTCCCCAGCCCTGTCACTCACTATATCCAGGTACTTACTGCCAATTACCATATCCAGGTACTTACCCCAGTCTCCATTCCCCAGCCCTGTCACTCACCATATCCAGGTACTTACCCCACTCTCCATCCCCCCAGCCCTGTCACTCACCATATCCAGGTACTTACCCCAGCCTCCATCCCCCCCAGCCCTGTCACTCACCATATCCAGGTACTTACCCCAGCCTCCATCCCCCCAGCCCTGTCACTCACCATATCCAGGTACTCCACCCAGCCTCCATCCCCCAGCCCTGTCACTCACCATATCCAGGTACTTACCCCAGCCTCCATCCCCCAGCCCTGTCACTCACCATATCCAGGTACTTACCCCAGTCTCCATTCCCCAGCCCTGTCACTCACCATATCCAGGTACTACCCCAGTCTCCATTTCCCAGCCCTGTCACTCACCATATCCAGGTACTACCCCAGTCTCCATCCCCAGCCCTGTCACTCACCATATCCAGGTACTTACCCCAGTCTCCATCCCCAGCCCTGTCACCACCATATCCAGGTACTTTCCCCAGCCTCCATCCCCCAGCCCTGTCACCACCATATCCAGGTACTTACCCCAGTCTCCATCCCCAGCCCTGTCACTCACCATATCCAGGTATGTACCCCAGTCTCCATCTCCCCAGTCCTGTCACTCACCATATCCAGGTACTTACCCCAGCCTCCATTCCCCAGCCCTGTCACTCACCATATCCAGGTACTTACCCCAGTCTCCATTCCCCAGCCCTGTCACTCACCATATCCAGGTACTTACCCCAGCCTCCATCCCCCCAGTCCTGTCACTCACCATATCCAGGTACTTACCCCAGCCTCCATCCCCCCAGTCCTGTCACTCACCATATCCAGGTACTTACCCCAGTCTCCATTCCCCAGCCCTGTCACTCACCATATCCAGGTACTTACCCCAGTCTCCATTCCCCAGCCCTGTCACTCACCATATCCAGGTACTTACCCCAGCCTCCATCCCCCCAGTCCTGTCACTCACCATATCCAGGTACTTACCCCAGCCTCCATTCCCCAGCCCTGTCACTCACTATATCCAGGTACTTACTGCCAATCACCATATCCAGGTACTTACCCCAGTCTCCATTCCCCAGCCCTGTCACTCACCATATCCAGGTACTTACCCCAGCCTCCATCCCCCCAGTCCTGTCACTCACCATATCCAGGTACTTACCCCAGCCTCCATTCCCCAGCCCTGTCACTCACTATATCCAGGTACTTACTGCCAATCACCATATCCAGGTACTAACCCCACTCTCCATCCCCCCAGTCCTGTCACTCACCATATCCAGGTACTTACCCCAGTCTCCATTCCCCAGCCCTGTCACTCACCATATCCAGGTACTTACCCCAGCCTCCATCCCCCCAGTCCTGTCACTCACCATATCCAGGTACTTACCCCAGCCTCCATCCCCCCAGCCCTGTCACTCACCATATCCAGGTACTTACCCCAGTCTCCATTCCCCAGCCCTGTCACTCACCATATCCAGGTACTTACCCCAGTCTCCATTCCCCAGCCCTGTCACTCACCATATCCAGGTACTTACCCCAGTCTCCATTCCCCAGCCCTGTCACTCACTATATCCAGGTACTTACTGCCAATCACCATATCCAGGTACTTACCCCAGTCTCCATCCCCCAGCCCTGTCACTCACCATATCCAGGTACTTACCCCAGCCTCCATCCCCCAGCCCTGTCACTCACCATATCCAGGTACTTACCCCAGTCTCCATTCCCCAGCCCTGTCACTCACCATATCCAGGTACTTACCCCAGCCTCCATCCCCCAGCCCTGTCACTCACCATATCCAGGTACTTACCCCAGTCTCCATCCCCCAGCCCTGTCACTCACCATATCCAGGTACTTACCCCAGTCTCCATTCCCCAGCCCTGTCACTCACCATATCCAGGTACTTACCCAGTCTCCATTCCCAGCCCTGTCACCACCATATCCAGGTACTTACCCCAGTCTCCATTCCCCAGCCCTGTCACTCACCATATCCAGGTACTTACCCCAGCCTCCATTCCCCAGCCCTGTCACTCACTATATCCAGGTACTTACTGCCAATCGCCATATCCAGGTACTAACCCCACTCTCCATCCCCCAGTCCTGTCACCACCATATCCAGGTACTCCTCCCCAGCCTCCATCCCCCAGCCCTGTCACTCACCATATCCAGGTACTTACCCCAGTCTCCATTCCCCAGCCCTGTCACTCACCATATCCAGGTACTTACCCCAGTCTCCATTCCCCAGCCCTGTCACTCACCATATCCAGGTACTTACCCCAGTCTCCATTCCCCAGCCCTGTCACTCACTATATCCAGGTACTTACCCAGCCTCCATCCCCCCAGTCCTGTCACTCACCATATCCAGGTACTTACCCCAGTCTCCATCCCCCAGCCCTGTCACTCACCATATCCAGGTACTTACCCCAGTCTCCATTCCCCAGCCCTGTCACTCACCATATCCAGGTACTTACCCCAGCCTCCATCCCCCCAGCCCTGTCACTCACTATATCCAGGTACTTACTGCCAATTACCATATCCAGGTACTAACCCCACTCTCCATCCCCCAGTCCTGTCACCACCATATCCAGGTACTTCACCCCAGTCTCCATTCCCAGCCCTGTCACCACCACTATCCAGGTACTTACTCCCAGCCTCCATCCTCCAGCCCTGTCACCACCATATCCAGGTACTCTACCCCAGTCTCCATTCCCCAGCCCTGTCACTCACCATATCCAGGTACTTACCCCAGTCTCCATTCCCCAGCCCTGTCACTCACTATATCCAGGTACTTACTGCCAATCACCATATCCAGGTACTAACCCCACTCTCCATCCCCCCAGTCCTGTCACTCACCATATCCAGGTACTTACCCCAGTCTCCATTCCCCAGCCCTGTCACTCACCATATCCAGGTACTTACCCCAGCCTCCATCCCCCCAGTCCTGTCACTCACCATATCCAGGTACTTACCCCAGTCTCCATTCCCCAGCCCTGTCACTCACTATATCCAGGTACTTACTGCCAATCACCATATCCAGGTACTAACCCCACTCTCCATCCCCCCAGTCCTGTCACTCACCATATCCAGGTACTTACCCCAGCCTCCATCCCCCCAGTCCTGTCACTCACCATATCCAGGTACTTACCCCAGTCTCCATTCCCCAGCCCTGTCACCACCATATCCAGGTACTTCACCCAGTCTCCATCCCCCAGCCCTGTCACCACCATATCCAGGTACTTACCCCAGTCTCCATTCCCAGCCCTGTCACCACCATATCCAGGTACTTACCCCAGTCTCCATTCCCCAGTCCTGTCACTCACCATATCCAGGTACTTACCCCAGTCTCCATTCCCCAGCCCTGTCACTCACCATATCCAGGTACTTACCCCAGTCTCCATTCCCCAGCCCTGTCACTCACCATATCCAGGTACTTACCCCAGTCTCCATCCCCCAGCCCTGTCACTCACCATATCCAGGTACTTACCCAGTCTCCATTCCCAGCCCTGTCACTCACCATATCCAGGTACTTACCCCAGCCTCCATCCCCCAGCCCTGTCACTCACCATATCCAGGTACTTACCCCAGTCTCCATTCCCCAGCCCTGTCACTCACCATATCCAGGTACTTACCCCAGCCTCCATCCCCCCAGCCCTGTCACACACCATATCCAGGTACTTACCCCAGTCTCCATTCCCCAGCCCTGTCACTCACTATATCCAGGTACTTACTGCCAATTACCATATCCAGGTACTTACCCCAGTCTCCATTCCCCAGCCCTGTCACTCACTATATCCAGGTACTTACCCCAGCCTCCATCCCCCCAGCCCTGTCACTCACCATATCCAGGTACTTACCCCAGTCTCCATTCCCCAGCCCTGTCACTCACCATATCCAGGTACTTACCCCAGTCTCCATTCCCCAGCCCTGTCACTCACCATATCCAGGTACTTACCCCAGTCTCCATTCCCCAGCCCTGTCACTCACCATATCCAGGTACTTACCCAGCCTCCATCCCCCAGCCCTGTCACCACCATATCCAGGTACTTACCCTCAGTCTCCATTCCCCAGCCCTGTCACTCACCATATCCAGGTACTTACCCCAGCCTCCATCCCCCCAGCCCTGTCACTCACCATATCCAGGTACTTACCCCAGTCTCCATTCCCCAGCCCTGTCACTCACTATATCCAGGTACTTACTGCCAATTACCATATCCAGGTACTTACCCCAGTCTCCATTCCCCAGCCCTGTCACTCACTATATCCAGGTACTTACCCCAGTCTCCATTCCCCAGCCCTGTCACTCACCATATCCAGGTACTTACCCCAGTCTCCATTCCCCAGCCCTGTCACTCACCATATCCAGGTACTTACCCCAGTCTCCATTCCCCAGCCCTGTCACTCACCATATCCAGGTACTTACCCCAGCCTCCATCCCCAGTCCTGTCACCACCATATCCAGGTACTTACCCCAGCCTCCATCCCCCAGCCCTGTCACTCACCATATCCAGGTACTTACCCCAGTCTCCATTCCCCAGCCCTGTCACTCACCATATCCAGGTACTTACCCCAGCCTCCATCCCCCAGCCCTGTCACTCACCATATCCAGGTACTTACCCCAGTCTCCATTCCCCAGCCCTGTCACTCACTATATCCAGGTACTTACTGCCAATCACCATATCCAGGTACTAACCCCACTCTCCATCCCCCCAGTCCTGTCACTCACCATATCCAGGTACTAACCCCAGTCTCCATTCCCCAGCCCTGTCACTCACTATATCCAGGTACTTACTGCCAATCACCATATCCAGGTACTAACCCCACTCTCCATCCCCCCAGTCCTGTCACTCACCATATCCAGGTACTTACCCCAGTCTCCATCACCCCAGCCCTGTCACTCACCATATCCAGGTACTTACCCCAGTCTCCATTCCCCAGCCCTGTCACTCACCATATCCAGGTACTTACCCCAGTCTCCATCCCCCAGCCCTGTCACTCACCATATCCAGGTATTCTCACCAGCCTCCATCCCCCAGTCCTGTCACTCACCATATCCAGGTACTCCCAGCCTCCATCCCCCAGCCCTGTCACCACCATATCCAGGTACTTACCCCAGTCTCCATTCCCCAGCCCTGTCACTCACCATATCTAGGTACTTACCCCAGTCTCCATTCCCCAGTCCTGTCACTCACCATATCCAGGTACTTACCCCAGCCTCCATCCCCCCAGTCCTGTCACTCACCATATCCAGGTACTTCACCCCAGTCTCCATCCCCCAGCCCTGTCACTCACTATATCCAGGTACTTACCCCAGCCTCCATCCCCCAGCCCTGTCACCACCATATCCAGGTATCTTACCCCAGCCTCCATCCCCCCAGCCCTGTCACCACCATATCCAGGTACTAACCCCACTCTCCATCCCCCCAGTCCTGTCACTCACCATATCCAGGTACTTACCCCAGCCTCCATCCCCCCAACCCAGTCACCCACCATATCCAGGTACTTACCCTGCTCTGCATCTTCCATGGCTTGCCGCCCATGCTGGGGCCTTTGTTGTTTGCCCTTAACCCTCTTGTGATCCCCTGTGGGGATCTGGCTGAGGTAGGTGCCATGGTGGTGGTGAAAGGTGGCGACCTTCATCCTGCGCTGGTTGGAGAGTTTGCACCATGTTCCCTTCCCCCCTTTAAGTGACACCCACAGTGTGTGTGTGAGGGGGCCTCGAACACATGCAGCGTGCTCTTGCCAGAAGAGCAAGCTCCCCAGCCCACCAGCAGGAACCACTCCCTTCACCCAGGCAGGAAATGCTGCCAGCTGCAGTATGCTTCCCTCTGCCTTGTTGTCTGAGCACTAGCTCCAAAGTTTGCTCTCGATCCCAGGCCACAGGCGTGGAAGCATGATGCACTTCTCTTGGGACACTGGGCGGCTTCTGGTTAGAACTCTTTCAAGTGGCATCGTCATGCTGTAAGGCTCCCCTGACAGGCAGCGTTTGATGTTTTTTCTCATGTTGCCTACTACAGAGACAGCCAATATTACTAATTAAAGACACCTGATCTGATCCACATAACACAAGCATCCGTTCTAATTTACCATATAGGTCTCCAATCGTACATAGCACACCAGCTGCAACTGTAATACACAGATATCAAATTTTACATCATCTACATAGGATCCTTTTGCAATGTGGACATCTGAGCTGATCTGCCACATACACATCCAATTTGACTTACTACAGACACAATATCTGACACACAATAAAGCATCTGTTCTGATGTGCCGTGCTGTGCAGGCATCCAACCTTACATACCAGCAATCAACCATCCAATGATAACTAGCACACAGACATTGTGTATGGCAGGTCACCTCCTCACTGGGAAACAGAGACATCACAGCCTTGTTGTACCTTTGTTCTGACATCAGAGCAATGGAACAAAACTATGCTGATGTCAGTCATGGTCCTATGGGCATAGAACTCAAACTGTCCCTTTCACGGACTGAAATGAACACACACAAGCCAGTAAACCAAGCAGTTTAAACGTGACCGGTCCTGTACTATAAACAATAACAAACGGAAACGATGTATAACAAGAAACAGATAACATCTCGGGTTCCCTTGTGACATCATAAACTACTCAAGCTTTACTCTCAGGTGATGTCACCACTAAGATCCCCGTGATGGTAACACAGCCTAGCTGTAAACTACTGGTCATCTAATATTCTGTTTCTCAAATCTTAGTCTCTCCTATACAGCCACCAACCCTTCTGCATCTCATGTGAGTGGGTAGCTAATGTTCTGTCAGTCGAAGACGTAGGTACAATTGTTACCCAGAGAAGTACACTTTTTTCTAGCTCCATATTGAGTTCTTTTTTTTTTTGTTTGTTTGTTTTTAATTGCTAAAGGACGTTGATGATGCCACGCTGGCCCGTCTGGAGCTGGAGAGGAAGATTGAATCCCTTATGGACGAAATTGAATTCCTGAAGAAACTTCATGATGAGGTAAGACTCAGAAAAAGTTTAGTAGGTGAGGGACGTGGGAACATGCATGACTGCAGGCTCCATTGCCTTCAGCACTTGTGCAGGAGTAAATCAATCAATCTCATCTCGTATTGGCTTTTGCCTTTAAGAAAACTATCAACCTGTGGGTATGCACTCCTGGGTTGAGGCCAAGGTCTTTAAATAATTTGAAGTTGTCTAGCTCCTAGACTTAATGTTGGGGGGTTAAATGGGGAGCTACATTCAGTTGTATGAACACTCTGCCTGGTGTTGATAACTCAACGCAGTTTTTATCAGTTTGACTGGCACCAGTGAGATCAGAACTCCCATCCATCAGATGCAGTGTGACTTTGTAAGCATGTCCGCCAGAGCAGTTTGACTCAAAAGATACGCCCAGTCCTTGTAAGAAATAAAGGATTTTTTCCCTAGAACGTCCGGTGCCTTTTCAGGGTGGTTCTCTGCATTAAAACTGATCAGAAAACCACTGGGTACCAGTAGATTTCCTTGAGAGTGGCAGAGAGTTACCGAAGTTGAAATAAACAAAAATCAGTCCACTAACTGAAATGTGCAAACAGCTGCCGTGTCTCTGTATTTGTGGTTTTCCTGTTGTTGAGTCGCACTGTGACATTTTTGAATGCAGAAAGAAAATCTCAAAAAAGAAAGCTATTGACGAGCCACAACATTTCCACGCATTACGTTGTCCGCTATGGCAGAGCATAAAACTACTATTTCTCCACTGTGACAGATGCACATCCAGCAACATTTGAAACTCTCTGGAGTCTCTGCTGTGAAAACTGTCAAAAACCTTGGCGAGCAAACAGGACAGATTTGTGAAACCTGGAAGAAAGTTAAAACATTTTTCCCTGCTTCCAGTCTCCAGCAGGGATTTTGGAGCAGCCTAATATTAGGACCCTTGCAGAAAGACGGGGGAGGAGGGGGGTGAAACTGGCAGCTACTTGCATGCAGATACAGAAATCATGGACATACTGTTAAGCTTACAAAAGTAGGTGAAATCAGCTGGCGCATTAGCACAACAGTAGGGCTACTGCTCACAGTGCCAGCGACTCTGGTTCAAGAACGAGCCGGGATAGTTGGAGGCCGGCCAGGAGGAGGAGGAGGAAGAGGATTGAGCTTCCTAAAGGAAACTCTCCTCCTTTTGAGAAAGAGGGATGCTATCCTCGTCACAGTGCTGCCCCCTGGGTGACCACAGATGGCAGTGCAGCAAAGGGCACCAAGTGGGTGGTGGAAGAGGCTGGCCAGGGGGCCCATGCTGTGCACATACTGTGTATGCACGTGCACTGGTTTCCCTTCCACGCCGATGTATTCCGGGGGAACCAAGGGAGAAAATGAAAAGCGGTCCTGGTTCCAGCTTCCCAGGGACCCCAGTATATCTAGGTTGGCTCCAGCCTCTTCCCCTGCCTCTTTACAATCTGTACATTAGGAGGCACCCTTTCTCCAGTTTGTACCCCTCCCAGGGGCACAGTGGAGGATGACAGAGGGTTTCAAGGGTAACTGGGGTCAGAGACAGGGGGAGATTATATATATATTATATATATATACATATATATATATATATATACACACACACATATATATATATATATATATATATCTTAAAGTAGTCAGTATTGTAACACTGTTTGATGTTGCCTCACCTTCCCAATGTAGTATGTGGTTTTCAGGGAATTGCAGGATGTTACAGGTGACGCTCAGACCAACAACAGCTGCGGCGTATGAAGTCGGCGATGGCCAAGCGGACCTGTGGCTTGCACTAAGGAAACCCGCACTCAGTATGAGACTATTGCTGTCAAGAACCTGCACGAGTCAGAGGAGTGGTACAAGTCGAAGGTATGTACTTTAATGGCCCAGTGGGCTGCATGTGTGTATCCTAGAGTAGAGCACTGAGCACAGGCCTGGTGGTGCTTCAGCAGAAATAAGTCACATGTAATCACAAATGCTGAGCACACACTCCACCTCGTATAAAGAAACATGTCCTGCTCCAAAATATATTTAAAATGTCTATTTCAGATGGCTAGGACCACTGCCCATAACGCCCGCCTGACACATTTCGGATACTGCTTGATCCTTTTTCAAAGCCTCTGAAAAAGGATCGAGCAGGATCTGAAATGCATCAGACGAGCTTTGTGGGCAGTGGTCCTAGCCGTCTGAAATAAAGACATTTTAAATATATTTTGGGGTTGGACATTTTTCTTTATACAAGGTGGAGTGTGCGCTCAGCATTTGTGATTACATGTGTGTATCACAGCAGATCATGCTGTGCGCTCATTCATACTTGTCATTTCATTGTGCCATTTTTATTTTGCATATTATGGAATGCCTGCATGTTGAAATGGAGGGATATCTTCCGTTAGCTGATATGGTAGGAGTACCTAATTAGGAGTCAGAAGGTAGCGGTTTTCAACCCCTTTTTCCACTGTGTGATTTTTTTTTGTAATTCATAATTTTATTGAATTAGACTTTTTACAACATGAAATAACTGCTATATGACAGTAATATACATTACCTATTCTATAATATGTGAACAGGATAAAATATAGCAACAATATTTTGTGCTACAACAAGACATTAAGAACATGCTTTATGTACCAATAGGGTACGTAACTCTGATACAAAACGAAAATGAATTGTGTTAGTGACTCAATACCAAAACTGTATTGTATTACAGATACAATAGTTTGCATTACTAACTTTATACCTTCGTAAAATTCAAAAATGGTTCCCATATTTCTAAATATTTGTCGAGCCTTTGTGTATTTACGTACGATACTCTCTCATAACCGGCTCTTGTATATCAATCCTGAAGCCACTCTCTAACTGACTGGGTCACTGTACTTATACCCCACCGTGTGTTTTCGATGATGCTGTAGTACCAAACATTCTCATTAGGTGGGGTGGAATCCCACAGGGCATTAAAAAACACCACAATACAGTAGTTTTACTTTGAATGTTGTCTTCGTGTCAGTATCTGAAAACACTTCACAATTATTAAAGTGACCAATCAGTAGTGGTGCAACAGTAAATAATAATTTGCCAATTTGTTGTTTAAAATATAAAACAAGCCGGCCCAGTGATGTAGATGGCTGAGGTGCTTTGTGCCGTACCTCTTACCACGCCGGCGACACAGGTTCGGGAAGGAGCTTAGGTTGCCTGGGGTTGGCAGGGGGAGAGGACTATTCTCCTTTCCCTGGGTGGGGGATCCACTGTCTCAGTCCTTGGCTGCCATCTGGTGGAAGGCGGGTGGCAGTGCCAGAGCTCGAGTAGTGCAGATGTAGGGCCACAGTTACATAGTGTGAGCGCCTCCACATGCACATGCTTGTGGCCAATGTGGTGAGGGGAGAAAAATGGAGGAAAATGGCGGTTGAGGGCTACATGAAGCCATTCCTGCCTGCCCTCACCCCGCTCTGTCGCCGACTCACCAGTTACCTAATCTGGATGCAGGCTATCCGGGTGTGGGAGGGAGGCGTATCTGTGGGGAAGTGGGGCTCGATGGACCAGAGAGACAGTAGCCGCTAATGGGAGGCAGGAACAGGTGTGAATAAGCCACCCGCGATCCGCCTGGAGGATAAAAACCTGTATGAAAGGGGAAAAAAAAAGAAAAAAAAAATATATATATATAAACATACACACACACATATATAAAACAGTCCAATGGTCTGCACTGTCTCTAAAGTTATAAAGTTAACAAGTACCCCATCTCATGTCTGTTTTCTGCAGTTTAATGATTTGACAGATGCTGCCAACCGCAATAGTGAGGCAATGCGCCAGGCCAAGCAGGAAGCGAACGAATCTCGTCGCCAGATCCAGAGTCTTACCTGTGAAATTGATGCCCTGAAAGGAACTGTGAGTAGAATAATACTCTGTATAATAGTTTAAATTCATGCCAGTTATATTTAGCGCTCTGAGCACACCCAACATGTTCACACTATTTCATTTTCACTGGTGGAATACTAATGCTGCTATTGTATAATGATTCACCTAATACTCACTGTCTTTTTATTTTTGGGCTAATATGAAACCAGCGAAAATAGAAAGACAGTGACTATTTCCTGTTATATAGTATTGAAGCACTTTGGCTCTTCATAAGCAGTTAGAACATTCCTTTTTTTTTTTTTTTTTTTAATTGTAGTTTATCCTCCCCCAGCTACTCCGAGCCCCGCATCATTGCCAATGGTGTCTGCCCATGCGTCTGACACCTACCTGAACCTTCTAGAGTCCCCCATGGAGCTGTGGTTCTTCCCCCCAGATGGGGACAAGGTGGGGCAACTGCATCTCGAACAATTCAAGTGCCATTGGGATACGGCAAGGTCAGGCAGGTGCAAGCTATTTAGGGGTCTGCCCAGATGCTCGGTCTTCTTGGAACCTGGAGAGCAATTTTCCCCTGGTTCCATGGACATGATGCGTGCCCTGACATCAAAGCGTGACCGCTGACGTACGTCACGTTCTCCCCCTGTGTCTGGCAGTGCTTGCCATACCGAGGCCTCTGCCCAGGGCCAGTCAGTGCCGAGTCTCTGCCCCCCTCCCTCCCGGAGAAGGTGAGCAGTCCTTGGGACACTCAGCCTCCTCCATCAGTCGGCCCTCCGACTCCCTGGGCTCATTCCCGAACCCGGGTTGTCAGCGTCATGAGCGGTAGCACTACCACTGTGCCGGTGGTCTGGCATAGTCTGAACATTCCTGGAGGACTCAGAAACAACTCCCCCACCCCCAGTAGCAGTTGTCAGAGTTCTTTCAACCTGACTACCAACTACCTTCTAGACACCCCAAATAGTTAAGAGGACTAAACATGGTGGTTGGCCTGCCTTGTCAGCAGTGTGGTGTCTGTGGGGCGTGCTGGACTTAGCCAGGGCAGTTTCATTTGGCGTTTCCTCCCGGGTGCTGGCATGCAGTGAGGCTCGCATGAGCGTTGGCATGTATGTGTACCAGCATCCATTGGCAGCCATTCTCAGTCTCGTGCGTTCGCATGGGCTACCATCTGTCCTCCACCCAGTGTCAGCCTCACAGTGAGATGCAGAATCCCCCCACCTAGGGAGGAGAGCAGTCCTTGGGACACTAGATCCTCCCTCTCCCAGCTGGCTCAGAATATCCATGCTTATTCCCAAGCAGGTCACTGGTGTCACAACAGACAGGCCCCGTGGTGCAGAATTTTGAACAAATGAAGTCTTCCTTATTTGCTTAAACACCGCCACCTTTTGTACTGTTGAAAATCACACAGAGGGAGGCCACCCACTTTTTAGGTACCTCCCAGCAGCTGAATAGAAGTGTCTTGATATTCGACATGATGTCGTCAGCTTTTGTTACCTCAGGGAGAAGGATGGGCCTTAAAGGGGGGAAAATGGTGTCTCCTGTTTCTGATGACACAGGTAGTCCCCTGCCCTCCAGCCCAGGCTCTAGATGCAGTCTCCGCAGCTATGCCACCTGACCGATTCACAGGAGAGGTCGGCTCACCTGGGCAAGAGGGAGCATCCAGGCCAGATGGGCAACGAGAGCCTTCCCAGAAAAGAAAACGCCAGCATTGTGTGCTGCTGTTTCTGGAGGCAGTATAGCGTAGTGGTTTAAGGCTCTGAGCTGCAAACTTGAAGACCTGGGTTTGAATCCCACAGCCCCCACTTGCATACTGTGTGTGACCCTGAGCAAGTCACTTAACTTCCTTGTGCTCCCAGGTCGCACCTGGAAACAAGTTTCGGCCTAGTGTGCCTTTCCTGGTTAAACAATTTCCCCCCGTTTCAACTACAGCTGGACACAACAGGAAGTAGACTAGGTCGACTTGTCAGTGTCAGGAACCTATAGCTGTCAGCTACAAAAAAAAAAAAAACACGAAAGAAAGGCTAATTCTGAGGTGTGCTCTCTGCCATGCAGAACGAGGCCCTGCTGAGACAGATGCGAGAGATGGAAGAGCAGTTTGGTGTGGAGGCAGCTGGATACCAGGACACCGTGGCCCGCCTGGAGCAGGAGATCCAGCACCTGAAGGACGAGATGGCAAGGCACCTACGGGAGTACCAGGACCTCCTCAATGTCAAGATGGCACTCTACATAGAGATAGCCACCTATCGCAAACTCTTGGAGGGCGAGGAGAGCAGGTGAGGTTCTCTCTCTCTCGGGTTCAGTGGGCTTTTTTTAAGCTTTTTTCTTTATTCAAGTGTTCCATGAAGTTAAATTTAAAAACGGTCACAGGTCCATTCAAGTACATTTACATGAATGTTTCATAGAAAACACAATTTCATATTAATTAGCTGGTTTAAGAATCTAGTTGACAAAGTGAACATACTTGCTTGTCAATCACTGGGCTTTTAAAAACATGTACCGTTTCTTCTCTGACCTGGCGGAGCCACCAAGCCTCTGAGCCCCTTCTCAGGGTCCACAGACCTTACTCTGATCTGAGGAGCAGCTGGTTGCTGCACCATTGCTTGATTTCCTTTCCCAAAGTGAGAGGCACTAGGTTCTAAAGGTTATGGCACAAGCATGGAGATCCAGGTTCAGATCCCACCAGAGCCACTTACACACTATGGGACCTTGAGAAAGTTGTCTACCATCTCAGTTCTTCAGTCCACCAAACAGTCAAAGTGGGTAAAAGGACGACCCCACTGAAAACAAGATAACTGGGCTATCTTGGGTAAAGTGTAACAAAACAAAAGTGCCTCCATGTTTTTCCTGATACAGTACAGCCCACCAGAGTTACCAAGTCTGTTGGGAGATCAGATCCAACGCAGAAAGGAGGGGTGATCGAGCCAAGGCTTGCAATAGGGCAGCCTTTTATGGGTGTAGGGAGCAGTGGAACCAACAGACTGTCTACCTATGCCTTCCGATCTAGTTGGTGTCCCTCAGCCTACAGTTGGCCAGGTTCCAAGTTTCACTTTAGTGGTGTAACCCGAGACATGATGGACTGCCTAGAGTGCCCCATGCCTTGGTCAGGAGAGAGTTTGGGGCAGCTTCTGTGACCCATTATAGCACCAATCACAGTTATATCACTGGCAATTCTCTCTATAGAACTCTCCCACGAGTTGGCAAAATAAAACACCCCACAGTTGATAATCTCTGTCTGCAGTGGTTTGTTTTGTCAACCAGTTGACTGCGTGGGTGTCTGAATGACATCGACTTTACATTCCTCGATCAAGGAATGTAAATATTAAAATAACGCATCATACAGACTCTCGCATGGCATGTGGATGGCAAAAAAGAATCCATGGGAGAGAAAGGTTGCTGGCGGGGTGTTTTGTCAGTCAGCAGGGGATGGGGGATGGGGGATTCAACAGTGAGAACTGCTGGTGGCACACTGGGATACGTTTACTTTTCCTCTTATGTATGGACTGATACCCCATTTTTGCTTTAATTAGGATCTCAATGCCTATCCAGTCTCTGGCCTCACTCAGCATGAGAAGTTCTGGTAAGTTGTTTTTTAATCTCCCTTTCTGTGACACATGTCATTACCAGATTCTGACATGGCTCCCTGTAACAGCAGCTGTGACACTGATGGCAGTTGGGACTAGGGTTCTGATGACACCATGGTACCACACTTTGGCACCCTGCCAGTGCCATCGCAGAAACACCAGTCCAACTGTCAAAGATCACCCACAATTACTCTTCATTCCAGACTGCTGCTTTACAAGGAGTGACCCTCACCAGTCATGTTCCAACCCCAGCCTATCACAGCTGATGTCACTGTGTGGCAGTGAGATGTAGGAACAGGCTGAAGGAGTGATCCTTGGCAGCCACACTCCAGTGCCAGCCTTTCCCAGCTGATGTCGCTGTGCGGCAGTGGGGTGTAGAAACCCACTCAAGGAGTTGCCCTCACCAGCCACGCTCCAGCCACTGTTGGTCTCAGCTGACATCGCTATGTGGCAGTGGGGTGTGGAAACCCACTCAAGGAGTTACCCTCACCAGCCACGTTCCAGCCACTGCCTGTCTCAGCTGATGTCACTGTGTGGCAGTGGAGTGTAGAAACACACTCAAGGAGTTACCCTCACCAGCCACTGCCTGTCTCAGCTGACGTCGCTGTGACAGTAAGGTGCAGAAACACACTCAAGGAGTAGCCACCACCAGCCACTGCCTGTCTCAGCTGATGTTGCTGTGTGGCAGTGGGGTGTAGAAACCCACTCAAGGAGTGACCCTCACAGCCGCGCACCAGCCACTACCTGTCTCAGCTGATGTCACTGTGTGGCAGTGGGGTGTGGAAACTCACTCAAGGAGTGATCCTCACCAGCCATGGCCCGTCTCCGCTGATGTCACTGTGTGGCAGTGGCATAGCAATTTTATTTTTAGTCGCCCTTTACTGGAGGCTCAGGGTGCCATACAAATCACAGAACACACAAGCAACAGCATCAAAAAAAAAATCATAACCAAATAAACCGATAACTGTAAAAACAGAAATAAGCAGTTCCAGAGAAGAGAACAGCCTCAAGGGAAGTGATTTCACAAAGATAAAATCACATTAAAGTGGTGTGTATTTTAACTGCTTCTGATGTTCCTGTCTAGTGACTCACAGCGCTTGTAGAACTGTCTGTACATAATGACTGTTTATGCATTACTGTGATTTATGTTGTGGTCTACAGTGCGGTACTAAGGTTGCTGATGCCCCATCTTGCCCAGAAAGGAAGGAATGAATAAACGTCGTTATGTGACAGTAATGTGTACACACGGAACATGCTCGATCACTTACCATATGAGGGGAGACTGAATGACCTAGGCATGTACTCACTAGAACAGAGGAGGGAGAGGGGTGACATGACTGAGACATCTAAATACTTCAAGTGTATGAATAAGGGGCCTGTGGTGAGCCTTCTCCAACTAAAGGAGTGACCCAGGGTGAGAGGACATGAATTCCAACTCGGGGATTTAGAGGTAACCCTAGGAAGTACTTCTTCACTGAGAGGGTGGTGGACAACTGGAATGGGCTGCTGAGGGAGGTGGTGGGTGAGAGGACAGTAGGAGGGTTCAAGAGGGCATGGGATAAACACAGGGGATGTTGGGACGGGGGACTACAGTAAAGGTCTAGTGGATACCTACACAAACTGGGCAGACTGAGTGGGCCTGGCAGGCCCTTTCTCCCGTCACATTCCTATGTTCCCATGCCGATAACCCAGGACTGGGCAAGGAGAGAAGATGGCCATGGGAAGGGATGCTGCAGCACCAGTCCCAGTCTCTCCCAGTGCAGCAGTGGTGTGTAGGAACTCTATGGTAAGTCATGATTGGGCAGGGACAGAAGATGGCCATGGAAAAGCATACTGCGGCACCAGTTCCAGCCTGACCCAGTGCAGCAGCAATGCCCCCAGGGTACTGATGTTCTGTGAGAATAAGTGGGAGGAAACTGCAGAAAATATAAAATAAACAAAGTCTGTTGATGTTTCTCCTTTTTTTCCAGACATTGAGCACTCTCCCGACATTCACAGAAGCAAAACTGTTCTCATCAGAACTATCGAGACCCGCGATGGAGAGGTACAACACTGAGGCTGACTGATTCATTTGCTGCTCTCTTTTTTTTTTCCCCAACCCTGTGTATATCCTCCTACTAACAGGCAGCACCCATCCAAATGCCCCCCCCACCCCATCACCCTTCACCTCCTGGTACATACCCCAGCCTCCTTTGTTCCTCCATGGTGGGGTACCCGGGGAGTGCAATTTTCCCGACTGGGTGAAGGGTCTGGTCTGGGAGGTAGGTTCCTGGTTGGTGGGGTGGAGCCCATGGCATGACGGTCACCATCTGTTGTCTGGTGGGTCTCCACCAATTTTGTCTCCTGGGACTTGCCAGCTTGCAATGACCCAGCCTGCCTGTGCGCAGTGGTGTGTGAGCACGTATCTCTGTTTTCTGGTAGCTTGTATAACCCTGTAGTAGCCTCTTCTTGTGCTATCTCCCACCCTCCTCTGGATCGCAGTCAAACAGTGAAGGACAGAACCCCCCTCCTAAAAGAGAGTCGTTCAGTGGGTGCTGCTCATTGCTCCTTCTCCAGCTGCTCCCCTGTAACCGGAGTCTGTTCTGGAACCCGGGTCACTGGAGTAGTAAGCAGAACCCCTACCACTACACTAACTGGCTGGCCCTGCTCTCTGGATTTGAAAACCAATTACCTTTCTTTTAAAGCAGCAGTACAATGGAACTGGGTAAAAAAAATGTGACTACCCTTTTTCACTGTAAAAGATTCCAGGCATCTTCCAGTTTTATTTGGTGTAAAAAAGGTTCTAGTTCTACCAAAATCTGAATATTTTATAAATATTTTAATTTAGTTTTTCTCAAGAAAAAAGATGGCCACCACATATGGCTTTGAAATACCAACACAGAAACACAGAATTTGATGGCAGATAAGGACCATTTGGCCCACCTAGTCTGCCCATTTCCCTACCTAACGGATAAGCTGCAGATCCTAGTTAACCAACAGCTTTCTTCCTCCTACCCCCACTAGAATTGCCTTATGTCTGTCTCATGCATTCTTTAATTCCCCCACTGTTTTTGACTCTATGACCTCCTCGGGAAGGCTGTTCCATGCATCTACAACCCTCTCTGTGAAGAAATACTTCCTCACATTACCTCTGAGCCGTCCTCCCTCTATCTTCAAATTGTGCCCCCTTGTTCTTGCACATCTCTTTTTTTTGAAAGATGCTACCCTCTTGGACTTTGTTGATTCCCTTGAGGTATTTGAAAGTTTCTATCATGCCCCCCTTCCTCGAGGCTATACATCTTGAGCTCCTTTGATCTTTCTTCATATGTCTTCTGGTGCAGACCCTGCACCATTTTGGTTGCCCTTCTCTGGACAGCCTCCACCCTGTCTATGTCTTTGCGGAGATGGGGTCTCCAGAACTGTACACAGTACTCCAGATATGGTCTTACCAACTGTCTGTACAGAGGGCCAACAACTTCCTGTTTTCTACTGGTGATGCCACTCCCTATGCATCCCAGTATTCCCCCCAGCCCTCCTTACTGCCTTCTCACATTGCTGGCCCACCTTTAGGTACTCTGATATGACTACCCCCAGGTCCCTTTCCATTTTTGTTGTCAGTATCTAAACCCCCATTGTGTACTCTTGCCCTGGGTTTTTGTTTTCCAGGTGCATTACTTTGCACTTCTTTGCGTTGAATCTAAGCTGCCATACATTTGACCATTCCTCCAACCTTGCCAAGTCCCTTTTCATCCTTTCCATTTGACAGGTATGCTGATATTTCTATTAATTGTAGCTGGAACTGGCTTTTTGGAGACACATTTGTTGTTTCACTGCTGCTTTAACGCCAGGCTTAGAGGTGCTCAGAGCTGTCAATTCATAATCACTTTGTGGTCTTTTTTAATTTTTCTTCAGTTATTTGTTTATGCTGCCTTGTGCTGGCCAGTCGCCCCCAACTGACTGCCCCTCCCCATTCCAACATCTGGCTTCTCCGACACTTATCTTACTCCTGCTTGCCGTCTGCTAGAAGGCCTCCTCAGAGGTGCCCAGTCACAGTGTGGAGCCTGTGGGGGGAGGCCAGGCATCATGCTGAGGTGGGGGGTCCACCTTTTCTTCCCAGGACCTACCATGCAAACAATGGATGTGATAGGCGTACTCCACCTTCACGGAGACGTGTCCAGAGTCCTGTGTGTGGGGTTCCTCGCCATGCATGACTTGCTGTATTGCATCAATATACTGTCACTCCCCCCCCCCCGATGGAGGAGAGCTGCCATGGGGATGGTCAATCCTCCATCCCTGGTTGGCCTCTGAGCGACCGGCATCCGTTTCCGAACTTGGGTTGCTGATATGGCAGGAGGTGAGGCACCCAGTGTCACAGCCCTCTACGCCACTGGGCTGGCTTATCACACTGTGGTCTTTAAAGCCACAGCCACTTTGGGGTCTGTTATGTTTTCCTAGACATAGGACACCTTCCGATCACAGCAGCCATGTTAATAACAGAACAACTCTCCTCTTTTGTTATTATCATCTGTCTGTGAGAACAAGGAAGATTCTGGAAATGCTGAGCGAGAGGGACACATTTTAATTTAAGGTACAAGATAACGGTATAGAAGGCTAAAATGGTACAGTTCATCGTGAAATAGGCTGGACTGGATCCAGAATTCAGATAAAGTTTATAAATGTATTCCTAAACACTTTTTTTGAAAACATCTTATGTTTTCATACATCAATATATGAAAGTTGCAACACCACCATGAATCGATAGTAAAAATGAATACGGATACATGGGTGAGAGAGATGTGGAGATGGCAGCTAGGATTTTACTCCCGTGTTCTCTCCCCTACCACCCATCAGCCTTCTCTGGTGTTGGTTGCAGCCTCCGTCAGCCCTGCATGGCGTACTGCCATGTGCGTGTATACACAACCCCTTGTGATGGAACAGGCTCCACAGCCCACCATGAGGGATCGTTGCACCAATGGAGTGCTCACGTCCCTCTCCCCAAGCTGTCTCATGCTGCAGGTGGTAGCACTTCCTGGTCTGGGCTGCAACCAGTTACTGTTCCTGCGGGAGCCAAGTCCTGAACCCAGGTCACCGACACACTACAACCCACAGGGTCATCGGCCGGTCAAAAATCAGCCCTTTCTAAATATCAGTTCTTTGAACAGGGATAACCTGGCCAGACAATCAGTACGTCAGCTGGGTTGCTGCTCCTGAACCAAGCAACCTGGGTTCAGGAACGAGGCCGGGCCAGCCAGGGAGTTGGTGGTGGTGGGGGGAATCAAGCGTCCCAGAGGATGCGTTTCCATGTAGCGGCGCACACTTATCGCATTATCGATTCACTGTAATTGGGCTGTTTTCTGATTCAGTACACAAGGGTCCAATGCAGCATGCTCTGTTTACACACACCAGGTAACTCGATTATTGAGGTATCAGTTGCGTAGTAATCGAGTCATAGGTGTATGCAGTCCTTTCAAATGAGGATTGGGACTTTGTGTATACGGTCAGGATTGGAACAGACCTCAAACAAATTTACATACAGAGTATGACCAGATTACAGATCCTGGTGCGCTCCAGCCAAATTCCACTTGGATTCCCCAGTCCTCATTTAGAGGATTTACATGCATCCATGACTTGATTACTAGCCAGCCGATACAAGGGCACAGCCGGGATTTGGAATGGAGTTTGCACCACAGAAATCCCATCATGTAATCATTCAGTCACTTCACTACCAGTCTAGCATTGCTTGTAAAGCGCTTTGGATATATGAAAAGTGCTATATAAATGCTGATTCTTCTTCTTCTTCTTCTAATCCCGGTGTAAAACTTTTTTTTTTTTTAAATGAAAACATAATGGAAGCAAAATGAAAGGGAGTTTCTGGGCACCAAGGACCTCCCCCGTTATGCCTATATGCTACCTTAGTAATCGAGTTATGCTGTGTATTTAAACATGGCAAATGAGCGTTTGGTTCACGGCATATTTTTAAATTAAATAATTGAGGAAATAAGAGACTCTGGATGGGCCCAGTGCCATGACAGCAGCATATTGCAGTGCTGTCTGGGATACCGGGATTCCCGCGTGATCTCTGGAATGCCATGCTGAGGCCAGATGCAAATCGAGTGCATCATGGAAGTGAGCCGCTCGGCTGTCTGGCAAGATGGTTACAGCGTTCATCCCCCCCCCTTTGTTGGCCAGCCATGGGGTGGCATTTATGTCGGCTATGAAGGAAGCAACTTGTTTTGGCCCCATTGGAGGAAGGGTGAAGCACTGCAGTTACTCAGATCTTTGGGGTGAGGCGGGGGGTCAAAAAGAGAAAAAAATAGGGACTATGAAAATGAACATGAGACTGTTCCCTTAACTGATGTGCCATCTGGTCAGCACCTTCCTTCTCACAGGTTGGGGGGGTTTGATCTCCAACTATCCTTTCAGATGTAGTGGTCACTGTGTACCTGCAGAGAGCCGTAGTTATGTGAAGGCCATTTTAGAAAACTAGAAAAACAAAATACAAATGGAATGTACTGCTTGAGTTCTGCTTTTTTATGCCTAGGTTAGAAATGGGAGATATATAATGTGGTGAAATCCTAAAAAGACACACACATACTCACTCTGAGCCAAACACACCACACGCACGCTCTCAGTTAAACTCACCCTACACACACACACACGCACGCACTCACAAACATACAAAGGCTTAACTTTGGTTGTTTCTTGTTTAAAGCTGGCCCTGTTGAATGATTGCTCTAACCCCCATTTCCTTAGGTGGTAACTGAATCAACAAAGGAGCAGAAGTCGGAGGTGGACAGCTAGACTCCATCTGAAAAACTAAGTGAGATGACACCACAGCAGAAGACAAGAAGGCGAACAAGAACAAAATACTAAAGAAAATAAACCAGAATGTCAGAGTGAACCCTCCCCCTCGTAAATTGTGTTACTGTAATGAACGCACCTAAGAATCCCTTTCTGATTGCTGAATTCCATTTGTAGCCTCCAGTGATGCAAACTAGAGCCAGCAGAAACAGGGGCTCCTCCACTGCCCCAGTGTTAGTAATACCTCATGGGAGTACCAAGGAAAGACAGTCGTTACCAGCAGTGGCCCATGAAACTGTCCCACACTGCACTCATTTAAAAAAAATAAACCGTATAGATTAAAAGTTTGAATCACAGCAGTTGAAATTGCTTTGTTGATTTCTGCTATATTGTAAAATCTGGTGGTTCCCCTGCCCACCTCCTGAGTACAGTTTGTGCACAGTCATTCAGTACGCATAGCTTTGTGCCAATGTTAGGCTTCGTGCCCATTTCACAGCTGCATGGCCATCGTTATTCCCCCGGCATCTCATTGTAAAACAGGGAGGCCCACGTTCACCATTGCCTCCAGGGTTTTATTTAACTCTACAAATTGATTAGCATTTTGATCATAAAAGTGCTAAAACATTGTGAAAATGCATAGCACCTGCCTCACTGTGTTTAACAAACATAACACTTCTAGAAAACCTATATAAATACTTTCTGAACAGTTAGTATTGTCCCAAGAAAAAAACTGCTCATCAATTATTTAAAACACTGGCCTTGCATTTAGTTGGAGTGATCCCAGGCCTTCTGTATGGAGTAGCTGTTTGTGTGCCCATCGTTAGCTTGGTATGCCCAGTGTCTGTTTGCAGCTCTTTGCGATGCCCCACTCCCAGAAGTTCAGCAGCGGATACGTTGCAGTGACCTCGGCTGGCAGGGTGGTCTTCTGCTGTGCTCCTTAGGACTGTCCCATGATTCCCTAGGGGGGTGCTTTTCTGTGCAGCAGTTCACTGCATGCAATATTCTTTATGTGATCAGTAGTGGGGAAGGAAAAAAATGAAAAGGTGCCAGTACGCTGACCAAAACCCCCAGGGATCTCCCCCACAGGCCTTTATCACATCTCCACACCTCATGACACACTTTTTTTCAAATGTACTTTACTCAAGATTCAATACAACACATTACAATGGCCACAACAAGGCGTACAGCACAGTACAATATGCAACCCACCCACCCCCACCACCACAGGTGATCATGCTAGCTCAAGTTAATCAATAACAACACCTTTACAAAAATTAGGTGTGCTTATACCACATCAGTATGCTGTGTACAGGCTGGCCCAGTGGCACTGAGGGTTGAGGCGCTGGACGCCACACCTCCCGCCACACCGGTGACCCGGGTTCAGGAATGGACCTTGGCCATCAGGGGTTGGCAGGGGAAGGAGAGAACCAAGCATTCAGAGGACTGCTCTCCTTTCCCGAAGTGGGTTTCTGGGGGCATCTGATGCAGTAGTGACCTCTGGTGGAGACCAGGGTGCAGCGCAGACGTCTGGCTGCAGAAAGGGGGCCGGACGACGGCTGGTACCAGCAGGGGAGGCACCACACAGGAAGCCACTGCATGCTGCGTTCTGCAGGGAGGAAACTCTAGGAAAAAAAACCCTGTCTCGGTAGGTGATGGTGGGGACCAGTAGGTTCCCCATGCCCAGTGCCGGGCCTACCGGAACGTGCTCCTGGCTGCCCCCGTCACACCACTAGATTGATAGAGTGCCAGAGGGGTTGGTGGTCCCACCCCAGGGGGCTCAAAGCCTGGGGATTGTGCAGCCAGAGGAGGTTGGAAGGTTCAGGGAAAGCCAGAGGGCGCGATCAGGAGCTTCAGGCAGACAGCAGAGACCTGACCGAGTGCCCCCACCAGAGAGAGTCCGAGACAAAGTAGGCGATAAATAAAGATTACAAAAAAAGAAGTATGCTGTGTACAATGCATTGTAGTCAGAAGGGCATCTAGGGTGTCCCGTCTGTTTTGAAATACTTGTACTCTGTGTCTCAGGGAGGCTCTTATTCTCTCCAGCCATAAGCCTTAAAACATTTCCCAGTACCATTCAACTAGTGTGGGAGTCTCCTGTTCTAGCCAATGTCTTAAGATAAGCTTCTTATCTTATAGGAGACAGCATAATGTAATTAAGGGCACTGAGCTGCAAGACCTGAAAACCTGGGTTTGAATCCCATCAGCCCCCACTTGCATAGTGTGTGACCCTGAGCTAGTCACTTCATTTCCTTGTGCTCCCAGGTCGCACCTGGAAACAAGCTCTGGTCTAGTGTGCCTTTCCTGGTTAAACAATTCCCCCCCTTCCCCTTTCTTGACAACCATAAATATTAGTGTAAAGTGGTATTTCATGTTGCACACCAGTGGGTTGGAGATTAATACCTAATAGACACCTCTCTGGTGAAGGTCCCCTCCAGTCCCAGCTGTGGTTCTAAGGCATTTTGTACAGCTTGCCATAAGGGCTGTGCCTTAGGGTACTCCCAAAGAATGTGCAGTAATGTACCTTCTTTCTCTCCACATCTAGTACATGTGGAACAATCCAGGAGACCCCAGTTGTGTAATTTTCAGGGAGTGTGGTACATATTTTGCAGTATTTTAAATCGCATGAAGCGGTAGCCATCTGGTTTAATGTATTTGCATGTGTTCTTCCACACTTTGTGCCACTGCTCCGGGGTTGGTCTTCAGTCATGGGCAGTTGGTCAGTACTCTGATGTGGAGCCATACTTGTGTGGCATCAACCTCCATAGGGTACGGGTACATAGCCGAGATGGCATATCTTTGGTGGGCCAGGTCTCCTATGGTTTGTAGCGTTATGGGCAGTTCAGGGGACTCTGTACCATCGCTATCATGTGTTGGGTTTGTAAGAATGGGGAAAATGTCTTTCTTGTCAATACCATATAGGTGCTGGAATTGCTGGAATTTTGTCCATGTGTCTGCATGGAACAAATGGGTTTTTTTGGGGTCCGCCCCCTTCTTTTGTCATCGGACCTGTCCGCCCACCACCCCCCCTGCCCAGGCTTACCCCCCTGGGCGGGGCCACTAAGGGGACTTCCCACTCCCAATGGACATCATAGGCAAGCCCCAGATTACCCCCTGGTTTGGGGTGAGAGTGGGGGCCCTCCCAGTGGGTGTCATAGGCAGTGGACGGCAGAACGGGCTATCATGCTGGGGGGGGGCTGGCATTTTTGCTGCCCCAGGTGTGGGGATGTGCAATGACATCCAGCATCTACCCATCCCCCCTAATGTACTGGTGCCAGTTGCAGTGGTGCCTCTGGCCTCTGCCAGGGGTCCGTCAAGCACCAGACACTCTCCCCCCTTCCCCCGGAGAAGGAGAGAAGTCCCCAGGATGCTCGATCTCTCTCTCCCCCCCAGAAGAAATGTTTGACTTGCCTGATGCCTTTATCCTTCCATGGCTGTCTGAGTGCTGTTCTCCTGCCTGTTTTTGTAATTAGGGTTTTGCCAAACTGGTTGTTTCTAAAGCAGCCCTGGGGAGCATACAAGAACTCTATATAGCTGTTTGTACATAGCCATGGAAATATCAACTGGAGACTGGGCTGGGTGTCTGGGTAGTTTAGTCCTGGTTGTATACAACAGGGCATCCAGAGTTAGGCCCTGTTTTGCACAGAGATGCTGTTCTATGGTGAACCATTATGGGATGTAATGGACCGTCTCTGGCTCAGCTTGTGCTTGACATCTAAAATACTTTGTCCTTTGTGCTGCATGGTAGTAAGTGAAGAATTTGCTTAAGTTAAGGTCCCCCGCCCCAGTTTTGTCTGCTGCCAATTTTGGGTAAGCTCGTCTGGGTTTTCCATCTCATGAGACACACACTTATATCATTTCCAGCGTGGCTTAGACCCCTGGTTACCAAAAGTCAAGCAAAATGAGAGAAATGGTCAGTCTGCCGGATGGCATCCTCTCTGTTTACTGGGACTGGTGCAAATGTGGACTCCAGCAACCCTGTTCTGTCTCCACTTACTCCAGGTATAAACTAGGGAGCTGCTGCTGGGGTCTGTCTCTGCTTGTTTACTTCCAACTCCGTGCCTTGCCTTCTCTCTTTCAGAAAGCCATCCTTCTGTCACCAACACATGGGATTCAGCCCTCTGATGGGGTATTTACACCACAGAACGCAGCTTGTGTGCTTCCAGAATTGTTTTGTATTAAAGGTTTGAACTAGAATTGCAATGTACTGTGAATGCTTGGCCAGCAGAATGCAAAATACATACCTACTGGGGAAACACAAAGAAGCTGCTGGTTTCTGTGTCTCTCACCACTGAACTCCTGTCTTGTTCCGCTTCCCTGGTGCAACACTTCTGTGCAGTTCCACTGCACCCTGGTGCAACACTTCTGTGCAGTTCCACTGCACCCAGCTAGGTCTGGAGTAATCCAGAAGCATGGATCCCCCCATATGTTTGCAGTTTGTCACAGAAGGTATGAGCAGTGTACGCTTCCCTCAGGTGTGGGCTGGTGGTTGTATGGGTTCTGGGGGTTGAGGGCCAGGTTGGTTCTGGTATTGTGTTTGTGGGTCTGGAATTCAAAGACATAGGGCTCCTTCCCCACTCATCAGTGTCAGTGTCTGAGTAGGTAGCACGCCTGCATCTGGGGCCAGAGAATCAGAAGATCGTGGGTTCTAGCCCCACACCAGGTATCTGGGGACCCATACCTACAACTGTAGTGTGGCACAAGGGAGATACTGCACTCTAAAGGTACCATTCTTTGGATGAGCCATTAAACCACGGTCCCTTCTGCCCATCTCTGATCTTGTTGGGACTTCTTGGAGCTTGGATTCTTGTATCCCTGTCCACTTATCACCGTCCCAGTTCCTTGTCTCAGTATTGACATCACACATTCTTATCCACATAGTGGCACTGTGGATTGGTTTTATCTGCTGGATATCACCAAGCAAATTCCGCAGGAGATTTACAGTGGTGTTGCCACTGGCAGAGATGGCAGGATCCCCTTGCCAGGGCTGTGTCCTGTCTCCCCTCCCTAACCCTAAATATCATAGGCTTGTGGCAAAGGGCTCATTCTGGCAATTTTCATCCATGCTAATCAAAGCCGGGGCAGCAGATACCAGTGAAAAATGTGACTAGTAGCCAGCCCATCAGTGCAGCAATAACGTTATCATTCGAGATGACGGCAACCCAAGTATGGGAGGGAACTCAGGTCATTGGGGGGCCAGACGATGGAAGGAGGATTGAGCATTCAAAGACTAGCGCTCCTCCTTCAGGGTGGGACGTATGTGTGCCCTTCAGTGTGATCACCAACTGGCAGAGGCTGGGGGGGTCACATTTGGGGCACCAGAAGAGGTGAGGGACATCTGGATGCCAGCGCAGCTGTATGTTGGTGCACATATGTATGCAGCTCCGCGCAGCCGACATCCCTGTGGGAGACAGCCCAGAGGAGAAGAGTCCCGAACCACCAAGGATGATGCCAGCCACACTTGTAAGCTCACGCACTATCGACATGGCACGTCACCCACTACACAGTGGTCCTGGGCAAATGGTGGCCAGTGTACGTCCATGAGAAGTTAGGTAAGTTAGGTGAGGGGAATGGCGGGGGGTGCAGTCAGGAAGGGCAGACTGGGGACAGAATAAGCTTGATGGAGAAAAAAAAAAAAAACCTTGGATGGTGTTTTTCCTGGAAGTACCCCCCTCCCCCCCAAACTCACACACGCCTTCCAGGGTCTGTGTGGTCTATCTTCCACATGGATCAGTTTCACGTTTAGACAACCCTAACTGTCCTAGCTCTGCATAAACAGCAGACCAAATGAGCTCTTGTTAGCAAAACAAAGTCACGGAGAAAGGAAGAGGCCAGACACAAAGCGAAAACCAAAAAAGAAAGGAAGAGTTAGTGACTGTGTGTGTGTGGGGAAGCCCTCTGCAGTTTGACTTTTACCCAACACATGTGAGCAATGTCTAGTATCAGTTTCCTCTCAGTAATGCCCTCCCTCCATGACTCACAGCTGGGATCACTTCAGTTTTTCCACTGTACACATGTTCAGTGCGTGGATCAAAGGCCACGTTGGCTCAGGATCTCATTTTCATATTTGTTATATCCAGTCAATGTCTGTCAGAACTTCATTACTCAGTGGGGGATACTGGGTACCAAGCAAGCTGTGTGTCTAAAATTCCCCTTCATACCTTTGGCCCGACAGAGCTGACAGACAGAAGTTTACCTGTTAGAAACCAAACAAAACAAAGCAAAACAAACAAAACGGTAAATGTGCAGTGTTGCCACGCTCTAAGGAACTCAACTACTGCAATATGAGGTGGGTTTACATGCGTAATCTGCTGTGCTGTTCAGTGCTTCTGCACACTGGAGCACTCCTGCAAAGTGCAATGGTTTACAGACTACAGCCCCACTGCAATGCAGCTACTCACTGTAGTGCACTGTAACTGCATAGTGCTTTACGCACTGGTGCTCTGTAGCAGTGCAGCAGTTCCACACACCAGTGCACCATGATGATTATACAGTGCTTTCACACACTAGTGCACTACTGTAGTGAATGAGTTCCTCACGTGGAGATTTGCCTTTCATGGTGGTAACGAACGCTTCTGGGTCAATCCCATTAGTTCATTGTAATGAGGGTTCATTATGGGGGGGGTTGCCTTTACTGTAATTCAGCTCAACAGTCCTACCACCCTACCCCCAACCCTGTGTAAAGTACCTCTTCCTCTTTTTATTGTAACACATTTTTCACGCCGGCAGCAGGCTGAGACCTCCTTCCACCAGTGCCAAGCCCCTATTCCTGCTTGTCAAGACACCACTCACCAGCAGTTTCCAGGAACCTGAAGCCCACCTGCGACACGCTGCGGTGCTGCCCTCCAGGGTCAGGTGCGTCTTCAGTCACGTAGGCATTTCTTCCCCGCTGTCTATCTGGCCACCCAGAGCAGAGGTGAAGATGTGGGGTGACCCTGGATGGTGGTGCTGGTAGTCTGATGGTGAGGATGGAGGGCAGGCAGAGGTTTCATCTGCCCAATCCTGCCCCGATTTTTCCCTCGAGTTCCACCCTCCCCCCAGGACTGTGCCACGTCACTGTGTGCCAGGACACTGGGGCGCACACCAACATCCCCTTAGAATGCTTTCCTCTGCACTGCCAGCTGTGGTCACCCAGGTGGCAGCATCCAGCAGACCCGCGAGTCCTCCAAGGAGACGACCATCTGCTGGGACACTAATTTCTCCCCAGGTGGCCCTGGCTTGTTCATATAAAGTATCGCTTCCTTATTCTGTTTTTTTTTTTTTAATTATTCATTTTCCCCATTCACCCCATCCCCATCCCAACACTTGGGGTCACCATTGCTGCCCACTTTCTCTTCCCAGGAAGATGATACTGCCTTCACAGCCAACACTGACATCTGCTCTGTGACCTGCTGGCAAGAAATGTACCCTCTCTTCCGCAGCACTCGGCACCTTACCTCTGCAATGTGCCTTGCCCCCAGCTGGCTGCAGCATGGGATTGCAGGGATCGCACATGAACCCTGTTCTGAAAGGTGATAGTGAGACATGCTACACATGCCACTCAGTCAGCCCCTAAATTCTGTTCCATCTCCCCTCCCCCAAAGTTTCAGCCCATGATCCCTTGTACATTCCATTCCTTGCTTACAATAAACAGCCTGCTTGCATCTTCCTTTTCGGTACCCTTCATTATTTTAAACATCTAAACTGTATCCCCTCACGTGATTCTCCCTGAACGCCAACAGTAGTTGTTCACACCTTAGCTCTTTCATGGGCCGAATGATGTTTACCTCTCTTTTTCTCTCTCCTCAACTTTTTTTTTCCTTCTCTTTATGCTCCCTTCTTCAACATACCCCCTTCTACCAGGCCCCACCCTGTCACCCAGCATCTCCCAGACCCACCTGTCCTCCATGGTGTGCCCCCGTGGCAGGGTAATCAGTATTCCTCAATTCCCTCTGCAGGTACAGATCCAATAAAGGAGGTTCCTAGGTCGCTGATGCGGGGTGTGCGGCAGGTTTCTTCCTGCCAGTCGGGGTTTGTGTGTTCTTCCCACTCCCCCCAGGACACTAGCAACAAAGGTACACATGCATGCACACGCAAACCTGCGTAGCGTGGCACCAGCCAACATCCTCCCTTCCTGCCTGAGGCTCTGCCTTTGGCTACCCATGTGGTGCTGGCATGGCAGTGATCGTCTCCCTCCCTCCCTGAAGGAGGGCAGCACCTGCTGGGATGCTCAGTTCTTCTCCCCTGTCTGGTCCCCGATGACCCTGACTCCTTCCCGAACCCATGTCACTAGCATCGTGACCAGTAGCCCTACCACTGCGTCAAAGGGGCCAGCTTTACTCTGAACATTCTCCAGTAGCACAGAACTGGGCACAAAACGCTTAAATTAAGCATACTTGTCAACCCATGAACTTAAAATAAATAAACGAACAAATAATGTAGCTGTAAAGTGAATCTGTTCCGGGGATAACCCTCACAATGTGAGCCGTACAGTAACTGCAGCCTTTGCAGTCTCCTAGGGGCAGTCCTGTTCAACTGTAGCACACTGGGTTACTATTTGGGCAACCTAGGTCTGGGAGTGAGCGTGGGATGCCAGCAACTGGGGTGCCAGAGGCTGAGGGGTGCTGAAGACAGCAGTGCTTCCCCATCGAGGGGAATGTGAGGCTGAATTTCATGGTCCCCTGCAGGTGCTGACCAAGAAGGGTTCACCTTCCTATCACAGGCAAGGCGATGGCAAAGCAAAGTCACAGGAGTGACGTAAAACCAGGGTTAAACTCCACCTGCCTTTCAGAGTGATGGTAGCTGGTGTTCCTGGGTCCCATGCCAGTCAGAGTGCTCCTCAGACCCATGGCATTGGGGCTGGGAGGTGCTTGGCAACAACCTAAAAACCTTTGTAGAAACACAAAGAATGAGTCCAGGGCAGCTCAATCCCCCATAAATTTCTTTCCCCATTAAATTAGCCCATTTTTCTAGGCCAGTAATGACTTTTTATTAAGTACCCCTACCCGCACTTTTTTCTAGAGCCTCTCCTATATGGATCTTGGCAGTGCGTTAATTGAGAGAGCAGCTACCGAACCTTCATGCCAGGCAGTGTCTCCATTTGCACCTCTGTTGCAAAGTAGACTCGTCAGCAGAGGGGGGTGGGGGTTCAAATTCAAATCACAGTGAAGACTAAATGACATTTCTCCCAATGTGACAGTGCCACTTTCTTCTGTGAGTCAATGTTCTCTCCCTCTGTGGCCTTTCCCTACTAATAGCCCCTCTTGTGACACAGGAGACGCCAGGCAGCTACGGAAAGCTTCCTAATGAGGGCAAAGTATGTTTCTTTTGTAAAATATGGAATGCCAGGCCCTTAGCAGACAGAGAGCACATTGTGTGTCTGATGGTGGGGGCAGTCCAGAGCTGGGGCCTTAGTCTGATTAAAGGACACATGACTGCAGGAGAGACAGCGCTCTACATGCCAACAGTTCTTGAACTGCACACAGGGTACAGAGTTTGGCCAACAAGAAAACAGCTAACAACCATCCTTCCCTCTGTCTCTCGTCCTTGTACCCCACTTTCTGCTACTCACCCATAATCCAGCAGCTCATATCAAGCTAGGTCATTTTTTATTGCTCGCACTTCACTGTTTTAACCTCATTTCATGGGTGGGGGAGGAATGTAAACTGGGTGCTGGCAGCTTAACAAGCAGTGACCTTTTAAAAATGTATTTCTCTGGGACAACCACTTAAATACAAAATCTCCTTTGTGGTGGGGGAGTCCTACTCCCATTTCTGAAAGATGGGAAGGCTGCAGCATGGGTGACTTACTCGGGCTGTGAGGCACTGGCTCCAGTGGGGCTTGAACCTCTGAACTTGTATCACAGGCCTCGGTGGCTCTGAATTCCTGGCTTGAAGACTGGAACTGTGCTCTGCAGTGAAGAGGACATGCCATGAGTATGCCCCGAGACACCTCGTCGTCCCAAACACCTGTCCCCATCACTAACTCCCTGCCTCTCCCTGTATAGATAGCAAGGGTTACATCACTAACTGCATCTACCTATAAATCAAAGAACAGAGCCCAGAGCAGATGCACAGAAGGGCTGTATTAGATGTGGAGAAAGTCTACCATTCACACTCTCTCCGCACGCAGCCTAAAGAGGAATGGAAGGAAAGGAGGGGGAGAGTTATGTAAAAAATAAGGAGGGGGGCTTAGAACTAATCCACGTTTCTTTCCATTTAAGCATAGAAACGTAAACAAGAAGTTGTTGGCAGAGAAGGGCCACTTGGCCCACCCAGTCTGCCCATTTTTGCCCTACCTACCTGTAGACCCTGCTTAATCTCTGGCTCTTTTTCCCTCCCCCATTCCTTTACACTAAGACCCCCTCATGCATAGCACATGCAGTCTTGAACTCCATTACTGTTTTAGCCCCACCGCTTCAGCTGGTAGGCTGTTCCATGAATCCCACTACCTTTTTTGTGAAGAAGTACTTCTTCACATCTCTCCAGAATCTACCCCCTCCGGCTTCATAGCATGTCCCCTTATTCTTGAGCATCTTTTCTTCTGAAAAATACTTCCTTCTTGTACCTTATTTACTCCTGTAAGGTATTTAAAGTTTCTATCATATCCCTCCTCCCTTTCACGGTGTACATATTGAGTTCCTTCAATTTCTTCTTGTAGGACTTGTGTTGCAGACCCCATACCATTTTAGTTACTCTCCTAGGGACCGCCTCCACTCTGGCTGTATCCTTCTAGAGATACGACCTCTAGTACTGTACACGGTATTCTAAGTGAGGTCCTACCAGTGAGTTACACAGAGGTAGCATCACCTCCCTCCTTCTGCTGGTTATACCTCTCCCTATGCATCCCAGCATCCCACTAGCCCTCCCAACTGTTTTGTCACATTGTCTGACCACCTTAGGTCATCAGAGATCATCACCCCTCAGGTCTCTGTCCTGCTTGGTGGTCATCAGTAACACTTCCTCCATTTTGTACTCTGCCCTGGGTTTCTGTGCCCCAAGTGCATTATTTTGCACTTTTTCGCATTAAAACTCAGCTGCCATATTCGTGACCACTCCTCAAGTTCTCTCAGGTCTCTGCTCATCCTTTCCACCCCACTCCCAGAGTATATACCCTACTGCAGATTTTGGTGTCACCCACAAATAGGCAGACCTTCCCTTCCAGACTCTCTACAATGTCATTTATAAAGAAATTAAAGAGGATCGTTGCCAGCAATGATTCCTGAGGTACCTCACTAGTCATCCTCCTCTCCTCAGAGTGAACTCCATTTACAACCACCCTCTGCCGCCTATCCCCCAACCAATTTCTTACCCAGTTTACCACCGTTTGACTCACTCCTAGTCTACTCTGCATGCTTAACAGTCTTCTGTGTGAAACTGTGTTGAATGCTTCACTGAAGTCTTGGTAGGCCACAAGCACCGCTCCACCCTTATCTAATTCCTTGATCATCCAATCAGAGAACTCTATCAGATTTGGTAGACGTGATCTTCCACCCATGCATCCATGCTGTCTTGGGTTTTTTAACCCATTGGATTCAAGATATTGCACAATCCTCTCCTTCAGCAGTGATTCTATTAATTTTCCCACCACCGATGTCAGGCTGGCTGGTCTATAGTCGCCAGCCTCCGTAGTATTGCCACTTGTATGAAATGGGACTACATCTGCTTTCCTCTATCCTCTGGAATCACATCTGTTTCAAGTGAGCTGTTGAACAGTATTGTTAGAGGTGCAGCCAGTACCTCCCAGAGCTCCCTCAACATCCTAGGATGTACGCCATCTTGTCCCATTGCTTTGTCCACTTTCAGATTAGCAAATCCCTTTAGGACTCTCTCCTTTGGAAAAGGACTAGTGTCCACCTCCTTTCCTTTAGAGATTCTGTTACTTTTTTGTGGCCCTCCCCTTCTCCGTCTGATATGAACATTGAACAAAAATATTTGTTCAGGATGTCTGCCTTTTCACTAATTTATTGATCTGATTGCTCGTAAATGTTTACATGATGCGTTACTATTTTATGTCTTTAATTATCTTTGTATTTATTGATCCATTTCTGAAGATGTGTTTATTTTATTTGTGCGGCGCCCAGAGCCTCCGGGATTGGGCATCTTTAAATAAATTTTGCCTTGCCTTGCCTTTTTCTTGTCCCCTCTGGACTCCTCCCTACCATCCCTTTTTAACCTTACAAGCCCTCCCCTGGTCTTCCTCTTTTCACTTACATACCTAAAAAAGGACCTGTCCCCTTTTGTTACCACTTCGGCTATTTTCTCTTCAGTTTGTGACTTTGCACTCCTTAATACATTCCTTGCTTCTCTGTTTCTCCTCAAACACCCCTTATCTTCTCCCTCTGTTTCTCCTCACACACACCCTCATCTTCTCCCTCTACTTCTCCTCACATACACCCTCATCTTCTCCCTCTGTTTCTCCTCATATCTTCTGAACGTCACCCTTTTAGCCTTAACCTATTTAACTACCTCTTTTGCGAACCGTAATGGTCTTGTTCTCCTCTTACTTTTACTCACTTGTTTGATGGAGAGGTTTGTTGCCTTCACTATTTCCCTTTTCAGTTTCATCCAGTGTTCTTCCACTCCACCTGGGTCATCCCCCCCTCGCAAGGTCATCCATGAGGCATCACCCATATTTATAAAATCTGCCCTGCTGAAATCCAGGACCCTCACCCTTGTGTGGTTTGCTTCTACAGCCATCCTTATACTGAACCACACCATACTGTGATCGCTGGTTCCCAGGTGGCTCCCCACCTTGTCATCTGCAACACTGTCACTGTTAGCAAGTACTAGGTCCAATACTGCCCTGTCACGTGTGGGTTCACTGACTAGCTGCCTGAAGAATGTCCCTTGCAATGAGTCTAGGATGTCCCTACTTTTATTTGAAGCTGCATTTGGGGAGGCTGCAATCTACATCTGCGAGACTGAAATCCTCCACCAGCAGCACCTTCCGCTTTGCTGCCATCCTGCCAATGTCTTCTATTAGTACCTTATCTAACTCCTATGCCTGTGCTGGAGGTCTGTAGATCACACCAGTGCGAATAGTGGCGCTGTTCCCCTTTTCTAGGGTGACCCACAGTACCACAACCCCCCCCCACATATTCTTTGTATCTCTGTCGCTTTTATGTTTTCCTTCACATAAAGCACCATGCCCCCTCCTTTCTTTCTGACCAAGTCCTTCCTGAACAGACTACAGCCTGGTATGGCCATGTTCCAGTCCTGGTTTTCAGTGCACCATGACTCAGTAATGGCCACTGCATCCAGGCTGGCCTTTGCCATTATGGCCTCCAGGACCGGAATCTTATTTCCTAGACTTCTAGCGTTAGCACACATGGCCTTCCAGATTTTGTTAGCACTCTGCTCATCACCCCACTTTTCTTTTTTGGCCCCACTCCTCCACCCCTTTAATGTTACTGTTACCTCCCCTCCATTACTATAACCCTGCATCCTTTATTAATTTGTAACCCAGGGGTTTCTCTCCCTCGGGATCTCCTTACTCTCCACTTCAGCCAGTGAGGGTGGCAGTTTCTACCTCCCCAATTCCTTCTGCAACCCCCATCAGCTAGTCTAAATGCCCACTGAAGTAACATTTAAACCATTCCCTGAGAACTGCAGTTCCTCTCTTGGATGGATGCAGGCCATCACCCCTGTATAGGTGCCCATCCTGCCAAATGGGTCCCCAGTCTTCAATGTAGCCAAACCCCTCCTTTCTGCCCTCTACCTTCAGTCATAAGTTGAAAATCCTGGTGTGGAGAACTCTCTCCTTCTCTCTGTGGTAAACAGGTAGCACCTCAGCAAAAGCTAATGAGCGTACCACCTGTCCCTCACCACCTCCCCAGGGATTCACCTGGATATCTGCATGATGGGCAACTGCACCTCAACTTTTCACCAGCCAAATATGTATGGTAAAGGGGTGCCGTCTGGGACACATCAGCAAAGCAGAAAGAAGGCACACAGAACACTAGAAATCTGGACTGCCCCGACTGTCTTCAAGGGTGAGCCATACTACATGGAAGTGTAAGCCATCAACATCAGGACCTCACAGGTAGCTTATTTTGCTGAACATGACCCAAACATAGATGTGCTGTCGTGCATGTCATTGGTGCACTGCATCACCTATATAATGTTGGCATGCCCCAACCAATGCAGATCATTTTCTTTTGCTGTCAAGGGAGTTCCTGCCTCCACTTACTTGTGTTCCTGTTCGTTTTTCTCCTTCACCCCTTTTTCGATCTGCCTTGCTCTTGTTCTCAGTCCTTTCCCTCTCTCTGTTGTGATAATACTATCTTCCCATGTTGTAATCTCCTTGTGTTCCTTCCTGTCCTACAAATTGTTTCAATTTTCTTACCTCTGCCTCTTTCTTACTTTCCATATAAATATCCCCTTCCTCTTATGTCTGTGTCCCATGTGTTTTCTTCTAATCTCAATAGTGTCGAGGGGAGGCCCACCTGGCCTCCCACATTTGTGTAGGTGTATCTATCCTCAACTGCACTCCCTCCCCCCTTACCTAGTTTAAACTGGTCCTGTGCGATTTGTGAACCTCTGTGCTAACACCCTAATGCCCTTCTTGTTTGGGTTCAGGCTGACCCTTCTAAACAGTCACCAGCCCTTCCGACGAGGACCCTGGACTCCCAGGAACTGATCCCTCACAGTACCAGTAACAGCAGATATCTGAGAAGATCTCCACAGCCATGCCTTTTCCCACTTGTCATTCCTTGAGTATGATGGAACTTTTCCTTTCAGCTTCTTGGCAAGGTCCATCTGGAGGGAGGGCGGGGAGTTGCAGTGAGGGGAAGGTGTAGGGGAAAAATTGGCAGACTAGATGGGCCAGTATGGTCCTTTTCTGCTGTCAGGCTTCTATGATTCTATGTATAGCCCACAGGTTTCATGCTGTCACTCTCACTTTGGTACTTGTAAAAACACACGACCACCGTTTGTGTAAAATACACAAAACCAAAGGAGTAACTGGAACTAAGAACAAGCCATAGCATTTGTTATTTATCCCATTATCAACTGTGGGCAGTGAGGCAGTTGTAAGTTTTAAAATGGCTCTTGGCCAGTCAGCAGTCTGCATCGCCCTATCAGCTGTGCACTAATGAACATTAAAAAGGAAGCAGGGAGGGGTCCAAATCATTCCCTATGCTGTGTGGGTGGAGGGTTTACTCCACCCTTTCTAATCATGATTTTTGTAGCCCCCCCCCCATGACTACAGTGCCTCTGGCTTTCCCAGCTGTGGTGCGTTGGAGTCCACATCTGGATTATGTTACCCACTTCCTGCTTGCTACCTTGCAGTGGGCCTCACACAAAAACTTGATCTAAACTTTCAATAAAAAAGTTGTACATCTTAGAAAAATAGTTTTGTTTCTCTCAGACGTCACCCAATATATATTTATCTAAGTGATATGCAATGGGCTGATTCAAAGTGTGCCGTTTATTTTCAGGTGTGAGGGGACGGGACCATAACTCTTAAGTGGCAGAGCCACGAGTGAATCATGAAAGTCCTGCCCACTCGCGAGTGATGGTAAACACTGTACTTTGAGTCAGGTTATTGTATGTTTGATAAATAGAACAGTAATTGATAAGTTACAGCTTTTAAAACTTCAGTTTATCTGAAGATTTTGCAGTTTTTCTTTGATTTTAACAGCTGGATTCAGTACTGTACTAGGCATTGTGACGTCATCAGCTGCTCTTCAGTTCAGTATCAATACTCCAGGGTGGTGACAGCAACCTTAAAAATCTCCATTGCGACAAGAGTATCAACGTATTTTTGATATGTTGTTGTTACTAATGTCACTAGCTAAGATCTCTTTTTTATCTTATTTTTACCACCACGTAAGCGTGTGTGTGTGTGTGTATCTCCTGTATGTAGTTTTTCCCATTGAAAGCTGTTTTTTTAAACACTGGTACCAAGTCTGTTACAGTTTCATCTCTACGGGCTTTTTACTTATTGTGTTTTTAAACCAGAGCCACACCTGGGTAAACAGGGGTGCTCAGTGACAAAAAGCACAACGTAGCCAACAAAGTCACGGCACTCACCCACCACACAGAAGAAGGCTGGAACCTCACACATTGCTGCATATAAAAAGCTCCACTTTATTGTACAAGCAAGTTAAAATGACCTCCTGATCTGGGAGATGGACAGACAGTTACAAGCTTCTTACGTTTCGCCTGATCACAGGCTTTCTCGAAGAGCTTTTTAGCTATCCTAGTGGGTGTTTCTGAATTCCACACAGGTAGTAAGTTCCATTTTAGAACTGTGTCATGTGGTTTATGTCCTTGCTCGGCTCTTCCATTGTTGGCACAATGCTTCCATGTTCTGCTATAGAACTCTGTGGCTCAGAGGGACATAAACGACATCATACAGTTCCAAAACAGCACTTAACACCAGAGTGCAAATCAGAAACATCAACTGAGATCACTAATGTGCCCATAGAGAGGGAACAACAGAAGAACTGGAAGCAGCATTTAAAAACAGCTTCTGCTGGGAAAACAGACTTTCAGGTTCAGTGCTGTTCTCCTTTAAATATTTTTTCCAGTATGCAGTAAAACTTTTTAAAATATGATGTTCAGACACAATATTCAGCTTATAGTTCAGTTATGTCCCCTCATTCTTTTCTTTATTCTGTTTATCCCCCTGGTCACCAGACTGTCCCACCTCCACCTGGTGACCACCCAGCCCCATCCTCCTCCTCCGACACTTACCTGTCCTCCTGGAGTCAAGAGGGCCTTTGTCTCATGGTGGATTCTACTGGAGGAGCCTGACAGACAAGTGCCCCCTTCAGTCCGCGAAGTGTGGAGGACAGTGGCTAGTCGAAGAGGCAGGTCAGAGCATGCCAGAATTATGCTGCTGTGGTCCAGTGTTTGTCCTGTTTGTTTTTCCTCATCCCAAGGTCACAGCTGGCAAGGACTCCACAGTGTGCATATACTCACACAGTTGCAATGCTGCACCCACCCTCCTTCCCTCCCTCGAGGTCCTCTGTCTGCATCACGACCTGTGGTCACCCAGATGCAATGCAGTCTCCGCTCGCACGAGAAGGACAGTGTCCTATGGGATGTTCAAACCTCCTGCCTTCACCTACCCTTGATGCTACAGGCTTGTTCCTGACCCAGGGTTGGTGGAGTCACGAGCAGTACCACTACTGCTGTGCCAAATATCCACTCATTCTTTATTGAAGACGTGCATAAAAAACATTATTTATTCTCTGTCCCCAGATTTCACCTCATCCTCTGGCTTCCCTCCCCCAACCGAAGTCATAATGCAATGCTTCAAACATATACGAATGCCTTGAGAACATATATTTTATATAAACAAAGACATGATCCAACTACGACCAGAACATTCATCCTAAAAGCTTTCAAAGTCCCAGGTTTAAAGATGAATTCCTGTCCTTTTTATTTTCTTGCTGCCCGTGTTTATGGAAATAAAAATTTTGACACATTCATCATTGTGTCAATCAACATAAAACAGACTTGTGGTATTATTTTTCCCGATAGCTTTCACATGTTTAGTCAAGCAATCAGACAGACAGACGGATGAAAATCTACTTGTTTCTTCAATGTACTCTTTGCCTCACATCTTGCAGATGAAAAAAATGCATGATTCATTTTTAGGACTATGCAAACTGCACAGAAAAAGCAAACCTAGATCTGGGTTCCACAGTCTTGCATTATGTAACGTACTCCTGCAGGTAATGCAAAATGACATGTTGCAAGGAAGTGCACCTTTTGATGTTATTTTGATGGATATTGTCCATTTTTAGTTGTCCGCTAGACATTTTATATGCTGGTATAAACTGTTCTACACTTCTGCAGGTTCCTCCATGATCAGAAGACAGTCTAAACAAAAATCTCGTTTCTGCTATGGCGATTTCTACAGACATGATTGCGCACACTAAAACTGTACATTTTAAAGTAAGAGACCTTGGGAGAACAAAGATGAGTCTTTTTTTTTTATTCTGTTTTGTATGCTTTTCCTCTAGCCTGTCCCTTCTTGCCTCACAGTACTATTGGTGATCTCCCAGCCACTACACCTCTCATCTGGATCTCATGTCCCCCCCCCCGCCCCTCCTCAATGGCGGGGCTGTGTCTCCCTAGAGTTCAATCCGCTGAGAGCTGAAAATATCAGTACAGGACCCAAGAGTACCAGGCATGTTATTAACTCAGGGAGGGGTCTCTTTTCCTTGCTCTTTTGTCTGCCGCGCAGGACACCAACAGCAAAGGCTCTCAGATGTTGTCACCCAGGTGGTGGTATAACAGTGGAATAAATTTCCCTCCTGCCCTACAGGAGTGCGTCCTCTGAGATGCTTGATTACCCCCTTCCCACTGCCCCCCCCCAATTCCCCAAGCTCAGGTCCTAAACATAGGTTGCTGGGGCCACAACACTGCCATGATGCCAACAGGGTGTCTATAGATATGTGTGAGGAAATTAGTTATCGCTGACAGAGACTTGATCTGCTGGCAAAGGGAATCTGTGCTCCACCAGTCCTTCCTTTACTAAGGGAATACTGTCTGACCAGATACTGTAATTGAAGCAGCAGTGTAGGTTACAGTGGGAACTTTGTACTTATACTTTCTATTCTGCTTTCCTTCTGACTTGTGAGATGACCCTCCTACCCAGTGTCCTACTGAGCCTACACCCCTGCCTTGTCCCCATGCCATCCACAGGACTTACCACAGCTTTTGGTTGCCCCACGGCATCCCCCCCCATGGTGAGGATGCTGGGAGTGGAGGGCAGATCCTCTGCTGCTGACTGAATCTGTGATCGGAGCCCTGAGCCGGGTTGGCAGAAGTGGGGTCTGAGAGGTACAGGATTAATCCTTCTCCTCGCCAGCATTTTATCCTGTCCTCACACCCCAGAGTCAACGACACAAAAGCACGTCTGTGAACACACAACGAGCTCAGACGCAGATCTGCCAGTGCAGAACCTGCATACTCACCCTCCCTTTACTGTCCACTCATACCACCTTGTATGCTACCACAGCAGGCGCTCAACCTGAAGACCGATCGACCACCATTCTCTGAAAAGGGCAAACATATGCTGGGATGCTCAAACCCTCTTCCCCTCTCAGCCCTTCAGCAGCTCTGGCTCATTCCTGAGCCCGGATCACCAATGTCATGAGCAGTAGCCCTACCCCATCACCAACAGGCCAGCCCCCGAGCTGGACATAACTAGACATTTTGGACTCATCCATCCATAACTGCAGGTCAATTTGCACTTGCTGTTCACCTTTTACAGTGAAGTTAGCTGTGTTTTTATACATGCCCTTCAAGGAAACGTACGTTTCCTGTGCATGGGGGCCAATAGGATTTTTACTGGCCTGGCAGGGGGTCCCAGGTGTTCAACAACAGCTAAGAATACTTATGAAAACATGAGGGCCAGGGTGGGACAAATCAATCTGTGAGCTGGTGGTCAGTTTGGCCACTAGCTTTCACAAGCTGGTAGCAAAATCAATATTTTTAGTGCCCATAATTATTAAGGGCTCAAAAATCACTTTGTAGCAGGTGGCCATTTGGCTGGTAACTTTCAAAACATGGCAGGCAGACTAATTGTATTAGTGTTTGTTTGCCACCTGGCTAACTGATTTGTCCCACACTGCTCAGGATATCCATAATTAAAGAATTCCTTACATTTTTTTAAAAATCTAAAAAAAATGTTAAAGCCAACGGAGAACAGGAAAAAAGGGAATCTCATAAGACAGGAGAAATGCCCTTTTAGTGCTACTGATTCCTCCCACAAAAAAATTAAAAAGGTATGTAAAGGGGATATGACAGTGAAACAACCATAGCCACAACCTCGAGGGCTCTTTTTGTGTTCCCTTTCCATGTGTGACTGACAGGTAGCTTGACAGAATAGGGGCTTATGATTGTGAGGTCACTGTCTGGCCCAGGTTTGCATGAGGGTGGGGGATTATAAAAGATTATAAGATGCAGTAATGTCGAACCAGCCCACTGACGCAGCAGTAACACTACTGCTTGCGATGCTGGCAATCCACATTAGGGAATAAGCCTGGAGTGTTGGAGTGATGGATGGGGGAGGGCGGAATGGGCATTCCATGAACAGCTTTCTGTCTTCCTGGGTGGGCGGCCGTGAGGTCCCGGTGCATGAGTGACACTCAGTGGAGACTAAGTGTACACTGGCCTGGACCACACACAGCAGGGGAGGAGGCATGGCGGACATGTGCAGGACCTGGGTGGGAGCACACATGTTCGTTCACTGCACGTCCGTGCCTCCAGGGGAAACCTCAAACAGAAACTCTCAGGGACAGCAGCAGGATGTTGCTTCCTGGGCCCCCTGCTGAATGAAGCCTCAGGTGTAAACCTCAGCTGACGCCCCAGTTGATCTTGGTCTCTCCCCTTCCCCAGGAGCTGCACTGCAAGGGGCAAGCTGCGGGCCACCCAGACTGCACAGCTTGAGTAGGATGCTGGGTGAGCTAGCCCAAAGGCCAAACAAGGGGAGCATCATCCTCACAGATCTCCAAGAGTTATAAATTTATGGTTTAATTTAAAATAGAAATATCTTCATGAATGCTGGCCCGGTGGTCTGAGGGTTGTGGCACTGGATGCCACACCTCGAGCAATGCTGGCAATCCAGGTTTGGGAACAGATTCGGGTGCTTGGGGTCGGCATGGTGAGGTAGGACTGAGCACCCTTAGGCAGCTCTCCTTCCTCGGGAAGGAGCGATAATGCTGCATGCTGTAGACTGACACCCAGCGGTGGTTGGGTGTCGGCACAGGCACATAGCCATGTTTGGGGAGGGTCCACGTCCAGGGTATTCCACCCACTACAAGGATGTGGGCTTGGGGAGGAAAGGAGGAAAAACAACAGGAGCCAATAGGGCCCGTGATGGCCTGATGGGTCCCATCCATGAAGCCCCCCCCTGACTTTTGGTTTGTGCTCCATGGGGGAGTGGGCTAGTGCTCCTTACCCTGACCCCACCATGGGGCAATCTGCAGGGGAACTATGGGGGTTCAGCTGAGCGGGGATGACTGGGGACAGAGGTAGAGTCCCTCCAAGGGAGGGCTGAAGCCGCCTATCAATTCCGCGGAGGTGGAGTAAAATGTAAATAAAAAAATATATATATCTTCATGATGCTGGTGACCAGGGTTCCGTAGTGAGTCCGGGTCATCAAGGGCCAGCCAGAGAGGAAGATTGAGCATCCCAGAGGACGCTCCCCCCCAGGGAAGGAAGGTCCCACCAGTCCCCACCACACTGCTCCTGGATGCAGGGGATGGTCGGGCCCGAAATGACCAGGGTGGGTTGAGCCACACAGGCTGTGTGTGACATCACCTTGTGATGAGCACACTTACAGCTCTTGCATGCACAACTCTGAGAGGGCTGAGTAGAAACATTACCACTAAAAAAACAGCCCTAACTGGGAGATGACAGACCCCCAGCACCAGCACAGTCCCCCACCTGCCATCTGAGCAAGGCATCCCAACAAGACACAAGAAGAGTTTGAAGGATCCCTGCCCCTCTTGTCCCCACCGGGGGGGGCAGGTAAACCAAGACTCAATGGGGGAAACAGCACCTCGGGATTGGCAGGTAAAAGTGGGGACAGCTGGGTGACCTTGGCTGTTCTGAAGGAGTCCTGGCAGAGTGAACAGTGCATAAACAGAAATTTCAAAAAAACAAAACCATAGAAATATCCTGTCTGGTATGGTAACTGGATAATGAGCTTCTACTTCATCTTTGCCAAGTGTCAATAGCTGGCGACTGCTCAGGCTCAGCTGCTGTTCATTGGGTTTATTTCCATGCTGTCAGTGTGCCACTCTCAACAGCTGCAGGGCATAAAGGCAGCGCATTCCTTCCCACGTTCCACCCCTACTTGGCCCCTTTCACACCCAGTCCAACTGGCATTCCTATTGAAGTGCGCCCTGGCCAGAGTTCCCCCGTAAGGATGACAGAGTTTCAGCATGGCTCTGGACACCTGTTAGGTAGCAGCTTCCAGCTGAATCCCCTCCCAAAACAGAGGCCCACACTGGAAGGCCCTGCCTGGAGCTCCGCAGGGTGCTATGTTACTTTCAGATTGTAGTAGTACAGCAGCTGTGTCTCCTGCTGAGATCTGTAGATTCCAGAAGGTATAAACCCACGTAGTCTGCTCTTTCCAAGGTACAAACCTACACTTTTCTGCAGACCTCACAAGGTGTAGATTGACATTTTCTGCTGACTTCAAGTATAAACCTACAGTCCCTGACTTTGCAAGGTATAAACCCACGTTCTCTGCAAAAAGACAATTCAGAATTAGACTGTAAAAAAAAAAAAAGTAGCATTACGACAGCTGTTCCAACATTATGTACATATTAATTAACCTGAACTCCTGCTCTGGAATTGCCTTACGTACTTTCATGTCCCATTCCAATTAATCAGTCGAGAAGCAAAGAGTGAGCAGAGCCCAGTAATGAAAGGTGTGGAACTTATGAATAAAAGAGGTTAAAACTAAACTGAAAATGAATAAACATACCAAATACAGGACAGACTAAATGGAGAGCTCAAGGAGGCACATAATGTCATTTAAAACTCTATTCTAGCTAGGTCTCTCTCTCTAGCTAGCTATCTTTTTTTGTGATGCACGTAGTGGTGATTGAACAGACACAGATTCTGAAAACTATAAACTGAAGCCCTGGTTCAGTGTGCAGGGCAGATGGAGGGTGGCACAGTTCATTAAATTATGTTGCTTGGGAAAGGCACAGTAAGCTGCAGCTCCTTTCTGGATGCTACCCAGGGGAGGGCGTAACACGGGGAACATTCAAAGTGCAGAGAACATCAGGAAATATGCAAAACAGCAGTGATGCACACGGATGTGACAGCGCGCAGTATAGCGCAGTGGTTTAAGGCTCTGAGCTGCAGATCTGGAGACCTGGGTTTGAATCCCACAGCCCTCACTTGCATACTGTGTGACCCTGAGCAAGTCACTTAACTTCCCTGTGCTCCCAGGTTGCACCTGGAAACAAGCTTTCAGCTTAGTGTGCCACTTCTGGTTAAATAATTGGATAAAAAAAAGACAGTGTACAAGCGAAAAATAAGAAATATTATATATATACTGTATATATATAGTATGGTCATATTCAGGCAAAAGTGCCACAGCAAAAAGCCATAAAGGGGGGACAGCTAGCCACAAGAACAGGGCTGAGACAAAGGAGACAGCAGGAGCGGGTTCAGAGAGTTTGGGGGGGCAGGAGTCAAGTGGTCATGGGGAGAATGTTCCAGAGATGAGGAGGCTGACTGACCCAGAGAGGATTTGTTGCAAGGGATAGGATATGGTGGTTGAACTGGAAATGCTTAGGTGGGGGGAAGCTATCATTTGGATTTTAAGATAGGAAAGGGGAAATTGTTTAATGCTAAGCTGGAACTTGGTTCCAGGTGCGACCTGGGAGCACAAGGAAGTTAAGTGACTTGCTCAGGATCACACAATATGCAAGTGGGAGTTGTGGGATTCAAACCCCAGTCTCCAGGTTTGCAGCTCAGTGCCCTTAACCACTATGCTATACTGCCTCCTGTTGGAACACATAGTGGAACTGTCATTTCTAGGTGGTGGCACTCTCCTACAATAGACAATGGAGAAGGATAAAAGAGGCGCAGGAACTCTCATACAATTTTTTAGGAGGAGGTGGTGGGACTGAGTTCCTGTGGGCTCCTGCTCAATTTAACCCCTGATAGGAAAACAGCAAGCATCGTTGGAGTAAAGAGAGTAGGAGGAAAGATTAGAAGGAGAGAGAAGGAAGGGAGGAGAGGTAACAAGAGAAGGTTAGGACATGGGGGCAGGGGTAGTGTATAAGCTGCCACTAGTCAAGAAGCATTTGCTAGGCATTTCTGCATCTAGCCAAAAGCAAAATTGATCAAGTAGCCAAATTGCTACTGTAATCCCACAGCCTGTAGTTCAAAATTCAATAATTCTGTAAGATCTGGCCAATAGTTTTGTCATATGGCTATAATGTTCAGATGACAATAAGTCAAAATGCTGTAGACTCACAGCCTTTCAACTTAAACACTGGAAGGGACAAGTATGGTGCAGGCAGGGGACATGGCAGGGGGCTGGTATAGAATAAGCAGGGGAAAGGTGCAGCATAGGCAGGAGGCAGGTATAGTGTGGCAGAGACAGGTACACTTTAGGCAGAGGGCAGGTATAGCATAGGTAAGGGGTAAGTATAGTGTAGGTAGAGGCAGGTATAGCATAGGCAGGGGGCAGGTACAACATATGTAGGGGGGGCAGGTATCAGACCAACCTGCTAGTATTCTTTGACTGGGTAACAAGGGTAGTGGATAAGGGCTATGCTGTGGATTTGCTCCACTTCGAGTTCAGCCAGGCTTTCAACTGGGTGCCTCACGGAAAGTTGCTGAAGAAACTAGAGGATATGGGTACAACAAAAGACACAGACAGGTGAGAAACTGGGTGGAAGGGAGACAGCAAGAGGGTTATGGTTAACACAGTCAAATTAGAAGAGGGGGAGGTCACTAGTGGAGTGCCACAAGGATCGGCACTGGGTCCAGTCCATTTCAGTATGTCCATTAGTGACATAGGGAAAGAAATCCAGGGCAAGATGCATCTCTTTGTAGATGAATCTTAGCTCCATGGCAGGGTAGACAGCAAGAAGGGTGTTAGGGAGATGCAGAAAGACTTTCAAAAGTTAGAGAGGTGGTCAAAGGTTTGGCAGTTGAAATTCAATGGCAAAAAGTGCAAAGGGATGCACCTAGGGAATATGTATCTGAGGGCAGAGTACTGCATGTGGGGGCGAGGCTGTATCACTACCTCTGTAGGTGGCTGGTGAGGTCCCACCTGGAGTATTGTGCCCAGTTCTGGAGTCCTCACCCTAGGAAAAATAAGGACAGGCTGGAGACACTGAAACATAGGGTGACCAAAATTATTCAGGTCCAGCAGGGCAGATCTTATGAGGATCGGCTCAAGGCACTGAACATGTACTTGTTGGAGAACAGATGAGAGAGGAGGGATGTGATACAGACCTTCAAGTTCCTGAAAGGAATGAACAAGGTAAGCTGCAAGGAACTATTTAGCATAAGTAGTGGATCAAGAACACAGAGGCATGAGTAGAAACAGACAGGGGGAAGGGTTCAAGAGGGACACGAGAAATATTTATTTTACAGAAAGGGTGGCGGAGCCGTGGAACACTCTGCCAGCTGCTGTGGTGGGCACCAAAACTATCAGTGGTTTCAAACACGGCTGGGACCGAGTGACAGGCTCAGTGGGTGCTCAGGTGACAGTGGTAGGGGGTGGGCACCAAAACTATCAGTGGTTTCAAACACGGCTGGCACTGAATGACGGGCTCAGTGGTTGCTCAGGTGACAGTGGTAGGGTTGGGAGCATGGGGGTTGACAGTGTGGGTTAAAACCCTGTATGGACAATAGGTCCCGGGTTTAGTAGGGGTTTATGGACAGACTGGATGGACCAGTGGCCTTTTCCTGTGATCATTGTCTGTGTTTTCATATTGTATATATTGCAAAGGCCGATGGCACATTTATAAGGTAGAAAAAGAAATGGGCAGACTGGATGGGCCTTGCGGTCCTTATCTGCCGTCAACTTCTATGTTTCTATGTTTCTATGTATAGGTAAGTAACAGGTATAGCATAGGTAGGAGCAGGTATCACATAGGCAGGGGGTACTTACAGGGTGGTAGGCACAGCATAGCAGGGAAAAGGTGCAGCATAGGCAGAAGGCAGGTATAGTTTGGCGGGGACAGGTACAGTGTAGGCAGGGGACAAGTATAGCATAGGCAAGGGTCAGGTACAGCACAGGTATGGGGCAGGTATCACATAAGTAGGTGGTAGGTATAGCATAGGTAGGAGCAGTTATAGGTTAGGTAGGGAATCAGAAGAAAAGCAGAGCACACACCAGGTAATGTAGCCAATCAAGACCACTGTCAGTTTGTGCGGAGATGTCAACCAATTTGTTCTGAATACCTTTTTGTCACAGGTAAAGTGTTGCTTGTAACACGATTTTAAACTCATAAGCACTTTCTTGCACATATTTAAACACTGTTTGGCAGTTGAGGTTGAATGACTTGATACAAAGGAGTGTATTAAAATGTAACTGGGTTTTATTAAATAGGATATTTAAAGACTGTTGTACATTACTGTTGTCATTGCTGTATTCTCCCGGGTTATGCCTGAAAATAGGCAGGCTTTTTGCCTAGTGTACTTACCCAGTTACCAAAAGCTAATAAATAAATAAGTACACCCCCCCCAACTAAACACCATTAGAAGGGCGACACATAGTGCTACTAGTACCAGTCAGTTCGCAATGCTTGTTTGGCTAGTTAATACATGTATTACCTGCATTACTTTACACAGTGCGTCTCCACTTTTCTTTTGATTTCCGCTTCTGTTGTGCCGAGGCATACACGCTGGCGAAAGCACCTTTGTGGGTGGGTGTGCTCGAACTCAGATTATTTAAGCAATAATCCATGAGGGGGTGTGGATTATTGGGGGATTTAACACAGCTGGAGTGCTTTGCCCACGAGGCGCAGCTGAGTGGGTAAATCCTCGCCAGCAATGGTAAATCCCCTGATAACCATCATCCTCCGAGTGGCTTATTGCGATTATACCAAGGTTAAGTTTTTTTACTATAATAAAATACAGATATTAAAGAGGTTGCTTTGTTGTTTTATTTTTACCCTATTTATTCCTGGGCTGCAGATTATTTATTAGCTGTTGATTATCAGAGGATTTACACCAGTGTGTAGCAGGGTGAAATCCTCCTACTGTAGTTTTGATTAACGAAAATAGAGAATCAGTTCTTAAGAGGCTGCCTGAAAGCCTTACAGCCACAATAAGTCTGATTTAAGGTATTAAATAAAAATGAGAGCCTGCTGAGACCTGAAATATTCAGTGCAGGAATAGTCTTACAGCATGTCAAAATAAATGTTTCTTTCCTATCCTTTTGGCTGAAGCCTTTCTTCTATGCTATTATTCTATCTTGTCTTTGCTGGACTGATCACCGAGCACTGAAACTTCAATACTCTTTCTTCTTTTCTTTCTGACCCCCAAAGCTAGCATTAAGTATACAAGAGCTGTCTTAGCACAGTTAGAATTGAAATAAATGTGTGCTGTTGCTGTGTTCCCTGTGCAAAACAGTGAACCTGGGGAAGAAAGTACATAAACCTGGATATTCAAACTAGCCATTCTGAGAGCAGCATGCGCTGCTCAAATGCTCAAAATAGTTGCGCGGGGTGTGGCGGGTGATATTCCGAGGGTTACGCCTACTCCTTGAATATCACCCCCAGCCACAGCACTTGGCAAGATGGTGCAGTGGAACTCGCGCCCACCGCAGTTGCCAGAGATGAGCATTAAACTTGCCGTGGCGATAAGTACCATTGCGCCATGCGCAAAATGTCCGATATTCAAAAGGTGGCATGCAAATGGGGCTATAATTTATGGCGCGGGGGGCCATTTGCATCTATTTATGGCCCCATTTGCATGTAGTGCTGCCGATCCCGAGGACTTGCGCCTGGCCACCTGCCAGGCAGCAGCCGTCGAGGACCGGCGCTACAATGCAACCTGATTGCGGGCAGTACAGGTACATGTAACACCCCACATATTCTGAAGCCCGATCGCGGGCAGTACAGGTACAGAAACACCCCACACACACACACATTACCCGAAGCCCGATCGAGGGCACAACGTGTATGAACCCCCAGTGCCCGATCGCGGGCAGAATGTCTATCACAACCCCAAACATCTCCCTGATTGTCTAGTGTCCCCCCCACCCGAAGCCCCTCCCCCGCTCCTCCCCGCGGCGGCGGGCGACAGCATCCACCCGCCTGCCAGCCCGCCCGCCCGCCCAACGACTGTCCGGTGAGGGCTGCGCCCATTGGTGCAGAGCTACAGCCAGTGAGCGTGCGGCTATACCGATACATGACAGTCCAGACCCGTGAATGATGTTCATTCACAAATCTGAACTGTCATCTTGTCCCGGGCTTCTGCGCCATTGGCTGGCAACTCTACAGCTCGGGCTGTGCTGGCGGGCGGATGCTGTCTCCCGCCGTGGGTGGGCCAGTGGAGGGCCTAGAGTGGGGGGGGACACTTGACACCAGGGAGATGTTTGGGGGTTTGTGATGAGCATTCTGCCCGCGATCGGGCTTTACGGTCCACTGGACCACCAGGAGATATTCGGGTTGGGGTTACATTCTGCCCGCGATCGGGCACTGGGGGTTCATGCACGCTATGCCCGCGATCGGGCTCGAGTACGTGTGTGTGTGTGTGTGTGTGTGTGGGGGTGTTTCCTGTACCTGTACTGCCCGCGATCGGGCTTCGGGATATGTGGGGAAGGGGTTACATGTACCTGTACTGCCCGCGATCGGGCTGTGGGAGATGTGGGCGGGGGAGAGTCGTGTTACACTATGCCCGTGATCGGGCTGGTGGGGGGGCACAGGGACCGAGTTGGGGGCCAGCCAGGGGTGGCAGCTGCTGTGTTGCGCCCTGCAATGCAGCAGCTCACCTGTGGGTGGCCCTCAACTTAAGCCTTTTTTTTTTGGCTCAAGGTTGTGCAGGCGCAGGTTGGGGTTGCGCATGCACAACTCTGCTAACCCGACTGAATATCGGGTTGCGCAGGTTATGCATGGATCCTCCCCCTCCTGTTGAGCATGCATTCATTTGCATTGCTCTCTTGCGCAACCTGGTGCCAGTGGCGTAACTGCCTCCTGCTGAATATCGCAGAATGGCGCATTTTGGACTTGCGCATGCGCAACCCTTTTGAATATCCAGGCCATAAAATAAACCTATGTTTTTGGCCCTATAAAATATAAAGTACTGAAGGACTACAATAAACCACCTTTAGTTTTGTATGGAAGGTATCAGAAATCCCAAAGTTCTTACTGTTTGAAATGTACCAAACAATGCATTAGCAAGTATTTCACTTTATACTGGTTTAATGGGTATTTTGCTGATATTAGATGAAATGTTTCTTTAAGCTAACACTGTACACATTGCTATATGTTGAAGAACTTTACCTGTTTGGGAAATGGCGGACTCCATGTGCTGTGGTTTGCTGGCGTCCATTTTGTGGATTAGTAGGGGCTCAGGCCGGCTGAGCTCTGTGGGCTTTATAGTACTCTAGCATGAGGGAGTCTGGGAACAAGAAAGGTGGGACTTCCTGCCAGGAAGTTCCTTTCTTTAGTTTCTTATTGCTTTATTTTTTGATTGTTTAAAAGTTGGTGTGTGCTAAAATACTGTTTTTCATGTTTGCCTACTTTTCTGCATGAAACAGTCATATTTAAAATTGTTGCAAACATTTAAAGCTATGATTGACAGGTCACATGATCTTCAGCCCTATAAAAGGAGCTGGCTGAGCAGAGTCTGACAGCAAAGATCTGAGCTGTGGAGGGAGTAGTCATCCTCTGCAGGAGTGAAATTGGCTGATGCAAGAGAGGAGTAGTTGGTGCTGGAAGCAGTCTCAGACAGACTGACCAGTGGTGGTTCTAGTCAAGGCTGGGATGTTTTGAACCAGAGCTGAGTTGAGCAGCTAGGGGGGTGATTGGTCTTCCTAAAGTATTGGCTGCAAAACTGCAGGTACAAGTAGGACCACCCTCAGGCACTGGATTTGTCCCTGTGAGCCTACTGGCTGAGTGGGAACTGACAGCCCTATAAGCCAAGTTTTATTACAGTTGCTGAAGATCATCCTGACTAGTCAATCAGTATGAGCAACACAGAAGTTGCAGATCTGCATTGTTGAACTGTTTATGGTATTGCCAAGTGTGTGAAGTCCTTCTGTAATAAAGGGCACTGCCCTATGGGACATTTAAAAAAAAAAAAAAACTTGTCTCACTTTCTGTGTCTTCATCCAACCCGCCCTCCCACACGGTGGTAAACTGCCAGTCTGATGATTTCATTGGCTGTTCACTTATGTCCATGATATAATTTTTTTCTATAGCTTGGGTACGGGACAGGTATAGCATATGTAGGGGGCAGGTATAGTGTATAGTGAGGCAAGCGGGTATACAGTACATAGGGGGCAGATACAGTGAAGGAAGGAAGCAGGTATAGTGTAGGTAGGGGGCAGGTATAGCGTAGGCAATTGGACATTATGACCCAGTAGGGGGACGGTAGATACAGAGGATCAGGATTTAACCCTCAGGTGCAAACATCAATAGAATGGGCATCGAGGAGAGCTTTGAATGAGGGGCCTCAGCTTAAGGGTAGTTTGCCAGTGTGGGGATAGAGTTGCTGAGTGCAGTTTTACCAAACTGTGTGAGGTACCTGGGTATCTCAAGAAGAATGGTGTTATTTCTCCTTAAGGCATGGGGACTGCAGGGATTTATATAACTCTAAAAATTGATTAGCGTTTTGCTCATAAAAGTGCTAAATCTTTGTGAAAATGCATAGCTCTTGCCTCACTGTGTTTAACAAACACAGCACTTCTAGAAAATCTATATAAATACTTTCTGTACAGTTAGTTCAGTCACAAGAAAAAAACTGCTAATCAATTATTTAAAACCCTGGGACTGGTATTTCTATGAAAGAGTGCAGTCATATAAGATGGTAGGTCATTTTGTAGTACCAAATCCGTATGTAAAGATTTTTAGCTGCCTTGTTTTCAGGGCGGCCAACCAACCAAAACATACAGAGAACAGTGGTGGGTCCTGGGGGCTAAGCTCGTTATAAATCTGAGTGGCCTGTGATAGAATACATCCAGTTTTGCTAAGCTTATGACAAGACAACATCCATGGAGCAGATCAGCATAGTCTGCGACTGGCAGGGGTCAAAACAAGCACTGGACAGCTAGCCAAATGGTGGTAGAATTTTTATCAGGCTTGTAAGAGTTACCTTTTTACTAGCCCTGTGGGCTTGTACTGGTGAAGGTAACATTTTAATAAGTACTCCAGCTGGGCCAGTGGAAAGTCTGTGGTGCTAGTGGATGTTGCCCACTTAGTATCCCTCCTGGCTAGTGGCTCCTGGATAGGAGGAATGTGGCCTGGCGTAATCTTTTCCTTGCGTCAGCACTGACACAGACTTTGTTTCTGTAGTAGAAACCAAATTTGGCACCAAGTTTCCTAAATAAAGTTTTGGTGTGAGGGGTGACAGACTGCTACCTAGCCATAGACCTACATACTTATAGCTGTCTGCCAGCTCCAAAGAGTCCCTTAATGTGCAAATGGTAAGGGGGAGTGTACTGTGCGAGGGACCCATCTGTGGAGACAAGTAGTTCCTTAGTTTTAGTGGCAATGAACAGCAACTTAGAATGGAAACGGTTGAACTGCAACCAGCTGAATGCGGCTTGGAGAGCAGACATCACTGCCTCAGTAGTGGCTCTCGAGATGTACAGAGCAGTGTCGTCAGCATAAAAATGAAGAGTGACATCACCGATATCTGAACCCAGATCATTTATATAAATCATTAAAAAGGAGAGGACCCAGGACCGACTCTTGCAGGATACCCTTACTCAGGAGAGCACATGAGGAGAGGCCTTCTACTTTCACCTGTTGCTGCTGTCCAGATAAATAGTTGCAGAACCAAGGCAAGGAACATGAGCTTCACCCAGATACATCTGGAAATGAGCTGATTCTCAGCTCAGCATGTCTTTCCTGGTAAAACTTTCAAAATAAATATTATGAAGCTACTGCAACAGAATACACTATTGTGGTCAACAGTATCAAAAGCTTTGCTGAGATCGAGGAAGACAGCACCCGTGAGGAGTCTGTGATCTAGAGCACCGAGCAAATCATTGGTAACCTTGGCCAGCACAGTCGTGGTGCTATACTTGGGTCCGAATCCAGACCGCAGTTGATATAATGACAGCTGAATGTTCAAGACAGCCACACAGTTGTATATTTACCAGTTTTTCAAGCATTTGTACTAAACTGGGGAAAACAGATGGGGCTATAATTTTTAAGGTTATTGGTATCACCTGATTTAAATAGGGGAATAATGTGGTTTACTTGGTGTCTAGACCAAGGAGGTTGCAAGTATAGAGTAGGCAGGGGGCAGGTAGAGCAAAGGAAAAAAGCAGGTATACTGTAGGCAAGGGAAAGGCATAGAACAGGAAGGGGCAGATACTGCAAAGGCAAGAACCAGATAAGCATAGGCAGAAGCCAGGTATAGAATAGGTTGGGGCAGATATAGTGTAGGCAGGTGGCTAGTATAGTGTAGGAAGAAGGCAGGTTAAGGTATAGTGCAGGAATGTGACAGATAAAGCATAGAAAGAGGGCAGGTGCAGCATAGGAAGAGGGCAGGTATAGTATACAAAGGTAGGTATGTCATAGGAAGAGGGTAGGTAAAATGCAGGCATAAGGGGACAGACAAGCCAACGCCAATGCCTGAAACTTCTGTGTCCCTGACTTCCCAGAGCTGCTTGTAGGCTAAATGGAATATGATATCCAGGGAAGTCGGCATCAACTACACTCTGCCTGATTCACAGTATCCCTCCCTCCCTGAGCGCAAAATTTAGGATTTGTTTCCAATCTGTGGCTAGTGTTGGCATCCCTTGGAATGTGTGTGTGATTTATTTTAGGAGAAGGGAGTAAGAGTTCAGCTGAATTGTTCCACTGTTTTTCTGTTTTGTCGCTGACTTTTCCACAGGCAGTATCTCCTGACCTGCTCTTACTGACAACCAAACAGGAAGGGAGTAGCATAGAAAAGCAATATAACAGGGAAATCTTTTAGAAAAGTTAGTTGTAAATCAACGTCACCCAGAACCCTTTTTTACCTAGATTGTGAGCATACATCATGCAGGAATAACAACTATTTTTCAAACAAGTTAACTTTTAATTATTCCCCAAACCTTTAATGCCAACTGCTTTTGATACTGGCTTCCCTGTTTTTTTTTTTTTTTTTTTTTAACACTTTCTGTTTCTAGCACCCGAGGACCTGGAATCCTCCTTCCATCTCCCTCAAAGTCCCTTTCCTACTTCTGGAACCCCTGGAGACAAGAAGCTCCTTTCCTGCCTTCACTCACTGCTAACTCAGGCCACTGAGCCATTATTCTGTGGCTTATTCTCCTGCAGGTGGGACCTCAGAGGGGACCAGGTATACTTTGCTTGACTGAAAAGGAGACCAGAGCTACGAGGAGGCAGGCCAGGTGGGCTTGGTGGGACAAGGAAACTTCAGTTGTCCCAGGTCCACTCTCCATTTTTAACCCCCGCAACCCACCCCTTATCCTTCCCATAGGGCGTACTCCTGTGCAGCAACCCAGCATGCTGCCTATCAGGGCCGACATGGGGGTGAGTGAGCTTCACCCCTCCTTCACAACTGCCTTGCCAGCCCAGCTATAAATAAGCATGTGATGCCTCCCCATCACATGCCAGGTGAATGGGTGCATGCCAATGTAAGACGATACACATTCCTTACTGCATGACTGCCGCTTCCCCTAGGCAACCAGAGGATAGTCATCCAGGGAAGGAGGTGCCTCCCTTCCTCAGGGTAGGAGGCATCTAATTTGGATACTGGAATACTGCCTTGGCAGCTGGCACAAAACATCCCAGGCGCGAAGTGCGAACCCAGATTATCTGGCTGGAAAACAATAGCGCTACCGCTGCACTAGCCGGCCAGCCTCTGTTTTGTTTTTAATCTGAGGTTTATACTGTATTTTATTACACTATGAACTGACATTCAGACGATCAAAACATAGGTCCCTCTCTGGTGGTGCATCAAGGAGCCCCAGCAGGGAAAAGCAGGACTTGCGGTTGATGGTAGAATACTGTAGAGTCTCTGAGGCGGCTCCTGTAGTGGGCAGTGAGCCTGGTGGGCAGCAAGGAGTGTCCATGGGGAAAGGTCTGAAGGAGATTGTCAGGTCGTAGGTAAGGAGCATACACAGAATAAAAATGTTAAAAGATGGCCGCTGCAAACACTGCTCTATAACTGGCGTGACCGCGTCACCTGCCGTGCCTGTACACATTCAAGAATGGCAGATGCTGTATTTTTTAAGCCAGAGGCCCTGATATTGAAAAAATGGGACAAGCGTAGTGCGGCTCTTTGTGTCTGCACTTGCCCCAGCGCACCCCATGGCGATATTCAGATGCATAGGGCTCCCCAGCAGATCCGGGTAGCCTGGGTTCAAGTCCTAGCTGAGGCACTTACTTCTTTCTCTCCTCTGATTGTTTGTGTTCCATAAATATGCACACTGCACCCACATGATTGAAAAATGAAGTAATTATTTGTGCAGCACCAGGTTGTACATTAGAGAAAGAGTAATGTGTGCTCTGGGACAGGCCAGGTGCCAGTTGCCTTGTAACTATTTAAAGGTTGCCGCTGAGTTCCACCCTGCTAGCAGCATCAGTGTCTCCAGTGTGGTACCCACTGCAACATTTGTGAGATCTCTCACCCATGGCCTTTGGGGGGAATTAAGACAGGTGCACCTATATTGGGGTTTGAGGACTGCTGGGGGTGGTCCAAGTCTTGAATTGTTAATTGCACTGAAGTTTGCATGGAGTATAGAGATATTGCTACCTCATTGCTTCCATTTTACCCTTGCTGCCCCTTGTTCTTCCTGTACCCTCCCTTTTAAAGAACTTGTTTTAAATTGCATTTTGTGGTTTTGGGACTGTTACTGCTTGCTGTGTCACTTGCCTTGAGAAAGGCACTGCGTGGACAGTTTATGAATTGTTTTGGGGGGATGGCCTTGTGTTTCAGTTGCCAGGTACCTCATGATGCCTGTTCCTCTCAGACACAAAAAGTGGTGCCAAACACTCGGGCCTGCATTCACAAAGGGTGATGCAGGGCTTCCCCAAGCCCTACATCGAACTCACTGGTCACCACAACTGTGCTGAAATCAGTCCCACAAACTGCACCCGATTCAAGAAGATTGGGTGCACTTACAACACTTTTTTCCCATTTTACGGCAGCTTTCCATAACATGGATACCCGCGGTTGCTGCAAGCTAGACCAGAAAAAGCTGATCTAACTTGTGGCAGCCGGCACAAGGGATCAAGAATCCCACTCGCCAGTCGAGGAATGTCGTAAACCCTGTACGCCATATGTTCAGCGCACCCAGGGCTTGGGGGCTTTCTTGGGCCGTTTGTGAATCGGGTCCTTGATGTTCGAATATCGCTGAGAATATTGATCACAACATTGCACTGATATATCTAGCGATGCTCACTATTGATTATTTAAAATCTAAAAAATGCTAAGCAAACTCAGAATGGGGGGATGGTGTCTTACAAACAGGAGAAAAAGGTAATCTAAATGCAGTAAAAGGGTATGGGTAAAAACGCTGTAACATGAGCTGGTGCTTTAACAAAGGATGTTCAAAAATAGCTGAGAATTGTGTGGAAAATATGGGTGCAGTCATACTTAAAACCACCATCCTTTAATTATTTCAAATCTAAAAAAAAAATGCTACAGCAAAAACAGGGAAAAAAGGGGCGTATTACAAAACAGCAGAAAAATGTGAACTAAAGTGGAATAAAAAGGTACAGGCTTAAAATGCTCACTGTAACATGAAGTGCTGCTTTAATTATGGGATGTTCTAAACTAGTATCCCAAGACTGATTAGAGGATACAAAATCACTTTAAGCAGCCTCTCCTAAATGTTGAAAGACAAGACTGAATAACTGATCTGGTGTCAAGAGTCTCGAATGTCTTTGGATAACATGGCCTAGTGATTAGCATAATAAATTGCGTAACAGAAGATCCCAGGTTCAAATCCTGCCACAAATGTTGACCCACAGCAAGACATGATGCAAATCACTTGACCTCCCTGTGCTTCAGTCTGCTCCACTGTCAAAACAAAACTGAGCGTGTGCAGGAGACCACTGATAATGAGATGTTAGGCATACCTGGGCAAAGAAACTATAATATATGCAGCGATCTAAAATTGGTCAAGATGTCTGCCACAAATACTGCTCTATGGTTGGACAAACCAAGTCTCCTGCTGTTCCCGTATGTACTCACAGTGGCACAGTGTTGAATTTTATTTGCCAAAGCACTATGAAGTCAGAAAATTCAGATGGGGAGGCACCCAGTGGCTCAGTGGTAGTGCAATGCACTCTGATGTGGGTGACCTGGACTCAGAGGCAAGCCTAGGATGCTAGCAGCTGGGTAGCCAAAGGTGGTGCAGTTGGTGGCAGTACTTTCCCGACAGGGGGAGGGTGGTGCTGTATTCTGCAGCCACAGGGATCCCTGCAGTGAGCCAAGGAGGAGTCACCCTCCTACTGCAGGGGGAAACTGTTGCCTGTACGACTACCAGTGGCCATGGTCTGGTGCAATGAGGGAGGTGAAAAGGACTAGAGAGAAAATGGGAGAACCATATTACCATCTCAATGAGGTCCACTGGCACTCTCGGGGCCTGCATCGTGTTGACTTTTCACTGGAAGTAGAAGTTGTCAGGGTGGAGCGGCTGCCAGGCATGCCAGACTGAGAAATGGGTGGATCAGCAATCAAGGGAAAAAAAGGTTTGATAAAAAAGGGGGGGTGAGCCAACAACCAGGCAGGATACATTTGCCTCGGCTCTTCTCTATTATTGCCTTTTTTATAAAACAGTGATATAAACCACAAACTACTCAGACTTTTTTGAGCCTCTATCAGCAGTACATGCTGAAGATGGCTTGACTTTCATACTTAAAGGGGAAAACCTCAAGAGTCCTATAAAACTAAAGGCACCACAGATTCAGGACAGTTCAGCAGGCCTTCAGCATTGCAAGACTCCGCAGCACCAGCTGAAAATGAACCCACCATGCAAATTGTACTGCGTAAGCATTGTGCGTGGTGATCACGGATCTTGATATTCATATAGGGATGTCAATACGGCCCTTGCTCTTTTTCAGTCCAAACTGTCCTCAGTGTGGGACATGCACGCCACCCCCACCCCCCCCAAGAAACTCAGAGTAAAAACCTCCTACCATTCCTGGATTACCACTGACATCATCAACTTATATAAGTCCCAAAACTGTGCATGAGCCTGTTACAAATTATCCCACTTTTCTTCTGACCTCATCTCCTACAGGGCTTTGAAGAACAATTGCACTAAGGCTGTCCAGGCCGCAAAATTACATTAGTTCAAAGCCAACCTCCAGGCAAACCTAAACTTCCCAGCCAAATTTTGGAAGGTTATTCACTTTTAGTCCCCCCATTCTGCCCCCTCCCAAATTCTCATGGAAGATGGTTCACTTGTGTCTGCCCATGCCTCTGTTGCAGCTCTCTTCAATGAGTTCTTCTCAACCTCGCCCTTCTGTCCTCTCCCACTCCTGGCCCCCCTACTTCTCCCTGCCCCATACCTCACCAGGTTACCACTGCCCCATCACCATCCAGTAAACCTTACTTGCCCTTTCCTCCTTAACCCATCTAAGTCCAGTCCTGATGGTCTGAACCCCAAGTTCCTCCACCTCTCAGCTCCTGCCATTGTAGAGCCACTTACTCACCTACTTAACCTTTCCTTCACCCTCAGCACCGTTCCTCAGTCCTGGAAGTTGACCAGAGTTATTCCACTCCACAAATGTTGGTGACCCATCCTCTCCTGGCAACATCTGTCCCATCTCCCTCCTCCCCTCCCTCTCTAAACTGCAAGAGAAACTGGTCCACCCAAGATGCCTCAATTTCCTCTCATCTTTCCAGTCTGGTTTCCAGAAACACCACTCCACAATCTCCTCCCTTCTGTGTGTCACTGATGCCGTCTTCTCCAGGATGGACTAGGGGCTCATTACCACAGCAATCTTTGTTGATCTGGCCAAAGCCTTTGGCTCAGTGTCACATCCACATCCTCCTGGACAGGCTGAGATCTGCTGGCCTCTCCGCACTCGCTGTTGCTTGGTTCCATTCCTGCCTAACTGGCCAACAATAGTCTGTTCAGGTCAGTAATTCGCCGTCACCTCCCCTTCCTGTCTAGTCTGGGGTTCCATCCTAGGTCCCATCCTTTTCTCCATCTTCCTCAGTGACCTCCCCACAACCTGTGTCAACTTGCATACCAGATGTATGTAGATGACATGGTCATCTTCACCTCTGGTCCTTTCACTGCAGCTGTGGAAGACCTGCTGCAGTGGGACTTCAGCAACATGCTGCACTGGTGTCAATGTATCCAACTTAGAGTTAACAGTAAAAGACCATCTCTGTGACATTTGGTACCAGTCAGGGAGTAGCCAGACTCACTGCCGTCCCCATATTCACCACCTTAGATGACACCCCACTTGAATGGCTCAGTCCTTTCAAGTACCTGGGGGTATGGCTAGACAGTAAGCTTGACTTTTCAGCGCACACTGATACCATCCATGTTAAGATCTGCCCCAAGCTTGGCGCCCTTTATTGTAATAAAGACTGCTTATCTCTGCATATCCGCTGGGAGCTGGTTACCAACATGGTGCTCCTTGTCCTTGATTACGTGGATGGTGCTGCCCCTTCCTCTTCCCTCGCCATACTAGATACCCTCCTCAACTCCTTCTGCCATTTTTATTTATTTATTTATTTATTTCATTCTTCAGAAACAACCATTGAGCAAGATGCACATTTGCAAAGGTTCCAAGTCTGGTAACATGAACAAACAAAGTTTAACCTTACACAGCAATGACAATGTCAATAACAATCACAAGTATGAGGTACTTACAAAATTCTCCCAGGAGTGGGGTTAACAGTCGGGTATTTTTCAAAGAGCAGCCAAAGTAGATAGGCATTGTCCGTAAGTCTGTTTCAATAAAAGAAGGTGACGGAGGACAGGCAGGGGTATAAGTGGGAGTCCTGGAGGAGGAGGGGTGGATAAGTGCTAGATAATAGAGAGGAGGAAGAAAACTGGAGGGTAGTGTACAGGAGGGGCAGGGGAGAAAGGGTGAAAGGGGAAAGGTGGTATGCCATAAGGGGGCTAGCGGAGGTATCCTTCCATTTTGCATCAAACTCTCCACCACGCATGCACCATTGTTCACTATATTCCTCCTTACCCATCCTCATTCTGCCCTCTTGCCACCAGGCCCACTGCGCTATCTTTATTTCCAAATATTGGTTCAATACCCTTCCTTCCTACCTCTCCTCGCTCCTATCCAACTCCTCCATGCCTCCTGCTCCCTCCGCTCTAGGTACCATTGCACTTTTGCCACTTCTCACCCCCAATCCTCTGCTGGGCAAGCTACCTTCTCTTATAAATTTCCCTCACTCTGGAACAAACTCCCCCTCCTCCCTCCATTGCTCACCTACTCCTGGCTCCTTCAAATGCCACCTGAAAATTTAACCCCCCCCCCTTGCTTCTGTTACCCTTCCTCCGGTTACCCTTGAAGGCTGAATCTTAGTCCATTGGTGTTATTGTTCGTGACTCTATGCACTGCTAAGGTTCCCTGCACTTTGTTACTTATACCATTCTGGCAATAACAGACAGAAAAGAGCTTCAGCTATGGCAACTCAGGCTGTAATTCACAGTTTCTGGAATTGAAACAGAGAAATTGATGGCAGATAGGACCGCAAGGCCCATCCAGTCTGCCCATTTTTTCTACCTTATGAATGTGCCATCGGCCTTTGCTCTGTCAATGGCCTATCTATTCATACTCATCTGTATTGCTCCCCTTATGCCTATCCCATGCCTGTTTGAAGCCCTGCACTGTATTCATATCCACCACTTCCTGAGGTAGGCCGTTCCATGCATCCACCACCCTTTCTGTGAAAAAGAACTTTCTCACATTATCCCTTAATCGGCCTCCCTCTAATCTCATGCTGTGTCCTCTTGTCCTGATATTTTTCTTATATTGAAACATGTTAGACTCTTTCACCTTGTTAATGCCCTTAAGATGTTTGAATGTTTCGATCATATCACCTCTCTCCCTCCTTTGCTCTAGGGTATACATATTGAGCTCCGCTAATCTGTCCTCATATGTTTTCTGATGCAATCCCTGCACCATTTTGGTTGCCCTTCTCTAGACTGCTTCCATTTTATTAATGTTCTTGTGCAGGTGAGGCCTCCAGTACTGCATGCAGTACTCCAGCTGGGGCCTAACCAGTGTCTTGTAAAGAGGGATTATTACCTCCATCTTTCGACTTGTGATACCCCTACTAATACACCCTAACATCCCTCTAGCCTTACCTACTGCTTTAGTGGTCTGCTTAGATGATTTCCAGTCCTCTGAGATGGTGATGCCCAAGTCTCTTTCTTCCCTTTTGATTGCCAGCAACTCCCCCCATGGACTGTTATAAGGATTGAGCCCTGACAATGCCATCTGTCTGTATCTTGCAAGACTCAGGAAAATTATCTTAGGTCATTTAACCTACATCATTCCATTATAGACTGGTCTTTACCACCATTGGGTCAATCAGAAATACCCGCTGAGTTTACTAAAAAGCCAGTAAAGAGAGAGCAATAATAGACTGTGAACCAGTATTTGAAACACAGCTTCTGCAAAAGACAGAGGCTTACAGGTTAAAATAGGCAGTGCCCCTTTATGACAATACTGCAACAGTCTGGAAAAGCCCTGGACAATATGTTGTGAGCTCTGCAGGTTTGGTTCATAAATTGGAGGAGGGGGGCAGTTAGATTAAGAGATATTCAATCAATCAATTGATTGATTGACTAATATCCCGGTACTTAAGCAGCAACTTCCTACTCTGGGTCTAACCCACCAAGCCATAGGGGGTTATCACATTTCAGAAAACTCACAGGGTCTTGTCTGTAGGTTTTCTGAGAGCATAATAAGCTCATGGGAAGAATGTGTTGTATTAATTAAAAGAAATAAAATCTGTTTGTAAAAATGAAAGCTCTCATGCTGAAAAATGCAAATTCTTTGCACCAGAAGCTGAATGCTTTCATGCTGAAAAATGCAAATTCTTTGCACCAGAAGCTTTTCTGTTTCAAGTTCAAGCACAGCTCTGGCTGTTATACCAGCACTACCTGCCTAGGTGAGCTTGGATTCCAGAGATCAATCTTTTTTGGGCTGGGGGGGTGGATGAGGAAACAAAGGCGAGATTGTGAAGGAGGAGACACACAGACTATGTATGAGAAGGAGCTGTTTTTCTTATTGTTCAAGCCCCCTTCCTGGTTCCGGTGCCCAACTCTCTCCAGAGTTCCCAAGGCATGACTGGACCGAGCCCACCAGCATCCTGGTGCTGTCCTCTGTCTAGCTGCAGCTTGACCCCGGGGGGGGGGGAGAAGACCCCAGGCCTTTGTGTCATCAGAAGGTGCACTGTGGTGGTGAGGCAGGACCCAGGGGCTATTTTTGCAGTCTCTCCCAGTCTCAAGGGACAGTGGAGCAAGGACATCAAAGAGGATTCCACATGTGATATGTGGCTATGCCCCAGTGTCAGCAACATCCCAGCCCTCCAATCACACTGCCACCTGTGGTCACCCAGGTGGCAGTAGTGCAGTGAAGAACAGAATCCTCCCTCCCCAGAGAAGGAAGGTGTACTCTGGAACAGGGGTGTAGCCAAGGATTTCAAATCTGCACACCAAGTGGTCTCACTGCCACCCCCCCCCCGGGGTGTAGCCAGATAATATACAAATGTACACCAGGACCGTGTTTGTTTGCCTCATTTGGCACGATAAATATAACTTTTGTATCTCATGACAATGGTTGTTGCCATGCATTGTTCCCTAAGACACCCACATACCAGCCCAAAGCCTGTAAAGTTGTATTGCCCTTGGGATGCAAACAGAGTATTAGTGACCAGTCCTTTTAGTTTTGACTTTTATGAATAAAATTACAGAAAGGTTCAGTATTTTCTTCTAGTTTTCATTGAAAAAGGAAGACGTTCAGAGCCTATTTGCTAACCCCCTTAAATAAAATTGCACACCATGGAGTGCTTGGAGTATGTCTGCCTACACCCATGCTCTGGAATGCTCAGGTCCCCCCTCCATGACAACCTATTCCCAAAATCTGTTCAGCTGATCCCCACACTTTAGATACAGTGATCACACTACACTTTACCCTTCTTCCTACTCCAACTGACTCTGGAAACAGCACCATTGAAAACTGGCTCTGTGAAACTGGTATGAAGTACTTATATATGTCCCGCCCACAAGGAACAATACTTCATGCTTCAAGAAATGTAATCGAGACCTTGATATTTTGTGCACAAGCCAGGATTTTGCAGGAACCAGTCAGAAATCTCTGTTCAACACAGTAAGACCACCATCGTATATCTTAATGTCACACTGAGTGGGATTAGAGAGTTTAGAGGGGGTTTGCACATCCATGTGTAACCCCCATACAAATGGGGGTTCCTAAAAGCCTTCCTGGAGCCTGCCTTAAGTGCTCCCTGCCTATCTGGCGTTCGGCATAATGCTGTTTAAATGTGGGCGCTGTGAGTGCTTTTAGAGCCTCTGGTACTGTCTCTTTAAGAGCTGCCTGCTCACAGGCTTAATTAGTTTGCAAGGGGGGACTGTGGGTTTACTGCTCGACTCCCACTCGAGCTGCTGTTTGAATCGCTCCATTTCTGCCATCGCTAAGCGAGTGGAGGGAGCATTATTGAAGGATGTAACTGTTTTCTGGAACAAATGTAGCGTGGCAGTAAAATTGCTGTTTATTTAATCTGTTTCCCTTGCAGCTGGGACTTTGTGTATTCTGCCCCTCCATTTTGGATCAGAACTGCCTCTTGGATCCAATCAGAAGGGAGGGTCGCTTAAAATGGTGTATTGGGTAGCCAACCAGGATTGGGACTCTTTGGAGAGCCGGCTGCCAATGTAAAGTATGGCCAGTGACTCTGGGAAGTGAAGTCCAGGAGTGCGGTGCCTTTTTGCACCTATAGGAGGAGACCAAGAAGACTGGCACTTGAAGCCCTCCGATGGGGTTGGGTGGCGCCCGTGTTGGAATCTCTGCCCAATGGCCGAGAAGGCAGAATCGTGGTGGCTGTGAGTTAGGACGGAGCTCTGGGCTCCTGCGCTGTGAGTTTTCACGCCGGGAGCAAGTGTGGAAGGCCTACAGTCGGGTGGCCCAATCGCCGAAATAACTGGACTAAATTCGCTGTGTGTTGCAGGCAGAGGAGGCTGTACATGTTGCAGCTACCTACCAGGCTCACCCTGTAGAGGACTGGAGAATCCGCTGAATCGCGCTCGGTCTGTCAGGACAAGTGAAGCTGCGTTGTTCACCGGGCTCGGTCAGAGAAAGCAATCGGGAGTTTGTAGCAGCTGCCTGGTATGGTACCCCTCTGTGTTACATATAAATGTGTGGAGCAATGTCTGAATTACAGGACAAATCCTGCAGTGGCATGTGAGGAAATTCTGCTGCAAGGGTCGTGAGTAAAAAATCAGGGTAGCTCCTTGCCATTTGATCTATTGAGTACAAGTGTTTGCCTTTTTCCTCTCTGGCCACACGACTTGAGCCTGCTGGCTCTGGATTACAAGTTGGGTATTGTACAGTTGCTTTCATCTAAGGGGCAACAGACTTCCTGGAAAACATAAACTGAACTTACAAACTTAAATGGGCAGACTGGGTGGGCCATAGGCCCTTATCTGCCGACACTGTCTATGTATCTATGTATCTTCAGGGCCCCAACCAGCTGCACCGAACTTGGCTAGCCCCTTATTGCCTGGGTACCTAGTGACAGTGACTTATAGGGAACTTAGCCTGTGCACAGTGCTCTGAAATAGTAGAGTTTAAGCTAATCAACTAGATTTCCCCCTGCCCTTGTTATTTCCCCCTAAATAAATCATATTTGGTTGTTTGCAAAGTATACTGCCTAAACTGCGTGTTTGTGCCAAAATACTGTACAGTGGCTATTGCATTACTGTGTCTTCCTTTACAGGGGATCCCCAGGGTCAAGCTGATCGACCAAACCCTGGGGGTAAGTGCATATGGTAAAGGTACTGTTGGTAACGAGTGTGGGCCACTAGTGGGAAGAAAGGGGGTTGCAGTGACCCAGAGGGCTGTGACCAAGTCGTTCCAGATTGTTTTAACCCCGACCTCTGGGTGGAGGTACCCGCCATTGGATCCAGGCCCCTCAACCTGTTATTAGCTGAACAAGCAGAGGTAGTAGCCCTTGGGATTGCGCCTCCTAGGGGTTACACATGAATCTCACCCCATAATTTTGTGCCATGCATAGGGTAACTTGTGTTGGTGTCACTGCCTTGCTACCAATGGTAGGTCTTACAATGGTAAGTGGTCAAGAAGTGCTGCAGAGACCCACAGAGTTAGGGAACTCCCTTTCGGGGGTAACATTGGGTGCTAGCGGTTAGAGTAATGAGTTTTGAATGAGCTCGGTACATCCAGCAGACCTGGGTTTGGTTGGGAGGCAGTATAGTGTAGTGGTTAAGAGCACTGAGCTGCAGACCTGGAGAACTCGGTTTAAATACCACAGCTACCACTTGCATATTGTGTGACCACGAGCAAGTCCCTAAACTTCTCTGTGATCCCAGGATGCACCTGGAAACAAAACTTGGCTTAGTGTGTCTTTCTTGGCCAAAAGGTATTTAAAAAAAAATCCCACAACTTCTACTTACATACTGCGTGACCCTGAGCAAGTCACTTAACCTCCCCTGAGATCCTGGGTTGCCCCTGAAAACAGGCACTTGTACATAGTGGGCCTTACCTGGTTACCAAAGAATGAATTAAACAAAATAAATAAAAAGGTAACAATTCAGCAGGTGAAACACGTGTAGACAGTGTCTGATACATGTGCTGTCTACCTGTCAGAACAGAAGACTCCCACTTTTGTCCTGGCTGGCTGCTGAGAACTGAACAACTCTTGACATAAGTGTCACATAGACTTACCCACTTCCCTCTGGTTGGGTCTTGTAGCCCTGTACAAAGATGTGACTTTGTTTTGACACACAGCCGATAGTAATCCTTTGCAAAGGGACACAGCATTCTTGGAATGACTATCTTTATTAGCTGCTGTCTGCAAGGAGTCTGAAAGGCATCTGGCTCTTAATATTTTCACCCCATGGGGGAATCATGTTGCGCCCAGTTTAGTAAAATCACCAATACAAGCTATTCCTAGTTGGATTTATCTAAATGAGGATTGTCTATTCCTTGCTGACAGTCCCTGCTCCAAGGGGAATAACTAATAACTCACAAGCCAAGGCCTGAGGACAGCAACAAACTGGAGGATACAAACAAAGTTCAGAGGCACCCAGTCAGCGTCTAGACTCACTTCTCATTTCACTGTGGAACTAGGGATACTGGCTTTGACCTGGCAACAGAGGCAAAACTTGCAGACAAGAGAAATAGCATTTAAAGAGATAGACACCCGGTTTGAGTTGCTGCTGACATTCCTGTACACCATACAAAAAGCATCCCATGAGCTCCTGCTGTCATTCCTGCACACCATATAAAAAGCATCCCCTGAGCTCCTGCTGACATTCCTGCACACCATACAAAAAGCATCCCCTGAGCTCCTGCTGACATTCCTGCACGCCATACAAAAAGCATCCCCTGAGCTCCTGCTGACATTCCTGCACACCATACAAAAAGCATCCCGAGCTCCTGCTGTCATTCCTGTACACCATACAAAAAGCATCCCCTGAGCTCCTGCTGATATTCCTGTACACCATACAAAAAGCATCCCATAAGCTCCTGCTGTCATTCCTGTACACCATACAAAAAGCATCCCATGAGCTCCTGCTGACATTCCTGCACACCATACAAAAAGCATCCCCTGAACTCCTGCTGACATTCCTGCACACCATACAAAAAGCATCCCCTGAGCTCCTGCTGTCATTCCTGCACACCTTGCAAAAAGCATCCCCTGAGCTCCTGCTGACATTCCTGTACACCATACAAAAAGCATCCCGAGCTCCTGCTGACATTCCTGCACACCATACAAAATGCATCCGCTGAACTCCTGCTGATATTCCTATACACCATACAAACAGCATCCCCTGAGCTCCTGCTGTCATTCCTGTACACCATACAAAAAGCATCCCCTGAGCTCCTGCTGTCATTCCTGCACGCCATACAAAAAGCATCCCCTGAGCTCCTGCTGACATTCCTGTACCCCATACAAAAAGCATCCCCTGAGCTCCTGCTGATATTCCTGTACGCCATACAAAAAAGCATCCCCTGAGCTCCTGCTGACATTCCTGTACCCCACACAAAAAGCATCCCCTGAGCTCCTGGTGATATTCAGGTACCCCATGCACAAAGCATCCCCTGAGCTCCTGCTGAAATTCAGGTACCCCATACAAAAAGCATCCCCTGAGCTCCTGGTGATATTCCTGTACATCATACTAAAAGCATCCCCTTCCCCTAATGAAGCTGAGCTCTTCCTCTACAGGGCCTGTTTCTCTCATTCAAGTTCAAAATCAATGTTCAGCCAAGCAATACTGACATAGCATTCTACATAGACACCTGCCAGACTCAGTGACTTCCCACTTTGGGAGTGGCAGGAGTTGATCAAATCATAGAAGGGAGGTGGTCAGTTGTGGGCAGGAAAGGGTGAATGGGCTTTCTGTCATTTATGCGAGCAGAGTACAGCACTGTGAAGGTAGTGTCAGTGTGTGCTCACCTACCCAGCTCTCCATCTGGACTTTAGCAAGGCATTTGATACTGTGACACATGACATGCTTCTGGGCACAGTAAACCAGTGTGCGGTATACATGCGACATAAACATGGTGGAATGCTAACTAGCGTGGGGGTCAGATGCAGAGGGTGGTTATGGATGATCAGGGCTTGGGGTCACTGCTCTTCAACATCTTCATCAACAGTCTGGAAAGTGGTCTCTCTAGCAGGTTGCTTAAGTTTGTGGATGACACAAGGCTTGCCTGGGTGGTGGACTCCCTTGAGGATAGCAACAAACTTCAAGAGGGCCTTAACAAGCTGGATGACTGGTCTGAGTCCTGGAGCCTCAGATTCAATATAGGCAAATGTAAGGCACTTCACTTGGGGAGGAAAACCAGAGGTAGGATGTACATACTGTGTTGGGTTACTCTTACTCTTGCTTCATTCAAGGAGGAAAAGGTTTGGGGGGTCACAATAGACACCGTGCTGAGGTAGGACAAGCAGGGTACTGCTGCTGTCAAGAGGGCCAGCAGAATGTTGGGGTACATCCAAAGTAGGGTGACCAGCAGCACAGGGGAATGAAAACCTACCACTTTACAAGGCCCTGCTCAGGCCCCGCCTAGTACCATGTGTAGTTCTGGTTTCCTCAACACAAAAAAGGATATTGAGGCAGTCGAGAGTACACGCATGGCCACCAAACCGATCTGGTTGGTGGGGGTTGGGAAGGAGTTATGACGAAGAGTTGGAGACCCTTAACATTTTCACCCTGGAGAACAGGAGGCTGAGGGGAGACCTGATCTTAGTCCTTCACATACTCGAGGGTATCGACAAGCTCAATCTGTATGAGATGATTGATCTCGAGGCTATCAGCAAGCTCGATCTGTACAAGATGACTGATCTAGTGTCTTGCAGCAGGATGCATGGACATGTCCTGACACACAGGGATTGTAAATTCAGGGGTAATATTAGGAGGTACTTTTTCTCCCAGAGGGCAGTGAACCTAAGGAACAGCCTGCTGAGTAGTCAAGATGTATCTGCTCTGTCTGTCAGCTGGTCAGACCCCCAGATTTTCATTTTTAACCCTATTTGGGGTATTGGGCACTTCTTTGTCAAGTGTGTTTTTTTTATCGAGCACTTTTTGGCCCCCTATGTCCAGGTCTTCCGTTGCCACCATCAAACTACAGTTCCATCCCAGCTGACTCACCTTTTGTTCCTTCATGACTCCCTCCCCCCCATGGTGGGGCCCACAGGTTGTGGGCCCCTTGGGCCTAACTGGATATAGTGTGGAGGTGGGTCAGCTGATTAAGACCCAGGAGTACCAGTTGTCTGCCCCTTATCCTGATAGAGGTATTCCCATTTACCCTTATTGTGCTGGATGTAGGTTCAGCTAAGAGGCAAGTCCCTCTGTCCCATATGGCACTGCAGCAACACCCAGTTCACAGTGCACCTGCAGAGAACATATACCACATAGGTCATCTCTCTTGGCCTGCTGCAGGGGTCACTGTAAGACCAGCCGTGGTGGCACCCCCTCCCCTGGCCACAAGCTGGACTATCAAGAAGTCCACTTCTGTCAGATATCTCCTTCCCTGGGTAACTGCTCCACTAGACGGAGTCGCTACCAATCATACTCTAAGCCTCTGCAGGCCTGGACTCCCACCCATGTAAAGGGGAATGTTGACAGCTCAGTATTGTGTTTTCACTGTAACTATTTTTGCAAAGACCGAGTGTTGTCAGTGGTTTTGATGATATGAGCCCCGTGCCAAAAGGAGGGTTGTGTTGTCTCTAATTCAGATTCCAACTTAACTTCTCTTTCCCCTTTTAATTACTACTTTATTCTTCACCAGCTGCTGTTTGCATTTTTAGCTCACAGCATGCAGTTTGCTTTCCTGCATTCCACTGAAACTTTAAGGGGTTACTCTATGACACGCACACGTACTGCAGAGCTAATACAAGGCCTGACCAGTGCCCACCTCTCACTGTTTTCAGATCTTACCCTTCCACTTTATTATATACCCCTCCCTACCCTCGCCATGTTCCATTTCTTGCAGACAACTCTGGAGTAAGACAGTGGCTAATCCTAAATCCCTTTTGTTTCTTATGTCTCATCTCCTGTAGTGACCCCTGCAGGCTGAAGTGGATACTGACTCAGCAAGCTAGAGGAAACCTTCCCACCCCAGTAGTAACAAAATCACTACTGTCTTCTCATGTGGGGGGATATAACTCTAATGGTTCTCGCATTTGTTACTGATAATTCTACTCCAGAAGTTAAAGGAAGTTTGTGGTATAAGGCTTCATAACCCAATATCTTATATCTTCGGTAGCTCACCGCTACAAAAATTCAAAGGTAGTACTTTTTCCAAGAGAAGGGATCGTACTCTCAGCCAGCCGAGTCCCTTCTAGCTTCCTGGTGCCCCTCGCTCCACCCCTAACTCTGCCCCTGCACTCTCAGATTAGAATGCAGGGCCAGGGACAGCATATGGTTAGCCCCATAAGTCTATGGGAGCTTTTAAAGCCAGTTGTTAGTGATTTTAGAGAGTTTTAGAGGAAAATGAAAGCAGTCACTTAACTAGTAGGGTCCCTAATTTAATTTTCCTCTAAGACTCTAAAATTACTGAAAAAACAGTTTTAACAACAGCCCCCATAGATTTGCGTGAGACTTACACTCTCTCATGGCCACCGTCACATTCAGAGAACATGGGGAGGAGTTGGGAAAGAGCAGGGCACCAAGAAGCTGAAGGGATCAGCTGGCTGAAGGGTTCAGTGCCAGTTACGATCCTTCCCTGGTAAAACTACCTTTAAATTAAAATTTTTGTGCCAGTGAACTCATCGCTGTTATAAGGTATTGGGCTATGAAGCCTAATACCTTATAGCAACCACATCAGAAATTCACTTTAGTAATAAATAAGCTTGTTGTCATAGAAACCTAGAAAATGACAGCAAAAAAAGCCAGAAAGGCCCATCCAGTTTGCCTATCTACCCTCCTTAGGCCCTAGTGGCAACCCCTCCCTCTTGGCTCTCCCCTCAACCCACTTACTGTAACCATATGCCTGTCTCATCCTACTCTGAAGCCATCCACTGTTCTGGCCTACTTCAGGCTGTCAGTTCCATTTGTCAACCACTCTTTCACTGAAAAGGTACTTGCACACTTCCCTTCTGAAGCACCCCCCCATTTCAGTAAATCCCCCCCTATAACATGTATTCTTACTTTAGGGTAAATAATTCTTTGGAAGCCTCCCTGCTAACCCCATGCAGATATTTGTATGTTTCAGTCCTGTCATCCCTCCCCCTTCTAACATCTAAGGCGTTCATGTCGAGGTCTTGCCGCCTACCCTTGTACGTCTTCTCCCCCATTCCTTGGATCATTACTGTTGCCCTACGCTATACCTCTTTCACCCTCTCACACTCCTTGCAAAGGTATGAACTCCAGAGCCTTGCACAGTACTCCAGATGCAGTCTCACCAATGATCTGTACAGGGGGAGGCTCACTCACCAATGAATTGTATAGCGGAAGGATCACTCACCAATGATTTGTATAGTGGAAGGATCACTCACCAATGATCTGTACAGCGGGAGGCTCACTCACCAATTAATTGTATAGCGGAAGGATCATTCACCAATGATTTGTTGAGCGGGAGGATCACTCATCAATGATTTGTATAGTGGGAGGATCACTCACCAATGATTTGTATAGCAGAATGATCACTCACCAATGATTTGTGTAGTAAAAGGATCACTCCCCAATGATTTGTATAGTGGGAGGATCACTCAACAATGATTTGTACAGCAGAAGGATCACTCACCAATGATTTGTATAGTGGGAGGATCACTCCCCAATGATTTGTATAGTGCGAGGATCACTCAACAATGATTTGTACAGCAGAAGGATCACTCACGAATGATTTGTATAGCGGGAGGATCACTCACGAATAATTTGTATAGCGGGAGGATCACTCGCCAATGATTTGTATAGCGGGAGGATCACTCGCCAATGATTTGTATAGCGGGAGGATCACTCGCCAATGATTTGTAATGATTTGTATAGCGGGAGGATCACTCACCAATGATTTGTGTAGCAGAATGATCACTCACCAATGATTTGTAATGATTTGTATAGTGGGAGGATCACTCGCCAATGATTTGTATAGCAGGAGGATCACTCACCAATGATTTGTATAGGGGGAGGATCACTCACCAATGATTTGTATAGTGGGAGGATCACTTGCCAATGATTTGTATAGCAGGAGGATCACTCACCAATGATTTATATAGTGGAATGATCACTCACCAATGATTTGTGTAGCAGAATGATCACTCACCAATGATTTGTATAGCAGGAGAATCACTCACCAATGATTTGTATAGTGGGAGGATCACTCGCCAATTATTTGTATAGTGGGAGGATCACTCACCAATGATTTATATAGTGGAGGATCACTCACCAATGATTTGTATATTGGGGGGATCACTCGCCAATGATTTGTATAGCGGAATGATCACTAGCCAGCTTTTACTACTAATCCACTTCCTTGTGCAGCCCAGCATCTTGTTTGCTTACCCACTGCATTGCTGCAGTGTGCTGAGGATTTAAGAGTCCCTGCTATTATTACTCCTAGATCTTTTTCTGCTGATGTGCTTATCAGTTTTGGCCCCCATCATGTACTTTGTTTCAGGTTCTTTTTTCTAAAGTGTATCACCTTACTTTTCTTTGCATCAAAGCTCAGCTGTCGGATTTTGGACCATTTTACCAACCTATCCAGGTCCTCCCTTAGTGCCCTATCCCATCCTCGGTATCTTAGTGTCATCTACAAAGAGGCAGATTTTGCCCTGTATAATCCTCTATGTCGCAGATGAATATATTAAAGGGGATGGGACCGAGGAGTGAATTGTGTGATACCCCACAACATGTCATAAAATACTTAATAAATCAATGAAACAACAAAACCCCAGAGGTGCCTTTTCCTCTTGCTGGGGAAGGTCACTTTAAGGTTCATGCATATTAAAACTTTTGTCTTATTCTTTTAATCTTTCTGTTGTATGGTCCTTTCTTCTCCCTGTCTTCCAACCCAATGCCTGGGATGCTACAATGGCAGCTTGCCTCCTGTTGCATGAGCAAGTAGCAATCCTCAGCAGTGATGTGGAAGTTGAGCTCAGGACTGAACCAGGTTCTCCCATATGGTAGCACAAAACACTACCCTGGGTTCCATTGGGCCAGATCTGTGCAGTGTGTCTTTAACGAGAAAAAGGGGACATGATGATAAAATGTTAAACTGGGCTGGAATGCAGCCCACTTCCTCTTGCAAATGGTAGGTAGTTTGGTGTAGTGGGTAGAGCATAGGCTTGGGAAACAGGATACCCAGGTTCAAATCCCACCAGAGACACTTAGTGTGTGATCTTGAGCATGTCACTTAACCTCTCTGTGCTTCATTCCTCCCAGCTGTGAAAACGGATGACAAGCAGGACTCCAGTGAAAACGAGATGTTGCAACTCAGTTGTCTATCCTGGGTAACTAAACTGCAAAAAAAAAACTGAGCAGCTGTGATCCCACTCCCTCAACTCTTTCCTTGTCCCTTGGAAGATTTTCATACATTTATTTAAGATGACAATTAGATGTTTTCTGGTGCAGCATTTGCCACTGTTACAGCAATTAAAATTGTATTTATTTATTTATTCATTCTCGGATTACAATACCTTTCAGCACATAATACAGTAGCTCTTTTACAAACATTCCTTGTCAGTGGGAAGGGTGACAGACATACAACAGATGGCATTACATAAAATATTGACAAGAAAGTATTTAAAATGACAATATGACATTAATATTGCAACTAAAATTGAAGCTATGAATTGGTAGGAAATCAAAAATAACCTAATAAAAGGAGGCAGCCCAAGGTGCTTTGTCAAGTAGGTATAGTTAGATTTGGGTGAACAAAAGTTCAGGTAAGTGAAGATAAACAGTGGAAAGAAGGTGGAGGGTGAGAGGGGTGAGGTGAAAGAAGGATTGGGGAAGGAGGTAGGAAATAAGGCAGAGCCATTAGGGTGAAAGTGGTCATTTGCAGAGAAAAGAGGAGAAGTAGGTACACAAGGATGTTTCAGTACTGCTGAGGTAGTGCCATGTCAGTTGAAACAGTCACAGGAATGGTTAGCTGTAAGATGCTGATGAAAAGTGCCTTTAAATGGTCCCAATTTTAATAAGGAAGAGATATCACTGGGCAGCGCATTAAACTGTAGTGGTGCTCACTATGCAAACGATCGTTGCCCTTGTGTAGTCCGGCATCTCAGAACAGAGAAGAGTTGGTTGACTGAGCTACACGTGTGCTGGGAGCTGCAAGATGGGTTGAGTACGTTTGTAACACCAGAAGGCAGGAGCATGAGAAGTGCCTTTTTAGTTAGCAAGCAGGTTTTCTAGTGAATCCTTCCATTTAGCTGAAGCCATACAGCCTGTTAGCCATACAGTTCACATGTGTGGGTAAGGCGTGCTGCTCCAGTAAGAAGTCGGCATGCTTTATTGAGTGCCACTGATATTCTCCGGAGGGTAGTGGTAGAAGCTGAGCCGTAGATAACCAGACCATAGTCAGCCATGGATACTATGGTGCTACAGATAGATAGTACAAATTACAATAGTGAGAAAGAAATACTGTGACCTGCATCTTACTGCAGCCATTCCTTAGGGATCTGGAACAGGAAATCTCTCGGCCCCTCAAGACCCTCTAACTTTAACCCCACAACTCTACCTATTCCACCACTACCCAGTGGGACTCGGGGACAGGAACATCACGTTTATTGGGGATTATGCTCCTGGTAGCCAAGAAATGCATAACTAGAAAGTGTCTTTTTCCAACCATAGGTAGCATTACTGACTGGAGGGCCACAGTAAATGATCTATATAAGATGGAAAAAATCATGTACGGTTTCAATGAAAAGATAGAAACTTTCACCTCCAGGTGGAATAGGTGGGTCTTATATGTGATGCTGCATGATTCTTCTATTTTTTCTATATAGATTTTTTTAGTACTTTTTATCCCTCTCCCAGTGTCCCGGGCAACCACATGCATGGCGGATTACTATGACTGGGGAACTAGACAGTTGGACAAGGGCCATGCAGTGGATATCCTGTTTCTGGACTTCAGTAAGGCATTCGCCTGGTGCCACATGGGAGGCTGGTAGTAAGCTGGCAGGTACAGGTGCAGGGGTGAAATGGTGGGATGGGTAGTAAACTGGTTACAGAGAAGGCAGCAGAGGGTGGTGGTAGGAGGGGAGCTCTCATCTCCGAGGGCAGTGACAAACGGAGTACCGCAGGGCTCAGTGCTGGGACCAGTGTTGTTTGGGTTGTTCATATCAGATGTCGCACTGGGCATCAAGAGCAAGATCAGTTTGTTTGCAGATGACACCAAGATGGGAGCAGTAGCGGATGACCTAGGAGGGTGGCATGGTTTGCAGGATGATCTGTCAAAATTGGAGACCTGGTCGGACACCTGGCAGTTGGGGTTCAATGCCAAAAAGAGCAAGGTGCTACATTTCGGGGCAGAAAAAACAAAAAGGAGCTACCAGATTGGGGGGAGGGTTCAGTTAGCTGTGACAGAGGAGGATAAGGATTTGGGGGTGATTATAACAGGCTCAATGAACAACTCAGCACAATGCAGGAAGGCAGCTGCAAAGTCCGACAAAATGCTGGGTTGTATTGCCTGGGGTATATCTTCATGAAGAGGGGAGGTGATCCTGCCATTGTATAGGTCACTGGTTAGGCCAAACCTGGAGTACTGCGTGTAATACTGGTGCCCATATCTGAAAAGAGACATTAAGTTACCGAAGGGGGTGCAGTGCAGGGCAACACAGATGATCCAGGGACTAGGGGACATACCCTACGCGAGAAGGCTGAGGGAGTTGAACATGTACTCACTGGAGGAGAGGAGAGGCGAGACGAGGGGATAGGATTGAAACCTTCAAGTACATGAAGGGAATAAACAAGATGGGCATGGAGGGACTATTCAAGTTAAAGGGGGTAGGGACACTCAAGATCATGATCTCAGATTGGAGGGGGGAAGGTTCAGGAGGGAAATAAGAAGACACTTTTTTATCGAGAAAGTGGTGTCTGGGTGGAACGCATTGCCTGCAGAAGTGGTATCCTGTAGAACAGTGGACTGCTTCAAAAGGGGATGGGATAGGGTAAGAGGGAGGGTCAGGGGAAGGTGGCAGCTACAGTATAAGGGTTGCTAGCTGCACAGTCAAGCAGACTCAACAGACCATAAAGCCTTTATCTGCTGGCAAATTCATGTCTGTACGTCTCGGGGTGCCTTACTGATGCACTGCCACCCCCTCCCACCTACGCTACCCACTGGGCCTCCACCTGGTGGGAGCGGAACTATGGGGGGGGCGATAACCACCCCGGGAGAGAGCTGCCTTTCCGTTGCTCAGTCCTTGCTCTCTCCTTGCTTCCCCCCCCCATGCCAGCTCTCTGACGACTCAAGGTCATACCTGAACCTAGGTCACTGGCGTGACACGAAGTAAGGCATCCAGCGCCTCAGACCTCAGTGCCACCCGGTCGGCATATGATGCAACACGATGCTAACTTGCTACTTTAGCTGCCTTTTGACCTTGTTACACTTATGACAGGGGACAGAAGTCCATGATGCCAATCGGGGAACCCTGTAGGACCAAGCAGAGAGACCCTGTGCTAATAGACCCCCAGCTCAAAGCCCCCCCCCCATTCCTCTTTTCCCTTCATGCAGCAGTGTCTATATATACCACCTCAGACAAAGGGAGCCTAATAAAGGCAGTGATGCTCTGCTGCCCCCGTTTGCTGTGTAGGGGGTCAGTGATCAATCTGTTAACTTTAAAAATTGTCTGCTAGACTAACCTGTTGTTTGATACACTGAAGCTGAATACTTCGTAACTGTGCAGTCATTTGTTAGACATGTATCTGCATACTTGTATTAATAAAAAAGATATTTACAAAAAAAAAAAAGAGAGAGAAAGAAATAGTGCGAGTGTGACCTACTGGGACTTGAACCCAGACTCCCAGAAGTCACTACAATTTGTCGACTCCATTTATTTATTTATCTCTAAGTAGAAAACCTTTCATGGGATGAAAACATTTTCCAACACTGTCCTGGGATTGGTGGATTTTCAGTTTTGCCTCCATAGTCGGCAAGGAAGGGTAGAAAGTGTACGAGTCAGTGCTGGAGTGAAGAGCCCTTCGAGAGAACACAAGAGCTGCTCTTTCACACAGACAATAAAGCAGTTCTCTGTAACCAGAGCACCCAGAGCCAAGGCACTGCTCAGAGCGAAGTCCATCTGTTTAGTTCCCTTAACAACACACACTCGAAATTCATTGGCTTCAAGAAACCTTTTTTTGTGTGTTCCAAGTTAGTTCTGCTCTCACACCAGGGGCTGTGCCAAGAAGTGGAGTTCTCAAACTAGGCTTCTCAATTCAGCCTTCCTCTAGACTCCCCCTCCCCTCAGCCCCTGGCCAGATGGTTTGGTCTGGCTATGATGTCATCCCTTCAGCTGTTGTAGCAAAGAGCATTTGGAGAGTTTGAATTCTAGGTTGTGCTGTGGAGGGTGAACTGCCTGGAGGAGACAGGCAGGCAGTTGGTCAGAAGGGCTCAGTGTGTTTGTGTGGCTTTGCACAAGCCTCCCTGGTGTGATGTTACACTAGTCTCGGTAGTGTGCACGTACATGGGTAGCTGTGTTTCACAGGCATCTTCAGCTTCTCACCGTCCGGCCCCTGTATGGTTTTAGCCACAAGGCTCCAGCTCTCTCTTTGTTGCTACCCAAACTTTTTGGAAGTTCAGCGCTGCCTTGGGAAGGAGAGGAGAGGAAATGAAGTGACGGTGGAGTACAACAGGCTCCTCAAGGTCTGGACTTTAAGGAACTGGAGCAAGCTGGTAAGTCATTCCTCTTCTTTAGCCTGGACAGACAATATTTGCTTAAAGGCATCCAGACATATCTCGTAAGGGCCTGATTAATGTGTACTGAGAAATCAGATAGAGGAAACAAACAAACAATACTCCCTCCCCCCTTCTGTGGCCCTAGTGAGGGTAACACAAGTTTCCCTTCAGGTTATACAAAACACATATGGTTGTGTGTACTGCTGTGTGCGTTGCTCATTGCAGTAAAGATTTTTTGTTTTAGGAGAATTAGGACTCTGAGAATCACACCGGCAACTTGCTAACCACTGCATCTGACAGAAAGTATACTAGCTAGAATGTGCAGTTTGTATCCAATCTGCGCAGAATATGATGTGTGTGGGGTCTATGAAATTGGGGTTCAGTGGTGGCTGCATATCTGTGTAGTTATTTGCGTGTCTGTGCCAACTCCCAGCTGGTTTCTCAATTTTAAACTGATGCAGGTTTAGTTGCAATGCCAGACTGACGCAGGACAGTGGGCATATGCTATGGAAAGTGTTCTGTGACTCTGAAGAAGCTTGCAGTGCAAAGCACAACACATCATAACTCTCTGACTTGGCCATTGGGTGAGCATTGTTTTTTAAACCAACGTTGTTATTTGACTACAGCAGGGGGGTGTCACTGGTGTAACATGAAGTGCAGTGCTTAACATGGACCACCAAAATGGTAGAAAATTAGTCAAATTTCTGTTGGGTGAGCTTAAACATTAATCATTGGTCAATTTGGTTATCTGAAAAAACAAACAGTAAAGTTTACACCATGAAAGTGTACAAAACCTATATGTCTTCTAAACAAAGTGCATAGTTTGATCACTTGGCAGTTTAGCTTTGGTCACTGGATTTTTGATTGGTGGTCACAGTGGCCACGTGAGGGTTGAAAAATTGTGCTTCCATGCTGGTGACCTGGAACTGGGAGTGTACGTTGGCTTCTGGAAATGGGTAGTCAGGCTGGGAATAAGTTCTGCCCATAACAGTGTGTCTCACCCGCAGTGGGTTAGCAGTGTCCACTTGTGGCGGGTCAGGAAGTTTGCTCCCCTGCAAAGGGGGTATGTGCCAAGCCACTGTTGTCTACAAGCTGACCAACGTGTACTGTAATACTGGTATATTGTATGCAGTAGGTGTGTGCAGTACAGATAGAGGGACTGTGTAATGTGTACTGTAATATTGGTGTATTGTATGCAGTAGGTGTGTGCAGTACAGATACAGGGACTGTGTAACGTGTACTGTAATACTGGTGTATTGTGTGCAGTACAGATGCAGGGACTATGTAACATGCACTGCAATATTGGTGTATTGTATGCAGTAGGTGTGTGCAGTACATATGCAGGGACTGTGTAACATGTCGTGTAATATTGATGTATTGTATGCAGTAGGTGTGTGCACTACGTATGCAGGGACTGTGTAACATGTAGTGTAATATTGGTGTATTGTATGCAGTAGGTGTGTGCAGTACAGATACAGGGACTGTGTAACATGTACTATAATATTGGTGTATTGTATGCAGTAGGTGTGTGCAGTACATATGTAGGGACTGTGTAACGTGTACTGTAATATTGGTGTATATTATGCAGTAGGTGTGTGCAGTACAGATACAGGGACTGTGTAACGTGTATTGTAATACTGGTGTATTGTATGCAGTAGGTGTGTGCAGTACAGATACAGAGACTGTGTAACATGTACTGTGATATTGGTGTATTGTATGCAGTAGGTGTGTGCACGCATGCGTACGTGCAGGACTGTGTAACGTACTGTAATATTGGTGTATTGTATGCAGTAGGTGTGTGCAATACAGATACAGGGACTGTGTAACGTGTACTGTAATATTGGTGTATTGTATGCAGTAGGTGTGTGCAGTACTTATGCAGGGACTGTGTAACGTGTACTGTAATATTGGTGTATTGTATGCGTAGGTGGTGCAGTACGTTTGCAGGACTGTGTAACATGTACTGTAATATTGGTGTATAGTAGGTGTGGTGCACGATGCAGGACTGTGTAACGGTACTGTAATATTGGTGTATTGTATGCAGTAGGCGGTGCAGTACAGATACAGGGACTGTGTAATGTGTACTGTGTAATATTGGTGTAACATGCGCAGGTGTGTGCAGCACGCGATGCAGGGACGTGTAATATGTACTGTGTAAATATTGGTGTATTAATGCAGTAGGTGTGTGCAGTACATATGCAGGGACTGTGTAACGTACTGTAATATTGGTGTATTGTATGCAGTAGGTGTGTGCAGTACAGATGCAGGGACTGTGTAACGTGTACTGTAATACTGGTGTATTGTATGCAGTAGGTGTGTGTAGTACGTATGCAGGGACTGTGTAACGTGTACTGTAATATTGGTGTATTGTATACATTAGGTGTGTGCAGTACAGATACAGGGACTGTGTAACGTACTGTAATATTGGTGTACTGTATGCAGTAGGTGTGTGCAGTATGTATGCAGGGACTGTGTAACATGTACTGTAATATTGGTGTATACAGTAGGTGTGTGCAGTACGTATGCAGGGACTGTGTAACGTGTACTGTAATATTGGTGTATTGTATACATTAGGTGTGTGCAGTACAGATAGAGGAACTGTGTAACGTGTACTGTAATATTAGTGTATTGTATACAATAAGTGTGTGCAGTACGTATGCAGGGACTGTGTAACATGTACTGTAATACTGGTGTATTGTATGCAGTAGGTGTGTACACTACAGATACTGGGACTGTGTAACACGTACTGTAATACTGGTGTATTGTATGCAGTAGGTGTGTGCAGTACAGATGCAGGGACTGTGTAACATGTACTGTAATACTGGTGTATTGTATGCAGTAGGTGTGTGCAGTATGTATGCAGGGACTGTGTAACATGTACTGTAATATTGGTGTATTGTATGCAGTAGGTGTGTGCAGTACAGATACAGGGACTGTGTAACATGTACTGTAATATTGGTGTATTGTATGCAGTAGATGTGTTTAGTACGTATGCAGGGACTGTGTAACATTTATTTATTTTATTTTTCGTTTACCAGGTAAGATACATTATGCAGGTAAATGGCTGTTTTCAGGTACGACTCAGGAGGATATATAAACCCAAGAGTCATGGTACAGAAAAATAGCCTGGGGTCAGGAAAATCACATGCAACAGAAGCAGTGAACAGTTCAAGAGATTTACACATACAGGTGTGCAAATATAAATACAGAACTGATTATATGTGTCGCATTCGCCTGCACAATACCCAGACTTTGGATAGCATGCATGGGCGTACTGTGGTGGTGGTGGTGGGGGCAGAGTACACCAGGCCAAGTAGGTGTGGAAAATGAAGGAATTAATCAGCATGCTGGCAAGAGGTTGACCCCAATAGGTGCCTAAAGAGAGCCCCTCTGAAGAGCATGTGGGAGGGAAGATTACAAAGTGCTAATGGAATAGTTCCAAAATGCCCCTTCCCCCGGGGGGCTGCTCCTGTTGGTGGGGGAGAACAGTGGTCCTTCATCGGGAGGGCTGGCAGGAGTCTGTCCACTTCTGTGGCAATCGCTGGTTTGGGGAGGGTTGAAGGGAGAGGCAGGCAGCCCTCTCAACCCTACTAGAGGGTCCTTTTGTGTCAGTGTGAGGTCTGGGGCAAGCAAGACTGTAGCAGCGTCTTTGTTTAAAAAATTAAAACTTTGCAAGCTTCCTAGACCCACCTGTGCAGGTGTGGGGCTGCTCTGATTGGCAGGAGAGTGGCCGGAAGGAAGATCACTGCATTCACTACACTTACATTCCATGTACTGTAATATTAATGTAGTGTATGCAGTGATCGTTACTAATTCAGTAACTTGTCTGCATTTTAAAGTAACCAACCAGAGTAATGGCCCTGGAGTATCATCATCATCAGTTTTATTTATAAAACGGCGCCTTTCTAAAACCAAGGCGCCTGTACAATAAAATACAGAAAATAGAATAAATTATTATAAACATATAAATTCTAGCAAAGAACAATATAAAAACCACATCACAAATAACCACATCAATCAACAAAAGCCAGGTTAAAAAAATACGTTTTTAAGGCAGTTTTAAAACTCCGAATGGTTAGGCAATCTCATACCCGATGAGGTAGAGAGTTCCACAGGGACGGAGCAACAAAGCTAAATGCCCTTGCTCCCGATGTCTGCAAACGTACCCTGGGAACCTCTAGCAATCCCTCATCGGTGGATCGGAGAGGACGGGAGGGACAGTAGGGACAAAGGAGATCTTTCAGGTAACCCGGTCCCTGGTCGTGTAGGGCCTTATAGGTTAGCAAAGCAACCTTAAAGGTGATCCGCCACTTAATCAGCAGCCAGTGAAGACCGCGGAGCATAATGTTGTTGATAGTCTAAAGTCAGGAGCTGGGGGCTTTGAGATTCATTAGGGTAGTTACACCCACATTTGACACCCCTACCTCACCCTGCCCAGCAGTTTCTGGTATTTCACTTTCCATGTAAGAGGCATGCTTCACTTCTGGGTTCAAGAGAGACTGCAGTCTGACTCAATTTCAGGTATCTTCTGAAAAAGAGAAGAGCAGGACTGGGGTGCCCTACTGTTAGTGAAGCAATGTGTGTAGACTGAAAAAAAGCTCATGCAATGGAATCCAGCGAGTAAAGCTGCAGCGTTACCGACCTCATCCCATTTATATGTGGCTACATCATTAGGTCTACCTATGGTTATAACAGTGTCTCAACATGTATTCTCTGCTAGGATGGGACATTCTTGTTACTATAAGAAACCTCCACAGCATACCTTTATTTTTTTTTTTTTTTAGTTATTTTGTTGCTGTGCCCCCTTATCACCAGCCATGCCCACTTCTATTTCGACCTCCCCAGCCCCGTCAGCTGGCCTCTCATAAGCTAACTCCTGTCCCCCCATGGTGGGGGCGGCAGGGCTCCCCAACTCCTGCCACAGCTCAGGATCCAGACTGAAGGAGGGTCTTGGCACTGGTGTGGGGTCTGTGGGCGGCAGGATTGTCATGTTTCTGGTCTGGGCTTTTTGCATGTGTTTGTCCTTTTTAACTTGGGCTGCTGGCGACTTGAGTGTGCATGGGCACACACGCAAGCGTGCATAGTGGTGCATCAGCTGACATCCCCTTTCCCATTAGTAGTTCTGGTTGCACTGTGGTCACTCGGGTGGCAGTATAGCAGTGGCACTAGCTGCCCTCCCTCCACAGAGGAGGGGCATGTCCTCTGGGAACGGTCAGTCCTCCTCCCCTGGCCAGCCCCCAGTGACCGTAGCTTGTTCCTGAACTCAGGGCACCAGCATCACAAGCAGTAGCCCTACCTCTGCGCTGACAGGCCAGCATACACCACATTGCTTTATAAATCATTCCAATTCATTTTGTAACCAATATAAAAATATTAAGATCAGTTTTTTACATTTATTGAAAAATCCAAAACTTCCCTTTGCTGTTTCTCCCTCTGGCCCTGAGTAGCCCTCTCGATGCCAGCCACCCCAGCCACATTTCCCCCAATTTTCCTCCAGGACTGACCTTCACACAGAGGCAGTGTGGCCTGGGTGCTCATCGGGGTGTAGGTCTACCAGGTGGCTGAGAGTCAGCTGCTCTGACATCTATTTTCCTGGTTTTCTTCCCCTGAGGAATGTGTGTGCTGACCAGATGTGTCTACACACACACGTGCGTACGTGGAATGCCAACAGGCACCCCCCTCTTCATCAGTCCCTGGCTGTCCTACCCTTAGCCAATGCTAGAGCCCAGGCTAATGCCAGGCACTGAAACCCTCCCTCCCTCCCTGGGAGAGGAGTCCTCCAAACACTTTATCCTTTTCTGCCCCAGCTGACCCCCGGCAACCCAAGTCTGTATCCGAACCCAGGTCATCTGTGTGATGCAAGGTGTGGTGTCCATAGGGTTACCACCTGTCCCAATTTTCGCAGGACAGTCCTGATTTAGGCAGCTGCATCCTGCAAAAAAACATGAAACATAGTTACATGTCCTGACCTTATAGTAGAAAATATATTTTCTAGCTTTCCTCTCAATGTTACAGAAACTACAATATCTTACCTAAAATGCTTTAAAATAAGAAATAGAAACAACTAAAAAACCCACACTTAGTCTTAATTGTGATTATTTAGAGAAAAGTCTATTGCATTGGTTGAGGTTACATATTGTCCTGCTGTAACCCCCCTACAAATGGGGGTTCCCGAAAAGCCTTCCTTGAGCTTGCCTAAATGCTCACTGCCAGGCTGGTGTTCTGCGTTTTAGCAGTTTAAATGTATTGCCAGAGAGTGCCTGTATAGCTTCTGTGTACTGTCTCTTTAAGAGCTGCCTGGATTGCAGTCATAATTAATCGGACAGGGAGCTCTGTTAGAAGATGTACTTGTTTGCTGATCATTTGTTAGAGTAGTAATAATACAGTTTGTTCTAACCTGCCTTTTTTGCAGCATGGACAGTTCTGTTTGTTTCCATCGTCTTGGTCCTGGACTGTCAGAATGGGCCAATCAGTACATTTGGGACTCTAAAATAGAGCCTGCCTACAGGGCTTGGTGGGGCCAAAACTTGTAGGAATTGTAGTTTTGGGCTTTTGGCACCAAAAATAACCTGGAAGGGGAGCCCTTGTTGTGACTGACAGACAGAACAGCCAACCAAACCTCTTGGATCTTGGGGAAAGTCCCACACTGCTTGCAGTTTCAGTTAGGTCTGAGTTGGGAAGTGAAGTGACAGCTTGAGATAGTTTGAGCAGCAATCCATAGTGGATTCGTGTGGGAGAACTGTGGAAAGGTCTGAGTTTGGCCTGCATGCCAGCCTGCTGTTCCTGAGAGGGAACTTGTGCTTTTTTCGGACTGAATCCGAATTTGGAGAGTGAATTAACCACTGAATTGTAACCAGGCTTTAACCTGAAGAAGACCAAGATTTGCTGAATGTGATCAGCCTGTCAGGATTTCCCGCTACCCTGAATTCCCGGATTGTGCAGAGACTCTGTAATTGCGACTGGAGAGCCATTTGCCTGGTACAGTGGAATTTCCTTACATGTGAATGTGCTTTGTGCTTGTAGTGGGTTGTGATTTGGTTCCCCACTGTGTGTCTGAACTGTGTTTTACTTGCTGGAGGCTGTATCCAGCCCAACAGACTGAATCCGTATTCATTTCCGTTTGCTTGGGCCCTGCTACACTGGCTGAGCCAGAATACCTGCTACGCAGAGAAAGTCATCGACGAGAGACTGGCCTTGGGATCAGCCTCCTGCTCAACACCTTGAACAGGAACAACGCCTCAGTGATTTGTGTGGGCCCTGCTTCTCCTGGCACTCCAGTTCAACAACCTGCTGTTTCGATTTCGTCCTGCCTGTGTCCTGTATTGGGTGTCATGAGTAAACATCAGGGTAGCTCCCTGCAACAACAGCTAAATCTAAAGTGCTGTCATCTGATTGCTTTGTTGTCTTTTCTGTCACAAACTGAGCCCTCCGACTCCGGATTACAAATAATATGTGTTGTGCATGTTGCTTTCTTCCATCACAGTGCCCCAACATTCCTGGCTAGCCCACCATTTTCCTACCTGGGTACATACGAACATATGAAATTTGCCAGCAGATAAAGGCCTAGAGGTCTATCAAGTCTGCTTGAATGTGCAGCTAGCACCCCTTATTCTGCAGTTGCCCCTCCCTCCCTTCCACCCTTCCCCTTCATTAACCCTCCCCCTTGTCCTGTCCCATGCCCTTTTGAAGCAGTCTACTGTTCTACTGGATACCACTTCTGCAGGTAACGATTCCACCCAGCCACCACCCTCTCTGTAAAAAGTGTCTCCTCCTCCTCCTGAACCTTCCTCGCTCCAGTCTCATATCATGGCCCCTGGTGTCCTCTCCCTCCTTACTTTGAACAGCCCTCTTACCTGTCTTATTTATTCCTTTCATGTATTTAAAGGTTTCAATCATGCCCCGTCCTCCTGTCCTCCAGTGAGTATGTCTCGTATGACAAGTCCCCAGCCCCTTGATCATCTTTGTCGCCCTGTGCTGCACCTCTCCAGTAACTTAATGTCCCTCTCAGATACAGGCGCCAGTACTGCACGCTAGTACTCCAGGTGCGCCTAACTAATGACCTATACAGTGGCAGAATCACCTCCTCCTCCGAGGATGTACCCCTTGCAATACAACCCAGCATTTTGTTGGCCTTTGCAGCTGCCTTCCTACATTGTGCCGAGTTGTTCATTGACCCTGTAATGAGCACCCTCAGATCCTTCTCCTTCTCCTCTGTCTGGGCTAGCTGCACTCCCCCCAGCTGGTAACTCCTCCTTGCATTCTTCATCCCAAAATGCAGCACCTTGCACTTTTGGCATTAAACCCCAGTTGCCAGGTGTCTGACCAGGTTTCAAGCTTTGCCAGATCATTCTACAACCCTCACATCCCCTAGGTCATCCACCACCGCCCTACCTTGTATCATCAGCAAACAGACTGATCTTGCTCTTGATGTCCACTGATATGTCTGCAATGAATATCCCAAACAACACTGGTCCCAACACTGAGCCCTGTGGAACACCGCTTGTCACTACCCTTGGGTGTGAGAGCTCCCGACCCACCACCACCCTCTGTTGCTTTCCCTGAAGCCAGTTTCCTACCCATCTCACCAGCTTTGCACCCGCCCCTGTGCCTACTAACTTAATTCCCAGTCTTCCGTGCAGCACCGGGTCGAATGCCTCACTGAAGTCCAGATACAGGACATCCACTGCAAGGCCCCTGTCCAGTTGCCTAGTTACCCAGTCATAGAACTCCACCAGGTTGGTTTGGCAGGATCTGCCCTGTATGAAGCCATGCTGTCTGCTGTCCTGCAGTCCTTTGGCCTCTAGGAGGACCACCAGCCTCTCCTTCAGGATAGTCTCCATTAGCTTACCCACGATAGATGTGAGGCTCACCGGTCTGTAGTTTCCCGGTTCATCCTTGGGGCCACTCTTGTGGAGGGGCACCACATGAGCCATCCTCCAGTCCTGAGGTACACACCCCGAATGTAGTGAGGCATTAAATAGGTCTGCCAAAGGTCCTGCAAGGACCTCTGCCAGATCCTTCAGTACCCTGGGGTGGATGCCATCTGGGCCTGGTGCCTTGTCCATCCTCAGTGCCTTCAAACCCTCCTGAACTCTGCCCTCCATGATTTCCCCATCTGTCACCCCTTCCCCTCCGTTTCTGCCATTTCTTCCCCCTTTGGTGTCACCCCACTCTTCTCTTTAGTAAATACTGAGCAGAAGTATTTATTTAGTGCTTCTGCCTTATCGCACCTGCTTCCACCCAACCCCTCCTTCCTAATCCTTACTATGTGGTCCTTACAGCTCCTTTCTCCATGACGCATCTAAAGAAGTCCTTCTCCCCTTCTTAACCCCTTGTGCCAGCCTGAGTCTGTGAGATGCTTTGGCTCCTTACTGCCCTTGTCACCTCTTCGATTCTGTCAAGTACTCCTCCCTGTCCTCCCCCTCCTGTTTTCTTATACTTCTAAAGGCAGTTCTTTTCTCCTTGCCTTTCCATGACCTCCTTGCTCAACCAGCTTGGTTTCTTAGCCCTAGCCTTCTTGCTCTGGGCCTTGCAGCAGGTTTTGGTTGCCTCCGATATCCCCAGCTTTATGAGCTCCCACCTCTGGTTAGTGTCCATACTAGATTGAATTCTGGCCAGGTACCCTTTTACCACTTCCCCCATCCTCCCAAAGTCGTGCCTCCTGAAGTCTAGCACTCTTGTGCCAGATTCCACTCCTTCCTTGCCCATATCCAATGTGAGCAATACTGAGTGGTGGTCACTCTCTGACAGTGGTTCCTCAACTGTAAGTTCTCTCACAAAGTCCCCATTTGCCAGCACAAGGTCAAGGGTATTTCCTAACCTGGTTGGTTCACTGACCATTTGCAGCAGGAAGCTATCCTGGAAGGCATCTAGCAGTACCTGCTCCCTTCTGTTCCTGGTTGTTGGGGTACTCCAGTCCACTCCTGGCATGTTGAAGTCCCCCACAATCACCACACTACCCTTCTCACAGGTCCTCCTGATCTGTCCTGCTAGTTCCCTGTCTAACTCCTCCATCTGAGAAGGTGGCCTGTACACCACTCCCATTCCAAGAATCCTATTCTTGGAATCCTGGATTTGCATCCAAAGTGACTCTGTACTACCCTCCTCCCCTTCCTCCCTTACACATTTCAGTCCTTCCTTCACATATAGTGCCACACCCCCTCCTTTCCCAATCACCCTGTCCCTACGAAATAACTGGTACCTTGGTACAGACAGGTCCCAGTCATTGAACTGGGTGGCCCATGTTTCCGTGATGGCTCAGTGTCCACCTCTCCCTCTGCCATGAGCACCTGTAACATTGCAGTTTTCCTTCCAAGGCTCCTAGCATTAAGGGTAACCATCTTCCACCCTTCCCCACCCCCCCATCCTGCCCTCATTTCCTAGCATCACCAATAGTACTTGCCATTTGTCCTTTGTCACTGTTATGGGGGGGTAAGCTCATATGGTTTCCCAACCTGTGGTCTCGACGTATCTCTTGCTCAATTGCCACCTCCACTCCTAGTTTAAATTCCCAGCTTCCTCTATGTACTCCTCCACCCTCTGTTTCAACACTTTCTTTCCCTCCTCACTCAAGTGTAGTCTGTCCTGGCATAGAGACTACTGTCCTCCCAGGTCCCTCCCCACCCTAACAGCCCATACCCTTTAGCACAACACAGGTTCTTAGCCATCCGTTAAATTCCTCTATTCTCAGCTTTGTTGTGCTGTGCTTTTTGGGCACTGAAAGTATCTCTGAAAAGTTACTGATCTTCCTGCCCTTCACATAATTGTGTCTAGTTCCTCAAACCTCCTCTGACTTATATCTACTGTCTTGTCAGCCAGGTTGTTTGTCCCAAGATGTATAATTAAATGAGGCTTTTCCTACCCCTTCTAGCATATTTCCTAACAGACTGTCCCACCCTTTCCGCTGTCATTCCTGGCATGGCCTCCACCTGAATGCGAATATGCTCTCCCTGCTACCCCACCTGACTCTCTCTTAGTATTGAGTCCCCAGCACTAAGATTCCACCACTCTACTCCTGCTTGCTTCCATTCTCTCCTCTTTCATTTCCAGCTCCTTCTTCCTCCTGCACATTATTTCCCCCTTTTGCCCCTGTTGCAAGTCTCCCAGCAGAACTCCCCCCCCCGCTCCAGTTTGGTCCAGGCATTTATCAATTACTCCTCTAATTTCATCATTCAAACAACATGAAGTCTTGCTATATTATGACAAGTGCAGTTTGTCCCACCACTAGAACTGCTCCGAGGTGAAAGAGTTAACTTCCATGCAGAGCATGGAGTTTAGAGCGCGAGCTCGTTAAAGAAGTTTCTATAGGGGTTTCAAACCGAAACCGTCAGATTCTTTACTCCGCCTACTGAACAGTCGCCGGAGATTCCTCCTGCTGCTCGTTCATTTCGGTTTAAAACGCTTTTTTCTCGGGTTGAATTTAACCGCATTTATTTATTTTAACCGCAAAACCGCATCGGGTTCAAGCTCTGTCTATGGTATTGTAAGTAACAGATAGGTTTACTGTGTGGAACTTGTAATTTTATCGGTTCAGGTTTGAACCGATTGAATTGTATTTAAACTTGGTTTTAAAGCCTTTAAGGCTTGTTAGAGTGCGTGTTCTGGTTCTTATCGGTTCTAAAAAAACGGATTTCATTACGCTTTTTCCACGACCTGTGACACGGTTGGGAACCGATAAGGGTGTCTTGCCTGGCACTGCTGCTAAAAGGGCAAGTTTGTTGGTTAGGCTGGGCACGTCTGAGAAACCCAAAGAAAAAAACCGGCCCACTGGTTTTCAACACTGTAGTGTCTGTGGGGAAGCCTTTGCCAAGGCTGACCCACACACTACATGGGTCTATTGTCTGGGGTTTGACCACCTCAATTCAGACTGCCAGATTTGTAAAATTTCCTGCAGCCACCCTGGACAAGAGAGTGGCAGTCTAGGAACCAGAGGCCAAAAAGTCCGCTGGACCAGATAGACAGCCCAGTTCGGTGCCAACCGAACTGGAGAGGAGTGCCCTCTGACCAGGGCGTAGACTTCCTGGGCAATTAAAGCTGGCTCTGAGAGCCAGTTCCAGCAAAGAAAATTAAAAAATCAGCAGGTTTGGAGTCCAAAATTCCTCTCCAACTGCTGCAGAGATAGCTGCAATACAGATTGTCCAGTCACTGTCCTCAGTTCCTCCCGAACCGCCACTATCTGGCAAAGGTCGGTTCGCCGTTCCACGGTTCAAGAATATGATATAGAAGAGTTTATGAACCAGAGGAGGGGAGGATGATTATGATCAGTGTGAATGTGACTTTGAAAGTCTGATGTGCCCATTGAACCGGACATCTCCTAGACAGACCTTTAGGTGAATCTCCCTAGGCTTTCTGAGTCCCTCTCATTTTTTGTTTTATAAAAAGTTGCTGAGACCCTCCAGCTTCGTTAGAGGAGGCTTTGGATGAGCAAGAGGAGCCTGACTATGTAGAGATGATGGATATCCCAGAGTCCAGGAGATTGTCCATCCTTTTGCATAAATCTTTAGGAAACAAACAATAAAAATTTTAAAAGCTCCTAATTCTGTGCCTCCTGTAGACAAAAAGATGGACAGGAGGTACACTTTGTCAGGTCCTGATACAGATTTTCTTTCACAGCAATGCAGTCATGTTAGTAGTTCAGGCTGCAGCCTGTGATAAAGCTAATATTCCCCTGGCTTCATATCCTCCTGACAAGGACTCCAGGAAGATTGATGCCATGGCCAAAAAACAATACATGGCAGCATCCTTGGGACTCAGACAAGCAAACTATATGGCTTATGTTTTATTTATTTTTTATTTTACTTAAACAGCAGTTTGGAAAACCTTTGAGCCATAGGCTCATTTACAAAGGTACCTTGTCACAGAGATACCAGAAATCTAGATGGGATACTGTCATGGCCTTAGCCAAACAGGTCCCTGGCCAGCTTGCAAAGGAGCTGGAGCAGGTGGCTCTTGATGGTATTGAGGCATCTAAGGCAATTCCATGCTGCAGTGGATTCTAATGATGTTTTCTCTAGAGTCATGGCTACATCTGTGGCTTTCGTGAGATTGGCCTGGCTCAGGGTAGCTACTTTGTCACAGGATACCCAGTCTAAGGCTATGGATTTTCCATGGGGGAAATTCTGTTGGGGAGCAGACAGAGAATTATGAAGAAATGGATGAATATAGAACCACTTATAGGAGTGCACTAGCCAAGGAACGGGTAAGCCACCTCAGAGGCAGCCTCAGGGGTAGGGGCAGGCCTTTTCACAGGCCTTTTACTCAGACCAGGCCTCCTCTTCAGCCTATGCTCAGAGGGGTTCTTCAGAGGGAGAGGCAGACGGGCACGAGCAGGCCTGCTCCCACCTCAGCCCAAAGCTCCCTGCCAAACAGGCACCCTGATGGGATGCCCAGGTCGGCCTCCATTACCTGTAGGGGGCAGGCTGGCTTACTTGTCCAGGACTGGGAGTCTTAACATCAGACAGGTGGGTCCTGGTAGTGAGCCAGGTCTGGTTCGCTTCAAAATTTCCAAGATGAGAGCCAGATCTTTTCCACGGCAAACCCTTTAGAGACTCTTGCTTTGAAACAGAAGCGTCTCAACCTCCTGGCCTCAGAGCTGTAGAAAGGGTTTCTCCTCGGCACCAGGGCAAGGGTCTGTACTCCAGGTACTTCCTCACTCCCAAAAAGACAGGAGAGTGGTGGCCTATCCTGGATCTAAGATATTTAAACAAGCACCTTTAAAACCAAAGTTCAAAATGGTGACTCTGGAATGATTTTACCTCTCCTAAGGCCAGGGACTGGCTAGCTTCCTGGACCTCAAGGATGTTATTTCCATGTTCTTATCAGAAGCTCCCATCGAGCACCTAGATCAACTGCCCTCAGGCCATTATCAGTTCAGAGCAATGCCTCGGCCTCACTTCGCCCCAAGGGTGTTAAAAATGTCTGGCAGTAGAGTTGTCTCATCTAAGAAGGCAAAGATTGCCATTTTCCTACCTGGACGACTGGCTCATTGTGGGTCAGTCTCCAGACCAGGTCAAATCACACCTGCTAGTTACCCAGCAGCTGCTTTACCTCTCTGGGCTTTCTTCTCAATCTTCCAAAGTCGTTTTGGAACCTGTCCAGGTACTCACCTTTTAGGCGAGAACTGATACAAGCAGGCCAGAGCTTTCCTTCCTGGAAAGGGTAAGGACCTTAGTGGCCCTGGCCTGCGTCTTCACTCTGCAGGTCTCTCACCAGCAAGGCATTTCCTGCAGCTCCTAGGACACATGGCTGCTTCCACAGCTGTAGTGCAAGGAGCAAGATTTCGGATGAGGGACATCAGTTCCATTTGAGAGCTTTCTGGTCTCAAAGAAGAGATCCCTATCCAAGTTAATCCCAGTGACTCAACCCTGATCCAGGCCCTTCAGTGGTGGCAGGATCAGAGCAATCTGAGACAAGGGTGCCTTTCATCCCTCTGTCCCACCTCTGACCCTTACTACAGATGCATCCCTCTTGGGATGGGGAGCTCAGAGAAGTACTTCTCCACCCAGGGTTATGGTCCCTCAGGAATCTCTGCTCCCATCAATCTGTTGGAACTCAGAGCTGTTTTTCTAGCACTTCAGGTTTTTTCCTGCATCTGTTCAGAACAAGGTGGTACAGGTCAGAACAGACAACACCACTACAATGTGGTACATCAACAAACAAGGGGGCACTTGGTCTTCGGCCTTGTGCAACGAGGCGATGAAGTTGTGGTCTCTGGCTTATTCCCTGAACACTTCCCTCATAGCAGTTCACCTCCCAGGCAAGGACAATGTCCTGGAAGATGCTATCAGCAGGACTTCCCAGGGCCATCACAAATGGTCACTGGATCCCCTAGTATTGGGGATAGTGTTTGCCAGATGGGGCACTCCTCAGATAGATCTTTTTGCAGTCCCAGACAATCATCAACTTCCACTTTTTTGTTGCAGGCCCCCAGTGTTGGGCTCAGTCCCCCTGGATGCCGTTCTCCTCGATTGGGAAGGGAAGTTCCTTTATGCCTCCCCTTCCCTCTCCTGTTCAAAGTACTAGTCAAAATCAGGTCTCAGCCCTGCAAGATGATCCTGATTGCTCCAGACTGGGCCAGGCAGCCCTGGTACCCACTCCTTCTGTCCTTAGCAGTCCATCTTCCCCTGTGTCTCCCCAGGAACCACAATTTGTTAACCTGTGCTCAGGGGAGAGTTTGGTATCCGAATCTCAAATCCCTCAACCTCAAGGCTTGGCTCTTGAGCAGTTAGAGTTTGCTGATCTACAACTTTCTCAAAGTGTTCTCGAAATCCTGAAGGCTGCTAGGAAGCCTTCCACTAGGGCTACCTATAACCCAAGTGGAAAAGGTTTTCCATATGGTGTTCTGGGACCATATTTCCGGAATCTGCTGATCTACCCACTGTATTGGACCATATGGTCCATCTTAATTCTTTGGGACTGAGACCAGCTACCCTGAAAGTGCACTTGGCAGCTGTCTCTGCCTTCATTTCAGCAGGGAAGCCCTCTTCTCTTTCTGCTCACCCTGTATTTTCCACATTTTTTAAGGGATTGCTTCATACCAATCCTCCATTCAGGGACCCTGCCCCTGCTTGGGATCTTAATGTTTGCATTGCTCAGCTGATGCAACCCCTTGAGCCTCTGTCTTCGCAGAGCTTAAGTATTTGACTTGGAAACTGTATTTAGTAGCCATCACTTCTGCCAGGTGCATAAGTGAGTTACAGGCTTTATCAGTGGAGACTGACTTTATTTTTTCACAGGGATAAAGTAGTCCTCAGGACTAACAGGAAGTTTTTGCCTAAGGTGGTTTCGGATTTCCACCTTAACAATCTATTTCACTTCCAGTGTTCTTCACTGACCATTCCTCCTCTGGTGAGAGGAGGCTGCACAGCTTAGATGTTAAGAGGCCCTAAGTTACTACATAGAGCGTACTAAGGGTCACAGGTTTGACTCCTCCAACTATTTCTCGCTTATGGTGAGGTTGGGAAAGGAGACCTGCTACTAAGAGATCCATTGCCAGGTGGATCGCCTCTTGTATCCAATTTTGCTATCAAAAGCTGGTAGGTTCCCCCTCAGGCCTGAGGGCTCATCTCTACCAGAGGTACAGCTGCATCTCTGGCTGCTGCTAGAGACATCCCTATCTTGGAGATATGTCAAGCAGCTACTTGGAAAACAGTACACACTTTCACAAGCATTACTCCCTGGATATCCAGGCCAAGAGGATGCTCGCTTGGCACAGCTAGCTTCAGAGCCTATTCCCTAAGTAGGTTCTGTCCCTCCTCCATGGAGGTACTGCTGTGTAGTTCAGATTGTCATAATATAGCAAGATTTCATGTTGTTTGAAGAAAAATTACTCACCTTAGTAATGTTGTTTCTTCTAATGGAGTCTTGCTATATTATGACCTCCCCCCAGCCTGCTCCTCTCAGAACTTCTACTTTGGGTATGGGGTGGGCAATCCACTGTTGGCACTTATTGATGCCCTCTTTCATGTTTGGGTGTTGTGTTTTATTTAGTTATTGTATCTTATTTTTCTGGTCCACTGACTCGATTCTTGGTGTTGGGACCAGGAAAATGTGTGAATATGTTAGTAGCCAGTTGGCTAGTGTAGGTTACAGCTTCCACACAGAGCCTTAGTGAGTTTTGCTCGTAAAGATCTGACGGTTTCGGTTTGAAACCACCCTAACAGAGCTTCTTTAACTGAGCTCGCGCTCTAAGCTCCATGCTCTGCATGGAAGTTAACTCTTTCACCTCCGGAGCAGTTCTAGTGGTGGGACAAACTGCACTTGTCATAATATAGCAAGACTCCATTAGAAGAAACAACATTACTAAGGTGAGTAATTTTTTCTTTCCCTCCTTCTTCCTCTTTAGCAGTGCAAAACTATTTTCTGAAGACCCTTCACGAATGCCCGCTCCCTCTCTCTGCATAGTAACCTGTTCTCTCCTTTCCATTCCATGACTTTTGCCACTTCTTCGCCTCCCCTCACAAGTCCCTATCTCCTCCTTCCATTTGTCTTTTGTCTCCTGACCTGGTTTCCCCAGCAATCGTTCTTCCTGGCCTGGGCCCTTTGTCTCTGCTTCCTTCTTCTGACCTCTCTCACCACTGTTGGCTTAAATCGCCTCCCTCATCTCCCTTCTTCCTCCTCCTTCCAGTACTGGCTAAACCCACTCCAATCTGCCTTGCCTGGCTTAGTTCCTCCTGCAGACCCTCGATCTCCTTTCTAAGTTTCTATGTGGTTGCACACTAAACATCCTCCCACACTCCAGGCAATTTTTTAGAAAGACTGGTACACCACAGTTATTGCAGCTCACCACCCTACCCATTGCTGTCGTTGCCCATCAGCGACCCCCCCACCCTTCCAGATGCAGGATACCAAACACTCCCCAGGTCTCCCTCCCTCCTCTATCAGTGCAAAACATTCTTTTCTTTATTTCCCTACCCCTTTGTTGTAATACGTTTAGATAGATTGAGCAACTGCTTTTTATATTCCTATCCTTCCTATCCACACTCAAAAACAGACTTTAAGTAGCCATTGCACAACCTTCTTCAAACTCCTACTCCTCCTTTCCCCAATGCAATAGTAATGCGAAGAAGTAACAATGAAAGCTCCTAGATTTGCATTTACTTTCCTTCCACTGAGATAGCAGACATCTCTTCACTTGCTGCTGTTCCTTTCCTGGATGTCTGCTTCTGCTTCTGCTATGACAGGTGCATATCCTTTACTCGTTTGAGGAAGTGATGTCAGAACCCATGGTATAAAGGAAATAATGGACCAGGGGTGAGGGGTGGGACCAGCTCAAGTCTTCCTGAAACAATCAGGTAGCTGAGGCCCGTGGTCAGACCATTAGCACCCTTCCCCCACTCTGCTTTGCAGCTAGTGAAGCCAGCAACAGTGAATCACAATTCTACTCAAAGCCCCCAAAATAGGTTTGCTACCCAAAGAAACAGGACTCCAAACAGCTTCACCAACAACACATCAAAACAGTCTTGAAATTAGAAGATATAGGTCTCCAATTCAAAGAAACAGACCCAGCTAAATCACACCAATTATATTTTAAATCAGAAGAAATAGGCCTCTACAAATGCAGCCTGCCACACAGTGAATCAAACAAATGAGCCCACTTATAGCTACCAAAACAGGTTTAAAAATTCCAACAGCCCCAAACAATACCCTGCTAGCCCCTTAGAAGTAGTAAGAAAGAAAAGAAATAACCTTCTACCAAGTAGAATCCACAAGAAACAATGTAAAAACAAGAAAAAGAAGCTACTGTACTGTACAGATCTGATCCTGTCCCCCCCCCCCCCGGAGTGTGTGACTGTATAGGGACACTGAACTGCATTCATAACTGTCTGATTAATATAGCTTTTAAGCAAATCAACCTGATTACACCCCTTCCTTGTTCAAGTCCCCTGAATAAATCAGATTTAACTTTATTTATTGAATTTTGATGACCGGGTAGACCCACTGGGCCCCGAAGGTCCCTTTTTCAGTGGTGACCCGGGAATACAGTACATAACGTGAACAGTCAGGAATACAGTACATGCAACAAACAGTCAGAGGAACATATGTAGGTTGTGGGTATACAGTATTCGGTAGTTGCACATAACAGACTTTTCAATGCGGAACAGATATAGTTCATGGGTATACAATATTCGGTAGCTGAACTTCACAGACTTTTCAATGGGTTTAATATATATGGTTAGGAGAAGAGTTATGCATTTGGTCAAACGTCAGTCATGCAAAGGGGAGAGATAGTACTAGAGATTCCTTAGGTAACTTTGTAAAGGCTATAGGATAGGCTCAGTACGGGGGAGGAAGGAGTTAGTGCTAACTGTTCAGGGGTTGGAGATTTTATTGAGGTAAGTGTGCTGTCCCAGGGTAATGGTTGACGTGTCAGCTGCTGTAGCATTGGCATTTGCTCGTTGTCAGCAGATGGGTCTTAAGTCTTGTGCGGAAACATACACGATAACGATGAGGTTTCATGCACTTCCAAAGGAAGGTTGTTGCACAAGGAAGGGGCAGCATGTGTAAAGGATTTAAGGCCGGCATTAGTCCTGACCTTAGGAACCTCTAATAACTTTAGGCCTGAGGACCTGAGGTTGCACAGGTTTCTCTTCTCTGTTAGGAGTCCATAGAGACTCGGGGGAGGGGCAGGGCTAATTAACTTCTTTGCCAGGCAGAGTGCAGGGTACCTGAGGCGAGCTTCAAAAGATGGCCAGTTGAGCCTTGCTAACGCCTCACAGTGATGGCTCCTATGATGGGATACGGAGGCAAAGCGAACCACCTTGTGGTATAAAGTCTGAAGTTTACCATACTCCAGCTTTGCGATACCCTGAAGGACTTTGTTTGCATTTAACCTGACTGTGGTTCCAGCTTGTGCCAAAAAGTATTGCACTGTTGCTATTTGCTGTGCTTAACCTTGTTTTACAGGGGGTCCCCAGGGTCAAGCTAGAGGAACCAGCCCTGGTGGTAAGTGCAAACAGTGTGGGTAATTGCATGGTAAATAAGGGTCATTGTGAAAGTAATTATTGTATATTGTTCAGGCCACCAGAAGAGAAAGTGGGGGAGGTTACAATGTCCCGGAGGGCTGTGCCCAGGTTAGCCTGACCACTAACAACCCTGACCTCCGGGTGGAGGCACCCGTTTTATTACCCAGGCCCCTTAACCTGCTATTAGCCAAGCAGGCGGGGTAGTAGCCCTTGGGATAGTGCCACCTAGGGGTTACACTGCAAAAAATGTTTCAGTAAGAAATGTCCCACTTTGGGCTTCTTAACAGGTGGCAACCCTAGGTGTCCAGCTTCTCAACCCTCAGCACCACAGGTTGGCCAAGATTCCCCTCGTGGTGAAAATGGCACATCCACTCAGTCAGAGCCGGTATTCGAGTGTCAAAGCCATTTCCTGTGCTTGTGAGATCATAGCCTTTTATTTATTTTACAATTCTTTTTCCCTCCCGTAAGCACCGACTGTAGCCGCATCAGTCGGCATGCAGCCTGGCAGCCCTGATCCTCCGACCCACCCGCAAGTCATAATGCAAACTACCCCGTGACTCACCTTGCAGGCCCCCCCCCGGGCCACCCGCTGTTCCTCGGTGCTTCCATACAATTATCTAATGGCCCACAGGCAGAGGTGAAGGACGGAGGGTGATGATGGGACCCAGGAGGGTAAGATCCAACGGTGGGCATGGGGGCTCAAGAGCACTGTTTTCCTTCCAACCAATGGGGTGTTTCCTTTTTCTATGTGGTTTTTTTTCCCCCCCCGTCAATGGGAGCGGACGTGCAATGCCATTAAGGTGAGTGTGCACGCCATCCCGACATCCGCCTTGTCCTACCATCCCTATACTTGAAGGCTGACAGCTCAATGCCTCCTGGGCACCACCAGGAGGTGCCCTATTGCGAGCTCTCCATCTCCCCCCCCCCCAAGAAGGTAAGCAGTCCATCGGATACTTGAACCTTCTGCCCCCGGCCAACCCTTCAATGCCCCAGGCTTGTTCCTGAACCTAGATCATTGGTGCCCCAAGTGGTAGCGAGCAGGCTGGCTGATCAAAGCCATGTCCACAACAACATAATGTGATGTCATAAAGAGAGCAGTAATTTCAGTGGTGGGAAAAGCAAGGATGAGCTATAGTCAGCGGGACAAAGATCCTGTTTACATGTAAATGTCTTCTGTTATAAAGAACAAGGAGAAACAACTACAGAGAATTACACACTGAATTGTGTCTGAATATATCATATTTAAAAAAATTTTTTTTTTTTTTGTTGCTTCTCGAAGTAGGTAGGACCAGGCAAACTTGATGAGCTGCTGGTCTTTCTCAGCCTGCACCACTCCATTTTTAATTTTAATTACTGATGGTAGTTTTAATAATATATGTAGGAACTGTTCAGAAAAATACTATATAGCACAAACATTTCATTTCATTCTGGTGAGCAGATGAGCAAAAAAGTGCTTGGTTTTACTAGACAATAATTAATAAACATAATTGCATTTTGTAGCATAATCAGGGCCCCCCCCCCCACTGGTTATTGGGATGGCCCAGCCACGACAGATGCACCTTTTTCTTAGAAGGTTGAGTGGCTTTATAACTGGCACCAATATTGCTCTGTGGTCAGCACATGGGTAATATGAGAATACTAGGCAGCCCTCCCACTTCCCTCCCAAAGCTAAGTACTTCACTTCTGCTGGGTGCATGTTACCCAGCCGTCCCAGGGCAGAAAACTCCAGTCGGCACAACAACATGGGTCTCCTAGTTGGCTTTTGAAAAGTGCTCCTGCTGCGCCCCTATTACAAGCCATTATTTCAAAACCTTTCAGCATGCGCATAATGTGAAATTTTTGTCTCTGAGGGGATACAGCAAAATCAAGCACAACGAAACTGTGGGATATCATTTAACACAAGCAGAGAGGCTTAACAAAAAACAAACTAATGTCACTTCCTAGGGAATGGATGGCTCCTTCGTGTATTCTTTTCTTCCCTGGTGAAATCTGGATCAAAACACTGCTCCTGAAGTAACTTCAGTGCCTTAGTTGTTACAGCAGTGTTTGTAGAGAGCTGGTAAAGTTTTCCTTTAACTAGCCCTGCTGGCTAGTACTGGAGGTGGTAACCATGAAATAAGTACAGTAGCTGGGCCAGTAGAATGTGTGTGGCGGGACCAGTGAATTTCCCAGTTAATAGCCATTCTGTAAAGTACCCTTAGTTCAAATGGAAATAACCTAGACATTTCAACCCAGGTATTGCTAACGATGAGAACGAGCGAGGAGTTGGGCCAGTTTTCTTGATGAAAGATTCTGTTTCTCCTTGAAGAAAGAAGAGCTTTCTTTTGTAACCTCGTCCCAGCTGCAAGGTTGCTTGTGTTCCACTGAGAGATGCCGGCACAGATTCTGTTTCAGCCAGTGAAGGGTTACACTAGCAACTAAAGTAAAAGTGCACTTGCCTGGCTGAACTGCCTCTGTCTGCAGGGTGCCAGTTTCCATAGAGGGGGCTGACGCTGTTTTTAGCAACGAGACATTCAGTCGGAAGGCAGCCTTTCTGTCTGTCAGTGAGTGCTCGTATCAAACAGCTGAGGTAACAGAACAGGGCACTATTGTTACTTTGCAAGTCGTCCGTGGATGGCAGTTGGGGGAATTCCTACATGCCTCTCGTGGTCATTTGCCTCTATAATGATTGAGGTGATTTCAGTTGTTGCAGCAGTCGGGGGGGCGGTTATAGGGAATGAGTACAGTTTCCCTGAACACTTAGCAGCAGTGTGGCGTATGCATTCCGACAACCTCCACCCTCCTAAAATATTTTGCCTTTACCTACAGTGGGGACAATGCCTGTCTCAACTCCCTCATCTACCATCTCTCTTGGGGTGGAAATATACCTTTGAGAACTGCCCCTTTACCCCTATCCCAGCAGGGATTGCATTTTGGGAACTGGCCCTTCAAAGAAATATTTTACAGAACTGTACCTAGCCCCTTTACTTAACCTGTGGAGAGTAGTAAGTTTGGCTGGGCTGCAGTAATTCACTTGAATGTTCCACATTTTTGGAGACAAAATCTATTCCTCCCAAATCTGACTTCATATTTCAAACTTGGAAGTGTAGTCTTCCCAACTTTCTAGACCATAATTTTCTAACTCCTTGCTCCATTGTTTTTACATTCTTTTTGGTATTTATTCACGTAACCCCTAGGTGGTGCTATCCCAAGGGCTACTACCCCTGCCTGCTTGGCTAGTAGCAGGTTAAGGGGCCTGAGTTCTGAAAGCTGGTGCCTCCACCCGGAGGTCAGGGTTGGTAGTGGTCAAGCTAACCTGGGCACAGCCCTCCAGGACACTATAACCGCCCCCCCTTGCTTACTAATGGCCAGAACAATACACAATAATCACTTTACAATACCCCTGATACACCACACAAGTAACCACACTGTTTGCACTTACCACCAGGGCTTTCCTCTGGCCTGGTCCTGGTGACCCCCTGTGAAACAAGGTTATACACAGCAAATAATAGCAGTACAGTACTCTTGCACAAACTGGAACCACAGTCAAGGTAATTGCAAAAAAGAGTTAGATCTGATTTATTTAAGGGGCTTGAACAAGGGAGGGGTGTAATCAGGTTAATTTGCTTAAAGGCTCTATCAATCAAACAGTTATGCATGCACTTCAGGGTCCATAAACAGTCACACACTCTGGGTACCCAGATGGAGAATGGTGGGCTAGCCAGGAACGTTGCAACTGGTTGGGGCCCTGTGATGGAAGAAAACTACATGCACAACACACACTTTGTAATCCGGAGCCGGAGGTCTCAGTTCGTGAAAAGAAAACAAGACAATTGGATGACACACTTTTAGATTAGGCTGTTGTTGCAGGGAGCTACCCTGATGATTACTCATGACACCCAAGACTGGACACAGGCTGGATGAAAATTGAGACAGCAGGTGGCTAATCTGGAGTGCCAGGAGAAGCAGAGCCCACATGATTCGCCGAGGCATCGTTCCTGTTCAAGCATGGAACAGGGGGCTGATCCCCAGGCAGGTCTCTCGTCGGTGGCTTTCTCTGTGCAGTGGAGTAGTCTGGCAGGGCCAGCGTGGCATGACCCAGGCCGAATGGAGATGAACGTGGATTCAGTTCGATTAGGCTGGATAAAGCTTCCAGCAAGCAAAACACTGTTCACATAGTGGGGAACCAAATCATGACCCACTTTCAATACACAACACATTTACATGTAAAGGATTCTACAGTACCAGCAAGCAGAACACAGTTCACTCAGTGGGGAACCAAATCATGACCCACTGTCAATACACAGCCCATTTACATGTAAGGAAATTGTACTGTACCAGGCAAACCACTGTCCGGTCACGATCGTAAAGTCTGCACAAACCAGGGATTCAAAAGCAGCTGGAAATCTTGACAGGCCGATCGCATTCAGCAAATCTTCGGTCTTCTTTAGGTTAAAGCCTAGTCACAGTCCAGTGGCTTAAATAGTCCTCACAACTCGGATTCAGTCCGAATAAACTCTCGTTTCCCTCTTAGGGACAGCAGGTAGACAGGCAGGCCAAAACTTAGCCCTTTCACAGTTCTTCCATGCAAAACTACACAGAACTGCTGCTCAAAATCACTTGAGCTGTTACTTCTTCACTTCTCAGTTCAAAACTGAAACTAGCTGCAGCAGCCTGGGAAATTCCCCAAGATCCAAAAGGTTTGGTTGGCTGATCCTCCTGTCAGTCACAACAAAGGCTTCCTCTTCAGGTGCAAAAAGCCGAAAACTACAATTCCTACAGATTTTTGACTCCAGACAGCTCCTGTAGTCCGGCTCCATTTTAGGTCCCTCCAGTACTGATTGGTCCAATTCGGCAGTCCAGAACCAAGATAGTGGAGATAAACAAAACAGTCCTTGCTGCAAAGAAGGCATGTTAGACAAATTACATTATCATTATCACTCTAAATGATTTTCAGCAAATAGTTACATCTTTCAACAGAGCTCCCTCTCAGATTATTTGTGACTGCAATCCAGGCAGCTCATAAAGAGACAGTACACAGAGGCTATACAGGCACACACTGACAATCACAAGAGACAGTACACAGAGGCTATACAGGCACACTCTGACAATCACAAGAGAGTACACAGAGGCTATACAGGCACACTCTGACAATCACAAGAGACAGTACACAGAGGCTATACAGGCACACTCTGACAATCACAAGAGACAGTACACAGAGGCTATACAGGCACACTCTGACAATCACAAGAGACAGTACACAGAGGCTATACAAGCACATTCTGACAATCACATTTAAACTGCTAAAATGCAGGACACCAGCCTGGCAGTGAGCATTTAGGCAAGCTCGGGGAAGACTTTTCAGGAACCCCCATTTATAGGGGGGTTACATTCATTTCTGTCAGACGGGGTTGTAAAGCTCCTCACCCCATTCCCACTTCCCAAAATGTCTTATTAAATCCTTTCCAGTGCTTTGGAAATAGTTGAAAGGATGGGAACACTTGTCGTGCAACATAGGCATGATAATGTACTGCCCCCTTCTCTGTTGCTTTCTTTTTCATCCCATCACTTTCTCCAAATATAGAAGCTGAGGAGTTAAAGCTCACCATTAAAAATAAAAAGTGGGGCTGTACCCCCTCAGAACTTTCATCTTCCCATGTCTTTCTAGTCCGAGTCCCTTGCACTTTGCTTTTTCTCTCTGCATGCTACACTTTCTTTGTCTCCTTTCCTATATTATTTTTCTTCTTTGTGGCCCCCCAAATGCTATGGCTATAAAAATATTGGAGAGCAGGGCTGCGTCTGAAACATGGGGGTATGGCAGGTGTTACAAAAGCCCGGGGACTTGAAACAATACAAAGGGACATCCCCATGTATAAATCCTTTAGGGGAACACTGCCTTAGAAACCATTCTTTGTGATTTAAAGGGATGCCAGTAGCTGTAATCCCTGGCTACGCTGCCCACCGCAATGCCTTGGCACTGTCCCTCTGAAGGCTATTCTGAGGGAAACGGACTAATTGAGTTGCTCTGCAGCAACGTGTGATGTTTGCAGAGAGGTGACATCTGACTAAAAATAGACTCATCCCAAACCTGAACAAACAATTAAAGCGAGCGACGCAGAGCAACTCCAGCAGCACAGCTGGGACAGCAGGTATGCCTCTGATCAGCTGACCTGGCAGAGCCCTTGACAAAAAGCAACACAGTTTTTTGTAAAAGATTGTGCTCTGAGTGAAGCAGTGTCCTTTGGCTGACTTGTGTGTTATCATTCTAACCACCTGTATTATGCAACGAGTCTGCTGTACTGTGGGGGATGGGGGGTAGATGTCTATATTGTGTTTGTTATGGGAAGTATGTCTGTAATATATGTTGTGTCCGTGCCCAAAACTGGAAAATGTCTGTCTCACTAAAGCATTAAATGGAAAAAAAAGCAACACCTGTGTTTCTCTGTAAAAGATAACCACAGGGCTGTCCAAAACTCAATGTCAAGAAACTGCTGGCACGTTTTATCTGCTGGTTCAGTCTGTGATGGTTTAGTTATCAAGGGGTTAAAGAAAATGAGTTTCAGGCTTGGTGGTCAGGTGGTTACTGAATCTAGAAACATTGAAAGTTACCAGCAGAAAAAGTCCCATGATCTATCGTGCCTGGAACTACTGCACCAAATTATTATTATTATTATTTTTTTTTATTTCCTCCCCAGTTGTCCCATGACACCTCTCTTCATGGGGCTCTCTAAAGCCCACTAAAGAGAGGACAGGGAGGGTTAGTACCCTGGAGAAAAAGTAGGTTCCAAGGATTATAGGGAACTTGGGCAGACTGGATGGACCGCTGATCTTTTTTCTGCTGTCATTGTCTGTGTTTCTGTGTTACTCAGCTAGGGTCTCTGCAGGCAATGGTTCCTATCAAGCTGCCTTCGTGGTCACCCCCAGTGACGCCCAGTCTAAGCTGGGCAAACTGGGTGGGCCACTAGGCCTTTTCTGCTGTTATATTTTACATTCCTATATTCCAAACCGGGGGGGGGCTTCTGCAGCCACTGGGACCAGTGAGCAGGTGATGGATCAATCAATCAAACTTTATTTAACCAGGCATAACACCATGTATTGGGGGAGCTTTGGGGCATCAGAGACTTGTATAGGTTGTAGAGTATGGTTGCTGTCATCCGACTTGGCAAGCCAGACTGACTTTCCTTGTTTTCTTCTTTGTCCCTCCCCCCCACCACACTGTCCTGCATCAGACTGCCCCACCTACAGAAAACCATATGGTGGTGAGCTGAGGCTGGTGGGCCAATGTTCTTCTGATGATGGCCCTTTCATGTAACTGTATAGGATATGTAGCACAGCTGGGCTGGGATGTTGTCTGTGCGGGCTAGACAGGAAGTGATAATGGAGGTGTCGATCCAGTCCAGCCCGTTTGATCAGGTTCTGCTGTCCTTTCCCAGCTTAGCTTCCCTTTTGGTCTACAAGAGTACTGTCTGGGATTCTGACTTTTGTGGTGTACACACAAATATGCAGGCGTGTGTGTGCACTGTATATATACATACATACACTCACACTCAAACACACACACACACACACGCACAATTGCATTTAATAGGTAGAAACTATTGAGTAATTTAGCAAGTTTATGCTGTAGCTACTCGAAACATTTTTTGTATATTTGTATCCTGTTAGTGAGAGATGTTTGTAGTCCTGTTGATCCTTGACAAACTCATGTTTGATGCCTTTTACTGGACTGGTGTAACCCCCCTACAAATGGGGGTTCCTAAAAGCCTCCTAGGAGCTTGCTTAAGTGTTCCTCCTGCCTGCTGACGTTCGGCGTCTAAGCCGCTAGAATACCACTGTGAGTGCTGGTAGAGTCTCCACATACTGTCTCTTTAAGAGCTGTCTGCTTGTAGGCATAATTAATTATTTTCCAGGGGGGCTGGTGTTTCCCTGCTCGAATCCCGCCTGAACTGCGGGGTAATCGCTCCAATTTGTGGTCACTGAAGGCACAAAGGGAGCCCATCTGAAAGATATACCTGTTTGCCTGCAAACATTTAAAGCATTAGTAATATTGTAGTTTGTCTAACCTGCCTTTATTGCAGATGGGACTTTGTGTGGTTGCCCCTCCATTTTGGACCTAAACTGCTGTGCTGGGCCAATGGGATTGGGGAGCTATAAAATGGAGACTGCTTGGACCAACCAGAATTTGGACTCTCCTTGGAGCCGGCTTACAAAGGGAATGTATAGCTAGTAATTCTGGGAAGTGTAGTTCTGGACCGTGGCACCGTTTTGCACCAACTGAGAGAGCTTTGGAGTGATTGACAGCTGAGTCCACCAACTGGACTGGGTGGCACCCGAAGAGAATGCTCTGCCCTGCAACTGGGAAGTCAGATCAGTTGTGACCGTGAGGAGAAAAGGAGCGCTGGGCTTCTGTGGTGTATAGTTTCGCGCCGGAAGCGCGTGAGAGGCCCTGAAGTTGGTCTGTTGCTGTCGCAAGCTTAAATCGGACTGAATCCGAGGTGACTGAAAGTGAGGAAGGCTGAAAAGTGGAAACCAGGCTCACCCTGCAGAAGACTGGAAAAATTGCTGAATCACGCTCGGTCTGTCAAGAACTGAAGCTGCTGTGTGAACTCCCGGGTACTTGGGTAATTGCGATCGGGGTCTAGGAGCAGCTGCCTGGTATAGTAATTTCCTTTACATATAAATGTGTGGAATGCTTGTGAGGGATAGCTATTTCAAGTCACTTTTCACCATGCGTTGTAAACTGCAAGCTGAAATAAATTTAATTGGACTAAATCCGTCTGCTAGTCAAGGCGGTTGGGCCTGGGCAGTAGAATCTCATCTCCCTGCCTTGCTGGTCTGGCAATCCAGAACAGCCATCTTCTTCAGGTTCTCGGCTTGGGGTAGTGTGAGTACAAATCAGGGTATGCCCCTGCGACCTGTTAACAATCACCAGTGTGTCATCTAATTTTCTTTATTTAATTTCTTCAAGGACTGAGCCATCCAGCTCCGGATTACAATTGGGTGTTGTGCATATCTTTTTCTACAGGGCCCTATCCATCTGCACCTGCCGGCCAACCCCGGGCAACTGACCTGGCTAGCCCGTCCCCAACCTGGGTACCCAGAGTGTGACTTTTAAGACCCTGTATGAGTGTACAGTACTGTGATTTAATTCTGCGAATCAACTTGATCTCCCCCTCCCGTGTTTCATCCCCCCCAAATAAACCAGATTTGATGTTGTTGACTTTAAACTGTCTGAAGTGTCAGTACCTATATATCAAACATTGCATTGTTCTGTGTATGTTGATTAACCTTATTTTACAGGGGGTCCTCAGAGACTCACCTCAGAATCAGTCTCGAGGGTAAATGGTACTTTATGGTTGAACCGTGTGTACATGTGGGGCATTGGTACTGTAACTCCTGTGCATTGTGTGGGTCATTAGAGGGAACTACAGGGGGCCACGGTGTCCCAGAGGGCTGTGACCAAGCTAGTCTAACCACTACAAACCCTGACTGCTGGGTGGAGGCACCCATCATAGAACCTAGGCCCCTCAACCTGTCCATAGTTAAGCAGGCAGGGGTAGTAGTCCTTGGGATAGCGCCACCTGGGGGTTACACTAGCATACTGTAGTAGCACCTCCCAAAGGGACCTATGTCGCCCCAGAAGCTTGTGAACTGCAACAACTTTGCTCGGTATATATTGTAGACTGGTTCAGTAATTAGAATGCTGAAACATCCATGTTTTATGTTAAATGCTGCTTCTTTTTGTTTTCTGCAATGTGGCTGAAAACAGGACTTTGTGCTAGTTCACTTTTCATGGTGAACAATAAATAATTAAATAAAAAATCTTGAACCTGTGACCTGGGGTGGTCTAGCATGGAGAGAGGTGGTGGTGGTGTGCAGAATGGATGGGTCTCTCAGATGTCACATGGGTTACCATTGACTCAGTGGGTTGGGTTAAAGGCAGCTAGGCTGCCATTTTTGTGGCTGGTACTAACACTTGGCACATGCCATTACTGACTGAGTCCTGTCACGCGTCAACAGCACATGCAGTCAAGAAACTGTGCAGAATTTCAGTAAAAATCCATTGCTCATAAAACAAAGTACGGTCACTAGAAGACCTGCACTTGAGAGGGATTAAAAGACTACTAAAGGGCTGGCCTGCAGAGGCAGGGCGTCTTTCTGTGATGCCGACGATCCGGGTTCAGAAACGGACTCAGGACGTCGGAGGGCCGGCTGGTGGGAGAAAGACTGAAAATCCTACAGACAGCCCTCCTTCGGGGGGGGGGTATAGTGTCTGCCACACAACGGACACCTGCTGGAGGCCGGGGGGTCTATTGTGCTGGCACCATTACCTGAAGGGGGCAGGGTGGATGCGGATCATCATTGCACGTCCCCACTCCCAGGTACTGCCGCATTCACTAAAAAATCCCAGGCTCTAAGCATGATGCCCGGTTCCATTGCCGCCCCCGCTGCCTACAGTGTCCACGGGGTCTGCTCCCATGGCCCCACCATGGGGGTCAGCCAGGGCACATTATCACGGACCTTGGGGGGGGCTAAGCCTGGGCATGGGGGTCACCAGCATGGGCTGAACTCCCTTTGGGGAGGAATTGGGGCCGGACTACAAAAGCAGGGGCAAAAAAGACTACTAAAACAAATGGCTACTGTGTAGCAAAATATTCTTTATTAGCCAGCCCATCAATGCAGCAGTAGCGGTATCACTTGCAACGCCAGCAACCCAGGTTTGGAAGCAGCCGGGTCATCGGGGGGGGGGGGCACAGGGAGGAGGATCGAGCATCCCAGAGGATGCGCTCCTCCTGCAGGGAAGGGGTCTGTGTGCTCTGCTATGACACTGCCACCTGGGTGACTACAGGTAGCAGTGCCACAGAGCCATGATGGGCAGGCAGGCACCTCCTGACCGGAACGTCTGCACGCTTGTGTGCAGACATCCACCTGGTCCTAGCCCATGAGGCACTCGTAGAGGAGACTAACGGGGAAGAAAAGCTTCCCTGGCTTCTGGCATCATGATGCCACCTCTCTCCCCACAGGCCCTGCACTACTGAATGGACTCCCTACCACAACCCAGTTCGAACTCCTGCTGCACTTGGGGAATCTGGGATTCTCCATCACGGGGTAAACTGTGGGGCATGGATATGGTGGGAAGGTAAGTCCTGCAGACAGCAGGTGACGGGGTATGAGAGCGAGTGGCAGAGGTCAGCCAGGCACAGAAGAAGAAGGAAGAGTACATCTAAAAGAAACTATTCTAGCTGGCTCCATGGCACCGAGCAATGGCTGTTTGCTCAGCATGCTGGCAACCCGGGTTCGTGCCCTGAGCCCAAACATTGGGAATGGAGTCCGGCAGGGAGGGAGTTTACAGTGTCCTTTGGATGCTTCCCTCCTGGGAGTGGAGGGGGGGTCCTGGACCACTGTTTGTCAGCTCCTGATGGTAGCTAGTAGTTGGCGTTGTTGGTGGCATGTGGCTTCAACATGCCGCTGAATGCCCCTGCCCCCAGGATGCTGCTGTGGCCGGACCACTACAAGGGTAGTAGGCAGGTTGGGAGAAACCTGGAAAATTAGCCACTCAGTTAACTGGATGACAGCAGCTAGTCCCTGTTCGCCACAAAGCCCGGAGGTGTCCGTGACAACCCCTGCCATGCCCAGGATATGCAGAATGCCTACGGGTGACTCTCCTCTCCCAGTTGTCCCCCACCAGGGGAGGGGGCCTCCCAACAAAGGGACACGTTGGGTTACCCGGGTCATGGCACTTGCAGGGTGGCAGATGGTGAAGGGACATGGCAGCGGTAGATATATCTATCTATCAATCTATCACCAGAGCCCCAGTGCTTTGCTCACTGAGGTCTTTGTCAGGGGGTTGGCCGCCTCTTACGGTTTGTTTTAGTAGCCTTTTTAACCTCGAGTGCATGCCTTCTCGTGTGGGGTTAGTGGCACTGCCTTGCGCAGACCACTTCTCCTGTGATGTGCTGCTCCTTTTGCTTTTTCTCACAATGTAAAGTGCCTGTCCCTTCTTCCTAAACGTGGGCCCTTCAATGTGGCATCCTTTCTATTATTGCCACATTGCCATTTAATCTGTCACCCTCAGTGCAACCTTTTCTGGTCCCATTTACTCCACTGGCTGAGAAAGACTTCTGTTGATCAAACGACTCTGTTGTTCTCTGCTGCCTAAGTAAACATGGATGTGATTATCTGAATATTATGCATTTTTAATGGGAGGAATACAGACTGCTCATTTTTAATGAGGGGATTGATGGCTTTGCTCTTCTATGCTGTAATGTGGTTGAAACAAAGTGCTTTAACAACATGTGTTGGGACAGGCTCTTGCATCCAGATGTGCTCTGTAGACTGGGGGGAGAATGGATGTGCAGAAAATTCTGTTGGCCAGAACTCTGCCCTGCATAACTGGGTGCCATGGGTCAGCACTCCACCCTGCATAACTGGATGGGGAGTGCATAGCGACACCTTCCATCTCGACTCCATCACAATGCTGTTTAAAAATTGGACAAGGGGTGGATCCTGCAGCCACCACAGTTTGACATGCTTCACTGGAGCTCCTGCTGAGTACATGTTTATACTGTTAAACCTATATGTAACAGCCAGCTCCATGGCATGGAGGGCTAAGGCACTTGCACCTTACCTCCAGCCACAGCAGCGACCCAAGTTCAGGAACTGACTTGGGTTGGCCAGGTTGTTAGAGGATTGAGCTTTCCAGGGAAGGCTCTCCTCTCCTGGGGTTGGAAGGTTGGTCGGCCCGGCCATGGACTGCCACCATGTGGGGGTCTGGTGGTAGTGCGGCATGGGTGGCACACTAAGGGAGGGATGCTGTGAGGAACATCAGCTGGGTGCACCTCCACACATGAGGCTGATCCTTTTCACCATAAGGTGGGGAGAAAACAGAAAATGTTAAGCATCGGGGGGGCCTAGTGAAGCTCAGCCCACCGGTCCCCAAGCCCACACCACCACCTGAATGCCACTGTTGGTCCTCCTTGGTGTATTCACTTGGGGTGGGGGATGGTTCTCCCTCCTCCGGCACAACCACGAGGATAAATCTGTGGGGGAGACCCTGACCAAGGTGGGTACCGGGAGAGGTGGGAGTTGGCTCGGTGTAGTGGTAACTGGGCTGATAAGCCACCCCCAGATGCAGGAGCAGAAACAGAATATATATAAAAAAAAAAAAAAAAAACAGCATGTAACAACTCCCTTCTTTCAGTTGGGGGCAGTTTTTTTGTTTTGTTTTGTTTTTTTGCTGTGGGTATTAGGTCTGACTGTCTGGCATCAGCCTGAAAGGGATATCGTGGTTGGAAGAGCGTAGAGTAGAAAAGTAGGATTCCCTTGTGGTGTCGGCTAGCGCTTTGAGTGTTCAAGGGCATCAGTGGGTAGGAGCTTCAGGAAGATCTTGGGTGTTAGTTGCTCTAGCAGAGTCTGGATGAAAAGATGTAGTGCCTGAGATCTGAGACGGATCACCCATGGAAGGAAAGTATACACTGGAAACAGCAGGATGGTGTTGAATCTCCAAGGGGTTTCCCCTTAAGGGAAAGCAAGCAGATTGCCCCTGTGGTGGTTCCCCCAAAGACATCAAGGGAGACTCTGGTGGGGGGCTAGTCCAGAGGAGTGCCATTGCCAGTGATGCAGCACCTGAAGATACTGGCAAGACACAGCCAGGAAGGAGATCAGTCTTCCACACGGATGATGCAATCCGAGGTGGAGAGCACGTCAGCAAGGCCGCAGCTGTCCCACTCTGCAGCCTGCACAGACGTGGTGGCTGGCAAGGCTTTGGAGTACACACGGCTGTGTGTGGCTATTAGATGGGTGGCACCCTTCTCACACTAGGACAGGGAAGTATCTGGGGGTAGCAGTGCAGCTGGGCACCAGATCTCCAATAACTTACCCTGGAAAGCTCACGTCCAGCATCCAGCAGTGTGACAAGCAGAGAATGATGGCTAGTGCCTTCACGGTATCCAAACCAGATAATCGTGGAAAACGTACTAAAGCATTAAACAAGCAGTGCACACAGTGTGTGACCCTAAGAAGTGCAAGATAATGCACCTGGGAAACAAAAACCCAGGGGAAGAGTACACAATGGGGGGTGAGATACTAACAACAACAAAAATGGAAAGGGACCTGGGGGTAGTCATATCAGATGACCTAAAGGTGGGCAAGCAATGTGAGAGGGCAGCAAGGAGGGCTTGGGGAATACTGGGATGCATAGGGAGAGGCATCACCAGTAGAAAACAAGAAGTTATTATCCCTCTGTACAGACAGCTGGTGAGACCCCATCTGGAGTACTGTGTGCAGTTCTGGAGACCCAATCTCATGAAAGACATAGACAGGATGGAAGCTGTCCAGAGGAGGGTAATTCAAATGGTGCAGGGTCTGCACGGAAGACATATGAAGAGAGACTTAAGAAGCTTAATATGTATAGCCTCGAGGAAAGGAGGGAGGGGGGACATGATAGAAACTTTCAAGTACCTCAAGGGAATCAACAAAGTCCAAGAGGGTAGCATCTTTCAAAAAAGAGGTGTGCAAGAACAAGGGGCACAATTTGAAGATAGAAGGGGAGGCTCAGAGGTAATTTAAGGAAGTATTTTTTCACAGAGAGGGTTGTGGATGCATGGAACGGCCTCCGGAGGAGGTTGTGGAGTCAAAAACAGTAGTGGAATTCAAGCATGCATGGGACAGCCATAAGGCAATTCTAGGGGTGGGGTAGGAAGAATTAGGCTGCTGGTTAATTAGGATCTGCAACTTATCCATCAGGTAGGGAAATGGGCAGACTGGGTGGGCCAAGCGGTCCTTATCTGCCGTCAAATTCTATGTTTCTATGACCCCCGTTAGGACAGCAAGAGGCGGGAGATGAGCTAAGTGCAGACATGGAAAGAGAAACTGAAGAGGAGGGACTATCATGATGATTGCTCGAGTAAGTAACGAAAGTTCCAGGTGGGATGAGATGGCAACATACAAAGAGCAGCTACTGCAATGTGCAGAAAGTGGGAATCACTGGGACGACATGGGGTCAAGAGGCGTTCCAGTAAGAGGCTGTGTTTAGATATCTGCTTGCCTGTAAACAGGGGGATGTACCCAGGACTCTGGGAATGGAACAATACTGTTAGCTTTGAAAGATGGGGTGGGATATTGTTCACTCTGAAAGAGGGGCTTGAATACTGTTAAATCTGAAAGCGGAGTAATGGCCTGTAGAAACGTAGCCAAATGTCGAATGAATTGGGATCTCTGGATCTGGCATGTAAACTTGTACAGTTTATTCAGGAATGGAAGGATGCGCTCAAGCCATTTGGTGTTTGTGATCCTTTACGCACAGAAGGTCCTGGACGACCACACAGAATACAAGCCCAGGAGGAGCACTATAACAGCAAGCTGAGGAATGTAACCAAACTCTGTGCGAGACAGAAGTACCCCCTCCCCCCCTGACAAGGGAAGTTCCCTGGACCATGCCCGTTCACACTTCTAGGGCTACAACACAGAGTGGTGTATATTGAGGTGGTTGCATACATTTTTTAAAACCAAACGTTCGTCCTCTAACAGGTAGCATTTGACAGGTGGACACTTAACGCACAAAGTGAATTTTGGAGAGTTAAGCATCATCATCCTAAGACCACAATTTTGGGAGATGCAGGGATAAAGAAAGGGCTAGGGGGCTTGACAACAAGTGACGGTGATGAACAGCAGCCCATAACATTCGTAGTGGGAGCTGGTGATCCTCCTACCCCGCAGACCGTGCTAAATGTCATTATGGCACTGGACAAGAGGCTGGAGTTTCTTAAAGGAAAGGGGGATTTGTTTCACACCAGAATCATAGTGTTTGAAAGCCTCATGGATGCCACGGACCTTTCAGTGCATGATGTCTCCATGACAGCCAGAATAGCTTTGACTGCCGTGTCTGGGTATTGTGAGAAAACAAACTGCTGAGACGCACCTTTAACACCTAGAAACTGAAGTAGGGGCCATGAATGTATGACTCCTGGACCTTCCGGATGACACTGAGGGGATAGCCCAATGACCAGTGTAACTGCTTTAGTGACAGGTTTGTTGCAACTGAAAGACCCGGTATGGCTAATCTAGGCATATCAGATTACCCCTTGTCGGTGCTGGGACACAGATTCCAGCCCCAGACTCTGCTGTTAGTGACTTCTGGCTTGACGGAGCATGATTGATTGCTTGTGACAATGTGGAAGATGGGTAAGCCAACGCTGGCTTCTGGAGAGATTCTGCACGTGTTTTCTGACCTTAGCTCCACTACAAGAGAGTGGCAGAAAGCCTCTGATACAGTTCTTGCTGGGCTCGGAGAGCTTGAGGAAATTAATTACAGTTGCATTTTGAGCTCCAGATATTGTATGCTGGGGAGGCATACCTGTTTGTCCTAACCCGAGGGTCTTGCAGCAGGGAGTAGGAGCAGGTGGTGGGGATTGGTGTAAGAGGCAGTGATGGTGAAGTTGGGGACTGGAGGTTACCCAGAAGGTAGAAAGGGACAGAATTGGTGACAAGGAGGAAAAGAAAATTAAAAAAATATTGCTAGCCAACCTGTCTGCGCAGCAGTAGCATTGCCGCTAAGTACTTCCGTGACCCAGGCTCAGGAGTGGGTCTCGGTCATCAGAGGCTGGACAATGGAGGAAAGTCAGGTGTCCCAGCAGGCACTCCTTTTTTTCCATGCGGGAGGAAGGGTGCCAGATTTCTGCTGTTACACTGTCCCCTGGGTGACTACGGGGGGGGGGGTGCAGCAGGAACTGTAAGGAAGGGGAGAACATCTTCGTCATCACTGAAGCGTGCACATGGTATGATGCATTCGCTAGAAAACACAAAGGGGAATGGGATGAAAAAGGTGGAAAAGCTCTCAGCCGTGTGGGATGACTGTCCTGATGCACTGCCAAGCTGAGCACTTTCCTGACAACCAGATCGATATTCCCAAAGGACCTGTTCCATCCCAAGGGCCACGTCATGGGGGCAAACCATGAGGGCGGTGCAAGGGCAAAAAGTTATATCCCAGGCAAGATTACAGGGTTGGGCTGCTGCAGGAAAGAGAACAAAAAAAATGTAAAAAGAAAAGCAGCACAGGTTGGCTTTTAGAAGTTCTTTTGAAGGCATCAATTGATGGGAACTTGGCAAATATTAAGTGAAAGTGAATCCCATAAAGAAAGCACTGCAGTGGAGAAGTCTTGGTTACCAGCTGTTGTCATTAGAGAGCGACAAACTTGTTATGTGCATCATCTGAAGTTACTGTTTGTTTAGTTGGGATGTACAGTATGGGACAAGAAGGTTGCAGTGGACCAGTTCCTTCTGTAAACACCTTGGGAACTGTACAGTCTAGCAGGCGTGATAGACAGTATGGCCTTTATCTGCCAGAATGTTCATATGTATGCATTCATTGGTCAGTGACTTGTGCAAGAGAAAAATGTGATGCTTTGATTTTTACATGGTACGGAGTGAGACTCCTCATGGTGCCCTTCCTGGATGCTGAAGGGACTGAAGGAAACTGACTGGGGGGGGGGGGGGATTCAAGAGGGACACGAGAAAGATTTATTTTACAGAAAGGGTGGCGGTGCCATGGAACAACCTGCCAGCTGCTGTGGTGGGCACCAAAACGATCAATGGTTTCAGACACGGCTGGGACCGAGTGACGGGCTCAGTGGTTGCTCAGGTGACAGTGGTAGGGTGGGGAGCATGGGGGTGGACAGTGTGGGTTAAAACCCTGTATGGACAATAGGTCCCGGGTTTAGTAGGGGTTTATGGACAGACTGGATGGACCAGTGGCCTTTTCCTGTGATCATTGTCTGTTTCTGTGTTTCTTCCTGTTGACGGAGTGAAGTGGGCCATACATATCTCTAGTGCAGGCCAGGATGATCTTTAAACTCAAGTGTGTTGGATACACACCCCTTAAACTTGTATACCAAAGTGATGGCTTGTACTAACAAAAGGGGATTTTCATTGCACAATAACCTTGTTACTTTGATATTGTACTTTGCTTGCAGCCTTACTGCCTCAGAAGCCAGAGCCCGACAAATCTCAGAAGGTAAGCAGGGTCGGTCCTGGTCAGTAGTAGGATGGGAGACCTCCAGTGTACATCAGGTGCTGTAGGAAGTGGAGTTAGTAGCTCTGCAAAGGGCACTCTCCTCTTCATTTAAAAGCAGTTACAGTGCTCGGGGGGAGGGGTAGGGAGAGGGGAGAGTATGAGTTCCTGGCTCAGAGGGTCACCAGGGGGGTAAGGGGGGCCAAGGCGAAGAAGGAGCTTAACCTGGCCAGGGATATCCACAGAGGGGGAAAGGGGTTCTATAGATACATAGGGGAGAAGAGAAAAGTGAGGGCACAGATCAGCAGGATTAGAACTGGGGGGATGGGCGCAGGAAGCTGGGGAACAAGCAGAGGTACTAAATGAGCACTTTACCTCTGTCTTTACGGGGGAGGTGGCGGATCTTTCCAACCAGATGGGAGGGTAGAGGAGCCCACTGAACCAGGAGGTCAGTTGGAGACTGAAGGACTGGATGAGACTAGGGCAGGGGATGGGTCGTATCTAGAAGGGGAGGAGAGGATGCATGAGGAGGGGGGATGGGAGGGTGAAATTACAGAGGATAGGGTGAGAGAGGCCCTCCGGTCGCTAAAGACTGAGAAGGCGCCGGGGCCAGATGGGCTGCATCCAAGGGCGCTGATGGAACTGGCGGATGTGCTGGCAGCTCCACTGGCCTCACTCTTCAACATCTCCCTGATGACAGGGTGGGTGCCTCAAGATTGGAAGGTGACTCATGTGGTGCCTATCCACAAGGGGGGGTCCAGAGAGGAGATGGTGAATTATAGGCCCGTTAGGGTGGCAGACATCTGTGGTAGGCAAGGTTATGGAGGGCATTATCAAGGAGTGGCTGGGGGGGGGGCAGCTGGAAAGGTTGGGGCACCTGGATGACAGGCAGTATGGTTTTGTTCTGGGGAGGTCATGCCAGACTAACCTGGTGGAGTTTTATGACTGGGTGACAGGTGCCCTGGACCGACATAGGCCGGTGGACGTCCTCTATCTGAATTTCAGTAAGGCGTTTGATTCGGTACCCCACAACGGCCTACTAACAAAGCTGGGGGGATGGGGTGGGGGGCAGCTGCTCAGGTGGGTGGAAAACTGGCTTACGGGGTGAATGCAGCGAGTGGTGATTGGAGGGATAGTCTCCTCCCCTAGGAGGGTCATCAGTGGGGTCTCCCAGGGTTCGGTCCTGGGGCCACTCCTGTTCATTTCCTATGTCTCGGACATAGGGTGGGGTGTTAGGAGTAGGTTGAGTTTCTTTGCTGATGACTCAAAACTGGGAGCACTGGCAGATGGGCAGAAGGGGAGACAGGCCCTGCAGGGGGGATCTGGATACCTTGGGGGGTGGGCAAGGAAGTGGGGGTTGCAGTTCAATGCAGGGAAATGTAGGGTGCTGCATCTGGGGGTCAGGAACCCGGGACATGCATACACACTATGGGGGGACCACACTGCAAGTCACATCGGGCGAGAGGGACTTAGGAATAGTGGTGGACAGCAAAATGAATAACACAGAGAATTGTCGAAGAGCTGCAGCAAAAGCAAACAGGATACTGGGCTGCATAACCAGGGGGATTACCTCCAGGAGGAGGGAGGTGATCCTCCCTCTATATAATGCCCTGGTTAGACCGCATCTTGAGTACTGTGTGCAGTTCTGGAGACCCCATCTTAAGAGGGACATAGCGCTGCTGGAGAGGGTCCAGAGGAGGGCAACCAGGATGATTCAGGGCATGAAGAGTAGGACCTAAGGAGGAGAGACTGATGAACTCGATCTGTATGCATTGGAGGAGAGAAGGACAGAGGGACATGATAGAAACTTCTCAGTATGTAAAGGGGATAAAAAGGGTGGAGCCAGGGAAGTGTTCAGGTTTCAGAAGGGGATCTACCAGGGGCACGAGGAAGCTGGAAGGGGAGTACAGGGGAACGCAGGAGACACTTCTTCACAGAGAGGGTGGTGGAACCATGGAATGCACTGCCCAGGTCTGGTGGAAGAGACCACAGTGGAAGGATTCAAGAAGTGTTGGGACAGGTACAGGGGGAAGATGAGGCCAGGGAGGGCCACCTCTGGGGCTGGGGGGGTGGAGGAGCGAGCTCCCAGTAGGGGGCTAGCTTCCAAGCAGACATGATAGACCATGGGGCCTGTTCTACTGGCTTTTACTATACTATGATACATCGATGCCCTGACGTGATATTTGGGGCTCTGTGTTGTCTGAGGTGCTGCTTTTTCAGATGAGATGGTAAATCAAGGTGCCGTCTGCCTATTGTTTTGGTTCTTCAAGTGGACGTTTAAGATCCCATGGCACTTCTCAAAAAGTACAGGGGGATTTCTTCAGTGTCCTGGTCAAATTCTCACACCCCCTTCAGCAATCCACCAATAGATTCACCTGCTTCAGTATCTGTTGGTCTGTATCTGTATTCACTCCCCCCACCCCCACCCCGACAAGGCTGAAAATATGAACTATTTTGTAGCACTCCTTTTCAAGTCAACAAAAACAAATAACTAAATGTGTGCCTGTTCTGGGTTTTTGCTACTTACTACACGTCAGGATCAGCTGAATCACAGCCACAACTTGATCTTTGACACACTTGAGATGGCGTGGTCTGCTCCACCTTTACCGCCCACAAATTGAGGTTCAGAAGAGCCAGCCTCATTACAGATGGGGTCCTTTTCAGTCCTCCCAGTGTCCCCATTTAGAACTTCACTGGGAAGGCAAAATGACTATGTTGTGGTGTCTGGCAACCATAACAGAGCAGCATTATACTTACCAGGGCCTTTGGCTGGGATCCAGAAACGGAGTCAGTCAGGAACTGAGGGAGCTGCAAATGACAGTAATGTCGAAGATTAAATGGGAAGGTTAGCCAGTGGGCACAGTTGTGGAGTCACTGAACAGAAACAATTAACCCCTTCTCAACTTAAAACTTTTTTTAGCAGATGTGCCCACAGTTGTCGGAGCACTTGGCGTAGAGCACAGATCTCAAGATGACTTTTCTTTGCTGAATTTTTGGCTCTGCTGTTTGTAGGGTGTCAGCGCTATTTATTGTTGTGTTGGAATATAGTTATATAACTGGTTTGTGCCCAGCAGCAGTTAGTAAATGGTGTGCACATCCTCTCGCAAGCCACACAGTGCTTGTATGGTGCAACTTGCCAGCCGTGTTTGTGTGTTGAAAATCCCAGTCATGTGAGAACTATTTGTAGAAGATAATTCAGTTTTTTTGGTTTTTCTGTTTAATATTATTCAGTTTTGGGTTTGCAAATTAAAACCGTGGTGAAGAAATGTATTTCATGTAATTGGGACATTGTAGTACAGTTAAGGGCAGATTCGGTGGACTCCCAGTCTCCTTTTGCCGTTAAGTTCTGTTTTAATTTCAGATAAATCTGGTAATATGGTAAAGTGGGTGCAATATATAGACTTGTTCCATTTAGGTCTTTTTACACTGATGTTGGAGAAATATGCTGGCTTATCTGTGGCAGTGGTCCACCTGCTTACATCTGACTGGGCAAAAGCGCTGGCTGGTTATTGGTCAAGCTACTGTGAGTCTTTATTTACTTTTTGTACGCTTCGGAGATTACCTTTAAGCACAGGTGTTCATTTATAAAGGTTTCACGACAAATACATAGTCACAAAAAAAATTACCGTGCAATAAGCAGTTCCAGAGGAAATGCAGTCAAGTCGGGCTCAAAGCAATTAAGACAGAGCAGTCATGTACAGTTTTGAAAAAATCCGTGCAGATCGTTGGATCACGGTATATGTACAGAGAGAAACTGAATACAGTTGCAATGGACTGCGAAGGCAGACTGCAAATATCTCTTGAACTGATTAGCCTCGAGGAGATTCAGCAGTGTATTAGGCAGTCCATTTAACCATTTAGCAGCCCTGATACTAAATTACATCTTGCCCAGCTGGGTACGCTGAAAAGGAGGCTTAAGGGCACTCCTGGCCATGTTCCTGGTGCTCCATTGGTTGGAGACCTCACGGAAGCAATTAGTTACAGCAGGCAGGTGTTAGATCCTGGAGTGTTTTCTGGCTAGCAGACAGGTCTGGAGCTTTATTCTGCAGGGTAAAGGTAGCCAGTTAGTGAGTGCAAAAGAGGGCCGCTAAGGTGCAGGTGTCTGCACAAGTCTAGCGGCATGCCTTATTACCAATCGGCTTCACTCTGTTTAGCACCGTGTCCCAGGCAGCTGCGTAGACGGGGAGGCAACAATCTGTAAGTGACAGAATAGAGCGAGCTACAGTAAGGTATTTTCTTATTTCAGCTGGTGGTCTCTTAGCCTGATAGAGTTGTTAGGAAAAGGCATCCGAGGTTCTGATCAGCCCAGTTGCTGTCTTAATGTTGCCAGGGGTGGGTGGTGAGGGTATATTTGTTAATCTTATGAAAAAAAGCTTGTCTGCTTCACCAAGCTCTGCGGTACTGAACTGGTATGGACACTATAGGTTACAGGCATTGCACGGTGGGGGGGGGGACTGGACAGTCTCAAATAAGCATTATGGAGTGAAGATTCTCATCCAGATGTTTTCTAGAAAAACAAGGTTTACAGTCTACGACAAAGTAAGGATCTGTGATATTAGTATAATTTACGAAAAACATTTTTAAATAAAAATCCACTCCCAGGTTCGGGAACGAGCCCAGGTTCTGGGGGTCGGCAGGGGAGTGGAAGGGGGAGGATTGAGCATCCAAAGGACAGCTCTCCTCTCCTGGGAGGGACAGGGGTCCCTGTTCGGCACTCGGCTGACCTCTGGCGGAAGTCGGAGATACAGCAAGCGCTAAGCATAGCAAAGGGACAGGGAGTGGCAGACGTTGGTAATGCCTTGACGTCAGGGCGCTAGCCAATCTCCAGAACAAGGGGAAAAACACCCTTCAGCTCCGGCGGAGAACCAGAGCTTGCCCACGATTTATGCCACCTCCTGGCATCCTCCCACTGACGCTGCCAGAGAATTCTCGGAGTGTTTGGGCTCACCCTCGCCCCACCGGGGTAAACCCAGGCTACACGGGCGATGGAGGACTGACCAGGTAGGAGCGAACTGTAGTGGGATGACTTCTAGGTACTCCCGAGTAGACCAGAGCTGAGGGGAGAACAGGAATAAATAGAAAATACAAAAAAACAAAATAAAAATCCACTTTGTGTCTGCATCTCAGATTTTCTGTAATAGTACTGTTTTCCCCGAAATGAGGAACTGTGCACGTTACAGTTCCTGTCACTGTTCGGATCTGTTGTATTTTAGGCTGCTAGTCAGCAGTGAGCTACTTTTTTTTTTTTTTACACTGTACTTTTTGCCCCTTGACACTGACTGGCATCTTTCAGGCCCTCTGCCCTGCCCTGCCCCATCACTCACCTTCTCTGGGACTTCTCTCTCTCCTGTGCTCCCCCGTGGATGACCCCCACAGGAAGGGCCACCCAAGGGCAACTCCTTACCCCTGAGTGGACTTGAAGCGTCAGCTGAGGACAGAGAACCTTAATCGGTGGTGCAGGACCTGCAGCAGGTGGCAACCTGCACAGTTGGGGATTTTCTATTTTTTCTTCCCCCCCCCCTCCAGGTGTCACAAGGATTTTCTGTCAGATGCCAAGATGTCACACTGCTGACACTCCCCTCCCAGAGCACTGGCTCCATGGCACTGCCACCTGTGGTCACCCAAGTGGCAGTTCTGCGGCAGAGACCTGAATCCCGCCCATTCCCGAGGAGACGAATGTCCATGGGACACTCAACCATCCTCCCCTGGCCGGCCCTCCAGTAGTTCAGGCATGTTCCCAAACCAGGGTTTCTGGCACCGCAAGTGACAGCACTACTGCTGTGCCAGCAGGCCTGCCAGTGGGTTAAATTTCAACTGTGACACACGTACACACTCAGTCAGCAGGGCTTCATGGCACATACCATCTCAATATAACAGGGCTTCATGGAACATACCATCTCAATACAATGGGGCTTCACAGCACATACCGTCCCAATGTGACAGGGCTTCATGGGACATACCATCTCAATACAATGGGACTTCACGGCACATACTGTCCCAATGTGACAGGGCTTCATGGGACATACCATCACAGTGTTTACGGAGCTGCATGGCACTCACTGTCAAGGTATTGCACTGCTTTATGATACTCATTGCTTTAATGCCATTTTGCACCCCCTCTTTCTGCCTGTTAGGTCAAGGTATTATGTTTTTAAAAACTAGATTTTTCCATTTGAATAACGGGGGGAAAAAAAATGGCCAGTCTGAAGCCTCATGGATTAATCTCAGGTTTGTGTCTCGTGTCTGGAATCCTCCAGTCAGACTGCCAGGAAGCTTGGCACAGTCCGCGTGAACATGTGAAGCATCTGGGAAGGAGGTCTGCGTCTGCTGCAGCATGATGCCACCTGGTGGCCAGTGTTTGGGGTTGGCACTATAATTACAAGAGCTCTGTTTTTCCCACCCGCCCACCCAGTTTGCAGCAGAATATTGATACGCATCTGCCTTGGTAGTGTGTGCGCATCTTCAATGCAGATGTCTAGCACAACCACACGAGGCAGTGGTCGCTCTCTTCGTCCCTTGACTGAGAAACTCCTAATGTATCTCCCACATTGGGATAGGGTCGGTCCAGGTGGAGCCCCACCACAGAGGTGGTCAGCCATGAGGAGGTCGATGGGACAGGAACTGTGCACTCCATGCAGCCAAACATCCTTCCTCATGCTGGGACAGGGGCCCAAGTTGGGAGGAGGCTTCTCCGTTCACAACACACTGGCATACGTGCACATGTGTACATATATAGTACACACATAGGGGATTCAGATGTAGTGCAGTCAAACTGGAAAAAAAAAACAGGAAGGCTGTCCGTGTATTGACATCACTTGCTCCCCCCTCCCCCATCATTTGATCTGCTTCCTGTAGAGAGCACACAAACATGACCTGGAAGTGATCTCTTTGAAGCAGCCTCGCAGCACTTGGCCTGTTGTGTAGCTGGGGCTGTGTCAGGTCACGGTTGCCTGTTGCTTGCACGGTGGTCTTTATAAATCACTTAAACAGCTTTCTTTCATCAGACCGGATGGAGCCTAGTGAAGGAATGGAAAATCAACAGGGAGTTCTAGCTTTCTCACATTTTAGGGGAATAGAAACATAGAAGTTGACGGCAGATAAGGACCGCAAGGCCCATCCAGTCTGCCCATTTCTTTTTCTACCTTATAAATGTGCCATCGGCCTTTGCTCTGTCAGTGACCTATCTATTCATAGTCATTTGTATTGCTCCCTTATGCCTATCCCATGCCTGTTTGAAGCCCTGCACTGTATTCATAGCCACCACTTCTTGTGGTAAGCCATTCCATGCATCTACCACTTTCTGTGAAAAAGAATTTCCTCACATTCCCCTTAATCGGCCTCCCTCAATCTCATGCTGTGTCCTCTTGTCCTGCTATTTTCTTATATTTAAACATGTTAGACTCTTTCACCTTGTTTATGCCCTTAAGGTGTTTAAATGTCTCGATCATATCACCTCTCTCCCTCCTTTGCTCAAGGGTATACATATTGAGCTCCGTTAATCTGTCCTCATATGTCTTCTGATGCAGTCCCTGCACCATTTTGGTTGCTCTTCTCTGGACTGCCTCAATTTGGTTAATGTCCTTGTGAAGGTGTGGCCTCCAATACTGCACGCAGTACTCCAGATGGGGCCTAACCAATGTCTTGTACAGAGGGATTATTACCTCCTCTTACGACTTGGATACCCCTACTAATACACCCTAACACCCCCTAGCCTTACCTACTGCTTTAGAGGTCTGCTTGATGATTTTAGGTCATCAGTGATGATGATGCCCAAGTCTCTTCTTCCTTTGTGACTGCTAGCAACTCCCTCCCAGCCTATAAGTGGCTTCAGGGTTTCTCTTCCCTATGTGCATGATTTTGCACTTCTTTGCATTAAATCCCAGTTGCCACTCTTCTGACCATTCTGCTAGTTTATCCAGATTCTTCTCATTCTGCCCGCCCCACCTGGATCATCTACTCTGTTGCAGATCTTGGTGTCATCTGCAAACAGACAAGCTTTACCCTCTAGTCCATCTGCGAGGTCACTAATGAAGATGTTGAATAGGACTGGCCCCAGGACTGATCCCTGAGGTACCCACTTGTGACTTGCATCTCTTCTGACTGTATACCATTTACCACCACTCTCTGTTTTCTGCCAGTCAACCAGTTTGCCACCCAGCTGACCAACTTCTGACCCACCCTGAGCCTACCCAGCTTATTTATCAATCTTCTATGTGGAACAGTGTCAAAAGCTTTGCTGAAGTCAAGGTAGGCGACATCAACTGCTCCCCCTTGGTCCACCACTCTGGTTACCCATAAGATAACTTTTCTTGAAAGCACAGGTGTGCTGCTGCTGCTTGAGGATAAACAGCTTTTCCAATAGCAATCGCTGCTCCTCATGTTTCTTGTAAAATGTTGTCAGTTGACCAGAAGGAGAAAGTGAGAATGTGGTGACCCCATGGAGAGGCTCTGTTGATGTGGGTGCTGAGGAAATCCAGATCAGTCTCTCAAAGAGAAGGGGAGGCAGTGTAGCCTACTGATAAAATCACAGAACTGTGAACCAAGAGGTACTGGGTTTGGATCCCGTCACAGCCACTGGCTCATTCGGTGACCTTGAGCAAGTCGCTTGCCATCCCTGTTCTTCGGTGTGTTTACAGGGCCTTAGTACTTTGAATACTGAGCTCACATGAAATAGAATATTTATTCCAGCTAGTATTCTGCGTCTACATGTAACCCAGTGTTCTGAATGAGCCTGGGACTTTGGGCATGGTATGTGCCATGTTTTGTGAATGACTGGAGGTCTTTTATATAAAGCTTATTCCAATACTGCACCCCCCACAGGCCCACCCCCTTGCACACACACACCACCCTCTTGCAGGCCCTGGCAGGCCGTGCCCCACCCCCCGCACACCACTACAGCTGCCCCACACCCTGGCACCCCTCTCCTACATTGTGATAGCCCCACCACCACTCCCTGGCAGCCCTTTGGCACACCTCTGCAGCCTTCTCACACAACCCGGCAGCCCTTTCACAAATGTGACAGCTCTCTTGCATACCTTGGCAGCCCGCTTCATGCTAGACGGAAGTGAATATACCACAGTTTCTGTGTTCAAAAGTACCTCTGGTGTGGTCGAAGGGCACTGTTAGATGATGTGACCACCACATGTCACCAGAGTTGGACCTCATGGAGTGTAGCAGCATATTTCATTACGTCACTGCAGCTAAAACACAGATGACGGCAGCTACAGTAGCAGAAGGACAGGTAGCACACACACATGCGCGTGCACGCAGACGTCCGCAAACACATACATACATACATACACACACACACACACATGCAAGGGTATGCAAACACATACACAGACATGCACACGCACACATGCAGACGTGCACAAACACATACACAGACATGAACACACATACACACACACACACACACGCAGATGTGTGCAAATACATACACAGACATGCAGACTTGTACAAACACATACAGACGTGCGCAAACACACATACACAGATGCAGATGTGCGCGAACATATACACACAAGCGCACACTTATACACACACAAGCGTACACATATACACACACAGAAGTGTGCAAACACATACACACACATGCAGATGTGTGCATCCACATACATGCGCACGCACACAGATATGCAGAAACACACACATGCACACATATATGCGCATACATGCGTGCACATGCACATACATACACACGTGCAGATGTGCACGCACACATACATGTGCAGACGTGTGCAGACACATACACATGCAGACGTAAGCACTCATGCGCATACACATGCAGACATACACACGCACACACACTTCACACACAGACAACACACATTATTTTTTTTCCCTTGAATCCGTGTTTGACATCCAGACTTTTGTAGGGTGAGCCAAAGTTTATGAAGCCACAGGCTCTGGCAATAGCTGCTGACCACGTTTAGGACAGCCGTTAATTGGTGCTGCTAATTTCTGTGCTCCCACTAGTCATTTCATGCCATATAATCGTCACATGGAGTCGCTCATGTACAAGGAACTGGTTCCAGAAAAATCTGATTCTAGATCCCAGCTGGTGCAGTTGATTGAAGGGCGTTTGTCTTGTAAGATGATGGCCTGCTTGTGGCCCAGTGAGCTCTGTTCAACTCGGCTGTTATCCTGTAGGACTGTTACTTTGTGCTAAACCAAGCTACTGTGACTGTTGCCAGTGTTATTCTGACATCTGCATCATGCCCCCAGCATGAGCTGGCGATACAGCTAGGAACCCTACCAACATTTCTGATGTATAATTTTTTTATCAGTACAGCGTGGTATTAAATTAAGGGTTGTCATATGGATAGGCAGACAGAGGCCGACATACCCCCCTTACACCAGACCCCACCTGCTGACCCTGAGGGCAAGTATATGCATGCGTAATAATAATATTGTTAGCCAACCAATAGGAATCTAAGGAATTGTACTGGCTCCTGATTCTGCTTATTTCTCTGCCATCAGAATACTCTGCCCTGTTGGCATTGCCATTCTGGGGATGTGATGTTGAGCCAAGAGCTGATCTGTTGTAATTTGGTGATTGCTGAGGAGAAAGTTAAAGATCCCAGAGTATTTTCTTTTTCCATATACATTTTTTCTCCTGATCTCCCTCGGCAACCCCTCTAACTGACCCCCCCCCCCAGCTCTGTCATTGGCTCCTCCAGGACCTACTTTCTCACCAGCGTGCCTGCCACAGGACTGTGGCTGCACCCGCCACTGGTGCAGGGCCCGCGGGGGCCCCTGCGCCTGTGGGCCCAGGAAGAAAATCAATGTCCGAGCTTTGCTTCCGTGGAGACTGCCCCGCATCCTGAACATGGGATCCTTCCTATGGTGTGTGTGCTGGCATCCAGCCACTGCTGGGTGTCAGGCAAGCAGCGCGCCACCTTAACCCCATTCCCTGAGGAAGGAGAGCTGTCTAGGGACGCTCAATCATTCCTTTCCCTGCCGACTCCTGAACAACCCAAGTCCGTTCCTGACTTCGAGTTGCTGGTGTGGTAGGAGGTAAGGCTCCCCGGTGCCTCAGCCCTCCACACCAATGGGGCCGGCTTTACGGAGTATTTTTCTTAAAGTGTAAGGGGTTACCTGCTGGTGACGTGGCAACATTCCCCAGACCCCTCTCACAAAACATGATCTAGTGAGATTGCAAGTGCAATCTGGCATGCTTGACAGTAGACTGTCACTGCGCTGCCAGTATCTAACTTACTTGGGCTTTTGTGGGCACATTATGAGAGATGGGTGGCCACACTCACTGGCTGGCAAAAAAACTGTAATGCTGCTCTCCCAGGAAGTATATTCAAATTGCAATTGTACGTACATCACATTGCACTGCGTGTGTTCGAATATATCCCTCTACTGACGCACTACTTTGCACACACTGGAAGAAATTTGCGGGTGGCTCTGGCCATTGTTCTGGTATGTTGCCCTATGTATGTGTGCTATATATTCTAAATCCCAGTTCTATTCTATTCTAGTGTTGTGCCCACAGGGGTAGGGAGGATATATGGGAAGGGGGAGTTGGGCTTGTCAGTCTACAACATTTGCGGATGATGCAAACACTCTGAGAGCAGCAGGATGCAGCTGTTGTTAGTTTTGTGCTTCATTTTGTCTTCCATTATAGACATTTTATGGACCACTGCTTAGTAACGAGAGTGGGTTACCCTTTTGGGAGTGCTTGCCAGCAGATCAGGTTAAAACAGTAGCACAGTCAGCTAGAGGTGTTTAACCTTCTGGTGTCTGAACGGCACAAGCTACGCCCCAACATAACACGCAGGCCCTTAACAAGTCATGCTTTTAGAAGGCGGCCAGTTCTGAAGTACAGAGGTCAGGAGTGTGTGGGAAGATTGGTGAAGGAAGACTACATTGCAACAGCAGACTGAACAAAGCGGTCCATTTTGGAGGAGCCGGGAGGGCTGGGGGTGGTTTCATTTAAGGCATGCGGGAGCACATAAGGCAGAACCCAGAGTGCTTGCCTGTTATAAGAATGCTTTTTGTTCCCAATAAACAACATCCATGTATCTCCATGTTTTATTGCCACGTCTTTAGTGAGGACGGCAGAGATGCAACCTTCGTTCTCTACACTGCAGTGACTAACCTTACCAAAATACCACTTCGGCTCCTTGGGTAGAGGGAGCATGGGTTTATTCTTTTTGTGTTATTTTTTTTTCTTTTTTTGTTTTTCTTTATTCATTCTTCAGCTTCCCCCAAGACATATCCTTTGGACTTCTAGCACCAGCCTCAACATCAGCTTACATCATTGTGCCAGCTCCCAGTGACCCCCCCCCCCGCCACACACAAGTATGCAGAGCTGCATCCAGGCAGCAGCACAGAACTGCAGAAGTACTGTGCATTATGCGCAGGCCTTCATGCCCCCCACACACACACACACACACACACACACACACACACACAAGATGAGGCACTCCTGGGCCCACTGGTGTGCTTACTTGGGGCTTAGCCAGCATCTCATCACCCCCACTCAGTGATCCATGCTAATTTGCTATGGTTGTCACTGCACCTCTGATGCTTTGAGCTTCTGCTTGTCAGCTCGCAGCAATGTCCTGGACTTGAGGTGTGAACTGAGGTCACTGGCATGGCAAACAGCTCCTTAGCTGCCTGCTGCACCATCAGATCAGTCTGCAGGGGATTATTCTGAAAAGAGGTTTTTCTGCCTTTTTCCCCCCACTCATGGTTACTGTTCCATGCACAAGAGTTCTCTTATTATGGCCCTCTATCTGCCAAGGTGACAAGACCGTACCCAGCCCATGAAATGTAGGGTGACGATCAAGGCCACGGGACCAAATTTGTTAGATGGAGTATGGCTCTGGCTTGGTTGGACACCTTAAGCTGGGGGTGGCATTTAAAAGAACCAAGTCTGTGTGCGTTTTTGGGGAGGCTGTGAAACTGAATGTCAAGATTTAGCTACGGGTCTATGTGGTGGGGGGCAACTATTCCCACTGCATTTGGTGGGGGATGATATACCATGAAGTACCACACTAAATGTTTTGTGTTAATGCTCGAGCTTCGATGATATCTCTTTCATCAGGCCATACCTTTGGCACTATACCCATGTCGGTGCTAGGACTGCACAGAAACTTTTGCAAGACGGGGGCTGCCCATGACAACATCACAAATCAGCATCTACATAAATGTGGGTGGCCCCATCTCACCTCAGTTCTTTTCCCACTGTCAATCATACTCGTTGGACCTACACACGGACACATTGACAGTTAACTGTCATAACGTTTCTAAATAGTTAACCATCACTACTTTAGTGATTTTTCAGGTCTCCTGTATGCCGCAGAAGGAGCCTGTAAAATTATTTTGGTATTGTGTGTGTGGAGAGAAGATTTATAAGGATAATACACATGAAGTGTGTGTCTGCTGTTTGAGCCGCTCTCACAGTGTTCAAATATGAGATCTGTTGGGGCTTCAGCTCTGCTACCAGGTGATGCAGAAAAGGGACGCTGGAAAAGTTTTTATCAAAGAAAACTTTGGCAGCGATGGAAAAACAGATGCAGGAGAAATCCACATCGCTTGCCCCATCGACTGAATCACGGTTGTCAAAATCATTTTGGATTGGGCAGTTGCACCCTGTCTAGGACTTTCTGCACCTCCTGGGGTACATGGCCACTTGCACAAGCGTGGATCATTGGGTCTACTGGAGGATGCTGTTCTTGTAGTGGGGGCTGGCTGACAGTGGTCTCATAGCAGTGGTCACTTTGACCAGCCGGTCACAGTGACACAGCAGATGTGGGATGCCATCAAGTGGTGGCTGGTTCCAGACCATTTCCAGGAAGGAGTCCCGTTTGTCCTCCCAGAGCCGAAGATCACTCATGACCTACACCTCTATGCTGTGCTGGGGTGCCCACCTGGGGGACCACAGAGTCCACTGGCTCTGGACCCCCGAGGAGTCTTGATGTCACATCAACCTGCTGGAGCTCTGTGCCGTGCATCTGGTGCTGACAGCATTCGCTCCACATGTTCGGGGACAACATGATGACCATGTACTACCTCAACGAGCAGGGCGGGATGCATTCTCTCCTGTTGTGCTGGGAAGCTCTCTGCATCTGAACCCTCGTTCGCAGCCTGGATGCTGATCTTCTGGCAATCCATGTGGCCGGTGCTCCCATCCAGCTGGCAGACGCCCTCAGCTGAGTGGGCGAGGTGTCTCACAAATGGTCTCTTCACCAGGAGGTTGTCTACCACCTGTTCGCCCAGTGAGCACTTCCCCAAGTCGACCTGTTTGCCTCCTAGGAGAACGTGAAGCTGAGGTTGTTTTGTGCTCACCCCTTCAGAGTGGGACACTGCTTGGGGATGCCTTTGTGAGGCCCTGAACCCCAGGCTTCATGCACATCTTCCCTCCCTTTTCCCTTATCCACAAGGTACTGATCAGAGTGTGAAGGGATAAGGTGCAGGTGATCTTGGTGGTTCCGGTCTGGCTGCACCAGTTCTGGTACCCCAGTCCCCTCAACCTCAGCAGCAGCCCTCCGTGGTGTCTGCCTCTCCACCTGGACCTGCTGTCGTGCTGTCAGGGGAAGGTCCTCCATTTGAATCAGTCCCTACACCGGACAGCCTGGTTCCTGAACAGCTAGAGTTCCAGGCTTTGGGTCTCTCCGACGAGGTCCTCCATGTCGTTCAGGCCTCTCGGCAGGAATCACCTTGCCAGTGCTATGCCTTCAGATGGAAGAGATTTTCCATTTGGTGTCGGGTCAAGGAGCTGGGTCCCTTTTGCTACCCAGTGGTGAGTATTCTGAACTACCTCTGGTCCCTCTAACAGTGGGGCCTCCGATCGACAACCCTCAAGGTGCACCTGGCAGCCATCTTTGCATACCGGGCACAGGCTTTTATGTCGACAGTGGCACAGGAAAAAGTGGACAGGCACTTTTTCATGGTCCTTGACCACTTGTCCCCGCCGATGTATGAACCAGAACCACCTTGGGACTTGCTGCTGGTGTTGGTGATGCTCGTAGGCAAGCCATTTGAACCAATGGACAGGTGTGACATCTTTCACCTGTCATGGAAGACCGCCTCCATGGTGGCTGTCACCTCTGCCAGAAGGATCTGTGAGCTACAGACACTTTTGGTAGTCTCTCGTTAGTTGGTCTTCCACAAGGACAAGGTTGTCCTTTGCCCCAACCTGAAGTTTCTCCCGAAGGTTGTTTCAGAGTTCCACCTTAACCAAGTGATTAACGTCCCGGTGTACTTCACCAAGCCAACCTTGGAGGCCGGCACAGGCTCCACTCGTTGGACCTGAGGCGAGCGCACACTTATTACAAGGAGTGTATGGCTGGAAATTGTGGAGAGTTTTGCCAGCTGTTTGTCACCTGTGCTGAAAATGCACCTGGCAGACTGGCAGCTAAGTGGACGATTGGCAGGTGGATAGTCTCCTGCATCAATCAGTGCGTTTACATGAGGAAAGATTTCAGATTCCTTTTTTGAATCGGATTTTCTGATAATCTGATTTTCATGAAGTCGAGTCTGTTTACATGACATTTTATTTACTCTTCTGAAATCATGACACGTGCCCGTGTTTACATGTAGCTCAATTATCCAATTAATAGATGTTTCCGAGCATGCATTCTAAGGACTGCGCGTGACAAATGTCGAGAATGTCTCGAGACTGCCCTGCGCTAGTGTGCTTAAATTGGAAAACTCCCACCGGCAGGTGTTTACATGAACAAGATTTCAGATTAATAAACGACTACTCCAGAGAGTATTAATCGTGTTTTTCATGTAATCGGGTAAATTGCAAAATCCGACAATAACCAGTTTACATGCACTCTAGTTTCCCGATTCATAAATATGAAATCTCCGAAACCCTCCCGGAATTGAAAAACTGAGTGTATGTAAATGCGCTGAATCTCTGCTATAGGTTGGCTGTTAGGGAGCCTCCTGTTGGGCTTAGGGCACATTCCACCAGACATACCACTGCCTCGGTGGCTGCTTCCAGGGATGTCCCAATCCAGGATGTCTGCAGGGCTGCTACCTAGAGGTCAGCACACACTTTCCTTGCCCATTACCACATTGACCTTGAGTCATGCTGGGATGTTTCTTTTGGGGTCTTGGTTCTCCAGTCTCTCTTCCCTAAATAGGTGGTGTGGGGGGCATGGCCTGACCGCCAGCAGGAGCAGATGCAAGGGAACAGAGCTCCACTATACTCAAACTCTAATTGCTAAAATATAAATTTCTACGGTGTAAACTTTATACTGGAACATTTCAGCAGCTTAAACTAACCTTCTAGTAACTTATGGATGGCTAGTGACACCAGTAGCTATGGGAAAGGCCAAAACTCAGCTGGCAAACAAGCAATCGAGATCCAAGGCCCAAGGCACTTGGTCTGTAGTGGGAGATATCGCATCGTCAGCCTCTAGCGGGTAACCTACGCTAGCTTCACTTCTGGCTGCGATTCAGGGGCTGGCCAGGAAAATTAAAGAATTTAACAACAGAACGGCACTCCTGGAACAGAAAGGTGAAATAGCGACTTCCAAAGCATCAGCGGCGGGCGAGGTGGCTGGAAAAGCCCGGGTAACCTGCACAGGGCTAGTCAGAGAAAATAATACCCTCTGTGTATGCCTCAAACAGTTAGAAAACGTTACTAGGGCTGGCAGTGTTCGTATTATTGGCATACCTGAGGAAACCGAAGGAGACTGTTCGAAAGGTTTCCTAGCCGGATGGCTACCAGAGGCTCCTTCCCTTGAGGGGAACATTTCCATCAAGCAGGCATACAGAAACCCACACCCCCAAGCATACCTCTCAACCTTTTATCACCCAAATGTGTGACAAGATGTCGGACAAGAGGACAAAATGTGTGACACATCATCAAACGTGGCCTTACAAGCTCAGAATACTGTGGAAATAAGTGCACTAATGTTAATAATGTTTACTGATAGCCTAGCATCTTACATTATTATATATTTCTGCTTAAAAGTCTCAGTGGTCAATGCAGAATGTCACTTTCTCAATGTGGGACAGAGGGTTTCTGAGGGATAAAATGAGTGACGTACCTCGTAATGTGCGACAGTTGAGAGGCATGCCCCGAAGAAAGGCCGTTTTTTTTGCACGTGCCATCCTTCTGGTAACCGGAGGGCTCGAGGAGAGGGACGAGAGTCTCACGACAGCAAAAAGGAGCAAAAGGCGCCAGCCGAGCTTCAGCAGCAGAACATGAAGAAAAACTCTGATGGCGTTCGGTTGGCTTTACGGGAGGTGGGGATTAATTATTATCTATCGTCTGCTTGACTGAAAGTTCATCATGGAGGCAAGACACATTTGTTTTCCGGTCCTGCTGATGCAGGTAAGCTAGCTGAAACGATCGGGCCGGAGTTTCCTGCCTGAGTGGATGAAGAATCGTCAAGAGGCTGAATCCGATACCAGAGATTGAACTGCCATCACGGAGTTACAGTAACTCTTGAAGTGCAGATTCTGCAATAATAATGCACATTCTCTTACTGTTTGGTTAAGGGTGGGGATATAATGGTCTGTGGAACCAGGGTATTTAAAATGGGCACTCACAGCCTTTCTGTTTTCACATTATGGTGGCCTGATCGTTAGGCCAGGATAGCTATGTTTTGCTTCTGAATTTGATTAAAGATGTGTGATTAAACATGAAAATATGTTAACCTGTTGTGCTCTGCTAGTTGGTTTATATTATTTGGTAACTGCAAGACTCTAGTTGAACTGTTAGCAATTATAGTTTAACACAGCTGTACATATGCTTTAATAATCCCTTGCAAAGTAACTTTGGTACTTTTCTCTTTAATGGATTTGGGACACTACACCAGTTTCCATATGGTGGTAATCTTTGTTGTAACGACTTTGGGCATATGTGTGATCCTTGCCTTGTGGGATCACCTGGGCTTCTTGGACTGTATTGGACTAATATAAGAAATGTCTGAAGATGCGCTTCTCCAGTGATGTAACGTAGTGAGAGAGGTGCTATTGAATTCCTTTGGTTGTGTCACTCACATCATTGTGTGAGCTTTCCTAAATAAGTCTGTAATTCACTTCTACATGTATTGTATGGCTGGTCCACTATCAAAAATGCAATAAAGAAAGTTTAAAAAAAATAAATAAATAAATAAATAGGTGGTGTGCTCTTTGCCCCCTCCTCCCAGAAAACTGCTAGGAGTCTGCCAGAAGTGTGAATAGTACACTATATCCACATCCCTACAGATGAGGGTTACTCACCTGTAACCGTAGTTGTAGGAGTGGTATATGGTGTACATCCACACAACCCACCCAACCTCCCCTGGTAAGTGGCACACCAGTCTTTATTCCAGCGTGTAAGTTCTGACGTCACAGGGCGGTGCAGAGGATACCACCCGGGTGGGTGGGAGGAGTCCGTTTTAAGACCTTCCGGACTGATTTAAAGGAGAAAGGAATTATGCCAGAAGTGTTGATGTACACCATATACCACTCCTACAACTACAGTTACAGGTGAGTAACCCTCATATCTAGGAGTGGTATATGGTTGACATCCACACCACTCACCCAGCCTCCCTGGCAAGTGGTATGCAGATCCCTGTTTCCAGCACGCAAGATCTGACATCACGGGCGAAGCCAAGAGATATTCCACCTGGGTGGTGGGAGGAGCTTTGCTTAGAGATGTGCCAGTGAATCAGCTCTTAAGGAAGAAATGCTAATGTGTGGATGTGAACCACACACCACTCCTAGAACTATGATTACAGGTGAGAAACCTATCTTTTCCCCTTATTTTGTTTTCAACTGTTCAGTCGATTTTCTGCTACCTTGCTTGTTTAGAGCTTCATGTTCCATAGTCTACAGCAGTGTCCCAGTTCTGGACATTTCTCTGAGGACTTTACAGCATAGACAGAAACATGAAGATGCTCCCAAGACTATTCTGAGATGTTGGCGACTGACCCCCAACATCTGCTTGATATTACTGGACCCAGGGCACACTGATAAGCAGAAGGAAAATCCCAGCCTCCCGCTACAAAACAGGGTACTAAATGAGAAAAAGACCAAGGTAGAAAGGTCAGTGGGGGTTGCCGCTACAGAAGGTAAAGCCATCAAAAAATGGAGAGCAATGAATACCAATGCCCGTAGTCTGGGTAACAAGCTCCTGAATTAGTGGTTTGATGGAGGAGGAAGATCTGATATTGTGGCAGTCACAGAAACATGGTACACACAGAACCATGACTGGGACGTAAACATATCAGGATACACTATCTACAGGAGGGACAGGGAGGGTAAAAGAGGAGGAGGAGTAGCTCTACTTAAGAGAAGAAATCAAAGCAACAGAACAAAAGGGTAAACAGGAGAGAAGAAGCACTGTGGGTTAATTTGGAGGCAGGCAATGGCACCACAATCCGCACTGGGGTTGTATACAGACCCCCCTCTCAGGGGGAGGAAATGGACAAGGAAATGATAGAAAGTATACTTAGAATGGCAGATAAAGGGGAGATATTGCTGATGGGTGATCTGAATATGCCAGATGTTAACTGGAGTGCAGTTGCAGCAGCCACTTCTAAGAGTGGGGTTATTCTAGATGCCCTACAGGGGGCATGCCTTAGACAACTAGTATTGGAGCCCACTCGAGAGGGAGCAATCTTAGACCTGGTTCTCTCAAATGGAGCTGAAGAGAGGATCACAGATGTAGAAGTGGGTAGCCATCTGGGAACTAGCGACCATCGAACAGTATGGTTCACAATAAACACAGCAATAGAGTCAAGCCATACAAAGACAAAGGTACTGGATTTTGGAGGGCTGACTTTATTAAATGGGTGAGTGCCTAGGAATGCACCCAGCAAATGGGCAGGAAGGAGGGGTGGAAGAACAATGGGAATAATAAAACTGCCATCACAGAGGTAACAAGCCTTTGTGTAAAGCAAATAAACAAAACGAACGAGGTAAGAAACCACTATGGTTCTCAAAGGAAGTGGCAGTGAAGGTTCAAGAGAAAAGAAAGCATTCAGGAAGTACAAGGAATCACAGAAGGAACAGGACAGAGAACTGTATCAGTTAAAGCAAAAGGAAGCTGGAAAGGCAGTCAGAACAGCAAAGGCCCAAACCGAGGAAAAGATAGCCAACTCAGTTAAGAAGGGGATAAAACCTTTATAGGTACATCAGGAACAAAGGAAGACCAAGGAGGATAGGGAGGCTTAATAAAGGGAGGGAGGGTGGGCAGAGGGTGACTGTGAAAAGGCAGAGATACTAAACAAATATTTTTGCTCAGTATTTACAAAGGAAGAGGGGAGGTACCTAAAACAAACAGTAGAAACACTCTGGATACAGAAGTTGATACCAGCCCATTTACAGAAGAAAGAGTTCTGAAAGAGCTCTTAAACTGAAGGTGGACAAAGCAATGGGGCCGATGGGATTCATCCCAGAATTCTAAAAGAACTAAGGATAGAACTAGTGACACCACTGACTACCCTCTTTAACAAATCATGGGAGGATGGGTGGTACCTGAGGACTGGAGGAGGGCAGATGATTCCTCTTCACAAAAGTGGAGCAAGGCAGAAGCAGGAACTACAGACCTGTTAGTTTAACCTCAGTGGTAGGGAAAATGATGGAATCACTTCTGAAGGAAAGAATTGCTTGTATCTAGAGGCCAGAGGGCACAGGACCCAAGGCAGCAACGGATTCACAGCGGAAGGTCATGCCAGACAAATCTGATAGATTTCTTTGACTGGGTGACCAAAGTAGTTGATCAGGGAGGGGCTGTGGACATGGCCTACCTAGACTTTAGCAAGGCATTTGACACAGTCCCACACAAAAGATTAATATACAAGTTAGCCAGCCTGGGAGTGGTCCCAAGATGACAGCCTGGGCAAAGAATTGGCTGGAGAATAGGACACAGAGTAATAGTAAATGGAGTCCACTCTGAAAAAGGGGTTGAGTGGGGTACCACAGGGTTCAGTATTAGGACCGGGTCCTCTTCAGTGTCTTTATAAGCTACATTGCAGAGGGACTGGAAGGAAAAGTATGTCTCTTTGCAGATGACACAAAGATCTGCAACAGAGTTGATGCACAAGGTGGGGTGGAAAGGAAGAGAAGGGACTTGGCAAGGTTAGAGGAATGGTCAAATGTATGGCAGCTTAGATTCAGTGCTAAGAAGTGCAAGGTAATGCACCTGGGAAACAAAAACCCAGGGGAAGAGTACACAATGGGGGGTGAGATACAACAAAAATGGAAAGGACCTGGGGTAGTCATATCAGATGACTTAAAGGTGGGCAAGCAATGAGAGGGCAGCAAGGAGGGCTGGGGGATACTGGGATGCATAGGAGAGGCATCACCAGTAGAAAACAAGAAGTTATTATCCTCTGTACAGACAGCTGGTGAGACCACATCTGGAGTACATGTGCAGTTCTGGAGACCCAATCTCCGCAAAGACAGACAGGATGGAAGCTGTCCAGAGGAGGGCATCTAAATGGTGCAGGTCTGCACCGAAGACATAGGAAGAGAGACTTAAGGAGCTTAATATGTATAGCCTCGAGGAAAGGAGGGAGAGGGGACATGATAGAAACTTTCAGCACCTCAAGGAATCAACAAAGTCCAAGAGGGTAGCATCTTTCAAAAAAGAGGTGTGCAAGAAATGGCAAGCAATTTAAGATAGAAGGGGGTGGCTCAGAGGCACTTGTTGGAAGTATTTTTTCACAGAGGGTTGTGGATGTATGGAACAGCCTTCCAGAGGAGGTTGTGGAGTCAAAACAGTGGTGGAATTCAAGCATGCATGGGACAGTCATAAGGCAATTCTAGGGGGTGGGGGTAGGAAGAAGTAGGCTGCTGGTTAACTAGGATCTGCAGCTTATCCATCAGGTAGGGAAATGGGCAGACTGGGTGGGCCAAGCGGTCCTTATCTGCCATCAAATTCTATGTTTCTAATGTCAAGCACATTCAGTATTAAGTGATGATGCTTGAGATCTGTTTCTGTGCTTTATGTTCTTTAATAAGAGGGTTATCACAAGCCGGAGGAGGGAGGTAATAGTTTCACTATACAAAACCTTGGTGAGGCTTCATCTGGAGTGCTGTGTGCAGTTCTGGAGGCCACACCTTCGAAAAGACATCGAAAGGGAAAGGGTTCTGCAAGAACTCCTAAAACTGAAGGTGGACAAAGCAATGGGTCCTGATGGAATTCACCCCAGAATTCTAAAAGAATTAAGGGAGGAACTAGTGAAACCACTGGCTACTCTTTTTAATAAATCATGGGAGGATGGTGTGGTACTCGAGGACTGGAGGAAGGCGGATGTGATTCCCTCACAAAGTGGGACCAAGACAGAGGCAGGAAACTACAGACCCGATCAGTCTGACCTCTGTGGTAGGGAAAGTGATGGAGTCACTTCTGAAGGAAAGAATAGTTGAGTACCTAGAGGCCAGTGGGGTACAGGACCCAAGGCAGCATGGCTTCACAGCGGGAAGGTCATGTCAGACGAATCTAATAGATTTCTTTGACTAAGTAGTAGACCAGGCAGGGGCTGTGAACATGGCCTACCTAGACTTTTTTTTTTTTTTTTTTTTTTTTATGCTTCCCCCTCTCCTCGCAGCTCTCCCCCTCTTCGGGAGACACCTTTGGCTTTATTAGCCCTCGCTCACCTACCAGGTGACCGGAGCAGTCTGTCCCCCATGGAGCCGTGGCTGTACCCCCAGGCGGGCGGGGTGGGGCTTCACACCGAGTCATGTGCATTAAATCGGGACGCTGTCTCCCGGGCCTGGTGGGGGCATTGAGAATCGGGGCAGTGCTCCGCTCTACCGTGGGAGGCTGCAGGTATTTTCCTGTTTTTCGAACTGCCATGTCCCCTCGACGTCAAGGCGCTAAGGCGCCGATGTCTGGCACGCCCCATTCTGCATCGGACTTGCTGTACCTGGTCTCCACCGGGGCAGGCAAGAGCCAAGCTCTGGCACCCCTCCCCGGAGAGGACGAGCGGTCCTCGTGGACGCCAAGTCCTCGCCGCCCTCCAGCTCCTCGGCTTGCTCTCAACCCGGGTCGCCATGCCGCAAGCGAACCAACCGCTGCGCCAGCGGCCGGCCTCTACCTAGACTTTAGCAAGGCATTTGACAGTCCCACACAAAAGATTAATAGTCAAATTAACCAGCCAGGAGTGGGTCCCAGGGTGGTAGCCTGGTAAAACATTGGCTGCACAACAGGACACAGAAGGTAATTGTAAATGGAATCCACTCTGAAGAAGAGGGGTTACTATGGGTACTGCAGGGTTCAGTATTGGGTCCAGTCCTTTTAATGTCTTCATCAGTGACATTGCAGAGGGACTGAAGGAAAAGTATGCCTTTTGCAGAAGACACAAAGATCTGCAGGGGTTGATACGCAAGGAGGCGGAAAGGATGAAAAGGGACTTAGCAGGTTGGAGGAATGGTCAGAAGTATGGCAGCTAGATTCAATGCAAAGAAGTGCAAAATAATGCACCTGGGAAACAAGAACCCAGGGAAGAATACACAATGGGTGGGAGGTAGTAACAACAACAAAAAGGAAAGGGACCTGGGGGTAATCATATCAGATGACCTTAAGGTTAGCAAGCAATGTGAGAAGGCAGTAGGGAGGGCTGGGGGTATACTGGGATGTATAGGAGAGGCATCGGCAGAAAAGAAGTTGTTATCCTCTGTACAGACAGTTGGTGAGATCCCATCTGAGTACTGCGTCCAGTTCTGGAGACCCCATCTCAAGGACATAGACAGGATAGAGGCAGTCCAGAGGAGGGCAACTAAAATGGTGCAGGGTCTGCAAGAGAAGCCGATGAGGAGAGATTAAAGGAGCTTAATATGTATACCCTTGAGGAAAGAAGGAGAGGGGACATGATAGAAACTTTAAGTACCTCAGTGGAATCAACAAAGTCCAAAAGGGTAGCATCTTTCAGAAAAGAGATGTGCAAGAACAAGGGACACAATTTAAAGATAGAAGGGGGTGGTTCAGGGCAATGGAGGAAGTATTATTTCACAGAGAGGGTAGTGGATGACTAGAACAGCCTTCCTGAGGAGGTTGTGGAGTCTAAAACTGTGGGAGAATTCAAGAATGCATGGGACAGACATAAGGCAATTCTTGTAGGGGGTAGGAAGACATAGGCTGTTGGTTAACTAGGATCTGCGGCCTATCCTGTAGGTAGGGAAATGGGCAGACTAGATGGGCCAAGCGGTCCTTATCTGCCGTCAAAGTCTATGTTTCTAAAAATTGTTGTCGGGCAGCCGCAGGCATAAATATGTAGACAAGGATAAAGACCGGGCCTTCCAACATGTTCTAGGTTGCTGCTGCGGCCAGCAGGGTCGTCTTTAACCTCTTCATCATCTGCTATGATGGCGATGGCCACAGCCCCCTTGATTGTCGATCAGACACCACGGTCGGGGCTTGGCTTAGGCCCTACTGGGCCTATAACAGGTGGTACTTCACCATTGTCGCCTGATCTTTACCTGCCATCGACTCACATAGCCATGACCCTACTACGGCATTGCCTCGATGCAATAAACATGGTATACTCAGAAATAATGCCTGTTGTCAGGCTTGCCTGATCAGCTTGTACTCACTGCTGACAGGACCTTCCACTTCCCAGACCCCTGCTGACGCAGCCTCCCAGCATTGCACCTAAGGGACCTACTCTGCCCCCGCCAGCATTGCTGGTGAGGTTCTCGATTCCTGTTGTGGAAGGGGATGATGATAAACTGCAATATAACCCAGACCTCATAATAGATGAAGATTATGAGGAAGAAGAGGGTTATGATGAGGACCAGTACATACCTGGTACTAGCTCCACTTTATCCTTCTGCAGTAAGGAATCAGTGGTGAATATCCAAGGTCACCACCAGAAGACCGTTCTTTTCAAGTAATGATGCAGAACATGCAGGCTGCCATGGGGTTCACTCTGGACGAGGAAGACTTTATAAAGAGAATTGTGTTTGGAGTTTTTGAAGGTGCCAGAGTTTCCCTCTGTAGTCAGTCATTCCACCACTATACCCAGCCCTGGAGGATGCCACCTATGCAGCTTGGTATAGACCTAATGCCGTACCAGCTGTTCCCAAAACGGCTGACAAAGGGTACCGTGCACCATCTAACAAGCCTTATTATGCCAACCAGCCTGAAACCGATTTCAGTGGTGATCACAGCTGCCCATGACAGGTACAGGATGCCTAAACACCTGAGCTCCCTCCTTCCTGATGAGGAATGCAGGAGGTTAGACATCATGGGGAAAAGGACTCGTACCTCTGCTTCATTGGGCCTACGCATTGTAAACTACCAGGTCCATATGATCAAGAATCAGAATATCCTCTGGAGGAGTGCCAAGACTGCAGCACAGGCCTTACCGGAGGGTACTGTGAAAACTAAGTTAATGAAAACACCCACTGCAGGGGCTTAAGTGGGCAAGCATCCATTTAACCCACTCAGCCTATGACATCTCGGATGCCAGCTGCTTCTGGCATTTGCACGAGGAGGTACTCCTGGCTCAGAGTAGCTGAGTTTGCCACTGATGTACAACAGGCAGTGTTAAATGCACCATTTAAGGCCAGTCCGTTGGTGCAATGGTTGGATTTCCACTTGCGACGCCGGCGACCCGGGTTCGTGAATGGACCCGGCCGCCGGAGGGCCGGCTGGAGAAGGATCGAGCGTCCCTAGGACTGCTCTCTCCTTCTCCGGTAGGGAGGGGGCTACGTGTGTCATGATGAGGCGCACCCAGCGGAGGCTGGTTTGCCGAAAACACCGATGCCAGCAAGATTCAGGGCCAGGGTGGAGGCTGACCATCATTGCATGTCCCCACCCTGCTTACAGGGGGAAAAAAATGCTGCTGGGTCGCCTCCTTGGTGCCCTTCCCTCTGCGGCCCCGATTAGCCTGCGGTACCGAGCTATCCCGACCAGATACTTGTAGTGCAGAGCTGGTAGGGAAACAGCTCCGCTACCCCACCCTCTGGGGGGCAAGCCAGGGGTGACTGTGGAGAAGTCCGGTGATTGCCGGAGGTGGAGGTGCAGAGGGGACCGTGACCAAGGGCTGAGTTACCGGCAGCCCAGCAGAATAAAGCATACTAAATTAAAAAAATAAATAAATAAATGTACCATTTAGAGGTGCTAAACTATTCAGCTGTGATATGGAAGAGGCATTAAGAAGCCTTCACTCATCCAGGATGACCTTAAGGTTCATTAAATCCCTTTACCCCACACCAGGCAGGGGTAAGGGCAGAAGTCCATTTCATCCAGCAGCCTCCAGAGCTGGTAGATAGACCTACAGGCATCCAAGCAGAGGAAATGGCACTGGAGCCCTGCCAGCCAACCCCCCCCCCCAATGCCCATTCCAAAGTACCTAGTGGAGGTGGAGCCAGTGGCATTGCCCCCACCAATCCAGCATGACTTGTAGAAATACACTCCCCAACCACCATTGCCCTCACGGGAGGGTGTGTGTGTTCATCTCTCCCTTCATTTAACCCAGTGGAGGGAGATTACTACAGACGAATGGGTTCTGGACATCCCTGCAAAAGGGCGTGCTCTGGAGCTTTTGGATATCCTTCCAGATCATCCACCACATACTTCAAATTATTTCTCGGAAAAGAGGAGGTACAGGCCTTAGTACAAAACTGGCCATAGAACCAGTCCTTGTCAGGCAAAGGAACAGAGGCTTTTACTCCTAGATACTTCCTAGTCCTCAAGTGGACAGCAGATCTGCGGTCTCTTCTAGATTTGAGAGCCCTCAACTTGTACAAGAAGATCCAGATGGTCTCTCTACAGACTCTGAGTCCCCTGTTACAAATGGGGGACTAGATATGTTGTCTAGATGTGAAGGATGCCTATCTTCATATAAAAATCAGACGGAATCACAGAAAACATCTGTAATTCATGTTGGACGGGGAACATTACCAATTTAGAATCCTACCCTTTGGCTTGTCTTCTGCGCCAAGGGTCTTTACCAGATGTTTGGCAGTGGTAGTAGCAGCCCTTCACAAGGAAGGCCTGTGTTTTCTTACCTGGATGATTGGCTATTGAAGACCATTCCAAGGAATATCTGCTGCTCACCCTAGCTTATACCAGCGAGCTGTTCGACCCAGGGGTAATGTTCAGTTTGCCAAAGTCAGTACTGACCCCATGTCAAAGGTTGCAGTGCAGAGGGGCAGTATGGGACACGGCTCAAGTGCATGCATTCTTATCCCTGCACAGGGCAGAATGCCTTATAGCTCAGGCTCACCTGCTGTACAACAGCCAGTCTGCCCCAGCCAAGACTCTGCTGTGCCTTCTCAGCTTGATGGGAGCAGCTATGGCAACCGTGCCACTAGGCCCACTCGCATATACAGATTCCACAACGGTTCCTAAGAGTTCAGTTGGACCAAGCCACAGATGACCTAGACAAACAAGTCCTAGTCATGTCTCCTTTGAGGAAAACACTGACATGGTGGATGGACCGCACCAATCTGCAAAAGGCCGTTCCATTTGTGATGCCAAATCCAAGGGTGCCGGAAGATGGTAAAAGCTGAGGGGGCTGAGAATCAAAAGGGCACTTATGAGGGTACAAAGGGCACTTTTTCTATACTAGTTTTTACCATACAGAAATAAAAGTGGAGGGGCTATCGCCCGTTCCGCACCTATGGCCAAATCCAGTACAAATTCTCACCGCTGACACCTGGTTCTGGGTGGGGAGTACACCTTGGCCATTATCAAACACAGGGTGTTTAGTCCCAGATGGAGAAGACATTACACATAAATATCCTGGAGATGAGAGCTGCCCTATAGAGTCTTCAAGCCTTTCAACCACAATCTGACACCTGCTTTGCTGTTAATACAAACAAACAAACATTGTCAGTGGGATGCATCACATCAACAGTTGTAGGGGAACTCATTCCTATCCGCTATGTGGGGAAGCAGTGAGAGTGAGGCAGTGAGCTCCGGAACATGGCCTAGAACTTACAGCCATACATCTTCCAGGTGTCCAACATGCCTTGACAGACAAGTTAAGCAGGTCCCAAGCCAGGATACATGAATGGGAGCTGCTGACCACAGTAGTGGAAGACCTGTTCAAAAGGTAGGGTTTCCCAGAGTTGGACTGTTTTGCATCCGTCACATAACGCAAAACTACTGCATTTTTGATCACTGTTTTCAGGGCCTGGAGTTTTCTGGCAAGATACGTTGTCCCTCTCTCGGAAAGGAAGGTTTCTGTATGCTTCCCTCTGTTTTCTCTCATACTCAAGGGTACTACTCAAACTGAGGATGGAGGGGGCAGCCCTCATTCTCATTGCTTTCTTATGGCCTCAGCAGATATGGTACCCACTGCTGCAACAGTTAGCAGTGGAAATCCCAGTACCTCTACCACTGTGCAAGGGTCTGTTGTCACAAGACAAGGAGGTCTCTGGTCCATCCAGACCTGAAGTCCTTACATCTGCATGCATGGTTCCTGAAGACCTAGCCATGGCACGATTTGGGGTATCGCCTAAAGTGGCTGATGTTCTGGTGACTGCCAAAAAAACTTCCACCAGACATACCTATTCTTTGAAATGGCAGCGGTTACAAATAGTGGACTTCCTCATATTACAGTTTTGCAGTACTACGTTTCAGTTGTGGTGTCGTGCGTTTACTAATATAGCAGTCGCATAGCACACTGCTGTTAGGGTCGTCTCATTTTATCTTGTGCACTGCATTTTAATTTTCCAGTTCCTCAGTGTCGTGGTCTCAGGATGGTGGCGACCACGCGGCAGATGTGGCACTTGGGGGTTCTTGCCTCCGAGCACTAGTCTGCCGATTCACGTGGTACCAGAGGATACCAGAACTAAAACTAGAGTTTCAAGACAGCCTGGTTTCATATGGTTAGTACCCGAGTTAAATCCTGATTCCTAGTTAAATGGTGATTACTAGCATTGCCACATAAAGTGGGTAACAACCACACTGAATACATTAAGACACCGCGCATTACTCAAAGAGATCCATGTACAGTGGAGTGATTCTTGTTTGGAGCTGTATACAGCATGTTAAGTTATACAGTGTTATTGGTGAGTTATTATTAACAGAGATACAATTTTGTATTATGAAGGGTAAGGAGGTAGGCATGACTAAGTTTATCCATTGCTTAATGTAAGGGTTTTTTTTTCTTCACATGTTTAGATTTTTTAGGTTCATGGACTCGATGGCCACTGAGGGCCTTTCATCAAAGGGGTTCGATCTCAGGACTTTAATATTGCATTCTATTGTCAATGGTCTTGCTACAGTAGGCATTTAATGGTATACATTCAAGGTAGATCTAGGATAACAGGATACCTCCAACATGATGTATGAAAGGGAGATGAGATTTGCATTATCTACCATAAAATTCCTTGTTTTTTTTTTATATATATAATTTTTTTCTCCCCTGCCCCGACCAGCCCCCAGTCTCCCCAGCCCTGACACCTTGGCATCCTCCAATGCTTACCTTGGTCCAGCAGCTTCCCCCTACTAGCAGGGTCGGTGGGATCCCCCATACCCCACAGTAGAACAGGGTCCAGTGCACTCAGACTCTGCCTGGCTAGGTGGGTACAGGGCCTATGAGATGGTGGGATCCCCCAAACCCTGCAACTGAACAGGATCTGGTGCACTCAAGACTGTCTAGCTAGCCGGGTGCAGGGCCTACGGGAGACGGGCGTCATCCTGTTGGTCAAGGAGCCATCCCCCCCCCCCCAAAGAGGTGCGTGCATGCAGAGCTGTCGTGACACATGTCGCACGCTCCTGTGCAAAGTATGTTGATGGCCCCCGCACCTCCCGTGCATCTTGACAGCCCTGGGGTGTTTTACCTGTTCTATACCAGGTATCCAGCATACGCCTGGCTCAAACCCCCCCACTTGATTTCTTCCTCCTAGCTGGCCACCTGACTCCTCGAGTTCAGTCTCAAACTCGGGTAGTCTGCATCACCAGTGGTACCACTACCACTGTGCCGGTGGACCAGGCCCCCGTAAAATTACTTTCATTAATTGTTTCTACACTCCAAACCGAGTGCAGTAACTTTTGGGTTGTTCATTACATAATTAATAAAAATCAAGTTAAAACGTATATGTCATAACTCAGGTTGCAGGGACTGTCTTCTACTATTGTATTTCTGAATGCTCTTATTGTGGTATTTTACAGCTAGCTGCAGTGTGTTTATTGCATATTATGCACATTAAAAGTCAATAAAAATACATTTACAAAAAAAACGGGATGCACTAACGTCATCATACTTATGCACTTGAAGACATTTTAAGAAAGAAGACTACGTTCTAAATCAATTACAGGCCCATTATCTGTGTAGAATTTCTGGGAAGCCTCTCAGACACAGGCTGTGCAGCAAGTTCTGCTGAACCTTGGAAGGGGAGTGGGTGGCTGAGGCTGCTGTCGTGAAAGCAGTGGCCATTGGTCCCTCCGGTTCATGCTCACTCGCTCAGTCACTGCTGGAAGAATGTGTCTTCAGGCGTCAGCCAATAATCACTTTGATTCCTACGACTATAGTCCACACCACAGTAACACAGCAGGACTGGACAGTGGGCTCATTGTTCCCCTGGGACTGTGGGAGGCTGTTTCATTGTAAACCAGTCACTCCAGCAAAAGAGAGGTTTAGTCTTAACATTTGCAAGGCTGCGGGTCTGGGGTCCACTGTAGGAGCAGAGGTCTGCATGTAGGAGGAAGCCAACATGTAAAGCTGCATACTTAACGTCTGTATGCACTAGGAGGTAGGTGTGCAAGTCTTTATACCAGAAGCCAAGCACAGGAACAGCGGTCTGCAGGAGGTGGGCATGCAAGGCTCTGATCCTGAGTCCCAGTGAAAGAATAGATCTCTGCAGGAGGTGGGTGTGAAAGGGGATGCAGTTTTAACAATGCACCAAGGCCCCCCATATGGGCTCAGTACGGCATTCCAGGATCACATGTGAACCCCAGTTTTGCAGGTAACACTACACAGCACTCTAGGGATCAGACATGAACCCTGTTTCCCAGGTGGCGGCAGTAGATCTTCAAGAGAATCTCTTTCACTAGGCCACGCTGTCCCACCCTCCTTCCCCCTTATGAGTCTGCAAACTTTAGGTTCTGCCGGTCCTATCTTTATACTGTTCTCTTTATAGCCCTCTGTCTCGCCTGGTTCACAGAATGCTGGGTTCTCTCCTGGTTCCCTACAGAGATGTCCTCCCAAGTATGATCTCCGGTGGGTAACTAACGGGGGTGGGGGCTCCCATGTTTATGTATGAACTGATGTCTGAGTCGTCGTGGGTAGCCCCTGGTTGACTGCTTGCAAAAGTTTCCATGTGGTCCTTGCACCTGGCGGCTATAAGTTCCATAAGTGTGGGCTGATGGAAGAGATTCTCTCTAAGATCTATTGGTATGGTAAGTATTTTACTGTTCTTTTTCTTGGCATTTAACAGTAACTTATTGGTTGGGAACCAGGATTCCAGTGGCTGGAAGTCAGTTTTGAGGCCTGATTCAATCGACTCCAGGTCCGAGTGAATCCTATATAGTACTGCATCGTCTGCATACAGGAGGGCTTTGGCACTACCGTAGTACTTGAGTAGGTCATTAATGGGGAGAACAGCAATGGGGCCAGCATAGAATCCTGGGGAACCCCATTAGTGATTTCCCTTTGAGTGGACTGGCTACCCCCCACACACATATACACATTTTAACTCACTGCTGTCGGCCAGTTAGGTAATCGGGAAGTATGAACAAGACCTAGTCCGCTGGGTTTGTGCAGGAGCAGCTCATGGTTGACTAGGTCAAATGCCTTAGGTCAATGAAGACAGCACCAGTAGTATGCCTAGCCTCCTGGGCTTCAAGAAGGTCTGTCATGAGCCTGAGTGGTGCCGGGTCCATTCTGTGGTTCTTCCTAAAGTGGTGCTGGGCATCAGCAAGCAAAGAACGGGTTGCAGCGTAGGCCTGGAGTTTGTTGTATACCAGTCTTTCTAAAGTTTTGGACAGGGTGCAAAGAATGGAAATTGGACAGTACTGCTCTACAGGTTCCTTAGCACCCCGTTTATGGATCAGAACAGGTTCCTTGACACCCCCTTTATAGATCGGAACAGGTTCCTTAGCACCCCCTTTATCGATCGTAGCTACGTGGGCCAGGGCCACTTTCCATGTAAGTCACCCTGCAGTAGGGACATATTAAACAACACTGAAATGGGGCAGTGAGACCATGGGCACTAAGTTTGATCAGCCTGGGTTCTAGCTTGTTGTGCCCAGCTGACCCTTATGCTTTTATCCTTGAAATTTCTGCCAGCACTTCCACGCTGGTGAATAGTTTAAGATGGAATTCGGGTCAAGATCATAGTGGGAATTGTAACAAATAATGGAAGACTGTTATTGATGATGTTGCATTGACCCTTTCCTGTTGGGTTCTCCCACTCAAACTTACCAGTATTGCTGAAATGTAAACCAGTAGTTCTATTGACTGTATTATGTTTTAAAATACAATAAAGATGGTGGGCTGGATATTCAAACTGCGCCATTCATAGGCGCAAGCCCTTGAGCTGCGCACAATAGTTGCGCAGGGGTGTGTCCTGGGCGATATTCAAAGGAGTTGTGCTAGTGAGCAACTCCTTTGAATATCACCCCCCAGCCACAACCACTGTGCATGGCGCAGTGGAACTTAGCCACCGCAGAGATTGAAGTGGAGTATTCAACTTGTGGTGGCGCCAAGTACCATTGTGCCATCGCCAAAATCACGATATTCAAAGGTGACATGCAAATGGGGCTATAATTCATGCAAGGCGGGGGGAGCCATTTGCATGTGATTATGTCCCCATTTGCATGTCATTAGCATGTAGGTGCGCCGATCCCCGAGGACTTGCGCCTGGCGCCCTGCCAGGCAGCAGCCGTCGAGGACCGACTCTCCCTGCAGCCCGATCAGCGGGCATAGTGCCTCCCACCAGCCCGATCGCGGGCATCAGTATAGCTCCCCTCCTCCCGTACATATCCCTGGTGGTCCAGTGGACGAAATGCCCGATCCGCAGGCGGTATGTATTATAATTCCCACCCCTCCCGTACACATCCCTGGTGGTCAGTGGACGAAATGCTCGATCATGGGCGGTATGTGTGATAAACCCCGAACATATCCCTGGTGGTCAGTGGACCGAAATGCCGATCGAGGCGGTGTAATATATAATTCCCACCCCCTCCATTACACATCCCTGGTGGTCAGTGGACGAAATGCCCGATTCTTGAGGCGGTATGTGTGATAAAACCACCCCGAACATAGCCCTGGTGGCTAGGTGTCCCCACCCACCACCCACGAAGCCCTCCACCCCGGTGGGCGGCATCCCCGCCTGCCGCCCCGCCGACTGACTGCCGGTAGGGCTCACCGCCCGATGGTGCAGAGCAAGAGCCAGTGGGCGTGCAGCCCATCCGTACATGACAGTCCAGACATCATTCACAAATCTGGACTGTCATATGCGTGTAGACTGCCGCCGTGGCTCTTGCTCTCCTAGCGTGCACGCCTAGCAGGCAAGCGAGTGAGATGCTGCCGGCTGCGGGGAGTGAGGTAGTGAAACCGTGGGTGAGTGGGTGGGTGAGAGGCACGCGCCACCAGGGCTGTGTTGGGGGGGTGTTTATCACACATACCGCCCATACGATCGAGCATTCCCAATCACTGAACCTCGAATGACTACGAGCCCCGATCCATGATCAGCGGAGGTACCAGCCCCAAGGACGGGCTGCAGGCCCGGCCACAGGTGGCAGCTGCTGTGTTGCGCCCTGCAATACAGCAGCTCACCTGTGGGTGGCCCTCGACTTAAGCCTTTTTTTTTTTTGGCTCAAAGTCCTGCAGGCGCAGGTTGGGGGTTGCGCCTGCACAACTCTGCACAGCCCGGCTGAATATCGGACTGTGCAGTTTATGCATGGTTCCTCCCCCTCCAGTTCAGCATGCATTCTTTTGCATTGCGCTGTTGCTCAGCATGTTTTCTGTGGCGCAACTGCCTCCTGCTGAATATCGCAGAATGGAGCAAGTTTGGACTTGCGCAGGCGCAACCCTATTGCGCATGGCACAACCCTTTTGAATATCTGGCCCGATATATACATTTTTTTTTTTTAAAGATCGTAACGGGGTGGTAATTGCAGATAGGATCTATTTCAAGGAAGAGCCAGTTAGGTTACCTTGAACTGTGACAGATCTGTAAAGAATCTATAAAGTGCATCAACTGCAAGAACTAGGTCACCAGTAACTTTGGTCTCATACAGGATGTCTGGGGGGGGGGGTACCTGTTTTGCCTTTGAGAAGGCTATTAACTTGAGACCAGATCAGCTTAGGGTTCTGGATGTCGATAAACTGGAACAGCTTAGGGTTCTGGAGGTCAGTAGACTGGAACAGCTTAGGGTTCTGGAGGTCAGTAGACTGGAACAGCTTAGGGTTCTGGAGGTCAGTAGACTGGAACAGCTTAGGGTTCTGGAGGTCAGAAGACTGGAACAGCTTAGGGTTCTGGAGGTCAGAAGACTGCAGCTTCTTTAAGTAAATTGCCCGGGTGTTCTTTAGACTGTCCCTACAGAGATTTTGAAGTGGCCTGTAGTTGTGTCAGTCAGGACGTGAGCCTGAAGCTGTAAAGATATCCCAGGCCTTCTTCCTTTGCTTCATGAGCTTCCAAAGGGCTGGTGTTAGCCACTTGGAGCACAGGCCCTTGACTCTTCTGCGGACCAGAAGGGCATGTCTGTTAGTTATGCTTAGGAGGTGGTTTAGCAGGAACTCTAGGGCAGTACTAACATCACTGAGACTTCCATTCTCATTCCAGTTGGTGGCAGCAAGTCCCTGGTGGTTATAGCTTCTGGCAGGGGCTTAGTGAAACCATTGCTTCAGACAAAATAAATAGGGGAATGGTCACTGAGTCAGAAAGTATTCCTGAGTTCTAATATGATGCCTGCTAACTGGGAACCAATCCGAGAGTGAGTGGTTGCCAGATCTAGCACAACGGCAGGTAAACTCGTTGTTAATGTCACTGTGGTATAAGTCATGGAGGGGGGATTTGAAGCTACACGTGCCTCCACTTAACCAGCTGAGGTTAAAATCACCAAGGATTATTAACTGTCCAAGTGAAAGGGTTCCCAAGCAAGTACTAAAGTCATCGAAGGCAGCTCTAGCTACCACAGGAGGGTTGTACACGTTGCTTATGTACAAGAGCTTCACTAGCAAACATTCACATTAGGACTGGTCCAGAGAGGGTATGGGGATTGCCATTACTCTGATAGTGTCTCTTACATACAAAAGACACCACCTGCTTTCTTATCAAGTTGATCTTTCATGAAAGTGGAGTATCTGGAGATGGCTATTTTATGGGGGAGGATGGCAGGTTAAGCCACGTTTCAGACACAGCTAGGGCGTCAGGGTTGCAGAGGGTTAGCCATGCTTCCAGATCAGGTAGTTTGGATTTAAGGGTGTTGATATTCAGGTATGCCAGTTTTAGCTCTTTAGTACATGACCAAAAAGGGTCCAAGTAGATGATATCTAGGGGTCCTGGGTGGGGTTCTATGTCCCCAACAGTGAGGAGGATAGATGCCACCAGAGTTCAAGGGAGCCCATAACTAACAGCAGAGTTTTCATACCATAAGGGACTCAGGAGGGAGTAAGAGAGCATGTATGTGTACCCTGTGTGATGCATCCCATAGAGAACCAGCAACGGGCAGGAGGTAAGTCCCAGAGCATCCAGGAAAATTGGTGGGATGCTTGGAGCTGCACTGCTGTGGATTTGGGGGGGGGGGGATAGCAATTAGGGAGTCAATTCAGAGAAAGAGAAAAGCATTTACCCCTGCAAATAATAAACCTTGGTAAACCGTTCTTATTGACTGGCTATTATAACACAATGTACTGGAAGGCTCTGGTGATATGCAGTCCTGCTGGGTGAGATAAAATGGGCAGGAGCTAGTTCTGTTAACTAAAATGTTACGGTAGCAACCGATTGAGACATCAGGAGTGCCTTTAAATACAAAAGCTTTAGTCTGGGCCATTCAGAAAAAGGCTTTAATAAATTTATATTAGTTGTTTAGATCCCCCTAGCCTGGCAAGAATGTCCTCCTCTCACCTCATGTTTACATTTTCATTGGTTGACCAAACAGCCCCTGATGTATTCAGTAATAAACAAAACGGAAGGTCCTGCAGTTCAGATTTGGGGGGAGTTTTGTGTAACAGAGTCTCTGGCCTGGAGGTATTCCTGTTGTTCCCGTGGTCTCATAGGTTAGGGAGCTGTTTCTGCTACATGCATGTACACGTTAGTCACAAGAAAAAGTGAAGCTAAACGATGGTCGTTGAAGTACATCTGAGACTGTCAATGCAGCCTTACAGCAGCCATATGGCACTTTCCTTTAATTATTTCGATTTTGAAAACCATGCCGAATTAAAAATAGGCATGTTACAAGGCAATAGGAAAGAGGGCTTTTAAAATGAGTCTAGTATAAGTACAGAATGTTCACTGTAATATACTGATCCTTTAAGAGGGAGACAAGTCTGTGGCGTGGCTTGCAGCCCTTGCATTTTTCCCTGGGTACCAGGTGTACTAGCTCCACTGTTTCACTCTGGGACCTGCAAGAGGGCTGGACGTGTCACGGAAGAGAGGTGCTTGGCTCCCGGGAAGGAATAGTGCTGGCCATCAGAAAGTTTACTGCTCCCTGTTGGCTGACCAAGCAGTGGTACATTGTGGTCCTGTGGGGTGGGGGACAGCGGGATGAGTGGCAAAAATGTGGTTCAGAAAATGTTCAAAAAGGGGAGACAAGGACTAGGAGGGGGGTTCTTTCTACCCTAAACCTCCTTATCCCATCCAGAGAGAAAAATGCTCACTAGTAAAGGTTGGGGGACCTAAGTGCTCTGAATTATTGTGTTTTCCTACTCCCCCTCAAATTCAGCTCTTTTTCTGAAACAACTGGAAGAGGCGTGTCCTGTGTGTTCTACCTGTCTCCTGTTGATCCCAGGAAGTATAAGAGAAGATCAGCTGTTTCACCCATGGCCCAAAAGCCATGCTGAGAGTAGTGGGGATAGGAACTCCAGGATGGCTGATGAAACACCTCACTCAGATCTCTGTAGTCTCTAGTTTTGGCAAGTTTTGCATCTCTGGGATCTCCTTGGTGTGTTCTTATATGGTTGGGGGAGGACATTTTCAGAAAGAGAATGTTTTCCACACCAACTAAGCTAAAGGGTTCAGTGAATGCTGTTTTTTTCCAATGGCTAGGTCATGTGAAAAGTTACACATCTCCTTGGAGAGTGCAGACGGTCTGGGAGAGACCAGAGTGGAGGATGGGCTTCTTTAGCTCCCAGCTTCTTTATAACTTGTTTTCTTTCATTTGCTGGAATTGTGTCTTCAGATAAAGAACTGCTGCCTCTCACCCTCCACACAGACCTCAGCTTGGATAATCCTGCCTCTGACCCTCCACACAGACCTCAGCCTGGGTAATTCTGCCTCTTACCCTCCACATAGGCCTCAGGCTGGGTAATTCTGCCTCTTACCCTCCACACAGACCTCAGCCTGGATAATCCTGCCTCTGACCCTCCACACAGACCTCAGCCTGGATAATTCTGCCTCTTACCCTCCACACAGACCTCAGCCTGGGTCATTCTGCCTCTGACCCTCCACACAGACCTCAGCCTGGATAATTCTGCCTCTTACCCTCCACACAGACCTCAGCCTGGGTAATTCTGCCTCTTACCCGCCACACAAACCTCAGCCTGGGTCATTCTGCCTCTCACCCGCCACACAGACCTCAGCCTGGGTCATTCTGCCTCTCACCCGCCACACAGACCTCAGCCTGGGTAATTCTGCCTCTTACCCTCCACACAGGCCTCAGCCTGGGTCATTCTGCCTCTTACCCTCCACACAGACCTCAGCCTGGATAATTCTGCCTCTTACCCTCCACACAGACCTCAGCCTGGGTCATTCAGCCTCTTACCCTCCACACAGACCTCAGCCTGGGTCATTCTGCCTCTCACCCTCCACACAGACCTCAGCCTGGGTAATTCTGCCTCTTACCCTCCACACAGACCTCAGCTTGGATAATCCTGCCTCTGACCCTCCACACAGACCTCAGCCTGGGTAATTCTGCCTCTTACCCTCCACATAGGCTTCAGGCTGGGTAATTCTGCCTCTTACCCTCCACACAGACCTCAGCCTGGATAATCCTGCCTCTGACCCTCCACACAGACCTCAGCCTGGGTCATTCTGCCTCTTACCCTCCACACAGACCTCAGCTTGGGTCATTCTGCCTCTCACCCTCCACACAGACCTCAGCCTGGGTCATTCTGCCTCTCACCCTCCACACAGACCTCAGCCTGGGTCATTCTGCCTCTCACCCTCCACACAGACCTCAGCCTGGATAATCCTGCCTCTTACCCTCCACACAGACCTCAGCCTGGATAATTCTGCCTCTTACCCTCCACACAGGCCTCAGGCTGGGTAATTCTGCCTTTTACCCTCCACAGAGACCTCAGGCTGGGTAAGTCTGCTTTCTGGTTTTATGAAAGCAGTGAGATTGAACTGGTAGCGGATCTAGGCATGACAGTATTCGGGGTGGGGTGTGCTCAAGAAGCTGTTCAGTACTATGTAACCCTATAAGCCCCCCACAAAAAATTCTGCCTTCAAATCTGTCTTCAAAGTACATTATCACTGCCTCCCATATTCTCGATTGAGAGAACTACTGAATGTGTGTGTGCGTGTGCGTGTGTTGTGTGTTTTGCTTGCTGTGCTATCTGGCCATGGCAGAGGGACAGTGTCTGTATGTATGTATGTGTGTGTGTGTGTGTGGGGGGATTCTGTGAATCTGCATCTGTATGTGGCACAGGGTGTGTGTGTGTATGTGTGTGTGTCTGTATCTGTGTCTTTCTGTGCATCTGTATCTCTGTTTGTGAGAGAGGACACTTTGTGAGTCCCTCACTCTCTCTCTTGGCCTCAGTATCCATTTGTGGGAGAGGGACAGTGTATGCTTTCTCCTTTACAACCTGTTTTTGAAGGAGACCTTGTGCCTGTAATGTTGTTTCAAACGTTGTGTTCTAGCGTCAGTGAGCATTCCCGATATCTTCTTTATTTGTGGCCCACGTGCTGATTCAGCCGCACTTGTGCTCCACTTTAATTGACATTCAGTAGTGTTCTCACTCGTACATGTTTTATTCATTTATTTCAAACGTTTTACCACAAACAACATACTGAGCTGGGGAATAGCTTGTTTCCATATGTGTCCTGATGTGCAGGGACAGGGTGTGACAATAAGATAATTATTTAATAATAAGGCAACAAAGGTAACACAAGAGCAGACTTACAAGTCGATCTGTACTGTCAGTACAATAGTGGCATAACATGAGTGCAAAGAAACATAACAGTGAAATGAACATGCTACTGTACAGGCAGGGGGCAGTGCTACTGTACAGCTGGGGGGCAATGCTACTGTACAGCTGCGGGGCAATGCTACTGTACAGCTGGAGGGGCAGTAGCAATAGGAGCAGCTGGGTCAGCGTGTGGACCAGAAATGAAGTAAAGATGTTTTTCTGAACCCTCTGCTCGTCTAGGAAAGGTGAGTCGTCACATGTGCTACTGTACCAACACATGGCTGCCGAAAGGTAGCGATGCTGTCGGAAGAGCATTGTGTGGAAGAGGAAGATCGAAACACTGTTTTTTTTTTTTTTTTTTTTTTTTGGTAGCAGCAATGGGGATGTCTCAGAGGTCAGGGATTTTTATGCAGAAAGCTGGAAAAGAGACAGGACACAGGGCTGGAAGGGTGTTGTTCTTCCATTACTGGGGTGGGCACCATAAGCCTCCGCCCCCATTGCTGTCAAGTAGCTCTTAAGAGCCAGCTGCCTCGTATCTTAACAGCAGGGCCCTGCTTGGGGGATGGGGACACACGGAGTGGTGCAGCTCGAGACCCTTGCAGAAGGTAAGAGGCATGACTATAGCCAATAGGGGTCTTGCCCAACAAGAAGCAAAGAGCAGAACAGAAGTTGAAAATACGAAATGTCGGGAGCTGTGTGTAGAAGTACACAGTGCCTTCCAAGTCCTGTTTTCTCATTCCCCTCCTCACACCCTTTTACTGCACCTCTTTCATTTTAGCCCCAATTTATCTGAGTGCCAGATGTCGTAGTAACTCTGATCCAGGGCCTGCTACTCTGCACTGTGCACACACCCAGATCTCTGACATTCTCAACGTCTGTAGTAGTAGTATAACATTACCAGCCTCAGGGAGTGAGGGGTGGTGGGGCACTTTATGGAGTCAGAGTTTACACTTTGCTTGTTACCTGTTATTGGGGGTTTCAAGGTGTTTTATTGACACAGTCTTTTGAACACATGCCCCCCCCAACAACTAACATCAGCTGTTTGACTGTTTCCTTCAAGTACACAAAGCTGGATACAGTGCTGTGTGTGTGTGTGTGTGTGTGTGTGTGTGTGTGTGTGTGTGTGTGTGTGTGTTTGGTGAGGCAGGACCCAGGGCTTTACTCTTGTTATTACTCTGAACCCACCATATCCAAGAGAGTCGTGAGTTTAGATCTGGCTGGGGGTGTAAGACTGTGGGGATGTTGAGTAGTCCTGGTCACACTGGTACAAGGAGGGGAAAGGGACTGGGAGTCGGGGGTTGGGGGAAGTACTTTGGTAAAATGCTTTTAATGGATACTATATATTTTTTGTCACTGTGTACAGGTCTCTGTGGTGTGCTGTAAACCCTGCTGGGAAGGGTGGGATGGGAGCAGTTTCAGGCTTCGTTCCAGCAAGTGCCTTCCCATCCATGCAAGCAACTCCTGCAATGCTCAACGACAGTGAAGGGCCCGTATGCATCCGATGCAATCCCGAATGGCGCACTCACTTGTCAGGGAAACTTGATTGCTGTGATATACAGCAGTGTATAATGTAAAGTGCTGGGGTTTGACTTCGTGTTGTTGAACTTTTAGGCTTTGTATTTTTATCAGTAAATTGAATTTTTTTTTTTTTTTTAAATAAAGTTTTTATCCTCCTTAGTCAGACCGGGCTGCTATCAGCTTAGTCCCAGGGCACTGTCAACCACCCCTTACCTCTCCTCTCCTCTTCACTCTGGGGCTGAGTTCCTTCATGGATTGCTCGCCCCCCAACATGGCCGGACCAGGGAGTAGGGCTCCCCCCCGCCAAGGAATCGCCCACTTAGACTGGAGGTGGTAGGGCAGGTGTGATGCCTCAGGCGTACCCCTTGTCCACCATTTTCCTTCTTAGTTTTTTCCCCCTGAGGTCCTGGCGCTGCACCAACAAGGACGCACGTGTGTGGAGGCACGCATGCACTCCGGAACCGCAGTCCCTTCCACCCATCCTGACTTATGTCAGCCTCTTGCGTGTCAGTGCTACCACCAGCCTTCCACCTTGTGGCAGCCAAGAGCCAGGAAACGTCACCACCCCAGTCTGGGAGAGGAGAGCAGTCTGGCAGATGCTCGATCCTCTCCCAGGCGCCCCCCCCCCAAACAACCCGAGCTTCTTCTTGAACTTGGGTCACTGGCATAGGAAATGTAAGGCTCTCAGCACCTCAGCCCTCTGCACCACCAGGCCAGCCCAGTAAATTGCATTTTTGGGATGACGATCGACTTTCTTCACTGGTGAGTGTGTCATTTGGGGTTGTGTCGTGCTCCTTGGAGCTTCCCACACATGAGGTGGTGCCAGACAGTCATACTACATGGTGTTTTTGTTTGTTTCCATTTATATACCCCCTCCTCGCCCAGCACAAAGTGGGACTGACAACATAGGGGTCAGTGTCCATTGCGAAGATAATTTAAGGACATGGACTCTCTGATCACTAGGACCCCTACAACTCACTTGACACAGGCCACCCAATAGCCATCAGATGATGGTTTAGTTGCAGCCAGTACTGCCGAGGGCTGGTTCTGAACCAACAACCTCGAGGTGAAATTCTCTGTAATCTCCTGCCAGTCTGATGTCCAGCCTTGTGCCTGGACAGGGCTGCTCCCCCATGTCACCAGGTCATTATCCTTTGTGTGCAAACACTAGGCCCCCACGGCCACCTACGGTACAACTCGGAGTGACTAGGAACTTCAAGCTGTTTTAGCCACAGTAGCAACGTGCTGGGTTACCAAGTCCAAAGTGGAGGCAGTGTGGCCTAGTGGGTAGAGTACTGGCTTGGGAACCAGGATAGCACAGGATTAACCCCCACTGGAACCATATAGTCACTTGGGATGTGAGACCTTGGGCAAGTCACTTAACCTCCTGTGCTCCAATCCACCGAGCTACAGGAATTAGCACAATCACAGCCCCACTGGAAATGAGGTAGTATATCTCAGCTGGGATACCAACAAAACAAAAGATAAACATCTGCTATGTGAAACTCTCGTAGTAGAAGCTTACATGTGGCTAATGTATTCAATGTGTGGCTGAAACATTTTACAGTGTTTGAGTGACAGTGGCTTGTTCCTCAGTCATCTTGATGCTCACCCAATCAGATTTATTAATATTCTATTTTTTAATTAAATTTTATTTCTTGGATTCTGTAGGTTTCTGCTTCCTGACTGGATGGAGACAGACCCTTGAGGTTGTCCTCATTCGTCCATCTGTCGGGACCTCGACTGTTGAACTTCCGGCCCTGTGCCCTCTGACCTCCACACCATGGAAGGGAGTCCGCCAGAGGAGAATGTTCCGAGTATCCAGTGCGACCTGGAGATCCACCGCAACTATGACATCGTCCCTTCCATAATCTGTGCCATGTGCTGCTTCTTTGGAGTCGTCTACTGTTTCTTTGGTATGTAGAGCTGGCAGTCTAATTTCTTTTTCTTCCTCCAAATAAGTTCTTACCTACTTCTGACAGCGTGCCCCATCTAGCTTCACCTCTCCACAGCCCCATCACCCATCAAGCCCTTGGAGCACGATCCATTCGAAGGAGGCCCAGTAGACAGCGCAGAGCCTGCGAGGAAGGCCTCATCTTGCTGTGGATGGGATTTTTCCACCGCATTTTCTCCGTGATGCACCCTTGAAATGTTACAGATTGGGTGAGCTACATGAGTACATGTTTAGTGCGCGCATGCCTCGTCAAGTTATGTCTCCCCACGTTCTGCAAGCAGGTGTTACTCCAAGGCCACCGTTAAATCCTTAGGTGGCAATTATGCTGCAGAGCTTGCTGCCTCCCCTCACTGGAGGAGGATGAGGGCCTCCTCTCCCAGATGCCCGTCGAAAACCCAGGCTTGTTACTGATCCCAGTTCTATTGCTATGCTATCGGGCTAGCCGGAAGGTAGAAACCTGCCTTGTAACCATCTCTGCCCCCCCCCCCACACACACACACACACACTCTGCTGATCTTTGATTTGAACACTAGCTGGTATGAGTCATGGCAGCATCATACACCCATGTATTTCTGATCTTGTGTCACTGCACTGCCTTGCTCTCATGATGTTTCTGCTGTCATAAGCAAAATGGGCCATAGGACCAAATAGCACTCAAATGAATGCCATTTATGCAGGGCTTGAGGGAGGGGGTCAGGATATACAGCCAGGTGGGGGCTGTGCTTCCACTCAATAGGGGAACTAATGTTCTAGGAAATGTAGTCACTGTGGGACCCTTGTCTTAAAACTGAGTGGCCCCCATTATAAGAAAAGGGCAGTGTTGCACCAACCACCTAGGCTCCCTTCAGAATTTTGGGCCCCCACCCAATGCACAACGCCCCTTGTCTGCAGATGACACCAAGATCTGCAACAAGATGGATACCCTGGAGGGGGTGGAAAGAATGTGACAGGGCCTGGAATGGTTGGAGAGATGGTCAGATGCATAGCGACTAAGGTTTAACACAAAGAAATGCAAAATCATGCCTGTGGGGAGCAGGAACCCTGGAGCAAGCCACAGGTTTGGGGGAGAGCTGCTGGCAGTTACTAAGGAAGAGAGGGACTTGGGGGTCATAATCACAGATGACCTGAAGGCCACAAGGCAGACAGCCAAGGTGGTGGGGAAGGCCACTGGGATGTTGGGGTGCATTGGAAGGGGACTCACAAGCCGAAGGAAGGAGGTGATAGTTCCACTATACAGGACCCTGGTGAGGCCTCACCTTGAGTACTGTGTCCAGTTCTGAAGGCCACACCTTCGTAGGGACATTGACAAAATAGAGATGGTGCAGAGGAAGGTGACCAAAATGGTGAAGGGTCTACATCACAAGCCTTATGAGGAAAGAGTCTGAGATCTCAATTTGTACATGCTGGCGCAAAGGAAGGAGAGAAGTGGTATGATAGAAATGTTCAGATACCTCAAGTGCATGAACAAGGTGGAAGGGGACAACCTATTCCAGTTTAACAGTAGTGCCAGAACAAGAGGGCATGACATGAGACTGATGGGTGGCCACATAAGGGGTAATGTTGGGAAGTTCTTTTTCACAGAGAGGGTGGTGGATGCATGGAATAACATGCCCCAGGAAGTGTTGGCCGCCCATACGGTGGCAGGCTTCAAACATGCATGGGACAGGAATATTAGCGATGGGACAAAACCAGATAGGGTCACTGGCCGCTTCATCAGGTAGCATAAACAGGCAGACTGGATGGGCCTGGCGGCCCTCATCTGCCAACAGTATCTATGTATGTACAATGTAGCCTTTGCTTTTGCATGTCTCATCACCCTATCCTCAAGGGATGGTGGCCATCCTTGACGATGGGGGCGACTTTCAGGAGGATCTGAATGAGCTGGGTAATTGGTCAGACTCTGGCAGCCTCGGACACAATGTAGTCAAATGCAAGGCAGCTACACTTGGGGAGGAAAAACTGTGGTGGGGGACCTACACACTGCATGCAACTCCTGCTGCTGTAGTGGAGGAGGAGGAGGAGAAGCACCTGGTGGGGGGGGTCATGCTAGACGAGGGACAGAAGCAGGACACACAGTACAGAACCACTGTCAAGGGGTGAAAACAATGCTTGAGTGCATCAAAAGGGGGCTGATCAGCAGAGCAGGACAGAGAACATTGTCCTGACACTTTACAAGCTCTGGTCGGGGAAAGTAATGCTGCCAGTTTACAGGCTCTGGTCAGGGGAGGTAATGCTGCCAGTTTACAGGCTCTGGTCAGGGGAGGTAATCCTGCCAGTTTACAGACTCTGGTCAGGGGAGGTAATGCTGCCAGTTTACCGGCTCTGGTCAGGGGAGGTAATGCTGCCAGTTTACAGGCTCTGGTCAGGGGAGGTAATGCTGCCAGTTTACAGGCTCTGGTCAGGGGAGGTGGTAATGCCAGTTTACATCCTCTGGTCAGGGGAGGTAATCCTGCCAGTTTACAGACTCTGGTCAGGGGAGGTAATCCTGCCAGTTTACAGGCTCTGGTCGAGGAAAGTAATCCTGCCAGTTTACAGGCTCTGGTCAGGGGAGGTAATCCTGCCAGTTTACAGGCTCTGGTCAGGGGAGTTAATCCTGCCAGTTTACAGACTCTGGTCAGGGGAGGTAATCCTGCCAGTTTACAGACTCTGGTCGAGGAAAGTAATCCTGCCAGTTTACAGGCTCTGGTCAGGGGAGGTAATCCTGCCAGTTTACAGGCTCTGGTCAGGGGAGGTAATCCTGCCAGTTTACCGGCTCTGGTCAGGGGAGGTAATGCTGCCAGTTTACAGGCTCTGGTCAGGGGAGGTAATGCTGCCAGTTTACAGGCTCTGGTCAGGGGAGGTAATCCTGCCAGTTTTACAGGCTCTGGTCAGGGGAGGTAATGCCAGTTTACAGGCTCTGGTCGGGAGAGGTAATCCTGTCAGTTTACAGGCTCTGGTCGGGGGAGGTAATGCTGCCAGTTTATAGGCTCTGGTCAGGGGAGGTAATCCTGCCAGTTTACAGGCTCTGGTCAGGGGAGGTAATGCTGCCAGTTTACAGACTCTGGTCAGGGGAGGTAATCCTGCCAGTTTACAGACTCTGGTCAGGGGAAGTAATGCTGACGATTTACAGGCTCTGGTCAGGGGAGGTAATCCTGCCAGTTTACAGACTCTGGTCAGGGGAAGTAATGCTGACGATTTACAGGCCCCAGCTGGAGTACTGCATGCATTTTACATATCAACACAAAACATAAATGTAGAACTTGTCAGCAGGTAAGGACTGCTTGGCTCACCCAGTCTGCCCATTTTGCCTCCAGTATCCCCACAGACCCTAACTGATCTTGATCTCCTGCTCATTCTCCCTCACCCTTCCTTTACATTAAGATTCCCTTTTAGCATATCCCATACATTCATGAACCCTACCACAGTTTTCACCCCCACCCCCACCTCTGCTGGTAGGCTATTCCAGGAATCCACCACTGTTTTCTGTGAAGAAGTACTTCCTTACATAACACCTGAATCAACCCCCTTCCTCTTCATAGAATGTGCATTTGCTGAGCACATTTTCACATCAAAACAGCCATCACAGAGGCAACAAGCCTTTGTGTAAAGCAAATCAATAAAACACAACGAAGGAAAAAAACGCTATGGTTCACAAAAGAGGTGGCAGGGAAGGTTAAGGAGAAAAGGACAGCATTCAGGAAATATAAGGAAACACAGAAGGAGCAGGACAGAGAACTTTATCAGTTAAAGCAGAAAGAGGCTGGGAAGGCAGTCAGAATAGCAAAGGCCCAAACCGAGGAAAAGATAGCCAATTCTGTTAAGAAGGGGATAAGACCTTTTATAGGTACATTAGGGAGCAAAGAAAGACCAAAGGAGGGATACTGAAGCTTAATAAAGGGGAGGGAATGTGGGTAGAGGGTGACAGTGAAAAAGCAGGGATACTGAACGAATATTTCTGCTCAGTATTCACAAAGGAAGATGAGGGGGAGTTACCTAAACCAAACAAGAGAAACACTCTGAAGATGGGGTCGATACCAGTCCATTTACAGAAGAAAGGGTTCTGAAAGAACTAATAAAATTGAAGGTGGACAAAGCAATGGGGCCTGATGGGATTCACCCAAGAATTCTGAAAGAACTAAGGGTAGAACTAGTGACATCGCTGACTACTCTCTTTAACAAATCATGGGAGGATGGGGTGGTACCCGAGGACTGGAGGAGGGCAGATGTGATTCCTCTTCACAAAAGTGGGAGCAGGACAGAGGCAGGAAACTACAGACCAGTTAGTTTGACCTCAGTGGTAGGGAAAATGATGGAATCACTTCTGAAGGAAAGAATTGTTGAGTACCTAGAGGCCAGTGGGGCTGGGACCCAAGGCAGCATGGATTCACGATGGGAAGGTCGGTGTCAGAGCAATCTAATGGACTTCTTTGACTGGGTGACCAAAGTAGTAGACCAGGGAGGGGCTGTGGACATGGCCTACCTAGATTTTAGAAAGGCATTTGATACAGTCCCACACAAAAGATTAATACACAAGATAGCCAGCCTTGGAATGGGTCCCAAGGTGGTAGCCTGGTTAAACAATTGGCTAGACAACAGGACACAAAGGGTAGTAGTAAATGGAGTACACAGTGAAGAAAGGAGGGTTACTAGCGGGGTACCGCAGGGTTCAGTACTGGGACCCGTCCTTTTTAATGTCTTTATAAGTGACATTGCAGAGGAACTGGAAGGAAAAGTATGTCTCTTTGCAGATGACACAAAGATCTGCAACAGGGTTGATACACAAGATGGAGTGGAAAGGATGAGAAGGGACTTGGCAAGGTTGGAGGAATGGTCAAATGTATGGCAGCTCAGATTCAATGCAAAGAAGTGCAAGGTAATGCACGTGGGAAACAAAAACCCAGGGGAAGCGTACACAATGGGGGGTGAGATACTGACAACAGTAAAAATAGAAAGAGACCTGGGGGTAATTATATCAGATGTCCTAAAGGTGGGCAAGCAATGTGAGAAGGGCAGTAAGGAAGGCTGGGGGGATACTGGGATGCATAGGAAGAGGCATCAATAGTAGAAAACAGGAAGTTGTTATCCCTCTGTACAGACAGTTGGTGAGACCCCATCTGGAGTACTGTGTGCAGTTCTGGAGACCTCATCTCCGAAAGACATAGACAGAGTGGAGGCTGTCCAGAGGAGGGCATCCAAAATGGTGCAGGGTCTGCACCCAAAAAGACATAATGAAGAAAGACTAAAGGAGCTCAATATGTATACTTTGAGGAAAGAAGGAGAGAGGGACATGATAGAAACTTCAAGTACCTCAAGGGAATTAACAAAGTCCAAGAGGGTAGCATCTTCCAGAAAAGAGATGTGCAAAAACAAGGGGCACAATTTGAAGATATAGGGGACGGCTCAGGGGTAATGTGAGGAAGTATTTTTCACAGAGAGGGTTGTGGATGATGGAACAGCCTCCCTGAGGAGGTCATGGAGTCAAGAACAGTGGGGGACTTCAGGAATGCATGGGACAGGCATAAGGCAGTCCTAGGGGCGGGTAAGAGGAAGTAAGCTGTTGGTTAACTAGGATCTGCAGCTTATCTGTTAGGTAGGAAAATGGGCAGACTAGGTGGGCCAAGCGGTCCTTATCTGCCGTCAAATTCTATGTTTCTATGTTTTCAAAAATATACTTTCCTCCCATACCTTATTTACACTATATAAAGGTCTTGGTCACATCCCTCTCACTCTCCTTTGTTCCAGGGTGTACTTGTATATATTTTTAATATAGCTTTTTGCCCACCCACCACCATCTTTTCCTGTCATCGGGCCCTTTGAGACTCTCCCGAGGGTTGACACTTACTGGGGGGAGGGGGGGGATGTAGGCCTTTCCCCAGATTTTCTTCCCATTCCCCACGCTGAGACACGCATGTAGATGCGCACATGTGTAAGCGAGCACATGCCGTGGAGTACCACAGCCCTCCCTCGTACTGCCCTCCTCAACTCGACTACCACCTGGGCTTCACCAGGTGGCAGTCATTCAGTGGAGTTTGCAAGCCCCCGGAAAGGAGAGAGCAGCCATTGGTGCTTAATGTTTTCCTCCCAGTTAACCTCCAGCAACCCGCCTCCACCGAACACGAAGCTGTCAGGGGCACCTCAGCTTTCCACTCCACTGAGGCAGCCCCAGGGTGTACATATTGAGTTCCTCTAGTCTTTCCTCATAGTGCTTTTGATGTAGATCCTGCACCATTTTAGTTGCCCTCCTCTGGACAGCCTCCACTCTATGTCCTTCCAGAAATGTGGTCCCCAGAACTGCACACAGTATTCTAGGTGGGGTTTTACCAGGAGCTATACAGAGGCAACACCACCTCCGTCTTCCTGCTGATGATACTCCTTCCTCTGCACCCCAGCATCCCACTAGCCCTCACAACTGCCTTGCCACACTGCCTGGCCACCAGATGTGATTACCCCCATGTCTCTGTCCTGCTTGGTGGTCGTCAGTACCACTTCACCCATTTTGTACTCTGCCTCTGGGTTTCTGTACCGCACGTTGAAACCCAGCTGCCATACTCTTGATCACTCCTTGAGTTTCCTCCAGTCTCTGCTCATCCTTTCCACCCCCCCATTGGCGTGTCCACCCTGTTGCAAATTTGTCATCCACAATGAGGTGCAAAAAGGATGTTGAGGCAGTCGAGATGGTGCAACACAGGGCTATAGAAATGATCAGCAGTATGGGGACAGAAGCGGTGAAGCGAGGATGGAGGCCTCTGCGAACCCCATGCTGAGGGTTAACTTCATGCTGAGAGGTAACTCCACACAGAGAGCTTTAATGCCTGGGCTAGGGTGAAATTCCCAAGTATTTCTGTAAAGTTTTTCTCGTTATAGTAACATTGTGTGGTGATCGCCAGTCGGCAATTCCCACTAGCCATTTTCAATATTCTTGCCATCTTGAAGGACTTTCACAAACATAAGTTTTTTTTTGTTGTATTTATTAACTGTTGCATTTGTATCGCCATTTTTCATGTATTAGTAGATAGGTGCACGTTATTCTACTTATCAAATGCATGTGCTTTCAGTATGAATGGGATTGTCACTTTGCGTATATTTTTTAGCATATAAGTAAATGGAGTCCACTCTAAAGAAATGGGGGGTTACTAGTGGGGTACCGCAGGGTTCAGTACTGGGTCCAGTCCTTTTTAATGTCTTTATAAGTGACATTGCAAGGGACTGGAAGGGAAAGTATGCCTCTTTGCAGAAGATACTAAGATCTGCAACAGGATTGATACACAAGGAGGCGTGGAAAGGATGAGAAGGGACTTGGCAAGATTGGAGGAATGGTCAGACGTATGGCAGCTTGGATTCAACGCAAAGAAGTGCAAAATAATGCACCTGGGAAACAAAATCCCAAGGGAAGAGTACACAATTGGGGGGGGGTAGTAACAAAACAATAGAAATGGAAAGAGACCTGGGGTAATCATATCAGATGACCTTAAAGTTGGCAAGCAATGTGAGAAGGCAGTAGGGAGGGCTGGGGGGGATACTGGGATGTACAGGGAGAAGCATCACCAGCAGAGAACAAGAAGTTGTTATCCCTCTGTACAGACAGTTAGTGAGACCCCATCTAGAGTACTGCATCCAATTCTGGAGACCTCATCTCCACAAGGACATAGACAGGATGGAGGCAGTCCAGAGGAGGGCAACTAAAATGGTGCAGGGTCTGCAAGAGAAGCCATACAAGGAGAGACTAAAGGAGCTTGATGTGTATACCCTTGAGGAAAGGGGGACATGATAGAAACTTTTAAGTACCTCAGTGGAATCAACAAAGTCCAAGAGGGTAGCATCTTTCAGAAAAAGCGATGTGCAAGAACAAGGGGACACAGTTTGAAGATAGAGGGGGAACGGCTCAGGGGCAAAGTGAGGAAGTATTTTTTCACAGAAAGAGTGGTGGATACATGGAACCACCTTCCTGAGGAGGTTGTGGGGTCTAAAACTCTGGGAGAATTCAAGAATGCATGGGACAGACATAAGGCAATTCTTTTGGTGGGTAGAAAAGAAGTAGGCTGTTGGTTAACTAGGATCTGCAGCTTATCCTCTAGGTAGGGAAATGGGCAGACTAGGTGGGCCAGCGGTCTTATCTGCCGTCAAAGTCTACGTTCTATGTCTATGTTTAAATGGGGTGGCGTGTGCTGTTTGACTCCCGATGAAGATGCAGTGAGCTCTCGAGGCACCGGGTACTCTCCTGTATGGAATTTATTAAATGAAGCACTTCTTTTGCAGTTTTTGTGTGCGCAGTACCTTTTTAGTGTTCGCTTTGACATTGCCATTTCTGAGTAGTGCATGGGTCTGTTTCTGTTCACTGAATATTTGCTGTGGTTGTGTGGGAGCAGAGCCCCAAAAAATGGTAAGATATATTTTAATTAGGAGTCTGGCATTTACGGTGCTAGAAATAAATGTCAGGGAAGCTCGGTGGTTGAGGGGAAGGTGTGAATAGGAGACAGTTTGTACACCTGTCCACTGAAACCAGGGGCTGGTCCAGTGAGAGACAGCATGTGCAGAGTTCAGGAGGGGATAAATATAGCCCTCTCTTGCTGCTTCAGAACTCAGAATCTGGGGTGGCAGATACTTTTGAGTCTGGAGGGCAGGGTCGGGGTTCCCTTTGGAGCCTGTGGGGTGAGGAGAAACTTCACGATTGCTTTCACCTGGGTACTAGTTCAATGACTGGGTTGCTGTGCTCTGCATCACCGTGGTAAAATGGCGAAGGTTGCTGTGTTCTGTGTCACAGTGGTGAAATGGCGAAGGTTGCTGTGTTCTGTGTCACCATGGTGAAATGGTGAAGGTTGCTGTGTTCTGTGTCACAGTGGTGAAATGGCGAAGGCAAGGTTTACATCCTGAGCCCACGTGGTCCACCTCAGTCGGGCCGAGCCTAACCTGCACCACAGAAGCCACATGCTTTGTCTCCAAGGTGGGAGCACCAGTGGTGGGCAGGACAGAGGCATCAGTGGCTACATTGCACCCCCCCCTTCCATTTCTAAGGGTAGCTAAGATAGCTGTATTGCGACCAAAAGTGCATTCGAGGGGGAAACAAACTGCTTTGTGGTCTCAAATGGCCATGTGACTAAGAGCAGATGACACTCCTCAAACTCAAATTAGCCTTCATCTGAAAAATGCAAAGGGGGGGGGTTATTGGAGAAGACCACTAAACCAGTAACTGACATCTGAGGAAGCTGGGTTATCACATCTAAGTGAAGCCTTACAGCTCTTTTCTGGGTTTAGATACGAGGAATTTGTGGTGGAGGCTGGCAGTATTTTCATAATCAACTCAGAACCCCTCTTGCTGTCCATCGGGTTTCAGTGGTCTTTGTAATGGTCGGTTTAAGTTCATATTCTGCTGTACTGACCCCACAAGAATACACTAGAGCCCTTCACTGGGGGAAGAGAATTTCTGTTTACAGTAAAGGGCTTTTTAGGTTCTCAGGAGTCAGACACCAACCTTACTCTTTTACAGCCTCCTATGACTTCAGATGTGATGTAACATCCTTTACACAGCTGTGGACAGTTTCCAAACTTCCTCTAAGGATTCGGAGAATTCTGGCCAGGGTGCCGGGATTCTCATTAACTCCATGCCGTGAGATCTTGGACAGCTGCAGAAATAGGTAGAAGGGACCTTGGTTAGCTGGCCAGTCTGCATAGTGGCAGTCGCTGAAGGGTTTATGTAGGAAGGAGGCTCAAGCATCCTTTGGGGGCAGGAGGATCGCTGCCTGGGCTGCAGTACTGCCACGGTGACAGTGCAGCTGAGGAACTGCAGGCGAGAGAACACTGGCCAGGCTTTGCATTAATAGGCTCAGCGTGTATACGCCTGGAGCCCCTTGCAAGCTGGCGTCCTGGGGCCGGGCATAACACATGAAATGCTTGCAAAATTTGCATATTTTGTATTCATGGACTATTGAAACATTTTACTTAACATATGGAGAATCAGAAGGCAGGACATTGCAAGAGGCTGGAGCACAGAACTGTGACCCAGGAAATCCCAAGTCTGAATCTCACCAGTCACTGGTAACCTTTGTTTAAAGAGAGTTCCATTGCCAGTTAAAAGATCTCAACTAGCAGTAGCAGACCTCATTTTACACAAACCTCTCCCCCACCCAAAAAAAAAAATCTGAATTTCTGGCCCTTCTGTTTGTCACTACTAAAGAAATTCTCATTAAGATAGTCTCTTTCTCTTTGGACTTCATCTGTTCTTGTTGCTTTTGCCTGCCATGAGGTCATACTGTATGTAGAACAGAAACAGTGCATCCAGGAGAAGCTGGTATCGGGTGGTGTTGGAAAAGGACTGCCAGCCCTAAACAGACATCAGGGAGGACAAATCCACACTCTAGGACAAAAATAAGGGGCAAGGAGGTTAGGTTACTACAAAATAAAATTTGCATATGACATCAGAGCGTTGCCATGGAAATTTTTCTGATGTCAATGGCAGAGGACTGGAACGTCAGGCAGGAGCCAGTGAAGTTTAATGGGCCATTTCATGCAAATGTATTTTGTTTACAAGGCAGTGTGGTGGGTGTAGTGGTTGGGAACCAGAAGATCACAGGTTCAGACCCAACTCCAGTCAAATACTCATCTGTGACCCTGGACAAGTCACTTAGCCTCCCAGGGTGCCAGTCCACCCAGCTGCGGAAATCGGTAGAAGCTGACCCCTTAGGAAATAAAAAAAAAAAAACAGTAACATACAGGATACTGCAAGATACTCTCAGCCCCTCCACAGTGACAGGTCTTCCTTATCATGGGGTCACCCACTGCGGGGGAGAACTCCCACCAGGTCCAGTCAGCCTGGGAGTAAGCAGGGAGGGGGGGGCAGCCGAGAGGTAGGTGCCAGAGAAGCTGAGGGTGGGGGACACCCAGCTGAAGGAGGCAGCTCTGGTGATGGGGGTAAAGAGTAAATTATAGATATATACACAGACACACACATAATGCCCGATATTTATTTATTTAATAGATAAAAAGAGGGAGGGACCTTGATATTGTAGCTCATCTGGGGGCTGCCCCTTCCCTCCACCATGACCTACAGTGTCTTAATCCTGAACCCTACTCTTCTGGGTGGGACTAGAACTCTTTGGGGGGGTTGGAGGGACCTAGAATTAATTAGTCTATGAAACTCAACTTTTAGGAAGCAGCTGTGGTTTAGAGCCGTGCATAACATTTCAATTTGTCTGTACTTATTTTTGTCTTTTACCCTCGTAGCTCACTGCTTCTGTGTTGCCAGGATCCCCCTTGGAAGCAGAACGCAGACCTCATGGGTCTTTTCCTGGTTCATTAAATATATTCCTTCTGCCTTTCATTGTGAAGTGCAGGGAACTTTTAAACTTTGGTTAGACCGCGAGTATGACAACATTCCTTCCCAGGGAAAACACCCTCCTTTGGACTTTGAGTTCCTGTAACCTGCTGAGACTGTGTGCTCTCAGTTTCTTACAGCAACCCTTTTCCACAATCCCTGTTTTTTTCCAAAGTTCTGCTGTCCGTTGCAAATTTTTTTTAAAGAAGTTGCTGATTGGCTTGTACAGAAGGACGTGGGCCTTGACCATGTGGGAGAAATGTGGAATACATTGCCTCCTTTTGGGGATACTCTGTACAGCTAACTGGCTGCAAGGCAGTACACTTTTTGAAGGATATAGCAGAATTGGAGAGGGTTCTGCACAAAGCAGCTAGGATGAGCAAGGATCTAGAAAATGGAATACAAGCAGAGACTAGAGCAGGCAGGGCTGTTTATCACGAGAAAAGTGATGACTGAGGGAAGACATAATCGGGGTGTTGCACTTGAGAGTATAGAGAAGGTCGATACAATACAGGAAGATTATTCACAGTTTCAGAGGAGATGAGCACAATGGGGCGTGTTTGTAACCAAAGTAGGGGAAGGGGAACATTTGCACCAATTTTGCATGGTTTTGTATTAGTACCCACTTTTTACAACTGTGTAAATTGTTTTTGCTAATGGTCACGGTATTATAATGTATCAGAGTGCTTTTGTGTTCCTGTTCCTCAGGACCGTCTGGAAAACATCTGTTCTCAGCTCAGTATTCCTGTTCTGGTGAAAACCATAGCTAAATGAACATTTTACTGCTGTTGCTATTTCGCTGCACCTGGCGCCCTCTGCCTGGAGAAGAGCACATTGCATGATCGTAAAAAGACAGTGGAAAAAAATTTTCAGTTACTTCCCTTTGGAAAATGTTGTTATTGGAAAATTCCTGTCAAAGGTTTTCTTTCTCTTTTCTTTTTTTTATCATCCTTTTTGTATTTTTATGCCCCCTTGTCACCAACGCTGTCCCCTTCAGCCCTGACTTCCAGCCCTGGCCCATCTCTTCGCTGGCACTTGCTGTACCTCTAACCGCCATTGTCACAGTGCAGCTTCTGCCCTGTGTTGGTTCCTGGAGACTGGGGCTGTGAACCCACATCCCCCACGTGGTGGTGCATTATGCTATCTCCAGTGCCACCAGGCCAGGCTTAACAGACTGTTTTTGACATTGGATAAACATCTACTCTTTTGGAGGCCACATGATGCTGACCTTTGTGATACATATTAGCTGTCAGATTTGCATTTTTCTTGGTTCACATCACTGCATTCCAAACAGTTCTTCCACATGTTGGTAGATACATTGCTAAAGCCATTCCACAAATCATGTAACTAAACCTGGCAATGACCCTCAACTTTTGCCAGGCAGACTGAACACTAACTTTCCTTTTCCCCAGTTTTCCATCTGTGACGCTGTCTGTCAATTCTCTCCACACTTAGTGCCCAGCATACCCATATGACTGCCATTCAGTATGGAGTGCAAAATACATTGTGTCCCATATCATGACAAAACTCAGCTTCTCTGTAACCACCAACTTCATTATCTTTACAGTTTGAAAGAACATTGTGTGTGATGTGTACAGGCAGCAGAGATTTTGCTTACTAAAACCAGCTTTTTCCATTTTCTCTTTCAGGTTACCGCTGTTTCAAAGCCATCATGTTTCTCTCTGGCCTCCTTTTTGGCTCCGTCATCATCTTTCTGCTGTGCTACAAGGAACGGATCCTGGAAACGCAGCTCAGTGTGGAGGTCAGCGCTGGAATTGCGCTGGGCATTGGGATACTCTGCGGCCTGGTCACTATGCTGGTGCGCAGCGTTGGACTCTTCATGACGGGCTTGCTGCTGGGACTGCTCCTGGCGACTGCCACCCTGGTGACCATGGAGCAGTTCTACCACCCCGTCACCGTCTGGGTGCCCATCGGCCTTCTCATGGGCATGGCCATGCTGTTCGCTGTCCTCACTCTCCAGTGGCAAAAGTTCTTCACCATCATCTCCACGGCAGTGTTTGGAGGGGCCACCATGGCAGTCTGCGTGGACTACTTCATCGAACTGCTCGTACTTGTGCAGTACATTTACAGTCGGATCAGAGCCGCTGACCCGCAGCAGCTGTGCTGGTACAGCTGGGTGATTATGGGCGTGTGGCCAGCTCTGAGCATTCTTGGAATTATAGTCCAGTGGAAGTTGACAGCCGAGGGTTTCTCACATGCAGAAGGTTAGTTTCTGTCTCTAAAACGCACGAGTTGTAAAGAAGCACATTTGCTCCAGATGGGGGACCTAACAGTATCACAACTTGCAATCAGGGCCTCAAATTGCAGGGCTTTAAACTGCAGCGATAATCTTTTTTTTTTTTTTTTCTAGCTCTAAACGCTGATGGGAGGAAAAATGAGGTCAGGCAGGAAACATAGAATTTGATGGCAGATAAGGACCGCTTGGCCCACCTAGTCTGCCCAGGAAAAAGGGACAGGGGGACCAAGGAACCAATAGGTGGGGACCAGGAAGTCAAACCATAGAAATAGAAGGCAGGATTAAGTAATGCTGTGGGAGTGTTTTCTAATACCAGGCACCACGGTTTGTTGGGTTGTGCTGGGGGTCTAAACTAACTGCCCTGGTTTAAATTGCACAGCTACTCTTATCTTTTTCTAGTGCTACATGCCGATGGGAGGAGAAAAGAGATCGGGTGGGACAAACGAAACCAGGGAGCCAATGGATGGGAACCAGAAGGCCAAACCATTTTATAACTTCAGCCATTCCTAATGTGTCTCATTCATGTTCGTGTCCCAGTGAGCGAGTGGAACAGTGAAGGAGTGGAGCAGGTGTGAGATTGGCATCTTAGGCATTGGCAGGTGTCAGAAGGAGGAGGCAGAGAAGCGGGGGACTCTGCCGCTCGACTAAGTTAAGGTAGACTACCTGTGTACTGGTTGTTGCCTGTTAAAAAGGGTATACTGTCAGTGGGATAGGGGGAAACAATGGTGCAGGGAGGGTGAGACTCACAAAGATCAAGCTACGGGTGACTGAAACACACCGCTGGGTGGGAACAGAGGCAACTTCCTATCTAGGGTAGGGGGAGAAAGGGAGTATAGGAAGCCAATCATCCTAAGTCATCAAGGGACCAAGGAAAGGGAATTGAAGGAAACCCTTTCTAGGGTAAGGGGTCGAACACAGTCTCGGAAGTGGAGAGGTGAAGGGAAGCCAAGAGTAATAAGATAAGCCTAGCGGTAAGGGGAAAAGTAGGGGAGCACAAATTCAGGAGGGTAAACAAGTCGTTGGGCGTGGGAGTGGTGCAGTATCATGAGTGCAAGGCTGCAATCTTCAGAGACATGTTCTGGAGACTGAGATGTTGCCCCATGTGCAGGCACCTCTCTGGGCTGAGAGCAGAGGTCACTGGACTCTGGGCCAAACCGACATGAGTACAGGGCGCCATCTGCATCATCCAGGGGCCATCCTAGTTTCCCACTGCACCCTTAAAGGATGCCAGCAAGGAGGCAGAGTGGCTGGACCTTTGTGGGCTCTGGGAGAAATGGGGAAGGAAGGAAGGAGAGCACCCCTCAGATCTCACTACTGTGTAATTCCTTCGCCATTCTGGTGGGAGGGGAAAGCCAAGAGGAGGCACCTGAGGCACAAGTAAGAGAGGAGGGTAGGGGTCCTCAAGGGAGTAGGCACCAAGGGGGGGGGGTAGGAGAGTCCTCCAACCAAGGGAGGAGGCAGTTGCTGGTGGGGACTCCGTAGCCAGGGGGATTGAGCTGGGGCAGGGGAAGTTAGGGACAGGGTAATACAGTGCTTTCCTGGTGCTTTGGTGGGCAGAACTGGAGAACAGATCTTCGAGATCACCAGGGAAAGGGGGTAGGGACTCAGATGGATGTTGTGCACTTGGGGACGAACGCTCTGGCAAGGGAAGCTGTAGTGGTAGTGCAGGATAGGATTAGGGAGCAGGGAGGGGCCTGAAACAAGTAGCTCACACAGTGGCCTTCACGGAGGTGCTACCCGTGCATGGTCACGGAAAGGCTAAGGAACTCCACATCAGGTCCTTCAATGAGGAAAGGATCACAGATCTCCAGGTAGACCACCTGGGGGCCAGTGACCATCACATGGTATGGTTCAGTTTGACCACTACATCTAAATCACCCCATTCCAAGGCAAAAATATGGGACTTCAGAGGAGCTGACTTTGATAAGATTGCCAACAGAGTTAAGCTAGCCCTGGCAAAAAGAAATACAGGTGAGGTGGTATAGGCAACGTGGGCAAGCATTAAGGATACAATACTTGAAGCAACATCCCATTGTGTTAGAGAGAAAAGGAAGTGCAAAAGAAGAAGGAAACCACTTTGGTTCTCAAAAACAGTAGCAGAAAAGGTCAGAGCCAAAAGGCTGGGCTTCAGGAAATATAAGGGAACGCAGCAGGATGAAGATAGGGAGGCATACCAAACTTCCCTAATGGAAGCGGGGAAGGCAGTAAGGCAGGCAAAGGCCCAAACCAAAGAAACATTAGCACAAACAGTAAAAGAAGGTGACAAGACTTTCTATAGATACATCAGTGAAAGGAGAAAGTCCAGAAAGGCTGTCAACATTCCAGTGGATGAAGGTGGGTCACTAGCCAGATGGTGCAGCGGCAGTGCGTTGAGCTGCTCCAACCTCCTTACTTTCGCCTGCAGCCAACAGAGTTCAAATGTCATCAGGGAGATGGCATGCTCAAACTGTGAGGGAGGATTGAGACCACCTGGTTCAAGAGCATTAGCCCTGTGGCCATCCCTATGCAAACATACATTGGCCCTCATAGCAAAGGGGTGGATGTGGTGTGGTAGTTCACTGCCTTGGTGTACAGGACTGCCTTGGTGTACTGGACTGCCTTGGTGTACCGGACTGCCTTAGTGTACAGGACTGCCTTGGTGTACCAGACTGCCTTGGTGTACAGGACTGCTTTAGTGTACCGGACTGCCTTAGTGTACAGGATGGGGCTGGCAGTATAGCCTACTGTTTAGAGTAATGAGCTGTGAACGAGCTTGGTACAGCCAGCAGACCAGACCTTGGTTTGGTTCTCACAACCTCCACTTGCATACTGTGTGACTCTGAGCAAGTCACTTAACCGCCCAGGTCGCCCCTGAAAACAGGCACTTGTGACTAGTGGGCCTTACCCGGTTACCAAAGACTAAAATAAAAATAAACAAAAGTAAATAAATAAATTAGTGGACAGGACTTCTATAGTGTACCAGACTGCCTCGGTGTACAGGAGTGCCTTAGTATGTATACAGAACTGCTTTCTTATATGGGAGTACCTTAGTGTATAGTATTGAATTACTATACAGGACTGCCAAAGTATACAGTACTGTTAGTGTACAGGAGTGCCTTAGTGTACAAGAGTTCCTTAGCATACAGGATTGCTTTGGTATCTAGGACTGCCTTAGTCTGTATTTATTTTCCTAGTTATTTCCTCTGCACAGTCCAGCTAATATGAATCATCTCATTTTCTGTGTGTCCGTTTTTTTTTGGGGGGGGGCGCCTGTCTATATACTGTTCCACTACCACCGCCTATGTATCACAGGTGGTAGGGCAGTTGGAGCCAACAGCGTGGGGGTGGGGAGAGACACCGGCTGACTTCAGCGCACACATTGGCACATTTCTGTGGAGGTGCCTCTGAGTTCTCATCATTTGCATCCTGTGGGAGGGGAGAAAACATCAGAGGAAACCCTGTGGTGAATGGTTTTTGCTTTTTTAAATTTATATTTATTGGATCTTTTCAGACACGCATGCATCATATGCACATAATACTTGGGCCCTAATGAACACACTCTCTGCCACCTCCCAAGCAGTTGCATCCTGCTGGGGATTGCATGCCAGAGGGAAGTCTGAAGAAGAGGGACGTGGGTAAACTGTGTAGACGAGGAGCACCGGGCCCCGAGGTCACCTGTAGGAGAAAAGAGCCAATGTAGAGCAGGAGGCATAAAAATAAAGAGGGATGAGGGTTACCACAGAATTATGGAAGCAAATGCTACAAGTCTCGATGGCTGAGAGGGACCTGGGGGTGGTGGTGGATGTCAAGATGAACAACTCTGAGACTTGTAGGAGGGCAGCAGCCAAGGCCAACAGGATGCTGGGATGCATCGCTAGGGGGATCACTTCCAGAAGGAGGGAAGTGATACTCCCTCTGTATAACTGCTTGGTGAGGCCGCACCTTGAGTACTGCGTGCAGTTTTGGAGGCCACACTTAAAGAGGGACATTAACCTCCTGGAGAGGGTCCAGAGGAGGGCAACCAAAATGATTTGGGGCTTGGGGGACAGGACCTATGAGGAGAGGCTCGAAAAGCTAAATATGTACACATTGGAAGAGAGAAGGGACCGGGGGGACATGATAGAGGTCTTCAGGTGCATGAAGAGGGTAAATAAGGAGGAACAGTCAGGTGCTTCAAGGAAGGAGGAGGGGCCACTAGAGAGGCATGGGTGGAAGCTGGAGGGGAAGATTCAGGGAGAAAGGAGGAGGTGCTACTTCACTGAGAGGGTAGTGGAGCCATGGAATGCACTACCTAGAGGGGGCTGGGTGGAGGCAGAGACAGTGGAGGGGTTCAAGAGGGGCTGGGACAGGTACAGGGGAAGGGTTCTGGAAGCAAAATCCAATGCAGCAAGAATATCCAGAACTGGGAAGGGAGAAGCCAGAGAAGGCGAGGGGGGCAGCAAGGTCAGCACCCAGGGTGGGGGCTGACCAAACGAGCAGACACGAAAGACCGTTAGGCCTATTCTGCTGGCATTTTAGTATGTTAGTATTATTTCTCTCAGAGAATGGTGGGAATGTGGGTAAAATGCCCCACCAGCCAAGCAAATCACATTCAGTTGGGAGCTTTAAGCACAAGCGGGGTGGGCTTGATTGTCCATTGATCTAACTCCATCCCATAATACACCTATGTCCTTATCCCAGGATACAACTGTTGGGCAGTGGGGATGGGCTTCATGGATCATTGGTCTTCCATCCCATAATACCCCTGTGTGCCTATCCCAGGATACAGCTGCTAGGGCAGCAGGGGATGGGCATGATGAACTACTGGTCTCCTTCCATCCCATAATACCTGTGTCTCTATCCCAGGATACAGTTGCTAGGGCAGCAGGGATGCGTGTGATGGACCACTGGTTTTCTTCCATCCCTTAATAACCCCCGTTTCTGTATCACAGGATACAGCTGGTAAGACAGCAGGGAATGGACTTGATAAACCACTGGTTTCCTTCCATCCCATAATATCCCTGTGTCCCTATCCCAGAATACAACTGCTAGAGCAGCAGGGGATTGGCTTGATGAATTACTGGTTTCCTTCCATCCCATAGTACCCCTGTGTACTTATCCCATTATACACCAGTTAAGACAACGTGGATGGACTTGATAGACCATTGATCTACTTCCATCCCATAATGCACCTGGGTACCTATCACACGACACAGCTGCTAGGGCAACAGGGGTGATGAGTTTGATGTACCGCTGGTTTTGACCCCTCCTGAGAATGCCTGTGAACCTACCTGGCTTCCTGATTTGTGTATTTTTTCCTCCCCTTCCCCAGTGATAATCAGTCATGACAGAAGCGTTTGCAGCTGATGCGAATACGCCAAAGGGAAGCCAAGAGACGACAGAGTGTGCAGCAGCAGGAGGGGACATACCGACGGAAGCCCAACCCAGTGAAACGCTACACAGGGGATGTACTGGCACCAGTGAGTTGATCAGAGTGCATGTTTGGCTGCTTACTTGCGCTCCACCAGCATCACACGCACGTGGTTAAACCTGATGTGTTACTGGCAGGTTTGGCAGAGTCTCGCTGCTAGCTTGCAGCAGTCTTATTGATTGATTGATTGCATTCAGACTTAACATCTCTATACTGATCTAAAGTAGTAACAGTGATGTTTGGTATCTTGTCTCAGCAAATAAATAAGTAGAATCTGTTTATGCTGCCAAAATTGGAAACAAATTCACATTTTTGATGTTACAAAAATGGTCAACGTTTGGAACCTCCACAGATGGGCTGACTTTGCAAATGTCAGTTTCTCCATCTTGGATGCTTCATTAGCACCAAAGTCTAGACTTCCACGACAGTATATAACATTCAGGTGTGTGTTGTAAATGGATGTCTTTTGTGTTGTGATGTACTGGTGTTTGCCGTAAACAAAAAAAAATCAACTAGGGTTGTCTGGTTGGATTGAAAAATAATCCAATCTGTTGCACAATCAAAAAACTTAGAACAAGAAATACAACACTGGACAGGTCATTTTGGTAATGGTGGGGGAGGGGGGTGTGCCTTCCACTTTCCTGGATCCCATGGCTACGGTCATAAAGGAGCTCGTCCCCAGAGCTCTGCCATTCGAACAGCGTGAGCGCTGTTTTAGAAAAGTGCAACCACCACTTTCTCCTACGTATTTCCTTTCTAGACAACAGTCTGTATTGACACTCGCCCAGTTGGCTCGAGGGAAATGTAAACGTGGCTACTGACTGCAAGACTGCAGTGTCCTTGCTGGCTCTTCCAGCTGCAGATCAGAGGGGCAGGGGGATCAGTGTCCTGTTTCCATTTTGAAACCAGGGACATCACACAATTCACAGTGCAAAACTGCAATGCACCGTCTGCTTTTCAGGGCAGGGGTCGGGCTATTGCTCATGATGCCGGTGACCTTGGTTCGGGAATGAGTCATCATCTGAGGAGTGAAAGCAGTTTGCTGCACTTCAATACCGTCCCTTGTGTGACCAGTGACCTCTCCTTGGGTGACCAGTGACCTCTCCTTGGATGACCAGCGACCGCCCCTTGGGTGACCAGCGACCTCTCCTTGGGTGACCGGTGACCTCTCCTTGGGTGACCAGTGACCACAGATGGCAACTTGAGTAGGAGCCGCTCTGGGGAGGGAGGGACGCCATCTTATGTTGGTGCAGGCACTGCATTCTTGCCATGATGTCCTAGCCAGAGGCGTCCTTGGGGCTGCCTAGAAAAAGTGATAACACCTTTGCCATTGCACAGCAGCGTCAGCTTCTCCCACAGCTCCCCCACTGCAGACAGTGGCACTGCCTCTGCTGAAATAGTCTCTGAACCCCAGTGCCCCCTACCATGGTGCGATGCCAGGGAGGTACAGGAGGATGGGGTAAGTACCTGGAGATGGTGGATGATAGGGCTGGAGCTGAGAGCAGGGGGGCAGGCTGGAGACGGGGGGGGGGGAGACACTGCAGAGCACAGCCAGACTCACGACAGGTGGATTTTGGGGCCAGCTACAAGTCATCCATGACTTGTTGACATCTTCAAGCATCGCTACCTGTCAGGCTTTGCACTATGTCACCCATTTACGTTTCAGGCCCAATAACCAAGGTAGCCCTGACCTACACGCTGAGATCTCCATGTGGTGCAGGTATGCACCACATCATGTTTATATCTCTTACCAGGGGAGCATCTGTCCTGTGGTAGTTTTGCAGACCCTGGTGCTCTCCTGCATTGGAAGGTTAGCCTCTGACCTTGACTGCCTGGTGCTGTACAACCCAACCACCTATAACCCAAGGAGTTTACACCCTTCAGGTTGGGCCTCCCTTTCCATCTCCACTGGGAGGGATGTCTTGAAATCTGGTGGCAGTGGGTAAGACAAGCCTTCAAGTTCTGGAAGGCAGGATTCAGGGACATTCTCCACCAGACCCCCACCTATTTTCCCTGGACAGCACTCCCCACGACTTCCCCCAAGCAGGCCCTTCAGACTGCATTAATAACTGTGGCCTAGCTGTACTGCAGTTGGGACAGGGGAAGGGGTTACCACCCTCCTTGCTTTCCAGGACAGCATTCATGGAGATGCTTAATCCTGTTCCTTCTGCCTGATACTGCTGCCCCAGATTTGGAGGCTACGACTTGAGCCCAGGTGTCAGAGGTTAGTTCAGACTACCGGAGTGGCATGTGACACCTTCGGCTGTCACGCTATCCTACCGGCCTCACTTCTCCTTTTCATTCTTCTACTCAGAACCGTGTAATATATTTGCCTCTTAAAATTCTTCTTCCTCTTCAATCCTTTTGCCATGAAAGGACAGTGATGCTTTTTTATTTTTATACACTTCTGACACTGACACATGCTACCTGAATCCCTGTATTGGCCATGGTCTCTGGTTCCAGGTTTATCTCTAGTGGGAGTGCAGGATGTTGGGGGCAGGGACCCCAGCGTCTTATCGGAAAGGTGGGAGAAGTGCTCAGAGTCCGTAGACCAGGGCTGGGCAGTGTATACGCTGCCAAGCAGGGTCTGGTGGTGTAGTGGGTCGGGTGCATGGAGGCCCTTATCAGAGGCAGCCGAGCCAGCCTTTTCCCTTTTTTTTTTTTTTTCTCCCCCCAGTGGCCCAACCCAGCTCACTAAGGAGCATCCGCCACGTGTTCCTGGTGCTGAAACACATTTGATGTGTGGCTACCCACATCACGCACACTACCTCACACCAACCACCAGGAGCCACCCCAAGGGTAGACAGTGCTCAACCACCCTGTCAGCCTCTGCTCCTGATGCCATGGGCTTGGGGTGCGAACCCAGGGTGCCAGTGGATGCCTCACTGCGGAGCGTCACAGAGCCTGCGTGATGTGATTTTAATGTTGCTGGCTGCTTAGGGGAGGACTCAACTCTGCAATGCTGAGTAATTTTTTTTGTGTGTGTGTGTTGTTTTTTCGTTGCAGTTTTGTGCTGATGTTGTGTTGTAAAGTATTCAGACGTATTCGTAGATTTGCATTCATTATTTATATATAGTGTCCTTCCAAAAGCTCAATTTTTAAGCAGAAGCCATTGCTATGTAAGGCAAGCTTAAAACATGCAACACCATCTCAGAACCATTAAACAACCTCCATGCCATAAGGATGTCTAATTTTATTTTATTTTTTTGTGTTTTTTTTCCCGTGTTCTTTCAGAGTTATCTCCAGAGCCTCCGCGACCGTCAGATGGGCACTGGAACATCCATGAGCAGCCTAAGTACCAACATACACACCATTGTCGACCTGGACTATGACTGTGGCTCCACTGTGCCGCTGACCGCCACCACCCCAGTTGTCCGTATCTGACAGAGGTGAGCAGTGCAAACTGGCAAAACAGGAGGAAAACCTGGAGAAAAAAACATCTGGAAGCTTCTCCGTGAAAGGCATTTGGGGATGGCCGTTTTGTTGCCTGCCGCCTTCTGTCCATATCTGAACATTGTTGGCAAGTTAACCGGAAATTACTTGCTTCCCATTCCTCCCAGTTTACAGTGAAACAGTGCCACAGCAAAGGGGCAGAATTCGGTCCCTTAGGTATCCGTATGTTGAAATGGTTGTCTCGCATTAATGACTCCCACTCCACTATCCTGTTGACTGTCTCTAGGTGTCAAACAGCAGATGACCGTTTTTACCTGCCTGTCTCCTCCTCAGCCACCTCAAGGAAACAGAAACTTAATTTTTTTTTTTTTTACCCCAGTTGGGGTGGAGTCAAGAATGCTATTGCACCAGGTCATGACCTGTTGGACAGAAGCCATTTTGTTCCCGCAGCAACGCAATCAATGAACTACTTTACTGACGTGGACTCTGTGCGGTCAGCCTAAATAGTGGCCATTTTCATTTTCTACAGCTCTAACCGAGCCACAAATTATTTATTATGAACAGTATTTGTTTTGGAAATACAAAAACACTAGAAGCAGAACATTAGTTTGTTGTTTTATTTTGGTTAACCTGTGGTCTGGGTGCTCAGCCATGACGAGTAGCCACAATGAGTAGCCACACTGAGTAGACCTTAGTCAGGCCTTAGCAGGGGACCTTCCTTGAACGCATCCAGTGTTCCTTGAGTCACATTACAGGACCCTAGATGGCCCAGTCTGCTGTTCATACTGGCTCTCACCATATCAAGATGGGCAGAGGTGGCTTAGCCAGCCATCGCACCCCAGCACACTTTGTGGGAATAAGTGCCAACATGCACAAAAGTGTTGCCTTTTTGAATATAAACTCGTAACAGTAAACAGAGTGGGCGGGCTCCAGGGTAGGTGTGCCTCACTAGAAGATGAGGCATTACTAGACCCTTCAATGGTGGGGAAACGACTTAACAGCCCTGTGCTAGGCTGAATGCATCCTTTCTCTGCCGATTGAGCGTATGTTTCCGTAAGTGCCCTTAATCCAATTTGAGAAGACAGTATTTAGACTGAATCTGGAGTTGAAGCCCCTGCTGGAACAGTGGGCAAAAGGAGGGGAATTATTTTGTTCTGTTTAAATTGCCTTCAACATTGTTATAGTTCCTTCCCAGTGGCACAGTGATGGTCTGCAATCCAGCAGACTCTACTGACTGTAAGGCCTTCTGCTGACTCTGTTTGTATGTTCCTCCTTCATGGTTTAAAGAGGACTTGGTATGGGGCCATAGCTGAAGTGCTGTAAAACCTTAGTGCCTTAAGGTCATCCATCACCCCAGACATCAAACTTAGTGTTTGGGGGGTCTGTGTTAACAGTAGAGTGTTTTGGTTGGGGGACAGAGTAGATTAACCACATGGTCTTTTTTGTTCACCCTGTGAGGTGGCCCTTCAGACCATCTCCAAGTAGAGTGTTCTGTAAGACCTGCAGCTTTTTACAGCAACCTCTTCTCCCCCCCCCCTCACCCCTCTGCCTGGATTATTTTTGGGCAGAGACTTGTTTGTGTGAAAGTCTGACCCATTTCTTTTCAGAAGACATAGCACCCTGCCAACTTCAGAACAAGCTCTGAATACTATTGAGAGGAGCTGAGGGGACATCGCAACAAAGTGGGGCGACTCACTGTGGATAAAAAGAGGATTCCCATCTCCTGCTTCAGTCTCCTTTGCTGCCGAGAATGTAGCATTTCCTCTCAGAAGAAACTCTGTATTATACTTGGCGAAATGTCTGTAAAGGAACCTCCATGCTTCCAAAGTACAGAGATTGATACCAAGAAACACTGCCCCCACTGGTGATGAAATATTACCTGCCCCACCGGTGATGGAATAGTCCTATCTAGAACACTGTGTTCGTGTTTTGCTTTTGCAACTTGTCCACGCTCCTCCAGGCAAGTATCAGGGCTGGTTCTTTTAGCTACATAATATATGGTATCTGCGGAAGTTCCCGTGTACTGACTGACTAACAACAACAGCACTTGAGATGCAGCTTACACTTTGGTAATAGCGTTTTGATGATAAAATGTCTGGTCAAATATGTTCATTTGAAATGACTTACTTACCTCTAACCACCACCCTTTCCCAGATTGTCTATAAGCTGTTTCCCACCCCCTGAATTGTATTACATTCTATGACAAATGTTTACTTTTAAAACTGCAAGTTGTAATAAATGGAACGTGTTCCCCTTATTTATACCACAGTAATTCAGACTATTAGTCAGCTGTCACATGAAAGGTGCTGACGAATAAAAGATGTTTGAAGCCATACCTGGTGTTGGCTGTGGGAATGATTCTGTGGGTAAGGAGTACGTGTGTGTGTGTGTCTCGTATATTTGTATGTTTGTGTGGTGCGTGTGGAGTATATTTGTGTTTGTGTGTGGTGTGAGTGTGTGTGTGTGTTGTGTGTGTGTGTGTGTGTGTGTGGTGTACAGTTGTGAGTTTGTGTGGTGTGTGGTGTGTGTGGAGTATATTTGTGTGTTTGTGGTGTGTGTTTGTGTGGTGTGTGTGTGGTGTACAGTTGTGTGGTGTGTGTGGAGTATATTTGTGTGTTTGTGTGTGGTGTGAGTGTTTGTGTGGTGTGTCTGTGTGTGTGGTGTATAGTTGTGTGTTTGTGTGTGTGGTGTATAGTTGTGTGTGTGTGTGTGTGTGTGTGTGTGTGTGTGGAGTATGTTTGTGTGTGGTGTGTGTTTGTGTGGTGTGGTGTGTGTGTGTGTGTGTGTAAAGCACTGTCTACTGATTGCCCCTTCCTTGCTAGCAGGTGCCTGCCAGACTCGGAGCAGCATTGACCTGAAGATGACAATACTGGCATTTTTGTGGAGGAGGCTAGCATTGGTTACCTTTTGTAACACTATGTGGAGCAAGTCACTGAACCTCTTGGTGCTTCAATCTTCCCAGCTGTAATAAAAGCAGTACCCCGCTGAAAATGGGATGTTGCATCCCATTTGGAATGTCTTGGGTAGATGTTTTTTTTTTTTTTTATAATTTGGCAGAGCATCACTGAGATCAGAAAAAGCAACAGCTTTCTCATGTGCTAAACCATTCTTTGCAGGATTGCTGATTAATTTGGTTTATTTATATTAGCATGTTTTTTCACCGTGCCCGTTTTCTGGGGTCCACGCCACGTGATTTCTGACCGCACCGTTCTTCCAACACTGTTTTGACCTACTCCCTCTGGTGGGTTGAGGAGCCCACAGGCTCTGAACCCCCAAGGAGTCCCAATACCGCATCAACCTGATGGAGCTCTAGGCAGTGTGTCTGGCTCTGACAGTGTTTGCTCCATTGGTTCGGGGCCAGGTTGTGCAGGTCGAGACGGATAATACCACAACCATGTACTAACTCAAAAGGCAGGGTGGCATGCATTCCCTCCAGCTGTGTTGGGAAGCCCTCTGTATCTGGCCCTCATGCGCAGTTTGGATGTTTATGATCTGGCGATTCATGTGGTTGGAACCTCCAACCAGCTAGCGAATGCCCTCAGCCTGGTGGGCGAGACGGCTTATGCGTGGTCCCTTCATCAGGAGGTGGTGAACTGCCTGATCTTCCTGGACTAAGTCTCCATCACTCATTCACACTTGTGGGATAGCGCCGGAGGCACTAGGACGAAGCGGGAGCCTAAAGTTTTCAGAAGGGTCGGCGCCGAGAGAGGGCCACGCATGCGCGCACCGCGAGACTAGCTCGCGCCCGTGTAGGCTATCCCGCATCGACCTCCAACTGCCTCTCCGCTTTTCTCCCTCGCCGAAGTGCGCTTTGATGTCGACGCTGCCGCCTGCCGGAGTGTCGATGCCTACTATACAACAACAGCTAATGTTTTAATATTTTAAAGTAGTAATTTATTATTTTATGAAGAAGAAGAAAGAAATTATTTCCTGCCATCAACGGAGTCGCCCCTAGACGGTAGCGGTGACGGTAGGAGGACTTTGTTTGAAAGTTTTATGGCAGAGGGGTGTGTCCGTCCGCCGCCTTAATTAATGGGGGTGTCTGACTACGGACAGTCCTGTGCTCGGGGACAGCCCTCGAAGCACAAATCTAACTTTCTGGTGATCCGCTCCGCTTGACCTCGAGCTCCTCTTCCTCGTTCAGGGAAGAAGAATCGGTGCCGCTCGAGGTTGCCCGTTGGTATGTCTGCACGAGGAATGTTCGTCTGGAGGGGTGATGGGCCCGAACCGACTTTGGTGGGTTCCTCTTGGCCCCGCTCCTAACGGCTGCTTTCTCGACTCCGAGCTCCATCTCTGTCCTCGCTGGAGCTCCGGTGAGCAGTTTCACCTTTGGGTCGCGCCTATGGAGCAGGGGGTTCGACTTTCCAGTTTTCCTGGCTCTGTTCCTGATTTCGGGACCTCTGGGCCTCGGAGCCGTTGGACCGGAGCCGGGTTGATTGGTTCACGTATGGTGAGGTGCCCTCTGGGTGCCTTTGCCATCGTGTCGACCCCTCGTGCCTACCCCTCTCCCTTTTCCATGCAGGGGCCGGCACGGGCACCCCCTTTTTCCTTCTCCCCTTTTCAGGATTTCCATTGGCATTTTCCTTCGGTGCCGTGGCTCGGTGCCTTGGTCGGCACCGTGGCTTGGAGCCAAGGTCGGTGCCATGCCTCGGAGCCGTGGCTCGGTGCCTTGGTCGGCACCGTGGCTCGGAGCCTTGGTCGGCGCCGTGCCTCGGAGCCATGGTCAGCGCCTGCCTCGGAGCCATGGCTCGGCGCCTTGATCGGCACCGTGGCTCGGAGCCATGGTCAGCACCGTGCCTCGGAGCCTTGATCGGCGCCATGCCTCGGAGCCATGGTCGGTGCCGTGCCTCGGAGCCATGGTCGATGCCGTGCCTCTGAGCCATGGTCGGCGCCGTGCATCGGAGCCTTGGCGCTGTGGCTCGGGGCCATGGTCGGCGCCGAGGGTCGGCACCATCACTCTGTGCGGCGCCGTAGGTGCTCTCTTTGCTGCCACTGGTTGTCGGCACCGTCAGTAGTGCCGCACCGGGCGGTGCCGTGCACCTCAGCGCCTGGCGCCTGCGGGTGCCTTGAGGTGCCAGGGGTGGCGCTGGGAGCACCCGTGGGTGCTGCAGGTGACTGTGGGCACCCATGGGTTCATGGATACTTCAGGTGCCATGGGTGCCACTGGTGCTGAGTGCAGGGTTGATACCCGTGGGTGCCCAGCGGGCTGGTGCCTTGGTTGCCATTGGTGCCCTCGGTTGCCATTCTTGCCATAGGTGTCATTGGTGCCATGGGCGTCGGAGGTGCCCTCAGTGCCATTGCTACATGGAGTTGCGGGAGTGCCTCGGATGCTGCCTTGGGTGTCGCCCAGGTTGGCATAGGCACTGCTTGGTGCCCTCCTGTGCCACGAGTGCTGCTGATGCCACATGGGTGCTAGTGGGTGCTGTATGGCGGAATTAGTGACACATTTTCCTTTCAGACTCATTTCCACAGAACTTGTGGAGGATGTTTACATAGAATAAACTCCTGTCTCTGTGGATTATTTTTTCCACACATTTAGTGAGTGGTGGTCTATGTGGGATCTTGTGTCATCCAGCGGTTTTCTGCTATGGAACTCTGCTGTACCGTTCTGCCAGCGGAATCTCATTCTGCTCAGCACTTTCTCTGCTCCCTACGTGGTACCAAGCTCCTCGACATCCTCCTGATGGCGGAGTCTCTAGTGGCTCTGACCTAGACCTCTATTGGAGGTCCTTCTGGGGTAGAAGTGCATCTAAATGAGTCTTTCCCTGTCCTTCTGGTCAGTAACGCAGCGGACAGCTCATTTTATATACTGGAGGGCGCGTCATCTCTATCTTCAGAGTCCATGTTGGAAAATCCTTTCAGTGGTTACTCAGTAACGGGGTCCACTATAGTATTTCACTGCGTCCGTGGACCATACTCTTCTGCGTCTAGACTTTTTCAATTGTCAAGACAGTTATACTCTGTGTAACATTTTAATTTAATGGTCAGGGGCCGCTCTGACTCTTCCGCTCCTTGATAGCGGTATATAGCCCCCTTGTGATATTGCCTCTTCGGTGGCTGCTTCGGCACAGGTGGTTAACTTCTCTACAGCGGTGATTGTTAGTCCGGTCATGATTTCAGTATGGACACTCAGGCTCTTTCCACACTCAGATGGAGAACATCTTCGTCCTTTTGTATCAAGACAATCCTCAAAAGAGCAGCCTGAAGGCCTTCTTAGGCTCGGACCAAAAAAAAAAATGTTTTTATATCATATGGTTTTATCACAGCACATGGCCTAGCAGTACCAGCCCCCTTTTTTTTTTTTGTTTTTGGAAGTCTGAGTCAGTCCTCCTCAGCCCCTGAGGCGCTCGTCTCCGGGATACGGTAAAGAGTACCTGATTTCTTCTTCCCGTACGGGGAGTCCGATCCGGCGATGATATGGGTCATCTCTTTGTCTGAGAGATTTCTCTCATTCAGAGACATTTCCTAGACCTAGGCGACTGCCTAGTCTGTTAATTCCTATTCTTTTATCAGGCTTTCTTCTCTTGAACAGAGCCTTACAGCAGCAGAAGGCGACTCTTCACAGGTGAACTCAATTTCCTGCTTCCTTGCTTGCTTAATTTAGCTGGGCGTTTCTCCTTCTTGGCGGATGGTCAAGTGGGTCCTTTTCTGAGGAAGCTTCTAAATATTCACACCTTCGGTTCCTGCGCTCTGGTCCATGCCAGTCGTCATTAACTATCCTCTTCAAGTGTGAGAGGGAGTGGTGATGTTTCTTTTCAGCAAATGAACTAGAATCCTTTCCTACTCCTTTCAGGAAAGCCAGAGTGGCTAGTGCCTCACCGCATTGAGTCACTGCCTCTTTCAGTCACTTCAGCAAATGGGTTAGCCCTAACTTGGTCCTGCTGTGTCCTTCCTCGACGCACATCTGTCTCTATTGACCTTAGAAATCCAGCCCCTGGGTTTTTTGTTGGAATGTTTTTTTCCGCAGTGGACATATCCTCCTGTACACCTTTTTCCTTTCTTCCCTGAGTTCAGAAACTGCTGCTACAGTTGTACACACAGGGGCAGAATTATTCCTCTTGGAATATACAGTGGGTAGGATCTGATTTTACTAGACCACCACGAGAGGCTTCTAAGTCGTGCTTGGCCTTCCATCAGGAAGATCCTGTGACTAAGTGGAGACCATTCTCCTTGATGGGCTAACCCCACCTGGACCCCCATGCTCACCAAGTAAGGGGTTCAAGTGCTTCTGGACCTGTTGTTTACAGGTCAACCATACTGGATAGTGGGGGTTCCCATCTGCACTTTCCGGTCTGCCCTGAACCAGTAGACTTTACCTCCAACTCTTTCAGTTCCTGAGGTTCCTTTACATTACATTAGTACATATCTTTGACACTACTACTTTTGGTCCTAGACCAAATTGTGAGGCCAGGTTCTTACCACTCTCCTAAAGTGGTTGTGGTTTCCTGGCAGACTTTCATTTTGTGCCCATTGCAGTTGTCTGTAAAGTGGTGAGTTACAACTCGAGCGCTTATCTTGTAAACACTATGTTCTAGATGCTCTTTACAAGACAGCTCTTTTTATTAGCAGGACAGTCCTTGGCCGTCCTTTCTGAGTGAACCCTATCTCCTACCACCCTACTCAGGGTTGTTGGTTTTAGCCTGGTACTCTCCCACGAGTGTGAATGAGTGATGGAGACTTAGTCCAGGAAGATATGGAAATTACGCATTTACCGTAATTATTGATCTTCTTGGACAGTCTCCATCACTCATTCACACGCCCACCCACCATCCCCTAGGTTCACTCGTTTTCTTTCCTGGTCTTCACGGTCCTGTGATTCAGACTGTGAGGACATTATTCTTTGGCCTTTCTTGCAAAGGCCATCTGAGCCCTCTCAGGCCCAGAAACTCAGGATGAGTTATTCTCATTAGTCACGCTGCACCTCCTTGGTCGAAAAGGTACTGAGGCGGTTGGAGGGTCGATGCGAGATAGCCTACACAGGCGCGAGCTAATTCGTGGTGCCACGGCGCATGCGTGGCCCTCTCGGCGCCGCACCCTTCTGAAAACTTTAGGCTCCCCGTCATTCTAGCGGCCCGCGCTATCCCACAAGTGTGAATGAGTGATGGAGACTGTCCAAGAAGATCAATAATTACGGTAAGTACGTAATCTCCATTTCTCCCAGTGGGGCACTCCCCTGATTGATCTGTTCGCGTCCTGGGAGAACACAAAGCTTAGACTGTTCTATGCCTGCTTTCCTCAGTGCAGGACATTGATGGAGGATGCTTTTGCGAGGCCCTGCATCCTGGGCCTCTTCTACACCTTTCCCCTAATCACCAGGTGCTGGTCACTGTGTGGAGGGACAAGGTACAGATGATCCTGGTGGCCCCAGACTGGCCGCGCCAGTTCTGGTACCCAGATCTCCTCAGCTTCAGCAGCAGCAGGCCTCCGTGGCATCTTCCTCTATACCCAGACCTGCTTTCCTGTCACAAGGGGAAGGGTTTTCCACCCGGACCTTCAGTCCCTGCATTTGGTGGACTGAGTTCCAGGCTTTGGGTCTCTCCGAGGAGGTTCTCTAGGTTGTGGAAGCCTCCTGGAAGGGGTCGACTCATCAGTGCTATGCCTTCAAATGGAAGCACTTTTCCATTTTTGTGCCAGGGCAGGGAGCTAGACCCCCTGCCCTCCCCCCTGGCTAGCACTCTGGACTGCCTGTGGTCCCACTCCCAGTCAGGCCTGAGGTTGATGACCCTCAAGGTGCACCTGGCAGGGGGCTGGCCCTGTGGCACTGAGGGTTGAAGCACTGGATGCCACATCTCGTACCACGCCGGTGACCCAGGTTCGGGAGCGAGCTCAGGCCACCGTGAATTGGCAGGAAAGGATTGAGCATCCAGAGGACTGCTCTCCTTTCCTGGGGGTGGGGGGTTGTGCTTGCTGCAGTGCTAGCGGCTCCTGGTGGTGACTGGGGGTGGCACACCTGCGGCATGCGCTTCAGGGGCTGGAGTGGCAGTGGACGCCTTATGTGCGGGTGTGGGAGCACACCCATGGCATGCAGGGCATCATTGCACGTCCACACTTCTGGGGGACCACTAAACAAGTAAAAATCCCTGGCTTTCGGATAGGTGAAGGCAACCTCTAGTGTCCACCACCCCACACCCAACGCTGAATTTGCATCGCTGACTCTCCCAATCTCCTGCCTTGCCTTGGGTCTGGTCTGGGCAGTTGCCGGATCGGGGTAGGGTGGGGGAGTGCCTGTCCTCGAATGTCCCAGTGATGCAAGGATCAGGCAAATGGTAGAGCAGTCATAGTGAGTGGGGTCTGCCGGAGAGAGTTCCATGGACCAGAGCAGAAATAAAGTTAACCAAAAAAAGAAATATGCACGTGGCAGTCATCCTGGCATACTGGATGCATGCTAGTATGCTGACGGTGGCGCAGGAAAATGTGGTCGGCACTTGTTTAAGGGCCTTGACTACTGCCCCCGTACATGAACCACCACCTCCCTGCTGTGGAAGACCACCTTCTTGGTGGCCATCACCTCCGCCAGAAGGGTCAGTGAGCTCCAGCGCTCTTGGTGGAGTTTCCGTATTTGGTGTTCCACAGGGACACGGCTGTCTGCCCCAACCCAAAGTTCCTCCTGAAGGTTGTTTCAGAGCTTCACCTGAACCAGATGATCAATCTCCCAGTGTACTTCACCAACCCAACCTTGGAGGCTGAGCACAGACTCCATAAACTGAACCTGAGGCGGGCGCTTGCTTATTACACGGAGTGCACAGCTGGAGTTCGGAGAGAGGGTCGTCAGCTCTTTGTCACCTTCACTGAAGCTGCACCTGGCAGAGCAGCAGCTAAGCAGATCATTGGCAGGTGGACTGTATCTTGCATCGACCTCTACTATAGGTTGGCTGGTAGGGAGCCTCCTGTAGGGCTTAGGGCTTATTCCACCAGATATATCGCTGCCTCGGTGGCTGCTTTCAGGGACGTCCCTATCCAGGAAATCTGCAAGGCTGCTATCTGGAAGTCAGCACACAGCTTCATTTCCCACTACCACATCGACCTTGAGTCATGCCAGGATGCTGGTTTTAGAGCCTCAGTTCTCTGTTCCCTGTTTCCGAAGTGGGGGGGTGTGCCTTGTTCCCTCCTCCCAGAGAACTCCTTGGAGTCTGCCAACATGTGGATAGTGCACCATATCCACGTCCCTAGAAATGAGGGTCACTCACCTGTAACTGTAGTTCTAGGAGTGGTATATGGTTCACATACACACCACCCACCTAACCTCCCCCTGGCAAGTGGCACACAGATCTCTGCTTTCTAGCGTGCAAGTTCTGATGTCATGGGGCGGAGCTGAGGAGGATATCACGTGGGTGGGTGGGAGGAGCTTAGCTTGAAGATGTTCCAGCTGGAATTATAGGGGAAAGGAAGACTGCCAATGTGTGGATGTGCACCATATACCCCTCCTAGAACTACGGTTACCCTAATTTTCTTACTTTTACTGTAGTTTTACTGTTAGGATTCATTTCACATTAATGTGATCCACCCCTCACCCCCAGCATGTCTTGCTTTGGATTTCTGTTTCAACATGCAGATCTGAATGCAAAGGGGTGGAACCAGGGAACCGCATGGTTGGGTGGTAGAAGGAGTCTGGCTTGAAGATCGCTCTGGTGACTGAGCTTGCTCAGTGGAAGACTTCCTAAGTGTGGTTATGAACTGAATACTAGTAGCAGAACTGTGGTTACAAGTAAGAATACCTCTCAGCTCGTATCAGTTTCACACATACCTCTCGACAGTCCCTGATTATGACGGACGTGCCTCATTTTGCCCCTCAAGATTGCCCTATCCCTCATGGAAAAGATGCTGCTCACACAAAGAATGTGCTGTTAATTTAGACTTTAAAGCAGAAATTCATAATATTTTAAGATGCTAAATGAAAAATAAACGTTGTACTAGTGTAAAAACTGGTTTCCGCAGTGTTCGGAGCTTGTATCTCCATGTCTGAGGATGTTTTTCTCACTGTCTCTCATTTTGAGTGCCCGTGTCCCCCATATAAGTGATAAAAGGTTGAGGGGCATGATTTTGCATAACGTGTGATTTTTACACTCAAATTTACCCTTGCTCCACAAAGGTTTTACTGATGTTCCTCATAATGTTATTTATTTATTTAAAACTTTGAAGATTACCTTTGAGCACAGGTGCGAATTTACAAAGGTTCCATGTCAAATACATAGTCACAAATAACATTACAAGTGCAGTAAGCAGTTCCAGGGGAACTGCAGTCAAGTTAGGCTCAAACCACTTAAGACACATCTATTTCGTACAGTTTTGAAAAAAATCCATTCAGATCTTTGTATCAAAAATCACAAGATATGAATAGAGAGAAATCAAATAAAACGGGTTAATAGTTGCAGCTGCATTGGGCTGCAAGAGCAGACCATAAAGATGTTTGAAATGGATTAATCCTGGAGAGATGCAGCAGAGTCTTGGGCAATTCATTTAACCAGTTAGTGACCCTGACCGCAAAAGACCACTTGCCCAGCTGAGTATGCCGGAAAGGAGGCTTAAGGGCATTCCTGATGTTGTATTGGTTGGAGACAGTATGAAGCATTTGTTAAAGCATGTGGGGTTAGGCCCAGGAGTGCCCTTTTGGCTAGCAATCCAGTCTGGAGCTTTATTCTGCTGGGTAAAGGTAGCCAGCTAGTGAGTGCGTAAAGGGTGCAACTGTGAGTGCGGTTATCTGCACCAAGTGCAAATTATTACAGATCAGCTTTAACTCCGTTTTGCATCTTGTCAGAGGCAGCTGCATAGACAAGGAGGCCACACTCTTATCAGTGACGGAATGAAGCTGGCTACAGTAAGGTGTCTAGCAGCCCCAGTGAGATTATTCTGGTTACAGTACAGGGCACCCAGTCTTCTGTTAACTATTGCCAGGCTACCAGACGGGGGGGGGGGGATGAAGATAAAGTGTCGTCCAGAGTTACTCCAGGGATTTGAAGGTCTCCACCTGTTCAAGGTTTGGTCCTTGGCCATTTGGAATAATAAAGGGTGGAACTTGCCTCTTTTGTGGGAGCATAGAGAAGAGCGTGGTCTTTTTTTTGTACTTGAGGGCCAGTTTGTTATGGGAGAACCAGTTTTCTAGTGACCTGAAGTTACTTTGGAGAGCGGTGGTGAGGCTGTCAAGGTTAGGGTTTTTGGAATAAATGACAGCATCATCATCGGCATTCAGAAGTACATTGGCTGTCTGGCAGGTTTCGGGCAGTTGATTTATAAAGAGGCCAAATAGGAGTCGGCCCAAACTGGAGCTCTGGGGGAAACTAATAGATAATGGACAAAAATGTATTAATCTTAACATACAGGGAGCGGTTGGTAAGATGGCTGTAAGACCAGTCAACTTTGTTCTGGTCAAACCCGGGCCAAGATGTTTGTGAGAGAGGAGCTCATGGTTGACTGGGTCAGAGGCCTTAGTAAGGTCGACTTATATAGCTCTGATGAGGTCACCTTTGTCAGGGGCCTGATGAACCTAGTTGGTGTATTCCAGTAGCGCCATATTGGTGCTATGTAGCTGCTGTACACACTGGACACTGTATTTTTTTGAGATATGTGACAAGTTGGTCAGAGACTTATTCTCTTGAGGGTCTTGGGGGAGGGGGGATAGAAATGTGTCTATTATTGGCAAGGCTAGTGTAGTCACCGCTTTGAAAACTGGTGTCACCGGTGCGGATTTGCACTTCACGGGGAACTGTTAGTAGCACTGGGAAACATTAACAATTCTAGAGATGAGGCTGGCCCGGTGGCGCTGAGGTGCTGGATGCCTTACCTTGTGCTATGCCGGTGACCTGTGTTCAGGAATGAGCACGAGCCACCACGGGTTAGCAGGGTTGGAGAAGGATTGAGCGTCCGGAGGACTGCTCGCCTTCTCCAGGGAGGGGGGACATCAGTGGTCGGCGTGTGGCTGGCCCCTGGTGGAAACTGGGGGGCAGTGCAGTGACGCTGCAGCAAGAGGGGTGGGAGGGGGCAGACGCCAGGTGGAGCGTGTGCAGATGCGTGCGCACTTCTCCCACTGGTATCACGGCATGCCCCTTCCTGCAGGGGAGAACCACCACAAAAAAAAAAATTATTGGCAGCACGCTGGCTGCCCCGATGGTGCCGCCACGGTTGCGCACAAGTCAACTCCTCCTGGGTCCACCATCCTGGTCTCTGCAGTGGTGGGATAAGTACCCGCTGCGATGTGGCCAGAGGGGGGCGACAGGGAGGTCTGAGCTCTGTCTGCGACTGGGGTGGCGGCATGCAGGTTGGCTGGAAGCGGGGAGACCAAAGGCACAACCTCCCCCTCAGTTGAGGAAGTAAATAAACTAAAAAAAAAAAAAAAAATTCTAGAGATGGGGTGGAAAAGTTCCTCTACCACCAGGGCAAGAAGTTTCATATCAACTGCATCACTCTCTCACCTAGTTTTGCCAAGTACCCTGCTGATGTATTTTGAAGTGTCTTTGACTGAAACGGCCTTTATTTTCTTTTTTATTAACATAATTTTTCCGCCGGCTCCAGGCCAGGCAGGGACCTCCTTCCACCCCAGCCAGCTTTTTTGCCTTTATACCATATGGCCGAGCACATGCCATCTATCCGGTCAGGACTGCCAGCCCACCTGTGACACACCATTCTGCTGCCTCCCTGGTTTACCCCCCAGGGCTAGGTATGCCTTCAGCTCCATGTCATTTCTGCCACCCCTGTCCATCTGGCCACCCACAGTGGAGGTGAAGACTGGCGGCATCACCTGGCAGAAGGTGGCTCGGTTCCGGGCGTTGGATGTGGTGGGCAGGCTGAGGCTTTATCCTCCCGGCCTGCACCTCAGTTTCCCATTTTTTTTGCCTGCCCACCTTTCTAAGAGCGCAATGGGATTGGTGCACTGGCAGAGCCGGTCCAGCCAATCTCTGCACTCAGTCCCTCCCTGTTAGTTGCTGAACCTCTGCACTGCCACCCATGGTCACCCTGGGGATGGTATTGCAGCAGATCGCAACACCCTCCCTCCCCATAGGAGGAGAGAGTCCTGTAGGATGCTCAGTGCTTCCTCCCCCTGGCTGGCCCTCTGGTGGCCCAGACTTATTCCCGAACCTGGGTTGTCGGTACCACGAGCAGTAGTTCTACACTTCTCCTGTGGGCCAGTTCTGAAACAGCCTTAAAGTAGAATTTAGGGTACCCTGCTTCAGAGCCCACCATCTGGGAGGCTTCAGGACCGGGCTCCCTGCAAGGGATATGGGCTGGCTCAGCGGGGATGATGGGACTGAGGTCAGTAAAGACTGTGTTGAAGTAATTGGCAATTTCAGTGGGATCAAGGATCTTTTGACCCTTCACCATGAGCAGCTGAGGAGTGATTTTAACCTCCATGCCAGGGAGCTCCAAGACACTGTCCCAGAATATTTTGCCATTGCTCCAGTTCACGGTCTGCTGATCCTTATAGAAGTCAGATGTGGCCTTTCTAATCACACGGGGGCACTTATTGCAGGCTTCCTTGTACCTTTGCCGGTGGACAGGGAGCCCCGTTTCCCTGGCCACAGCCCACAGATTATCCCTATCCCCCATACAGGCAAGGAGTTCGGGGGGGGGGGTGATCCATCCTGATGGTGTACCTCTTGCCTTGCATTTTTTTTGAACTAACTTGATAGAAACATTCAATTAACAGTAAACATATGGGGCCCACTATTCGTAGACATATTATTCTTTAAAATATGAAAGTGCTACTACACATTTTAGTCATTTTCTGTGAATTTTGAAGGCCAGTGCAAAGCATTTTAATGCTGCGAGGTATACAAGTAAGTAACCTCTATTTTTGACCCTCCTGAGTTCTGGATTTGTAAAACTGCATGCACAAGTGCAACCAATCCACCAGCAGTATTATGAAAAGTAAGAACAGCAGTTTTACATGCAGACTGTGTGTGTGTGTGTGTGTGTGTGTGTGTGTGTGTGTGTGTGTGTGGGCACCTTAGTACTTTTGAGAAGGCACAACAGCTCACTGCTGTGTATGGGTAATCATGCAACCAGCAACAGGGGGGCATCCACTGTTCATTCCCAGGAAGCCCCAGCCACACAGGGTAAAAAGGGAAGAGAGCTGGACATAATTCTTTACCAAAAAAGAAAGTCACTACAGTTGTTCATGGTTCTTAGAGCTAGCTATAGTCTGGTTAGGACAGGCCTTAAAGTTGCTGTAGGTGATGTACACTCTCAGGCTGGAGATGACAACCTTCATTGCAAAAAGTGTAGCTGATTTCAGTCGAAGGTCTGACATTGCATCCAGTTTTCTGATTTGCTCTTAGGGTATCCACGATCCACTGTAAGCTGGTTATTCAGTCGCCAGTATCTGTCGCCCTTAAAGAAGTACACCTTGCCGTTTTTCCAGGTGAGTGCAGCATCTGGCTTGGATGGCGCGCCTGTGAATAGCTTTGAGGTTTTCTTCGGGTAGGAACTGAGGTCATTCCAGATCAGCTCATCCCACTGCCAGTAGCCGTCGCCCTAAAAGAAAGTTTGTGTGCAGTCAGTGCTCATTTGTGTATACTGTGCCTTGGGCTGCCTGATAATCCAGTTGAATTATAACACTGAGCCTGGTTTGAGAGCAGACCTGTGAGTTGGAGTCGGGTGGCCGGGGGCTAGGTAAAGTGCTGCTGAGTACAGCTCAGCTCAGCCCAGGGAGCAGGAACTTCGGGGTTGACTGGCACAGCGACTACTGCATGGAGTGGGGGAGCCTATTCCATAAGTCGGGGGAACGCATGGGTGCTGACGCTGCATCATGCAAGACTGACAGGCAAGGGGAACCTGCCTGGGAACTGGGAGAATTTTAGACAGGGTAGGTGCTGGGTGACAGGGTTGTGAAGTCCCCTTAGGAGCAAGTCTGATATGGTGCGTTAAGCCAGGGGGATAAGAACCTTAATGAACATAAATGACTGTACTTGCAGCTACTAATGTATTCATGGTAGAAAACTTCTCATTGAGTTACGCAGAACAGGAGTCCAGAATGGCACCACCCAGCACCCGCCCATCGCACTGTGCTGCTGTGCAAGTGATCCAAGTTTGAGGGTGGGCTCGGGGAGCCATGTTGGGAGAGACCATGGAGTGGAGCAGCTGCCGAGATTCAGGATAGTCAACCTGTGGAGTGCTGACAGCAGGTTCCTGTGCCACAGCAAACGCTGCAGGAGGGCCAGGGAGCTTGCTTCCCCCACAATGCACCGTGCTCGCATGGTGTCGAATAGCAGTTTGCCCATGTCACAGGGAGGAGAGGAAAAAAGCAGGGAGAACAAAGCCAGCTGCCATCTGTATGAGGGTCAGCGTGCTTGGACCCCTGCCACATTACTGGAATCTGAATCGGAATTTAGACTGTGCAGGAGGAGAGAACAGCCCTTCCCTAGATACCTGCTATGGAGGGCAAGCCATGGAGGACTATGGGAGAGGTAAGCCCTGAGGAAAGCTGGGGTGAGAGAGCTGAGAGGACCAGCAGGAAGGAGGACTGGCTGGGATGGGGAGAAAAAAAAAAGTGGATGTAGAAGGGAGCTCAGGGGGTAACAGATTGGGGAGAGGATGCAAAAGGAAGCTCTATGTGTGTAGTAGATTGGGATGATGCACAAAGGAGCTTTGGGTGGATAGTAGATTTGGGAGGGTGCAGAAGGGTACGCTGAGTGGATGAAAGGTTGAGGAATGTGGTGAGGGGGTCTAGGGTTGATAGTGGTTTGGGGAGGGTGCAGAAGGGAACTCTGGGTGAATAATAGATTTGGTAGGGTGCATAAGGGAGCTCTGGGTGGGTAGTGAATTGGGGAGAGGATGCAGAAGGGAGCTCTGTGTGTGTAGTAGATCAGGGATGATGCAGAAAGGCACTCTGAGTGGATAGTAGATATGGAAGGGTACGAAGGTTGAGGAGTGTGGCGAGAGGGTCCAGGGTTCATAGGTTGGGGAGGGTGCAGAAGTTCTGGGTACTTAAAATGTGGAGACAGACACAATGAACCTAATTTTAAACACTTACCTTAAAGAAAAAAATCTTACGGTTTCCATTCCAGTAGAGAGCAGCATCGATGTTGGGGGGAATGCGTGTCAGGCGTGTGGGATATCCACCATCCAGCTTGAAGTTGGTGTACCGCCACACTTTATCACCTGAAACAGAAACCATGAGATGAGAAATGTGTCTACTTCCCTTGGCCTCCAAGAAGAAAGACCAAGTAATTACTGCACCCAAATGGAGTAGGTTTCCTTAATGAAAAGGAAATGATGAATTGGGGGCACTGGTGTGTACTAACAGTGACCCAGTTGAGCCCCCTTCTTCGTATTAATAAGAAAGCTGCCTTGCACATTAGCCAGCCTGTCAGCGAACGGGATACCATTCCTGGGAGCAGCGACCCAGGTTGGAGAAACGAGTCTGGTGAGGGCGCTAGAGGAGGAGGAGGAGGAACAAGTGTCCCAGAAGATGTTCACCTTCTCTCAGAAGGATTCACCCTCCTGCTGCTGCTGGCAGAGGAAAGGATTGGACGGCCGGTGGAGATGATGCACATGCCACATTGCAAGGGGTGTGTCACATACTAATGCCAGTGTCCAAAGGGTGGGGGTGAACATGAGGAAATAGAAGAAGCTGCTTCGCTACAGGCCCCGCTGACCTGGTGCACTCTGCCACATGGTGGATGTTGGTCTCTGAAGATGGTCTGATCCCTCCTCTGATGGCCCCCACTATTTTGGGGGGGGTCCATGGCAGCACTGGCTGCTGAAATAAATGAAGGAGAAGGTGGGGGACGAGGCTGGGAAAACATAGCTGGTTGGAATCTGTGACTAACGGAGTACATAGAGAAAATGTTTTTTAAAAATGACCCTGTATAGTAGCTGTGGACTTTTTTCTTCAGTACAATTGGCAGGATCCAAGATGTGCATTTGTTGTCAGAGACTCTCTATGGAAGCGGACAGACAGACAGATGGTAAAGAGGGAATTTCAAGTGTACCCACCCTCTGGTGACAGAGTGGCCATACCTTTCAGGAAGTACGTTTTTCCTGTGCGAGGAGAGTGGACAGCAGCACTGAGGTTCCCTGGAAGTCCTTTCCACAGACTCCTTATTGGCATGGGATTGCTCACACCGTAGTCCGTGACAATCCACACATAATCCCTCCAAAAGGCATACGTCTTTCCGAAGGGACCTGCAGATAGAGAGAGACATAGTGAAACAAGGCAGCGCTCTGGAGTCCTAAGAAATACAGTTCCTGTGCTGTAACCCCCCCCCCCCCCTGATTTGGGCTGCACTGCTCCTTCTTCAAGTCCAGCACTAATGAGCAGTGAAATGGTTAATGAAGTTACCCTTCAGCGGGTTTAACAGACACTTCAAACCTGTAGCCATGTAGCCACTTCAATAAATAATGGCACTAGATGTATTTAAGTAAGCAACAATGTATAACAGCATGGGTCAAACCCCCTGGTCAATTGTGCCTCATACTTCATCCACTGGGGGGGGGCACGTTAGTCCCACACAACACAGATCTAGGAGTGTGTTATTGGGCTCGTAGAAATAGAATGCTACAGGCAGAAAATGACCCCGAGGCCCATCCAGTCTGCCCAGAAGAACCAACAACCTCTTTTAGACCGAGCATCCTGTAGGGAGCACCCCTTCCTGGGATCACAATCCCCTCCTTACCCCCTCAAAACCACCACCAGCCCCATGAACCTATCCCAACCGGACTTGAATCCGGTTATAGATTCAGCATTTACCTCATTGCTTAGCAGGTTGTTCAGTTCATTCACCACCCTTTCCATGAAGAAATGCCTCATCACATCCCACTTTAATCTGCCCCCTATCAACTTGAAATTGTGTCCTCTGGTATTCGAGCTCCCGTTTACAGTAAACAACTCAGAGTCTACACTATTGATTGCTAATTGCTAAAATCCTAATACCCATAAAATAAATAAATAAACTGGGAAACACTTCTTTTGTTCCAAATTCTAAGTGGAACAGATATGTTTAACCAGTCACACAACATTTTTTAGAGCCTATTTTCTTGTCATCAGTGCTGTGCTGCTGAAAGAAAGCCAAAGGGATCCTGTATGCGGGCTGAAAGAGGTGGTGGAGAGAGAGAAAAAGGGTTTCCAGCTCACCCTGCAACCAAACCAACTCGAACCCACCCCTGACGATTTAGTACATACCCCAAATCATAGCGTCCAGGTCAGCGGTGCAGGGGTCCGGAATCTTGCCTGTGAGTGGTGGGCTGGTTGTGCTGGGCTCAGGCTCGACACTGGAGGCTCCTTTACCTGAAAACAGAAAACATGTTTGTTAGGGTTTGCGCTCCTCTGTGTATCTCCTCTGCTGCACCTCCTTCCTAGCCCACAGTCCTGCCACATGTTGAGGATTTCTGACGAGAACACTCTGCAGTTACAACCAATATAATAGAATTGGGGGGGGGACGACTACAGGAATTTGGTTTTGTGTATTGCTTTCAAACAACATGAAGTCTTGCTATATTATGACTAATGCAGTTTGTCCCACCATTAGAACTGCTCCGGAGGCGAAAGAGTTAACTTCCATGCAGAGCATGGAACTTAGAGCGCGAGCTCGGTTAGAAAAGCTCTGTCTGGGATATTTCAAACCGAAACTGTCAGATTCTTTACTCCGCCTCACTGAACAGTCACTCCGGAGATTCCTCCTGCTGCTCGGTTCATTTTCTCGGTTTAAAGAGTTTTTTTCTCGGTTAAATTCAACCGCGATTATCATTATTTTAACCGCATAAACCGATCGGTTCAAGCTCTGTCTATGGTATTGTAAGTAATAGATAGGTTTTCTGTGTGGAACTTGTAAATGTTTATCGGTTCGGTTTGAACGATCAGATTGTATTGAAACTTCATTCTGAAGCGTTTTAAGAGCTTTTAGAGTGCGGATCCGGTTCTTATCGGTTCTAACAAAACGGTTCATTACGGTTTTTTCCACGACCCGTGACACGGTTGGGAACCGATAAGGGTGTCTTGCCTGGCACTGCCGAAAAAAAGGGCAAGTTCTAGGGTCATGGATATGTTGTTCATCCACACTGTCTGGCAGGTTCCTTGCCGCTTTAAATCTTGCCGGAAGGTCTTCAAGCTGGCTCCTCCCACCCACCCGGGTGGTAAAACTCTCGGCTCCGCCCCATGACGTCAGATCTTCCTTACCGCTTGGAGGCTCAGGTTCCCTCCTTAATGCTCTGCGTACAAGACTGGTTCCTAATTCTTCGAATTTTCGAAATCAAAAGTTTTGCTAAAAGACTTGGTCTTCTCTCCCTGGCTGCGATGGACGAATCGACTCCGGTTTCGGAGATGCCCTTGCACAGGCAGAAGATGTCTCAGACGGATCCGCCTCCACGTCGATCTACTACTTAGGCCTTGAGCGACCTGCAGGCTTGCGACCTGTGCTCTTCTTTTTAGACCTCGTCCTCAAAGGCCCGTGCTGCCCGTTTACAGCTGGGGCGTCCCGAGAAAAGATTTCCTCCGGTTAAATCTAAAGAGGCCCGGTTGGCGGTGTCCGCGGCGGCGGGCTCGGCGGATCAGCTCGAGCAGATGATCGCCCTCGAAGAGGAGGCGGCACGGGCCGCTTCTACCTCGGCTGCGGCATTTGTCCCGCTCTCTCTCGGTGCCTCTTATTCGACTTCTTTTAAGGAGCTTTGTCTGACCCTCTCGACGAAAGGTGAGGGTCCAACTTCTTCTGGACCTTTTTCTCGGTCCAAAAGAGACAAAGTAAGTCTCACCGTCGGCTCTTGGGAGGCGGGAAGATCCCCCTCTGGTTGTCGACAGTGAAGCGTTGATTTTCCGGCTGACCACTGGCTTCACGGTGTCCCGTCAGGCCAGTTGACGAGACACCACGTCGGCAGCGGTCGAGATTTTCTCGACCCGTTAGGACGAGGTTGTCGACTGGAAAGCTGAGAATCCCTCTCCCCAGTTCCCCGGTGGGAGTTGAGGATCCCGTCCAGCTCGTCTGTGCCTCCGGTTCGAGTCTTGGTGGAATCGTCCGAACCGAGGAGTGCCGATTCGACACCTCCCGCACCGTCCTGCGAGGTTCGAGTCTCGGACGTCTTGTGATCCAGCTGATCCACCCGTCATAGGCGGTCTCGGCACCGCGGCAAGTGACGCCGCCGCTCTTCCTCCTCCTCGGACGAGGGGAGGCTTCGGCGCAAGTTGCGTCGGAGGTATGAGGAACTCATGTGGCAACAGCTCCTTCTGACCGGGAATAAGCCGACCCGTCGTCTTCCCCAGCCATTAAGTGGCTGTCACGAGCGGCCGAAACAACCCCTCGGTGTAGCAGAGCCTGTTCCCAGGCGGTTGTTAGGCCAAATCAGCTGCCCACCATTCTGGTGGAACCTCCGCCTCCACAGCCGTTAGTTGGGGCTCCGACCAAAATTCTCAGTCGGCTCGGGGACTGCCCATAGGCTGTCTGTCACCCTCACTCCCGATAGACCTCGGCGGGTGGAGGTGACTCAGGCCGAGGCAGCTCTTTGAGGACTCTTCGAGTCCGAGGATGATTCCTCCCTTTCTCCAAGCGAATGGACTTGGGTCCTCAGGAGGACAGTCTGTGGACGATAGCCCTTCGTCCTTCCTAGGATTGCCCGGCTCATCTCGGAGTCCACCGGGATGAAGCTCGAACCCGTTTCTAAGCGGGCCAGGTATCCCCTCACGGAGATTCTGGACCGAGGGGATTCCCCTACAGAGGCCTTTCCGGTGGCCGAGGCCATAGTGGGTCCGGCCTTGGAGCTTTGGCAGCGCCCTGCTTCCTGCCCTGCGCCTTCGGCCAGGATGGCCAGGAAGTATGTCGGTCCCCGGTTCCCTGTCGGTTTTGGAACACCCTCTGCTGAGGGTTGGTTACCGACAAGCGTTTTCCGGAGCGCCCGAGAGCGCCAGGGGCGTCGGACAAACCTCGACAAGGAATCAAGAAATTGGATTATGCGGGCGAAAAGTCTATGCTGCGTCCTCTCTCGACCTTCATCCAGGCCAGTTCGGCCGTCCTCATAGCACATTTTTTCTCATGCCCTGTTGGGCTCCCTGGATAGGTCGTCCCTCATCTTCCCGCGGATCTGCAGACTACGGTCAGGCAGATCGCGGGACCAAGGCAAGAGCAGTGGCCAAACAGCAGCTCCAGACTGCTTTAGACATTGGGGACTCATGTGCCAGGTCTGTGGCGGCCGCGGTGGCCATGCGTCGTCGGGCTTGGCTGAGGATATCCACCTTTGCCCGGATACCAGCACAAGTTGGCGGATGTTCCCTCAGGGACTGACCTCTTGACCCTGGGGTGGAAGGTCACCTGCAGAGGATCGAGAGGCCAATGCTACCTTGGACTCTGTCTCTCCGCTCAGAAGGACAAAGGCCATAAACCACAACCTAAGCCTTTTAGCAGTTTCTGCGCCCGGCAGCGTCCGGCCAACTAACGTCAGGGCCAGCAGGCTCGGGCCTGGCATCCCAAACCCAAGCCGCGGCTTCCTCCAACAGGAAGCAGGGAGGTAAAGGCCCAGGAGGTCCCTCGGCCGGTCCCTCCTCCAAGCCTGCCCAGTGACGGGCTGAGGGGTGTCGCCCCCATCCCCGTCACCTCACCCCTGGTTCCCCCCGTGGGGGGACGGCTCCGACACTTCCTTTCCGCCTGGTCCGCTATTACCACAGACAGGTGGGTACTGGAGGTGGTGGGAAAAGGCCTGCCTCTAGAATTCGAGCAGGCCCCGCCCTTCAGAGCCGTCGCACCTTGGGGGGCCTGGGGTCCCGCAGCCTCACTGTCGGCTCATCGAGGCCGACGCCAGCTCTCCTCCTCCAAGGAGGTGATCAGGGAGTGGCGGACCCCCCTCAGACCTGGGGTTTGTGTCCAGGTAGTTCCTGGTTCAAAGCGGACGGGGCTGGCGCCCATTCTCGACTTACGACCTGAACAAGTTCCTAAGGTCTCGAACCTTCAAGATGGTCACTCTGGCGCAGATAATACCATCTCTGGAACACGGCTGTGGTTCTGCTCTCTGGACCTGCAGGGCGTGTTCTTTCACGTCCCTATCCGTCCATCACGCCGGAGATTCCTTCGCTTCGGCGGAGGGATCCCTCTTCGAGTTCAAGCCATGCCCTTGACCTGTCTCCAGCTCCAGGGTCTTCCGAAATGCATTGCAGTGGTGACAGCTTTCCTGCAGCGCCCGAGGTCGGGTGTACCCTTACCTGGACGATTGTGATAGCAGCCCCCCTCAGACAGGAGGTGGGCGGTCAGAGATCTGGCCCTCAGGTTTGCTCTCTAGTCGGCCTTCTCATCACGAGGCCAAGTCGAACTCGAGCGAAGCAGGTGATTCTGTTTCTCGGGGAAGGCTCGACTCTCTTGAGCCAAAGCACGGCTCCGGCGGACAGGGCTGAGGTTCTTACCTCCTTTGCCCAATCATTTCTGGTTGGGCAATCGCGCCCTGCCCGGGACTTCCTGCGTCTCCTGGGTCTCATGGCGGCCTGCACCAGCGTGGTCCGTTGGGCACGCTGGCGCATGTGCCCCCTTCAGTGGGGACTGGGCAGCCACTGGTCACAACGCTGCGATCCATTGGACCAGCTAGTGGTGGTGACCCAGGAGATGTGGAACGCTCTCCGATGGTAGACCGTTCCCTCTCATCTGCAGGAGGGTATCCCGTTTGTCCGCCCCGAGCCGACGGTCTCTATCGACCGATGCCTCTCTGATGGGTTGGGGTGCCCATCTGGGGAACACCGGCGCACGGCCTCTGGTCCCGCAGGAGTCGATGCCACATCAACCTGCTGGAGCTCGGCGGTCCGCCTAGCTCTCACGCCTTTGCTCCGTTTCTCCGGGGTCAAGTGGTCCGAGTCCAGATGGACAATACCACGACCATGTACTACCTAAACCGCCAGGGTGGGACGCGTTCCATGCTTCTATGCAAGGAAGCTGTCCGCATTTTGTCACTCGTGTGCAGCCTGGAGGCGGATCTCCTAGCCATTCATGTGGCAGGAGCCTCCAACACCCTGGCCGATGCCCTGAGCTGGATATGGGCTGCATCTCACGAGCGGTCTCTCCTGCCGGAGGTAGTACAAGATCTGTTCTTCCACTGGGGCACACCTCAGGTGGACCTGTTTGTCTCCAGGGAGAACGCGAAGCTGAGGCTGTTTCATGCCCGGCCCCCTCAGCTGGGCTCGCTGCAGGGGGATGCCTTCTCGAGGCTGTGGACCCCGGGCCTTTTACGCCTTTCCCCATTTCCTTGATTCACAAGATGCTTCTCAAGGCAAGGAGGGACAAGGCGCGGTGATTCTGATAGCCCCAAACTGGCCCGCGAGTCTGGTACCAGATCTCCTCAGCCTCAGCTCCAGGCTCCCGAGGCAGCTTCCAGCTCGCCCGGACCTGCTCTCAGTCAATCAGGGAAGGTGTTCCATCCGGACCTTCAATCCCTGCACCTGCGGCCTGGTTCCTGGCTAGAGTTCCAGGCCTTGGGTCTTTCGGCGAGGCCTCAATGTTGTTGAGGCGTCCCGTAAGGAGTCGACCAGAAATGCTATGCCTTCAAATGGAAGAGATTTTCCATTTGGTGTCAGGAGCAAGAGCTTGGACCCTTCCTCCTGTTCTTTGGCAAGCTTTTGGACTATTTATGGTCCCTTTCTAGTCAAGGGCTTAGGTCGGCGACCTAAAGGTGCGCGTGGCAGCCATCTCTCTTTTACGGGCGCGGGCGGGGGCAGTTGGTGGCGCAGGAGAAGGTGGTCTGGCGCTTTTCAAGGCCTTGATCACATTTCCCTCCGATGCGAGAACCTCCACCTCCGTGGATTTACTGCTGGTACTGGCAAAGCTCATGGGCAAGCCATTCGAACCAATGCACAGGTGTGAACTCTCTCACCTGTCGTGGAAGACCGCCTTCTTGGTGGCTATCACGTCAGCCAGAAGGATGGGAGAACTCCAGGCTCTGCATTGAGTCTCCTTACCTGGTCTTCCACAGGGACAAGATTGTCCTGCGCCCCACCGAAATTCCTTCCGAAGGTGGTGTCGAGTTTCACCTTAACCAGGTGTTGACTCTGCCAGTGTTCTACCCCAATCACACCTCAGAGGCTGAATACAGGCTCCATGCTGGACCCCTAGAGGCGGCTCGCTTATTATAAGGAGCGCCGCGGCTGGAATTCGGGAGAGGTTCGCCAGCTATTTGTCACCTACGCTGAAGCGCACCTGGCAGACCTGCAGCCAAGCGGACGATAGGCAGGTGGGTCACCTTCTGCATAGATCTCTGCTATAAGTTGGCGGACATGGAGCTTCCCAGAGGATAAGGCTCATTCTCCCGTCATACTGCTGCATCGGTGGCTGCTTCCAGGGGCGTCCCTATCCAGGAAATCTGCAGGGCTGCTACCTGGAGTCCTTCACGCTATTACCCATTACCACATCGACCTTGAGTCACGCGGGATGCTGGTTTTGGGGCCTCGGTTCTCCAGTCTCTATTTCCTAAGTAGAGGTGTGCGCTTGCCTCCCTCCTCCCGGAGAACTGCTAGGGTCTGCCAGACAATGTGGATGAACAACATATCCATGTCCCTAGAAATACAGGTTACTCACCTGTAACAGGAGTTCTAGGAATGGTATATGTTCATCCACATGACCCACCCGACCTCCCCGGCTTCGAGGCACAACCTGAGCTTCCAGCGGGCCAGATCTGGCGTCATGGGGCGGAGCCGAGAGTTTTACCACCCGGGTGGGTGGGAGGAGCCAGCTTGAAGACCTTCCGGCAAGAAATCTGCCAGACCGTGTGGATGAACAACATATACCATTCCTAGAACTCCTGTTACAGGTGAGTAACCTGTATTTTTTGGTTAGGCTGGCATTATGTCTGAGAAACCCAAAAGAAAAACCGGGCCCACTGGGTTTCAACACTGTAGTGTCTGTGGGGAAGTCTTTGCCAAGGCTGACCCACACACCACATGTGTTTATTGTCTGGGGTTTGATCACCTCAATGCAGACTGCCAGATTTGCAAGAATTTCCTGCAGCTACCCTAGATAAGAGAGTTGGTAGGCTCAGGAGCGAGAAGACCAAAAAGTCCGCTGACCTGGATGGCCAGCCGGTTCGTGCCAACCGGAGGTACCCTCTGACCAGGGCCAGACTTCCTTGGGCAAGCGTAAAGCTGACTCTGAGGAGCCAGTTCCAGCAAAGAGAACTAGAAAGTCAGCAGGTGTGGAGTCAAAATCCCTTCTCCAACTGCTGCAGAGATAGCCAGGGCAATACAAATTGTCCAGTCACTTTCCCAGTTCCGTCGAACCGCCGCTATCTGGCAAAGGTCGGTTCAGCGGTTCCACGGTTCCAGAATATGATATAGAGGAGTTTTATGAACCAGAGGAGGGGAGGATGATTATGAACAGTGTGAATGTGACTTTGAAGTCTGGATGTGCCCATTGAACGGACATCTCCCAGACAGACCTTTAGGAGAATCTCCCCTAGGCATGCTGAGTCCCCTTCTCATTTTCTGTTTTATAAAAAAGTTGCTGAAACCCTCCAGCTTCCTTTGGAGGAAGCTGTGGATGAGCAAGAGGAGCCTGACTTTGTAGAGATGATGGATATCCCAGAGTCCAGGATTGTCTATTCCTTTACATAAATCTTTTAGAAACAAACAATAAAAATTTTAAAAGCTCTAATTCTGTGCCTCCTGTGGATAAAAAGATGGACAGGAGGTACACTTTGTCAGGTCCTGATACAGAATTTCTTTCACAGCAGTGCAGCCATGTTGGGGTAGTTCAGGCTGCAGCCTGTGATAAAGCTAATATTCCCCTGGCTTCACGTCCTCCTGACAAGAATTCCAGGAAGATTGATGCCATGGCTAAAAAACAATACATGGCAGCGTCCTTGGGACTCAGACAAGCAAACTATATGACTTATGTTGCGAGATACCAAAAATCTAGATGGGATACTGTCATGGCTTTGCCAAACAGGCCCTGGCCAGCTTGCCAAGGAGCTGGAGCAGGTGGCTGCTGATGGTAATGAGGCATCTAAGGTGCAATTCCATGCTGCAGTGGATTCTAATGATGTATCCTCTAGAGTCATGGCTACATCTGTGGCTTTTCGTGAGTTAGCTTGGCTCAGGTGTACTACTTTGTCACAGGATACCCAGGCTAAGGCTATGGATTTTCCTGTGGTGGGAAATTCTCTGTTTGGAGAGCAGACAGAGAATTATATGAAGAAAATGGATGAATACAGAACCACTATAGGAGTGCACAAGCCAAGGAACGGCAAGCCACTCCTCAGAGGCAGCCCCCCAGGGGTAGAGGCAGGCCTTTTCACAGGCCTTTTTACCAGACCCAGGCCTCCTCTTCAGCTTATGTTCAGAGGGAGAGGCAGACGGGGTACAAGCAGGCCTGCTCCCACCCCTCAGCCTAAAGCCCCTGCCAAACAGGCACCCTGATGGGATGCTCAGGGCCGGTTCTCCATTACCTGTAGGGGGCAGGCTGGCTTACTTCGTCCAGGACTGGGCGTCTTTAACATCAGACAAGTGGGTCCTGGAAGTAGTAAGCCAGGGTCTGGTTCTCAGCTTCAAAAAATTTCCAAAGATGAGAATCAGGTCTTTTCCACCTGCAAACCCTCTAGAGACTCTTGCCTTGGAAACAGAAGTCTCAACCCTCCTGGCTCTCAGAGCTGTAGAAAGGGTTTCTCTCCTACACCAGGGCAAGGGTCTGTACTCCAGGTACTTCCTTACCCCAAAAAAGACAGGAGAGTGGCGGCCCATCCTGGACCTAAGATATCTGAACAAGCACCTTTTAAAACCAAAATTCAAAATGGTGACTCTGGGAATGATTTTACCCTCCCTAAGGCCAGGGGACTGGCTAGCTTCCCTGGACTTCAAGGATGCCTACTTCCATGTTCTTAGCAGAAGCTCCCACCGAAAATACCTCAGATTCGAACTGCCCTCAGGCCATTATCAGTTCAGAGCAATGCCCTTCGGCCTTACCTCTGCCCCAAGGGTATTCACAAAATGTCTGGCAGTAGCAGTTGCTCATTTAAGAAGGCAAAGATTGCCATCTTTCCCTACCTGAACGACTGGCTCATTGTGGGTCAGTCTCCAGACCGAGTCAAATCACACCTGCAAGTTACCCAGCAGCTGCTTACCTCTCTGGGCTTTCTTCTCAATCTTCCAAAGTCAGTTCTGGAACCTGTCAGGTACTCACCTTTATAGGTGCAGAACTGGACACAAAGCAAGCCAGAGCCTTCCTTCCCTAGAAAGGTAAGGACCTGGTGGCCCTGGCCTCGTCCTTTACTCTGCAGGTCTCTCGACCAGCAAGGCATTTCCTGCAGCTCCTAGGACACATGGCTGCTTCCACAGCTGTAGTGCAAGGAGCAAGATTTCAGATGAGGGACATTCAGTTCCATTTGAGAGCCTTCTGGTCTCAAAGAAGAATTCTATCAAGTTAATCCCAGTGACTCGAACCCTGATCCAGGCCCTTCAGTGGGTGGCAGGATCAGAGCAATCTGAGACAGGGTGCCCTTCATCCCTCTATCTCCTCCTTGACCCTTACTACAGATCGTCCCCTCTTGGGATGGGAGCTCACATGGGCGACCTCTCCACCAGGGGTTGTGGTCCCCTCAGGAATCTCTGCTCCACATCAATCTGTTGGAACTCAGAGCTGTTTTTCTAGCACTTCAGGTTTTTCTGCATCTGTTCAGAACAAGGTGGTACAGGTCAGAACAGACAACACCACTACAATGTGGTACATCAACAAACAAGGGGCACTCGATCTTCGGCCTTGTGCACCGAGGCGATGAAGTTGTGGTCTCTGGCTTATTCCCTGAACACTTCCCTCATAGCAGTTCACCTCCCAGGCAAGGACAATGTCCTGGCAGATGCTCTCAGCAGGATTTCCCAGGGCCATCACGAATGGTCACTGGATCCCCTAATACTGGGAATAGTCTTTGCCAGATGGGGCACCCTCAGATAGATCTTTTGCAGCCCCAGACAATCATCAACTTCCACTTTTTGTTGCAGGCCCCAGTGTTGGGCTCAGTCCCCTGGATGCCTTTCTCCTCGATTGGGAAGGAAGTTTCATGCCTTCCCCTTCCTCTCCTGTTCAAGGTGCTAGTCAAAATCAGATCTCAGCCCTGCAAGATGATCCTGATTGCTCCAGACTGGCCAGGCAGCCCTGGTACCCTCCTTCTGTCCTTAGCAGTCCATCTTCCCTGTGTCTCCCAGGAACCACAATCTATTAACCTGTGCCCAGGGAGAGTCTGGTATCCAGATCTCAATCCCTCAACCTCAAGGCCTGGCTCTTGAGGGTTAGGACTTGCTGATCTACAACTTTCTCAAGGTGTTCTCGAAATCTTGAAAGCTTCTAGGAAGCCTTCCACCAGGGCTACCTATAACTCCAAGTGGAAAAGGTTTTCCATATGGTGTTCTGGGAAGCATATTTCCCGGAATCTGCTGGATTTGCCCACTGTTTTGGACTATATGGTCCATCTTAATTCTTTGGGACTGAGACCAGCTACCCTGAAAGTGCATTTGGCAGCTGTCTCTGCTTTTATTTCAGCAGGGAAGCCCTCTTCTCTTTCTGCTCACCCTGTATTTTCCATGTTTTTAGGGATTGCTTCATACCAATCCACCATTCAGGGACCCTGCCCCTGCCTGGGATCTTAATGTTTGCATTGCTCAGCTGATGCAACCCCTTTGAACCTCTGTCTCGGCAGAGCTTAAGTACTTGACTTGAAAACTGTATTTCTAGTAGCCATCACTTCTGCCAGGGCGCATAAGTGAGTTACAGGCTTTATCAGTGGAGACTGACTTTATTTCCTTTCACAGGGATAAAGTAGTCCTCAGGACTAACAGGAAGTTTTGCCTAAGGTGGTTTCAGATTTCCACCTTAACCAATCTATTTCACTTCCAGTGTTCTTCACTGACCATTCCTCCTCTGGTGAGAGGAGGCTGCACAACTTAGATGTTAAGAGGGCCCTAAGTTACTACATAGGCGTACCAAGGGTCACAGGTTTGACTCCTCCAACTATTTCTCACTTATGGTGAGGTTGGGAAAGGAAACCTGCCACTAAGAGATCCATTGCCAGGTGGATTGTCTCTTGTATCCAATTTTGCTATGAAAAACTGGTGAGGTTCCCACCAGGCCTGAGGGCTCACTCTACCAGAGGTACAGCTCGTCTCTAGCTGCCGCCAGAGACATCCCTAACTTAGAGATATGTCAAGCAGCTACTTGGAAAACAGTACACACTTTCACCAAGCATTACTCCCTGGATATCCAGGCCAGGAGGGATGCTCGGTTTGGCACAGCCGTGCTTCAGAGCCTATTCCCTAAGTAGGTTCTGTCCCTCCTCCATGGAGGTACTGCTGTGTAGTCTGCATCAGTCATAATATAGCAAGACTTCATGTTGTTTGAAGAAAAAATTACTCACCTTAGTAATGTTGTTTCTTCTAATGGAGTCTTGCTATATTATGACCTCCCCCCCAGCCTGCCCCTCTCAGAACTTCTACTTTGGGTATGGGGTGGGCAGTCCACTGTTGGCACTTATTGATGCCCCTTTTATGTTTTCCACCCCTTCTTTTTGGGGTGTTTGGGTGTTGTGTTTTATTTTATCTTATCTTTTCTGGTCCCCTGACTTGAGTCTTGGTGTTGGGACCAGGAAAATGTGTTAATATTTTAGTAGCCAGTTGGCTAGTGTAGGTTACAGCTTCCACACAGAGCCTTAGTGAGTTTTGCTCGTAAAGATCTGACAGTTTCGGTTTGAAATATCCCAGACAGAGCTTTTCTAACCGAGCTCGCGCTCTCAGTTCCATGCTCTGCATGGAAGTTAACTCTTTCGCCTCCGGAGCAGTTCTAATGGTGGGACAAACTGCATTAGTCATAATATAGCAAGACTCCATTAGAAGAAACAACATTACTAAGGTGAGTAATTTTTTCTTTTATACTGACTATCCCAAAACTCATAGAAACATAGGTTTTGTCGGCCTTTAAGGACCTTCAGGCCCATTCAGTCTGCCTCTTGTCCCTGCCTATCCCGTCACCACTGACCCTAGGTGGTCATAGGTGTCACTCACTCCCTCCCCCATTCCTCTACCTAATATGCCTTTGTGCCTATGCCACACATACTTGAAGCTCCCCACAGTATTTGCCCTCACTACCTCCTCTGGCAGGCTGTTCCAGTCATCCACCACCCTTTCTGTTGAAATGTATTTCTGCACATCTCTCTTAAACGTTTCCCTCTTAGTTTCATTGCATGTTCCCTTGTTCTAGTGCCTTCCTTTCTCTGAAATCGGCCCTCCACATGCACCTTGTGAACTCCTGTGAGGTACTTGAAGGCTTCAATCACGTCCCCTCTTGCTGTCCTCTTCCCAGGGAGTACATGTTGCGTTGCTGCAGCCTTTCCTTGTATGGCTTCCTGTGCAGCCCCCTCACCATTCTGGTTGCCCTCCTCTGTACCATTTCCACTCTTTCAATGTCCTTGTCTAGGTGCGGCCTCCAGAACTGTACCCAGTGAGTGATACAGTGGCAGCACACACTCCCCTCCTCCTGCTAGAAATCCCTCGCCCAGTGCACTCCAGCATCCTGCTAGCCTTTCCCACTGCTTTGTCAGACTGCCCTGCTACCCTGAGGTTATCGGATATGATGACCCCAGGTCTCTTTCTTGCTTGGTGACTGTAAGCTCCAGTCTCCCCCAATCTTATACACAGTGCCTGGGTTCCACAGCCCTCTGTGCATAATCTTGCACTTTCTGGCACTGAAACCCAGCTGCCACCCCCTAGACCATTCTTCTAGTTCTTCAGATCAATTTGCATTCTCTCCACCCCTTTCTGTCAACACTGTTGCAGGTTTTTGTATCATCCGCAGAGAGAGAGACACTTTGCTCTCAAGTTCCTCTGCAATGTCACTTATGAAGACATTGAAGAGAACTGGTCCCAGCACCAAACCCTGTGGCACGCCACTAGTCATTCTGCTATCGCTTGAGTGGCTACTGTTTATTACCACCCTTTGCCTCCTATCCCTTAACCAGTTTGATGCCCAGCTTGTCACTCCCCCCCCCCCGGGTGCTTAGTTTCTTAACTAGCCTCGTGTGTGGCACAGTGTCAAAAGCCTTACTGAAGTCCAGATAGGCCATGTCCACCACTGCTCTCCCTTGATCCGCTTCCCTGGCAACCCAAAGAAATGTAGGAGATCACTTTGACATGACCTCCCTCCTGCGAAACCGTGCTGCTGCCGGTGGTCCTGCAGCCCTTTCCCCTCCAGGTGCTCCATGAGTCTCTTCTTCAGCAGTTTTTCCCTTGACTTCCTCACCACTGATACGAGACTGACTGGCATGCAGTTGCTAGCATCCTCCCTACTGCCGCTTTTGTGCAGAGGGACCACATCGGCCCCCCTCCAGTCCTCTGGAACTCTCTCCATCTTCACTGAGGTGCTAAAAAACACTGCCAGAGGGGCAGCCAGCACCATGCTCAGTTCCTTTAGGACCCTTGGATGAATCCCATCTGGCCCCATCGTCTTATTCTCCTTTAAAGGACACCTCTGGAAATGAGCTATATGGCTCAGTATGTCTTTCCTGGTAAATCTCTGTTAAATAAATAAATAAGGCTTCCAGTCCCTTCTGGACCCTCTCCACTGAGAATGGACTTGTGTCCACTCCCCCCTCTCCCTAATGCTTACTGCAGCATGCTGGTTGTTCTCCCCAGCCTCTACCATGAAGACCGAGCAGAAGTAATCATTCAGTATTTCCACTTCCTTTTGATCTTCCTTTGTGCAGCACCCCCCCACATGCCTTCCTGATTCTCACCATCCCTCCCCTTTCTTCCTCTTTTCCCCCACGTACCTGAAGAAGGTCTTGTCCCTTTTTTAACCTCCATAGCTATCCTCTCCTCTGTTTGTGTTTTAGCTGCCTCACCCTCCTTCCTGCCTCCCTTTGCTTTTTCCAGATATACCTCCCTGTCTTCATCCTTCTGGATCTCCTTATACTTTCTAAATGCTGTTTTCTTCTCCTTCACTGCCTTTGCCATCTCCTTAGAAAACCATAGTGGCCTCTTCCTCCCCTTGCTCACTTCCTTCAAACAACATGCCTTTGCCTGGGCTATACCCGCCTTAATTTTTCTCCATTCCTCCTCTGCCCGCTCCCCCCAAGGCATTCTCTGACGCAGTTTCCCATTTCTTTAAAATCTGCCCTCCTGAAGTCCAGGACTCTCTGTAGTCCAGGAAAGGGAGGGGAGACACTATTGCTGCCATTTTCAAGGCTTATGGGGAGTCAAACAACACAAAGATAGAGAGCGTGGCAAGGTTAAGCACTGGAGATTTGACAACTTGCTCAGAGTCATGCAGTATGTAACTGAAAGTTGTGGGATTCCTCCTTGGAGCTTCTGGTTTATAGCTTTCCAGTCTAACTCCTAGTCCAAGCCGCTGCCCTGTATCTGTAATGAAGGCTGCCGCTCGAACCATGGTTCAGAAGTCACTGATTTCATTAGATGTAGTAGTCCAGCTCTCCACGAGTAGTGAGCAGACTAAAGCAGACCCATTTTACAAATGCATACCAGAGTCTGAAATGGTTTTTGCACTTTACTTTCTGCTCAGAAGTTCAAGGAACTTGAAACAGAATTGTCAGTAGAAAATAACTGTTTGGGTCACCCAGTCTGAAGGTGTCACTCACACTGAAGTTGTCTGCTTATCCAGGAAACAACTGGTTGGCAAGTATGGTACAGCCCCCACACACACACACACCCATTACCATGTGCCACGGCTCCTCAGCCACTGGACCTGTAGGAACCACTACAGTAATACCAAACACAAGAGGGCTTTATCATGGAATAAGGACCGGTTGGGTAAGTGATGGATTCTTATACTAATGTGGTCTGTAGTCTGTTATAATGTCCTATGTGTCTGGTCTCCTTCCTATTATAAAACAATGAAAACACTGAATATATTATTTAAAAATTTTGTCATGGACTACAGACCAGTTTTCAGTCACTTAGATGGAACATTTCCGGGTCCTCCATTTTGTAACCCTGGGGACGAGTAATTCAGACATTGAATTCATTCAACCCAAAATACACAGCCCTTCTTGCCACACTTGTGGGTGGTGACCCTGTGATGTGGGTTTCTGTCCAATGGCAGCATAGAGAAGACTAAACCCGGTATTCGAACCCAGTCCTCCAGCAGAGAAGGATTTGTACATTAAGCAGTTGTGAGTCCACGTCCCCAGTGAGTTTTAGTGGGGTCAGATGCTACCCCCAATCCTTCTCAGTGGCGGAGCCAGGTTTGGGAGCCAGGGGGTGCCATTCAGTCAATCACGGGCTCAACAATGGGCACTAAACAGTGAATAAAGATGGTGGTGGGGCACCACTACTTACACTGGGGCAGCTAAGAGGGGCGACCGCTCCCCCCTCTAGCTCCGCCACTGATCTTTCTGTTCCCTACCCTAAAGCTTTCTGAACTCAGAACCTTCCTTCAGGGGACACTTGAGAGTTAAGAGCTGCAGGCCTCCACCCAAAGAAAGTGAGTGCATCTGCTCCATAACTCACCCCCTCTCCTCAGACCTGTGGGCGAGACCAGATGTTGCCCCTGAACTCCGGTATTCTGTGGGGCAGCCCACTGGTCATCATCAGTGATGGTAAGCCTGTCTGCAGACAGCACTATCCATGCACAGCGAGCTTGGGTAGTCCTGTCTTTGAAGTTATTCTTTATTCTTTTCTTTAGTTGTACAATCGGATTTGCAACCTTTGAGCCAGAGGCTCATTTACAAAGGTACCTCGTCACAGAGAGGACAACGGTGTTACAATATTACAGTAGGTTGACATACAGATTTACACAGATTTTACACAGTAGTATACAGACATTGTTACATATATTTTGTACATTTCATAAAACAGTAGTTACATAAATACAGATATCTGACGGGGGCAATGAAGGAAACCAGGTGGGGGGGCGGAGGAGGCAGTCTGGAGGACTTTGTCGAAGTGCACTTCATGATATGCGAGCAGCCTGTTAATGACAGGAACAGCAGCGGGTGTTGACAGGTGGTTCCGAAGAGCAGTTTTGAAGGAGGCAATTTTGGGAGTGTTAGTGATGGTTCCCAGGAGAGTGTTAAACCAGGAAGGGGCCCCTGTAGCAAAAGGATCTCTGAGCTAGGGAGGTCCTAGTTCTGGGTACCAGTAGAATGGCCTTGTCCAAGCTGCGGGTGGAGACTGTGGGTGAGGTATGTTGGAGGGAGGCAGGTACCCGGGGAGCCCAAGCAGAATTTTCTTGGCTAGGAGGCCGGTTTGGTGTGGAGACGTTCTTCCAGGTTGAGGAGATTAACAGTGGAATAGAGATGTGTGAGTGAGCCTGGGGGCACTGGTCAGTAGTCTACATGCCTTGTTCATAGTGAGTCTGATCTCATTGAGTGCTGTGTAATCAGCGGCTCCATATACTGGTAGGCCATAATCCACTAGGGACAGTACTGAGGATGTGATGGCCAGTTGGAGAGCATCAAGTGGAAGGCAGTCCCTATGGCGGTATAGGAGGCCAATCCGGGTGTTGGTGGCAGACGCGAGGGCATTAATGTGGGTGTGAAAAGTGAGGGCAGTGTCAAAAGTAATCCCAAGATATTTGTAGGTCTGCATTTGCTCGAGCGGGTGTTGAGTGCTTGGGAGGATAAGGAGGGGGTTATTTCTTGCTTTGTTTTGATGGTGGGAGAAGAGCATCCACTTGGTCTTTTTGATTAATGACAAGTCTGTGCTCCTTGAATCCGCTTTCTGCTTGGTTGAAGGTGTGTTGGAGAGAGTCCTGGAAGGAGGCAGAATTTCGGTGGGAGGTATAAAGAACGGCATCATCTGCATATAGAAGAATTTTGATGGAGCAGGCAGTGGGCAGGGTGTTTAGGTAGAGACTAAAAAGTAGGGGGCCCAAGATGGAGCCCTGGGGGACCCTAGCGTGGACAGAGTGGGTCTCTGAGAGTGTCCCATTGATTCTGACACACTGGGAATGGGCTGATACGTAGCTAGAGCACCAGGCAAGGGGACCAGTAGAGAAGCCGATATGGTAGAGGATGCCAAGTAGGAGGGGATGGCAGACAATGTCAAAGGCCTTTGAGAGGTCAATGAACACTGCTCCAGCAAGGTTGCCAGAGTCAAGAGAGGAGTGCAGAAAGTTGGAGAATTCCAGTAAGGCTGTACCATTGCTATGGTCTGCTCGGAAACCATGCTGCTCTGGGCACAGAACAGCATATTTAGTCAGATACTCAGTGAGCTGTGTAGCCACCACTTTTTCTATGGCTTTGGAGAGTGGAGGAAGGATGGAAATTGGCCGATAGTTGCTGGGGTTGGACCTGTCCCCACCTTTATGAATAGGTGTGACAACAGCCATTTTCCAAACACTGGGAAGTTGACCCAGGCAGAGGGATCAGTTTAGTAAGCTCGTAAGTGGGACTAGGATGTCATCCAGGACCAGTTGTAGTATTTTGGGATCCAAGGAGTCATTGCTTGGGCTGTTGCTGCCTAATGCTTTTAGAAGGAACAGTCTGGCTTCATGGGTAGATATTTTGTGCAAGTAGAACCGGGGACGTTGAAGGACAGGGGGCTGTGAATCGGGAGCTGGGACGAAGAAATTACTGGGAAGGACAGAGCTAAGGTCCGTGCAGGAGGTGTTAAGGCAGTTAGCTATGTTAAGGGGGTCAGTGGTAACAGAACCATCAATAGTAAGCTGGGACATTAGTTAGCATTGCAGTTGAAACCATCAAACTAAGGGGGGACCCCAAAAACAAGATGGGTGAATATGAGCAATGGTGTGACTCCCGCAATAGCAAGTCGGGTGACTCCATTGATGGCAAGTCAAGGGGCGACTCCCCCAAATGCAAGTCAAAGGGGGGACTCTCCAGAATGTGAACTATGGGAAGACTTTCCTGAATATGAGCTGTGGTGTGACTTACCGTATAGCGCCTGAATGCCTTGAATGTCATCAGAATGGAGTTTGAAGCTTCTGTTGTATCCCCTGTAGAAAGGGGCCATGAGGGCACTGGTGTAGCGAGAGTGGCCGAGCCCCAAGGCATGGCCAATCTCGTGGGCTGCAATAATGAGAAGGTTTACACCAGAGTATGTGTCCTCTGTCCAGTTCTCATCGTCATCAAAATGAATAGTCCCTTCTTCTGGGATATCTGCATGAGCCAGGACCCTACCTTAAATAATTGAAAAAGGAAAAAAAAAAAAAACACATTTGGGAAAAATAAAATCAATAGAAAAAAAACATCATGTGCTTTTCCAAAATATTCCCTGTCCCATTCCCATGGATTTAGTGGCCCACTCTCACAGATTAATTGTCCCATTCCCACAGATTCACTGTCCTGTTCTGATGGACTCAAGGTCCCATTCTCCCAGATTCAATGTCCCTCCCCATTCCCATGAACTCATTGGGCTAGATATTCAACGAGGTTGCACTTGTGCAACTGAGTTACATCAGCGCAACCCCAGAACTGTGCCCCGGGGCAATATTCAGAGACGAGATTTGCGCAGCGCAATCCCCAATGTGCCGGGGTGCAAAGATAATGTATGCAGCACAACTCAAGGGGGCGTGCCCATGCATATGTAGCACATCCAGATATTCAGCCCGGAATGTGTGGCGCATATGCTGGCACAACCCTGAGATGCAATGCATACCATGGCTCAAAGTTGAGCCCATAAAAGATGGCTCAAGTGCAGTCCACCTGCTGGTGGCCTGCTGTACTGCAGTGAGCAACACAGCAGCCGCCTACCGAGGGTGACAAACCCCCCAACACCGTGTACAAGCACACACAACGGTAGTCCAGTGGTCCCCCTCTCCTCCCATAGCACCGATCACCATAAAGACTATGTAGAACAGCCCTGGCAGTCTAGCTGCACCCTCCTCCCCATCCGACCCTCCGGTCCCGTTGTATGTAATACCGACATATGCCTGGTGGTCCAGTGGTCTCCCCCAACCCGTGCATCCGATCGCGAACTATATCACGAATAGCCCTGGTAGTCTAGTGGGCCCCCCCTACCCGCCAGTACCTGTGATCACCCGTAGTGATGTCCAAAACAACCCCTTGATGGTCCAGTGGCACCCCCACCCACGGGACCCCCAGCCCCCAGCTCCCCGGTCATCGGCGGGCAACAACCCGCCCGCGACCACCGGCTGCCTGCGAATGACAGCTTACAGTAGGGCGCAACCATTGGTCAACACTGGCAGACCCAGCGGGCTGGGTCTGCTGCCCGCCGATGACCGAGTGGGAGCTGCGGGCTGGGGGTCCCGTGGTGGGGGTGCCACTGGACCATCAAGGGTTGTTTTGACATCACTACGGGTTATCACAGGTACCGGGCGGGTGGGGGGGCCTACTAGACTACTCAGGGCTATTCACAGATAGGTACAGTTCAGCGATCGGATGCAGGGGAAGGTGGGGGGACCTCTGGACCACCAGGCATATGTCGGTATTATATATAACGGGACCGGAGTGTCGGATGTGGAGGAGGGTGCCACTAGACTGCCAGGGCTGTTCTACATAGTCTTTGCAGCGATCGGTACAGGAGAGAGGTGGGACCACTGGACCACCAGGGCATGTAAGGGTGTAGTGCCTCATGGTGATCAGAGGCACAGGCGGGGGGGGCCCACTAGACTACCAGGGCTATTCGTATAGGTACAGTTCAGCGGTCGGATGCAGGGGCAGGTGGGGGGGACCTCTGGACCACCAGGCATATGTCGGTATTATATATAATGGGGACCGGAGGTTCGGGATGGGGAGGAGGGTGCCACTAGACTGCCAGGGCTGTTCTACATAGTCTTTTGCAGCGATCGGTGCTACGGGAGGGGAGGTGGGACCACTGGACCACCAGGGCATGGCAGTGTAGTGCCTCATGGTGATCAGAGGCACAGGCGGGGGGGGCCCACTAGACTACCAGGGCTATTCGTATAGGTACAGTTCAGCGATCAGATGCAGGGGCAGGTGGGGGGGACCTCTGGACCACCAGGCATATGTCGGTATTATATATAACGGGAACCGGAGGGTCGGGATGGGGAGGAGGGTGCCACTAGACTGCCAGGGCTGTTCTACATGGTCTTTTGCAGCGATCGGTGCTACGGAAGGGGAGGTGGGACCACTGGACCACCAGGGCATGGCAGTGTAGTGCCTCATGGTGATCAGAGGCACAGGCGGGGGGGGGCCCACTAGACTACCAGGGCTATTCATATAGGTACAGTTCAGCGATCGGATGCAGGGGCAGGTGGGGGGGACCTCTGGACCACCAGGCATATGTCGGTATTATATATAACGGGGACCAGAGGGTCGGGATGGGGAGGAGGGTGCCACTAGACTGCCAGGGCTGTTCTACATAGTCTTTTGCAGCGATCGGTGCTACGGGAGGGGAGGTGGGACCACTGGACCACCAAGGCATGGCAGTGTAGTGCCTCATGGTGATCAGAGGCACAGGCGGGGGGGGGAACCACTAGACTACCAGGGCTTCTCTAGGGCACATTAACGGTGCTTGGGGTTAGGGGTAGGAGGGGGCCCCAGTAGACCTCCAAGAGTACCGCATGGTGTGCAGGGCACACAGAGCATTTTGCTGGCCAGCCCTGCACAATTCTTGCAGATGGCTCCATGTGTATATTGGTGGCTGAATATCAGGGATTTACATGCAGCATATCTCTGTTGCACTGGCGCAATTCCCATTCCTGGTGGTCAGCCCTGTCTGGGGGGATGCACCAGCGCATTGTATGTGCCCATTACCTGATATATTCAGAAGAGATGCGCCATGGTTCATCTCTTTTGAATATATCCCTTAGTTGCTCCAGCAATCTGTACAATAGCAGTATGACTTCCTCCCGCCTACTTCTGATCCCCCAGGCAGTGCAGCCCAGCATTCTGTTGGCTTCCTGCAGTGTGAGGAGTGCTTTAGGTCAGTAGTGCTCACCCCCCCCAAAGCCTGTCTTTCTCTTCCTTGACTTTGGTTACCAGGACCCCTCCCAGGCTGTGCTCCATCCTTGGGTTCTTGGCTCCAGTGTACTTGACCTTGCAGTTCTTTGCATCGAACCAGAGCTGCCACATTCCTGAGCACCTCTTGAGGATAGATCTTCCTTTATGTTTTGTATCCCTTCTGCTGTATCCATCCTCCCACAGAGCTTGTTGTTGTCTGCGAACAAGCAAATCTTGCCATTCATGCCTTCTCCAATGTCGTTAAGGCATAAAATGACAAGAAAAGTTCCTGGGCTCTGATTGGTCAGTGCTGACCTTCAGCAGTGACGTCATCCCAGCACAACATCTCGCCTATTCAAAAAGCAACACAAAATGTACTTTTTCACCTTCTTTCTTTTTTTTTTTTTAAGCCAATTTATAATGGCAGTAATGCACTCCAGGGCACGTGTTGTGGGGATAATGTCACTTCTCGGGTGTTGGACACACTCATCCTACGGCCTCTTGCGTAACCCCTGAGGTGCCTGCTCAAGAACTGAGCTGTGTGGGACCCCATTGGTGATTTTGTTAAAATCTGAGAGCTCCCCCCACCATCCTCTGGGTCCTGTCTTTCAGCCAGCCTCTACCCATCCAGAGAGTTTTTCCCCTACTCCAAGATCCTCCAGTTTTCTGATCATTCTCCCATGGGGCATAGAGTCAAAGGCCTTCTGTTTAATTTCTTTTAAATTTTTGCCCTTGAAAAACATTAAAACCACTGAAGAAATTTTACCTCAGAAGTGATGCGTGTGATGTGTACCTGATTGTAATTTTTCTAAGCAAACTGGCAGAAGGAGGGGATTGTCCGAATTCTGAACCAGAATATTCACATGCATCTTTGAAACCTTTCACTTAATAAAGCTGAGTTAAAAAAATAAAGAAAAACATTAAAACCACCACTGCTATTTGCAGAGCACAGTCAGTACCAATTATTTCCGGTGCTGGAGTTCAGTTTTGTATGACACATCATACAAAAATGTTTTTGTCTGTGCTGTATTCTAACTCCTTAGTGTAGTGAAGTACGCCTTATTAGTTCTTTGCTTATATATAACTCCTTATTCCCCTTGATCCAATTATACATCACGCTATTGAAGTGAACTGCATACTTTATTATTAATAATGTTTTAAACCCGTTAATGTACTGTAGACCAAGGTTTTTGTACCCGTTTGTCAAAAGTGTGGAAATGTATCCGCTCATAGAAACATAGAGTTTGACGGCAGATAAGGATGGCTTGGCCCACCTAGTCTGCTCATTTCCCTATCTATTGGATAAGCTGCAGATCCTAGTTAACCAACAGCCTACTTCTTCCTACCCCCCACCAGAATTGCCTTATGTCTGTCCCATGCATTCTTGAATTCCCCCACTGTTTTTGACCCCATGACCTCCTCAGGAAGGCTGTTCCATGTGTCCACCACCCTCTGTGTGAAAAAATACTTCCTCACATTGCCCCTGATCCATCCCCCCTCTATCTTCAAATTGTGTCCCCTTGTTTGTGTTGTAAGTTTACATTCCAGTTCCACACCTTCCTTTAAAGTTTACCTCTATAGCTTTTCATATATTTTTTTTATATAGGTTTTTCTCCCATCGGGGCTTCAGGCAGGCTGCAGTCCTTTCTCAGAGAATCTCAAGTCACCCTGCATTGGCTTCAGGGCTTCATTAAGCTTGCCATGGTGCCCCATTTTCTGTTTTCTCCCCATCCTCCCAGAGCAGTGGTGAACACAGGTGAGTGCACGTATGTGGAGGCGCATACGCTTCTCCTGGAAACCACACTCCTTCCAGCCTCCTGACGTAAGTCCTCCTGACTTCCTGTGAGCTTGCATCCAGCCTCCACTGGGTGTCAGTTGAGAGCGAGGTGGCTAACCTCCCCGATCTGGGAGAGGAGCCCAGCAGCCGCTACAGTCCTCTCCCAGCCCCCTCCCCACTGACCCCTGGTGGCCCAAGCTTGCCTCCGAACACTGGTCATTGGTGTGGTGCGAGGTATAGCATCCAGTGCTTCAATCCTCAGCACCACCAGACCGGTGCTAGTTTTTCATTTTCAGAAATCTGTATTGATGTTTCTGGAGGAATCCTCCTAGCTTTAATTGCACGAAATATAATTGGATCAAGGGGAATAATGAGATGTGTATAAGCAATGAATTAGCAATGCATACCTCACTATACCAAGGAAATAATAGAATACAGCATAGAGAAAAACACTGTTGTAAGACATGTGTCATAGAAAACTGAACTCCAGCACCAAAGATAATTGGTACTGACTGTGCACTGCAAATAGAAGTGGTGGTTTTAATGTTTTCCTGGGCAATAATTAAACAAAAAGGAAATATACTGTTATAGAAGATGTGTGATGCAAACATGTAGTAATTGATAGGTGATTATTATACAAGCCTATTAACAAGCCAGTGCGGCGAAGCGTTGGACCAGGGCTTTGGCACCATGCATCTTATGGAATAAAGTAAATTGACTGGAGAGAGAGACACGACTGTGTGGCTGTGCTCCATATGGGACTTTTTGTGGTTTGCTAGAAGTGAGTTTGTCTACCAGCCCCAGACTAAAAATAAATTTAAATATCCTGGGAGGAGTACCCATTCAGAACCCCCCGTTGCAGTGAAACTCTCTGGCACCATGTCTGGAGCCATTTGGAACTGTCGTGCACCGTCAAATATTGCTTGGTGCCATGTGCCCTGAGACATTGATGCAACTGGACCTTGGCACTAAACTGAGACTGTGGTGAGGGAGGAGTTAAAATCAGACTGGACAAGACCACCCGATGGCTGAGCTGCTGTGCTGATGACCCGGGTTTGAAAGCAAGCTGGGGAAGGGGTGTGTGTGTGTGTTGGGAGGGCGGGCAAGCCGAGACAACTGCCACTTGGCAATGCGTCTCAGCTAGAGAGGGTTGTCTGTGGATTCTGCCAACACAGTGACTTCTACAGTGGGCCAAGGAGCTTTCTCCTGTCACTGAACAGGCGGTGGCTGTGAGAGTCCATTAGAGGCATCACCCCTGCCAGGGGAGGAGAGAAACCCAGTAGCCATCTAAAGTGGCTGGTTTCAGCCTGATGAGGGTATATCCCTGTGAACAGGATAAGTCAGTGCGGATGAGCTACTGGCTGAAGAAGTAAAAAGCTATGCGAGAAAAAATCAGACCGGACAAGCTGCTGAAATGAGACAGGACTAGCTGCTGAAATCATTAACTGTTTCTGCTTTGAGTCAGTGGAAGTTAAAAACAAACACAAACAGAATATATCAGAGTGATACCTGGTCCATCAAAAGGCTGTGCACAGTTGTGATGCTTCCTTTTAAAAGAGAGCCGGATATCAGCCCATCCAGATTGAACCTCCTGGAATGTGAGACTGCTAACGTCACTCCAGTACTTGAAGGCGGTGGCAATGGCTGATTTAACTGTGCTGACTGACATTTCTGGGGTGAAGTTATTAATGACGTAGGTTAAGTTCTTCTTTTTCCAACGACCTGTTAGAGTGAATTAAAAATGAAAACCTTTTTTTTTTTTCTCCCGGTTTTGCTTGAGGGAGGCTTGATATGAAATCCTTGTCATGAGTATCCAACCTGAGCCAACTACAGTAACCCCCAACTGCACAGCTCATTCCTGTAACACCGTCTCTAGTGGAAGGCTTCAATCAAGGCTGGCAGTAGAGCCTAGATGTTAGTGACAAGCTGTGAATGAGCTGGTGCTTCCAGCAGGCCTGGGGTTGATTCCCACAACCTCCACTTACATACTGTGTGACCCTGTGCAAGTCACTAAACCGCCCTGTGCTCCCGGGTCACCCCTGAAAACAGGTATTGGGCTTAGTGGGCCTCACCCAGTTGCCAAAGTATAATGATGATCAGCTCCCAGTCCTACCAGTGATACCTCCAGACATGATATCAAGGATGTCATTCGGACGCCCGCACCAGCTGTTGGTTGCACTAGGCAGCAGGGCATGGCGCCACGCTGTAATTCTGTGCAAGTCGCTGAGCAGCATTGAACAGCTCCATGACCATGTGGCAATCTTTATTTTTTTATTTTTATTGCATTTAAAAACATTGCATACAACGCTGATTATACACAAGAAAACATGCGACCTCATTGTAAAGCAGCTCACCAGGACTTAATCCAGGCCCATTTAAGATCCATTCTTAGTGTTACCACTGGAGGGGTTGTGTAACAGTAGTAAAATGATGGTGGCCCACTGCACAGTGACACCACAACAGCGAAACCCAGAAAAAGACCTTTACAGCAAAAGTCACCGCAGTGGTCCGGGTTTCACTGATGCAGCATCTCCTGGTGTTCTGCCCTTCCCAAAACAACTCTGACCTGGAGATGATAATTGCGGGGTAAAACATTTTTCTGGACGGCACAATACACATGTCTGCATTGTGCCGTCGCTGTGGGGATGTTGGCAGATTTGCTGTCAATGAACTGTGGTGCTTCCATAAAATGAGCAACTAAATATATTGTACCATAAGGAGTGCTGTTGCATGAATCTATTCCAATATGCAGTTCATCTAGTGAAAAAAAGATCCGCAGGCCTACTGAGACGCACAGATTAACCAGTCCAAGAACGTGAACCCATTCAGGGCTTCTCGGCAAGCTCCATTATATAATGGCAAGAAAGAATCCTGGACTCTGATTGGACAGCGTATGCCTGCGAAAGTGATATTATTACACAATAACAGCACTGTATTGATGATCTCCTTTAGTCTTTGCTTTTTTGTTAGGAAACAAAGTTATACTGCCTCACTAAAAATCTACTAAAAACATTACATTTTTTTTATTTTCTATAACATCGAGCCATTGTATAATTGCAATAAGGCACTGCAAGGTGTGTGTTATTGTGTTATAACGTCACTCCTGGGGTGGTGGAAGCACTCAGCTTTGCCTCGTGCTTCAACCCACCCCAGGAGTGATGTTATTACACGATAACACACACCTTGTCGTGCCTTATTGCTTAATTAATCTACAAACTGTGGAAATATAAACAAATTTGCGGCAATACCTGTGAAACCATTGTAGCATAGTTACTTATTGCAACAACCAATAACTATTCAAACGGAGCAGAGAGAAGGTTAAAACCGTGACTGAGCAGCAAAGGATTTCCCACTCAAGGACCAAAAATAAAAACAGATCAAAATATGCTCAGCATGTGGGGACAGGCTGTTTTTTTGACAACTGTGTCAGAGGGCAGCTACTCCTGCTACATAGATTCTTGTATGTCCTGGTTTAACAGCCCCTACGCCATCTTGGCCACGTGGCAAGCTCTTTGTGCATATATAATGCCAGACCCTTGCCATCGCTGATTGCCACTGGGGTCGCTATAGTCACAGACAGGCATTCAACATTTTCATACACAAGGGATCAGTGTGCAAATATATGGAACTTAAACAGAACAGAGAAAGAAATAAGTGCCTTAGCTGGGATTCAAACCCAGGCAGCTGAGAATACTGTTCCAGTTGCACTACCAGCTGCACCACCAAGGCAGCTAGAAAACTGGGACTCCCAGAAGCACATTACTCTTTCTCTAATGCACAAGCCGGTGCTGTACAGAAAATAATTTTTTTTATACACAAGGGTGAGATGTGCACATATGTGGTGCAGTAACACTTGTGCCATGGTCCGAGGGGTAATGCGGTACACCTTCACAGCTGGCACCGCATACCTCAGTCCAACTGCTTCAGGGAAGCAGCCACCTCTCTATATATTTTCCTAGGTTGTCCTCCTCACTTCCTTCCAGGACACCAAAGATTTGGATATTTGCCAAACACACCATGTCCTCTAACTGTCTGAGTCATGACCAGCTGCTCCTTCAAAGTTGTGGTCACGAAAGTCATGGCTTTACTAGCTGCATTCTCTGCGTTGCGGCTTTTCCTAACACTCCATCCAACTGTGAATCAACTCGGCAAGCTTGCTAGACTATTGGTCCAGTTTATTACTGAACAGCTTAACAGACAGCGTCAGTTCATGAACTGCCTTCTGCCGATAGTTGAGCATGGCAGGCATTTCTTCTCCTTTTCTCCCCAGCGGTGGTGGCTGGCCTGGATTTGTGGATTAACTCACTGCAGGAACATCCAATTTTGCAGCATTACAAGGTCTCGCCATGATAAATCTTACCATCAGGAACTGCTAGATGTATTTCCCATCGAACTGTCAACTTTTTAACTTCAGTAGATTACTTGTTTCGATTAAACAAATTAGTGCTCAGTAGAGTTGGAGCTCACAGAGAAATGTGCTTCTCGCTGGACTGTTGGCTTTGTCCCCCTTCACTTGGCAAGTCTGTGTGAGTCACCATGCAGAGCCATGCAACAGCATTATAAAATATGAGGTGGCGCATTTCTGTGTGTATCACTTAGCAGCACAATATAGTGTCATGCTGCAGTTCCATGTGAGTCACCAAGCAGCACAGTATAGTGCCTTGCAGCAGTTCTGTGTGAGTTGCTAAGCACCACAGTATAGTGCCTTGCAGCAGTTCCGTATGAGTCACCAAGCAGCACAGTATAGTGCCTTGCAGCAGTTCCGTGTGAGTCACCAAGCAGCACAGTATAGTGCCTTGCAGCAGTTCTGTGTGAGTTGCTAAGCACCACAGTATAGTGCTTTGCAGCAGTTCCGTGTGAGTCACCAAGCAGCACAGTATAGTGCCCTGCAGCAGTTCCGTGTGAGTCACCAAGCAGCACAGTATAGTGCCCTGCAGCAGTTCCGTGTGAGTCACCAAGCAGCACAATATAGTGCCCTACAGCAGTTCCGTGTGAGTCACCAAGCAGCACAGTATAGTGCCTTGCAGCAGTTCCGTATGAGTCACCAAGCAGCACAGTATAATGCCTTGCAGCAGTTCTGTGTGAGTTGCTAAGCAGCACTGGATATTTGCCATGCTGTAGTTCTGTGTGAGTTGCTAAGCAGCATGACACAGTGCCAAGTTAGAGTTCTGTGCAAATCGCTAAGCAGCATGGTATAACACCATGTTGCAATTCTGTATGAGTCACTAAGCAGCACCATGCTACAGTTCTGTGTGAGTCGCTAAGCAGCGCAGTATAGGCCATGCTGCAGTTCTGTGCGAGTCGCTAAGCAGCACAGTATAAGCCATGCTGCAGTTCTGTGCGAGTCGCTAAGCAACGATATAGGCCATGCTGCAGTTCTGTGCGAGTCGCTAAGCAGCACAGTATAAGCCATGCTGCAGTTCTGTGAGAGTTGCTAAGCAGCACAGTATAAGCCATGCTGCAGTTCTGTGTGAGTTGCTAAGCAGCACAGCATCATGCTGCAGTTCTGTGCGAGTCACTAAGCAGTATGCTATAGCACTATGCTACAATTCTGTGTGTGTTACTAAGCAGCACAGTATAGCGCCATGCTGCAGTTCTGTGGGAGTCACTAAGCAGCTCGGTAAAGTGCCATGCTGTAGTTCTGTGTGAGCTGCCAAGCAGCATGGTATAGCAACATGCTGCAGTTCTCTGTTAGTCAATAAGCAGCATGGTAAAGCGCCATGCTGCAGTTCTGTCAGTCAATAAGCAACATGGTATAGTGCCACACTGCAGTTCTATGTCAGTCAATAAGCAGCATGGTAAAGCGCCATGCTGCAGTTCTGTCAGTCAATAAGCAGCATGGTATAGTGCCACACTGCAGTTCTATGTCAGTCAATAAGCAGCATGGTAAAGCGCCATGCTGCAGTTCTGTCAGTCAATAAGCAGCATGGTATAGTGCCACACTGCAGTTCTATGTCAGTCAATAAGCAGCATGGTAAAGCGCCATGCTGCAGTTCTGTCAGTCAATAAGCAGCACGGTATAGTGCCATGCTGCAGTTCTATGTCAGTCAATAAGTAACATGGTATAGCGCCATGCTACAGTTCTGTCAGTCAATAAGCGGCACAGTATAGTGCCATGCTGCAGTTCTATGTTAGTCAATAAACAACATGGTATAGCACCATGCTGCAGTTCTATGTCGGTCAATAAGCAGCATGGTATAGTGCCTTGCTGCAGTTCTATGTCAGTCAATAAGCAGCATGGTATAGCGCCATGCTACAGTTCTGTCAGTCAATAAGCGGCACAGTATAGTGCCATGCTGCAGTTCTATGTTAGTCAATAAGCAACATGGTATAGCGCCATGCTGCAGTTCTATGTCAGTCAATAAGCAGCATGGCAAAGTGCCATGCTACAGTTCTGTCAGTCAATAAGCAGCATAGTATAGTGCCATGCTGCAGTTCTATGTCGGTCAATAAGCAACATGGTATAGCGCCATGCTGCAGTTCTATGTCAGTCAATAAGCAGCATGGTATAGGCCATGCTGCAGTTCTTGTCAGTCAATAAGCAGCATAGTATAGTGCCATGCTGCAGTTCTATGTCAGTCAATAAGCAGCACAGTATAGTGCCATGCTGCAGTTCTATGTTAGTCAATAAGCAGCATGGTATAGCGCCATGCTGCAGTTCTATGTCAGTCAATAAGCAGCATGGTAAAGCGCCATGCTACAGTTCTGTCAGTCAATAAGCAGCATAGTATAGTGCCATGCTGCAGTTCTATGTCAGTCAATAAGCAGCCTGGTATAGCGCCATGCTGCAGTTCTATGTCATTCAATAAGCAGCATGGTATAGCGCCATGCTACAGTTCTGTCAGTCAATAAGCAGCACAGTATAGTGCCATGCTGCAGTTCTATGTTAGTCAATAAGCAACATGATATAGCGCCATGCTGCAGTTCTATGTCAGTAAATAAGCAACATGGTATAGTGCCATGCTGCAGTTCTGTGTCAGTCGATAAGCAGCATGGTATAGCGCCATGCTGCAGTTCTGTGTCAGTCGATAAGCAGCATGGTATAGCGCCATGCTGCACTTCTATGTCAGTCGATAAGCAGCATGGTATAGCGCCATGCTGCAGTTCTATGTCAGTCGATAAGCAGCATGGTATAGCGCCATGCTGCAGTTCTATGTCAGTCGATAAGCAGCACGGTATAGCGCCACGCTGCAGTTCTATGTCAGTCGATAAGCAGCACGGTATAGCGCCACGCTGCAGTTCTATGTCAGTCGATAAGCAGCACGGTATAGCGCCACGCTGCAGTTCTATGTCAGTCGATAAGCAGCACGGTATAGCGCCACGCTGCAGTTCTATGTCAGTCGATAAGCAGCACGGTATAGCGCCATGCTGCAGTTCCATGTCAGTCAATAAGCAGCATGGTTAAGCGCCATGCTGCAGTTCTGTCAGTCAGTAAGCAGCACAGTATAGTGCCATGCTGCAGTTCTATGTCAGTCAATAAGCAACATGGTATAGCATCATGCTGCAGTTCTATGTCAGTCGATAAGCAGCACGGTATAGCGCCATGCTGCAGTTCTATGTCAGTCAATAAGCAACATGGTATAGTACCACGCTGCAGTTCTATGTCAGTCAATAAGCAACATGGTATAGCGCCATGCTACAGTTCTGTCAGTCAGTAAGCAGCACAGTATAGTGCCATGCTGCAGTTCTATGTTAGTCAATAAGCAACATGATATAGCGCCATGCTGCAGTTCTATGTCAGTCAATAAGCAGCACGGTATAGCACCATGCTGCAGTTCTGTCAGTCAGTAAGCAGCACAGTATAGTGCCATGCTGCAGTTCTATGTCAGTCAATAAGCAGCATGGTAAAGCGCCATGCTGCAGTTCTGTCAATCAGTAAGCAGCACAGTATAGTCCCATGCTGCAGTTCTATGTCAGTTGATAAGCAACATAGTAAATCGCCATGCTGCAGTTCTGTGTCTGTCGCTAAGCAGCATGGTATAGTGCCATGCTGCGGTTCTGTGTGAGTCAATAAGCAGCACAGTATAGCGCCATGCTGCAGTTCTGTATGTGTCGCTAAACAGCACAGTATAGCACCATGCAGCACTTCTGTGCACGTCTCCGAGGAGCAGGACACAGCACCATGCCGTAGTTCTGTATGAGTCTCCAAGGAGCAAGACATAGCACCATGCTGTAGTTCTGTGCAAGTTGCTAAGCAGCATGGCACAGCACCACACTACAGTTCTGTGTGAATCACTAAGCAGCACGGTGTAGCGCCATGCTGCAGTTCTGTGTAGTCGCTAAGCAGCATGGTATAGCACCATGCTACAATTCTGTGTGAGTTACTAAGCAGCACATTATAGCGCCATGCTGCAGTTCTGTGGGAGTCGCTAAGCAGCACAGTATTGCACCATGCTGCAGTTCTGTGTGAGTTACTAAGCAGCACAGTATAGCGCCATGCTGCAGTTCTGTGCAAGTTGCTAAGCAGCTCAGTAAAGTGCCATGCTGCAGTTCTGTGTCAGTCAATAAGCAGCACGGTGTAGCGCCATGCTGCAGTTCTGTGTAGTCGCTAAGCAGCATGGTATAGCACCATGCTACAATTCTGTGCGAGTTACTAAGCAGCACATTATAGCGCCATGCTGCAGTTCTGTGGGAGTCGCTAAGCAGCACAGTATTGCACCATGCTGCAGTTCTGTGCGAGTTACTAAGCAGCACAGTATAGCGCCATGCTGCAGTTCTGTGCAAGTTGCTAAGCAGCTCGGTAAAGTACCATGCTGCAGTTCTGTGTCAGTCAATAAGCAGCACGGTATAGCACCATGCTGCAGTTCTGTGTGAGTCACTAAGCAGCATGGTATAGTGCCATGCTGCGGTTCTGTGTCAATCAATAAGCAGCACAGTATAGCGCCATGCTGTAGTTCAGTGCAAGTCGCTAAGCAGCACGGTATAGCACCATGCTGCACTTCTACACGAGTCTCCAAAGAGCATGACGTAGCACCATGCTGCACTTCTCTGTGAGTCTCCGATGAGCAGGACACAGCGCCATGCTGCAGTTCTGTACGAGTCTCCAAGCAGCACGATGTAGCACCATGATGCAGTTCTGTGTGAATCACTGAACCTCACATTCTGCATTTACTACCTGGTGCCTTTGCAGTCAGGGTGATGTCAGTCCTGCTACTGTCTGTCTTTGCTCCCTGCACTGTTGCGCACTTGTATCTTATTTACATTATCACTGATCTTTATGTTGTTTAGCCCTGAATACCCTGCCTGTAAACTGTGACTGTGCACTATTCATTTTCACTCTATTCTACTGTATGGGCTGGATATTCAAAAGGGTTGCGCACGGTGCAACAGGGTTGCACCGTGCGCAACCCACCAATGCGCTCTGGCGCGATATTCAAAGGGGCATGTTGCACTGCGCAACCCCTGATGCACCAGGGTGCATTGGTAATATATGCGGCGCAAGTGCAAGGGGTGTGCCCATGCATATGCAGCACATCCCGATATTCAGCCCGGGATGTGCGGTGCAGATGCTGGCAGAACCCCACCTTGCACTGCTCAGGGGGGTGCAAAGTTGTGCCTGGTATAACCAGAAACAAGTCCTGGCCACCCACAGGCAAGCTGCCATATTGCAAGGTGCAATACGGCAGCTGCCTGCTGTGGGTGGCCACCCGTCCACCCAGGACACAGTCCACATGCCCTGTGCCCAGGGAGCGTTGGGCCCCCCCCCACCTGTTTGCGGGCATAGGTTACCTACAGACTTGGTGGTCCAGTGGACTGCTGTCCATGGCCTGATCGAGGGCATAAGCATATGCAATCCCTGGTGGTCCAGTGGACCGCTTTCCAATGCCTGATTGCGGGCGTAGGTGCTGCATATCCCTGGTGGTCCAGTGGAACCCCCCCAGTGCCCGATCATGGGCAGAATTAATGAAGGACACCCTGGTGGTTCAGTGGTACCCCCTCCCCTCCCACCCACTGAGGACCCGCCACCCTGCACCCCCAGTCAGTGGTGGCGGCAACACTCACCCAGAGCAGCCCGGCGCTTCGCTGACTGACAGCGCATAGTAGGATCAGTACATTTATTGGTCTATTGGCGCGGACTAATGGGCATGCAGACCATATTGTACTATTATGTGCCTGATATGTGAATGAACACCTTCATTCACATATCAGGCCTGTGTAATACAGTATGTTCTGCATGCCCATTGGCCCGTGCTGTGGACCAATAGGCATATAGACCTTACTGTATGTTGTCAGTTAGCGGGCGGCTGAGTGGCTTGTGGGCGGTGTGCTGCCACCTGCCGCTGACTGGGGGGGTGCAGGGTGGCGTGGGCCTCAGTGGGCAGGCGGGGAGGGGGTACCACAGGACCACCAGGGTGTCCTTTGTTAATTCCACACATGATCGGGCACTGGGGGTGGTTTCTCTGGACCACTAGGGATATGTAGCACCTACGCCCGCGATTGGGCATTGGAAAGCGGTCCACTGGACCACCAGGGATTGCATATGCTTATGCCCGTGATCGGGTGATGGACAGCGGTCCACTGGACCACCAAGGATATAACATGGTTATGCCCACGATCGGGCGTACGGGAGCAGGGTCCGCCATGGAGCTGCAGAGCATCAGTCCCCAATGGCTGCAGCCTGGCAGGGTGCCAGGTGCAAGTCGCCGGGGATCGGTGCATCGCATGCAAATGGGACCACAATGACATGCAAATGGCCCCATTTGTGCCTTGCATGCATAATGGCCCCATTTGTATACCCACCACTGAATACTGAGGTTCCTGCACATAGCGCAACCGCACTTGCGCTGGCACATCCCCCTGCTCCCCTTCTGCCACTTGTGCTGCTGCAGTGCCACTGCGCCATGCGCAGTACGTGTGCCCTCAGTGCCATATTCAACGGTGCCGAGCCATGGCGCAGCACTGTTGAATATCACCTGGTCCATGCCCTGGCACAGCCCAGTTGCGCTGCGCCCAGGCTTGTGCCCCTGCCTGGCGCAGTCTGAATATCCCACCCTATGTATTTTTACTGAACTTGTTTGTGTTACCACCGCACCTTACTTGATATGTGTTCACTTACACATCATGTACTGTATCCTTCCCTTCCCTCGTCCCCCCAGGACGCATCTGGAAACAAGCTGTTACAAGGTCAGTGTGCCTCTCCTGGTGAAACTTTTGAAATTAATAAAAGAGCTTTTTGAATGGTGATGACATATGCATTGTGATTTAATTACGGGGACTCCTTCCTCTTTGTACTAAGAACTACTCTGTACAGCCACAAAAGGTTTTGACGCAAGTTTTACGTAGTCACCCTTACAACTCAGAACAGGGCCCCAGTTTTGGAGTATCGGGTAAGGGAGTGGAAATGGCCTGGAACTGCGGTCAAATATATTGTAAATGAAATTTAGCATCAGTAGTAAAGTCCATGCAAACACAAAAATTCTGCATCACAATGCAAGCTCAGTGGCTGCAACAGAAGAATTCCAGGGACTGGAACAACAATTAAATAGGGAAGAGGTTGTTTCTGACCTAAAAGGAGATATTTCAGGGATTTCTGGTTGAAGGGGTCTTCGACTCCACATCGGGGCTGCTTCATCATTGCTAGTGTGTCTTCATCTAAAACTCCTGTTACAGGCAGATGGGAGGCCACTTGGAAGGCCCTGAGGAAAGAGGAAAATGGAGGGTTAATTTACTTAAAGGGAAAAATTCATGTACAGTGGCTGACATAGTTTGAAACCCCTTGAAAAGCTCTTTCAAACTAGGCTTCGGGCTAACCCATGGGTGGCAGAAGGGTATGAAAAGTGGTAGGGCCAAAATAGTAATGTAAGGAATTAATTCAACCCCCTCCCCGTGCATTCACTTACTACAGCCCTATGTTTTTCCTCCACCCTCACTGTTTGTAGAACATTGTGATCTCATCTAGGAACATGCTGTGCTTAACTCAATCTACTCAGACTCATTACTTGTGTGGTAAGCAGGAGCCAGGGTTCCAACCCAGGTAAAAGGCACCAGCATACCTCTCGACTGCTATGAATTTCGCTCAGCACAATAATTGTCACTCTTATAGTTACCCTTGCTCCGCAAAGGTTTACAAATATTCCTCATAATGTTAGAGCTGTTTCTGGAGACAGAAACTAGTAAAACACGGAACTAACTTGATAGAATCATTCCTTAACAATCACATGGGGCCCCGGTATTCTAGGATGTATTATTCTTTAAAATAAGAAAATGCTACACATTCTGGCCATTTGCCCTGAAACTGGAAGATCACTGCTGGGAATTTTAATGCTGAAAGGTTGAGAGGTATTGGCTGTAGTGTCATCCTTAGCACTACCCAGGCTGCCAGAGAAAGAGACAGTGGTCTCCCTAAGAATGAGCTTTGCTAATCCATATAACCTCATGACTCATGAGAAGCAATATCAGTTTAAATTCCTGGAGATTGAACCAGGTGTTTGCCAAACTGCACTGATGCCAGTAGCACAGCACAGACTTCAGATTAACCTTTGTTCTGAGGTTTAGCGCTGCCAGGTTGGCCTCTGGCCAAAGCAGCTGTTGATACGTATCGGAAATGACAGGACTGAAGGCACCTGCTCCCCCGCCACCAGATTTTGACCAGGTCTGTTATTAACATTTTTAAAAACAGGGAGATGAAAAGAGTTTATGCGTTAAAGTGAGCTGCTGCTTACAGGAAATGAAGCTCTAAAAAGCCTTTTATGTAGCCAGAAGATTAAAGAACAGCTATAAAGTTAGGGAACTATTCTGTGGCTAACCTGTTACTTCATTTTCTCCATGTACATTTTCATCCCTGTTCATTCCTATGTCTTCCACCCCAAGACCTGCAGACATCCAGCCCCGACCTCCACTAACCTGATCACATCTGTGGCGTTTCCCTCCATGGCTTCACCCCCGTGGCAGGCAGGTGACAAGCTCCATGGTTTCACACATATCCCTCCACGGCAAAGCTTTGGCAGGCAGGCGGCAAGCTACATGGACTAACACCCTCCTGCCCCATCCCATGGCAGATTTTATGGCTTCACACCCTCCCACCCCCATTGCAGGGTGGTGGCAGGCAGGCGCAGGCTCCTTCGGTTCACCCCCAGTGGCACTGTGGTGGCAGGCAGGCGATGGGCTCCATGGCTTAATCCCCCACCCCATTAGGACAGTGCAGGAAGTCTCCATGCCCCCACCCCATGGCAGGTGGCAGGCACTTGGCTTCCTCTTTGGCAGGAGTGGTGGCAGGCACACAGTGGTGATGGGCTCGGCTTCATTCCCTCTGTGGGAGGGCAGCAGCAGGCTCCTTGGCTTACACACACACACACACACACACACACACACACCCTGTGGCAGGGCAGTAGCAGGCTCCATGGCTTCACACACACACACACACACACACCCTGTGGCAGGGCAGTAGCAGGCTCCATGGCTACACACACACACACACACACCCTGTGGCAGGGCAGTAGCAGGTTCCATGGCTACACACACACACACACACACACACACCCTGTGGCAGGGCAGTAGCAGGCTCCATGGCTTCACACACACACACACACACCCTGTGGCAGGGCAGTAGCAGGCTCTATGGCTCACACACACACACACACACACACACACACACACACACACCCCTGTGGCAGGGCAGTAGCAGGTTCCATGGCTACACACACACACCCTGTGGCAGGGCAGTAGCAGGCTCCATGGCTACACACACACACACACACTCTGTGGCAGGGCAGTAGCAGGCTCCATGGCTTCACACACACACACACACCCTGTGGCAGGGCAGTAGCAGGTTCCATGGCTTCACACACACACACACACACACACCCTGTGGCAGGGCAGTAGCAGGTTCCATGGCTACACACACACACCCTGTGGCAGGGCAGTAGCAGGTTCCATGGCTACACACACACACACACACCCTGTGGCAGGGCAGTAGCAGGCTCCATGGCTTCACACACACACACACACACACACACACACACACACACCCTGTGGCAGGGCAGTAGCAGGTTCCATGGCTACACACACACACCCTGTGGCAGGGCAGTAGCAGGCTCCATGGACACACACACACACACACCCTGTGGCAGGGCAGTAGCAGGCTCCATGGCTTCACACACACACACACACCCTGTGGCAGGGCAGTAGCAGGTTCCATGGCTACACACACACACACACACACTCTGTGGCAGGGCAGTAGCAGGCTCCATGGCTTCACACACACACACACACACACACACCCTGTGGCAGGGCAGTAGCAGGTCCCATGGCTTCCACACACACACACACACACACACCCTGTGGCAGGGCAGCAGCAGGTTCCATGGACACACACACACACACACACACACACACACACCCTGTGGCAGGGCAGTAGCAGGCTCCATGGCTTCACACACACACACACACCCTGTGGAAGGGCAGCAGCAAGCTCCATAGCTTCACACACACACACACACACACACACACACCCTGTGGCAGGGCAGTAGCAGGCTCCATGGCTTCACACACACACACACACACCCTGTGGCAGGGCAGTAGCAGGCTCCATGGCTTCACACACACACACACACCCTGTGGCAGGGCAGTAGCAGGCTCCATGGCTTCACACACACACACACCCTGTGGCAGGGCAGCAGCAGGCTCCATGGCTTCACACACACAAACACACATACACACACACACACCCTGTGGCAGGGCAGTAGCAGGCTCCATGGCTTCACACACACACACACACACACACACACACACTCTGTGGCAGGGCAGCAGCAGGCTCCATGGCTACACACACACACACACACACACCCTGTGGCAGGGCAGTAGCAGGCTCCATGGCTTCACACACACACACACACACACACACACACACCCCCCCTGTGGCAGGGCAGCAGGAGGTTTCTTGGCTACACACACGCGCACACACACACACACACACATACACACACCCTGTGGCAGGGCAGCAGCAGGTTTCTTGGCTACACACGCACATACCATGGTAGGCAAACGGCAGGCTCCTTAGCTTCACCCCCACTTCACCATGGCAGGCTCTATGGCTTCACCACCTCTGGGGGCAGGGCGATGGCAGGCTCCATGGTGTAGGGCGTAGGCATACAGCCTGTGTGTACTGGAAACATCATTTAGATGGAGGCCATTTTTTTTTACCTCCCCTTTATGCATTATCCCTCCACCCCTGGTCCTCCGATAGCGTGTCGGGAGAACAATGGCCATGCATGCCACCGAAAGCAGTGCACAGGTCAGGCCCTCAGGTCACCATGGTGGCTGACATGGACGTCCTTCCTCCAGAGGCTGGGTTGCACTGCACCCAGAAGCCTTTTCTCCGTTCTAGCCACCCACTTCCTCTCCCCCCCCCCCCAACAGCAAGTTCCCTTTTGAACCTAGATCACCAGCAGCAGCACAACAACATTTTGCTGGGCCATTGAGTGTGTGCCATCTTGCAAGTTTATCTTATATGTACGTTCCTTGATAAAGTAACTGCTAGACGAGCACACTGTTCTTTAGGGACCAGGACCCTCAATCCATTCAGGGCTGGCCTTACTGTAGTGCTAACTGAATCTGCAGTAATTGTCTGTAATTATTAATTGATCTAAATCCCTTTTCTTGATTTTAGTTTGGGATTTATGTTGAGTGTGTGTGTGTGTGTGTGTGTGTGTGTGTGTGTGTGTGTGTGTGTGTAGTGATTTTATTTTTTTTAATTATGTTTTGCGTGATCTGTCTCCATGAAACTGAGCAGACACGAAATTCACCGCACTTATGGCAAGCAGCTGCTGGGGTTCCAATCCAGGTTACAGGCTCCAATGTCATCCTTGATATAACACCTCCCAGACAGACAGAGAGAGAGAGAGAGTGTGTGAGTGTGAGTGTGAGTGTGTGTCTCTGTGTGTGTGTGTGTGTGTGGACTCCTTCGAATGAACTTTACTAATTTGCAGAACCTCATGGCTCATGAAAACAGGAGCAATACGAGTTTAAATTCCTGGAGACTGAACCAGGTGTCTGTTAAGTTGCACTTGTGCCAGTAGCACATCACAGACTTCAGATTAACTTTTGTTCCTAACGTTTAACGCCACCTGCATAAGCCAGGCTGTTGATACGTAGCTGTGCTGTAGGGACTGGGGCCCTCAAACCATTCAGAGCTGTTCCTTGGGAACCAGGGCTCTTGATCCATTCAGTGCTATACCTTAGAAATTCTGGTTCTTAATCTCTCCAGGATTGTACTTTAGAAATTGAAAGCCTTGATCCAGTCAGCGCTGCAGCTTAGGGATCTGGGCCCTCAAACCAGTGTGGCTGTTCACTGGGGACAGGGGCCCTCGAACCACTCAGGGCTGCACCTTAGGGACGGGGTCCAAGATTCCCACAGGCATCCTTCCCTTTACATCATCATGCAGGTTACCTGATGGCTTCCTCCTGCTCATGCTCCTGGAACTCATCTGTGACGCTCTCCAGAGGTTTATGCAAATAACCAAACTGCACCAAATAGCTCTGAGGAGACAAGGCAAAGGATAATAGTAAATAGACTTAAATTAAAATCTTACATTTTTTTCTAAATCTTACACTTTATTTTCTGTATCATTTGATCTCTGAACTTGTGCAGTATAACTACTTCCCAGTGCTGGTGTACCAGCTCGGCCCACTGCTGTCACTCTCGCTCCAATTGTTCTCGCATATGGCAGTACTGAATCCCACCACCGGGGCAGGAGTCCAAATTACCGGGAAAGCAGAGTAGTCCAGAGGTTAGAGCACAAACCTGTAAAACTGGGGGTTACAGAGTCAAATCCCACTTGAGTCATCTACTCAGTGGGTGACCTTGACCAAGTCTCTTAACCCCCTTGCACCTCAGTCTGTCCCAGCAGTCAAACTGGTTGGACAGCAGCCACCTCCACCCTGAACATGAGACGCTGTAGCTCAGTTGGGCTGTGACAGGTAATTATTGAAAAATATATGTTGCTCCTTGCACCAGCACGGTGGGTGTGTCAGCACCTGGCCACAGCGGTCGCCATGCTGCATCGGTGAAGGGGATTTTCTCTTGGGTTTTCCCATCATCATGGGGATGGTGGCACGAGGATGTACATCCAGGCTGCCAAGTATCTAATAATATGTTCCCCTCCCCATACCATGGCTACTGCACTATTACTTGTGTACCCACAGGTGGCAGTGGCAGAGCGAGGTGTTGCAGCCCCCCCGCCAACCCGATGACCCAGATTCATTCCCAGGCATAGGTTGCCAGCGTCATGCGTGGTATCACTACCACAGTGTCACCGGGCCAGCTCGTGTCCCAGGTAAATAAACTGTAAAGTAATTACACTGCCACTTGGAACTATAACCACACTGCAGCACAAGTGTCGCTCCTTGCAGTCTGAGACCCAGCTGAACAAAAACTAGTCTTGAACCTCAGCCCTCCCCCCAATCCAGATTACGTACTTGCCAGCTTTGGTGGTCTCAGTTCACCCCATTCAACTTAGCACACTGGTCTGTACCAAAAACCACTCACCACAGAGCAGCATGGCTGGTGGAGTCGGCTCGCTAAAGGAATCCATGCTGAATGAGTGTGGTATCTGAACTACCTTCCTGTCCACCTTGGCCTTAATGCACAGTAACAAGGAGCACTGGTAGTACACAGAGGGGCCTTAATGCACAGTAACAAGGAGCACTGATAGTACACAGAGGGGCCCTAATGCACAGTAATGACCACTGGCAGTACACAGAGGGGCCCTAATGCACAGTAACAAGGAGCACTGGCAGTACACAGAGGGGCCCTAATGCACAGTAATGACCACTGGCAGTACACAGAGGGGCCCTAATGCACAGTAACAAGGAGCACTGGCAGTACACAGAGGGGCCTTAATGCACAGTAACAAGGAGCACTGGTAGTACACAGAGAGGCCCTAATGCACAGTAATGACCACTGGCAGTACACAGAGGGGCCCTAATGCACAGTAATGACCACTGGCAGTACACAGAGGGGCCCTAATGCACAGTAATGACCACTGGCAGTACACAGAGGGGCCCTAATGCACAGTAATGACCACTGGCAGTACACAGAGGGGCCCTAATGCACAGTAACAAGGAGCACTGGCAGTACACAGAGGGTCCCTAATGCACAGTAATGACCACTGGCAGTACACAGAGGGGCCCTAATGCACAGTAACAAGGAGCACTGGCAGTACACAGAGGGGCCCTAATGCACAGTAACAAGGAGCACTGGCAGTACACAGAGGGGCCCTAATGCACAGTAATGACCACTGGCAGTACACAGAGGGGCCCTAATGCACAGTAACAAGGAGCACTGGCAGTACACAGAGTGGCCCTAATGCACAGTAACAAGGAGCACTGGCAGTACGCAGAGGGGCCCTAATGCACAGTAATGACCACTGGCAGTACACAGAGGGGCCCTAATGCACAGTAACGACCACTGGCAGTATGCAGAGGGGCCTTAATGCACAGCAACAAGGAGCACTGGTAGTATGCAGAGGGTCCCTAATGCACAGTAATGACCACTGGCAGTACACAGAGGGGCCTTAATGCACAGTAACAAGGAACACTGGTAGTATGCAGAGAGTCCCTAATGCACAGTAATGACCACAGCAGAGACACGGCAGTACACAGAGGGGCCCCATGCACAGTAACAAGGAGCACTGGCAGTACACAGAGGGGCCCTAATGCACAGTAACAAGGAGCACTGGCAGTACGCAGAGGGGCCCTAATGCACAGTAATGACCACTGGCAGTACGCAGAGGGGCCCTAATGCACAGTAACGACCACTGGCAGTACGCAGAGGGGCCTTAATGCACAGCAACAAGGAGCACTGGTAGTATGCAGAGGGTCCCTAATGCACAGTAATGACCGCTGGCAGTACGCAGAGGGGCCCTAATGCACAGTAATGACCACTGGCAGTACTCAGAGGGGCCTTAATGCACAGTAACAAGGAGCACTGGTAGTATGCAGAGGGTCCCTAATGCACAGAAATGACCACTGGCAGTACGCAGAGGGGCCCTAATGCACAGTAATGACCATTGGCAGTACACAGAGGGGCCCTAATACACAGTAACAAGGAGCACTGGCAGTACACAGAGGGACCCTAATGCACAGTAACAAGGAGCACTGGCAGTACACAGAGGGGCCCTAATGCACAGTAACGACCACTGGAAGTACGCAGAGGGGCCTTAATGCACAGTAACGACCACTGGCAGTACACAGAGGGGCCCTAATGCACAGTAACGACCACTGGCAGTATGCAGAGGGGCCCTAATGCACAGTAATGACCACTGGCAGTACACAGAGGGGCCCTAATGCACAGTAACGACCACTGGCAGTACGCAGAGGGGCCCTAATGCACACTAACGACCACTGGCAGTATGCAGAGGGGCCCTAATGCACAGTAATGACCACTGGCAGTTCGCAGAAGGGCCCTAATGCACAGTAACGACCACTGGTAGTACGCAGAGGGGCCCTAATGCACAGTAATGACCACTGGTAGTATGCAGAGGGTCCCTAATGCACAGTAACAAGGAGCACTGGTAGTACACAGAAGGGCCTTAATGCACAGTAACGATCAATGGCAGTATGCAGAAGGGCCCTAATGCACAGTAACGACCACTGGTAGTATGCAGAGGGGCCTTAATGCACAGTAACGACCACTGGCAGTACGCAGAGGGGCCCTAATGCACAGTAACGACCACTGGCAGTATGCAGAGGGTCCCTAATGCACAGTAATGACCACTGGCAGTACGCAGAGGGGCCCTAATGCACAGTAATGACCACTGGCAGTACGCAGAGGGGCCTTAATGCACAGTAACAAGGAGCACTGGTAGTATGCAGAGGGTCCCTAATGCACAGAAATGACCACTGGCAGTATGCAGAGGGGCCCTAATGCACAGTAATGACCACTGGCAGTACACAGAGGGGCCCTAATGCACAGTAACAAGGAGCACTGGCAGTACACAGAGGGGCCCTAATGCACAGTAACAAGGAGCACTGGCAGTACACAGAGGGGCCCTAATGCACAGTAACGACCACTGGAAGTATGCAGAGGGGCCTTAATGCACAGTAACGACCACTGGCAGTACACAGAGGGGCCCTAATGCACAGTAACAGCCACTGGCAGTATGCAGAGGGGCCCTAATGCACAGTAACGACCACTGGTAGTACACAGAGGGGCCCTAATGCACATTAACAAGGAGCACTGGTAGTACGCAGAAGGGCCCTAATGCACAGTAACGACCACTGACAGTATGCAGAGGGGCCCTAATGCACAGTAACGACCACTGGCAGTCCGCAGAAGGGCCCTAATGCACAGTAACGACCACTGGTAGTACGCAGAGGGGCCCTAATGCACAGTAACGACCACTGGTAGTATGCAGAAGGGCCCTAATGCACAGTAACAAGGAGCACTGATAGTACGCAGAAGGGCCTTAATGCACAGTAACGATCACTGGCAGTACGCAGAAGGGCCCTAATGCACAGTAATGACCACTGGTAGTATGCAGAGGGGCCTTAATGCACAGTAACGACCACTGGCAGTACGCAGAGGGGCCCTAATGCACAGTAACGACCACTGGCAGTATGCAGAGGGTCCCACACAGTAACGACCACTAGCAGTACGCAGAGGGGCCCTAATACACAGTAATGACCACTGGCAGTTTGCAGAGGGGCTCTAATGCACAGTAACGACCACTGGCAGTACGCAGAGGGGCCCTAAAGCACAGTAACAAGGAGCACTGGTAGTACACAGAGGGATCCTAATGCACAGTAACAAGGAGCACTGATAGTACACAGAGGGGCCCTAATGCACAGTAATGATTACTGGCAGTATGCAGAGGGGCCCTAATGCACAGTAACGACCACTGGCAGTCCGCAGAGGGGAGAACTGCATTGCAACCACCCGCACTGCTCTATCACTTGCCCCTGTGACCTACTAAAAGGATGTCTTCATGCCCTAGTGCTGCAAAGCTCTCAGCTTTTCATGAGCTGCAAGAGCAAAAAGAAATAGACAGTACGCTCCCGCCACCGTCCCCTCTTCCATTAGGGTTCAGACCCCATTCTGCAGGTTGAAACATAGACACTTACAGGCAGAAACAACTGCAGTTCATCCAGGCTACCTGGAGGCCCTGTCTGATAGCATGCATAAACCAGATGAACAACCTGTGGACAGACAGTGCCCTCTCACCACCACCATTACGGTTTCCTTCTTCACTGGGGTTGAGACTCTTCTCTATAAACAGACAGTAACCTTCCATCGGTGCAGTTTCCTCTTCCGCTGAGGTTCAGACCCTACTCTATATACTGACAGTAACCTCCCACCCCTGCAGTATCTTTTACTGAAGTTCAGACCCATTCTGTAAATCCAGTATATAATAACTTGCCTTTGCCGCTGTTTTCTCTTCCACTGGGATATCAGTTGGGATAACTGCAGAACGAGCCAAGCATATAACAGCGGAAACATGTAGTGCTGCTCTGATCCAGCCCATTCCTGGGACCCAGAATAAATCTCACCCCAAGGCTCAGGTAAAAAAATAAAGGAACAGTTTGTGGTCTTTCGGGTCTTCAGTGAAGTCCTTCAGGAGTTTTAGAGTAAACTTCTGAGACTAACTTTCTGCTGATTCTGAAGTGCCTTACTTTTTGTTTTCTCGCCCCTCTCTCTCTCTCTGGGTCTGCGTTTCATCTGCTTTCCCCCACTCTTCAAGTTTATAAAACACTTCACAGCTGGAATGACTCACTTCCATCCTCCCACTCTATTGCTACCACAGCAAACAATCGCCCCCCCCCCTTTGAGATTTCCGGCAGGGCAGCCTACAACCCTTTCCAGCCCAGGATGAAGCTGCTTTTTTTTTTTTATATCACACTTTTTTTAAATCTTTTTATTATAAAAACATAGCACAGCAAACAGTATAAATACAGGAAAAACCATAGATCATGTCCTTATTTTAACACATACATGTTCAGTTATACATTCAGCGTCGCCTTAGATGTAAAAGACCTGTTGATACAAGTTTCCCTGTTACCTAACCTAATTCAGAAATTTATGTAACTAAGTTTTCAGCTGTCAAACAGATTTTCTTAATTTGCGTCTTTTATTTTTCAATTTCTGTTTATGCTCCCTTCTCTCCAGCCCCCTCCTAGCCCTCAAGTCCTGCCAGCCACCCCACGAGCTTCCTCCAGCCACGGTCACTTACCCCCATGGAGTTCTGGCTTATGCCCCCAGGTGGGGTCAAGGGTGGGTCCTACACCTCAAACTTGTGCATTTCGTCAGCCTGTGCCGGGCTGGGGAGGCAGCCGCCTGGGATGCCACAACCTTCACGTGGAGTTGCTGGAGCCTGCTTCCGTTTCCCCCCCCCCCAGGAAATGCAACATGCAGGGACACCAGGCCGGGCCTGTCCAAGCTGTGCGTGCACCCACCTGCTGGCATCAGCTGCATCCCCACCCTTCCGCTGCCCTACCAGCTGTGGTCACCCGGGTGGCAGTACTGCAGCAGAGGGTGGCACCCTCCCACCCTGGAGGAGGACAGTGTCCTCAGGGATGCTCAATCCTCCTCCGTCAGTTGACCCCCGATGACCCGAGCTCGTTTCCGAATCACGGGCTGGCTTTCATTTGCATCTTTTAAACAGTAAAATAAATCTAAACCATTATTAACTTTGTGTCATATCTAATTCATGTCTTATGATAAAGATTTCATGGTCTCAAGGGATATCTACTCTACCCAGCAAATTGGTGGTTACCCGGTCAAACTAGTATTTCTACTGTGGGGAAGGGGGTTAAATCTACTTACAAAATTGGGTGTGGGGACCACTAGACTACTAGGGAATGTGTGGCATATTATTCAGGGGGATTGGGGCTGAGAGGACTTCTAGACTACCAGGGCGATTTATTCACTATATTTTACTTGGGGATCGGGGCTATTGGGGGAGGGGGTGCCCGAGACCTACAGGGCAAATTATACATTGTTTTTTATAAGGGGATCAGAGATCAGGGCTGTTAGGGGGTGCCCTAGACTTACAGGGTGATTTATTCATTATTATTCATATGGGGATCGGGGCTGGAGGGGGTGCCCTAGACTACCAGGAAATGTTTTATTGCACAATCGGGGATGGGGTGGGGTGAGGAGAGGCCCTCACCCCAACCCCAGAAATAGATGTAAAAAGGAGAAAACAGTAAGACAAAACATTTCTCCATCGTCAGTCCCACAGGTTAAAGTCAATCATGCCAGACATTTATCAGAGTTTGCCAAAGCGCAGCCTGTCAGCAGAAACCCTGCACAAGTAGAGCTTGTCAGTTTCTGCATGGTGGTTGCCATTACAGTTTTATCAACAGTGTGTCCGGTTAACAAATCCAGAATAAGGGGCTACAGCATGACAGTGCCAGGCTGTTGCCAGGAAGGCTGGAAGAATGCTGGGGTGTATCAAAATGGGGGTGATCAGCAGAGCAGGAGAAGTGATCCTGTCACGTTACAAGGCCCTTGTCAGGCCCCGCCAGGAGTAGTGTGTGATGTTCTGGGCTCTGCAATAGAAAAGGGACACTGAAGCAGTAGAAAGGGTGTGATACTGGGCCACCAAAATAAATTTATTTTGAGCATTTCACCAGCAAAGATATACTAAGCTTATAACAGCTCATTTCCAGATGCATCCAGTAAATTATTAGGGGTAGAGACAGCCTGTTGTCCCTTAACACCGTTGACCCTGGTTCATGACATGAGCCTGGAGAGCTGCTGGGGTGGGGAGTAGGTAGCATCCCAGAGGACACTCTCCTCTAGGGGGAGGATTGACACCAATCTCCATTATAGTGCTGCCACCAGTGATCACAGCTGGAAGTGCAGGCTGGAGTGGCTGGGGAGGAAGGGATGTCAGGTGGCTGGCTCTGTGTGTGGTGTCATGCAACAGCATGCACACATACAAACTGGAGTCCTCGCTACTAACTTGCTGGGAGAGGGAGAAAAACAGGAAAATGTCCCAGTCTGTGCAGATGCACCTGGTACACTTAGGCCCCTGCCAGCCAACAGGGTGGTTGTCTTGTTCTGAGGGGAGAGCATTGCTAGGATGGAAAATGGTACAAATAAAAAAAAGATGAGTGGTATAGAGGATAAAAGCTTTGAGAGACATATTGGAGGCCCTTAGCATGTTCACCCTGGAGAAAGGAATGCGGGAAGGGGGACATTATCTCCGTCTTCTGCATACTGAAGGGTACTGATGAGGTCCAACAGACAGATATTTAATCTGGTGTTCTCCAGCAGGATGAGGGGACATGCTCTGAATCTCAGTGCTGACAAATTCAGGGGTAACGTTAGGAGGCACTTCTTCTCTCAGAGGGTGGTGAATCTATCAAACAGCCAACGAGCAGAGACCATGGACATGAAGACAGCACAAACCTACAAGGTAAGCCCTGGACAAATGTCTTCTTTCCAAGGGAATTACAGAGTACCCTGGGTAGAAGGGTGGTTGGGAAATCTCTATGCATTAGTACATGTTTGAACATAATACTTGGCTTCTGCTTATTAAGGAGGGAGGGTGGATTTGATAGACTTAGAGTTTCTCCTGACTTTAATTTGCTGTATTACTATGTTTAATGCGTTTCATGCCAAACCTCCTGATTATTATAACATTGTGGGTGTCTGTGACTTCTTTTTGATATTGTGTTCCTAATCCTATAATTACAGGCCAATATCTCTCCTACCAATATTGTCTAAACTGCTGGAAAAAATTGTGAATGCTCATTTGAGAACCTACCTAGATAACAAGAACCTTCTAAACCCTATGCAGTCTGGTTTCAGAGCCAAGCACAGTACCATTACGGCTCTGACCAACGTGACTGATGACTGGCAACGAGAGATGGAAAACAAAAAAATTTGTTATGTGCCGTGTTCCTGGACCTTAGCAATGCCTTCAACACTGTCGACCACTGCCTGCTTCTTTCCATCCTAAAAGTGATAGGTCTGGACCCGACCTCTCTCTGCTAGTTCAATAATTACCTTACAGATAGGCTTCAGCAGGTCAAGGCCGAAGGGGAGCTCTCTCCACTCAAACCACTAAAAAGAGACGTTCCACAGGGACCCATCCTGGGGCCTCTATTGTTTGCCATTTATATAAACGGTATTGATGTTGGTATCAAGGAGGCCAATATTCACCTTTTCGCTGATGATACAGTGTTGTACCTAAGCTGCCCAACTCTGGAAGCCGCCTGTGGAGATTTACAAATAGAATTCAACTTGTTGCAGAATCAGCTCCTGAATAAAAAACTCAACTCAATGCTAAAAAAAAAAAAAAAAGCTATTCTGTTCTCTCTGGTTTCTCATTCGGCGAACCCTGCTATCTCTGGCTCCTTACCTCTCATAAACACTTTACTAGGAGAGAAGTTGGAATTTGTTATGAAATTCAAGTACCTAGGGGTCTGGCTAGACCACAGACTCTCCTTCGTGGAGCATGTCGAGGATCTGCTGAAAAAGCTGAGGCAGAGGCTTGGTCTCTTCTTTAGAATAAACCACCTCCTGACCAAAGATGCCAAGATGCAGTTAGTTCAATCCACGTTTCTATCCCTAATTGATTATGCCGATTTCATTTATAGTCAGTGTAATGCCTCCTGTCTTACTAAACTGGACACCTTATACCACAGAGCCTTGAGATTCATAACTGGCCTACCTATCACCACCCACCACGCTCCTTATATGCAGCTGTGGGGTGACCTCCCTTCAGTACAGAAGGAATAGAAATGTGGCTCTCTGGACTTACAGAGCTATTACCAACAAATTACCCCAATACATTTCCGACTGTTTGCCATTATACATGGTAGGCAACTGCGCACTGAGAAGCTATTCTCTGCTTCTACTGAAGGTACCTAGGACCAATACACATTTTGGGAGAGCGGCAATAGGCTTTGTGTTGCCCTCACTCTGGACAAACTACAGACATCTATGAAACTGAGTCTCCCTGTTAGTCTTACCACCTTCAAGACCTTGTATGCCAAGGCTGTTAAGGAGCTATGCAGCTGTTTCCAGCACGCTTAGCATGCTAGGGTGCCTACTGCTTACCTGCCCACTGCATCTCCACCTAACCCGGCCCCTTGATTGTCTCTACCTATACCCCCCCTTTTTTTCTGCTAATCCACTACCTTTCTTACCCTCAGACTACTAACATATATGTCCCCAGCCCATCTACCATAGCACCCCTCCTAGAACAGCTGCAGTCCTGCACCCCTCCCCATCTGCCCCTTAAGTTTGTATATGTCCTGACCAATGATATGCCATACTGTTTGAAAATGTTTTAATATGCTGGCTGTTTCAGAATGTTTTAATTCCCCTTCTCATACCATTCTCCCTAACCTTGTTAACCCTATACCTGAAATACTTGTTATTGCTCTGTGTATTTTTTTTCTATTTCTGTATAATTATGTCTATTTATTAACTGTACATAAAAGTGTTATTCTTGACCTTGTGTAACACAGGTCCACCTTGTAAATGAGTCTGCTCAATGGTGTTCGCCTGGATAGATAAAGATTTGATTGATTGATTGATTGAATCCCCTCTAAAATGAGCTCTGATCTGTCTGTCGAAGGCTCAAGATGTGCATAGCATCTTCCTCCTTGACGCAGTTTACAGTCTGATGATTAGGACTGTCGGCACATTAGATCAGAAGCTGCCCTTCATCCCTGAGTCACAGGCTTCACAAAATGAGACATCAGTCATTCTTTACTCTTCCTTCCCAGGGCCTATGGCCCATGTCTCATCACACTGTGACTACACTGTCATTACTAATGAGGAAGAAGACCCCCCCTTAATCTTCTCCACAACCACAGATGGGTCATATTAGAAAGGATTTTTGATTTCGTAAAATGTTTACAAGAAATCCAGTAATCAACAAGACCTCGGGGGCCAACTGTCTTTTTCCTCGTGCCTTTACTGTTGAGAACAATAAAAGGACATAGTGTCCCAAACAGAATGTTTAATGCAATGAAACGGGGGGGGGGGAGGTGTTCTCATCTGGCTGCAGATATAGGGAGTCACTGCTTCAACTGAAGATTATGGAAAGCTCAAAAAGCAAAGAAGTAATCTGAGATAGCATCCCCCCCCCCAATTTAGGACAAAACAATTAATCACATTGCCCTGTAGGACAAATAGGCTGCTCTAGGAATCCCCCTCCCTTTGCTTTAGGACAGAGTCATTAAAAATGACGGCAACTGCATTTTCAGTTACAGCAACATTTTTACACCAGTCTTCCTGACTGTCCAAAGTGGGGTCGGCTGCCTGACAGAGGCACTCATTGTTCCACAGTCTTCGGAACTCCTTTACCTTCCTCAAAATAGCAGAGTGCCAAACTGAGGTGGGATCTGAACTTGCAACCCCAGTGTTAACCTCCCATCCAGCATGCTTACACTTCACGGTTTACCCAGGATAGCCTGACTGAAATGCGACCTCTTGTTTCCAGTGGGGTCCTGCTTCTATTCATTTCCCCAGCTGAGTGGAAGAGAGCGCTGAGAGGTAAAGTGAAGGTGACTTGCTCAGACCACACAGGGGGCTGGATATTCAAAAGGGTTGCACCAGCACAAGTCAGAAAATGTGCCATTCTGCGATATTCAGCAGGAGGCAGTTGCGCCACTGAAAACATGCTGAGCAACAGCGCAATGATAATGAAGGCATGCGCAACTGAAGGGGTTGGAACCATGCATAAAGTGCGCAGTACGATGTTCAAAGACTTGCGCAATGCGCAACAGTGGAGCAGGCGGAAGTTGCGCCATAGCGGAAATGAGCCAAAATAAAAAGGAGCAAGGAAGAGGCGCAAGAACGCTACAGGGAAGCCACATGAGTCAGAGACAGGCATAGAGAAACAGGGAGAAAGAGGGCAGGCCAGGGGAACCACACCACAGAAGAGGGGCAAGGGAAGGTGTGTGGGGCCACAGAGTGCAGAGGCCAGTAGGTGTATCCAGTGCAGGGGGAGGTAGCAGTCAGGACAGTGGGGGGAACAAAGCAACATCAGCTGGGGGGGAACACAAGCCAGGGACATGGACAGTGCCACCTTCCACATGGATGCCGTAATGAGGAGGGTGAGAAGGCATGCTGCAGGGGGACGTGGCCGTGGAAGGGCCTGTCGGTGGTATGCCCCCCAACAGGCAGTACCGAGCCCGCACCAGCTTTGAGCTGTACACAGATGTTGAGATTGTGGGCCATTACCGCCTGAACAGGGCAATACTGAGGCGGCTCTGTGAGCTGTGCAGTGATGTGATGCAGGCACCCACACAACGGAGTCATGCTCTGTCAGTGGAGACAAAGGTAACAGCCTGCATGTGCTTGCTCACCACGGGTACCTTCTAGAGACCAACAGGGATACCACAGGCATAACACAGTCGGCCACATCATGCATCCTCACCCAATTCCTCAGCGCACTGCTGCCACATGCTGCGGAGTACATCCATTTCCCCAGCACCGCGGTGGAGCGCACAGCAAACATACAGGAGTTCCACAGGTTAGCACATATGCCTGGCATGCTAGGGGCAATAGACTGCACCCATGTGGCCATCCGCACACCACCTGGCCCCGATGGTGCCGCCTACATGAATCGGAAGGGATATGCCAGTGTCAACTGCCAGGTGGTGTGTGATGCCAGTGGGCGCATCATCAATGTCTGTGCCACGCACCTTGGGGGAGCACATGATTCCTTCATCTGGCACCAGTCAGCACTGTGCCATCGATTCGAGAGTGGGGACATCCTCACAGGTCATCTAGTGGGTGAGTATGTATGTAGAACTGACAAATCGTGGGCATGGGGGGTAAGCCAGAGGTGCCATGGGTGTGGCCCACAGGGTTTGGGGCAGTCTGAGCCTGAACAAGACACTAACCTCCACTATCTCCACACAGGTGACAGTGGATACCCACTCCGTCCCTGGCTGCTCACACCCTACCGGCGGCCCACCACCCCATCGCAGCAACGCTTCAATGCAGCACATGCCACTACACGCAACGTCATTGAGCGGGTGTTTGGGATGCTGAAGGCGTGTTTCCGTTGCCTGGACACCTCTGGCGGTGCCCTACAGTATAGCCCCTCAAAGGCCTGTGGGATATTCCTGGCCTGTTGCATCCTGCACAACATGGCCAAAGACTGTGGGATAGCCATACAGGTCAAAGAGGGGGACAGCGATGGGGACGTCGGTGACGATGGGGATGGGCAGCCTCCCCTTGGCCGACGGGAGCCCCGACTGACCCGGCTGGCACAGCTGCACTGGGACACCATCACAGAGGAGCACTTCAGCCAACACAGGTAAGTCATGGGGCCATGTGCAACCACCAGTGGCAAAGGCACAACCCCACAAACACGCATGGACAAACACCAGGGGTGCATGCTGGCAAGGGATGTGGCAGGGCACAGAAGCACACACATACAACCAGGGAGGGTGAACAGTAACACGCCACATGGACGGACACACACACACACATGCACACACAATAGGCACAAAGTGCACAGGGGTCAGGTGCAAAACAGAGCCGGAACACAAACACTAGCAGCACACATGTCCACAGGCCACCATGTCCACTGACTGTCTATGTGCGTGTGTCAGATGCTGGGTACCATCGCACTTTGGTGTACAGCGCAATGCAGGCATCATCATGCACACGTATCTGTGGACAGCAGTCGGGAGGGTGTGCAGGTGGACTGTGTGGCTGCGTGCAGGGCCGGGCACCCACCTGTGCACTGCCCACCGAAACACACAATGCACACAGGGCAGCACCAGACAGTGCCCGCACTGGGAGACAAGTCAGTATTGCGGCACAGTGCCACGTCCACCTCAGATGTGTGGGCGGCCCCGCCGAGACCCAGCAGCACTGGCAGGCTGACCACAGGCCTCATGGGGTGGCACCAATGGTCCACCAGGGGTTCCACTGCACGAACGCGACCATGCCCGCACAGGGGTCTGCAGCACACTGAACATACCTGCACTAGGAGTGCTCGGGATGCCCACAGCTGGACCCGGCATCGACAGGGCGGGTGTCGCACGACACCGGGAACGGGGAGTGGATAGCGAACTGCGCGGTGTGAGCGACACATGGGCACCTGACTGTGTGCCCATTGTGGCCATGACAGTGACCAATGCCTGTGTTTGCCTGTCAATGGCAGCGGTCACATCCTCCCGCAACTGGACAATCTGTGACAGGATCCTATCGGTGTTCCTGCTGTGTCGCTCCTTGACCCACTCCAGAGCCACACACAGTACCTCCACGGACGTTGCAAGCCGCATCTGCTGCTGTACTGATGCCTGCAGTAGGCGGGTATGCTCGTCAAAGAGGTCGTCTGCCACCCCGGCATCCCATCCCTCAGGGTATGGAAGGGCCTGATGTTCAACACCCCTTGAGGGTGGGCGCTGCTCACCAGGACCAGGTATGGGCAAGTCCACAGGTGGTGCACAGACGCCACCGCTGAACCCTGAACCCCCAGTCCCGGTGGGTGACTGCTGCTGCTGCCCCTCCGCCTGCTGTGCCCAAGGGATCGGTTGTTCCGCTGCTGTGGCCACAACAGTGCCACTGTCCTGACCTGCCACCGGTGCTGCCCCACTGGTGCTGACGGGCACAGCCTGGGAGTGTGCTGACACGCTGGCACACACATCGGAACCAGTCAGGTCCATGGGCGTGAGCTGGCCTGCTGTGTGTCCATTCCATGACACACACATGTCACTGCCCATAACGGTCATGTCATCATCATTGCTGCAGGTCTGTGCCACAGCCACAGCCACAGCGTGCTGGCATCCTTGGATGCCAGAATGCTGAGACACAGGAAGGGCCTCCCCCACACCTGTCTCAACGACATCAGTGTTGACAGCCAGGCGGACCCACTGTTGCAATGCTTGCCGGATACCTGCTGAGGTGGATGGTCCCACCGCTGACCCCTGCAGACGCGCAGGATCTGTAACAGAAAGTAAGGTCACGTTAGTCCCCTCCCCCCGACAGACCATGACGTACCATGCAGTGATGGGCTACCACCTGTCTGGAAGCCACCTCCTGGAATGCCCTCAATGGCACTGCGCTGCATGCTTGCAGCGAGTCTGTCCTCTGCCGGTGTCAGCTGCACCACCTCCGGCTGGCCCCCGCCTGTTGCAGCACGTGCCGCCCTGATGGCAGCCACCTTCTCCTTCACCCTCCTCCTGTCGGTACCCATATTCTTCTTACACTCCTGCACAGAGCGCTGGCGGCTACTGTGCAGGTTGATGGCACGTGCCACCCCCTTGCAGCAGCATGGGCCTGAGGGGTGCCCTGCCGTCCACTGAGCAGTGGCTCCTGATCGATGTAGGCCTCAAAGAGTGCCTCTGTCTCGGCCTTGGTGAAATTGGGCCTCCTCTTCCGCCCACCATCGTTGTCCTCCTCACCCAGACCTCGCCCGGTCATTATTCAGCCTGTATGGATGACAGTGGTTACCTGTGACTGTGCAGTACAAAGCAAGTCCCTGATACCACAGTCCAGAACACCACACAGCATGCAACTCACCAATAAACTGCAGTAACCGAATATGGCCACTGCAGAACAGTGTTGCAGTTTTATAGTGCAATTCATGTAAATTAGGCGAGAAGCAACTTTAATGAGATGCAAATCGCGCTGCTGCACCATTGCATGGCTGATCGGATGATTAGCATATGATGGCTGAATATCGCGCTTTTGCACTTTGCGCAATTGTGTTGAACGTCCTGAGCCAATGGCACAGTTCTGTGGCATGCGTAGTACACTGCACTGCGCATGCCCAGGTAGCTTACGCAGGCGTCTGCCATGCTGACGACATGCTGTGCATGGTAGGCAATTCAGGGCACGGCCACCATTGTGCCAGTGGCGCTATGGCGATGGTCACTACATGGCTCTGTGGCACAACTGCGCAATAGTTCGCTGTGGCGATGGCACACAGGCAACCAATCACGCTAGATGCATAGACGTCCGATGGCGCTGTGCGTGACCTTGCGCCAGAGACCCATGACCCTGTGCCAAACCTTTGCCCCCTTGGCACTATACGTTCTGCATGGCTGCACCTCTATCGCTGTTCAGTGATAGCGCGATAGAGACCTCGTGACTGTACCCGGCGCGCCCAGTACCGCGTGGGGTGCCGCGTTGCAGCGCCATATTGCCTACTATAGCGGTGGAGATGGCACGCAGGAGAGCCTCAATGGAGTGCCCTTGAGCTGGCCAACCTTGGGCCATTGTGAGCCACACTATGGCCCACTCTTTGGCGAGGAGGCACTGGATAGGGCCAGGACCCAGGTTTGGCAGGAGGTGGCCACTAACCTGGAGGCGGCCACTGGCCGCAGGAGAACAGCAGAACAGTGCAGGCACCGGTATGGGGACCTTAGAAGGAGGGAGCCAGAGCTACTTGCCCGTCTGTGGTCGCGTGCCAGGAGGGACGTGGTGCCTTGTCCAGGTAGATGATACGTCTACACACTTGTATCATCCATATGGGTAACACTGTCTTATGTGTCCAGAACATAGGGAGGGATAGTCTAGGGTTGGCTTTGGCGGTGTTTACAGGGTATGGGGTGGGTGGGCACACACATTGGGGCAGGGGGACTTTGCTTTGGGTTTGTACTGATGTATTTCTCTCCTTTTGTCTCCCACAGGCGTAGCCGAGTGGAGGCGGATGGTGGAGCGGCAGCAGAGGGAGGAGGACGCTGCACACGGGGGCCAACACCAACGCCAACAACGTCCCGATGAGGGTGAGTGCCATGACACCATGACTGCTATTGCATGCTGTGCGACAGGGTGGGAAGCAGGGCATGGCCACCATCCATGGACACCACTGCCATGTACGCGACATGTGACAGTCAGCACTGTCCAGTGGCACTGCATGTCTGGGAGTGCGTCAATGGTGGTCCATGTGTGCACTGGGCATATGGCTGTGGCACTGCCTGCACACCAGATAGCCACGCTACTGTACGGCCTTGGTTGTGCTGTGCTGGACATGGGCGGGTGTGTGCAGTGGTACACATGGCTGTTGCTGCCTGGTTGGCATGTCTTGTGGACACGGTCACTGTGGGTGGGCTACACCATCACAGGATGCGGCACATGGCTGTATGCCATGCATAATGGGTGGCTGCAGGGATGGACAGTCACACCTATTGACTCTGATCCCTTGTCCTAGGTGTGCGGATACTCCTGCAGATCCAGCAGGCTGTCCAGGAGCTGCTGCAGGTGGCGCAAGAGTCCCAGTCCATATTGAGGGACTTACAGCGGCATGGGGTCAGGAGGAGGAGGCGGCCCAGGCAACAGCCCCAGGCAGAGGAGGACCAGGCTGGACAATGACATCTGCAAGACCTGCCTGCAACTACCCCCCTTTGATCAACCCTCACACCCCACCTACCCTCTCCCATATGTTCACCCCTGTCCTTACCCACCCCCACCTTGTTTCTGTCCCTCCCCCCCATTTGTACATAGTTCACTGTATATAGTTTTGTTTTATATTTTACAATAGACATATTTTGATATTAATACTGTGGTGGTCTCTGATTTGCAGCTGGCTATAGGTGCTCAGCTGCAGTGGTGTGCATGGTATCTGGGGTGGTTCAGTCATGGGTATGTGTGTGTGTGCATGGAGAAGTGTCTCTGGTGTGGGAGTGGCTATCAGTCAGTGTCTGTGGTGTGTGTGTTGTTCCCTGTGTATTGCATTACTGTGAGCAGTGGTCCATGGTGCATGCTCTGTGTCCATTGTGCCCCTGTCAACCCATCCTTGGCCTGTGCAGCTGACACCTTGCATGTCTGTGGCTCATGCAGGTCTGCTGCCTTGTCAGTGGTGGCTGTTCCTGCAGGTCATCCACTGTGACCGCCACAATGCTGGGTTGCCTCCTGTCACTGGTGTGGTGATGTTTGCCTCGGTGACACTGTGGCCTCCGTAGTGCTGCTGTCCCACCTCCATGCTGTGGCTTGTGTGTGTTGCAGGGCTGTGCACCACTGTCTGTGACTTGTGCTCCAGGCATATGCTGGTGGCGTACAGGACCACAGTTCATGCACAGGGTGGGTGTCACCCTGTGCCATGGAGGACTGCAGGCTGTGTGCTTCAGTTTTCATGGGCCCACACTGGGGCTTGCTGCCACACTCACTGCGTCCCTGTGTTAGTGTCCCCATGGGTATGGGTGTGTGCCCCTGCACTGTATTGTATCCGGTGTGCTGCATGCTTCCACACACCACTGTGGGTGTCTGTGCTGGCTGCTGTGGCTCATGGTGGGTCGGGATGTGACACTTGTCTACTGTGCAGGGTGCTGTCTCAATGGTGGTGGTGTCAGGGGCACGCCCTTTCCCGTGTGGGGTACCTCTTGTGCCGACACATGGTCGGTCTCTCAGCTGTGCCTCAGGGGGATTGTGCATGTTGGCAGTATGTCTGCCGTTGTTGCATTGCCATGTGCTGCCATCCACTGCTGGGTGCTCATGGTGGGTCTGGCTTGTATGGTTCTGTGGTACACGAGGTTGCAGTGTGACAGTGAGGGTGGTGGTATGCATGAGGTTTCCTGCAGTGGTGGTCACTGCTCATGGGGGGTGTCTTGGGGTCACAGTGCAGGGTGTGCTGTGCACTGGTGGGGGCTGGTGTGGCATGGGGTGGTCCGCCCTCCTTGTGTGGCAGTCTCAGCTTGCCGGTGGGTGTGCTGGGGCACCATGGCCCAGCTGTGCTTTATTTGCTTGTCCCCATGGGCCGGTGGATATTCCAGCCTTCCCCCAATTGTGCTGGGCTTAGGGTGTGGGGGCGCATTGTCAGTTCTGCTGTGTGTTCCTGTGCCCATCTGTGGCATGGGTGGTGGGCCCCTACCTACCTGCCTGGTTGTGCAGTTACATTGCTCTGCTGCTGGGGGGCTCCCTGCTTGCGCTATGGCACCTCTGGGCTGCTCAGCTGGGCATCCCTTGTTGCGCCATAGCGCATTGTATCTGCTCAGCTTCCCCTTCCTAGTTGCGCTATGGTGCAGGTTGTGCGATATTCAGACGTTAGCTGTTGGCGCAATTTGGCTTGCTCCTTTTTTGAATATCGCGTCTATTGCACATGGGCGCAATGGACTTGTGCTTGCTCCTGCTATTGCGCACTTTTTGGGCGCAGTTTGAATATCCAGCCCACGGAGTATTTGGCTCCAGCAGGGTTTGAGCCTGCGATTTCCTACTTCCCAAGCCATACTCTAACTAGAACATTGCTGCTTTGTATTGACCATCCGGCTGCATTCTATTAATTATTTTTTTATGACTGGGCAATACAGAAGAAAAGTACATGCCTGGTTTCAGGAATGACTTGGGAGATTATGGTGTAAATGAGTCTTCAATACAGTAGGGTAACAGCACAAAGTTCAGGTCACATGTCCATGTCGGTGATGTTCTTACCTTCTCATTGTCCCAGTTGTATCTCCCCATGCAGTCACCTAGGGGGCTGTGGGGCAGTGGGACTCGTCACCCTCTCTCCCTAGACGCTCACCCTCCTTACCCCAGCTGGCCTTCTGACAACCCAAGCGTTCCCAAACTCGGGCCACAGGGCATCACGAGTGGCAGTTCTACTGCTGTCCCGGCATGTCGACTTCTCAAGCCTTGCTTTAAAAGGTGTGACTGCATCACCCTGTAACAACCATGGGCAGGGCTTAAAGTGTGCCAGGTCCGGCAGGATCTCATATCTGGAAAAACATTTTTGAGGAATTTGAGGTGGGTCTCACGGAGTTTCAAAGCAGGGCCCTTATTCCATGTTCGTTTCCCCTTACCATAACTTCAAGAGGGCTATATAGTCCTTAGTCCCTTTGTCCTTGGCAGAAGACACCAGGAGAAAGGACTGCTGTGTGACTGGACTTCTCTGCTGGGACTAAAGTAGAAGAACTTTTGTACTCAGACCTTTAATTTAGGGTAAAAAAAAAACTATCATACAAAACAAAACCAAAAAAGTGTGTGTGTGTCTGTCTGGGTTAACAGAACTGAATGGGTATCTGAACAGTTATAGGTGTAAATATCAGGTGATTGAAAGGACTTAACTGCTGTGAGCTTTAAATTACTGGTAGAAAGATCTAGTAAGTAGGGGGAGTGGCTTAGATAGAAGGAAGCTACATTTAAAGACTGCCTTAGAAAGATTCTGCTAATATCTTGGCAGAAGACACCAGGAGAAAGGACTGCTGTGTGACTGGACTTCTCTGCTGGGTCTATATTGCCTCCTTCCTCCCTCCATCCCCCCATCCAAAGCTAGTTCTATTTTTATAGGCACAGGATTTGACTGACAACAGGAACTTCCTGTTTGGGAGCAGGAAGTGAGTAATCACAGAACCACCAAAGACCCACTATCCTAGAAGGGCAGGAGTAGCTCTCTGGCCCCCTCTAGCTGCTGCAGGTCTGCCTCTGAGCAAGTAAGTGGTCCACTGAGAAATATAGGATATTCTTGTCTCAGAACAGGACAATCAGGAGCTTAAAGGGCACACAGGTAGAAAGTAAGGAGAGAGAGAAAAAAACAGAGGAAAGAGTAAGGATTGAAAACAGTTAAGGGGCCAGAAATAAGACATGATTGGAGCGGTGCAGTGCAGTGGCTGTGGAGCAGCAGTCTTCCGGAGGCGTTCTGGAGGATGCGGTGTTGTCCCATCTGCAGGCACCTCTCTGGGCTGAGGGAGGAGGTTGCTCATCTCCAGGCTGAGTTGACCAGGATTTGTGGGACCTCCTCTTCCATCCAGGGACCACCAGTGCCACTGCCGTTGCCTCAGAGGTTGCCAAGAAAGAGGAGCGGTTGAACCACAGTGGCCCAGGGAGGGTGAGGGTGGTGGAACAGAGCGCATCCTCCAGTTGTACCTCTCCATTACCCTATGCCATTCTGGCAAAGTGTGGTTCCTCTATGGAGGTACCTGCAGTGGAGACCAAGGAGGATGCTGGGAACCTCCACAAAGGAGACCCACAGGAGGGTGGCAGGGGACCCTGCAGGGGAAGGAAACAACTCCTGGTGGGGGACTCCATTGTTAGGAAGGTAGAACTGGGGGAGGAAGGGGAGAGGGAGGTAAGGTGCCTGCCTGGTGCCATGGCTTGGAGGGACAGGGAGCGAATCCTCAGGATTGCCTAGAGCAGCTGCACAGGGAGGGAGCTGGATGTCATTGTCCACCCAAGGACAAATGACCTGAAAGGGATTAGAGAAGTGCAGGAAGAGTTTGTGGAATTGGGAGGGGCTCAGTCAAGTAGCACGCACGGTAACCTTTCTCGGAGGTGCTTCATCTATGGCATAGGAGAGGCTAGGGTGTTCCGCACTATGGATCCAATCAGTGGTTGAAAACTGGTGTGGAGCTCAGGGATTTGGCTTCATTGGGGATTGGGGTCCACCTGGAGTGATGCAAGCCTATACTGGCATGATGGGCTGCATCTGTCCGGGAGGGAACCAGGATCCTAGGTGATAGGTTTAAATGCTTTATTGGCAAGCTTTTAAACTAGCCAAGGTGGAGGCACCGGAAAGGAGCAGAAATCTAGCCCCCCAATAATCACACGTAGTAAGTGCAGCAAACACCAACATAGAGGTGTCGATAGGGAGAAGGGCAGGGTAAATGGAGAAAGCTACAGAGGCAAGAAGGACAGGGATGGGGCAAAAGGAGTAAGGCCATCAGGAAAAGGAGGGTAATGAGTACCAATGTCGTAGTCTGGGCAACAAGCTCCTGAGCTGGTGGCCTTGATGGAAGAGGGATGCCTGGATATCGTAGTAGTCACAGAAACATGGTACACAGAGAACCATGACTGGGATGTTAACATACCAGGGTACATAACCTACAGGAGAGACAGGCAGGGAGAAGAGGGGAGGAGTAGCTCTATGTAAAGGAAGGATAAAAGCAACTGAACAAAAGAGGAACAGGGAGGAGAGGAGGCACTGTGGGTCACCTTGAGACTGGAAAGGGCACCACAATCCGCACAGGGTTAGGTACAGACCCCCATGTCAGGGGAGGGAATGGACAAGGATATGATAGAAGGCATTCTTAGAATGGCAGAGAAAGAGGAGATACTATTGATGGGAGACCTGAATATGCCAGATGTTAACTGGAACACATTTGCTGCAGCCACATCCAAGAGCAGGCCATTCTTGATGCCCTACAGGTGGCAGGCATTAGACAGCTAGTTTCAGAACCCACTGTGAGGGAGCAATCTTAGACCTCGACTTCAAACGGGGCAGTGAGAGGATCTCAGATCTAGAAGTGGGTTGCCATCTGGGGACAAGTGACCATCAAACAGTGTGGTTCACGTTAAACTCAGCAACAGAGTCAAGCCATACAAAACTGAGGGTACTGGACTTTAGGAGAGCTGACTTTGGCAAGATGGGAGAGTGCCTCAGAAAAGCACTAGCAAACAGGCTAGAAGGAGGTGGGGAATCATCAAAACTGCCATCACAGAGGCAACAAGCCTTTGTGTGAAGCAAATAAACAAATCAAAATGAAAGAAAAAGCCACTATGGTTCTCAAAAGAGGTGGCTGTGAAAGTCAGGAAGAAAAAGATAGCATTCGAAGTATAAGGAAACACAGAAGGAGCAGGACAGAGAGCTGTACCAGTTAAGGCAGAAGGAAGCAGGGGGGAAGTCAGAATAGCAAAGGCCCAAACTGAGGAAAAGATAGCCAACTCAGTTAAGAAGGGGATAAACCTTTTATAGGTACATCAGTGAGGAAAGACAGAGAGGGATAGTGAGGCTGAATAGAATGAACGGTGGGTGGGCAGAGGGGGACAGTGAAAAAGCAGGGATACTGAACAAATATTTCTGCTCAGTATTCACAAAAGAGGAGGGGGAAGTGCCTAATCCAATTAACAGAAGCACTCTTGATAGGGGGTCGATCCCAGTCCTTTCACAGAAGAAAGGGTTCTGCAAGAACTCCTAAAACTGAAGGTGGACAAAGCAATGGGTCCTGATGGAATTCACCCAGAATTCTAAAAAGAATTAAGGGAGAAACTAGTGAAACCACTGGCTACTCTTTTAATAAATCATGGGAGGATGGTGTTGTACCGAGGACTGGAGGAAGGCGGATGTGATTCCCCTCACAAAGTGGGACCAAGACAGAGGCAGGAAACTACAGACCTGTCAGTCTGACCTCTTGGTAGGGAAAGTGATGGAGTCACTTTGAAGGAAAGAATAGTTGAGTACCTAGAGGCCAGTGGAGCACAGGACCCAAGGCAGCATGGATTCACAGCGGAAGGTCATGTCAGGCAATCTAATAGATTTCTTTGACTGGGTGACCAAAGTAGTAGACCAGGGAGGGGCTGTGGACATGGCTTACCTAGACTTTAGCAAGGCATTTGACAGTCCCACACAAAAGATTAATAGTCAAATTAACCAGCCTGGGGTGGGTCCCAGGGTGGTAGCCTGGGTAAAACATTGGCTGCACAACAGGACACAGAAGGTAATTGTAAATGGAGTCCACTCTGAAGAAAGAGAGGTTTCTAGTGGGCACCGTAGGGTTCAGTATTGGGTCCAGTCCTTTTAATGTCTTCATCAGTGACATTGCAGAGGGACTGAAGGAAAAGTATGCCTTTTGCAGATGACGAAAGATCTGCAACAGGGTTGATACAGAAGAAGGCGTGGAAAGGATGAAAAGGGACTTGGCAAGGTTGGAGGAATGGTCAGAAGTATGGCAGCTAGGATTCAATGCAAAGAAGTGCAAATAATGCACCTGGGAAACAAGAACCCAGGGGAAGAATACACAATGGGTGGGGAGGTAGTAACAACAACAAAAAAGGAAAGGGACCTGGGGGTAATCATATCAGATGACCTTAAGGTTAGCAAGCAATGTGAGAAGGCAGTAGGGAGGGCTGGGGGTATACTGGGATGTATAGGGAGAGGCATCAGCAGCAGAAAACAGGAAGTTGTTATCCCTCTGTACAGACAGTTGGTGAGACCCCATCTGGAGTACTGTGTCCAGTTCTGGAGACCCCATCTCCGCAAGGACATAGACAGAACAGAGGTAGTCCAGAGGAGGGCAACTAAAATGGTGCAGGGTCTGCAAGAGAAGCCGTATGAGGAGAGACTAAAGGAGCTTAATATGTATACCCTTGAGGAAAGAAGGGAGAGGGGGGACATGATAGAAACTTTTAAGTACCTCAGTGGAATCAACAAAGTCCAAGAGGGTAGCATCTTTCAGAAAAAGAGACTTGCAAGAACAAGGGGACACAATTTAAAGATAGAAGGAGGGCGGTTCAGGGGCAATGTGAGGAAGTATTATTTCACAGAGAGGGTAGTGGATGCATGGAACAGCCTTCCTGAGGAGGTTGTGGGGTCTAAAACTGTGGGAGAATTCAAGAATGCATGGGACAGACATAAGGCAATTCTTGTGGGGGGTAGGAAGAAATAGGCTGTTGGTTAACTAGGATCTACGGCCTATCCTATAGGTAGGGAAATGGGCAGACTAGATGGGCCAAGCGGTCCTTATCTGCCATCAAAGTCTATGTTTCTATGTCCCTTAGTTTCTTACAGTATTTTCATGTTTTGTGCCTTCATTTTCACTTATTGAAAAACTGGATAATAATGGAAAGACATACTCCACACTATGACGATAAAAAAGGACTTCCATAGTAGTAGTCCATCCATCTTTCTATAATTATGACCCTAAAAGTCCTGGCAGGTTTTTTTGCACACTTTATGTACTGGCCATGGGTCCAATGGATCTTAGTCATGCCGAACGGGAAGAGTGATGAGTCCCACTGCTGCGCAGATTGCATTACCCTGTGATATTCATGGATGGGTCCATTGGATCTTAGTCATACCAGGCAGCAAGGAAGGGTGTCTAGCCCCACTGCCACACATTCCCCCTTGGTGATCATATTCTGAGGTACAGCTTGGACTCAGAAAAGGGAGGATGCTGCTGCCATTAACACGTATGCTTGCACACCATTTTTTTTTGGGGGGGGGCTGATTGCTCCGGTCCCCAACCCCACCTACCACTCCCCCTAACTCCAGGCTTCCCTTGATGGGGCCGGGCGGGTGACCCCTCCACAAGAATGTGGGTCGTGGGCCTGGCTTGCCTCCTGGGTGGGGTCACTGAGCCGAACCCCTCCGTGGACAACGGTCTGAGGGGAGCAGCGGCAGAGTGGGGCCATCATTTGCAGCCGAGATTTTCTTATGTATTTTTCTCCCTGGGGCAGGGACACGCACGATGCCAGTGTCCTCGCCTCCCCCGCCCTGAAACATGTGGTGCTGACACGTGGACCCCCAGCCCCGCCAGGGGTCCCTCATTGCACCAGACACTCTTCCCTCCCAGAGAGGGAGGGCAGTCCTCAGGATGCTCAGTCCCTGTCCCCCCAGCCGGCTCTCTGACTCCCGGGTCTGTCCCCGAACCTGGGATGTTGGCAGTACTCGCACACCATGCATAAGCATGTCTAGACGTCCTTGAGCTGTAGCACCCTCAGAGAATGTGGGGAAAATCTAAGGCGTTAAATACACTGCTTGCAGCAGTACAACGGGCACCAACCCACATGCAGGCCCTGCATCGACTGACTTGGAGGCACGTCCCTCTTGTCAGATGGTAGCTGAAGTGTCCAGAGGGCTTAAGCAACCCTGATGACTGCCTTAAAGTGGGGAGCAATCCATGGTGACGCGAAGGAGAGGACGGTAATCTCTGGGAGACGGGGGGGGGGTGATAGGGCTGAGGTGTGGCTCATGTCATCTCAAGTACGGAAGGATCCTCAAGAGGCTGAGCAGGAGCTTGAGCATAAAAACTGAGGCTTGGAACTCTAACAAAAGCAGTGACTGACACCTAACAAGACTGACACCTAAAAAAAGCAGTGACTGACACCTAACAAAAGCAGTGACTGACACCTAACAAAAGTAGTGGTAATTTCTGCAGAGGGAGTGATCAGTGGCGAGTCTCTGCTGCATCTTCACTTATTTATCGCATTACATTTTTTTTGGCAGCATTTACACTTCTGATTGTTTAGGTTTGGGAATTCTGTGTGTGGTCCAAGCTTAATTTTTTCCTTGCTCGCATCCAGCCCTTTACTGAGAGTATGTTCGGGCTTTGTGTTTTCCCCCAACTCCAGTACACAGCTCCTGGTGGACATAAAATGAAATGTGGCTGGTGCCCCTTCCTGGCGATATTCATGGACACCGAGAAGACCTTTGACCAGGTGGACTGGGGCTTCTTAACTAAGACTCCGGCGGTGATAGGACTAGGAGCCAAATTCAGGGATAGTATAGGAGCCCTGTATGCTTCACCATAGCGACAGTAAGGGTTAATGGAACATCATCACCCAGATTCTACCTACAGAGGGTCACCTGGCAAGGATGCCCTCTCTCACCCCTTCCTCTTTGCCATGTGCAGAGAGCCCCTGGTGATAGCAGGTAGGGAGCACAGGGGGATTGAGGGAATAAGAGTCGGAGGCAGGGACCCCAAATTTTCCCTGTATGCTGATGATACCCTTTTCTACCTCACTTCACCCCCAAAGGTCTGTACCGACACTCCTCAAGCTCTTAGAGGAGTATGGCCAAATATCTGGACACAAAATTAACACAGATAAATCAGAGATGCTCATGCTAGGAGGGGGCCGGTTGAGAGGGGAAGAAAACTATCCATTTAAATGGACCCCTAGTAATGTAGTGAGACAGCTGAGGGTAAGATGTTCTCCCCAGAGAAATCTGCTATTTAAGCTACACTATGCCAAACTCTGGTCTGAGATACAAGCCGGCATCAATAGATGGGACTCCATCCCACTGACACTGGGAGGGAGGATAAACACGTGCAAGATTAATATCTTCCCCAGATTACGGTTCCTGCTCCAGGCCCTCCCAATAACTATCCCGGACTCTTTCTGGTTGACAGTTAATAAGGGGATGCCAAAATGCATCTGGAACAAGGAGAAACTCAGAACAGTGGCCACCTGGGGGGGGGGCTTGGCATTGTCTGACCTAAAAAATATACTGTCTGGCAGCCCAGTTAGTACCGGTGGTGTCATGGATAAAGCAGGGAGAGAGCTCGGAGTGGAGAGAAATAGAGGCAGCTCAGTCAGGCCCCGTCCCCCTTTTTGCATTGCCTCATTCCACCCTCACAGCACAGACATGGGCAGGAATAGGACACCTATATGTCAAGCATACCTTAAGGGTCATTACGAAGGCTAGGTGCATCACAGGCACCCCCAACACAGTAGGCCCTCTGACATCGATAATTGGGGACTCAGATTTCCTCCCAACATTGACTGACCCAGCCTACTGCAGATGGAATCACTGCAGACTCACTGCTACCTCCAGATTTGCCACTATATGCAAGCAAACCAAATAGTTCTCAAAGTTGATAGAGACATGACCCTCCTTCCCCCCAGAGAACTTCCTATACTGGGAAGCCACACTTAGGGAGCTGAAGGGACCTATATCAATCATCTATAAGGCCTTTATGGGTAGTGGAGAGGAATGGCTGGAGACCCTAAGAAGGAAATGGCAGGAGGAATTGGGGATGGAACTGTCAAGAGGGGAATGGAGCAAAGAATGGGAGAGGGGCTGGGAAGTCACGGCTTCCTTTGGCTGGCTGGAATTCAGGTGGAAATGCTGAACTAGGTTCTTCCACACACCCTCAGGCATGCAACATTTTGCTTACACTAATTTGGCCCTGTGTTAGAGAGGCTGTGGCCAGGCAGGCACCCATTCACACATTCTCTGGGACTGCCCCTAGATCAGGGGATACTGGGAAAGGGTGAGGGCAGAACTCTCTGGGTGGTGGGACGTACAGCTCCCCATGGACTTTAACCTCTGCTCTGGGTCCTTGGGATAGGTAAGAAACATACTAAAGAATCCCCAGTCTCAAAGACTACACAGAATTCTGAGCTGTGTTGCCCTCAAGGAGCTCACAGCCAATTGGTTAAAAAACACCCCACCATCCTTTGACTCCTGGGTATACAGGGTGGAGAATGTGGAAAGAACGGAAGCCCTCACAGTGAAGCGTAGGCTGCAGTCAGATAAGCATGCAGAAAGATGGGAAAAATGGATTGTTAGCAGAACCCCAAGGAGGGAAGACCCCTAGAACAGGGGACAGAGTACCTCTAAATAAGAAGACCTCCATACCCTTGTAGGACAAAAGCTAATTATGTGGTCACTGAAAAATGATCAGGCAAGGGGAAATCTCCTAGATATTTAATGAAGCACAAATAACAGTGCTTAGTTTAAACAAGTTTATGTTTATTTGTAACTGTAAATAGTTCTACATTTTCATTTAAAATGGTTAGTCCCTGGTATTTCTGGGTAGACTGCATGTTCAATTGGAAACCTGGAAGGAATCAAACAGAATGGGTTAGTGCATTGGAAGGTGGGAAAAAAGTAACTGCATACAAGACTTACAATAAGCAGGTTTCTGATACAGCCTTAGACACCAGCTGGTACCATGATGTATTCAGTCTTAGATTAGTTGTTGTTTTGAGAACTGATGCTTTGCACTATAGTATGAACTGTTTATAGGAAAAAGGGCACAGTATATACCACTGATGCATACCAAAAGTCGTATGATGAAGACACTCTGTAATGACTGTACACTTTTTATCCACAATAAAGATGAGTTAAAAAAAAATGAAATGTGGCTGCAACATATACATGGAGTTTGACGTGACAGTAAACAGCACAGCTCTTTGTTAATGTGGGGGTGATAAGGAGCACAGAATGAAGTTTATAAAGCATTTTAGCATGAATCACTGCTCTGAGACCGAAGTTATCATCAGAACAAGCACTTTCATTCTTCCAAGTAAACGCCACAGCAAGTTATGTAAGTTATTAACAAATTAGCATCATCACCTTCAAACAGCATCTGGCACTTGTCCCAAAACATGGAACAAATGTTTTTTTGTCTTAAGATTTAGGAACGTAGTCCTTTGAAGCCAAACTTCTATTGAAGTTGAGGTGACTAAGCTGCCACTTCCACTGGGGAGAAAGGGGCACGGGAAGCGATCTCCTGCTCAAGCTGGTGTGGTCATGACTTCTGGGAACTGTAAGGCACACCTGAGCTCAGGGATATAGGAACAGAGTAGGGTACTATTTAGGGCCCTTGTTGCCAGATGTTGATTTGGGGCACTCCCACTGCCTGACACCGCCCCCCCCCGCTGTATGACTGTTGTATTCTGCTTCAATTAAACATCATTTTATTTATTTTTATTTAGAATATTGGTAACTGGGAGAGGCACTCTGAGCTGAGACTCATTTCCAGATGTGATGTGGGGGGCTGGGGAAGTGGAGAAAATACATTAAACATAATGTACCACATGCTGAGAGTACATTATATAAATATCTCATTATACAAGTAAGCATTAATCACCGAAGGTGGCATCTAATGGGGAGTTAATGCATGGTTGGGACTGTTGTGGCACGAGGCCGAGTGCGTACAACGGTCCAACCATGCATTAACTCCCCATTAGATGCCACCTTCGAAGGGGATTAATGCGCTTGTAACATGGTGTGTGCATTATTGGGACTGTACTAGGTGAATGTGTATAGGTATCATGAATGACAGTCACACAGTTTTATATTTGACGTAAACTTTACTGCACTTTAGACAACATTGGGTGACGTTCTGTCACATACAGATGTTTTTTTACTACTTTAGTATGAAAAACACAGAATACATGCATTAACTGTTGAACTAACTTTGTGTCCATTCCTGACAGCAGTTTCTCTCCCAGCACATTTAGGAGGACTGGAACTTCAGTTTTCTTCACTCAGGATCCCCGTCTGAAACTGATTTGCATACTGCTTCCTGCGACTTATACCCGACGTGCTCATCTCTGACTGAACCATGTTGCCTATTCTGCTGCTTATCTTCTCTCCCTCTACATACAAACACCTACTTGTTCCTATCGCTGTCAGTCGCTGCTCCCTGGTAGCAGAAATTGCCTGTTCCATGCATGGTGACTGACTGCAGCTGAAACGGATCTCTGCCTCCTTCCTCAATTACACTGTGTGCCCCGCCAAAATCCCGTGCGGCTCTCTCATTTGCTCCACTTCATTCCTGTGTTTCACTGGCTTCATGTGGGATCCCACTGTCTCGAGCTGCTTTGCTGCTGTCCCGTGTGCGCCTCTGACCTGCTTGTTCTGCTGTGTGATCCTTGCCCCTGCGATTCTATTCTTCGTTTCTTCCAACTCTGTCTCCCCAATACAGTTTCTCTCTCTCTGGGTTTCCCTTGCACTGCTCCTACTGCCCCTCCTGTCTACCTACTTGGTGTCCCAAAACTTGATAGCTGCCTTCTTTTCCCTGATGTCTTTGTCTACACTGCTCTTTCCTTGCCTGTGGCTACTTTATGGATTACACAAGCAACACAGCATTATCGTGCCATAATGCCATGCTGCTCTTGTACCACCTGATGCATTCTACCCAATTGTTTTGCTACTTTTTCCTACTGTTTCTTTTGCCATGTTACAAGTAGCAGGTAATAAAATGTAGTAACACTGGAATACGGTACAAAAACGGGGTAGAAATGACCAAACATGTAACAGTAGTAAGGTTGCATAACATTTAAGGAAGTAATAAAATAGTTACAGAAGTTGGTATAGAACGAGATATGCTCACTACTGGATAGCAGGTTTGCAAAATTGTGGGGTGGGAGTGGGGCGAAAGATCTATATTCAAAAGCTTTGCGCCTGGCGCAAATCCACTGTGCTGGAATAGCGCTGCATTTGCGCCTGGCTGCAATATTCAAAAGCCCTAAAAGCACCGGCGCTGTGTGATAATGCCGACGCTAAGAGATAATGCAGTGGTAGGAGTTAGGGGAGGTCCATGAATGCCGGCGCAGTGGCATAGTCAAAACTATAGCCCCCGCTACAGGAATTAGTGCCACCCATAACGCAGCGCTAATTACCGCCGTCAAAAGGCATGCAGGAATGTGGCGGCAGTGGTCCCCCCCCCACATCACGATTCTGACTCCCCATAGTCCTGAAATATACAAAGTGTCCCTGGTAGTCTAGTGGTCCCCCTACCCCCTCCTCGTGATCCACGACCCCCATAGTCCTGCAATAAACCAAGTGTCCCAAGGTAGTCCTAATGCCCCTCCCAGTGAAGACCCATGCTCCCAAAAAGGGCAGCGACCAACTCAGCCCTCCCTCCACCACCACGGCCCGGCTGAGGTATGCATGGCCAGTACTGTAATGAGAGGGGCGCACTCATTCATTACAGCACCGCTAATGCATACCTCAGTCTGCGGCCGGCCGTGGTGGTGTGAGGAGGGCTGAGCTGGTCACCGGCTGCTCGTGTGGGGTGTTTGTTTGGGGGAGCGTGGACTAGACTACCAGGGACACTTAGTTTATTTCAGGACTACGTGGGTTGGGATTGTGATGAAGGGGTGGGGGACAACTAGACTACTGGGACAGTTTGTGATATTTCAGGACTGGGGGTCGGGATCACGACAAGGGGTGGGGGGACCACTAGACATCCCGGGACAGTTTGTATATTTCATGACTATGGGGGTCAGGATCGTGATGAGGGGTGGGGGACCACTAGACTACCAGGGACAATTTGTATATTTCAGGACTATAGGGGTCAGGTTTTGTTGGGGGGGCACACTTGCATTCCCATGCTTTTGACAGCGGGAATTAGCGCGCACTACGAGGTGCGTATACAGTTGAAATATGCTGCTGCGTGGCATTCACGGCCCTCCCCAACCCTGTATACATTATCTTTTAGCGTTGGCGCTTTTAGGGCTTTGAGGAGGGCAGAGCTGGTCGCCGGCTCCATTCGTGGGGTGTTTGTTTGGGGAGCGGGGGCTGTCCGTGCCGGTTGGGGGGGAGGGCACTAGACTACCAGGGACACTTAGTTTATTTCAGGACTACGGATCGCAATTGGGGGGGAGAAATAACCTACCGGGGTCTGTACCACCAGGGCATATAAGAACATACATATATATATATATATACACATACACACACAATCAAACATACCCCCATAATGCAAAGCCTCATGGGCTGTGTGTGTGTGTGTTTATATATATAAAATGGGTAGGGGAAATTGTTGTTGTTTTATTGGATGATGAGCATCACATGACCATGTGTATATCAGAGCGCAACCGCACACCTGCACTTTTACCCCCCTCCAAAACAATTTTGACATTTTATAAGATAGATAAACCACTCTGAGGTGTGCGGTCGCACTCTGTAATCGCATGCCTTGAGTGTTGACGACTCTGTTGTACTAACGCACACCAAGGTGCATGTGATATCAGAGCGCCGACACACACCTCAGAGTGGTATATCTATTATATATATATATATATATATATATATATATATATATATATATATATATATATATGTTATGTACTGCTTGCAGTGATGCATGGGCAAGTTGTATGCACTGCTTGTGCCTGCCTGCACACATTTAAAGGGAAACAGTGGAAAAGCCACAGCTTTACCCAGGCACTACAAAAATGCCCGATTAGTACTTTCAGACAGTAACATTTTTTTAACAAATAACTCTAATTGATTTTTTAGTGATTTAAACAGTGGCCTTCAACTTTCACTTTCTATTGCTGGCAGCCACCATTTCATGAGTAGCAGAGAGCTTCCTGAGCTCACTTTATGCAAATATGTCCTGCCAACCAATAGCTGAGGTCAAACAGGCATATTAGCATATAATGAGCTCAGGAAACTCACTGCTGCTCATGAAATGGCTACTACCAGCAACAGGAAGTGGAAGTTGTGGGTAGCTGTTTTAAATCAGTAAATAAAGTTGTTACTATCTGAAAGCACTAATTAAGAGTTTCTGCAGTGTCTGAGAAAAGCTTTGTCTTTTCCATTGTTTCCTTTTAATTCAGCTTCCAAGCTGTACTTACATTCGACCAACATGTGGAGCTGTGTGCTCCGTGCAGTAGCACCGCCAAACTGCATGGAACTGTATGCTAAGCAGCGCATAATGATATGCAAATATGACTGCCCATGGATTACCTAAGTAGGCTCATTTGCATGGGAGCTTTGAATATAGCAAACTTTTGTCCTGGGCTAACCTGTTTGCCCTGGGCTAATGTGTTAGCACTGTGCAATCGGGTTAGCCCCGGGCAAACCTCTCGTCAGCACAGCACAGTTCTGCAGTGTGTGGCTTGCATTGTTGTTTGCAGTTGATATGACACATCTATTTGCAATCACACACGATATAATATATCGGGAGCCCTTATTATGTATAGCATGCTGCTAACAATCTTGTAATCTCACCGATCTGACGTCAGTGCTATAAACCTTGCTTGCCTTCGTCAGATCGGTGAGATTTCAGGATCGAATTCAGTCAGGTGCGCTGAATTCTAGCACCCGAATGTTGGTTGCTTCTACTGCGATCGGTTTAAACTTTTCAACTGAAGCCCACAAGCAACAAGTAAGAGCCGTTCACGTTCTGTCCTGAAAGTGTTACCGTTGCGACCCCATACACTATGAAAGACAATGGCTGGGGTTATGAAGTTTACCGCGTTGAAAACCCCTCTCGCAGTTGTCATGCTGATGGTAAACCTCTCGAGCGTCACTCTCGAGCTTTACAAGGTCGGCCTGGCAACCCCTCGAGGGGTTTACAACGTGGTAAACTTCATAACCCCAGCCATTATCCTCTGTGTCCTCCACCTCTGTGTCTACTGAGCTGCTGTTGCAGTTTGCACTTCCCTGTTGCTATATTCAATGCTGTCTTATTCCCGGGCTATTTTAGCACTGCATTCCCAGCCCAGTTTGCCCGGCTTCCTTAGCAGGCTATATTCAGCAGGTTTAGCACTGGAGCTAATCCTTTTGAATAGGGTGGGCTATTTGTTCCAGGCTAATTCAGCATGCCAGGCAGTGCTAAATTAGCCCCGGGGCAAAGTTTTGAATATCTGGCCCCTAGTTGTTACCTGTGAAACATTAATTGTTTACTTAGCTTCCCAATGAAGCAAGAAACCCAAATGGAGTCCACCCCTCCCCTTTGTATTTATCCATATTAACAAAAACAACCCTACCCCCCAAAAAAAACTGCCAGCTTCTGGTAACGTGTCAAGAGTCTCATTGGCTTTTCACACACCATGAGCCTCAATTTTCCATAATTTCATAGTCTCCCCTCCCCCTTCACTGAATTAGGATCCACAATTTGGGCCAGGGGTGAGGGGGAATCAGAGTTTTAACCCAGGCTAACTCAGTCATCCTGTTCCCCACTACCCAAACCCAGTAAAAAAAAAAAAAAAATGAATGCAGGTGAAAAATGGAATACAGCTGTGCCCCCCGACTCCCCAATTGGAATGTCCCTGGGGCAACAACTACAGTGAGAATTTCAGCAGGGGCATCAGTTGTGGGGGTATTTAGTTTGGAAGTACAATTTTGGAATTGGGGTGCATTCCAGTTCAAAACCCAAATGCACCCAAGAACTGGAATGCATCCTAAACCTGGAATGGTGCCCCCTAACTGAATCCAACCCATAGTTACTGCCCCTGCTGGAATGTCCTCATCCATAGTTACTGCCCCTGCTGGAATGTCCTCACCCATTGTTACTGTCTCTGTTGGAATGTCCTCATTCATTGTTACTGCCCCTGCTGGAATGTCCTCATCCATAGTTACTGCCCCTGCTGGAATGTCCTCATCCATAGTTACCGCTCCTGCTGGCATGTCCTCATCCATAGTTAATGCCCCTGCTGGAATGTCCTCATCCATTCTTACTGCCCCTGCTGGAATGTTCTCATCCATAGTTAATGTCCCTGCTGGAATGTTCTCACCCATTGTTACTGCCTCTGTTGGAATGTTCTCACCATAGTTAATGCCCCTGCTGGAATGTCCTCAGCCATTGTTATTGCCCCTGCTGGGATGTCCTCATCCATTGTTATTGCCCCTGCTGGAATGTCCTCACCCATTGTTACTGCCCCTGCTGGGATGTCCTCATTCATTGTTAATGCCCCTGCTGGAATGTCCTCATCCGTTGTTACTGCCCCTGATAGGATGCTGATTGATCAATCTGACTAATATTATCAATGATGTGGACAGCTCCACCCACAGGTTAGGGAGGAGGCAACTGAACTAGCATGGTGTTTGACTTCTATTGCCCCCAAATTATGGCTCGGGTGGCCTCTACTGAAAAAACTGGGGGTCCGTCAGGTAATAATTGTCTGACTAGATGGCTCAGGTTTAAAGAATACAAACACACACACACACACACACACACACACACACACACACACACACACACTCCGTCTTCAGGGATATACCCTGTTCAGGCCTGGTTCCCTAGTCCACTGGGGTCCAGCTGCTACCAGATATCTCCCACATTTCTCCCTTCTCCCCTGGTGTGGGCAGAGCCTGTTGATGGCTTCGGATGCATAAAGCAATGTCCTGCAGAGGGAGGAAGTAAGCCACCTAGGCCCACTGCAGTTGTCACTGTCGCAGTGGGTGCCAGACACCTTCCCTTCAGACGGCAGCTGCTATGGTCTGGTCTGCTTTCCAACACGATGTACTGAGCAAGCTTCCACACTCGGGTCGCCGACACAACAATGTGCTGCACTGCAGCTGGGTCACTGGGGAGGTTCTGCTATACATTTTAACATACATAGCCTTCATTTACACTTCTTTTTAATTTATATTTTTTGCTCCCTGGCAATTGCTTCACCCCTGGGTCACCTGCCACTGCAGGACATCAAACCTACGAGATTACACTCTCACGATGAGGCCATTCCAAGGGACTGTAGTACCCACAGTGCCTCGTGGTGGCCATACTGAGGGGGGGTTGTCTTTGTTCCCCGTGCACTCCATGATCCCCTAGTGATGCTTGGCACTACTGGCCAAGGAGACCCATGTGGCAAGTGCAGGTCTCCTGGCTGAAGTCACCCCTCCTATACGTGGCATTCTCAGCTGCACCATCACCTGTGGTCACATAGGTGGCGATACTGCAGCAGGAATGGCAATGCTCCCTCCTTGGAGAAGAAGAGCAGTCCATGGTACACTCAATCCCTCTCCGCCCTGCTCAACAGCCCAGGTTCATTCCCGAACCTGGGTCACAGGTCGGTGGTAGCTTGGTGCAAGTACTACCGCCAAGACCAGGGCCAGCCCATTTACTTACACTTTTTAATTTGTGTCGTGATGCATGGCAGCCTGGAGTTAGAATAGTAAATAAAACAGAAACAAATATGTAAAAAGGGAACACTGACATCATCAAGATGCTGTTAACTGAAGAAACCATGATCGAACACCCACCTGCTGACACACATGAAGATGACTGAGCTGGTGGGCAGAGGGCCCAAGGCTGAGGACATGAGTTTTTTTCCTCTCCCTCTAGTCACCCAAATGACACAATTACAGTATTCTGCTGCAATGATGTATGAGTGCATTATGTTACAGTCTCATCCTGCATTTCCTCTGGAGACAGCACTGCTTAGTAATGGTTTGAAGAGACACAGCTCGTCTTCGGTCTTTGCATGGCCAGATTCTCCATATTTTCTGGACAGAACCCTGGGAGCACACTTATCATCAATATCCTTCTTGCTCATAATTCCCCACAAATATTCACTGCCTTTAGTCATAATAAAACCATGTATGCTTGTGTGTAGGAGTGTGTGCAATGCTTCTGTTTCACAGGAGCTGTGATGCACAGCACAGACCCTGTGTTATGGGAGTGTGTGGAAATCATTGTTTACGGTGGTGAGCCTTAACCGTACAATATGAGTGTCTTCACCTCACCCCACTGTGCTCAGGTTCAATACCCCAATCTCATTTCAGTTTGCCAGGAAAAGATGTCTGAAGAACAAGGACTGGAATATGTATGGTGGGGCAGCAGACTGTCCCAACCCACTAACCATAGGCAGCGGAGTTAGGCGAACCATCACTTTTGTAGCTGAAGGGTCAGACATTGAATTGAACAGTGCCCCGGGCTGAGGTGTTCTATGCAATTCTGACCCCCGCCCACACACTTTTTGGCACATTCCTCTACTACTGAACCTGAGTAGGAAAGGAGGATGACAGAACTAGTCCATCATTTCAGAGCATGAACACAAACAGGGATTCTGTAGGGTTTACAAAAGCAGTACCAGGACTGACTGGCCTTACCCTGCACCTGGACTGCCTCTATATTGATGCCACAAAGCAGTAACATTTGGGGTGGGTGGGTGTGTGTGTGTGTGTGTGTGTGTGTCCCCACAACTTTTACCACAGCATGATTTCCAAACCATAAGTCTGAAAAAGGACTGGTTGGTCCGAAAGCTAGAGCACTTTGTTCTTGTTGTTACATCTGTGTTGGTCCATTAAAAGGTATCAAATCATTTGCTTCTTGATCAAACCAAAAGTGAAATACACTGCCACCCGGTGGCTTAGTGGAGAGTGGCATGGCTTCCATGTAGATGACTCAGGATTGCTTCCCGATATTAAGAGTTCAAGTGAGACAGCAGGAAGACAAATGAGCAGTCCTACGGACATCTACTGCTCGTCTGGGAGAGAGGCATAGTCCTACAGACAGTTACTGCTCGTTGGGGAAGGCAGCACAGTCCTAGGGACATGTCATTGGGAAGGGAGGCTGAGTCCTATGGGCATGTACTGCTTGTTGGGGAAGCAGGTTCAGTACCAGGGACATGTACTGCTCGTTGGGTAGGCAGGCATAGTTCTAGGGACATGTACTGCTTGTTGAGGAGGCTCAGTTCTAGGGACATGTACTGCTTGTTGAGAAGGCATAGTTCTAGGGACATGTACTGCTTGTTGGTTAGGCAGGCATAGTTCTAGGGACATGTACTGTTTGTTGGGTAGGCAGGCATAGTTCTAGGGACATGCACTGCTCGTTGGGTAGGCAGGCACAGTTCTAGGGACATGTACTGCTTGTTGAGGAGGCTCAGTTCTAGGGACATGTACTGCTTGTTGAGGAGGCTCAGTTCTAGGGCATGTACTGCTTGTTGAGATATGCACTGCTTGTCACGGAGTGAGGCGCAGTCCTAAGGATATGTACTGCTCTTTGGGGAGGCAGGCACAGTCCTAGAGATACGTACTGCTCATTGGGGAGGGAGAAGCAGTCCTAGAGATATGTACTGCTTGTTGGGGAGGGAGAAGCAGTCCTAGAGATACGTACTGCTCATTGTGGAGGAAGAAGCAGTCCTAGAGATATGTTCAGCTTGTTGGGGAGGGAGCAGCAGTCCTAGGGATATGTTCTGCTCATTAGGGAGGCAGGCATAGTCCTAGGGATATGTACTGTTCATCATGGAGGGAGGATGCCTTCTGCTGAAGTATGTGTGGTTCAAGGGAAGGGAGAGATATGGGCATGATTGGCCCTGGAGTCCTGCCCTTGAGGGCCCCCTGGCCAGTGTACTACTGACAGGTTACACAGGTAGCAGTAGTTCTATAAACTTTGTTGTCAGAGACATTTCCTGGCGGGAACATTTTCTCTCCACACAAAGTGTCATTCATAACGAAAACACTTTTTTGTAAAAGGAAAGTACACAGGAGCCATTCAAATTATGAAAGATAATGAAAATAGCTTTCAAACCGGGGGCGTGGGCTTACCTGTGGGTGCAATTACCCCTGAGATATGCACAATTATTATTTTTTTTAATTAACCAGGTAAGCACACTAGGCAATCAATGCCCATTTGTAGGCAAGACCCAGGAGATTACATCATGAATGACATACAAGACGATACATACGGTAATACATAGTAATACAATAGTAAGTAGCAAGTAAAATGTTATTTTTATGGCGCCCAATCATGGAGGCTCTGGGTGCCTTACAGGTAATAAAAGACAGGGTTAAACAGGTAACATACAAAATATATAAATACATAATAAATAAATTAATAAATAAGTTATAATGAATCAGCTAAAACTTTCTGAAAATGCTTTTCTAAAATGGTAGGTCTTCAGGCCCCTTTTAAATGCCTCCACCGATGCAGCCTCCCTCAAAGATTTTGGAAGCGAGTTCCAGAGGGCAGAGCTGGCCACCTCAAAGGAGTGGTCGCCACGGTTTTCAGCCTGGCCCTCGGAACGGCTAGGAGGCTCCTCAGTGGAGGAGTGAAGGGAACATACTGGGATGGCAGGTGTAAGTAGATCAGACAGTTAGCCAGGGCCCGAGCTGTATAGGGTCTTGTAGGTGAGCAAGCTCACCTTGAAGATGATCCTCCAACTGATGGGTAACCAGTGCAGATCTCGCAGGACCGAGGTTACATGACAGGACTGGGAAAGGTCCATCAGCAACCTGGCCACCACATTCTGCACCAGCTACATTCAGTGGAGATTCCCTCCACTGACCATGAAGTATAGAGCATTACAGTAGTCCAGCCTGGATGTCACAAAGGCGTGCACCAGTGAGGGCAGGCCTTCTGTCGGAATCAAGGGTTTCATCCGGGCAACATTCCTTAAGTGGTAAAAGCCACTTCGGGCCACAGATGACACCTGGGCATCAAGTGTCAGTCTGTCATCAAGGATGACGCCCAGAGACTCTCTTAGGTTTCCTTCCCTGCCCACTTCCCACACCCTTGATGGGACTTTACTTGAGGACACATCCTCCTTCAGGTACCTAGGAGTTTGGCTGGATCAACACCTAAACTTCTCCAGACAAACTGATGCCATCCAAAAAAATTGCGCCCCAAGCTTGGTGCCCTGTTCAGGAACTGTAGTTGTAGTCCCTCTATGGATAGGCGTGAAATTATTCAGAAGATGATCCTGCCTATCTTCGACTACTGTGATGTAGTCTACGATGCTATTCCCAAGTCCTCCTTGGCCAGATTGGATACCCTCTTCAATTTCTTCTGCCGTTTTGCCCTTGATGCTCCCTCTCGCACCCACCACTGTGATCTCTAGCTCTATCGTGCCCAATCCTTTGCCTCTCATACAAACAGATGACTCTCCCACTGCACTAAATTCACCTCCAAGCACTGGCTGGGTGAACTCCCCTCCTACCTCTCCCCTCATTTATAACACCTCTCACTCCCTTAGATCATCAGACTCCCATACGCTGGTGGTCCCCTGCAGAGCCACCCTCATCAGCCAATCTGGTTACTCTCACTGCCTCCCAAAAATGTGGAATTCCCCCCCCAAATTCATCACTCATCCTCCTACTATTCCATCAGCTCTGCCATTAAAAACTTCTTTGCACCCCGCTGTTCCTGCTACAACCCTCCCTAACTCCCACCTCTAAGCCCGACAAACCCTATCCCTCTCAGTACCCATGCAATGGCCCTGCTGCAACTCCACCCCCACCCACCTAAAAACCAGCATTCCTTCCCTTCCCCCAGTTCCTTCCCTTCAGACTTTCCATTGCCTCTTACTGTGATTTCTCCAGAGTTGTACCAAGGGCCAGTCCCTACCCTATCCTTACACCATTAACTCGGCTCTTCCCTCCGCTTCTTCACATCCTGAAGGGCTGGGATCCTGGCCTCTCCTCTCTCACCTTCACCCTCTCTTCTGTCCTTCCCAAAGCCTATTCCCCCCTTGCTGCCTATAACCTGCTTCCCTCCTATTGTACTCAACCTCTCACTGCCACAACCTGCTCCCTTCCCGTCATGCTTGACCCCTGCCTTGAGCAGGCAGGGTCCTCGGCATACTGGAGGGGTCAGGTCCCACCATACCATTCTCCTCCTACCTCTTCCTTCATCTCCTTGTTCCCTTCCACCACCACCCTGCTTCTCTGCCTACCATCATACCTACCTCTCACCTTCCCTTCTCCCCCTTACGTAGCCCTATCTATGGCTGACCCCCAATCTCTAATGCACTTGTAGTTAACTTGCACTTCTGTTATGTTTTAGCCAACCTGTTCTGCCTGTGCTCAATCCTCACTAACTTCCCTAGATCAAACTACAACAGTCCTGTTCAGCCATTTTCCAGGTACCCAGTTATATGTCATTTAGAGTACGCCTAAATGTTATTTTGTGTTGTTGCATCTATCTAGTCCAAAAGCGTTGGCATAGTATCTATCTAGTTCAAAACTGTTAGCATTCTACTATTTCATTACTCCTGTACAGTCTGCTCAAATTATTTGAATGTAATGTACTGTAAATGTATATTGTGTACCAAATATCTGTAAACTATCCTCATGTTCCCCTACCCCCCAGGTCGCACCGGGAGATGAGCAACTTGTTGCTCAGCGTGCCTTCCTGGTGAAACATTTCAATAAATAAATAAATACATTTTTCACCCTGAGGGATGCCATCAATGGGGTAGATCCCAGGTCCAAACCTGTCACTGCCTTGGAGGCAATCCCATCACGCCAGGGACCAGGCTCAAGCACCGGCACCTTCATCTTGTCGGGGTCCAGCCTCAGCCAGTTAAAAGGACATCCAATCCTGAATTTCGGCCAGGCACTTATTCAGCACTCCACTTATAACAGACACTGTTATAACGGACAATCGTATATAGTGGACAAAAAGCGATTTCCCAAACCAAATATAGCAAATCCAATGCATTTGTTTCTGGTTATAATGGACAGAAACATTGGTTATAATGGACAGAAACGTTGGTTATAAATAATGGACAGAAACGTTGGTTATAATGGACAGAAACAGTTATAAATAATGGACAGAAACGGTTATAATGGACAGAAATGTTGGTTATAATGGACACTATGAAGCTTTTATGGGCATTTGTAGTGCTTTTTTTGGGGTGGGGGAGTGCAGAGATGATGAATGATGAGATTTTGCAAATGTACAATTTAGATGGCTGAGCTACAGAGATTAAATTTAAAACAAAATAATTCTCCACACACTGCAAAAACTTTAGTTAATTTCGCTAAAAGGAAATGATCCTATATTTGAATAAAACCCTTACAGTAAAGTTGCCTGTGTTTACTGCTCTAGAACCCAAACATGCAGCCACTAGAGTTACTATATTCTTACCTTTTGCAATAAACTTTCTTTAAAAAAAAAAAGTCATGTTCCCTGACAGTTAATTTGAACACAGAAATATATATGCTAGACAGGATTCTGAGTAATCTATGAAGTTTTAGAATAGGTTCTCATTCACTCTGAGCCCATACTCACACACATAGACACATCTAAGACATAGGTTCCACCTCTTCCGGATAGAACGGACACTGGATATAATGGATACTGGATACAACAGACAAAAGGTGTGTGCACAAATGCATCCATTATAACAGGCGTGCACTGTAATTACAATCCCATTGCCATCCTCCCTGCGTTGAACAAAATACTTGAAGTGGTGGTCTCACAACTCACTACTTACCTCTCCACCTATGATCTTCTATCCTTGTACAACATGGCTTTTAAGAAGGACGTAGTACCACCACTGCCCTTCTCACTCTAACCAATCATTTTGCCTCAGCAATGGACACTGGTAGCTTCACATATGTCATTTTCATTTACCTGACGGAAGCTTTTGATCTCGTTGATCACTCACTACTCAATGGCAAACTTACTAACCTGGGATTCTCACCAACTGCTCTCCCCTGGTTTTGTAACAATCTGGCAAACAGATCCCAGAGAGTCAAGTATGGGACCTCCCTCTCCGACCCTACCCCAACTCTGGTGTTTAAATAGGTCAGCTCCCACTAAAATGAACCCCAAACTGACCTTACATCTTTTTGATGTGCAGCCAGAGAAGTCTGGGGTTTTGGGTGGTGGAATAGAAACCTGCTGTGAGAGGTTTTAGTATTTCTGATGGCTGTTTTGCAGACATTAGGGAAAGGGGAAATTATTTAACCAGGAAAGGCACACTAAGCCAGATCTTGTTTCCAGGTGCGACCTGGGAGCACAAGGAAGTGACTTGCTAAGGGTCACACAGTATGCAAGTGGGAGCTGATGGGATTCAAACCCAGGTCTCCAGGTTTGCAGCTCAGTGCCCATGACCACTACATTATACTGCATTACTACCGCTATCATGTATCTTACAGTGTAATACATCACACAGGGTTCTAAAGGCACACCAGTCTGATGGGGATGAGGAAGCCCTAAACTCATTCCATTTTTTGTCATGTTTGATAATTTTGATTAGTAGTGTGTGGTCCAACCATTTACAGATAGGGTCACGCACTCTTCTCTTGATGAGTGGGGAAAATTTGTCCTGTAGATCAGTGAACACTGAGGTAAAGGCAGCAGTTGCTAGATTTACTTCGGAAGCCTCATATAGGTAGGACCAGTCTGCATTTGAGACTACAAGCCTAAATGCTCAGGATCCAGATTAGAGGGCTTCCTGAAATGTCTAACTCTAGGAGGAGTTTCTGTCAGCTTGGCACACATATAAAAAAAAAAAACAGGGCAACTGATCACTGAAAGTATCAGACAGAAAGCCCGAATACCCAATCCTGTCTAACCTGGGTGTGAGTATCTGGCCTATAAGGGTTTGTGTGTTAACACTGTTAGAGCACCTGGTGGGCTTGGAGATAGCCTGTGCAAGACTGAATGTAGGCCTTCACCACTGTTTTATTACAGTCATCGAACCAATTCATGTTGAAATCACCAAATAACATGAACTCATTATTCTTCACCAAAGAACCAACAGTCGTTGGTCAGGGAGGAAAGCAGGTTTGAGTTTCCAGTATTCTCCCCAAAAAAAGGGGGCGAGTCAGAGTTTGCACTGACTTGTATTTTTCAGGTTCGAACATCCAGCTGGAGGGACGTAAATTCATAAAAGGTGGAGCTTTTTTGCGTCAACCAATGTGAGTACACCATAGCAACATTCAATGGAATTCAATCCCTCAATAGAGAGGATGATTTAGTACCGTTACATTTAACTGGGATCGGTAATATATCAGTGTGTGCCACCTCCCTTCTCAGGGCCAGGGTGATCACACCTGGCAAGACTGTATCCTGGACGTGCACACAGGTGATCAGGAATAGTAGGCTTTAACCATGTTTCTGACATTCCCAGGACATCTGGCTGGTAGTGGGTGACCCATGCAGTGAGCTCATCTATTTTGGAGACTAAGCTTCTTACATTAAGATGAACAATTTTTAGCCCCTTGACATTTTGCCATGGCATGGGATGGGACGGAAAAAGGAAGCATAGCAGGGATGGGACTTGGATTAAGCTGAGCTTCACTAGCTGATAGAGGCAGGTGAGAACTAGGCATGTGAAGGGAATGTACTTCAGATACCAATCAGTGGAGGAAAAACTGCAATGCTGCCTCCAGAGAAAGTAAGCCATCTTCATAATACAGTGGGGTGGCAGTAGGAGGCGGGTTAATGTGGGTTTATAGTTATTAATCAGTTACAAAGTTGGACATGGCGAAATCCACCGAGATCAGGGACTCAGCATTATATGTTGTCTATATGGGGAGCGAGTCTGAGATATAAAAGGCGCCACACAGCAATACAGCAAGCCCCACATTACACACCAGCAGACCCATCCTGACAGAGTTAAGAAGAAGCAATGGCACCTAAGAGCACTAGGGTACAACTACCCAGCTGAGGAGAGCCAGGACACGGCACACAGTATACTTACACAGTGGTTTTTGGCCCAGTTAGGGAGTGTCTGTAAATGCAATATAACTTCAGTGATCGAGGCTTATGAGAAACAACAATACAGCTATCACCCAGATAGGGAGTATGGTGGAATGCTAATACAATGCAGCAATTCAGCCTAAAACACAGGGGCAATAATCAGAAACACATTTGGCACAATTAGTTAACAATAATGTTGACAGGGTGAAACAAAGCACGTTTCAGAATTGCACATCTAAGCATCGTTACAGAAGCCACTTTAAACCAGTTGGGAAATAGTACACAAACATGCCTTCTAGAGTCCCAGCAGAAGAGTGAGGCATGGCAAACAACAGCACATCTAAAACATCTGTCAAAGAAAGCAAAGCAGCAGCCCGTGCATGGACTCTTGAGACAGAAAGTGAGGATAGGTCTTCAGGTGCTCTAACTTTTATACTATCCATGAAGCATTGTGTAATATTCATAATTTCATTATTCAGTACTTCATTTCCCCTCCCCACCAAGAGCCATCTGGAAACGAGCTACTGACTTGATATCTTTCCTGGTAAAACTTTTAAAATCAATAAATGGCCTTTGACCAGGTAGCCCACCCACTTCTCCTTGAAAAGCTGAGAGAGGGGGTGATGCCTTATCTCCCCAATAATCTCTGGTGTTCCCAAAGGCTCTGTCTTGGGCACAATCCTCTTCTCCATCTTCCTAAATGACCCGTTCACTGTTTTGTGTTGAAAGGAACTTCCACATGTACACTGACGACATCATCTTTGCCGCTTGTGCCTTTTCAGTGATTTAAATTAGTCAACACAGCGTGACTTTTAATATAATGTCCATAGCTAGTTCCAATCACACCACCTAATAGCCAACGCCAAAAAGGCGGTTTTCACATCCTTTGGTACAAGTCAAAACGCTTCAAGGCTTAGCGCCCCAATTTTTTAAACCTTGGAAGGTACCCCCACTTGATGCCGTTTCTCATTTCAAGTACCTTGGTGTGCACCTGGATCAGCACTTAGACCTCTCTACTTTGATACCACCCGTAAAAAGCTCCAGCCCAAACCTGGTGCCCTTTATCGCATAAAATCTTGCCTACCCCTCCCTGTCTGCCGTAACATCCTTCTTAGAATGATTCTTCCACTGGTCGACTGCGCAGCTGTGGTTTAGACTGGATCCTCTTGTCCATGCTTTATGCCATTTTGTTGCAAACTCTCCTCCCCTCGTCCACCACTGTTCACTACACTAACATCTCTCCCTTTAAGTATGTCCAGGTGCCTCTCTCGCTACTTTGCTTTTCTTTCCAAATTCTGGTTCTCCACCCTCCCGTCTATCCTCCATTCTCTCCCATCCAGTTACCACCTACCATCTGCTGACAATCTTTTGCTGTACCTTGCTACAGAACTGTGAGGCAGACTGCCTTGCCTTCCTCTGAAATAATCTCCCCCCTTAGCTCCGCTGCTTCTCCTACCACTCACACTCAGCTCCCTATAGCTCACTTTACTTCTTCCTGTTCCTGCTCCTCGTTCCTCTCTGGCCACCCAGCACTGTTTTTAGGGGCTGATGCGTTACATAGTCATCTCTGGCCACCCACTTTTTTTTTTTCTCCTGTGATTGGCTCCAGCAAGCTACTCAGCCCTGTCCAGCACCTACCTCACCCAGACTCACCTTGCCTATATTTTCCCCACGGAATGCCCCCCATGGTTGGGCAAGGAAGGCCGGGCTGTCCCCAACCCAGTGTCACTCATGCAGTACTGGGGTTGGTGGTCCAGGTGGTGATACAGGGGATGTAGGCAAGCAGGGCTTCATTATGCTGGAACCAACCCTCTTCCATTTTCTTCCGTGTTCTCCAGCCATGGTGGAAATGTAAGCAAGTGCACGTGGAGGTGCACACATGCTGCGGAACCACGGCTCCCCTCTTCTACGCTGCTCGTAATTTTGCAGTTAGTGTCCAACATCCACCAGGTGGCAGCCAAGCACTGAGACAGCATGTCTCCACAACCTAAGAGAGGAGAGCTGTCCAGCGGATGCTCAACCCCCCCCCCCAGCAACCTTTGCTTGTTCTTGAACTTGGCTTGCCAGTGTTAGGAGGTAAGGCACACAGCACCTCAGCCCTGTGCCACAGGGCCCAGACCCAGTACCCTTTTTAGGGGCTTATGGGTTACGTACCCCTCTCTGGACACCCAGTACTCTTTCTAGGAGCTTATACGGGTTACGTACCCTTCTCTGGACACCCAGTACTCTTTTTAGGGGCTTATGGGTTATGTACCCTTCTCTGATCAGCTAGTACTCTTTTAAGGGGGCTGCTGAGTTATGTACCCCTTTCTGGCCAGCCAGTACTTTTTTTTTTTTTTTTTTTAGGAGCTGCTGGGTTACATACCTCTTTCTGGTCAGCCAGTACTTTTTTTTAGGGGCTGCTGGGTTATGTACCTCTTTCTGGTCAGCCAGTACTTTTTTTAGGGGCTGCTGGGTTACGTACCACTTTCTGGTCAGCCAGTATCACCCTAGTTATTTTGTGTCTCATTTAAAGCAGCAGTTCATGACAGCAGTGAAAATTTTGACCTATCATGTTTTATTCCATTGTGAATTGCCTTGTCTAAACATACAATACACTCCCCAAAATCTAGAGTCTGCTTTACCACCTTGTGATTTTTGGTGCTCCTTGTGTGGCTCGTACCAGGTTTTTTCATCAGTATTCTCTAGTTTCTGAACACCCACTGTTTAACATCACTTTTCTTATGACTATAATGAACTAGCATGCAGCAGACACTGCTCCCTGACCTTACGGGACAACAAGGGTACAAGAATAGCAGAGAATACTAATGAAAACCTGGTTTGAGCCATATTAATAGGAGCGCTCTGGTTATTTCAGATATAGAAAAAAAGGCTAAAGCAGACTCTATGTAGGGAAAGAATGGTTATCGTACAAGTCAGGAGTCAAGGGGCACTGCTGCTTTTTCCTAGATAATCTATTCTCCCCGGGGTTTCACCTGGAAATGAGCCTGGGTTCGGTGTGCCTTTCCCAGTCACCAATTTCTAAATAACTGTATTTCCCATACTCTGTTTCAAACAGTCGGTGTATAAGCTTGCTGCTGCTGGGGTGCTGTACAATAAATGCAGGTTCTGGCGTACAGGTTTGTGGCAGACCCATTTTTGTTGTACCCAATTCTTTCAGTGAGCTATAGTATTAAACAGCTGGTATAGCGAGCAAAACGGGGGAGGTATTGCTAATTTTCAAAAATGCTTGGCAGTAGACTGTTAACCATTTTTTGAGTGAGTCCATGACAGAGTATACAACATTAATAAAACAATATCATTTTTTAAAATGTTGCTAATCAATCTGTACCAAGTGCTGTACATTTTCACAACTGATTCGCACTTTCACGATTCAAACTACGAATCTGTTGTTTCAGCCTATTTAAAACCCTGGCGTGCCAAACATTTTGGCTCCTCCTCCTATCAGCCCAAGTGCATTTTGCAGAATTAGGACTCACAACCATTCGCTCTTCCTGGCCCAGGGGCAAGAATTCTAGCCACACAGTCTCGACTCTGCCACTGGCCCAACTACAGAAAACTCATGACTCCACTTTGTGTTGTATTTTAGCAGAATTTTATTTGACAGTTTAACACTAGTGTAACACGATTTTTTTTTATCAAAATGACAATTCATGTTCGGGGCTCAGTTTTCTGGCCTGCTCTCCTTTTCAGAAGGGGCTGCGTCTGTTTACTCAGCTCCTCATTACAGTCTTTCTCCTCTCAATGTCCCCCAAATATCTCCCCCGCACATCCACTCATGGACACACCCTCCAATATGGATTATCTGGTCCCTGTAACGGGGTTGGTACTAAACCTCAAGGTGGCACAGACAGCCCCTGAACAAATGGTTTACTAGCCACAGGGGCAAAATACTGTCTAGCCAAAACTTGCACCTTAGTAGCCACTGTATGTAAACAGATGAAAGTTACATACAGTTATGAACATGAAATTACATGAAAAGTTATGCTCCAACATTTAATTTCCAGCGACCAATGGTAATAATTAGTCAGCCATTATTCATGCTTTAGTTTTTCAGGTTTTGTCAATGAACGGCAGTATATGGCACTCTACCAAGGGTGATGAGAAAGAGACAACGCTGGAGGCAGGACTGGAGCAAATGGTGTTAAAAAGAACCTGATAGTGTAGGAAAAATATCCAAGTCAACTTCTGCCCCTCCCTCCCTTCTTCATTAAAAGTTTTTAAGCACATGCCTCCCTAAGTTCACTCACTGCAGGAAGTGTTGATTAACTGAGTTATAAAAAACAGTAACGGATACCCCGATACACAAGCACATTTACAATACAACATTTTCTTCTTCCTTTATCCCCCCAACCCTCCTCGGGATCTGTACTGCTGCTCTGAGCATCATCCACTGGCAATGGTTGGTCTGCAACTCTGAAACGAGTTTCACCTCAACACTTTCCACCTGTCACCACCATGGGCTAGGACTCCAGCAACCTAAGCAAACCCAATATTATTGAGATCCCCGTGATTCGAAGCCTGCCACACTGAGAGCTTGTAATCATAACTGTAATGTAGTTCTGAATCCCGACACGCCCAGAAGCAGCAAATTTGAAAACGGCACCTCTGAATACTAGCACACCAATGTTTTAAACCACCATGTCAGCCTCCCTACAGCAGTGGGTACAGTCTTCCCCCATCTTTTGGGATTTTACTAACTTTTCCATTTTTTTAATTTACATCAAAGAAAGAACTACTGTATATACATCCTGTTGAACTGCTAATGACCTTCGGCTACCAAACACCCAACCCCGCCAATAAAAAACAACAAGGCATTTGTGTGCCTTATCCTTACTCCAGCGGTGGCATCTGGCAGAGCAGGGGCTGCGGATAAGAGGCAGGGCTCAACAGTTATGTTTTCACACCTGGATAAAGTTGAGTGGGAAGGACCAGCAACACTTCAAGTATAATGCTGTAATTCTAATGAAATCCGATGAACTAAATAAAAACTTAACATAAATACTTCTAGATAAACCACTAAACAAGCCCCCCCCCCGAGCCTCTGGTGCTCCACTCCTTCAGACTCCACATGTCCCCTGCTGCCTGACAGGCATGCATCCCCCTGTTGGCTGATACCTTCAGGCTCCCCACATTGGTCATTCATAGATCCAGCTTATTCCTGTCAGCCCCCCAAAACAGATGCCCAGACTTCACCAGGAGAATGAGGTGCCTCAGTCCTTTGGGAAGAAGTGGAATGGCACCCGATGCATAAAGAACTGGTGGTGGTGGTGGGGGAGATGAGGGAGCTATCATCCAACTTGGCAGGCCATTTTCCCTTGTTCTGGAAGTCCCTCCCCATTACCTCCTTCCACTGCGATCTGTACATTGGTACCCCTGGGAGGGGGAAGATGCCGGTTGGGGTGTGGTCACCCACGCAAGGCATCAAGCTCCCTGAGTGCAGCACTGCTGCTCCCTCTCTTGGGAGGAGAGCGTCACCCTCCCTGCCAGCATCTGCTCTGGATGTCCCAGACTCCAGCATGAACTACCAGCATGCCATAGTGGTCCCCCACTGCTTAAGGCCAGAGACGTCTCAAACTGCTCAATGCCACTAAGCCACCTCCAACTGGCCAATTTTGACTGCGCCCTGCTTCCTGCCTCTCATGCTTAGCTCTCCTCCCATACACTGAAGGAGCAACTGCTTCAGGTTTCTGAGGACCCACAGCAAGGACAGTCTTCCAGAGAGGGAAGGGGCCTTTCTGCGCCTATGAGTGGTTGGGCTATACCTTAGTCAATGACCTCATGACGTCACAGTGTTACATCAGAAACCTCTACCCAGTGCAGCGATGTCCCCCTTGTGCTTTTTCGACAGGGCACACTGAGTGGCAGAAAGAAGATGGATAATTACTGGACACCTACACACTGGATACTGACCTACACTGGCAGGGGGCTGCCGGGGCAGCTTGTACGAGTAACCCTGCCATGACTTCAGCAGAGGTGTACTATTAGAAAATGGTCAGAAACTATATCTCAGCTGCAAAGGTTAATCTGCTGATGGCAGAGCTGAAGCCAATGTAGTGGTGTGCAGTTTTACAATGCAGCACAGAGTACGGCAACTTAAAGGGAAACAATTGAAAAGACACAACTTTCCTCAGACACTACGGTAACTCTCAATTAGTGCTTTCAGACAGTAACAACTTTATTTACTGATTTTGAACAGTTACCCACAACTTCCACTTCCTGTTGCTGGCAGCAGCCATTTCATGAGCAGCAGTGAGCTTCCTGAGCTCACTGTATGCTAATATGCCTGTCTGAACTCAGCTATTGGTTGGCAGGACATATTAGCATAACCTGAGCTCAGGAAGCTCTCTCATGAAATGGTGGTTTCCAGCAATAGAAAGTGAAAGCTGAAGGCCACTGTTTAAATCACTAAACAAGCAATTAGAGAATTTAAAAAATAAATTGTTACTGTCTGAAAGCATTAATCAGGAATTTTTGTAGTGCCTGGGTAAAGCTGTACCTTTTCCAGTGTTTCCCTTTAAAAGGAACAGTCACCACCAAGGGCTCCCGCACTGAAGTGTTGGGCTAGTCCCAGTGTGCACTTCTGGGCAAAAACATTTTGGTTTACTTACTGTTTACCGTAGTGTAGTAGATTGTATCAGACTAATTTTACTTAGTTATAGGTGGACATCTTCTGTTACTACAAATCCCAGAATCCCCTGCAGATGACAGTAGGCAGCAATGAAAAAATTCAATAGCCTGCAGTACATGTTGAGTTCATATACGCTCCGATCTTTTGTTCGCTGGTCCCTCTGTCCTCCACGCTATGTACAGTCTCAGAGGACTGTACTTAGCCCCTGGAGAAAAGTATACCCGGAAAACATCTGAGCAGAGATTTTAAAAGCATCTCTAACATGCACTGCAGGCTACTGAATCTCCCACTGCAGCCTACTGCTCTGACGGCAGCTGCAGGGGATTCTGGGATTTGTAGTAAAAGAAGATGTTAGCCAACAACTAAGCAAAATTAGTCTGATATGATAATATACTATACTACCTTAAACAGTAAGTAAACTAAAATGTTTTTGCCCAGAAGTGCACATTGGGACCAGCCTCACATTTGAGTGTGGGGTCTTTTGTGATGACTGTTCTCCTTTAAAAATCTGGTGCACTGAAGTTCCTCCTGCTGGTCGCGTTCTGGAGTAGCACTGCACTGAAATAGAAATAGTACTGGAAACTCTGGTGCCACCTACCAAACTGGATGTCTAAAACATGTGCAGCCAGAGAGACAGCATTCTGATGTGCCACTTAATCAAACTTTGTAGAGGCAAGAAAAGGTTCTGAAATAACAAAAAAAATGTATTTAGTGGGGTTGTGTCCCTAAAACTCTGAACTAGCCTGTGTGCTGGGGGCTAAAGTAGTTTGCAGAAAGATGTGAAGGCTACTCCCAGAAGAGGGTAGCAAGGATGAAAGAGAGGTGGGGTAATTAACATTTAGAAAAAAAATAATTAAAAGAAGGTATCTTGACAGGTGTATGGTGTGTCCTCTAAAACCACAGCAACAACTATGACATCACAAGATGGATCGACATATGTTTTACTGTGATTTTTTTTTTTTTTTTTAAACTAATTGCTTTGGGTTTTGATAACAAGCCACTAACGTGCAGTGTCTGCTTTCTAGCATGGATGGATGCGAGCCCTCTATCCAGAAAGGTTGAGAACTGTTACCCCCCCCCCGTCAGCAGATCTGCATGCTGGAGTGTCCCCACCTGGTGAGCGCCCGCACACACGGTCATCACTCACCCTAGTGTATCCAGCTTTGTTGCCAAGCAGCACCCGCTACACCCTCAGGAAAGCCAACAGTAGCTGCATCAGTTTAATCAAACATTAAACATATTACATTTTCCTGGAGTAAGTGCTACATCCTTAAAAAAAGGTTCTATGTCCTCCCACCCCCAAGAACACTCAGGCCAACTGCAGCAGAAACAACCTGAATTCGAAAGCACCACCCACTGCACTCTTCTAGGTACATGCACTTTAGGAACATTAACACATACACCCGGGAACCACAAATCAACATCCAACACAGAGTTTTCTGTTCTTTACAATAAAAAAAAAACTCTCCAGAGAGGGTTTGTAGGATGGCTAACAAGCACAGCAGGTGAAACTGATGGAGGGTCAGACAACATTCTCACAGACTGCCCGCAGTAAAGGGTCTCTGTAACATACTGTGCTGGTTTTCTGTCCACTGTGGGATACCAAAAAAAATTAAAAATTAATCAGATGGAGAGTCCCCCGTCCTTGTCCTGTTACAAATCAAGTTCCAAATCCTCCAGCTCCTCCTCTAGAGTGTGCCGGCGTGCCAGTTTCTCCAGCTGCTCCTTGGTTGGCTGCTTGATCTCACCAGAGTCCACCTTCTGCTGTAGCTCTTCCACCTGTCGCAGCTTCTTTTTAAGGTTTTTGATCTTCTTTGCCTTCTCCGAGTTGGCATCCTGTTCTGTGGAGCTGGTGGCCTTTATAAACTGTTTCACAGCCTGTGAACTTAGCTCTCCATTGCCACTGATGGTGACCTTTTCCAAGGTATTACTTAGTTCTTCCGTATCCTGCCCACCCTTTTCTTGCTTCCTTTTCTCCTTCCGTTTAAGATTCCGCTTGGCTGTCTTTGACAGTCCAAACGTCTCGCTCTCTGGCTTCTGCGATGGCCTGTCCTGTTGAACAGCTTCAGGGTTCAGCCCTGGGGGCAGGTCGGGTTTGCTTTTGAAGAATTTCACATATTTGTTCTCGTACCTGTTCAAAACAAAAGCTTGTGAGAGCGGTTCTGTAACAGAGACAAAAATATAGACAGACTCATTACATGCCCAGCCCATCAAGGACTTCCACTGGAGCAAAGTGCATCAGTGACAGCGCAGAGACATTCTGGGGTAAGAACCCTTGGGGTAACATGCAGAGCACACAGCACAATACCTTAAGTGATAACATGCAACATGGTGCGAGTCACGCTCTGACAGATGCATGACCCAGGAGTGTTGCAAAGCCAAATGCCCTCAGACACCTGAGAACTGGGTCCAGCCCACCGGCATAGTGGTACTGCTAACCACTGAGGTGCAGATGACCTGCATTTGGGAGCGAGACTGGGGTGTTGGAGGGTCAGCTACAAGAATGAGGACTGAGCATCTGGAAGACAGCTCTCCTCCTTTGGGGTGGGTGGGCCAGATATCCCGCTAGGCGGCTGCCACCTGGTGGGAACCAGGTGGTAAACGTAGTAGGAAGTCTCGGAGTGTGCATGTGGGTTAAGACACGTCACTGCACCAGACTTTCTCAGGACAGAGAAAATAGAGGCCAGAAAGAGCTGGTGCTGGCAGGATGACACCCAGCCCACTGCGGGACTCATGCCAGCACCCAGGCAAGGCCAATCTGGATAAGAATACCAGGGGGGGGGGGGAGGCCTAGGGACGGCTCTCGTCCTCCAGGGCCCACCATGGGTTGCAATCTGTGGGGTATACAAGGTTGGTAAGTCCTGGGGGAGGTGACTGCAGCCTGGGTGAACTGGGTAGGCACTTGGGACATAAAACCTTGATTTGGGGGAGGTGCATCCAAGAAGTGCATTTATCAGACAGCAAGTGCACACCCTGAAGTGTGTTACAACACATATAAGGGGTGCAAATATATATAGGGGAAAACACACACATGAAAAAAGGCTCAGTAGGTGGTTGCTGGGGAATAATGCACGGTCACATTGTATGTTTGCACCAATAGCTGAGCAGGATTTTTCTGACCCATTTTATAATTATGGTAGAATGGGAAGCCTTGCAGCATTCCCAGCTCCTATTTGCTCACACCCTGTTTTAGCTCTGTGTGGGGCTTCTTTTTTGTTGTCTGCCTCCCTGGTGATTAAAGCCACAGCTCTACACGTGTACCCCTCTTGGGTCAGTACAGATACTCCAACCAGAGACATCAGTTCCAATCGCCTGATGCCAATATACTAACATACTAAAATGCCAGCAGAATAGGCCTAACGGTCTTTCGTGTCTGCTCGTTTGGTCAGCCCCCACCCTGGGAGCTGACCTTACTGCCCCCCTCGCCCTCTCTGGCTTCTCCCTTCCCAGTCCCAGATATTCTCGCTGCACAGGACTTTGCTTCCAGAACCCTTCCCCTGTACCTGTCCCACCCCCTCTTGAACCCCTCCACCAGCCCCCTGGACAGCGCATTCCATGGCTCCACCACCCCCTCAGTGAATATCTCATAAAAACATGGAAACTGCCAGCAGAAGGCAGCCAGCTGGTCCTTCCAGTCTACCCTTTATCCCTGCCTAACTCAGGAGACCAAGCCCCAGTGATCACTCAGCTCCTCCCTCACCTTTTTCACCCACCGCTGCCAATTTTCCCCACTTGTCTGTCAATGTCTCTGTTAAAAAAAAAAAAAACCTTTGACATCCCTGTCCCAAATCAGCTTCTTCTGGTTCCCTCTAGTGCGTGTGTTTGCCATTAAGGGAAACAGTACACTGCTCTCCTCTTTGTTTATTTCTGTAAAACTGAAAATTTCTGTTATGCCACCCCACCTAAAGGATTTTAAGTGAGTACATCTTAAAGCAGTAGTGACACAAAAAATACTTTTCCAAAAGTTAGTTTCCGCTACAGTTAATGAAAATATTAGATATCGGTCAAATCTACTTTTGTAGGTGCCACCAATGCAGTGCACCACGAGTCTGGTTTGTAATGATTTTCTTATCCTAGCCCATGCCCGGTCTACAGTGCCATTTATGTGCTGACTGTGTCGGACATCTTTCTTTTCTGAAAAAAATAAATAAAACATTTATCAAATATTCACATTTTGGTGGAGATAGAAATGTTAACCACCCAGTAAAACTGTAAGATGCCTAGAATCTTCTACAGTGGAAAAGGGTAGCATGAATTTGTTTGCCCAATTTCATTGCACTGCTGCTTTAAGGTCTGCCAGCCTTTAGGTGTACAACTGTCCCTTCTGCCCCCGAATCATCCTGGTGTCCCTCTTCTGGAGCGACTCTACCCTTTCCCTATCCTTCTCAGGAGGAGATTTCAGAACTCCATGCAGTCCTCTAAGTGGGGTCTCAACAGGCGTACGTTCAGAGGCAGTATCATCTCCTTGTGCCTACTTCTGACCCTGCCCCATATATGCAGTGCAACATTCTGTTAGCCTTGCCCACTGCCTTTTTTACATTGCACAGTAAAGTTATCAGACAGAAAAAATGTCCCCCAAATGCCTCTCTTCCTCTGTCTGCTCCCGCCTCACCCCACCCCCATTCTGCATTCTTTTCTTGGGTTCCATGTTCCGATGTGCGTGACTGTGCACTTCTTCATGATGAACCCAGCCTCACCCCCATTCTGCTTTCTGTTCTCGGGTTCCATGCTCCGACGTGTGTGACTGTGCACTTCTACATCTTGAACTTCAATTGCTATACCCTGGGACACCTTTCCATCCTCTCTAAATCCTCGTTCGTTCCCCGTATACCTCACTGACCAGCTGCCTGCAGATGTTGTGTAATCCACAAGAGATGAATCTTGCCCTGAATATCCTCACCAGCAGCAAAGCCCACCAGGATGCAAGACAGTATCACAGATTTCTGCAGGACTCCTGCCAGGATGCAAGGCAGTGTCACAGATTCCTGCAGGACTCCCGCCAGGATGCAAGGCAGTGTCACAGATTCCTGCAGGACTCCTGCCAGGTGCAAGGCAGTGTCACAGATTCCTGCAGGACTCCAGCCAGGATGCAAGGCAGTGTCACAGATTCCTGCAGGAGTCCTGCTGGGATGCAAGGCAGTGTCAGATTCCTGCAGGACTCCAGCCAGGATGCAAGGCAGTGTCACAGATTCCTGCAGAACTCCAGCCAGGATGCAAGGCAGTGTCAAAGATTCCTGCAGGACTCCCACCAGGATGCAAAGCAGTGTCACAGATTCCTGCAGGACTCCTGCGAGGACGCAAGGCAGTGTCACAGATTCCTGCATGATCCCCGTCAGGACGCAAGGCAGTGTCACAGATTCCTGCACGATCCCCGTCAGGACGCAAGGCAGTGTCACAGATTCCTGCATGATTCCCGCCAGGACGCAAGGCAGTGTCACAGATTCCTGCATGACTCCCCACTTGGAGAAACTGCTATTTCGATACCAACTCAGTACACTGAGAAACTGCTTTATTTTCATCAGCACTGCAGATCTGCGTCACAAGCTTTGGACTGATTGCAGCCATGATGTCACTGGTTGGGACAGCTATAATGGCATGATGGGGGTGGGTGCTACATAGAAGGGATTGTAAAGGTCATTGAGACAGAAAAACAAGAGAGAGACAGACAGAAAGGCAGCAGGGGTTGAAGGAGGTCATTTATGGACCATACCCATCGTGGTTTGAAAGTCCATGAAAGATGCTTATAAACAAAGTACTGGGCTAGTTTGTAGCTGGCAGCAGTCCAGAGATACTGATAATGAACTCTGCCCCATATCGATACTACACTGCTACCATGTTTAGAACCTTGTGATGTTTCAAACAGTCGCGCTATGCTTGCTACAATGTGGTTAGCCAGAACCTGTTGGTGACATTATGAGGTTCACAAAATGGTGGCAATGTAGTATCGATATGGTGCAGTCACAGGCATCGATATCTGTGGACTGCAGACAGCTACAAGTGAGCCCAGTACCTTGTTTAAAAGAGTCTTTCATATATGGACCGGGAATGCTGCAATGGCCCCCTACCCCTTTTTACCTTCTTTTTCTCCCCGCACACCGACTGGCCGTCTCTCTCTCTACAACCAACACCCCCCTAAAAACCCCACCACCGCCCTGGGACTCTACCTTTGGCCTTGGCTCAATCCCACAGCTACCCAGTGGGGCCAGAGGTACCGTTCCTCCCCCCCAGAAGCCTTGCTAGGTTGAGCTCACCCTGAGCCCAGCAGGTGGAGTGTGGTCTGTGGAGGGCCATCCACTTCATCCTGCCACAACTGGTGGGGTTTTCCTTGCACCCCTCCCGATGCTCCGTGGAACAGGGGGCATGATGCTGCATGCAGAGTGTGCCGAGATCTTCTGCAGGGAACGTCCTCCCACCCCTTAGCTGCTCCGCTCACACCACTGCCTAGGTGACGGTGTTGCAGCGGTGCTTGCTGTCCACCCCCCCTCCCGAAGGAAAGCATCCTCTGGAACACGTGATCCTGCTCCCCTTGGTTGGCCCCCAGTGACTCGGGCTTGTTATCGAACCCTGGTCCTCGGGTTCCTCTTCCCTTTAAGAGATGCTGTGCAAAGCAGCACCACTGTGATCACCTTGTAGATAAAAGCAGAAAAAGAACCACTCACCACCGCTAAACTTATCTGTGTAAACAGCAGCAGGAAGCATGTTTTTTGGTAATAATGTCACCGATGATGCACACTTTACAAACCGCACCAACGTGGTTGTTCCCACACCCCAGCTTCCTCATTATCACCGTGAACTACAGCCAGGATCAGAATTTAACATTCACTTGGTGTTCTGAGCACAACTAACCATCCAGGTGGAATACCAACTGTTGACTGCAGGTGTTCTTTAGCCTGAGGCCCTATGCCAGATTTCTGAAAGGAATACCAAAGCGAGAATTCTGGTCTTCCATCTGTTCCACACAGTTCTGTCCCTCATGCCACAGAATTGTTTTCTTACCATTAGCGCCACCTGCTGGTAAATTTTGACATCAAACTTATCAGTTTCCTGGGACAAGGGAAATGCTTTCAGATTACAACACCCATAAAAAGTCAGTGTACAGGGAAGTACGTTCTGGGGGGTGTAAAGAGAAAGGGGAAGCACACTGTGAGTCAGCTAAACAGCCACTGTGTTCCCAGTTTCTGTATGGCTCTACCTTGTCCAGCAGCTCCGAAACTACAGTTGGTAGATTTGGTCATGGGTCTGTGGGTTACCAAGTGCTCTCCAATGCAGCATGCATGTAATTTAGCAGAGGCAGATGGACGACATTCATATCAAACCCAGTGAACTGTCAAACAAGCTCCCAAAGGAAGATGTCTGACATCACCTTGGGACAGAAGATCTGGAGATTAAACAGATCCTCATTCTGGAAAAGACTCAGGTAAACGGCATCAGAAAGACAGGTGGTGGCATTTTAAAAGAAGAGGGGGTGTAATTAACAAGTTCATGAGTTAAGGCCCAAATACCACCAGCCCAGCGGATCATGTGCCCAAATCCCACGTGGAGTTGAGTATTCGCTGAGACTCCGCTGGTGAGGATCAGGCACTGTGTTTCAAGAGCATGGAGGTATGGGGGCGGGGCGAGGTGCAGTGCCAGCACCACTGTTTGATTTTGCCTCAATAATTATATAAATCAGTCAGATATGTTTTAAAGAGTGACCCCACAGATAAGTTAGAGAAGGTAAATGGCTCTTATGTATTTCTAACACTGAAACAATTTATTATATTTTTTCACTATTTCCCTCCACCCCAACCCCCGCCACTGTGTCAGCACCTTACCCCAGCAGCACAGAGAAGCCCTGCAAATGAATGAATCGCTTTCACCTGGCACCCTGGTCAAATGTGAACAGCAGGCTCCTCTGGTCTGTGGCAACAACACCGCTTCAGATAAGAAACCCAAATGTGGTGTTGCCCCCCCTCCCAATAACAGTACCATTCTGTCCAGTTTTCACCATCCTTCCCCATCCCCCAATCAGAACGTTGCTGAAACTGCACAACAGTGAAGTCGCGCTAAAATTCCCAACAGCTATATGGTGCCCTTCCCCAGGAGGCTAGGCACAGCAACGGTAATAAGAACACTGGCCCATGGCAGAGGCTGTGGTGTGGGATCACGCCTGTGTTGCCAACACAGCAGTGCAATGTAAGGAACCCTCGCTATTCAGTGTCGAATGCTAACGTGACTTACATTTTTAAATGATTAGTAATCGAGAGGCCACGCCTTCCTTATCTAGTCTGAATAGCTTTGTTTAGTGCGGCATGCCTTTTTCTTACATTGCTACACAGATTCTGCTGTAATGGCAGAACTCCATGGGGGAACATTTATGAAGTGCAATTACTGGCCCCCACCCTTCCGCCCCAAGCACTTGCACACATGATGTACCTGCCTCCCTGCTTCCCACAATTTGGGATACCTGGGCTCACAAGCAACCTGTTTCTCTCAGGTGCCAGCAGCAGCGTGCCTGACTAACGGGCTGCCTACAACAGACAGCTGAGCTCACTCCTGAACCTGGGTCACCCGCGGGGCAGTTAGGGCTGCCCCAAGAGTCCCAGTCTCTAATAAACCTGGGAACCCGCTACACATTAGTACATGTTGCCTGGCATACTCATTCATCGCTGCTTAAGAAATTTGTCGGACCTGATGGACCCAGAGTCCATCCTAACCTTAAAATACTACATTACTACATATGGCATTATGTAAACCTCACTAACCTCCTTCAGCTGCGCTGCTGCAAACAATACTGTCTGTGTGTGTTACTTACACTGGCACCTCGTCCTGGGGCACATATCCCTCCTTCACCCGCCTTGGCTTCCTCCACGTTCCGTCAGGGCGCTGTGTCGCTGCAATGTACTTACCTGTAATTAAAACTATTTTTAGGTGTTTGATATATATCTATTTTTATAAAAGACATGCAAGACACTCCAAATCCCCCCATTAGGTTTTTAGTCCCTCCTTGGCTACCCTCCCCACACCTCCTTCAGCTCCCCAAAGGTACACAGAATCGGCTGCAGCAGTGATGGGGTTAACACTAGCGCCAAAACTCCAACCCTCTCTCCTTGCAACCCTTGGGTGCATCTCTGCCCAGGAATGGCCTTTTCAAGGGCCAATCATGCCAGCTCCTTGGCTGCGTCCCCTAAAGAGGGACAAGAAAGAGAGGCTCAAAGTCTTGGTCCCCAACTGAGTGGTCGGCAAGTGTGGCTGCATCACCTACAGGCCCATGCGCCACCACCCTTTTTAACATTTCACTCCGGACTTAGCTATAAGAATGCAGAAGCGCGTGTGTGCCACCGTGCTGGTACTCCATGCATGCGTCCTTCGCATCCACTAGCACTCCTGTTTGCACTGCCACCTGCGGTCCAGCATGTGGCAGTTTGCAGCGGGAGTTGCTGCCCACCACCCTGGAGGGGGAGAGCATCCTCCGAGACCCTCAATTCTCCTCACAATGACCTCGGGGCATAAACCCGAACAGTCTGCGCTGTATGTGTCACATGCCACAGTGCTACCACAAGGCTGGCTACACCAGTACATTTGCATTGAAACGGAGTTACCTGGGGCGATAATGAGCAGCTGCGTGGGCAGGATGCGACTCCCATAAGCTCAGTCTCCTCCACTAAATAAACAATAAAATTTGCTATTTAAACTCTCCAAATCTAACTTTTGATGGTACATTCTGCAAGGGGAAGGCGAGATGGACGAGTATTTGGTCTGTCCTCAAGAAAAAAAAAAGCTGCAGGGAACCGCTAAAGCCAGCAAGAAAGTGGGAGCTGCAATGTAAGCAGCAGGCCGAGGGCCAATTTCCCTCTTGGCAGCAGAAAAGGCTGTGCGGGGACACACTGTGTCTGAGCAGGTGCTGGAGGCACTCAGCCCAAAATTGGACACCGTGACTGGGAAACTACTGGAAATTGCCTCGAAAGGTGCAAGTCAGGCTTAGTGAATCAGTGAGGTGGGGTAGCAGGTATCGAATTTGGAGGATACCCAGGGAGGACTCTCACAAAAGGCGGCAAAGCTTGAATGTCAGCTAGATGACCCCTGGGACCATCTCGACTATCAAGAGAACTAGAACTGAAGAAGCAACCTTCAGCTACAAGGGCTCCTGGAGAGTAAGGAGGGTGACACAGCCCTAGAGCTTTGTGTGGTCACTCTTCCTAAACTGCTGGCTATGAAGATCAAGGGCGATTGGCTAAAAAACTGAGAGAGTTCATCATGCATTGGTGCCAAAACCACCAGAAGGTGAACCCTCCCAGGTGAATCGTCTCTAGAATTCACCACTTCAGGGAATCGCCAACCCATTCTGAGTGCTACCGAAACCAGAAAAAGCTACTGCACAAGGGAATCACACTGTTTCTGCAGCAGGATTTTTCTCCAAGGCCCTAAAGGAAAAGAAAGCTGTCTGGAATTGTGTTATACTGTGGGAGAAAGAGCTGGAAGTTTACCTTCTCATACCCTGCAATGGTAAAAGTCCGAAACTAAGGTGCTAACTAAATGTTCTGGGACATAGTGAAGTTTAAAGTCTTCCTGCAGGACTGGGACAAAAAACAAGGCTAAAGTGATAATGGAATACTCTGGGACATAAGGATATTTTTGTTACTACCCTCGGCAAACATTTGGTTGCCATGTCATCTTAACCCCTCAGACTGCTGCAGCAAACACTTGAACGTCACTCTCACAGACGGGACTTATCTGGTAGACTCACGGACTTTGGTGTATGGAAGCGGTGTTTGAGATGAACTACACATCTGGCCCCCGAGAACATCGGGGATTTCCCTTCTGCCTATGAGAAGCTTTGGGCCCAAGCACTGCTTGGCAGCCTCTGTGACCACGTGGCAAGGAGGAGGAGAAGACGGACACCATGTTGCCTCACGACGACGTTGGACCATCAGCGGCTGCTCTGGAATGGCAGCAACTTTCACCACCTCCACACATTCATGGAATAAGGCAGGGGGTATGTGTCGCATGGCATATAATTTTTTGTTAATATAGTGTTTATTGAATTTTCGCAGTCATCATGGTACACTGTGACAGCAATACATTTTAAAACTGCATACATAGTGGGTCTGGTTACTGTGTACATTCACTGTTCCAGAGACATTTCATTCAGTGGCAAATCGGCCACCTTCCCCCTCCCTTAGATACAGCGCAGGGGGCGGGGTGTTACATGCCCATTATACACTGTAATTACTATGCTAGAAAGGTTGTCCCTAGACTTGAAAGTTGATAGCAGATGTGGTAATGACCCTGAAGCCTCAGTGGGGGCACACCAGGAGGGAGGGAGAAAGCCCAGAGGCTGGATCCTGAAGGTAAGTTACTGTGTTTATTAGGGAACTATCCCCTTTTGTGGATGAGGCTTTATTTTTAGGTGGGATATGCTGGGAAGCATGTGTCCACCTGCCCATAAGGACTTCAGGGGACAAAAGTGGGATCCTTGCTCAAGAAGTATATAAACTGTGTGTTCCAGTGTGAAGAGCATGTTTCTGGACGATCACTAAGGGAGTACGTTCTTCTTTTCCATGGTTCAGATCTGGTTGACCCGTTTCCTCCAGGACGCCACAACTGGGATGGTGGGAGTGAATCATTGCTGCGTAATGTTTTTTTCTGGCAGCTGCTAGCAGTATCCCCAGAAGGCACCCGGTGTTGGGGGCTCCTTCTATCCCCTAGGGTACTGTAAGAGAAGGAACAGGAATGGCGTGAGTGGGACCGGTCTGCCAAATATTTCCTGAAGTTCCCTCTCCAGAGAATACAGCAAGGGTTGCAAGAGTGGGCAAGCTCACATGCTATGGGAATGTCGCCATCCTCCTAGGTTTGCCACAACCCCTCTGCATGACGATAAGTGAGTAGGAAGGTAATATGTTGTTATTATTGGGGGCCAAAAATACCTGGTCAACTGTTTTCAAGCATATTCTCACCACATGAGAACTAGTAACCCTGGCCGATGCTTGGCAGGCACTGAACCAGGTGTCTTACTCTATGGGGAGCTCCAGGTCCTCCTCCCATTTCAGGGCAACCTCCAAAGAGTTCACTCCTGCTGTGGCTTGGAGGGTTTGATATAAATGTGAGACCATGTGTGATTGGACTCCTGTTTTCAGGACACCAATGTAGTACTTAATGGGTGGGTGATACATTTCTGGTGTGCGGGCCCTCGGTGGGAGAGACATGATGAAATGCCTAATCTGTAGGTAATGGTAGAAGTCAGTCCATATGGCATTTGAGGTATGGACCTTTGTCTGGTTTCTGTTGCTCCCCGAGTCCTCCAGGAGAGAGGCCCACTGTGGCAGACCATGGAGACTATCAAATACTGCAACATTTGTAGGGCTTTGTGCAACAGAGGGTGGTGGGTCTTAAGGGTGGGAGGCAGATGGAGGCACTTTGTGGGGCACGGTGGTCAGAAGGCACTGCCTGGATGTGGCACCACATGTTGGGGCAGCGAATCCTGCCAGGGGTAGATGTATCCATGGGGTGAGGACCCTTTCTACCGGGGGTTGTGGTCTGACCCCACCAGTAGTGGCACATGGGTACTTTTTCTGCAGGAGAGTGTGGGGAGTAAAAATGCAATCTACGGTTTTGTTAAAGTATGCACAGTAAGGAGGAGACCAGGGGTGGGAATGTGTTCAGAGGGAGAAGAGTTGCTCGTTCCCCAATGCTGATGGGGGTATGGGACCTTGTTCCACTGGAATCATTCTATGACAGAAACAGAAAGACACGAATATTATGGCAGAGGTGTCCGCAGCATAGGTGGTGTGTAGTGGAGGGCAGTGTTTGCTCTGAGGGGGCACAGGGGACATGGAGCTGGAGAATGGGACCTTGGGCACGTGGGTTGGAAACTGTGATCAGTGACTGGTGAGATTAATGTTATTTCCTGGAATATGCAGGGTTTCTCATTCCCAAACAAAATGAAGAAAGGGCTTGTTGCCTTCAAGAGGAGGCAGACACATACAGCGCTCCTGGCTGCAGCAGACCCGCCTTACCAAGATGGAACACGGCAAGCAGGTGGGAGGGTGACGTGCGTGTTGCACCACATTATACTGCTCCCGCAGAGAAAAGCGCGGGAAAAACAGCCTCACAAAGAGATGGGGCCCATCCTGTTCTGACCCCCTAAAAATAGATGTTGCGGGGTTACTGAGCACTCTGGGCCCGTTCTGATTCCCTGACAATCAAATCACTCTGGGCCCGTTTTGATTCCCTGAGAAACACTTTCCACTGCACTAAGTAGCATTACAGGCCTAGTGCAGGATGTGCAGGGAAAAAACAACCCGGTGAAAATGGGGCCAGACTGTGCAGCTTGCAAGGCTGAGACTGGCACCCACCCTGGGATTCCAACATACAGCAGTGATTTCTGATCCTCATTGAAACAAAATTGCTTAACTTACAGTCTGCTGTCTTCAGCTCTGCCATATGGCAAAGCTCTGCTTGCAGAGCACCTGCCAGACTGAAGGCAGGAAGTAAACCGAGGAGAATAGGAAGTGGAGGGCTGGATGCCCCCTGCTGCAGAGGTCTGTTTCCTGCCTGTGGATCAGCATCAGGAGGTACAGCCCAGGAGTAAGGAAGCCCGGAGACCAGCTTAGGAGAGAGAAGCAGCTATTTTGGCAAATAAGCATCTACCACGAAAGGTGGTAAGCAAGTCAGAGGAAGGGAGGTGTGTTTTTGTCACTGGGGAGCTGCACAACACATCAGTCACATATGGCAGTGTATACGTCCCTGCCGCTTTTGACACAGACTTTTTCAAAAAACTGTTAAGATTGGTTTAATAGAGAACAATTTGCTAACTTATTCAAGGGACGAGACTTCAACTGTACTATGGATCCAGCCCAGGATTTAAACTAGATTGGGGCAAGTGCACAGCAGGTAGGCAGGGATCCGATAGAGTGGAGTCACAGCCTACCCCCCCAAGGCTAGCAGGGAAGGACTTGGGGCGACCAAAAAAGGAGATAGCAGAAGGGAGGAGATGGAGGCTAGTGAAAGGAAGGGGGCATTATGGGGGGGGAAGACATGATTGAGTTTTTCAAATATGTGGAAGAGATTAACAGGGGTGGAGCCAATGAAATGTTCAGGCTAAGGCAAAGAGGAAAAACCAGGGGGCATAAATGGAAACTGGAGGGAGGAACCTATAGGGGAGAACGTAGAAGGCATTACTTCACAGAGAGGGTGGAGCCATGGAATGCATTGTCCGGGAGCCTGGTCGAGCAAGACACTGTGGAGGGCTTCAAGAGGGGGTGGGACAGATGCACGGGGGTAATGAAGCCAAGATTGACCCTCGTGGGGACGGGGGAGCGCCCGCTAAGAGCAGACAAGAAAGACCGACAGGCCTATTCTGCTGTCTTTTAGTATGTTAGTATATTATGGAGGGTGGTCTCATTGAATGCAAGAAGTCTAGGAAACAAATCCGCTGAGCTACAAGCACTCTTAGCAGTGTGGAGGGTGGATATTGCAGCTGTCACAGAAACGTGGGCAACTGAGCACCAGGACTGGGATTTGGCAATCCCAGGATACAAAGTATACAGGAAGGACCGTAAGGGGGGGGTGGCAGTCTATGTGAGGGACGGGATCAAATGGACGAGGGAGAAGAAAGGAGAACAGAGGCAATCTGGCTGCAGCTCCTAGACTCAAGGGGTAGGAAATTGGGGTTTGGGGTGGTATACAGGCCACAGTCCCAGTCTGAGAAGCTTGACAGGAAGTTAGTGGGACAAATTAAAAAGGTATGTAGAAAAAGGAAGGTGGTCATCGTGGTGGATTACAACTTGTTGGGGGTTGACTGGAGCATTCCAGTCACCTCCAGTGCTAGGGAGCAAGTGCACCTGGACGCGATCCAGGAGGGTCTCCTGACACAGTTGGTTATCGTACCTACTAGCTGGCTGATATTAACGCGTGGGACACCCTTGGGAGTGTAAAAAACGTGCTACTGATCAGTTTTTTATTTTAAATATACCTTGTGTTAGTGTGGGAGCCCTAGTTGCTACCTGGTAACCAGGAAGAGAGGCTGTTATCCAGTCTATTTAGATATACCTATTTTTAAACCGTGCTTCTGGTACCTTAAACCTTGAGGATATGTAAGACACTTAATCAGCTAACATTGTTAGGGCACCAGGGAGTGTTTTTAAAAGTTTAATTTGTAGCACTTGTATCCCATGCCTACTTCTGGGGAAATCTCATGAGCATGAGTCTGCCACGAGCTGGAAGGCAAGGTGGCAGTGCAGCGTTGCATGCAGAGACACATGTGTCTGCTGCATCTGCTGTGACACAGGGGACAAAGAGGACATAGGATTGCCATCTAACTGGTAGGACATACATTAGTGATATATAATTGTGCTTACTATTGTCTAGTTATAATGGCCCAGGCCAAGAAAAAAAAGGGGAAGAGCTCCAAGAAAAAAAGGTGCTGTCAGTGCAACATGTACCTGGAAATAACGCAAGACCAGGAGTTTGTGTGTGATAAATGTACTCAAAATACTGCTCTCTTAGAAGAAACAGACCAGTTACGTAGAAGACTGGAAACCTACAAAGAAATTACTACGTTAGAAACTTTTATTGATCAGGCAGTAAAAGAACCTAGTCTAAGTCACGTGCATCAGATAAAGTTTGATGTACCCGAGATGTTTGTCTCTCCCCCAGTATAATAAACAATACTGCTTCAGTTCCCCCATGCCCCCACCAGCCATGATTCCCAGCAAATCAGTCTATATAATAGATATGACAGACTCCCAGTAGACACTGAGGCATTACAGGAAAAGCCCACACCAGCATTTACTCCATCTAATGCTCTTCCCAAAAACCTACAGCTAGTAGGTCTTCAGGTACATGAAGGGAGTAAATAGGGGAGGAGCAGTCAGGGTGCTTCGAAGGAAGGAGGAGGGGGCCACTAGAGGGCATGGGTGGAAGCTAGAGGGGGGAAGATTCAGGGGAGAAAGGAGGAGGTGCTACTTCACTGAGAGGGTGGTGGAGCCATGGAATGCGTTGCCTAGGGGGCTGGTGGAGGAAGAGACGGTGGAGGGGTTCAAGAGGGGGTGGGACAGGTACAGGGGAAGGGTTCTGGAAGCAAAATCCAGTGCAGCGAGAATATCCGGAACTGGGATGGGAGAAGCCAGAGAAGGTGAGGGGGGCAGCAAGGTCAGCTCCCAGGGTGGGGGCTGACCAAACGAGCAGACACGAAAGGCCGTTAGGCCTATTCTGCTGGCATTGGATTCTGCTTCCTGAACCCTTCCCCTGTACCTGTCCCACCCCCTCTTGAACCCCTCCACCGTCTCTGCCTCCACCAGCCCCCTAGGTAGCGCATTCCATGGCTCCACCACCCTCTCAGTGAAGTAGCATCTCCTCCTTTCTCCCCTGAATCTTCCCTCCAGCTTCCACCCATGCCTCTAGTGGCCCTCCTCCTTCCTTCAAGCACCCTCACTGTTCCTCCCTATTTACCCTGTTCATGTACCTGAAGACCTCTATCATGTCCCCCGTCCTTCTCTCTTCCAAAGTGTACATATTTAGCTCTCGAGCCTCCTTATAGGTCCTGTCCCCAAGCCCCAAATCATTTTGGTTGCCCTCCTCTGGACCCTCTCCAGGAGGTTAATGTCCCTCTTAAGTGCGCCTCCAAAACTGCACGCAGTACTCCAGGTGCGGCCTCACCAAGCAGTTATACAGAGGAGTATCACTTCCTCCTTCTGGAGGTGATCCCCTAGCGATGCATCCCAGCATCCTGTTGGCCTTGGCTGCTGCCCTCCTACAAGTCTCAGAGTTGTTCATCTTGACATCACCACCACCCCCAGGTCCCTCTCAGCCATTGAGACTTGTAGTATTTCCCCCGGGTGTACACTTGGCCTGGGTTTCTGGCCCCCAGGTGGAGTACCTTGCATTTCCCTGCATTAAACCTCAGCTTCCACTTTCTAGTATGTTAGTTGAAACTAGATCATCACGAACTAGAGACATTGTGGTAATAGGAGACTCCTTGCTAAGGGGGTTGATGCAATAATATGTGAAGGGCAGAAGGAATCTACTACAGTCAGCATGCTTCCTGGGGTTAAGATTCAGGACATTATCAGCCTATTAGATGGACTACTAGAAAATACCATCAAGCCCTTAGTTACTGTCCACGTTAGAATAAATGATCTTTCCACGTGTGACTTTTCAGCCATACAGTTACATTTTATAAACTTATTTGATCAGATTATGAGCAAACGGGGGGGGGGGAGAGAATAATCATGTCAGGGTTACTGCCTACCATCGGGAACAATTCATATAGAAACTATATGATCCACAAAACAAATAACTGGCCGAGACAATACTGTCACGCAAAGGTGATCACAAGCCTGAAGGGGAAAGGGGAGCTGAGGAGGGCTGGAGGGTTGAGATTCCCCACATCTCTGTTACTCAAAGAGGAATTTCGCCAGTCCCTCAAGGGCCAGTGGGCCCTCTATCTGTCCATAAACGCAACTACAGCACCCCCTAAAACAGTGCTATGGGGGGCAGGGAAGTCCTCTGTGACAGGGATGGTGCTTAGCTATGAGTCAAACATTAACCGACAGAAGACGGAGAAAAAGCAAGAGTTGGAGGACAGACTGAGGGACCTGAAAAAGAAAATGGCAGATGGGGGAAGGGATTACAGACACAAGTGAAGCAATAAAGTTGCTGTTCACGGGGGGGATGCCAAAACAGCTGTATTTTTTGCGAGGCAGCAAATGTATGATTGGGAAAACAAACTGTGCCCACTTCTAGCATGGTTGCTCAGTGGGCATAGGGTGTCCTCCCATATTATGGCACTGAAACCCTCTACAGGTAAGGTTGTAATGAAGGTGGAAGATATACAATACATTTGTCAGAGCTTTTATGAACAGCTCTGCAAAGCAGAGTGCCGAAGCGGGCAGCAGGCTGATGACATGTTTTGGACAGCACACTTACTCCCAGTGTCACAGAAGAGCAGGAGACACTGGCTGCGTCAATCACCAAGGAGGAGGTGCTGGCAGCTGTGGGGTCTTTGAAGATGGGGAAAGCTAGCGGCTCTGATGGGTTCATGGCTGAGTACTACAAGGAGGTGCTCGGACAGGCCCTTTGTGGGATATGCTGGAGTAGGCAAGCAGGGAGGGAGCTTACCTGCGTCGCGCTATATGGACTCCATTTGCATCTTCCCTAAACCGGGCATCTCCCTTTTAAAAAAAAAAAAAAAATAATAATAAAACTTTATCTTTATTTCTCTGTTACAATCATTACAACAAAACACCACTCTAGCACAACCAATAAAAAGTGATACAGACGATTATGAACACATCTCACAACGCTTGATGCCTGACTACATTTATCTCTCTTTCTAGGTGTATGAAGCAAGAAAGGTTGAAACCAAGGGATAATTGCACTTCCGAAAGGGGCATATCCAGCTACTTGTGTCTTCCGGGAAGACTGTTAAACTAAGATGCTTCAACACAGACCCAGAAACAGCAAGAGTGGATGTCCATCTGTATCTTCTAATAACACATTAATACCAAAAGCTTTTTAAACGAGATCAGAGTTCCCCTAAGTGTTAAAAACAAAACAAGTCAAACTAAGCAGAGTGGAAGTTTTCCAAGGACTAAAAAGTAAAAGAAAACCATAAAGCAAAATAAAAGTGTGTGGTGTATCGTTATTACTACACAACTTGTGTAAGTTTGTTAGGATCAGTTAATATACAGGAGAGACAGGAAGGGGAGAAAAGGGGGAGGAGTAGCTCTCTATGTAAGGGAAGGGATAAAAACAACAGAACAAGAGAGAGTAAACAGGGAAGAGAGGAGGCACTGTGGGTCACCCTGAAGACTGGAAATGGCACCACAATCTGCACATCTGCACAGGGGTTGTATACAGACCCCCCATCTCAGGGGGAGGAAATGGACAAGGAAATGATAGAAGGCATCCTTGGGATTCCAGAGAAAGGGGAGATATTGCTGATGGGGGACCTGAATATGCCAGATGTTAACTGGAGCACCTTTGTTGCAGCCACATTCAAGAGCAGGGCCATTCTCGATGCCCCACAGGTGGCATGCCTCAGACAACTAGTTTTGGAACCCACTCGAGAGAGAGCAATCTTAGACCTCGTACTCTCAAATGGGGACAGCGAGAGGATCTCAGATCTAGAAGTGGGTAGCCATCTGGGAACAAGTGACGACCAAACAGTATGGTTCAAGATAAACTCAGCAACAGAGTCAAGCCATACAAAAGTGAGGGTACTGGACTTCAGGAGGGCTGACTTTGGCAAGATGGGAGAGTGCCTTAGAAAAGCACTAACAAACAGGCTAGTAGGAGGGGTGGAGCAACAATGGGGAAACATCAAAACTGCCATCACAGAGGCAACAACTATGTTAAATGCTGATGGGTCTATCACCCATGACCCCGTGTTAATTGGCAACACATTTAATGCATCCTTCACAGACCTTAGCCAAACTCTGCCCCCAAATTTCTTTGAACCACCCAGCACAGCTCCTTTGTCCACCAAATCAGAAGAGGCCTCTACCCACCCAAGTTTCTACTTCAAAGCTATCTCAGAAAGTGAGACCAAGACATACCTACGTAAAGTTCTAGGAGGAACTAGGACAAGCAGTGTCCCTCAACCTAAAACTTCTTACTCTAACTCTAGATGAAGTCTTATCCCCCCTCACCAAGCTTCTCAATCACTCCCTCATACTTTCACAATTCCCCCAGATATGGAAATCCGCTCTGGTTACACCAGTTTTTAAGAGTGGAGACAGATTACTACCTGGGAATTATAGGCCAATATCTATTCTTCCCCCATTGTCCAAAGCACTTGCAAGGATTGTTGATGACCAGTTTGTGGAGTACTTGGAAAAATACAACCTACAATGTGTCCAACAACATGGTTTTTGGAAAGGGCACAGCACATCTACGGCCCTACTGGAATTCACAGGTTTCATTCACCATACTCTTGATCAGTGTCAACTTATTGGTGCAACCTTTATTGACCTTTACAAACAGGCAAACTGGCTTCAACTCCAGGCTTGCATTGAATATCAAGCCTGCCTTCTGGCAAAGAAGGCAGATCTCGGTCTCCTACCACCAGGTTCCTTTCAGCTTTTCAGTATCTTCCGGGGCACTCGGAGCACACAAAGTTCTGAGAGCCAAACCTTTACTGTCCCACGCCAGAACTCTCGCTCGATCATGGCGTTACTGTGTTAGAGCTGCTAATTTATTTAATTCCTTCCTCCTGAGATTATGACTGCAACCTTGGGACCATTTAAGCGGAAGCTGCATCAATTCCTAGTTTCCAGAGCACCTTGTGACTGCTATACCTAATTTCCGCTGACAGCTAAATGCACTGGGACCTCCCTCTTTTACCATTTGCCCCTGTATAGCCCTATCCTGTTGCTGCGCTATTCCTCTCAAAGCACTTCCTTCCTTATCCCTTTCCTGCCCTCTTTTCATCCTACCTCATCCCCCCTTCTCTTACCCCTCCACTCCCACTTCCCCCCCTCTCTCTCTCTCTTCTGTTTCCTCACCTTGTTCTCTCCCTCTACCCGCCGCCCTGTGGGTCTTTCCTGCTTAAGCTTCATTGTGGAATCTCCCTCCTTGCTCTTAATTTGCTCCTTCCACCCCCAATTCACCTCCTGTACTTTCTCTCCTTGTAAGCCCTTTCACCCTCTTCAGACAAGGCCACTGGCTGCACTTGACACAGTATTTATCGTGCCATATTGTTCTTTTGTTTATGTAATTACTTTCCTCATGTTGTACTACTTACTGAAACCACTGTAATTTTCTATTCTTGTGACTTGACGTGGAACCTCTGTAAAAGAGCCCTTGGCTCAAAGGTCTTTCCAATTTGTTAAATAAAATAAAACAAGCCTTTGTGTGAAGCAAATAAACAAATCAAAACGAAAGAAAAAGCCACTACGGTTCTCAAAAGAGGTGGCGGTGAAGGTTAGGGAGAAAAAGATAGCATTTAGGAAGTATAAGGAAACACAAAAGGAGCAAGACAGAGAACTGTACCAGTTAAGGCAGAAGGAAGCAGGAAGGGAAGTCAGAATAGCAAAGGCCCAAACTGAGGAAAAGATAGTCAACTTGGTTAAGAAAGGGTACAACAACTTTTATAGGTACATCAGGGAGCGTAGAAAGACAAAGGGAGGGATAGTGAGGCCGAACAGAAAGGACGGTGGGTGGGCAGAGAGGGACAGCGAAAAAACAGGGATACTGAATGAATACTTCTGCTTAGTATTCACAAAAGAGGAGGGGGAGGTGCCTAATCTAATTAATAGAAGCACTCTGGATAGGGGGGTCGATCCCAGTCCTTTCACAGAAGAAAGGGTTCTGAAAGAACTCCTAAAACTGAAGGTAGACAAAGCAATGGGGCCTGACAGAATTCACCCCAGAATCCTTAAAGAATTAAGGGGAGAACTAGTGACACCACTGACTACCCTTTTTAACAAATCATGGGAGGATGGTGTGGTACCTGAGGAGTGGAGGAAGACGGATGCGATTCCCCTTCACAAAAGTGGGAGCAAGACACGGGCAGGAAATTACAGACCTGTCAGTTTGACCTCTGTGGTAGGGAAAGTGATGGAATCACTTCTGAAGGAAAGAACTATTGAGTACCTAGAGGAAAATGGGGCACAGGACCCAAGGCAGCATGGATTCACAGCGGGAAGGTCATGTCAGACGAATCTAATTGATTTCTTTCACTGGGTGACCAAAGTAGTAGACCAGGGAGGGGCTGTGGACATGGCCTACTTAGACTTTAGCAAGGCATTTGACACAGTCACACACAAAAGATTAATAATCAAATTAACCAGCCTGGGAGTGGGTCCCAGGGTGGTAGCCTGGTTAAAACACTGGCTGGACAACAGGACACAGAAGGTAACTGTAAATGGAGTCCACTCTGAAGAGAGAGGGGTTACTAGTGGGGTACCGCAGGGTTCAGTTCTGGGCCCTGTCCTTTTTAATACGAACATACGAAGAAGCCAGCAGAAGAAGGCCATTTGGTCTATCAAGTCTGCTCGTATTGCAGGGTCCACAGCTTGAGCTAATGTCCTTTCCCTCCCTCCCTCCCCACTCGTCTCTACCCATGATTCTTACCATCCCTATGCTTATCCCAGCCTCTCTTAAAGCTGCCCACCGTATTCAACGAGATGACCTCTTCTGGCAGAGCATTCCAAGTGTCCACCACCCTCTCTGTGAAGAAGTGCTTCCTGACCTCCCTTCTAAACCTTCCAGCTTAAGACTGTGCCCCCTTGTGATATGGCTGCCACTCAGCTTAAAGAGACTCTCCTTATCAACTTTATTTATCCCTTTCAAGTACTTGAATGTACCAATCATGTCCCCTCTCTCTCTCCCGTCTTCCAGGGAGTACATGTTCAGTGCCCTCAACCTCTCCTCGTATGTCTTGCCCTGCTAAAAAGGAAAAATATGCCTCTTTGCAGATGATACAAAGATCTTCAACAGGGTCGATACACAAGGAGGTGTGGAAAGGATAAGAAGGGACTTGGCAAGGTTGGAGAAATGGGCAGAAGTATGGTAGCCTGGATTCAATGCAAAGAAGTGCAAAATAATGCACCTGGGAAACAAAAACTCGGGAAGGTTACACAATGGAGGGGGGGGAGGTAGTAACAACAACAAAAATGGAAAGGGACCTGAGGGTAATCATATCAGATGATAAGGTTAGCAAGCAATGTGAGAAGGCAGTAGGGAGGGCTGGGGGGATAAAGGGATGTATAGAGAGAGGCATCACCAGCAGAAAACAGGAAGTTGTTATCCCTCTGTACAGACAGTTGGTGAGACCACATCTGGAGTACTGCATCCAGTTCTGGAGACCCCATCTCCACAAGGACATAGACAGGATGGAGGCAGTCCATAGGAGGACAACTACAATGGTGCAGGGTCTGCAACAGAACCCATACGAGGAGAGACTAAAGGAGCTTAATATGTATACCCTTGAGGAAAGGAGGGAGAAGGGGGGACATGATAGAAACTTTTAAGTACCTCAGTGGAATCAACAAAGTCAAAGAGGGTAGCACCTTTCAGAAAAAGAGATGTGCAAGAACGAGGGACACAATTTGAAAATAGAGGTGGGACGGCTCAGGGGCAATGTGAGGAAGCATTTTTCACAGAGAGGGTGGTGGACGATGGAACAGCCTTCCTGAGGAGGTTGTGGGGTCTAAAACTGTGGGGGAATTCAAGAATGCATGGGACAGACATAAGGCAATTCTTGTGGGGGGGTAGGAAGAAACAGGCTGTTGGTTAACTAGGATCTGCAACTTATCCTGTAGGTAGGGAAATGGGCAGACTAGGTGGGCCAAGCATTCCTTATCTGCCGTCAAAGTCTATGTTTCTATAAGTAGTGGGCCACTGGGACTAGGCATCTCCCTTTTGAATTGTGACCTAAACATTTTTGCCAAGGTTTAGGTGACACGCCTTGGGGGATACTCCCATAGACTGTACATACCAATCAGACAGGGTACGTGCAAGGCAGGTTTTCCTATCATAATCTGTAGGTTGCTCAATGTAGTGCACTAGGGTTCTTGGCGTCCAGGTACAGCACTTGTGCTGTTGATGGACGTCGAGAACGCCTTTGATCGCACTGAGTGGGAGTCTATCTTTAAGGTTCTTGGGAGATCCGGGCATAGTCAAAACAATGGTACAAGGACCCCAGGGCTCAGATCTTGGCAAATGAGTGCCCTTTGGAAGAATTCTGGTTGCACTGAGGCACACGGCTGGGGTGCACCATATCCCCCCCTACTATTCACTCTGGCAATTACGATCTGGAATGATCAAGGTATACAGGAGATCCCCAGGGGATTAGGGCAACAGCATAAGATTATGCACTGTGCCAACAACCTGCTTCTGTTGATAATGAATCTTACTTCTTCCACGCCAGTACTGCTACAGGTCATAGCAGATTTTGCTGTTTTTTCCAGGTATTAGTTGAACTTACATAAATCGGAGCCAACGACCACAGGACTGGACACCAGGGACATGCCAGAGAATGGCTGCAGCCTAAAAATGGTGGGGAGGTCCCTTGAATAGCTAGAAATCATGGCGGCGAGGGACACAGGCAGCCTGCATGCTTAAATTATAGGCCACTCTTCTCCACTATCTTGGCAGAGCTAGAGTGGTGGAGGGCCCTTCCAATCTCTCAGCTGGGCCACATTCACTTTGTAAAAATTAATATGATTCCCCGACTGACGTATGTGTTGCAGATGCGGCTGGGCCCAACAAAAGCGGACATCAAAACACTGGAGAGGCGCTTCACTACTGTCGCATGGCAGAATAAGAGACTGTGAGTGAACCTACAAAGGCTTAAAAGTGGCACAAAACGGGGAGGGGCTGGGCTTCAAGACCTGAGAGGGTACCAGGTCTCTATACAAACACAGGTATGTGCATGACTGAGTTAACGGTGTGGGGGCAATGAGCTGGTTTGGACCTAAGGAAGGAGGTGGGTGTGACTGTAGGTTTTCCATATACCTGGCTAATGCACTTAGAAGGGCATACAGCTGGGAAGGACTCCTAACCCCCTGGCTAGGTACATTCTGGAGGCCTGGGAGGTCACTAGGAAGAGAAGGAAGGCAGGGGAGGATACGGCCATGCTGGCACCTGTGGCAGGCAACCCTGAGTTGGACCCAGGGCTGGAAGACAGAGGCTTTCAAGAGTGCGAGGAGAAAGGAATCCTGTGTGTTGGGGACCTATACACTAGTGGGGGCATCTGACCTTTTAAGGAGATCCAGGAGAAACTAGATATACCTGCCTCGCACCATTACAGGTATTTACAGGTGTGTGTGGCAGGATCCACTGAATACCCTGGAACAAGCTACATTCACCTCAAGGGGATCGGCTAAGGGCCTATTCGCCAAGCTTACTAAACAGGACAGGATGTGTATATTGGATTTATCTAGTAAGGTGAAAAGTCACTGGGACCAAGATCTGAGGGCACCCATCACGGAGGCAAGCTGGGGAAGCATTCTGCAACTACATATAGACCTACTGCTGTGTAACAAGTACAGGGAGTCTTTATGAATTTATACAGCAATTGTACTGCCCACCCCCCGGTACACAGGTTCAACTCTAGAATATTTGTTTTTGATAGCTAGGTAAGACTCACTAGGCATACATATGCCTACTCTCAGGCACGACCGGAAAGAATCACAGACCAATAGCCGTAAAAACATACAGCAAACAGTGTACCTAAATTGAGAGCAACATCATGGGGGGTTACAGTTAATAAGACATCACACAACAAGCAGTAGTGCAGACCAAACAGAAAAAAAAGTAGCCGGTACAGTCACTGATAAAATCAGTGATACCACTTTGCTTGTTTAGGTACACCATCCAGAGAACAAATACATTTAACATAAAAATACACATCAGAGAAACTGAGTGGAAAGTGTAACCTTGCTTGGGCAGCCAGTCCTGTGCTTTCTAGCAAGAGCAAGGGCCAGGAAGAAACAGTAAGTCCTTTAGAGCGTTTAGAAGATGGGGAGGCTGGGAGACAGCCATCATTCTGGGGAATGGGACTGCCAGTAGACAGAGGCATCGACTGCAAAAGCCAGTTTTCCCAGGCCAGTGGAGCACCGACGCTCAATGAAAGGCTGGGAGTCTACAAACTGTAGCGAGTATGTAGGGGATGGGTGCTGCAGATACCTTGCTAGGGAAGATGGGGAGCCGGTTTGAAGGAGTTTGTCCACAAAACAACCCACAGCAAGTGATTAGTGGCCAGCAGGGGAAGGCCAGCCCAGACCAGTGTAGAGGAGAGGCAGTGATGTGTGAACTTCAGAGGCGCCAGGGCAAAGTGACACACGTTACTGTATGTTGCATCTCACCTACAGAGGACAGTTTTGTTCACAACCAGGAATGCCAGAAGGCCATATGCAAGACCTGGCAGAAGGACAGCTTGAGCTATAGACTGTTAGGCAGTCGGGGATATGCACGGTTTGACCCTAATGGTCATGCCCAGCTTGGCATTAACAGATTTGCAGACTGGGGACAGATAGATGGAGAAATCAAGGGAGGGGTCTAGCCCTACTCCTAAATATCTCCAAACGGTGGTAAGCGTAAAATGACCGTAGGCACTTACAAGCATTACTTGTGGGAGTGCACTACACTGAAACCATACTGTGCCATGGTGGCATCAGAAACTGACTAGAATGGTGGGTAAATAGATTCCCGTTCCCCATTGCTGTTGGGACGAGAGGATATGGAAGAGGAGGGGTGGGGAAACATACCCCAGACAGGTAAGGGTGCTGCTGACACTGGTGCACCAGTACATACAATAGATATCATGCATTTCGCCCATACACCACCACTGGAAGAGGCTAACCCTGCAAGCCTTAGAATGGCTGACCTACACTTTATACTGATGGGAAGAGCTACACCTCAAAAGCTGAGGGAAATCTCTCAATTCCTTACCAGTGGCAGAGGCGACGATTTTAAAGGAGGGCATGATCTATCAAGGCCGAGACCATGAGCAACAAGGAGAGAGGGGTCACATCACCACCTGCGCCCCCCTTACAACAGTGCCCAAGACTGGGGTATGCTGCCTTCATTTCAAGGCTTTTTACATGCACATGTTTATTTTTATTTATTTAGTTTTTGTTGACCGGGTAAATGCACTAGACAAATCCTGCCTATTTTCAGGCACGTCCCGGGGGAGGGGGATGTGTGATTCTGAAGAAGGAAATTTTGTCTGACCCTGTACGTGATCCAAGTTATGATTCCTATGTACTGTTATGTATGTTTTAATATAAAATGTCAATAAATATATTAGGCAAAAGCTGGCCAGTGGGCGCAGTGCTAGGGCTACTACTCACGATGCTGGCGACCCAGGTTCAGAAATAAGCGTTAGTTGCTGGGGGCAGCGAAGGGGGGGGGGAGAGAAGAGATTGAGTGTCTTACAGGAACCTCTACTGCTCCTGGAGAGGTGCCATGTCCTGCTACACTACCGCCACCTGTAGATGCACGAGTGGCAGAGTGCACGAGACACATGTAGAGGAGACACTGCCATGCTGCATATTGCGTGAGCATGCCAATGCAAGCTGAAGCCAAGGACTATGTCAACGCTGGCATCCCCACAGGGCTCAGGGATCCAGGGCACAAAGAGAAAGAAAAACTAAAAAGATGGAAAAAAATCCCTCCTCTGCCCACCGCAGCACCATGAAGAGTGGTACATGTAGGGTGAAGGTAGGTAAATCTGACACAAAAAGCCAGGGTGGAGGAGGCAGAGAGTGTAAATAAATAAATAAATAAATAAATATAAAAAAAGGGAGTTTCTTGATGTTTCTGAGTCACTCATACTTCTGTAGAGCTCTAAAGGACTCCCTACTCCTCCATCAGCAGTTGTTCCTGCTCTTGATCCGACTCCAATGGCTGTCAGACCTCGTTATCTCCACTTGCTGATGTAAACTCCTTGGATGCTCCGTTTCTGCCCTTGCACACTTTTTTATTAGCTTTCATTAATGTTGCTGCTATTAAAATCCCCAGTGTTAGACACGCTAATTAATGTTTAATCTATTATCTAGTACTGCTTCCTGTGTATGCTATAACATTTTTTATTAGTTTGTTTTTCCAGTTTTTGAAATGTCACCTTTTCCATTCTTCTATCTCATTGTTTTATGGCCCTTGATGCTGTCGCTATAATGTTTCTGCAACTCTCCGTGGCTGTGCAGCAAAATAGGCCTCTGTATGCCAAGTGTACTTACCTGGCAATCAAGAAAAAAGTAAACCGAGAGCAGTACCATACATTGACCATGCAATAAAACTGCTGGGGCAATAACGTATGTGGACAGTAATAAGGCTGGGGCAGTAATGTATGCGCACAGTAATAGATCTAGGGCAGTAATGTACACAGACAGTAATAAGGCTGGGGCAGTAATGTATGTGCACAGTAATAGATCCGGGGCAGTAATGTACACAGACAGTAACAGGGCTGGGGCAGTAATGTATACACGCAGTAACAGATCTGGGGCACCAATGTACGTGCACAAAAATAGGGCTGGGGCAGTAATGTACATGCACAGCAACAGGGCTGGGGCAATAATGTATGTGGACAGTAATAAGGCTGGGGCAGTAATATATGTGCACAGTAATAGATCTGGGGCAGTAATGTACACAGACAGTAGTGTACGCATAAAGTAATAGATCTGGGGCAGTAATGTACACAGACAGTAATAAGGCTGGGGCAGTACTGTATGTGCACAATAATAGATCCAGGGCAGTAATGTACACGGACAGTAATAGGGCTAGGCCAGTAATGTACGTGCATAGCAATACATCTTGGGCAGCAGTGTGTGCGCGCACAGTAATAGGGCTGGGGCAGTAATGTATACACACAGTAACAGATCTGGGGCACCAATGTACGTGCACAGAAATAGGGCCGGGGCAGTAATGTACATGCACAGTAACAGGGCTGGGGCACTAATGTCTTATGTGCACAGCAATACGGCAGTAATGTACGCACACAGTAACAGGGCTAGGGCAGTAATGTACGGGCACAGTAACAGGGTTAGGGCAGTAGTATACATGCACAGTAATAAGACAGGAGCAGTAATGTATGCACACAGTAATAAGGCTGGGGCAGTAATGTATGTGCACAGTAACAGGGCTGGGGCAGTAACACGCCGCACAGTAATAGATCTGAGGCAGTAATGTATGCGCACAGTGATACGGCTGGGGTAGTAATGTATGTGCACAGTAATAAGGCTGGGGTAGTAATGTATGTGCACAGTAACAGGGCTGGGGCAGTAATGCGCGCACACAGTAATAGATCTGAGGCAGTAATGTATGCGCACAGTAATAAGGCTGGGGTAGTAATGTATGTGCACAGTAATAAGGCTGGGGTAGTAATGTATGTGCACTGTAATAAGGCTGGGGCAGTAATGTATGTGCACAGTAACAGGGCTGGGGCAGTAATGCGCGCACTTAGTAATAGATCTGAGGCGAGTGTATACGCACAGTAATAAGGCTGGGGCAGTAATGTATGTGCACAGTAATAAGGCTGGAGACAGTATGTGTGTGCACAGTAACAAGGCTGGGGCAATGTCTTGGCCTTTGTGAAGAGATCTGAGGGCAGTGATAATGTCAGCACAGTAATAAGGCTGGGGTAGTAATGTATGTGCACAGTAATAAGGCTGGGGTAGTAATGTATGTGCACAGTAATAAAGCTGGGGTAGTAATGTATGCGCACAGTAATAGGGCTAGGGCAGTAATGTATGCACACAGTAATAAGGCTGGGGCAGTAATGTGTGCGCACAGTAATAGATCTGAGGCAGTAATGTATGCGCACAGTAACAGGGCTGGGGCAGTAATGCGCACGCACAGTAATAGATCTGAGGCAGTAATGTATGCGCACAGTAATAAGGCTGGGGTAGTAATGTATGTGCACAGTAATAAGGCTGGGGTAGTAATGTATGTGCACAGTAATAAGGCTGGGGCAGTAATGTATGTATGTATTAAAAATGGGGCAGTACCAGCAGGTACAATAAATGAGGGACATGGTCTCCACTCCTCTAGGGGGCTAGGGAGATGTGGAAATGGGTCACCAGGTAGGGTGCAGGAGCTGAAAAATGGGAGCTCGAGGAGGGAAAGGGATGGAGAGTGGTCTTGATAAATGCCAGGAGCTTAGGAAATAAAATGCCTGAGCTCCAGGCGATGCTAGTTTAGGGGGAGGTAGATGTGGCAGCAGTCACTGAGACCTGGGCCACTCAAGGGCACGAGTGGGACCTAAATCTGGAGGACTATACTATGTTTAGAAAAGATAGGAGGGAGGGAAGGGGGGGTGGTGTAGCACTGTTAGTCAGAAATGACATGGGTATTGGAGGGGCACAGGAGGCAGAGGGGAGCGTGGAGGCTATTTGGGTCACCTTGCTGACGCAGGGGGGTAAAAGAGTAAAGGTGGGAGTGATGTACAGACCACCATCACTGGCAGAGGTCCTGGAAGTAAGTTTGGTGCCAAATCTCGAGGGACACTGTGGATTGGGAAAGGGAAGGGTAGTGATAATGGGGGACCTCAACATGCCAGGAACAGACTGGGGGACTGTGACGTCACCAGTGGCCAAAGAGCAGATGCTGCTGGATGTCTTCCAGGATGCGTTTCTGACACAACAGGTGGGTGAGCCAACTATGGAGGCCTGGACACTGGACGTGGTCCTGGCGGACAGTGATCAGATTAGGGGCCTAGAGGTGAGGGACCCTTTGGCAGGGAGTAATCATGCCATAGTTTGGTTCTTCCTGGACCTAGGAGGGGAGGAAAGCCGAACAAGGACTGTAGTAACTAACTTTAGGGGTGAAGATTTCAGGGAGATGGGAAGGGTCCTTAATGATCATCTGGACAGAATAAGGCCGGGTAGGGATGCTGACAGCAGTTGGGGGATCATTAGGAGGGGAATACAGGAGGTTACCAGATCCTGCGCAAGGGAAAGGCGCAAGTTCGGTAAGGCCAGAAAACCTGCTGGTGGACCTGGGAGGTACAGGAGGTGGTGATGGAAAAGAAGGTGGCCTATAGGTGCTTCAAGTGCTCAAGAAGTGAAAGGGATCAGGAGGAATATGAGCGGACAGCCAAGAGAGTCACCAGGGTTGTGAGAGCAGCTAAGGCAAAAAAAACAGCAGTCTTTGGCCAGTGGGATCTGAAGGGGGGACAAGGGGTTCTTTAGATACATAGGGGAAAAAAGGAAAGTAAGGGGGCAGATCAGCAAGATAAGGGTAGGGGATGCTTGGGCACAGGAGGTGGGGGAACAGGCAATAGTCCTAAATGAGTACTTTGCCTCAGTGTTTACCAGGGGGGATGGAGGAGCTATGTCTTGCGAGGAGAGCGGGGGCAAACCGGAGGAAGGGGTGGGACCGGTAGAGACCAGGGGCCCTGACAGGCCTGGGGAAAGGGAGTGGCCACCACAAACAGGTGGGGGACCAGCAGTGCAGGGTGAAAAGGGAGAGGACGTGGAGGCTGAAATCCCGGTACAGAGAGTAAAGGAATCCCTTAGGTCCCTTCGGACAGAGAAAGCACCTGGGCCAGATAAGATACATCCCAGGGTGCTGAGGGAACTGGCAGATGTCCTGGCAGTCCCTCTAGCGGAGCTTTTCAACATCTCTCTGAGGACTGGGCGGGTGCCCCAAGACTGGAGGGTGGCCCGCGTTGTGCCGATCCACAAGGGGGGGGGTCAAGAGAGGAGGCAGCAAATTACAGGCCCGTTAGCCTGACATTGGTGGTCGGCAAGATGATGGAGGGTATTGTCAAGGAAAAGCTAGGGGGGTTACTGGAGCAAACTGGGTACTTGGACGATAGGCAGCATGGCTTTGTCACGGGAAGATCCTGCCAGACAAACCTTGTTGAGTTCTATGACTGGGTGACGAGGGCCCTGGACCAGGGTAGACTAGTGGATGTCCTCTTTCTGGACTTTAGCAAGGCATTTGATTCAGTACCCCACAGTGACCTGCTGGCTAAGCTGAAGGAAATGGGGGTAGGGAGACAGTTGTTAAGATGGATAGGAAATTGGCTCTCTGAGCGTACTCAGAAGGTGGTGGTTGGTGGGTTACTAGTGGGGTTTCCCAGGGGTCGGTGCTGGGGCCACTCCTGTTCAATGCCTATGTCTCGGACATCAGGAGGGGGATCAGGAGTGAGAGGAGTCTTTTTGCAGATGACTTACAGCTGGGTGCAGTGGTGGATGAGGAGGAGGGCAGGGTGGCCTTGCAGGAGGACCTGGAGGCTCTGGAAAGGTGGTCGGGAAAATGGAAACTAAAATTCAACGTGGGGAAGTGCAAGGTTCTGCATCTGGGAGTTAGGAATCCAGGTCAGGGGTATACCCTGGGAGGAGACATAATACAAGTCATGGAGGGTGAGAGGGACCTGGGAGTAGTGGTAGATGTCAAAATGAACAACTCAGAGACCTGTAGGAGGGCAGCGGCAGTGGCAAGGGCAAATAGGATGCTGGGATGCATCGCCTGGGGGATTACCGCCAGAAAGGCGGAAGTGATCTTTCCATTGTACAACTGCTTGGTTAGGCTACACCTCTAGTACTGTGTGCATTTTTGGAGACCACATTTAAAAAGGGACATTACACTCCTAGAGAGGGTCCAAAGGAGGGCAACCAAAATGATCTGGGGCCTGGGGGAGAGGACCTATGAGGAGAGGCTCAGGGAGCTCGAAATGTACACTCTGGAGGAGAGGAGGGACAGTGGGGACATAATAGAGGTCTTTAAGTACATGAAAGGGATCAATAAAGGAGGCCCAGTCAGGGTGCTCCAAAGGAAGGAGGGTGGGGCAATGAGAGGTCATGGGTGTAAGCCGGAAGGGGGCAGGCTCAGAGGGGAGAGGAGGAGATGTTATTTCACTGAAAGGGTGGTGGAGCCATGGAATGCACTGCTCATGGAGCTGGCAGAGGTGGAGACTGTGGACGGGTTTAAATGGGGATGGGACAGGTACAGGGGGAAGAGTAAATCTGACCAGGCCCAGTACAGGTGGAACATCTGGGACTGGGGACAGTAAAACCCAAAGGGGGGGGCACCAAATTCATCCCTCAGTGCAGGTGCTGAAAAATCAAGCAGACTCGAGAGACTGTTAGGCCTATTCTGCTGGCATTTTAGTATGTTAGTATGTGCACATTAATAAGGCTGGAGTAGTACTGTATGTGCACAGTAACAGATCTTGGGCAGTAATGTTTGCGCACAGTAATAGATCTGGGGCAGTAATGTATGCGCACAGTAATAGATTGGGGCAGTAATGTGCACACACAGTAACAAGGTTGGGGCAGTAATGTACAGGCACAGGGCTGGGACAGTAATGTACGCGCACAGTAATAAGGCTGGGGCAGTAATGTACATGCACAGGAACAGGGCTGGGGCAGTAATGTACACACACAGTAATACGGCTGGGGCAGTAATGTACACACACAGTAATAGATCCGGGGTAGTAATGTATGCACACAATAATAGGGTTGAGGCAGTAATGTACGCACACATTAATACATATGTGGCAGTAATGTATGTGCACAGTAACAGATCTGGGGCAGTAGTGTACGCATAAAGTAACAGATCTGGGGCAGTAATGTACACAAACATTAATGTATGTGGACAATAATAGGGCGGGGCAGCAGTGTACATGCACAGTAATAGGGCTGGGGCAATAATGTATGCGCACAGTAATAGATCTGGAGCAGTAATGTACACGGACAGTAATAGGGCTAGGCCAGTAATGTACGTGCATAGTAATACATCTTGGGCAGCAGTGTACCTGCACAGTAACAGATCTAAGGCAGTAATGTAAGCACACACTAATACATATGTGGCAGTAATGTATGTGCACAGTAACAGATCTGGAGCAGTAGTGTACGCATAAAGTAATAGATCTGGGGCAGTAATGTACACACACAGTAATAAGGCTGGGGCAGTAATGTACGTGCACAGTAATAGATCCGGGGCAGTAATGTACACACAAAGTAATAAGGCTGGGGCAGTAATGTATGCACACAGTAATAGATCCGGGGCAGTAATGTACACAGACAGCAGTGTACGTGCACAGTAATAGGGCTGGGGCAGTAATGTATATATACAATAATAGGGCAGGGGCAGCAGTGTACATGCACAGTAACAGGGCTGGGGCAGTAATGTATGCGCACAGTAATAGATCTGGGGCAGCAATGTACGTGCACAATAATAGATCTGGGACTGTAATGTACACGCACAGTAACAAGGCTGGGGCAATAATGTATGTGCACAGTAATAAGGCTGAGGCAGTAATGTACGCACACAGTAATAGATCTGGGGCAGCAATGTACGTGCACAACAACAGATCTGGGACTGTAATGTACACGCACAGTAATAAGGCTGAGGCAGTAATGTATGTGCACAGTAATAAGGCTGAGGCAGTAATGTGCGCACAGTAATAGATCTGGGGCAGTATGTACACAGTAATAATAGATCTGGGGCAGTGGTATCTGCGGACAGTAATAGGGCTAAAGCAGTAATACATGTGCACAATAATAAGGCTGGGGTAGTAATGTATGTGCACAGTAACAGGGCTGGGGCAATAATGTATGTGCACAGTAATAGATCAGGGCAGTAATGTACACGCACAGTAACAAGGCTGGGGCAGTAATGACAGGCACAGGTCTGGGGCAGTAATATACATGCATAGTAATAAGGCTGAGGCAGTAATGTACATGCACAGGAACATGGCTGGGGCAGTAATGTACACAAAAGTAATACGGCTGGGGCAGTAAAGTACATGGACAGTAATAGGATTGGGGCAGTAATGCGTGCGCACACTGACAGGGCTGGGGCAGCAATGTACATGCACAGTAATAGATCGGGGTTAGTAATGTATGCACACAATAATAGGGCTGAGGCAGTAATGTACACACACATTAATAGCTATGGGATAGTAATGTACGTGCACAGTAACAAATCTGGGGCAGTAGTATACGCATACAGTAATATATCTGAGGCAGTAATGTACACACACAGTAATAAGGCTGAGGCAGTAATGTAAACACACAGTAATAAGGCTGGGACAGTAATGTATGCACACAGTAATACAGCTGGGGCAGTAATGTATGCACACAGTAATAGATCTGGGGCAGCAATGTACGTGCACAATAACAGATCTGGGACTGTAATGTACACGCACAGTAATAAGGCTGAGGCAGTAATGTATGTGCACAGTAATAAGGCTGAGGCAGTAATGTACGCACACAGTAATAGATCTGGGGCAGTAATGTACACGCACAGTAATAGATCTGGGGCAGTAGTGTATGTGGACAGTAATAGGGCTAAGGCAGTAATACATGTGCACAGTAATAAGGCTGGGGTAGTAATGTATGTGCACAGTAACAGGGCTGGGGCAATAATGTATGTGCACAGTAATAGATCAGGGCAGTAATGTACACGCACAGTAACAAGGCTGGGGCAGTAATGTACAGGCACAGGTCTGGGGCAGTAATATACGTGCACAGTAATAAGGCTGAGGCAGTAATGTACATGCACAGGAACATGGCTGGGGCAGTAATGTACACAAAGTAATACGGCTGGGGCAGTAAAGTACATGGACAGTAATAGGATTGGGGCAGTAATGTACGTGCACACTGACAGGGCTGGGGCAGCAATGTACATGCACAGTAATAGATCCGGGTTAGTAAAGTATGCACACAATAATAGGGCTGAGGCAGTAATGTACACACACATTAATAGCTATGGGATAGTAATGTACGTGCACAGTAACAAATCTGGGGCAGTAGTATACGCGTACAGTAATATATCTGAGGCAGTAATGTACACACAGTAATAAGGCTGAGGCAGTAATGTAAACACACAGTAATAAGGCTGGGACAGTAATGTATGCACACAGTAATACAGCTGGGGCAGTAATGTATGCACACAGTAATACAGCTGGGGCAGTAATGCAGGGTTTTAAATAATTGATTAGCAGTTTTTTTCCTGGGACAATACTAACTGTACATTTAGTATTTATATGGGTTTTCTAGGAGTGTTATGTTTGTTAAACACAATGAGGCAAGTACTATGCATTTTTACAATGTTTTAGCAATTTTATGAGCAAAACGCTAATCAATTTTTAGAGTTAGATAAAACCCTGTAATGTACGAGGACAGTAATACAGCTGGGGCAGTAATGTACGTGCACAGTAATAAGGCTGGGGTGCTAATGTATACGCACAGTAATAGATCTGGGGCAGTAATGTACGAGGACAGTAATAGGGCTGAGGCAGTAATGCTCGTACACAGTAATAAGGCTGGGGCAGTAATACACAAGGACAGTAATACGGCTGGGTCAGTAATGTAAGTGCACAGTAATAAGGCTGGGGACATTAATATCACGAGGACAATGTCTGACTTGGACAGTAATATATGTGCACAGTAATAAGGCTGGGAACGGTAATGTCACGAGGACAGTATCACGGCTGAAGCAGTAATGTCGCCTACACAGTAATAAGGCTGGAGACAATAATGTACGAGGACAATATATCTGGCTAGAGCAGTAATATCGAGGACAATAATCGACTGGGGCAGTAATATATGTGCACAATAATAGATCAATAATTGGGATGAGGCAGTAATGTACGCACACAGTAACAAGGCTGGGGCAGTAATGTACGAGGACAGTAATACGGCTGGGGCTGTAATGTATGTGCACAGTAATAGAGCTGGGGCAGTAATTTACACGCACAGTAATAGATCTGGGACAGTAATGTACGCACACAGTAATAAGGCTGGGGCAGTAATATATGCACGCAGTAATGCACGCGCACAGTAACAGATCTGGGGTAATGTACGTGCACAGTAATAGATCTGGGGCAGTAATGTACGTGCACAGAAATAGATCTGGGGCAGTAATGTATACGCATGATAATAGATCTGGGGCAGTAATGTATGCTACACGCCGTAATGGATCTGGTGCCATAATGTATATGCACAGTAATAAGGCTGGGACAATAATGTACGAGCACAATAATAGATATGTAGCAGTAATGTACGTGCACAGTGGAGCAGTAATGTACGTGCACAGTAATAGACCTGGGGCAGAAATGTACGCGCACAGTAATAGATCTGGGGCAGTAATGTACGTGGACAGTAGTAAGGATGAGGCAGTAACGTACATGCACAGTAACAGATCTGGGGTAGTAATGTATGCGCACAGTAACAGATCTGGTGCAGTAATGTATGCACATAGTAATGGGGCTTGGACAGTAATGTACGAGCACAGAAATGGATATATAGTAGTAATGTACGTGCACAGCAACAGATCTGGGGCAGTCACGTACAAGCACAGTAAACGATATGGAGCAGTAATGTACATGCACAAAAACAGATCTGGAGCAGTAATGTATGCACACAGTAATAGATCTGTGGCAGTAACGTACGTGCACAGTAATAGATCTGTGGCAGTACTGTACATGCACAGTAGCAGATCTGGGGCAGTAATGTAGGTGCACAGTAATAGATCTGGGCCAGTAATGTAGGTGCACAGTAATATATCTGAGGCAGTAATGTACGCACACAGTAATATATCTGAGGCAGTAATGTACGCACACAGTAATAAGCCTGAGGCAGTAATGTACGCACACAATAATAGATCTGGGGCAGTAATGTACGTGCACAGTAACAGATCTGGGGCAGTAATGTACGTGCACAGTAACAGATCTGGGGCAGTAATATGCGTGCACAATGTAACAGATCTAGAGGCAGTAATGTCGCACATTAATCAGATCCGAGGCAGTAATGTACGCCAAGACAGTAATAAGCCTGAGGCAGTAATGTACGCCGCATTAACACGCCTGAAGCAGTAATGTACGCGCACAGCACAGATCCGGCAGTGATGTATGCGCATTGACCACAGATCTGGGGCAGTAATGCACGCGCACAGTAATAAGGCTGAGGCAGTAATGTACGTGCACAGTAATAAGGCTGAGGCAGTAATGTTTGGGCACAGTAACAGATCGGAGGCAGTAATGTACGTGCACAGTAATAAGGCTGAGGCAGTAATGTACACGCACAGTAATAAGGCTGAGGCAGTAATGTACGCGCACACTAACAGATCGGGGCAGTAATGTACTCGCACAGTAATAGATCTGGGGAAGTGATGTATGCGCACAGTAATAAGGCTGAGGCAGTAATATTTGGGCACAGTAATAGATTGGAGGCAGTAATGTACGCACACAGTAATAAGGCTGAGGCAGTATGCGTGCACAGTAATAAAGCGAGGAGGCAGTAATATATGCACATAGTAATAGATTGGAGGCAGTAATGACACACACAGTAATAAGGCTAGAAGGCAGTAATGTCTGCTACAGTAATAGATCGGGGCGGTATTATGCGTGCTGATATAATAGATCTGAGGCAGTAATGTCGTGCACATAATAGATCTGGGGCAGTAATGTACACACAGTGCACTAGATCTGGGGCAATGTGCGCGCACACAGTAGCCAAGGCTGGGAGCAGTAATGTACGGCGCACAGCAATAGATCTGAGGCAGTAATGTACATACACAGTAATAAAACGAAGCAGTAATATACGCATACAGTAATAAGGCTGAGGCAGTATTATGCAGCACAGTAATAGATCGGAGGCAATGATATGGCGCACAGCAACAGATCTGGGGAGACAGTAATGTGGCGCAGCAACAGATCCTGAGGCAGTAATGTACGCGCACAGCAACAGATCTGAGGCAGTAATGTACGCGCACAGCAATAGATCTGAGGCAGTAATGTATGAGCACAGTAATAAATCTGAGGCAGTAACGTATGAGCACAGTAACAAGGCTGAGGCAGTAATGTACGCGCACAGTAATAGATCTGAGGCAGTAATGTATGAGCACAGTAATAAATCTGAGGCAGTAACATATGAGCACAGTAACAAGGCTGAGGCAGTAATGTATGCACACAGTAATAAGGCTGAAGAAGTAATGTACTCACACATAATAGATCTGGGGCAGTGATGTATGCGCACAATAATAGATCTGGGGCAGTAATGTACGTGCACAGTAATAAGGCTGAGGCAGTAATGTACACGCACAGTAATAAGGCTGAGGCAGTAATGTACACGCACAGTAATAAGGCTGAGGCAGTAATGTACGCGCACAGTAATAGATCTGGGAGTGATGTATACAAAGTAATCAAGGGCTGAGGCAGTAATGTACACACACAGTAATAAGGCTGAGGCAGTAATGTACGTGCACAGTAATAAGGCGGAGGCAGTAATATATGCACATAGTAATAGATTGGAGGCAGTAATGTACACACACAGTAATAAGGCTGAGGCAGTAATGTACGCGCACAGTAATAGATCGGGGTAGTAATGTACGTGCACAGTAATAGATCTGGGGCAGTAATGTACGTGCACAGTAATAGATCTGGGGCAGTAATGTACGCGCACAGTAATAGATCTGAGGCAGTAATGTATGCACACAGTAATAAGGCTGAGGCAGTAATGTACGCGCACAGCAATAGATCTGAGGCAGTAATGTACATACACAGTAATAAAACAGGCAGTAATGTACGCGCACAGTAACAGATCTAGGAGGCAGTAGTATGCCTTTTTGGTAATAGATCCAGGAGGCAGTAGTAATACTGGCGCACAGAAACAGATCTGAGGCAGTAATGCGTGCAAGTAATAGATCTGAGGCAGTAGCGTATGAGCACAGTAATAAATCTGAGGCAGTAACGTATGAGCACAGTAACAAGGCTGAGGCAGTAATGTACGCGCACAGTAATAGATCTGAGGCAGTAATGTATGAGCACAGTAATAAATCTGAGGCAGTAACATATGAGCACAGTAACAAGGCTGAGGCAGTAATGTATGCACACAGTAATAAGGCTGAAGAAGTAATGTACTCACACATAATAGATCTGGGGCAGTAACGTTCACGAACAGTGATACGGCTGGGGCATTACCCTACAGTTTTGGCCTGTCTGCATTTTTAGATGATCCTGCAGTGCCTCGTTCTAAGTACAATTGTGCCAACTGCACTTTACTGTAAAATTTGGTTATTTATTGTTAACATGTACTGTTTTGCTTATTACAACCTTTCTGCTTTAACTTACTATTGTGCTCTCCTCTCTCCCCACGCCCAGAAGCATCTGGACACAAGCTATTTCAGCTCAGTATGTCTTTCCTGAAAAATCATTTTGAAAGAAATAAATACCAGGGCAGACTGTGCATCGTAACAACATGGCCAGGGCAGTAACGTTTGTACACCATGCAATAACACTGCTGGGGTTATAATGTATGTGCATGGTGCAATAACAAGACTGGGCCAGTAATATATGTGCGCTGTACAGTAACAGGGCTAGGGCAGTAACCTATGCACAGTGCGTAGCAATAGGGCCTAGGGCGGTAACCTATGCACAGTGCGTAGCAATACGGCTAGGGCAGTAACCTACGCACAGCAAGCCACAATAAGGACGGGGCAGTAACATATGTGCAGTGAGCAATAACAGGGCCAAGGCAATAACATATGTACACCATGCAATAACAGGGCCAAGGCACTAACGTATGTACATCATGCAATAACAGGGCCAAGGCACTAACGTATGTACACCATGCACTAACAGGACCAAGGCAGTAACGTATGTACACCATGCAATAGCAGGGCCAAGGCAGTAACGTATGTACACCATGCAATAACAGGGCCAAGGCAGTAATGTATGTCCACTGAGCAATGAGGAACAGAGCAGTAACATATCTGCACCATGCAAGAACAGCCCCAGGGCAGTAACATATCTGCACCATGCAATAACAGTTCAGGGGCAGCGATACATATGCACATTATGATGACAGATCCCAGTCAGTACCAAAGCGCTTTGTGTAGACTTCTGCACTGGCTTTCAAAAAAGAAGCCTTGCAGCATTCCCAATTTGCTTGCCTTTGGTTCTCTTTACGTACATCTCTCTCTTGTTTTCTGTCCCTTTGGTTTTTAAAACCACTCTGGATGGAGTACTCCACCAGCCCCACAGGTGCTCCAACCAATGACATCTTCACTTGCAAATCAGTGGCTGATGCCGATAAAAGTCATCAGCTCTTCAACGTGCACGATATTCATCCTAACAGCAACATATGTAAGGACTCTAGTGGTACCAGCAGCAGAAGCTACTGACAGATTGCAATTAACGTTGTCACTTGCTGGAGCACCTACACTAGAAGACTTGGTAAAATCCAGACCACCGGACCCAGACGTGACAAAAACAGTAAAAACCAGACCGAATTTTCCTGCTAGACCAGGCACAACTTGGGCCATCCAGCCAGTCTGTTTTGTTCACGGTTTTTGTCCAGTCAGGGTTCAGCTGTGCCAATAGTAAAGCTGAAAAAAATGGTAGCCACTTGTGTGGTCTGGGTCCAGCTGTGCTCTGTAATGGTAAATTTGGTGTATTAAGCAGCTGTTACCAGAAAGAGCAACCTGAGAAAAGTTGTCTAATTTTATTTCTCTGTGAATTTAGTTTTTATTTTGTTTAGGAACTGTGAAATCTGAACCAGAATGGTACAAACAGCACCGGCTGTCCAGACGTTTAGGTCCCACAGTCAGGATTTCACAAAGTTCCTAATAGGACAAAAAATAACAAAATTCATAAAGAAATAAAATTACTCAACATTACCAAATTGCTCCTGCTGGTAACAGCTGCATAACACCTCAAGCAGTTTTACCATTAAACAGCATAACTGGACTGGACCCAGATCAGACAAATGGTTACCATTTTTGCAGCTTTACCATTAGAGAGGCTTGCTGGACCAGACGGGAGAAAAATGGTAAAATCCAGACTGCCGAGTCAGAGTAGACCACACAAACTGTGCATGGTCTGGTTTTTACCATTTTAGTCCAGGCCGGGTTTCAATACCTCCTATACTTGGGGGCGCGCACACGCAGGAGCTGGGATACAAAAAGTATAAAAAGAAACAAAACTAAAAGAGGGAGCATTCCAGAAAGAGAACAGTAGGTAAGCAAATATGTGTAAAGAATGTTGCAACTCTTCCCTTTAAAACCAGGATTTGGAAATTCACCATTCAAAGGGGTCCCAACCCTAACCTGCAGACCCCTCCTAGCTACACTGCCAATGTAACAGGGTGGGGAGCCGAGCTGTTGAACAGAAGGTCTGGACTTCACAAAGTCCCCAACAGGATAAAAAAATAATCGCACAAATCAGAGAGAAATAAAATTACAAAACATTCCCAGACTGCTCCTGCTGGTAGCAGCTGCATAACTAAACAGACCTATCTGTTCGAGAGAAGGAAGAATACACGGGGGGGGGGGGGCACAGAATCCTCATTAAAACTGAGGGCAGCTCCCCCATTCTGCATCCGACAGATACCAACCCCCGCCCCCCACACAAGGATGGGAGCATTTCTTAAAATGTAGCCATTGTATATAATGCCCCTTCTTTGTTCTTTCTCAGTCCAAATCTTTAATGTCAAGTCCATCTCCTTTGCTTTACCTCTCTAGTCTCCAAAATACTAAATCGGAACAATACTGGGGATCATGTCTTTGTTCCAAACGGGGAAGGGGGTAGGGCTGCAGCAAAAGCCTGGGGGCCCCACCATGTGCTGCTGCAACAGCCTAGGCAGACGGGGTACTCTAGGAGGACATCGTGTCCCTTCTCAAAGAATACCTTCATCTTCTTCTCCTCCGGCACAGGCCTCTGCAGCCGGGGACTCACCACCGCTCCTCCCCGCTCCCAGAGCCATGCTGTGCGACCTGCGCCCCTACCTGGTATCCTCGCAGAAAAATAAGGCGAGTGTAGCCGTTAAGGGGTCCTCCCGCTGCGGGGCGAAACCGGGCCGTCTCGGCTCCGGGACATCCCTCACCCCGGCAGGAGGAGAGAACATCGGGAAAATGCAACAAATAAAAAAGGCGCGAGTCCTGCCTCGGAACTCACCAGTCTCATCTGTCACATAGGGAGTCGCCATCTTGGAAAGCCAGACACTTCCGGCGGGGAGAGGAGGGGGCGTGCAGTGGGTAAGCCTGGCCAAGCAGCCAGGGTTACCACCTGGACTTATTTTCGCAGACCAGTCCTGATTTGGGCTGCTGTGTCCTGCAAAAAAACATGAAAAAGGCTACATGTCTTAACATTATAGTAGACAATTTTTTTTTCTGACTTTCCTCTAAATGATGCAAAACAATACAATAACTAAATTACCTTAAAATGATCAAAACACTAGAAACAACACTTAGTCTTAATTCTGATTATTTAGAAAAAACAAGTCTGTTGCATTGGTCAAGATTACATATTGGCCTGTGAAAAATCATGTTTCGGTAAGACATGTCCCACTTTGGGCTTTTTAAAAGGTGGTAACCCTACAAGAAGCATAGATACATAGATACATAGACAGTGTCGGCAGATAAGGGCCTATGGCCCACCTAGTCTGCCCATTTGAGCTTGTAAGTTCAGTTTGTTTTCCTAGAAGTCTATTTCCCATTACCCCTAGGTAGGTGCAGGTACCTACCAGGCAGCTTTAGTTTGTTGATGTGATCTGGTGGAAGCAAAGCTGTTTGATTTAAAAGGAAAAGGGAGAGCCCGTGTGTTTAAATATGTAGTGTGTGTGTGGTGGTGTAGTATAAGTAACAGATAATCCAGCACAGGGTGTACGGTCTGATATACACATGCCTTGGTGTGTGTTTTAAGGCACGAGGCCGGAAGCTGAGAGCGTTGAACCTACCAAGGCATGTGTATATCAGAGCATGACCACATGCCCTGTAGTGGATAGTCTGTCTTATAAAATGGCCAGAATTGTTTTGGAGAGGGGTGAAAAATAGAAATAAGTGCAGGCATGTGGTAGTTGTGGGATAATGCATGGTCATATAGTGTGTTTCATCCAGTCAGGCAACAGCATTTTTACTGATTTTTCTCACCCATTTTATAAGCGTGTTTATACAGTATCATTTTTTCACTGTCAAAGGCACAGAAACCCAGGCTGCTCCGGCGCAGCGGTAGCACTACAGTTTTCGGCACTCTTGACCTGGGTTCAGGAATAAGCCTGGAGGGTCGGCCAGGGAAGGAGGAGGATCAGACGTACATGGGACAGGTCTCCTCCTCAGAGGGAGGGCCACGACGTCTAGCAACATTCTGACCCCTAGTGATGGCCGGAGGTTGGTGCACCATGACAAGTGCAGGAGCAGGGATTAGCTGAGTGGTGGATGTCGCTATGTCGGGGATGGTAGTGCACCTGATGTTGCGTAGATGTCACTGCATGTCCGCTCAGCCTTGGGTACCATAACAAGTAGCAAACCCCTGTGGCCGAGCTTAATGACACCAGGGAGCCTAGCAGGTACCACTTCAGCCCGCTTCAGGATGCTGGAGACTGGATTAGCATCTCGGCCCACCCCCTCAGGGCCAGGGTGGAGTCCCACCATGGGGGGAAGGCCATGGTCTCCTGGATCTCTGGTAGTCCTTTGGGATGACATGAGGTGAACCTGAAGGAGGTTGGCAGGGGGTACATCTTTGCCACCTACAGGAGTATAAAAGTGAGTTTATATAAAAGAAAAAAAGGCACAGAACCCTAGGTAGATACAGTTTTTATCTTGCTAGTAGGGTACATTATCTTGCTCTTTTTTTGTTTAACTCTGCTTTATGTACTGGTTCACAGCAAGGTGCATTGGAATAAAAATAACACATTCAGGTACAAAATTGTCTGGCCCACGCAAGATCCCTCTATGGTTCTGTACCTATATTCCATTTGCAACTTGAAGTCCTCATCTTTTACTTATCTCACTGGTCAGGTACGTCACTCTGTACCCACACTGCGTGTAGTGACTTGTACTCTGCTGAACTGCGCAGCAGCCGCAGTTTCTGTAATCACAAAGTAGGGGAACAAACAGGACATCTGATGGGTGGCTCTCAGATATCAGTTTGATCTTCATTCGTAGTCAGTGACCTCTCAAACCCTCACTCATGGCTTTGCCACTCATGAGGGTCAAGAGATCACTGTCCACTCATAAAGATAAAAATGGTATCTGATAGTCACTCACGAGATATTTCCTATTTGAATATGTAGGGGGGACATGGTAAAATCTGGACCAAAATGGTAAAAACTGGACCAGGTACAACTGGCACAGTCCAGCTGTCCTGGCAGGACCAGTAGATCTGTTTTTTACTGTTTTGGTCCATCGATTCTGGCTGGTCCCGATTTCATCTAGTGTGAGGTTAGAGGGGGATCCAGACCCAGACATTTTACTGTTTTGACCTGTCCAAGTCCAGTGGTGTGGATTTCACCCATACCCATCACCCTAGGTGAAATCTGGACCAGCCAGAATGGACCGACCAAAATGTTAAAACCTTACTGATTGGTCTTGCCACAGTGGCTGGACTGCACAAATTGCACCCTATGTGGCCAGCCTACCTGGTCAGATTTTTACCGTTTTGGTTCAATGGTATAGATTTCACCCATACCACATGTAGTGTGTGTAGTACAATACTGTTTAGTAAATGGGTTAGAAAAATACTATATCCTGATTGACTGCTAACATGTACCAACAGAGACTAGGAAAAACAAAAGGTCCAGTACCATCTTGCCCCACCACAGCCTGGTATCCGTATGTCAACACAGAAATTAAAGTTCTCCACTGGCAGACATTTTTTTCTTAACCCACTGAAATCAGAGTATGGGTGAAAACCAGACCATCCTATCAGGACCAGATCAGATTTGTAAAATCTGGGCTGGCAGGATCAACTGACTGAGTACAAGTTTCTCATATATTGCTGGTCTGGTCACTGTGGACAGATAGACCTGTCCAGTTTTTACCTTTCTGGCCTGGTCTGTGTCCGGAGATCCGGTTCCCCCTTAAATCACGCACTCACTTTGATTGTCTCTCAGTAAAACTCACAGACTGAGTCGCCCAATTCTACTAACCTGCAGAACTCACAGTTAGAAACCACACTCGGCTTTCTGCTACCATCACATCTCTCACTTCCTCTCTCCTTTTCACTTTCATACTTTCTCCATTTTTGGCTGCTGCCTCCACTGCTCACAGCTGCTCCCAACCAGGCCCTGTGTCTCACTTGTCTCCTGACCTCTAAACTCCAAAATGAGGTTTGGGTGCCCGTAAACAACACTGAACAGAATGGGACTCCTGGGGCTGTAAGCACTCTGCCTGCAGTATTGGTCCGAACTGCACCTCTGGGTGTGCAGGTATGCCGACACACCACCCACCCTGCCATGTCTTATTTGCTTACTTGAGAGCATCCATCTTCTTCTTGGATAAATATCTGTCCTAATAACAGATTAGGTGGTGTGAAACATTTATTTATTTTTGTAACGTCAGTTCTATTTCACCAAAAGTAAAAATACCAGTACAGAGATAGATAGCTATAGCATGGCTAAATTACAATTATACAATTATTACACACAGTTGTAATCCATGACATGTTTAGTATATCAGTTCTTATGATCAGCATTTTTTTTTAATTTAGCCAATACCGCACCACTTTGTGACAGGCACTGTTAACTCATGTCAAATCCATTCCACCAATTGTTAACCACAAACCCAGTGCATCGAGAATGTAAATGATGAGACATATAAAGACCAAACAACTGTGTGGCTGTTCACTTATTCAGAACTACAGCAATGAACTTGTGGGATACAAGGCACAGGGGCCCAGCCTAAGCTGGAGTTGCAAAGTAGGACGCCCCATGATGTACCCTGTTCATTATACATATCCCCCCCCCATTTAGAGTCATTGGGCGTCTGTGTCTTGAGGAGCAGTATAATCATGTCAAACTATCTACTTCTCCATGAATTTCTCCTGAGTAAGCCAAAACATAAAAACATAGAAACTGATGGCAGATAAGGACCACTTGGCCCACCTAGTCTGCCCATTTTCCCTACCTATTCTAATACCACAGACTCTACTTGCTCTTGGGCTTTACCATCCCTTTCCTAACCAATAAGAGTTAGGAAAGGGATAACCAAAGAGTTGCAATAAGCTGTTCCATGCTCACCACCATATCCACCCCAGCACTCCCTTCCATTACTGAGGGCATTGCGGGGGACAAATAATATGCAGTGATACATTTTATTGCCACAGGACACAGTAGGTGGAAAATGTCCCAGTGCCCTTTGCCTGTGATGACTGTGGCAGAACCCAAAGACATAATGCTGGAAACTGAGTCCAGCATCTCGGCTCCAAATTTGCTTAATTTCCCCTTGCAGGTGGTGCTAGTAGGTTTGAATAATGGGGCAAGCCCATAACATACGGTAGTGGGTTCCTTTATCATTGCACTCCTTTCAACATCCATCTGAAGCATTCCATGCCCAAAGTGGCCATGATGAAATAGTGGATTAGAATTTTCCAGCGGTATTCACGCCAGGACGGAGAGACTGTTACTCTCCAACTTTCAACAGTTGTTCCCCCATCTGTGATGAGACAGGCTCTCCCAACTCCTCTCCCATTTTTCCCCGTGGGCCTCTAGAGAGTACATAAAACAACTAAACACAAAAACAGAGACCTCTCTATCTCAAACAGCAAAGGGGCCAGCCTTGAACAAGTACAGCTATTTAAATATCTTGGGGTGATTCTTGACCCGACACTTGGATACTCTAAACATATCAACTACGTAGCAAAAACTGTGAATACCCGCATAGGCCTGCTCTATAGACATAAGAACTGCCTCACGGATGAAGCCCTAAGCACTGCCATTCACAGTTCAGTAATCTCTATGATAGAATATGGGCTTGTGATCTACGGGTCTGCCACTGACACAGCTCTCCAACGCATCGCCACAGCACTAAACAAGGCATGTCGTCTCCAAACATCTGCAAACCACCTTACACACTCCTGCAAGATCTACGAACACACAAACTGGCTCCAACTATCTGGCAGAATTAAATATCAAACCTGCATCCTAGCAAAAAAGCAAACATTGGACCTACTACCCCCTGGATCACAGGCACTGCTGAGACCATATAGCGGCCCATGACAAACCAGGAATTCAAACAACCTCTCCTTCACTGTTCCCCTTTGCAGGACTACCCAAGGCCAATGATCCTTCTTTTTCAGAGCCTCCTCCTGGTTCAACACCCTGCCAGCAGAAGTTACCAGCAAAGCAACCCTGGGTGCCTTTAAACTCAGCCTGCATCAATACCTCATCTCCTGTGCCTCCTGCGACTACTACACTTAAATGGTTTATCCCCCCCACCCCATACCCCACCCTTCCCTCCATACTCCTTCCCTCCTCCTCTACCTCCACACACCTCCTCACTGCCCCTGCCACTGACCCACCCACTCCTTTCTTTCTCTCTCTTTACACCAGCCTCTGGCCTCGCCTCCCTCTGTTGGATGGCTACCTATATGAATCTGTATTGTTTAATTTGTTATAGAAGTGATTTGCACAATTGTGTTGTTTTGGTAATTGACAAAGCTCTCTGGCTGATATGTTTATTTCTCTTTTGCACAATACCACTGCCTGTCCTAATGTTTCAAGTAACCTGACGTGGAACCTTTGTAAAAGAGCCCCTGGCTCAAAGGTGTATCTGATTCCCTTAAATAAATAAAATAAATAAAGAGAGTGGCACCCGCCATCAACAGCAGCTTGTAAATCATTGATATATACCTACATTTTGTCGCTAGGTGGGTTCCCAGTATAGAAGGTCCTTCATTTTTCTTACGGGCCAGGTGTTATGGGCAACATTCTGTCCTGTCATGAAGTAGTGCCTAAGCTGCACACACATAAATAGGTCTCTATTGGAGGCAGTATAGCGCAGTGGTTTAAGGCTCTGAGCTGCAAATCTAGTGACATCCAGCAGACCAGACCTGGGTTTGAATACCACAGCTTCCACTTGCATATTGTGTGACCCTGAGCAAGTCACTTAACTTCCCCGTGCTCCCAGGTCACTCCTGTAAAAAAGCTTTCAGCTTAGTGTACTACTGGTTAAACAACTAAATAAAAAAAATTAGGGTGACCATATTTCCCTTTGAGCATTTTGAAGATTTCACAAATCCCACCCTCTAACAGTTCTGCTTGTCTGGTGAGCCCGCACTGGTACCATCTGAGGAATTCCCTGTCAGCATTCGTAGGAGCAAACTCTGGATCACCTATAATGGCAGTGAGTGGCGCAGTCTCATTGGGTGTGTATGTCAGAGTTCGGATTTTGGGAATTAATTGTAGGGAATGGGTTGTCCATGGGTTGGCTATCCTTTTAAGAAGTTGTGATGTAATTTTTGCCGTGGGCAGGGTGAACGCGAAGCCAGCTATGCAGCTCTGTTTTCTAGTGTGTGCCAGCCAGAATCCAGGCATCGTTGCGCTGTTGTTACCACTTGGGCAGCCTATGCCACCCAATAATAAAGCTCACAAAATTAGGCAGAACTAGACCGCCTTGCTCTTTTGGGAGATGGAGTGTGACAGTACCCACTCAAATTCTATGGCCTCGCCAAAAGAAATTCTAACATCAGTTTTTTCAGTCTTTGTCAAAAGGGTCTAGAAATATTTATGTGGAGGGCCTCTCATGGAAACATTAATCTCAGAAGAATATTCATTTTTATTACTTCCACCTCCCCCCGAGAGTAGGAGCAAGGTCCAGGTATGCGTGCCATTCTCCATCTCTTCTAGGAGTCTGATGTGGTTTGACTTACATAATTTGACCAGTATTGGGGTAATTGTAATGTCCAGATGGCAAACTGTATTGTTAGTAGACCAACAAAATGGACAGTTTTATTTGAAATCATGCAGGCAACTCCAAGAGATTATTATCATTGGTCCCAGTTTGGTAAAATTTGTTTTATAGCCAGATATTCCCCAAAAGTGGTCAGCTCCTGTACTAAGGCAGTGGTGGAGAGCATGGGGTCTCTGATGAAAAAAGTGAATCATTAGCATAAAGTGACAGCTTCTGTTCTGACTCTCCCACCTCCACTCCCCGTATAATCCTATTTCCTCTAACGGCTATGGCCGGCCGACGGATCTATACACAGAGCGAACAGAAGGGGAGAGGGGGACACTGCTGCCTAGTACCACTACTAAGGGCACATCTCCAGGAAATAACCCCAGTCACTCTAACCATTGCTTCTGGAGAAGCATATAGGGACTGGAGACATGTCCTGGGCCCAGTCCTTTTTTTTATAACGTTTGTTTATTACCCACAGCTGGCAGGGATCGGTGGCGGTTATACCTACTATCCATGCTCCTCCCTGATGGCAGAACGGGCTTTTAACCTTTGTTTTCCCCCTGAAGTGAATGTCTCAGCCGAGGGTCTAACAGTGTCCTCCCCTCCCCACACACCGCTAGTCCTGAACCGCTGCCTGTGCATCCACTGGCAGCGGGAATGGGGCTGTGTGACAACCCCCCCCCCGAAGGAGGAGGAGAGCATCCTATGGGAACCTTCTTCCCCCGGCCGACCCCTGATGACCCTGGCTCATTCCTGAACCCGGGTTGCTGGCATCGTGAGCGGTAGAGCTACTGCTACGTTGATGGGCTGACCCATCCCGGTCCTTTGTGACATGTTCATCAGTGACATCGGAGAAGGGACCCAGGGTAGGATAAGCCTCTTCACAGATGACACTAAACTCTGTGGAAGGGTGGATAGCGCCGAGGGATGTAGAGAATTACAGGGTGACCTGCAAAGGCTAGAGAGGTGGTTAGATGTTTGACAGCTGAAATTCAATGCCAGAAAATGCAAGGGGATGCCCCTAGGAAAAAAAGGACCCAAGGACAGAATCCTGGATGAGAGGGGTTAGTACCAGCGCTGAAGATTGGAAGCTAGGAATTGTCCTCATCAGCGACACCTATAAACAGGCTAGCCAGTGCAATAACACTTGCAGTAAGGCAAACAAGATGCTGGGGTGTATCAGGTGGGGTATAGATGGTAGAAAGAAAGAAGTGATGCCCCCCCCCCCTATAGATACTTGGGGAGGCCACACCTGGAGTACTGTGCCCAGATCTGGAGCATTCACCTTAGAAATGACACAGATAGGCTAAAGGTGGTACAGCGTATAGCAATGAAGATGATACAGGGCCAGCTGGGGAAATCCTACAAGGATTGCCCGAAGGCACTGAACATGTACAGTACATGCTGGAAACCAGAAGGGAGAGGGGCGATATGATAGAAACTTTCAGATTCCTGAAGGGAATAAACAAAGTAAACTGCAAGGAATTTAGCAGGAACACCAGTTCGACAACACAGGGGCATGACTGGAAGCTGACGGGGTTGGGGCAGTTCAGAAGGGATGTAAGAAAGTATTATTTTACTGAGAGGGTGGTGGAACCATGGAACAATCTGCTGGCCATGGTAGTGGGTACTAAAACCATGGAGGGCTTCAGACTGGCTTGGGACAGAGTGAAATGAACAGTGCTCACCTGTAAAGACAAAACTGGGGAAAGGGAGCAGAAGACTGCTGGTTAGGGCTAGAACCCTGTATCGACAATAGGTTGCAGGGTTATATAGGGTCAAATGGGCAGACTTGATGGACCTTGGTCTTTTTCTGCTGTCACTGTCTATGTTTTTATGGAATGAATTTACGGCTGAATCCTCTTGCCTCTATGGTGCTGAATAGGAAGGCCCAGTCAGAGGTCTTTTTGGTGTCCATTGAGATGGCCAGTTGAAAGGCCTTACGTGTTTTTTGCACATGCAGTATATCCAAGAAATACTGAAGGTTGTTGTGCATATTTCGTTCCTTAATAGAGCCTGCTTGATTTGGGTTGACTAGGGCCCCCACCACCTCCTGCATCCTCTTAGCTAACATTGAAGTAAAAATTAATTTTCAAGTCTGCTAAGAAAATTGAGCTTGGGTGATACAATTCACATCTCGTGGGGTCTTTCCCAGGCTTTGGTATGACTGATATCTGAGCCCTACCACCAGGTTCTAGGTGTCCCCTCTCCCTCCAACACCAACCCAAAAAGTACTACCACTTGAGGGGTAAGATGCTCCCTAAAGGCTTTGCAAAATTCTGACATCAGCCCATCCACCCCACAGCTTTTTCCATTTTTGAGAGATTTGATAGTTTCTTCAGTTTCTTCCCTGGTGATGCGCTGTTCCAGGTCAACTTGCTGTTTTACTGAGGGAGCGTAAATGAATCCTACCTAGATACTTTTGTATCCTTGTGGTATGGTCCTCTGATCTCTCCTCTGTGTACAGTGTCCTGTAGTAACAGGCAAAGATCGCAGCAGTCTCTGTTGGATGAGCTGTGTCCCACCCTCCATGATTAGGACCCTTGAGTCTAAGTACCGCCCTATTAATCGCCTTTTCTTAATTTGCCATGGTAAGACTTTATCTGCTGTCCTTCCCCCCTCATAGAAAGTCTGACGGGCATATCAAAGTTGTCCCTCAATTCTACTGTACGCGTGCCTTAAGAGTGTCTTTATGTTTATTGATCTGGGTTAGCAAAGCCTCATCCAGCATAATTTTATGGGTCGCTTCCAAATCAAATATCTGTTGCTCTACAGCAAGTCAGTGAGCTATTTTCCTCTTCTTTTTTTTTTTTTTTTTTTAGTGTGTTGTATATTTGGGCCATTAACAGTGGCCTTCATACTCTCCCATGTCGCTGCCAAGAGTGTGTCTCCAGCGGTCTATTTTACTGTAAAGTAATCTGTATTTCCTTTCTGAACTAGTTCTCGGAATTCTTCCTCGTTGAGGAGAGAGTTGTTCATTCTCCACAGGAAGGAGTGGCCAGCTGGGGCTTACTCACAATTCAGTTGTCACAGGGGCATGGTCGGATAAAGTGGTCTTGCCAACAGAGGAGCTCTGTAGCATGGGTTGTGAAACGGTTTTAAAATCAAGCTGTAAGCCAGGCCATCAGCGCAGTTGTTGGGCTACTGTGCGTGATGCTGGCAATTCAAGTTTGAGAATGATCTCGGGCTCTTGAGGGCCAGTGGGAAGGAGGATTGAACATCCAACTGATGCCATCTGAGGAGGGAGGGCTGCGTGTTTAACAGTGATACTGCCACCTGGGTGACCACAGGTAGCAGTGCAGTTGGAGACACCCATGGGGAGGAAGGATGCCTCTACATCAGTGGGAAAGCATGCTTAAAATGCACGTACCTCTGCCATGTCATCCAAGCTGAGGTGTCCTGTGGTTGGGGAGGAAAAAACACAACGTAAATCCATAGTACAGTTACAGACGGACAGATTGTGTGGCACCCCCGGACCCCCACACTGATCCTGTGCATACCTGCTCTTGGAATGGATAATCGGAGAGACCCCAACTCTCTTTCCCTGGCTGTGGGGAAAATAAACGATGAAGGAACAGCGGCAGGAAAGGGATTTATGGGGGCTGCGGTGGTGGCCTTGCAGAAAGAGCCTGATATGGGCCTGGTCGGAGCCTGGAGAAAAAGCAGAAAGTGAGAAACAAAACTGAGATTTGTGACTTTTAAATGGTGTTGTTACACTATGGTTTCTGACATGTTCATTTACTGATTTAATTCTTTATTAATGCTCTTGTGTTTTTATCTGTTCTTTAACGACCCCAGGCGACAACCCAGCCACATCCCCCAGCATGCTGCCCACCTCTACAGCCCCCTTCCCCCAAGGCAGGGACAAAGGGGATAGGGTTCCCCCCCCTAAAGTGATTGGGAGTGGTGAGTTGCGCCCTCAAATTTTGTAAATTTTCCATGTCAACAGACAGTTCTTTTCCTGCGGCTGTTGGGGATATACATGCTTGCTTTAGCCTATTTTCACTGTTCCAGCTAGTCCCCTGTGACTATCCCGGGGGTCTCTATTTTATGGCTGTTGAAATCTCATTGTCAATGAGAGCTGCATCAGCATAAGCTAACGTGATGTCACAGCGCCCACTTATCCCATGTGTCTCAATGCTGAAAGTACAAACATCCTGAAAAAACTCTTTGGAAACTCACAAACTGAATGCAATTTAAAAAGAAAAACCCCACATTACAACTCAAACAATTTGCAAAGCTAACTGAAGTTTCACACCTTGCTGCAGCTTGTTATGTTGCACTCTAATTAAGCAGACATGCCTACTGTAGAGTCTAAAGGGTGCTGACACATCATGTTCTCATATGCTAATGCAGCTTTCGGGGGACAATGAGATTTTAATAAACAGAAAATGGTGACTTCCCCCCAGGATAGTTACAGGGACTAATATGAACAGTGAAAACAAACTAAAGCAATCACATGTATCTCTAACAGCTACAGGAAGAGTTGTCAATCAATCAAAATCTTTATTTATCCATGCGGGCACCATTGTGAAAGGCTCATTTGCAAGGTGGACCTGGTCACGAATACATCAAAGTATAGTACAGAAGCAGGTATACAAAAAGCAATAATATACAAGGAAGAAAAAGTATATACAGTGTATACAGTACAAGGTTGAAATAAATAAAAAAAAACAGCATTATTTTACAATTGAAGAAGTCAGCAGATGTACAATCAACCATAGGCATACAGGGGTTATAAGCAGATATCTTTTGAGTGAGGCAGCCGGCAACTACACATATAGGGGAAAGAGGCTGTGTATGGGGTGGCAGGTTAGAGAGGTAAAGAGAGAGGATATATTACCTACGACTGGGGAAAAATTGAGCTAAAACCACAGAAAGTGACGATGGCTGTCGTGTACTTGTTTATTATGATAATGACGGAGGAGGGTAGATAATTGGGACACTACTATGGATGGGGTGGGACTTTAGCCAGGCTGGAGTGGACAGGGAAGGGTGGGTGCAGCAGGAAGAGTTAATAGGGAAAGAGTGAGAGCCAGGGGTAGAAACATGGCGAGGATGTCAGGATGGAAAGGGGGAGTTCAATCAATCAATCAATCAAAATCTTTATTTAGTCAGGCGAACATCATTGGGCATAGCTCATTTACAAGATGGACCTGAGTGGTCATACAAATCAGAGTACAAGTATTTTTTTTTTTACATGGACAAGAAAATAACATAAACAATAGTACAATGACATAAAATGATAGTAAACAAAAATTTACATATATACAAGGCACAGTAAAAATCACTTAACCTAAAAAGTAATATAGCAGGGATAGTATACAAATAATAGGGCCTTTATGGCTTTTATTAGAATATAGCAGCTGACTGGATAATAGAAGCAGAACTAAACAGAATGGAATAGGAAGGGAAATGTAGGTTGGATGGGAGATTAGGCCTTATGGAAGCAGTTGCAGAACTCTGGGAATAGGGTGGAGAATAATCTTTTGAAGGATGATAAGGGTAAGAGGGTATTTAGATTCATAGATTTTTGGAGTGAGTTCCAAGTAACTGCTAGGGAGTAGCTGATAGCAGCCCTCCCAAACCGGGTGCAGGCATTAGGAACCTTTAACATGATGAGTTTACTGATCCTTAAGGTGTATGGCCTAGAAGTAATTCGGGTAAAACAGTCTATGATATAGGAGGGGAGTTTGCCTGATAAAGCTTTGAAGATCCAGATTGCAGCATTCCTATTTCTTCTGTGTTGTAGGGATGTCCAATTAACTGCCATGTAAAGAGAGCAATGATGGGTGCTGGAGGAAGGTCAGTAATAAATCTGATGGATCTATGATACAGGGTGTCCAGCTTATTTAAGAGTGAGAGTGAGCAATGACCATAGAGAAAGTCAGCATAATCAATGAGGGATAGAAATGATGCCTGGATTAATCTTTGTTTGGAGTCTCTGGTAAGGTAGTGTTTTATTCTGTAAAATAGGCCAAGCCTTTGTCTCAACTTTTTTAGTAGCTCTTCAATATGGACAGAGTAGTCAAGCTTATTATCAATCCAGACTCCAAGATATTTGAATTTGTCCACAAATTCCAGCTTCTCTCCAAGTAAGGTGAATACTTGTGGGGTGGTGGGTGATGGGGTAATGGCAGATCAACTCTTTGTGGCAAAGAACATAGCTTTTGTTTTTTTGGCATTTAGAAGTAGTTTTTTCCAATAGATTGTGTTGTAGGATGGAGAATTCTGACTGCAACAGTTCACAGGCTTTTGATAATGAGGGTTGCTGACATATAATACAGTATCATCAGCAAATAGATGAATGCTAGAGTGGGAGAGATTGGCATCAATATTATTAATATAAATGGCAAAGAGGATGGGGCCAAGAATAGAGCTCGTGTACACCTCTTAGCAGTGGTTTAGAGGTGGATAGGTAATTTTCATTTTTACCAATTGTGACCTATCAGTTAGATAGCACTTAAACCAACTGAGTGAGAGAGAATCCAGGCCTAGAGAGCTAAGGGAGGTGATTAATGATTCATGATCCACTGTATCAAATGCTTTACTCAAATCCAGGAACACAGCACAGGTACTATTCTTCTTATCCAAGGCAATCACCAATCATTACTTACTTTGGCTAGGGCAGAAATGGTGCTATGCCTTGATCTAAATCCCGATTGTGCTGGATTTAGGAGGTTGTTTTTATCCAGATAGGCCCTTAATTGTGAATTTACTAATTTTTCAAGCATCTTGGATAGTACCGGTAGGATGGAAATGGGCCTGTAATTGTTAAGGTCCATAGGATCACCTGATTTAAGTAGTGGAACTACTTGAGCTGTTTTCCAAGTGGAGGGAATGGATCCAGTAGCTAGGGAAAGATTGAAGAGATGAGTGAGGGGGGCAGATAAGGCGTGTGATGCTATTTTCAGAAAGTAGGGATCCAGGAAGTCTGTACCTGCACTCTTAGAAGTATCTAAATTAGATAGGAGGTCTTCTACTTCTTTCAAGGATATTGGATTGAAGGAGAAGGTTGAAGTAGCCTTTTGTCCCACAATGGATTGAAGGTTTAAAGATGATCTCAAGAGACTTGCAGGTGAGGAATCAAATGCAAGGCCAGCTGTGGAGAAGTGATCATTGAAGGTATTCAAGATTTTTGCTTGCCCGTGATTTCTGTGTCATTCAGTAGCAGTTTGGAGGTTAAGGCAGGGGTAGAGTTTGGCCCAGAATTCCCTTTATAGTACCCCAAAGTCTGGATGGGTTATTGTAGGAAGCATCTAATTCAGCTCTATAATAGGTAGCTTTGGCAATTCTTATTTGCTTTGTACATGAATTTCTTGCTTTTCTGAATTGAAGCCAGTCTCTGGTATCCTTTGTTTTCTTGCCTTTTCCAGAGTTTGTCTCTGGCTAACAAAGCTGATTTAAGATCAGCAGTGAACCAAGGACAAGATCTTACTTTAGTTCTGATACTGGTGATAGGTGCATGAATATTGAGAGCATTAGTGATGATGTCCTTTAATATCTGGAGAGCTGTTTCAACTGAGGATGTAAGATAAAAGTCTTGCCAATATGTTGTATTGTACAAATCATGGAGATATCCTGAGATGTTGAATTCCTTTTTGACCTTTGAGGACAAACTTTGCAGGATTGGATGGTTTGAATGTAGTTCTTATGCCAACTATAGGACAATGATCACTTACATCACTGGGTAGTACTCCTGCATGTGAATATAAGTGAGGCTTGTTTACCAACATAATATCCAGGAGTGAGCTGTTGATAGAATTTTTATGTTAATCCTGGTTGGATCTTGTTGATTAATTGTGTGAATCCATAGGTGTCACAGAAGGATACTAGTGGTGCAGATGCATTAGATAGCCAGTTTAAATTCAAATCACCAAGGATGATGGTATCTTCAGGGCCTAGATTGAGTATTGAACCTAGGTGGGATAGGAGTTTGAGGCCTGCAGAGGGCCTATAGCAGCCAATCAATTTAAATGAAGACAAGTTTGAAGGATATTTTAATTGACAAACATTCAAATTCCTTTGGTTCGGATGTATTGATGAGGCAGGATGCAGAGATGGTGTCCTTAATGTAGATGGCCACCCACCACCCCTGGAAGGCGATCTGATCTGAAAAGCTGATAGTTGGGGAGGTTTATATCACTGTCTTTTGTTGTAGGTCTGAGCCAAGTTTCAGAGATAACCAGGAAGTCAGGTACAGTATGTGCAACCCAGGCCTGTATTAAGGAGAACTTTTTTAGAAGGCTGCAAGCATTGAAGTGAAGGAAACTTAGGCCATTTATAGAGGTTAGATCAGCAGGGGATAAGAAACTTTCAATGGGGCCAGGATTTATTTCAATAGTACCAATACAGATCAGAAGGAAGAAGATTAGTTTGAGGAGGGCACCAAATGAAAGGGAAAGAGTTGCGGAATTAGTGGGCTAGCGGTGAGGAAAACATTTGCAAGGTGCTTTCATGTAGCGATCATAGAGCACTTTGAAGATATTCAGGCTAACAGGGCAGCTCAGCTTCAAGTTCCTTTGTAAACCATTCCACAATGTGGGTAAAGAGAAGCTTAGAGCAGCTTTGCCGAAACGAGTGTTGACCTTTGGAACTTGGAGGCCAATTAGGGAATAGCTCCTTAGAGCGTAGGTACCTAACACACTCCGGGGAATACAATCTGAGACATATGAGGGGAGCTTGTTGGTCACCGCTCTGAAGGCCCATAGGGTGGCGTTTCTATTCCTCCTATAGTGAAGCGAAGTCCAGCCTAACGATGAGTACAAGGAGCAGTGGTGTGTGGAAAGTGGAAGGCCAGTAATGAACCTGATAGCTCTGTTGTAGATGGTGTCCAACTTAGCCAGTGCAGAGGCAGTGCAGTGGCTGTAGAGCAGGTCCGTGTAATCTACTGAAGATAGGAAGGTAGCTTGAACCAGTTGAATCTTGGCCTCCTTTGTGAGCAGGGGGTTAATTCTGTAGAATAGTCCTAATCTTTGCCTTAGTTTCTTCTGTAGTTCTTCGAGATGGTCGGTGAAGGAAAGTTTATGATTGAGCCAAACTCCTAGATATTTGAATTTAGCTACATACTCTAGTGTTTCTCCAAGAACGGTTGTAATTTGTGGGGTAGCCCCCCTTCCAGCAGGAATTGCCGCATGCAAGGAGGGGGAGAAGAGCATGGCTTTTGTCTTTTTCGCATTGAGCAAAATCTTTTTGTTTATGAGCTGGTATTATAGAAGGTTAAATTCAGCTTGGAGGTCTTCACAGGCTGCTTCTGGCGTGGGACGACTCAAGTACAGTACAGTGTCATCCACGAATAAGTGGATGTTGGCTTTTTTGATGGGATCATTGATGTTGCTAATGTAGACTGCAAAGAGGAGGGGACCAAGGATAGAGCCCTGGGGCATGCCCCTCAGCATAGGTTTTAATGGAGAAAGATCACCTTCAGCTTTAACCTGCTGTTTCCATTCTCCGAGGTAGTCTGCAAACCAGCACATAGATTTATGGTCCAGGCCTAAGGTGCTTAGGAAGGAAAGAAGCAGGCTGTGATCGACTGTGTCGAATGCCTTACTGAGATCCAAGAAAATGGCACAGACATGCTTCTTGTTGTCAAGGTCTAGGAGCCAATCATTGGTCACCTTAGCTATGGCTGTTATGGTGCTGTGCTTTGCTCTGAATCCAGACTGAACCGGGTTTAACAGGCTTCTGGATTCTAAGTATACTCCTAGCTGGCCACACACTATTTTTTCTAGTAATTTAGACAGGATGGGGAGGAGGGAGATTGGTCTGTAATTATTTAGGTCGCAGGGGTCACCTGCTTTTAATAGAGTGATGACATGGGCTATTTTCCATTGAGGGGGAAGGCTACCCTGGGAGAGTGACATGTTGAATAGGTGGGTGATTGGCACCGCAAGCACATGGTAGGCACATTTCAGATAGTATGGCTCTATGAAGTCAGAGCCTGCTCCCTTCCTGGTATCCTTTTGCAGCAGTAGGTCTTCCACCTCTTTTAGAGAGACAGGCAGGACGGAGAAGGCCTCCTCGGTAGGGGGGGACTCATGGGTTGGTGGGCCCTGAGCTGTGCAGAGGTCATTGGCAGGGGAAGTATCAAATGCTAGCCCTGCCGTTGCAAAATGGTTATTAAGGGCTTCCAATATCTCCAATCGGTTAGAGATAACGCTGCCACCGGACTTAATTTTTGTTGGAATGGAATTACCAGGTGTGAGTCCAGACATGTCTTTTAATGTTTTCCAGAACTTTGAAGGATTTCTTGAGGCAGAGGCTAGTTCTGAACGATAGTAGGCGGCCTTGGCTGCTCTGACCAACTTGGTGCACTTGTTACGTGCTCTCTTAAAAAGACACCAATCCGAGTCGTTCTTGCTTCTTTGGGCTTTTTTCCATAAAGTATCCCTTTCTAACAGGGAAGCTTTGAGCTCAGGTGAGAACCAATGGCAGGTGCTGCTTCTGACCCGCACCGTAACCAAGGGTGCATGCTTATTTAAAACCTCACTTAAAATATCGTAAAAAATAGTATATGCCCTGTTAACCGTTTTGGCTAGAAAGAATTCCTGCCATCGCGGTGAATGTTTCAAGTCGTGGACGTATGCAAACAAATCAAAGTTGCGTTTGCACCTCTTGATAGAGAACTTTGCCACAAACTGTGGGTTGTGCACTGATCTAATGGTGGTGATTATACAATGATCGCTAATGTCTGAGAAAAATGTTCCGACATGAGAGAACAGTTGTGGCTTGCTAACCAAAATTACATCTAAGAGGGAGCTGTTGTTAAGGATCTTTTTATTTGGGCGAGTAGGCTCGCCAATGAGTTGCACCAGCCCTAGAGTGTCACAAAAGGATTTCAAGGGAGCTGATGCACTTGATAGCCAATCGTAGTTCAGGTCACCAAGAATAATGGTTTCCAAGGAACTGAGCCCCAGTACGGAACTGAGGTGAGACAGGAGATGAGGCCTGGCAGAAGGGGGCCTGCAGCAGCCTATTACACAGAGTGCACTGGAAGAAGAAAGTTTGATCTTTAGGGTCAAGCACTCAAATTCTTTGGGGGAGGATGATACGTCTATACATGTGGCTGAGTATTTGTCCCTTACATAAATTGCCACCCCACCTCCTCTTGATTGCCTATCCGCTCGGAAGAGTAAATAATTTGGGATATTGATTTCATTGTCTGGGGTGGCTGGCCTAAGCCAGATCTCAGTGATCACTAGGACATCAGATAGGGTGTAGCTCACCCAAGCCTGGATAAGGGTGAACTTTTTCAGCAAACTACAGGCATTAAGATGCATAAAAGACATTCCTTTGATACCTGCCAGGTCTGATGGAGAAGCAAGGGTGTCTAATGGTCCTGGGTTGAGTTCAACTTTGCCTGAACACAATAGTAAAAGAAGCAGGATTCTTTTTAAGGCAGCGAACTGTAATTTGTAAACACTATTTTTTGGGCGATAGCGGAGGCGGTGTTGATGGGTAGGCCTGTACCCACTCCTGGTGTTATACTGGCCTAGTGTTGCAGCCACTAGTGTCCTGGCAGGAATTTGCCATGAGTAGGAAGTCTTGAGTCTGGATGGGGGAGTAATCTGCAGAGGCAGCTCAAGAGATGTCCCACTCCCCAGCAGAGACAGCTGAGAAGCCCAATAGTCCAGAATGGCTACCTGAAAGGAGCTGTTGGACACAGGACAGGGAGAAGCACAAGGGTCATTCCACTTTAGGCAGGGATGAGGGTTCTGAAGAATTGAGCTGAGCGCTAGTAAAGCTAGTGACACACCGAGGAACCAGCTGTAACTTCCCATGGTAGATCTAAATGCCACAACAGCTGGCAGTAAAAGTCACTAGAAGCCTAAACAAATCGGCGATCAGGTGTCATAAGTTCAAAATCCTTTTGTTGGCTGAGAGGCATTTTTGGCACTGAACGTACCTGTGGAGCAACTCTTTGCAGCTGAGCCAGTGAGGTGGTTCAAGGCTGCAATCCAGTGTGGCAAGATTGGTCTGTAGCTTTCGTTTCTGTTTCTGGCCCTGCTCCACCAGTACAGAATGGGAGTGGGGACAGGCATTCAAGTCTTGCAGACTTAGTGGATGAGCATGGTTCAGCCTGGGAAACAGGCAGAAAAAACCCAGGGAAGGTCCTCAGAAAGAGAGGTATCCCAGGTCCACTAGAGCAGAAGAGAAAGTAGAAAATATAATGTGTTTCCTCTTTAACAGAAAAGACAACTGTTGTAGCCCTCTAGTGGCTATGTAGTATAATTTGCAAATGAGAAAGAAGACAAAAAAAAAAAAAAAAATTAAATTCTTGCTTTACAAAAAAGGATAGACCCAGGGTCAGCAGCACTGATAAACGTCTCTAATGAAGCAAGGTAAAATGGAGACCAGCAGGAAGAAGTCAGTGAGGCTGAGATCCTTCAATCAGAGTGTTGGCGCAGAAAATTCAGAATGTCCAAAGGCGCCAAATACCTACATACCTGAGGGGTTATACGGCTTTGGCTGTTTCTGTAGATTTCTGTGCCCTGCAATGAACCGGAGTTTGGAGGATCCCGGGCGGCAGTTTCAACAGGGGAAGAAAGCCTCAGGGTCTGCTAATTTGCAGTAGCAGAATCATGGGTTGCTTCCCAGGACAGGCTTGTAGTTTTTCCTCTGGCGGTGAGGTGCGAGCCCCAGGTGGGCACAACACACCTGAGGGGAGAAGGAAAGGAGATGGATTAAGTAGGGGGAGGTGTGGTTAACTCAAACAAAGAAACGGGGTGGTCACTATTATTTGGTAGGAGGAGACTAAACTGCGAAGTGGGTAATAGAAACAGGGAGGATACGTAAGAGGGTTAAAGGGCAGACAGGTGGCAAAGCGAAAGGCAAGGTTTGGGCTTTAAATTTAGAATGCTAGGCAGTACACTGAAAAGTCTGGTCAATTTAAAACTACAGCTTTACACAGAAATTAATTCTAAAAAGGATTCAGCTGTTCACTTAGAATAATAGACAGTGCAGTACAGGTCTAATAATCTTAAGACTACAGTTTTACACTCACAATTAATAATAAAAAGGAATAGGCTGTAGTTTTAGGATATTAAGGAGTGCATTAAAAGGTCAACTTAAAACTCTTCAGCCTTTCACAGAGAATTAATTCTAGAGATGGATGTAATCACAGTGCATTCAAAGCAGGTAAATCACTTTAAACAATGGCAGCGTAACACTGAATGGCCCAAACTGGATTGATAGATGAGGAGCGAAACAGTGTGTGTGTGTGTGTGTGTGTGGGGGGGGTCTTTCATGCCATTCTAGCTTTACAAAAAAGAACAATTTCTTTACAAAAAAAAAAATGAAATTCTTGCTTTACGAAAAAGGATGGACCCAGGGTCAGCAGCACTGATAAACGTCTCTAATGAAGAAGGGAAAATGGAGACCAGCAGGAAGAAGTCAGTGAGGCTGAGATCCTCCAATCAGGGTGTTGGCGCTGAAAATTCAGAATGTCCAAAGGCGCCAAATACCTACGTACCTGAGGGGGTATACGGCTTTTGGCTGTTTCTGCAGATTTCTGTTCCCTGCAACGAACCGGAGTTCGGAGGATCCCGGGTGGCAGTTTTAACAGGGGAAGAAAACCTCAGGGTCTGCTAATTTGCAGTAGCAGAATCGTGGGTTGCTTCCCAGGACAGGCTTGTAGCTTTTCCTCTGGCGGCGAGGTCTGTTGACATGAAACAAAATGTACATGATATGAGGGTGTAGTTTTCCTTTAGTTGTACCTCACTTCATCCTGCCTGTTGGGATCCCTTTTTCTCCCTTTTTTTTTTTTTTAATCTTCTGTTTCTGTCTCCTACCTGTGTCCGGTGCCTAGCTCCTCCGAAACCCCCTGGTACTATCCCACTTGCTTCCACCTACCTCGCATGCCATACTCCACAGAGCCTTAGCTTACCCCCTTGGGCAGGGTACACAGGGGAGGGGATATATCTCCAAGCACGCTAGTCATTAGGAAGCGCTACAAGGAGGCGGGGGCCAGTCCTGGATATACCGGGGTCCTATCAAGCTGGCACCAGGGCTGCTGTTTTCCAGTGTTATCCCTGATCCCCCTGGAGGATGCTAATGTGGGAGAGGGACCACTGCGTATGCAATGCATGCACAGTGCAGATTCCCAATCCCAGCTGGCGTCTTCCCCCTCTCTCATGGCAGGTTGCTGCACTACCTCCTGTGGTCACCCAGCTGGCAGTATTACAGTGAAGACGGAGGCTCTTCCTCCTCAGAGAAGAAGAGCATCACATCCCTTGGGGTGCTAAATCCTATTCTCTCCTGCTAGCCCCTGATGCCCTGGGTCTGTTCCCAAACCCCGGGTCACTAATGTCATGATTGCCTCCATTTTTACCAAGGACGGGGCGACAAGGGCCTCCCCCTCCAACAACCCAGGCTCACTCCCAAAGTGGTTTGCCAGCATCATGAACGGTCACAGCCATTGTGCCAGCATGCTTGCTATTTTCTTTCTCTCTCTCTCTCTCTCTCTCTCTCTCTGTTGATTGTACTGGTGGACATAGTAGGCAGAATAATGCAGTGTTTTCACTAGCAACCAGAATACGTTTAACATAAATATAACAGATTTTACATTGACAGTAAAAACAATACAAATAAAAATATAAATACAACACATATCATGTTTGGCCATTAAAGTGGCGTATCGAAATCGAACTATACCAAGCACTGAGATATCGTCTGTAAGTAGAAACAGTATTACACTGAGTAATAGAGGATGGAATGTTATTATACAGACTGATTGTGTTATGTGACAAAACTCTCTGACGCTGTTCGATGTTCTTGAATGGTACAATAAATGAGACTGGCTGAGACTCCATTGCACAGGTATCTCTAATCTTAGACAGAGTAGAAAGCCTGGTTATACAATGTGGGCAGTCGCCTAACGCTATCTTATATATAAGTGTGTAGCCAATGTAAAATTTTTGTGTTTGCTGGTTTGCGCTGTTTTTGCTGTGTAGTTTTAAACTAGAAGTGTGCCCTAAGTGGCCTTCCCAGAAGGTGCACATGAAAAAAAAAATGTTTTTACTTAAAAACAAAATGTATAATGATTACTAATTTTCTAAGTGTTCTGTGGTCTAAGAATGTGATTGTCCCTCAGGCGCTGCTGTGGAGATACAGTATGTCAGCAGAGAAGCAGAGAGTTGCAGTACTGCAGCAATGCCACAAGGTGGTACTGTAGTATATTGAATTGGCCACTCGGCAACCCCCCCCCCCAACTTGAGCCATTTGCTTTTCTACCAGAATGAAAGCAATTCACAATCCACATAAATGTTGTAGACAGAGCAGCTCTCGTAATAACCAAGAAAGGATCTAATATTGGCTTAACAATGTAGCAGCAATGTATGCAGGGGTTCCTTGGTGGGGGTGGTGAGGAGCAGTCCCATGGGGTCATTGCAAAAAATGAGTTAGAAAAAGCCCAACAGTAAAATATTTAAAAAACTGTTTGTATTACTGTACTTTTAGGGTTGGTTCTCCCATATGGCAAACTAAATCAGGAAGCGGTAAGCCATCAAGTGACCTGAGGTCCAATACTTCTCATTCAGACTGAATTCACCTACCCTTCAGTACTTGGCAGCAGATCAGCTGCAGCTCCAGCATTGATGTGCACCCAAAATCATAGCAGCACTGGTGCTGGTATCAAATTGATATGTCATGATATTGGGTGGCAGTGGGGGTGTCTCTAGGGCTGATACCCTTTGGGTATGAATAAGCACTGCATAGTGGGAATGGGGAGGATAGCTGCAGGCACTCATCTAGAAATGTAGTTTGTAAGTTACTCTGATGTTTGAGCATGCTGCTTGGGACTCTGCTATATCAGCAGTCTTGATAGACCACTAGGCCTTCTTCTGCTTGCACTTTTCGCATGTGTTATGTTTCACGGCATTACACAAAGTCAGAGTGCTAAACCACATGTGATTTGCAAGGACAGTGGAGTAAAAGGGAGCTTTCAGTAATGAGGAGGAGGGGACTTCCTTCTTGTTACGAGTGTCAGAATCATCTTGAGGTTGAACATGTTTGACGAGGTGAAGGTACCCCCAGTGTCGGTGTAATGTTTGGCAGTACCGGGAGGTGGGCTTCCTGGTGTTGCAGAATCAAAATGGACAGGACGGGGGGGTGTAGCAGACGGCACAGGGGATTGGGCACCCCGTGCTGGAATTATACCATGCATGATTTGGGCTTAGGGGGGTGGACAGTTACAGTGGTGGCAGCAACAGACATCAATGGACATTCTTCTCTTTTACAGGGTGTAATTAAAAAAAAAACTGTGTGTGTGACTGGTGTGTGTATGCGTGTATGAACGTGTGTGCGTGTGTGACTGGGGTGTGTGTCTGTGTTTGTGAGAGACTGTGTGTATGTGTGTCTGTGTTTGTGAGAGACTGTGTGTGTGTGTCTGTGTGTGCATGTAAGACTGGGGAGTGAGGCTGTGTGTGTGTGTGTGTGTGTGTGTGAGTGTGTCTGTGTTTGTAAGAGACTGTGTGTGTCTGTGTTTGTGAGAGACCGTGTGTGTGTGTGTCTGTGTGTCTGTGTTTGTGAGAAACTGTGTGTGTGTGTGTGTGTGTGTGTATGACTGAGTGTAACTATGTGGGTGTACTGCGATATAAGCATGGCTTGTTTTGTTGTTGTTATGACCTAGTTGTGACTGGGGTGTGTGTGTGTGTGACTGAGTGTAACTGTGTGGGTATACTGGGGTGTGAGCATGGCTTGTTTTGTTGTTGTTATGCCCTACTTGCGACTGGTGACGGAAGCAGAGGATAACATATTACTGAGGTTTGTGCTTCCTGTGGCTCAGTATTCCTTTCCCTTGTTTTTGTGGCATTTTGGTCTCTACATTGCTGCCTTGCTTGTCTTCTTCCTGTGGCAAACTATGCTCTGTGCCATTGACGCAGGTGTCACAAATGGCCGTGATACACATGGCAGGTTAATAAAGGTTGACTCAGTTTGCTTTCTCTGTGTTGCTGGGGCAGGTAGAGGCCTGGCTTTTTTGACTTGGGTTGTTTGTGTCTATGCCGTGACATGTCTGCAGCTGTCGGCAGTGCCTTGGCAGCGCCACATCTTACTGCAGTAACTTGTATCTCTGCCTTCCTCAACAAATACTTCTCTGAGTAATTGAATCTCAGCAATGCACAGAGACCAGACGTTCACCCCCTCTGGACTTCTGCTTGTTACTCTCGCTGTTAATAGAGGGTCTTGGTGGCAGCAGGTTGGAAATGATAGAGCATCTGTTTTATTCTACTCTTTGTGCACGGTGCAGCTCTTTGCAAAGCCGTTGCTGCCAGAGATGTGGGCGGGAGATAAGTCACTGACAATACATTGTCTCGCCTCCTGCTGCACCATCAAGACTTCCTGAGCAGATACTTGCAGGTAGCTAGGTAACTGTTAGTCGGGAAGGGGAGGGTGTATGGGAGTTGGGGCGGAGGAGGGGAGAAGGCTTGCAGAGTTCTACCTTGCTTACTGCAGTTTTGATTGCAGACTAAGCCCACTGCTTAATTCAGTGAGAGGTTCTGGATTGCTGTAACCTTGCAATAACAGTTCAGTCACACGTCTCATTTTCACAGATTTCTTCTCCTTGTCTCTCCCTCCTCATTCCTTTGTTTTGAATCCCCCCAACACTGTCTTTCTCATTATATGGTAGGCAGAGTACTGGTGACAGTGTTTTGAAAGACCCTGACATTTCCATCTTAAAGAGCTAGTGTTATGCCCGAAATTAATATTTATTTTATTTATTTCAGTTTTCGGAAATACACCTTTGAGTCAAGGACTCCTTTGCAAAGGTTCCACATCACAGAGTACAATTAGAGTTACATGTACAGGCACTAAGGATGCAATACTTGAAGCAACATCCCATTGTGTTAGAGAGAAAAGGAAGCGCAAAAGAAGAAGGAAACCACTTTGGTTCTCAAAAACAGTAGCCGAAAAGATCAGAGCCAAAAGGCTGGCCTTCAGGAAATATAAGGGAATGCAGTGGGATGAAGATAGGGAGACATACCAAACTTCCCTAAGGGAAGCAGAGAAGGCAGTAAGGCAGGCAAAGGCCCAAACTGAGGAAACACTAGCACAGACAGTAAAAGAAGGTGACAAGACTTTCTATAGATACATTAGTGAAAGGAGAAAGTCCAGAGGGGGTATTGCTAAGATCAGAGGAGATAAGGGGGCATGTGAGGAGGAGGAGGACCGAGTAAAAGCATCTATCATAGATACTTCTGCTCAGTATATACTGAAGAGAAGGTAGGGCAGGGCCCACAGCTCAGCACCATGGACATTCACAAAAGAAACAGTCCTACAAGAGCTCGATAAGCTCAGGGTGGACAAGGCAATGGGACCTGATGGCATACATCCCAGGGTACTAAAGGAGCTAAGGGTGGAACTAGCAGAGCCATTATCAGAACGGTTTAGTGAATCTCTGTGCACAGGAGAGGTCCCAGAAGACTGGAGAAGGGCTCTTGTGATTCCGCTCCACAAGAGTGGTAGCAGGGAGGAGGCAGGGAACTACAGACCAGTCAGTCTTATCTCAGTAGTGGGCAAGATTATGGAGGCACTCCTTAAGGAAATGATAGTGCAACACCTGGAATCCATAGGAGCACAGGATCTAAGACAGCATGGGTTTACAAAAGGAAGGTCCTGTCAAACTAATCTCATAGATTTCTTTGACTGGGTAACCAGAGTGGTGGACCAAGGGGGAGCAGTTGATGTCACCTACCTTGACTTCAGCAAAGCTTTTCATACTGTTCCACATAGAAGAATGATTAATAAGCTGGGTAGGCTTGGGTGGGTCAGACGTTGGTCAACTGGGTGGCAAACTGGTTGACAAGCAGAAAACAGAGAGTGGTGATAAATGGTATACAGTTAGAAGAGATGCAAGTCACAAGTGGGGTACCTCAGGGATCAGTCCTCGGGCCAGTCCTCTTCAATATCTTCATCAGTGACATTGCAGATGGACTGGAGGGTAAGGTTTGTCTGTTTGCAGATGACACCAAGATCTGCAACAGAGTAGATGATCCAGATGGGGTGGGCAGAATGAGAAGAGATCTGGATAAACTAGCAAAATGGTCAGAAGAGTGGCAACTGGGGTTTAATGCAAAGAAGTGCAAGATCATGCACATAGGGAAGAGAAACCCTGAAGCCACATATAGACTGGGAGAGGAGTTGCTGGCAGTCACAAGGGAAGTAATCCAAGCAGACCACTAAAACAGTAGGTAAGGCTAGGGGGATGTTAGGGTGTATTAGTAGAGGTATCACAAGTCAGAAGAGGGAGGTAATAATCCCTCTTTACAAGACACTGGTTAGGCCCCATCTGAAGTACTGCGTGCAGTACTGGAGGCCACACCTTCACAAGGACAGTAACCAAATTGAGGCAAAATGGTGCAGGGACTGCATCAGAAAACATATGAGAACAGATTAACGGAGCTCAATATGTATACCCTAGAGCAAAGGAGGGAGAGAGGTGATATGATCGAAACATTCAAACACCTTAAGGGCATTAACAAGGTGAAAGAGTCTAACATGTTTCAATATAAGAAAAATAACAGGACAAGAGGACACAGCATGTGATTAGAGTGAGACCGATTAAGGGGTAATGTGAGGAAGTTCTTTTTCACAGAAAGGGTGGTGGATGCATGGAACGGCCTACCTCAGGAAGTGGTGGATATGAACACAGTGCAGGGCTTCAAACAGGCAGAGATGAGTATGAATAGATAGGCCATTGGCAGAGCAAAGGCCAATGGCACATTTATAAGGTAGAAAAAGAAATGGGCCAACTGGATGGGCCTTGCGGTCCTTTTCTGCCATCAGCTTCTATGTTTCTATGTAAGTTTAGATACGAGCACAATAGGAACTAGACATACAGTACAGGATAAGCAAAAGAAGTTAATAGGGTAGAAACAAACCCAGCATCCAATATTAACTTTTAAAAGTAGTAAACTGTTATTTCTTACAGTATATCTGAAGTATTTTTTTATGTTCCTTTTTGCTAATTAGAAGATAGTCTATCTGACAATACATGGTGTGTTGTGTGGAATGGTACTCTACCTGGAGGCTGACATAGTTCTTTTCCTCCTCTTACATCATCAGCTCAGTGACCTCACTGTCTGTGACATCATAAGTGACCAAGAAGAGCCAGTCGCGTGCTGCAAGATCGGTCACGTGTGATGTCACAGTAAGTGAGGTCCCAATGCTGATGAAGTACGAAGAGGAACAGAACTCGATCTGTCAGTCTCCAGGTAAAGCCCTGCTCTTTACATTCCACCTAATACTGCCAGGTAGAAAACCTTCTAATGAGCCAACAGAAAGAGAAAACTACTTCAGAACTATAAAGGAACAACTGACTGATTTCAAAATGTAATGACATTTCCTACCTGCTGTTTTTGTCACTAGTAGCTCTTAAAAGAGGTGGGGGTGCAGCCAGCAGAGAGCTGAATGGGAATAGGGGCTTAAGTGACCCTGAAGGGGTGAGATGATGGGAGTCCTAGAGGGGCACACAGCAATCCATCCAGCCCTAGAAAAATTTTAGTGACCTCAAGTTGCACTCCGTTACACAGCATTATCCCCAACCTTTATTACTAACAGTATTTGCATGACTAAAGTTCTGCCTTCTCCAGAAGTTTTCAGTCTGACTGGAGGCCTGATCCCGACATCATCTCATTCGTTCACTGTGGAAATTACTGGAACATCACAGGCGACGGATTATGACGACAGTCTGGAGATAAACATCAAGGGCAGAGGACCGCTCCAATTTTGGTGCAAGTGCCTTCAGTAACAAAGAACAGATAGGAATTCCAACATTTCCGGAAATGGTTTGTAAATTGAAATTTGATGATGCCAGCTGTGACTTTTTTGGACAGTAACCAGATTCCCTCATTAATGTAGTGATGCATGGATACTGCTTTCCGCTATCCTGATATGATGCACTGGATAGCCCATCTACCCAACTGCAGGTCCAAGATCCTATCCGATCCCATTCAGATTTCGGATCCAAGGTTGCAGTGTGGTAGCCAAAGTGCAGTAGTGGGATCCGAGGTCAGATGTCTGCTTCTGATTCCAGATAGTCAAATCGGATAGTTGGTATCCTATTGGCTTCTGGATGACAGGATCCAGATATCCGATGATATCCAAGAAAATCAATGATCTCTGACAATATCGGATTCCATCAGTAACTGTTGCAGCAACACTACTTTAAAAGGCCTGCTGAGTGAGAGCCCTCAAGAAGAATCTGGGCCCTTATTTTCCTTACATGCCTTTTGTGTGTGTGTGGTGGGTGGGGGGTACAGGGAGGTGTTTTGTGTCTCTACCAATTGTTAGTGTGGTAGTAGCCCAGGAGGGTGAAATAAGTTGCGCAGGGTCACACAGCCAGTGACTGTAGTGGGATTTGAACCTCTGATCTACAGTTTCAAAGTTCTCTAACCCCTGAATCCCACTGCCTTCCCTTTGGATGAAGCCTTTTCTAAAATAGAAGACTGGTCGTCCTTTAGGTATGTGCTACTTAACCTCAGGAGGTGCTAGCCTCTTTGGCTACTAGTGGATAAGCCCATTTGTAGCCGCACTTGTAGCTGAGCGGAATATTATTCGGTCTTTGACTGTGGATGGAGCCAGGGCTTCCTGCTGATTGAAAGCTGAGGGCCAACGTAACTCCCAGTCAGAAATAGGTGTCAGTGTTTAAGCAAACAGTTTTTATTGTAAGCGCTGTTCCAGGAACAAACAGCACAGCCAGTGCAGTCACCACAGGGCATATGTTTCCACTGTGTTTCATGTTTAAAAAGTGAGGCAGTCGAAATACACAAAGCACTGGAAATGCTCAGCTGTGTTACTGGGAGAACTAACTCCCAAATATAGTAGGTGCACCCAGTGAATGTGGGATATGAACTGCAAGCGACGAGACCTAGGGATTCATGCTTCATTAAAACTGGGGGAGCCTCAGCCCCCACTGAGATTCAGACCTCTTAGAACAGATAACCACTTCAGCTATCTGTCTTCTTTTCCTGTCCCAGGAAAAAATAAGCACACGTAAATATTATAGGACAGGGCCAGCCCAGTGGTGCTGTGGGTCGAGGCACTGAATGCCACACCTCGCACCATGCCGGCGACCCAGGATCGGGAACAACCTTGGGCCGCTGGTGGTTGGCAGGGGCAGGAGAGGACCGAACATCCATAGGACTGCTTTCCTCTCCCGGAAGGGGGGAGGTACTGTCTTCTACAGCATGAGCGACCTCTGGTGGTAGTCAGGAACGCGAGCTGTGGAGACCACGAGTATGGGGTATGGGAGTCTCGGCGGACATCCTGTGGATGGGTGCAGGAATGCACCCATCTCGCTCTGGATGTCATTGCACGTCTGGGCTCCCGGGGAAACAAAGAAAAAAAGCAGAAAACACCTGCCACCCAGGTAGACGAAGGCCTGCTCACTAGATCCAGCCACGCTCACCATCGAACACGCCCCCTTTGTCTCTGTCCCTCCATACCCCTGGCAGCAATTTTGACCATTAAGATAGTTTTCTATGTTGGGCATGTAGGTGTACAAGTATGCAAATTTGTAAATTGGTGATGACTTCAGGGTGCAGATGTGTTTTTAAGTATTAATATAGGAGAGGAAGGAAGGGTTGATACCTTTTATTGGACCAACAAGTATCTTTACAAAGATGGAATAATACACAAGCTCTCGGGGCCTCACAGGTCCCTTCTTCAGGTGAACAGAAAAACTGAGCAACAGAAGCAGTATTTATATTCACTGTGGAGCAATTAAAAATCAGGAACTGAAGTAGGAAGATGACAAAGGGGACTAGAGAAGTATTGATATGCAAGTAAATAATACGTAATGAATTGTGTTTTATTCATATTTTTTGTTCAATAAAATCTGAATCTGAATCTTAAGATAGAGTGCTGATGGAGTTGGCGGCCCTTACCTGGGGAACTCGGAGCTGGGAAGTCAGTTGATAGGTGGGATTGGGGGGATGTGAGTGCTAGAGATAGGGTGGTGGGGAGTCTCAGACAGAGCGGGACATCGGGTAAGTAGTGAGCAGTGCTGGAGAGAGAGACCTAAGAACCAGTGAAGGGAGTAAAGAAACAATACAAAAAAAATGTTATAGGACAAAGAAAAAATGCTTTTTGCAAGAAAAATACATTGACGTTCAGTCTCCTCCTGCCATCAGATTTTGTTTCTGTATTTATTGTGGGTGTGGGTGCTACTCAGCATGGTAGTGATGTCTACGACGACCTACAGAAAACCAACCCATGGTTGATGTAAAGCTTGTGAGTGCACATCCTTAAAAAATATTCAGAAATTAGGTATTTCACTTTGATGTTACAAAAAAAGTTACTTTTATTGTTGAGGTTGTCTTTTATAGAAAAATGTCTGGCTGTTTCCTAGTAGAAAAGGCTGTGAATAACAGTTACAATGCATTGGCAGTGGGAGGTTGTGCTGTCTGGCAGTGAGAGCACAGGCATGGCAACCAGTAGAGCCATGCATCCTCGGCACCGAGTGAGTCCCTCACGGAGACGGCCATCATGCTGCCTCGACTGGTGCCCATTGTTTTCCTTGTTCTCCCCGTGACGTCTGTGGCGTACATGCCAGCAAGGACAGAAGGCAGACCAACATCACGCACTCTCTTTCCGTGTTGACCACGTGCACCCCCATGTCTGCCAGTGATCTGCAGTCGCCCTCAGCCACTGCTAGAGCCAATAGGACACCAAGGCATCACATCCCCCACCCCAGAGAAGGAGAGCAGTCCTACGGATGCTCAATCCTTCTCCTCCCCTGCCAAGACCCGACGACCCAGGCTGGCTCCTGAACCCAGGTCGCCAGTGTGGTGCGAGGTGTGGCGTCCAGCACCTCAACCCTCAGTGCCACCAGGCCAGCCCCCTATTTATTTTATTTTGATGTGCCAGTAATTGTTATTATTATTTTTTTTTCCAACTCTATTTTTTCCTTCCCTCTTGAGCCCCAGCGAACTCTATCCGGCGACCACCAAGTCCTGGACTCTGCCTCCCTGTGTGACCCCAACTTATCTTCTCTCCCCCCAGCACTGGGAATCCCCTGGGTCTACCCTCCAGGGAAGGGCCGCCCCCGCCCAGGGCACTCTTTCTTATAGAGTTGAAACCGGTCTGGGGAGGAGACAGTCGTGCCCAACTTCTGGGAGTGTGGTCCTTGGGTAGCAGGCGCCAGCACCTATTGGTGGGAGGAGGAGGGAGGTATTTTACTTAAGTGAATCCCCTGTGGAGCCCGGCTGTCAGGCAACGTACTGCGGCGGCTCAACCCCCAGGCACATGCATACAACGCTGCGTTTGGCTACACTCAGCCACGCCAGAGGTGGCTCTCGGCGAGATATTTAGCCCTCCCTGGAAGAGAGGCAGTCCCCGGATGCTCAATCTCTTCCCTTCCCTGCTGAACCTTGGCTCCTCGGGCTCACCTCGAACCCGGTCACTGGCGTGGTGCAAGGTATTCAGCGCCACTAGGCTGGCCATTATTTTTGCTCTTATAAGAAAATATTTGTTAGTATGGTGAAACAAGTGGATTTTAGCCTTTGCTTTTTACACTACTAACAAAAATAATTCAGTAGAATTCTGGTACTGTGATGTCAAAAGCTGCCAGCTACTTATGAGCCCAATGTATTTCAATGAGAAATTTAAATCTATTTTTCTATCTTTTTCAAAAGATATTCCTATTTCTTTCAGCAACAAAGTTTGCATGTGTTTCCACTGTTGTGGTGCAACTGTATGATTTTACAATTTCTAAAACAGGAATTGATTTATCTTTTCTTCTTCCCAAGTAAAATCGGTTTATGCTAAATTACAGCAAACAATCACAGGTTATCAAAAATCACATATTTCTACTGAATATATACTTTTTTGGTGAAAGAAAGTGTATCTGAAAGCAGGTTTGCAGTTTCCCATCAAAATACACTGAAAGCCTTGCCAGTAAAGAGTTTCTGACAAAAATTAAATTGGATTCTTTTTAACTAGCAGTTGGCAAAATACAAATACAATTATGATAAGGTAATTAAAGAAATAAATGCAAAAAAAAAGTCAGAGGCAGCTAAAGCCCCCAAACCTTCAATTATTTAAGATATACATCGTTAATCAGCACTTGCTCTTTAAATGTTAACTCGCCGGGAGAGCATGTCATGTGCATCTCGTTTCTGTGACCATCTCTGTGGGGGGATAGCAGTTGTACCTCCAGCCAGTTACTTAAAAAACAATACAGATGCATAACCGGCTCACTAGCACAGCAGTAGGGCTACTGCTTGGTGATGCCAGTGACCCAAGTTCAGGAATGAGCTCGGGGCAGCCAGGGGGTATGAATGTCCCAGAAGACACTGTTCCTCCAGTGAGGGAGGGCAGATCTTCTGCTGCCTCCTGGTGGCCCACGATGGGTAGTACAGCAACAGCACGGGGTGGGGAGACATTGGCCAGGCCCCACTAGAGCATGCTTTGCATTCACCAGCTTGAAAATCCTACTGTGCTAATGTCCGAGGGCAGGACCAAGAAACAAGGAAAACCAGTGCCTCTTGTCGAGCGGGATGGTCCTGAGTGTGCTTGCCCCAGCCCCCGTCACTGTCCTCTAACTGGGGCTCCCTGGGCAGAAATTACTGTCTCCATTAGTAAGAGGAGACAGTAGGTTGGATCCATCACGGCCATGGGGGGATGAGGGTAAGCCTATGACACTTGAAGCCTCTCAACTGCAGACTTCTGAAACTGAATACAGATGTACTGTGCCAGCAATGGAAGGACTGAGCAAGGGACATAACTAGAAACATAGGCTCTGACAGCAGATAAGGACCACTCGGCCCACCTAGTCTGCCCATTTCCCCTACCTATTGGATAAGCTGCAGCTCCTATTTTCACCAACAGCCTACTTCCTCCTACCCCTCCCCCACTATAACTGCCGTATGTCTGTCCCATGCATTCTTAAATTCCCCCACAGTTTTTGACTCCACAACCTCCTCAGGTAGGCCGTTCCATGCATGCACCAGCCTCTTCATGAAAAAATCCTTCCTCACGTTGCCCCTGAGTCGGCCCCCCCATCTTCAAATTGTGCCCCCTTGTTCTTGCACATCTCTTTTTTTTCTGAAAGATGCCACCCTTGGACTTTGTTGATTCCCTTGAAGTACTTGAAAGTTTCTATCATATCCCCCCTGCATTATGCAGTTCTACAGTCACAGTGGTACTTACTATCTTTGTGTGAATCAGAAACACCCACTAGGATAACTAAAAAAAGCGTGTAGAGATGTAACAGTAACAGAATTGGAACCAGTATTTAAAAATCAGCTTCTGCAGGAAAACGGATTTACAGGTTCACTGCAGTTCTCCTTTAATGAAGGTCACTCTCTATTTATGAGCAGTACATTGCATCGATTTGGCTAATGCATGCCTCCCGCACGTCCTGTTTTGCCTCTGGTGCCCTAAAGCCTGTTGTGCCGGGGTGAGTACAATGAGCACTGATGCTAATGAAGTAATTCAAGTAATAGTGAAAGCTGGGCCCCTGGGAATGAAAAGGGCTCCATTTCTGATGTATGACTCTCTTGTGAGTAATACATCTCTGTACCCTCCCCAAGCTGCTTATTTCTGAATTCGTGACTGTACTCTTCCTTCCTTCCTGGACTAGGAGCAGGAATGGGGGAGGGTGGTTACAGAATTTCTGTTACTGAGATTAGTGTGAGGGAGTCATTTGGGAATTTTTCTGTGGGACAAGCATCTGATTGCTTGATTCTTGGGTCTTGATAAGGGAATAAAATTTATGGAGAATGGAAAAGTAGCACTCATTTATACACGCCCCTTACAGCATTGTGGGATCTGTAGCTGCTGGACCTGTGTGCCTCACAGCCCTGGCCGCCTCAGATGCAACCCTGCCCACCTGTGATGCTGCCCCCTGTTCAGGCTGTGTCTATCCCCCTGAGAATCAGAACTTGGGGCTTATACCTGTTCTGAAATGAGGCTTCACCTTACGACCGAGCCTCATTGATTATCCTTGTAGCTTGTTTTTATTGCTGTGCCCATTTGTGCTACGTGTTCTATTGTGCTGCTGTATTATGTATTCTGTACCTACCAGGCCCTCCTTGAACATGAGCTTGCTCACTAGAGTTTCACCCAGCTAATAAAGATTGATCGATTGAAATGCCCTGGTTTGCTTTTTGAGCCCAGGATAATAGGAGTGGAGGCCAAAGAGTTAACAGCATCTACATAGGTGCTCTCCTCCTGGAGTGGAATGGGGGCTCAGTGCACTGCTCATTGAACGGCTCCTAGAGGCAGTGTGGCAGAGCTGCCAAGCCACCAGGCACCCCCTCTTTGGGCAGATGTGAGTGAGCATGCAATACAAAGAGGTGGACGGGCCTTGAGGGGTAACATTTCCCCTTGCTAATTTAGCTGAATGCTCACTGGGCTCCAGTCACAGCCTATCCCCTGCGGACTCACCTCCCTTCCCCCATCACCCTACTGCCACTGGATCCTACAACCTGTCTGGCTACAGGAAGATGGAACCCCCACTTCAAGGGCCAGTCCACGAGAGCTCAGTGACACAGATCGTGCTGACTCAGTTGGAGGGGCCCCAAGAAGTAGTGGAGATCCAGGTCAGGAAGTTTCTGGTGGAGCCAAGGGCGGAAGGTTAACCTTGGGGAGAAGGGCACAGACGAGAAAAAAAGGTTTCTGAACTGATTCTGTCCCTCAGTATCCTGTACCTGTGGACAGGTGAACCCTGTCCCTTGACAGCTGTTTACCTGAAACATGAGTCAACCTTTTACCCTGAGGTAGTTATGCTTACGGCTAAATCCTCCTTGTAAATATGATGAAAGTAATAGTGGAGCAGTGGCCGTGGGGACGTGTGCGCTAACAGCAGGGATTTCTGCTTTATGTGTATGGGGCGGGGGCTGTACATTTCCTTCCCAGCAGTGTGGACCTTGGCTGTTTGCAGCGTTCAGAATCTATAAGACAGCACCATGAGGAGTGGCAGACAGCAATTTCCTTCATTTTCAGTCGCTCACACTGAATTTATGCCTCTGACTTTGGTCCTCCACCAGTAATCCACTATAGGTGGTTTTAATGAATGAAGTGCTATAAATCGGTGTCCAGCAGTGTAACTGTCTTATCAATTATTTGCCTTTGAGGTTCCTTGTCATGTAATAAATACGCAAATTAAATGTTGCAGCCATCTGCTCGAGATAGTGGACCCAATGGAGGGGCTTCAGTGTGTGTGTGTGTGTGTGTGTGTGACTCTGAGTGTGTATCTGTGTAAAATAGTAATTTAAGGTCAGAAGGGACTCTTAAGTCCATTACGTCTGTTCCTCTCCCTCTGCTTCGCAAACAGTAATGAATAAATATGGTGTGCAAACATATACTCAGGGCTTCAGTTAACACCATTTTGTGGGGATTTGACTTCCAGAAATAAGACAATTTCCAGAATATATGGGAAGGAAATCATTGACGTCCAAACCAAATGCAAAACAAAACATGAGATGACTTCCAAAACTGCAGGCATGGAAGTCAAGAAACAGTGGCTTTTTCTGAAATAAATTGTATTTTACCACTAATATTTATGTTAATATCCATAAACTGGGCCTTCTTAGAATATTAACTTCCAGAATGTTGGTTCTGAGAAGTATGTTGACTTCCAAAATGTTAGAATGACTTTCAGATTTCGACTCATGGAAGTTTGACTTCCACTTAAAAATAAATTATCTGAACCCCAGCATGTACTAATTTTAAAAGGGTTTCAAATAAAGATGTATGTGTGTCTGAGGTTATCCAGCTTTAAGCATGTGTTGGGGTTCACCAGGGAGCTTAACCTTTAACTAGTAGAGAACATTAAAGGAAGATGTCAGGAAATATTTCTTCACTGAAAGGGTGGTGGTTAGGTACATCAATCTTCCAAGCAGTCTCATTAATGCTAGGACTATCTCAGGGCTCAAAATGCACTGGAATAGTTTAAAGGGGGTAAATAGAAACAATGGGGAGGCCTGCCTGTCAGTGCAGGATAACTCTAGTGTTTCCAGTGACCCAGGATCAGAAATAAGCTGGTGTCATGAGGGCCGGCTGAGGGGAGGGGTAACTCTAGCGACGTCAGTGGCCCGGGATCAGAAGTGAGCCTAGGTCATCAGAAGCTGACAGAGGGGAGGGGTAACTGTAGTGACACCATTGACCCAGGATCAGAAACGAGCTGGGTTCAGTAGGGGTTGGCCGAGGGAAGGGGTAACTTTAGTGACACCACTGACCCAGGATCAGAAATGAGCTGGGTTCAGTAGGGGTTGGCCGAGGGGAGGGGTAACTAGCAATGCCAGTGAACTGGGATCAGAAATGAGACTGAATCATCAGAGGCTGGCCGATGGGAGGGGTAACTTAAGTGTTGGCAATGATCCAGTATCGAAATTGAGCCGGGGTCATCAGGGGCTGGCCAAGGGAAGGGGTAATTCTAGCATCACCAGTGACCCGGGATTGCAGATGAGCTGGGGTCATCAGAGGCTGGCTGAGGGCAGGGGTAACTATAGCATTGCCAGTAACCCAGCATTGGAGACGAGCAGGGATCATCAGGGGCTGGCTGAGGGCAGGGGTAACTCTAGCATCACCAGTAACCCAGCATTGGAGACGAGCAGGGATCATCAGGTGCTGGCTGAGGGCAGGGGTAACTATAGCATCACCAGTAACCCAGCATTGGAGACGAGCAGGGATCATCAGGGGCTGGCTGAGGGCAGGGGTAACTCTAGCATCACCAGTAACCCAGCATTGGAGACGAGCAGGGATCATCAGGGGCTGGCTGACTGGAGGGTAACTCTAGCATCACCAGTAACCCAGCATTGGAGACGAGCAGGGATCATCAGGGGCTGGCTGAGGGAGGTAACTATAGCATCACCAGTAACCCAGCATTGGAGACGAGCAGGGATCATCAGGGGCTGGCTGAGGGAGGGTAACTCTAGCATCGCCAGTACCCAGCATTGAGACGAGCAGGGATCATCAGGGGCTGGCTGAGGGAGGTAACTATAGCATCACCAGTAACCCAGCATTGGAGACGAGCAGGGATCATCAGGGGCTGGCTGAGGGAGGGGTAACTATAGCATCGCCAGTAACCCAGCATTGGAGACGAGCAGAGATCATCAGGTGCTGGCTGAGGTGAGGGTAACTATAGCATCATCAGTAACCCAGCATTGGAGACGAGCAGGGATCATCAGGGGCTGGCTGAGGGGAGGGTAACTCTAGCATCGCCAGTACCCAGCATTGGAGACGAGCAGGGATCATCAGGGGCTGGCTGAGGGAAGGGTAACTATAGCATCACCAGTAACCCAGCATTGGAGACGAGCAGGGATCATCAGGGGCTGGCTGAGGGGAGGGTAACTCTAGCATCACCAGTAACCCAGCATTGGAGACGAGCAGGGATCATCAGGGGCTGGCTGAGGGGAGGGTAACTCTAGCATCACCAGTAACCCAGCATTGGAGACGAGCAGGGATCATCAGGGCTGGCTGAGGGAGGGTAACTATAGCATCACCAGTAACCCAGCATTGGAGACGAGCAGGGATCATCAGGGGCTGGCTGAGGGAGGGTAACTATAGCATCACCAGTAACCCAGCATTGGAGACGAGCAGGATCATCAGGGGCTGGCTGAGGGAGGGTAACTATAGCATCACCAGTAACCCAGCATTGGAGACGAGCAGGGATCATCAGGGGCTGGCTGAGGGAGGGTAACTCTAGCATCGCCAGTAACCCAGCATTGGAGACGAGCAGGGATCATCAGGGGCTGGCTGAGGGGAGGGTAACTATAGCATCACCAGTAACCCAGCATTGGAGACGAGCAGGGATCATCAGGGGCTGGCTGAGGGAGGGTAACTATAGCATCACCAGTAACCCAGCATTGGAGACGAGCAGGGATCATCAGGGGCTGGCTGAGGGCAGGGGTAACTCTAGCATCGCCAGTACCCAGCATTGGAGACGAGCAGGGATCATCAGGGGCTGGCTGAGGGAGGGTAACTCTAGCATCGCCAGTAACCCAGCATTGGAGACGAGCAGGGATCATCAGGGGCTGGCTGAGGGGAGGGTAACTACAGCATTGCCAGTAACCCAGCATTGGAGACGAGCAGGGATCCTCAGGGGCTGGCTGAGGGGAGGGTAACTCTAGCATCGCCAGTAACCCAGCATTGGAGACGAGCAGGGATCATCAGGGGCTGGCTGAGGGAGGGTAACTATAGCATCACCAGTAACCCAGCATTGGAGACGAGCAGGGATCATCAGGGGCTGGCTGAGGGAAGGGGTAACTATAGCATTGCCAGTACCCAGCATTGGAGACGAGCAGGGATCATCAGGGGCTGGCTGAGGGGAGGGTAACTCTAGCATCACCAGTACCCAGCATTGGAGACGAGCAGGGATCATCAGGGGCTGGCTGAGGGGAGGGTAACTCTAGCATCACCAGTAACCCAGCATTGGAGACGAGCAGGGATCATCAGGGGCTGGCTGAGGGAAGGGTAACTATAGCATCGCCAGTAACCCAGCATTGGAGACGAGCAGGGATCATCAGGGGCTGGCTGAGGGGAGGGTAACTCTAGCATCACCAGTAACCCAGCATTGGAGACGAGCAGGGATCATCAGGGGCTGGCTGAGGGCAGGGGTAACTCTAGCATCACCAGTAACCCAGCATTGAAGACGAGCAGGGATCATCAGGGGCTGGCTGAGGGAAGGGTAACTACAGCACGCCAGTAACCCAGCATTGGAGACGAGCAGGGATCCTCAGGGGCTGGCTGAGGGAGGTAACTTAGCATCGCCAGTAACCCAGCATTGGAGACGAGCAGGATCATCAGGGGCTGGCTGAGGGGAAGGGTAACTATAGCATTACCAGTAACCCAGCATTGGAGACGAGCAGGGATCATCAGGGGCTGGCTGAGGGAGGTAACTTCTAGCATCGCCAGTACCCAGCATTGGAGACGAGCAGGGATCATCAGGGGCTGGCTGAGGGAGGTAACTCTAGCATCACCAGTAACCCAGCATTGGAGATGAGCAGGATCATCAGGGGCTGGCTGAGGGGAGGGTAACTCTAGCATCGCCAGTACCCAGCATTGAGACGAGCAGGGATCATCAGGGCTGGCTGAGGGGAGGTAACCATAGCATCGCCAGTAACCCAGCATTGGAGATGAGCAGGGATCATCAGGTGCTGGCTGAGGGGAGGGTAACTCTAGCATCGCCAGTAACCCAGCATTAGAGACGAGCAGGGATCATCAGGGGCTGGCTGAGGGAAGTGGTAACTATAGCATCACCAGTAACCCAGCATTGGAGACGAGCAGGGATCATCAGGGGCTGGCTGAGGGAGGGTAACTTAGCATCACCAGTAACCCAGCATTGGAGACGAGCAGGGATCATCGGGGCTGGCTGAGGGAGGGGTACCTAGGCATCGCCAGTAACCCAGCATTGAGACGAGCAGGGATCATCAGGTGCTGGCTGAGGGGAGGGTAACTCTAGCATCGCCAGTAACCCAGCATTGGAGACGAGCAGGGATCATCAGGGGCTGGCTGAGGGAAGGGTAACTATAGCATCACCAGTAACCCAGCACTGGAGACGAGCAGGGATCATCAGGGGCTGGCTGAGGGGAGGGTAACTCTAGCATCACCAGTACCCAGCATTGGAGACGAGCAGGGATCATCAGGGGCTGGCTGAGGGGAGGGTAACTATAGCATCACCAGTAACCCAGCATTGGAGACGAGCAGGGATCATCAGGGGCTGGCTGAGGGGAGGGTAACTCTAGCATCACCAGTAACCCAGCATTGGAGACGAGCAGGGATCATCAGGGCTGGCTGAGGAAGGTAACTATAGCATCGCCAGTAACCCAGCATTGGAGACAGCAGGGATCATCAGGGGCTGGCTGAGGGGAGGGTAACTCTAGCATCACCAGTACCCAGCATTGGAGACGAGCAGGGATCATCAGGGGCTGGCTGAGGGCAGGGTAACTCTAGCATCGCCAGTACCCAGCATTGGAGACGAGCAGGGATCATCAGGTGCTGGCTGAGGGGAGGGTAACTATAGCATCGCCAGTAACCCAGCATTGGAGATGAGCAGGGATCATCAGGGGCTGGCTGAGGGGAGGGTAACTCTAGCATCGCCAGTAACCCAGCATTGGAGACGAGCAGGGATCATCAGGGGCTGGCTGAGGGAAGGGGTAACTATAGCATCACCAGTAACCCAGCATTGGAGACGAGCAGGGATCATCAGGGGCTGGCTGAGGGGAGGGTAACTCTAGCATCACCAGTAACCCAGCATTGGAGACGAGCAGGGATCATCAGGGGCTGGCTGAGGGGAGGTAACCAAGCATCGCCAGTAACCCAGCATTGGAGACGAGCAGGGATCATCAGGGGCTGGCTGAGGGAAGGGTAACTATAGCATCACCAGTAACCCAGCACTGGAGACGAGCAGGGATCCTCAGGGGCTGGCTGACGGGAGGGTAACTCTAGCATCACCAGTAACCCAGCATTGGAGACAAGCAGGGATCATCAGGGGCTGGCTGAGGGGAGGGTAACTACAGCATCGCCAGTAACCCAGCATTGGAGACGAGCAGGGATCATCAGGGGCTGGCTGAGGGGAGGGTAACTCTAGCATCACCAGTAACCCAGCATTGGAGATGAGCAGGGATCATCAGGGGCTGGCTGAGGGAAGGGTTAACTATAGCATCGCCAGTACCCAGCATTGGAGACGAGCAGTGATCATTAGGGGCTGGCTGAGGGCAGGGGTGACTCTAGCATCGCCAGTACCCAGCATTGGAGATGAGCAGGGATCATCAGGGGCTGGCTGACGGGAGGGTAACTATAGCATCGCCAGTAACCCAGCATTGGAGACGAGCAGAGATCATCAGGTGCTGGCTGAGGTGAGGGTAACTATAGCATCATCAGTAACCCAGCATTGGAGACGAGCAGGGATCATCAGGGGCTGGCTGAGGGGAGGGTAACTCTAGCATCGCCAGTACCCAGCATTGGAGAAGAGCAGGATCATCAGGGCTGGCTGAGGGCAGGGTAACTCTAGCATCACCAGTAACCCAGCATTGAGACGAGCAGGGATCATCAGGTGCTGGCTGAGGGGAGGGTAACTCTAGCATCACCAGTAACCCAGCATTGGAGACGAGCAGGGATCATCAGGGGCTGGCTGAGGGAAGGGTAACTATAGCATCACCAGTAACCCAGCACTGAGACGAGCAGGGATCTCAGGGGCTGGCTGAGGGAGGGTAACTCTAGCATCACCAGTAACCCAGCATTGGAGACGAGCAGGGATCATCAGGGGCTGGCTGAGGGGAGGGTAACTATAGCATCACCAGTAACCCAGCATTGGAGACGAGCAGGGATCATCAGGGGCTGGCTGAGGGAAGGGGTAACTATAGCATCGCCAGTACCCAGCATTGGAGACGAGCAGGGATCATCAGGGGCTGGCTGAGGGCAGGGTGACTCTAGCATCACCAGTACCCAGCATTGGAGACGAGCAGGGATCATCAGGGGCTGGCTGACGGGAGGGTAACTCTAGCATCGCCAGTAACCCAGCATTGGAGATGAGCAGGGATCATCAGGTGCTGGCTGAGGGAAGGGTAACTATAGCATCGCCAGTAACCCAGCATTGGAGACGAGCAGGGATCATCAGGGCTGGCTGAGGGAGGTAACTCTGCATCGCCAGTAACCCAGCATTGGAGACGAGCAGGGATCATCAGGGGCTGGCTGAGGGAAGGGTAACTCATAGCATCACCAGTAACCCAGCATTGGAGACGAGCAGGGATCATCAGGGGCTGGCTGAGGAGGGTAACTCTAGCATCACCAGTAACCCAGCATTGGAGACGAGCAGGATCATCAGGGGCTGGCTGAGGGAGGGTAACTCTAGCATCACCAGTAACCCAGCATTGAGACGAGCAGGGATCATCAGGTGCTGGCTGAGGGAGGGTAACTCTAGCATCGCCAGTAACCCAGCATTGGAGACGAGCAGGGATCATCAGGGGCTGGCTGAGGGAAGGGTAACTATAGCATCACCAGTAACCCAGCATTGGAGACGAGCAGGATCATCAGGGCTGGCTGAGGGAGGGTAACTCAGCATCACCAGTAACCCAGCATTGGAGACGAGCAGGATCATCAGGGGCTGGCTGAGGGAGGGTAACTCTAGCATCACCAGTAACCCAGCATTGGAGACGAGCAGGGATCATCAGGGGCTGGCTGAGGGAGGGTAACTCAGCATCACCAGTAACCCAGCATTGGAGACGAGCAGGGATCATCAGGGCTGGCTGAGGGAGGGTAACTCTAGCATCGCCAGTAACCCAGCATTGGAGACGAGCAGGGATCATCAGGGGCTGGCTGAGGGAGGGTAACTTAGCATCACCAGTACCCAGCATTGAGACGAGCAGGATCATCAGCTGGCTGAGGGCAGGGTAACTCTAGCATCACCAGTAACCCAGCATTGAAGACGAGCAGGGATCATCAGGGCTGGCTGAGGGGAGGGTAACTACAGCATCGCCAGTAACCCAGCATTGGAGACGAGCAGGGATCCTCAGGGGCTGGCTGAGGGGAGGGTAACTCTAGCATCGCCAGTAACCCAGCATTGGAGACGAGCAGGGATCATCAGGGCTGGCTGAGGGAAGGGTAACCATAGCATCACCAGTAACCCAGCATTGGAGACGAGCAGGATCATCAGGGGCTGGCTGAGGGAGGGCAACTATAGCATCGCCAGTACCCAGCATTGGAGACGAGCAGGGATCATCAGGGCTGGCTGAGGGAGGGTAACTCTAGCATCACCAGTAACCCAGCATTGGAGACGAGCAGGGATCATCAGGGCTGGCTGAGGGGAGGGTAACTCCAGCATCACCAGTAACCCAGCATTGGAGACGAGCAGGGATCATCAGGGCTGGCTGAGGGAGGGTAACTCTAGCATCGCCAGTACCCAGCATTGGAGACGAGCAGGGATCATCAGGGGCTGGCTGAGGGAGGGTAACTCTAGCATCACCAGTAACCCAGCATTGGAGACGAGCAGGGATCATCGGCTGGCTGAGGGCAGGGGTAACTCTAGCATCGCCAGTACCCAGCATTGAGAGGAGCAGGGATCATCAGGGCTGGCTGAGGGAGGTAACTCATAGCATCGCCAGTAACCCAGCATTGGAGACGAGCAGGGATCATCAGGTGCTGGCTGAGGGAGGGTAACTCATAGCATCACCAGTAACCCAGCATTGAGACGAGCAGGGATCATCAGGGCTGGCTGAGGGAGGGTAACTCTAGCATCGCCAGTACCCAGCATTGGAGACGAGCAGGGATCATCAGGGGCTGGCTGAGGGAGGATAACTCTAGCATCACCAGTAACCCAGCATTGGAGACGAGCAGGGATCATCAGGGCTGGCTGAGGCAGGGTAACTCTAGCATCACCAGTAACCCAGCATTGGAGATGAGCAGGGATCATCAGGGGCTGGCTGAGGGAGGGTAACTCTAGCATCACCAGTAACCCAGCATTGGAGACGAGCAGGGATCATCAGGGCTGGCTGAGGGAGGGTAACTCTAGCATCACCAGTAACCCAGCATTGGAGACGAGCAGGGATCATCAGGGGCTGGCTGAGGGAGGGTAACTCTAGCATCACCAGTAACCCAGCATTGGAGACGAGCAGGGATCATCAGGGCTGGCTGAGGGAGGGTAACTCTAGCATCGCCAGTAACCCAGCATTGAGACGAGCAGGGATCATCAGGGCTGGCTGAGGGAGGGTAACTTAGCATCACCAGTAACCCAGCATTGAGACGAGCAAGGATCATCAGGGGCTGGCTGAGGGAGGGTAATCATAGCATCACCAGTAACCCAGCATTGGAGACGAGCAGGGATCATCAGGGGCTGGCTGAGGGGAGGTAACTATAGCATCACCAGTAACCCAGCATTGGAGACGAGCAGGATCATCAGGGCTGGCTGAGGGAGGGTAACTATAGCATCACCAGTAACCCAGCATTGGAGACGAGCAGGGTCATCAGGGCTGGCTGAGGGAGGGTAACTCTAGCATCGCCAGTAACCCAGCATTGGAGACGAGCAGGATCATCAGGGGCTGGCTGAGGGAAGGGAACTATAGCATCACCAGTAACCCAGCATTGGAGACGAGCAGGGATCATCAGGGGCTGGCTGAGGGAGGGTAACTCATAGCATCACCAGTAACCTAGCACTGGAGACGAGCAGGGATCATCAGGGGCTGGCTGACGGGAGGGTAACTATAGCATCACCAGTAACCCAGCATTGGAGACGAGCAGGGATCATCAGGTGCTGGCTGAGGGGAGGGTAACTCTAGCATCACCAGTAACCCAGCATTGGAGACGAGCAGGGATCATCAGGCTGGCTGAGGGAGGGTAACTATAGCATCACCAGTAACCCAGCATTGGAGATGAGCAGGATCATCAGGGGCTGGCTGAGGGAAGGGTAACTATAGCATCGCCAGTACCCAGCATTGGAGATGAGCAGGGATCATCAGGGCTGGCTGAGGGAAGGGTAACTATAGCATCACCAGTAACCCAGCATTGAGACGAGCAGGGATCATCAGGTGCTGGCTGAGGGAGGGTAACTTAGCATCACCAGTAACCCAGCATTGGAGACGAGCAGGATCATCAGGGCTGGCTGAGGGAGGGTAACTATAGCATCACCAGTAACCCAGCATTGGAGATGAGCAGGGATCATCAGGGGCTGGCTGAGGGGAGGGTAACTCTAGCATCACCAGTACCCAGCATTGGAGACGAGCAGGGATCATCAGGGGCTGGCTGAGGGGAGGGTAACTCTAGCATCGCCAGTACCCAGCATTGGAGACGAGCAGGGATCATCAGGGGCTGGCTGATGGGAGGGTAACTCTAGCATCGCCAGTAACCCAGCATTGGAGACGAGCAGGATCATCAGGGGCTGGCTGAGGGGAGGGTAACTATAGCATCGCCAGTAACCCAGCATTGGAGACGAGCAGGGATCATCAGGGGCTGGCTGAGGGGAGGGTAACTATAGCATCACCAGTAACCCAGCACTGGAGACGAGCAGGGATCCTCAGGGGCTGGCTGACGGGAGGGTAACTCTAGCATCACCAGTAACCCAGCATTGGAGACAAGCAGGGATCATTAGGGGCTGGCTGAGGGGAGGATAACTATAGTGATGCCAGTGACCTGGGATTGAAACAAGTGGTGGGAACGTGCTACTGCTTTGGTATTTAACTTTTACTTAAATAAAGTTTTTTATCTACACCAAAATATTTTTTGGTTGCCAGCATTCCGTGCCAGTTAGCCCAACTCTTTTGTCTTGATTATCCAGGGAGGGGTAACTCTAGCGATGCCAATGACGGGATCAGAAACAAGCCAGGGCCATCAGGGCTGGCCGAGGGGAGGGGTAAATCTGGTGATGCCAGTGACCTGGGATCAAAAGCAAGCCAAGATCACGAGGGGCTGGCTGAGCAGAGGGCTTAACTTCAACACCAGTGACCCGGGACCAGAAACTAGTCAGGGTCATGAGGGGCTAGTCGAGGGGAAAGTGAACTCTAGCGACACCAGTGACCGGGGATCTGAGACTAGCCTTGACCATCAGGGACTGGCTGAGGGGAAGGGGCCTGAGTGTTCAAGCAGATCCTGTGTAGTGTGCACCACTGCTTTACTACCACCTGGGTGACCACATGTGATGGTGAAAGCAGGAGCCTCTCAGGGCTTTGCACACACCCGATGTTGGTGCATTCTCGCATCAAGCAGCCCCTTGTCTCCTGAGGGTAGAGTAAGAAAGTGTGAAAATAACCCTGGCCATGCTCTGCTCCTCCCACACTCTCCTCAGCCACATGCTGCCAACTCTAGCCCTTGCTTGCTCCACTTGACTGACCCTGTCGCTCAACTTGCCAACTACCGATGCGGTACTTGGCCTCACCCCACACTAACGACTGTAGCACTAACGTGCCCCAGACTGTCGACTGTGGCACTAGCCTCCTCCCACACTGCTGACTATGACACCACCTCGCCCCCACACTGCCAACTGTGGCACCATCTCACCCCACACTGCCAAATGTGGCATTCACCTCCACCCTACGCTGCTGACTGTTGCAGTTACCTCTGCTTCACACTGTCTACTGTGGCACTCGCCTCACTTCATGCTGCCGACTGTGACACTGCTTCATCCCACCCTGCCAACTGTGGCACTCACCTGTGCTCCACACTGCTGACTGTTGTACTCGCCTCGGCCCCACACACACTGCCAACTGTGGCACTCGCCTCGCTCCACACTTCTGACTGTGGCACTGCTTCATCCCACACTGCCAACTGTGGCACCACCTCGCCCCACACTGCCAACTGGGGCACCACCTCGCCCCACACTGCCAGCTGTGGCATTCACCTCCACCCTACACTGCTGACTGTTGCACTCACCTCTGCCTCACACTGTCTACTGTGGCAGTCACCTCGCTCCACACTGCTGACTGTGGCACTGCTTCATCCCACCCTGCCAACTGTGGCACTCACCTGTGCTGCACACTGCTGACTGTTTCACTCGCCTCGGCCCCACACACACACACACACTCGACTGTGGCACTCACCTCGCTGCACACTGCTGACTGTGGCACTCACCTTGGCCCCACACACACTGCTGACTGTGGCACTCATCTCGCTCCACACTGCTGACTGTGGCACTGCTTCATCCCACACTACCAACTGTGGCACCACCTCGCCCCACACTACCAACTGTGACAACAGCTCACCCCACACTTCCGACTGCGGCACTCACCTCACCCCACCCCACCCCACACTACTGACTATGGCACTGCTTCATCCCACACTGCTGACTATGGCACTCCTCTCGGCCCCACGCACACACTGCCAACTGTGACACTCACCTTACTCCACATTGCCGACTGTGGCACTGCTTCATCCCACACTGCCAACTGTGGCACTCACCTCTGCTACACACTGCCAAATGTGGTGCTTGCTTTACCCCACACTGCTAACTGGCACTCACCTCATCCAACACTGCTGACTGGCACTTGCCTTGCCCCACACTGCTGAATGTAGCAATCAACCTTGCCTCACATTGCCAAATGTGACACTTGGTCTCTTCCCACACTAACAAATGTGGCACTCGCCTCCCCCCACACTGCCAGCTTTGGAACTTGCCTCCCCCCACACTCTCAGCTGTGGCACACACCTTGCCACACACTGCTGACTGTGACACTCTCCTCTGCTCCATACAACCGACTGTGGCACTCGCCTCTGCTCCACACAACCGACTGTGGCGCTCACTTCACCCCACACTGTCGACTATGGCATTTGCCTCTCCCTACGCTGCTGACTGTGGCACTCACCTCACCCCACACTGCCGACTGTGGCACTTGCCTCACCCACATTGCCAACTGTGGCACTCACCTCTGCCACACAGTGCCAGCTGTGACACTCGCCTGTCACACACTGCTGACTGCACCCGCCTCTCCCCACACTGTCGACGTAAGAATTTACTCGCCACACACCGCCGACTGCAGTACTCTCCTCTCCCCACACTGCCCGACTGTGGCACTTCGCCTCACCCCACACTGCCAACTGTGGCACTCGCTTCACCACACACTGCTAACTGTGGCACTCTCCTCACCCCACGCCTGCCAACTGTGGCACTCACCTGCCACATCACTGCGCTGCACTCGCCTCCCCACACTGACAACTGTGGCACCTCCACCTCACCCACACTGCCAACTGTGGCACCCACCTGTGCCACACACTGTTGACTGTGGCACTTGCCTCTCCCACCACTGCTGACTGTGGCACCCGTTCACCCCCATACTGTTGACTGTGGCACTCACTCCCACCCCACACTGCCAACTGTGGCACTTGCCTCACCCCACACTACCAACTGTGGCACTCACCTCTGCCATACATTGCCGACTGTGGCACTCGCCTCTCCCCACACTGCCAACTGTGCCACACACTGCTGACTGTGGCACTTATCTTTGTTCCACACAACTGACTGTGGCACTCAACTCACATTGTGGTATTCGCCTCCATCCCACACTGCCGACTGTGGCACTGGACCTCGCCTACTATTAGAAGGCTAAGAAACCTACATATGTGGTCCTTAAGGCAATGTGGAACTTGTTGCCATCTTACTTACCGGATCTACTTAAAAAATCTACAGGACCATATCATTTAAGAAACCGCATTTTTAGTGGAAGTTCCAATTTATTTTTTTATATAAACTTATTTTATTTGGTTTTCAAAACAGTACATACATGTAACCGCACATAACAACAGGAAACAAATGCATCAAAAGTGCACCTGTCTGCTTCCAGTAGTACAAAAAAGTCTAACTGGGGTTCTGTTTCCTTTTCATTGACTGTAAAGTGCCATGGCTCCGGCGGCACCCACTCACCAGCCTGGGAATAATAGCTAGCATATGTCGCTGTTGGGGAAAGAGGGGTACCCATTGACCTAAGGAGATCTCAAACCCTGTCAGTCAGCTGTCCTCCTGTCAGTTGTACATGGGAAGCTGTGCATCTAGGCTATGGCACAAACGAGGGATCCTTTGTCATAACGTAGACTGCCATCGGTTCTATCTGTTGTGGGCTTTATCTGCCTGATTTCTAATTGCGTAGGTCAGTATCTCAAGTTTATATATGGAATTAACTAACATTCTCCAGTCCTCAAGTGTGGGAAAATCTTTTTTTTTTTTATTTACATTTTTGTTGAGGCTTTAAATACAGACACATTACAATTGTAAGATAAAAATAAAATTAATACAAATGTTACCATAGAAAATATACAGCTATTAAATTGAAACTGTAAGAACAAGACCAGGATCAGTAATCTTATTCCATAAGTAAAGAACATGTTTAAGCAGTATTTCAGGAGTCAGAATATTGAAGAATAAATGAACCTCTCAAGTCTATGTATCATGAGCTTATACAACCGAATAGATTTCAGCCTCCCGCAGCAGACCATGCCCACCTTATAACGGAGGTGTTAGAGAAAATAGAAACGGTCCATCACAGTCCCACTGAGAGAAAAGAAGAAGAAAAAAACAGTTTGTAACCCAAAACGGGTTTTATTTATACAGTCTTTCTCAGTGAACAAACTCTGTATCCACCATAGAACAATAAAGCACCCATCTCTGCCACTTGATATTAAACTGCTCCTGTGTATCATGAACTACGGAAGTTAACTTTTCCATATAATAAATTTAATTCATGATTCTGCATCAGAGCGCCATTGGAGGAGGATCTGGTTTCATCCAGTGTCTTGTAATTGCATTTTTTGCAGCTAACAAATATAATAAAATGGGGGATCGAGGTGATAAGTGCATGCATCTTGGAGGAATTGATAAAAGGGCTAACTCCCTGGTCCAGTTCAGAGGACCACCCTGTAATTTGTCCATCTGTAATAAGACCTGTTCCCAAAATGTAGCTACCTTTGGACAGTACCAAAAGATATGTCCGTTTCCTGCAGGATGGGCCCCACAGCTCCTCCAGCAGGGGAATGTCAACTTTTAACCACCTTTGGGTGATGCATTTTTTAAGTACTCCCAGGAGTATCTCCAACAGGTGTTTGCAGGCAGTGTCCTTCATCCCCTTTGATTAATGTAAAGGGCAGAATCTCTTTGGAAAGAACTATGTGAGGGGTGGAAATTTCTTGCAATGCTCCTTCTACCTCCCTAATAATGAGGGAGAGGCATGGGCAGTCCCACATTACGTGAAAAAACTTGCTCTACCAATTTTTATTTGTAGAAGTACTCTGTGTACATAATTTCTGCCATAAGTGTCTGTTCTTTCTACAGTTTCTGTTATTCTTACCTTTGTATTAGTTTATACCTGTTCAAGGATTTCTTTCTAAGTTTCTGTACTCCATGAAACTGCACTGTAACTCACTGTGTGGTATCTGTCGTACCCAGGACGTCCTTGTAAATGAGCACTGCTCAATGGAGCTTTTTCCTGGTAAAATAAATAAATGCAAATACACCTTGCCCCACAATGCCAACTGGCACTTGTGTCTGCTCCACACTGCCGACTGTGGCACCACCTCACCCCAGACTGCCGACTGTGCACTCACTTCTGCCCCATGCTGCCGATTGTGCACTTGTCTCCAACCCACATTGTCGACTGTGGCACTTATCTTGTCCCACTCTGCCGACTGTGGCACTTGCCTCGCCCCACCCTACTGACTGTGACACTAGCCCCACTACACTCTGCCAACTGTGGCACTCACCCCACCCTATGGTGCAGACTGTGGCACTCCCTTCCCCCCACACTGCTGACTGTGGCACTCACCTCCTCCCACACTGCTGACTGTGGCACTCACCCCCCCACACACACACTACCAACTGTGGCACTCACCTCTGCCTCACTGCTGACTGTGGCGTTCGCCTCACCTCACTCTGCCAACTGTGGCACTCACCCCCCACACTGCTGACTGTAACACTCAGTAACTGTGGCACATTTAACCCCCACACTGCTGACTGTAGCACTCAGTAACTGTGGCACTCACCCCCCACACTGCCAACTGTAGCACTCAGTAACTGTGGCAGTCACGCCCCACACTGCTGGCTGTAGCACTCAGTAACTGTGGCACTCGTCCCCCACACTGCCGACTGTAGCACTCAGTAAATATGGCACTCACCCCCCACACTGCCGACTGTAGCACTCAGTTACTGTGGCACTTGCCTGCCCACACTGCTGACTTTGGCACTCGCCTCGCTCTCAAATGCCAACTGTGGCACTCACCCCCCCACACTACTGACTGTGGCATTTACCTTTCCCCCCACACTGCCAACTGTGGCAATCACCGTGCCACACACTACTGACTGTGGCACTCACCACTGCCGACTGTGGCACTTGCCTTGCCCCACGCTGCCAACTGTGTCACTCACCCCCCCATATACTGTTGACTGTGAGACTTGCCTTGCCCCATACTGGTGACTGTGGCACTCACTTTACTCCCTATTCTGCTGACTGTGGCACTCTCCTCACTGCACACTGCCCACTGTGGCACTCAGTAACTGTGTTGCCCCACATTGCCAACTGTGGCATGTGCCACCACCCCACACTGCCTACTGTGGCACTCACCTTGCCCCACACTGCTGAGTGTGGAACTCGTTTCACCTCACACTGCCGACTGTGGCACTCACCTCCACCCCACATTGCCAACTGTGGCATTCGCCTCCACCCCACACTGCTGACTGTGGCACTCACCATTGCCCCACTGTGCCAACTATGGTACTTGCCTACACCCCACACTGCTGATTGTGGCAGTCGTCTCGCCCCACACTAATAACTGTGGGACCCTCATCGTACCACACTGCCGACTGCTGCACTTTTTTTCTCCACCCCCACAATGCTGACCATGACACTTGTCTCTGCCCCTGCACTGCCGACTGTGGCACTCTCTTCACTGCTGACTGTGGCACCCAGCTCACCCCACACTGCCGACTATGGTACTCACCTCTGCCCCACACTGTCAACTGTGACACTCGCCTCACCTTATACTGCCGTCTCGGGTGTCCCCCCCATCTCACACTGCTGACTGTGGCACTCGCCTCACCCCGCACTGCCGACTGTGGCACCCACCTCTGCCCCACACTGTCAACTGTGACACTCGCCTCACCTTACACTGCTGTCTGCGGTTTTCCCATCTCACACTGCTGACTGTGGCACTCGCCTCACCCCGCACTGCCGACTGTGGCACCCACCTCTGCCCCACACTGCTGACCATGACACTCACCTTGCCCCACACTACTAACTGCCATCTGATTGCCTAGCACTGCTGACTGTGACACTTGCCTTGCCCCACACTACCAACTGTGACATCACCTCCGCCCCACACTGCCAACTGTGCCACTCATTTCCAGCACAACCTGCTGACTGCTGTACTCACCTTGCCCCACATTATCAATTGTTGCTCGCCCTGCAGTGCTGACTGTGGCACTCGCCTCACCCCACGCTGCTGACTGCAGCACTCATCTTGTCTCTCAGACTGCCAACTGGCACTCATCTTGCCAAGCACTGCCGAATGTGGCACTGCCTCGCTCCACACTGCTGACTGTGGCACTCACCTCACCCACACAGACAACTGTGGCACTTGCCTCCGCCCCACACTGCCGACTATGGCATTTGTCTCGACCCACAAAGTTGACTGTGGTACTTGCTTCAACCCACATTGCCAACTGTGGCACTCACCTGGCCCCACATAGCCAACTATGCACTCGGCTCACCCACAACTGACTGCAGCAGCACTCAACTTCACCCTACATTGCTGACTGTAGCACTCGCCTTGCCCCACACTGCCGACTGTAGCCATCACCTTGCCCACACTGCCGACTGTAGCAGTCGCCTTGCCCCACACTGCTGACTGTAGCAGTCGCCTTGCCCCACACTGCCGACTATAGCAGTCTCCTTGCCCCACACTGCCGACTGTAGCCGTTGCCTTGCCCCACACTGCCGACTGTAGCCATTGCCTTGCCCACTGCCGACTGTAACAGTCTCCTTGCCTCCTGCCGACTGTAGCCGCTGGGTTCTTGCCCCACACTGCCGACTGCAGCTGCTGCCTTGCCCACACTGCCGACTGTAGCAGCCGCCTGCCCCACACCGCTGACTGTAGCAGTCGCCTTGCCCCACGCTGCCGACTCTAGCAGTCTCCTTGCCCCACACTGCCGACTGTAGCCGCTGCCTTGCCCACACTGCTGACTTTGGCACTCGCCTCCACCAGACACAAAGTCAGAAGGTTGTTGAGGGGAACCCCAATTTTCCTGCTAGGAGGTAAGTCACTGGGTTCAGGAGGGAGGGATAAATACCTGGAGAAGGTGGGTGAATGGACTGGGGGAGCCATTGGAAGGGGCAAGCTGGAGATAAAGGGGGAGAAACCAGATTAAAAACAAAACAGGAGATCGAGGATGTTGTAAGCTCTATAAGGGCTGAGTAAAGCTGTGTAACTACAGGGGTAGACTTGATGCAAAGATCCCTAGAATTCTACATTTTCATAGTCGCAGAATTTTCTGTAGAACATATATCATGCCACAGAATACAGGTAGTGCCGTGGCATTCATTACTTTTGGTGATTTTTTTTTTTTATCAAAATAAAGTTTTTCCTAAGTGTTAGGCTCCCTTCCCTTCCTTGTTTATTCTGTAGTCCCCCTCTGTGCTCAGCATGTGATGTCATCGATGACATCACATCACAATTTAACTGATCAAGGCAGGACTGCATCCTGCCATGAAAATGGATATTCGATGCCGCTGAAATGTACAAATGCTGACGTAGAACCCTAGGGGCCCTGCCACAGTCTGAAATCATGCCTGAAGTGCCTCAGAGAACTAGGAGCTCTGTCATAGAACTCAGGCCTGAAGTGCTGCAGAGACCTAGGGGCCCTGCCTCAGAGAACTAGGAGCCCTGTCACAGAACTCCGGCCTGAAGTGCTGCAGAGGACTAAGGGCCTTGCCCTAGAGAACTAGGGACCCTTTCACAGAAATCAAGCCAGAAGTGCTGCAGAGAACTAGGGGCCCTTCCACACAAATCAGGACTGAAGTGCAGCAGAGAACTAGAGGCCCTGCCACAGAAATCAGGCCTGAAGTGCCGTAGAGAACTAGGGGCCCTGCCACAGAAATTGGGCTTGAAATGCTGCAGAGAACTAGGGGCCCTTCCATACAAATCAGGACTGAAGTGCAGCATAGAACTAGGGCCCTTCCACACAAATCAGGACTGAAGTGCAGCAGAGAACCAGAGGCCCTGCCACAGAAATCAGGCCTGAAGTGCCGTAGAGAACTAGGGGCCCTGCCACAGAAATCGGGCTTGAAATGCTGCAGAGAACTAGGGGCCCTTCCACACAAATCAGGACTGAAGTGCAGCATAGAACTAGGGGCCCTTCCACACAAATCAGGACTGAAGTGCAGCAGAGAACCAGAGGCCCTGCCACAGAAATCAGGCCTGAAGTGCCGTAGAGAACTAGGGGCCCTGCCACAGAAATCGGGCCTGAAGTGCCGTAGAGAACTAGGGGCCCTGCCACAGAAATCGGGCTTGAAGTGCTGCAGAGAACTAGGGGCCCTGCCACAGAAATCGGGCTTGAAGTGCTGCAGAGAACTAGGGGTCCTTGACTGTTATCTTTTTTTCTTTTTCTGTCCTTTACCGTGTGTGTGTGTGTGTGTGTGTGTGTGTGTGTCTCTTTGTATGTAAATCTCTGTGTTTATATGTCTGTAGCTGACTGTCTCTGCACTTTAACCTCCCTTAGTGTGGTGTGCGGAAATGTCAATAAGTAAGGGACGTATTTTCTTTTCTTTGCTGTTGGTGATGTAAGAAGTGTTGGAGGCTGACCCAGCATGGGCGTGACAAGCTTGGCTCCTTCCCAGCTCACATTTGCATGACACATACTGAATTGTTACTGAAACAGAAGTTTCAGTTCCTGAAGCAGAGAGGCTTCAAAACAGTTGCGGAGATCAACGACTCACCAACAAGGTAAGGCAAGATAGCCACACATTCGTCTCTTCTTTCCTTCTTTGTTTTTGTGTTTTCTTTTAAAAAGAAATATCAGCTGCAGACAGTGTGCATTACTCCTCATCCCAGAGTCCGTGCACTGAATGTACTCCCAGGAGCCGAGGACAACTCTCTCAGATATAAATTCAGTAACATCCTTCAATAAGCGAGCTGGCTACACAAGAGCAGAACTCTTGCAAAAGGTTTTGTAGGGCAGCACTGGGAATGCTCTTCCTTTCAGAGCTCTGTTCTCAACCATCCAGCTTTGTTACAACAGAAACAAGTATGTGGGTTTGTTATTTTATGGATTACAGCTTAAAAAATGAGAACACCAGCAGCAAACTCTGAAACAAAAAAAAAGCTTGGAAACAATCTCCATTCACCACTCTGGTGTTAAGTCCCAACTTGCTGTCTGAGTATTACATAAAAAAAAACTGCTGAGGCTGCAGGCATGAACTGTGACTTTTTTTTTGCATGGAGTTTTGAACACACTGTTTTTTTTAACTGTGTTACAGCTTGAGCTAAAGTGCAGTAACTGGATGAAAATAATCTGGAAACGAGCTGAACTGAGTGCTGAATGTGTTGTACGCTGAATGCTAAGCGTGTTGTTTGCTGATGTCCCCTCCGCTAGCAAGGCTAGTGGGGTTTTGGACTGTGCTGGTAAAATTGTCATTTGTGCTTACTGTAATACTGTCTGGGACCTAAGTTAGGAACTGCTGCCTTGCATGTTACCCCCCCGCCTGCCCAGTGTAACTGACTAGTCTGGCGACCAGATGGGGTTGGTGTTCATTACGTACGTGTACTCTTAAGAAACTCCTTAATTACATTACTAGATGTCGGGGGCTTGGACCCTAACTGAAGTGATGTGCATTTATGTGATATGGAATACATCCTCCTGTGTGGTCAGTGACCTCTTGACCGAAGCCACAGGGGAAGTCAAAAGAGGTCACTGACCACAAATAAAGATAAATTCCATATCACATAAACATACATAACATGTGTGGTTTATACAGTAAACATTAGCATTTTGTGGCGAAAGTAAAGGTACTGATTCCTTGTGCCGGCAAGAGCACGCGGCTGTAAGGAGTGCAAGTCACAGATGGATGAATTCAGATCAGTGTACGACATACCTTAGTAGCTGGATAAATTTAATGATGTACCCTACTGTGAATGTAAAAAAAACTTAGCTACTTAGGGTTCTAGGTGATTAATAGTGTTTTTATTTTAGTCAAAAAACGCTAATGTATATTGCATAGATTGCATTTGTAGATAATGGATCATGGATTGTCTTTCTTCTTCTGACTACTTGGCTTAGAAACCTAGAACATAATAGCAGAAAAAGGCCCACTGGGCCAATCTAGTCTGTCCAACCATACCACCCCACCATGGCACCTTCTGACAAAAACACTGAAGCTGTGGGTTAAATCCCCTCCCACCCTGTCTATGCCTGTGGGGAAATGCAAGGCTGCATGGAGGAAGGGCAACCACATTCAAGTGGGTGCAGGGAGTCAGGCGTGCCAAGGGTGCTCTGAAGGGAGACAACAGCTGGTGACAGGAACGAGACAGAAACAGAAAGTAAAAAAAGCAAAAATGTATACATCACCTACGGTGTCTAATTTATTTCCCCAGGATAGCAGAACTCTAGTTTTGAATGGGGTCCTGCCTTTTCCCCATTTATAGCTGGGAGAAGTTGAAGCATGGGGGGGGGTCAGATGACTTGGCAAGGCACATGTATTTGTTGGGCGCCTATCCTAGTGGTTCAGGGTGCCGTACAGTTCTCATAATTCTCATAAGGCATGCAAATTAACTTTGCAAAACAAATCATATGAGTGATATTATCTAGTCAAGCCATATTAAAACACTCACTTAAGGCTCTAATACATTTCCTGCTTGGACTCAAAAGCTTATGCAAGCAAGCCTGTTTTTTAAAAGTGCTTTGAAAGTAGTAACAGACGGGGCTGCACACACCTCGAAAGGAAGGGTATTCCACTTCTGTGGGCCTGTCACCCCGAGTGCCCGATCCCCAGAGATTTCAGGCCGAATTAAGGAACGATGAGGAGATCCACATCAGAGGAGCAAAGAGAGTGGATGAGAGTGTATTCAGGCAGAAGTGCTTTCAGATGCCCCAGGCCCAAATTGTGGAGGGCCATGTACGTCTTGAAACTGATGCGCCGCCTCACTGGCAGCCCGTGCAGTTCATGCAGCAGCGATTTGATATGCTCAGACCAGGAGATCCTAACAGTCAGCTACGCTGCAGCCTTCTGCACCAGCTGCAAGCGACGCCCCAACCCCTTAGATAACCCTAGGTAAAAAGCATTACAGTAGTCCAGCCTCGAGGTAACAAACACATGCACCAGGGTCACTAGCTGAGTTGGCACAAGAGAGGATGTAATATGGGCTATATTACACAGGTGGCAAAAGCCACTGCAGACACTGGACAACACCCAGGGCTGGCTTTAGGGTTTGGGGGGCCCCCAGCAGATTCATGAAGTCATGGGGCCCCCCCTACTTACCCATCACCCCATATGTTTAACTGTAACCAATACACACATCATTTTATTGTATTTTCAGTACTAGTGGCATCTTAAAAAAATGTAAAGGGAGACCGCAGTGTCAGTGCATGCTGTTCCTTCTCTCACATCCATTGTTACCTATCTGCCTCTTATTGCCTGGGTCATAGCTTAGTAAGGCTTTTCATGAAATCAAGATCCCACATCAAAATCTGCACAGTCCTTTATTGCTGTTTTAAGAAGATAATAAAAAAAGATTTAAAATAATTAAGGTAAACTGTTGTAGTTGGGGCCCCCCCATAAGCAGGGGGCCACCAGCGATTGCAGGGTTTGCTGGTGCCTAAAACCGGCCATGACAACACCTGGTGTTGTGCTGTGACTCTACTGTGCACCGTGATACTGCACAGTTGGTTCAGCCGCACCAAGAATTAGCAATGCCACAGACAGTATGAAAATGCAAAACAGTACCTGCGAGGTCCAGCACCTGCTTACTTCACAAAGTATTCATTTCATGGACCAGCACTTGACTCTGGAATCCTTTGAAGTCCTTTTATTTATTTATTTGCTTTTGTTAACCAGGTAAGCACACTAGACAGCAACGTGCCTATTTCCAGGAGCGACCCGGGAGAGTTACAAGGTATCCATAGAGACACAATTACATCCAGGAGCCACATGCTCCAACAGTTGCTAATACAGTAGAGTTTACATCCAGGAGCCACATGCTCCAACAGTTGCTAATACAATAGAGTTTACATACATGAGCAAAGAACTCCGCCGTAGGGTGATACAGAGGTAACAACAAATGACAGTTTAGGAATTTACAAGAACAACATGGCAGGAGTCAAGCAATAAGTGTCGCGTCACCTGGAGCGGTAAGTGCCTGGGGAGGGTAGTCAGCAGCAGATACATACGATGAGAGAGACTGCACGCTGAGGGAGGCAGGTGGGAGCTTAACACAGGCAGGTGGATGCGGTTTTTAGGTAGTTCCATAAGGAGGATTTGAAGCAGGGGTGGGAGGGGGAGGCATGGACATGAGCAGGAAGGGAGTTCCATAGTTTCGGTGCATGAACAGTGAAGGCACGATCGCCTGTGAGGGTGCGGGTCTTGGGGACCCGTCGGGCCTTAGCTGCACATGACCTAAGGTTGTAGACGGTGGAGGCGTTTTTAGTGGAAGGCAAGTGAGGCAGGAGTGGTTGCTTTATCGTAGGAATTGAAGTTCTTTTTAAATGTGAAATGCTTACTTTGTCCATACAGCCAATTAATTCCAAACCTTTGAAGAAGCACATAATGTGTGAAACGCGTCGGGTGACCTAGTGATCCTCCATGTTTTCCTTAGGGAGAGCTGTTACTTTGCACTTGCACTCTGCACTTTAAGTTTTTACTTGGAATTACTTGGATCTATGAACCAGAAATAAAACATTTCATTTTAAAAGGACTTCAAAGGATTCCTGCGTCAAGTTCTGTTCCATGTACTGAATACTTTGTGAAGTAGCTGTGTGCACTTCAGCCTTAAGCAGGTGCTATTCACAGTGATCCCCAGATTTTGAACCCTTTCTGCAGCTCATAGCCCCATTTAGAGATGGTAACTGAGAACTATAGCTGTTCATAGCTGCCCCACATATGACCTGGTTTCACTAGCACTACCTCAGTTTTCGAAAGATTCATTCTGAGCCAGCTGGAAGCCATCCAACTCTGAATTTCAGTCAGACACTCGTCTGATACAGCCATGGCATTCCCTCCATCAGGTGCACAGGACATGTGTGTCCGAGGATCATCAGCACAGCAGTGGAAGCTTAGACCATACCATCTAATGATCTCCCCAAATGGCAACATGTACGGAGCGACTAACCTAGGAGCCAGGATCAACCCCGGCCTGAGGCACTCCACTGCTGAGTGCAGCAGCTTCCGAAATGTTTCTGCCTAGCACCACTGGCTGTGCTGTACTGATCAAATAGGACTCAAGCCACCGCAGCCTTGTACCTGCGAGTCCTACATAGTGCCTCAGTCTATCCAACAGCATCCCCTAGTCCACCGTGTCAAATGCCGAGGAAAGATCCAGTAAGCCCAAAATGGAACAACAGTCGCTGTCTGTTGCCAAAACAAGATCACTAAACCTCTTAACTAGTGTTGTCTCAGTACTATGGTAAGGCCTGAATCCAGATTGGAGAGACTCGTAGATCTCATAATATTCCAGATGCTCTTGAAACTGAGCTGCTACTACCTTCTCAATAAACTTCCTTAAAAAGCGAAGGCTTGAGACAGGTCTGTAATTTGCCAAATCCTCTGGGTCCAAAGGTGGTTTCTTCAGGAGGAGCTTTACCACTGCCCTCTTCAGTTCAGTGGGTAAAACACCCTCCCACAGCGAACACCCACCAATTTCAACAGTAATTGGAGCCAGTGCCCCCCAACACCTTAACAGAGGACTGGTAGGTCCAGGGTCCAACAAAGAGTAGGTAGGGTGCAACTTCTTGACCACCTTTAAGATCTCATATGCCAAAACTGTCTCAAACTCAACCCAGGGCAACAAAGTGCTTTGGTCCCCCAGTGGGTATATCACAGACCACATGAGGAGATCTTAGCTCTGATGGTTGACGTTTTTTTTTTTTTTTTTTAACTTTCTGTTTATTGCTTTTATGTAAAACAATACAGCCAGTATTCTCGTGCAAGAGAATAGGAATATAACAACAGATAATATTGAATTAACAATATTGAGCTCTCACATTCTTGTACAGTAGGAGGTGGGGGAAATTCGAAAGCATCTTGAGCCATATAACCCAAAGTCCATAGGAATGCCAGCCGTTTCACGGCTTAGGTCGTAGTCCAAAGGGAGAGAAAAAATGTAGTTATACACACTAACCAGTAGTGCTGTGTTACCTAAATACTAGTAGACATTTCAGAAAATAAATTTGCCCTTCCTCAAACTCTCCTCCCCTACACACATCACCACACAATTATGAACATGTAGCTCAATTATATAAGGCACTATCATTAGAAGCTTTAGAGTCCCCTAGCTATTTAACATGTTAGTCAAGTTCCACTATAAAGAATATATACCTCTGAAGGATAATTAGGTTCATTGGGCCCTACTGTAATAATTGAGTCAAAAAAGAAATGCATAACTGGTATCCAACAATCCCCATCTCCCAAAAAAACCATCAGACACTTCTCTCGTGTTAACAACTTATGATCAAGATAAACATTTGCAATAGATCTTATTAATACTAACAAGGGGAGAACAGGGTCAGTTTTCAGTCACCATCTAAGTCCGATTTCTCAGTCTCTGAATGCCTGGACGTGTGTGCATGGCGCTCAAATGCTGTCTTCTCTGTCCAACGGCCCACATCTCCAGGATCTGTGAATTGCCATGTCTTTCCCCCGTAGGTCACTCTTAATCGGGCCGGCAAAAGGAAGGAATTAACTATCCCCAAATTGCGTAGCTTTTGGCGCACTGCATCAAATTGCTTGAGGTGAGCGTGTGTTTGAAATGACAGGTCGGGGAATAATTTAACATCTTTGCCCTAAACCATGAGGGGATAGACTGCTCTTGCTGCTGTAATTAGCCTCTCCCAAATTTCTGGGCCAGTGGTTTTCAGAACCACAGTACGAGGGGTATCAGGATCTGAATGCCGGACCCTTGGCGTGATTCGAAAGGCCTGTCGCATTTCCGACCAGTCAAAGTGCTCAGGGAGGCTCAATGTTTCTGCTAGCCATTGTTTCAGGTAAGATAATAAATTTTGAGCCTTCGGTACCTTCAGCCAGGCCCACTATGCGTATGTTTCCGGCGCAGATTGTGTTTTCTATGGCTTCCATCCTTCCTCTGAGTTGCAGGTTTTCCTCTGTAAGTTGGGCCACGATAGCTTGCATTGTAAGAGAGCGTTTGTCAGCCTCCATTACTGAGGAAGAAAGTGATGTAATGGCAGCATCTTGTGTTTCCAGCCGGGTAAGAGCTTTCTCTATTTTGGAGTCCATAGCACAAACTGATTCTAAAATTGCCTGCCAAGGTGATTCTTTGATGCCCAGCTGAACCGCATGGTCTGGTATAGCCACTTGCCTGCTTGTAATAGTGTTCAGTGTGGCAGGCCGCTGTGATCCTGAAGCTTGAAGGACGGTATTTTTATTACGCCCCATAGTCGAGTTTGGTATCGATCTGTAGCTAGTGAACTCAGTAAGTTCTAGAATATTTTTAAAAGACTCTTTTGTGCCTAGAAAAATGAGTTTTGTTCATTAGTGTGAAGGTAGATGGCCAGAGCAAGTGAAGGTGCTTCCTGACTCGAAGCTGGCTCTCTGGCACCCCTTCCCCCTGGTTGATGTCTTGTAAAGGAAGAATCGATTAAACTCCCTGTACTATCTGCTGAAAAGGCTCTTCCTGACTGGAGACCAGGAGGCTTTAACAGTGTGCCTACAGTATTGAAGAGCTGAGCATGTCGATCTTTCCCTTCAGTAAGCACCCATGACAGGAACACCTTCTTTTTCAGGGTGATTGCCTGTTGATATTCATTGTAGTGAATTTTCACCACCAATCTTTCCTCCACCAGGCCAGACCTCTGCCATGAATATTCTAACCCACGTCCCTTAGTCTTCAACTGCCTAAGATCACCATCGAACCATGGGGACATATGGCAGGAAATCGAGGGATGAACATGATAAGGTGCCAGGGAATAGAAGGCTACCATTAGAGCCATATTAAAACCACCATGGCTTTCTCTGCACCCTCAGTACAAGCTATCGCCATAATCGAGGTGTCCAGTACTGCCAGCAGATCATTGGACTAACAGGGCCCTGTCTGACCTTCTCTGCAGGAGGAGGAGGAGGAGGAGCAATGGTTATTGATCAGGGAACCCCATAAAAGAACCATACTGCATGATGACCCCACCAACTGACCAGATCAACCTTGACCTCTTTAATATCAAGACTCACTGCGAAAATCAGATTCAGGGCAGGGGCTAGTTTTGTATGTCTTGGACATAATCACCTGTACTTGCAGAGATTTCATAAACAGGAAGAACTGATTTCCAGAGAAATTTAATTGTTGACCCAGGTGTTGTGAACCATTGGCTCTTATGTTACTGAGGGTTACACAGTGAGTCATTGGCTATTGTGGGACTCAAGGTAATACATTGTGCCACTCGCTGTGGTGAAACTCGGGGGTTACACAGTGTGGCTGTGGTGGGACTTGGGTTACACACTGTGATCATGGTGGGACTCTGGGTTACACAGTGTGGCTGTGGTGGGACTTGGGTTACACAGTGTGGCTGTGGTGGGGCTCAGGGTTACACAATGTGGCTGTGGTTGGACTCAGGTTACACAGTGTGGCTGTGGTGGGACTTGGGTTACACAATGTGGCTGTGGTGAGACTTGGGGTTACACAGTGTGGCTGTGGTTAGACTCAGGTTATACAGTGTGGCTGTGGTGGGACTTGGGGACACATAGTGTGGCCATGGTGGGACTTGGGGTTACACAGTGTGGCTGTAGTGAGACTTGGGTTACACAGTGTGGCTGTAGTTGGAATCTGGTTACACAATGTGGCCGTGGTGGGACTCGGGGTTACACAGTGTGGCTGTGGTGGGACTTGGATTACACAGTGTGGCTGTGGTGAGACTTAAGGTTACACAGTGTGGCTGTGGTTGGACTCAGGGTTACACAGTGTGGCTGTAGTGGGACTTGGATTATACAGTGTGGCTGTGGTGGGACTCAAGGTTACACAGTGTGGCTGTGGTGGGACTCAGGGTTACAGAGTGTGGCTGTGGTGGGACTTGGGTTACACAGTGTGGCTGTGGTGTGACTTGGGGTTACACAGTGTGGCTGTGGTGGGACTCAGGTTACACTGTGTGACTGTGGTGGGACTCGAGGTTACACAGTGTGGCTGTGGTTGGAGTCGGGATTATACAGTGTGGCTGTGGTGGGACTCAAGGTTACACAGTGTGGCTGTTGTGGGACTTGGGTTACACAGTGTGGCTGTGGTGGGACTTGGGGTTACACAGTATGGCTGTGGTGGGACTTGGGGTTACGAAGTGTGGCTGTGGTTGGACTCAGGTTACACAGTGTGGCTGTAGTGGGACTTGGGGATACATAGTGTGGCCTTGGTGGGATTCGGGGTTACACAGTGTAGCTGTGGTTGTACTCTGGTTATACAGTGTGGCCGTGGTGGGACTCGGGGTTACATAATGTGGCTGTGGTGGAACTCGGTTACACAGTTTGTCTGTGGTGGGACACAGGGTTACACACTGTGCCACTGGCTGTGGTGGGACACGGGGTTACACAGTGTGGCTATGGTGGTACACGAGGTTACACAGTGTGGCTGTGGTGGGACTCGGGGTTACACAGTGTGGCTGTGGTTGGACTCGGGTTACACAGTGTGGCTGTGGTGGGACTGGGCTTACACAGTGTGGCTGTGGTTAGACTCGGGGGTTACACATGTGTGGTTGTGGTGGGACTCAGGGTTACACAGTGTGGCAGTGGTGGGACTCGGGGTTACACAGTGTGGCTGTGGTTGGAGTCGAGGTTACACAGTGTAGCTGTTGGACTCGGGTTACAATGGGTAACTGGTGGGCACTCAGGGTTACACAGTGTGGCTATGGTGGGACTCGGGAGGTTACACCTTGTGGCTGTGATTTGACTCTGGTTACACAGTGTGGCTGTGGTGAACTCTGGGTTACACAGTGTGGCTGTGGTGGAAATCAGGGTTACGCATTGAGTCAGTGGCTGTTGTGGGACTCAGGGTAACACATTCTGCCACTGGCTGTGGCCGTGGTGGGACTCGGGGTTACATAATGTGGCTGTGGTGGAACTCGGTTACACAGTTTGACTGTGGTGGGACACGGGGTTACACACTGTGCCACTGGCTGTCTTGGGACACGGGGTTACACAGTGTGGCTGTGGTGGTACATGAGGCTACACAGAGTGGCTGTGGTGGGACTCGGGGTTACACAGTGTGGCTATGGTTGGACGCGGGTTACACAGTGTGGCTGTGGTGGGACTTGGGTTACACAGAGTGGCTATAGTGGGACTCAAAGTACAGTGTGGCAGTGGTGGGACTAGCAGTACACAGTGTGGCCATGGTGGGACTCTGGGACACACAGTGTGGCTGTGGTGGGACTTGGGGTTACACAATGTGGCTGTGGTTGGACTTAGGTTACACAGTGTGGCTGTAGTGGGACTTGGGGATGCATAGTGTGGCCGTGGTGGGACTCGGGGTTACACAGTGTGGCTGTGGTGGGACTCTGGTTACACACTGTGGTCATGATGGGACTCAGGATTACACCGTGTGGCTGTGATGGGACTCGGGGGTTACACAGTGTGGCTGTGGCTTGACTCAGGTTACACAGTGTGGCTGTGGTGGGACTTGGGTTACACAGTGTGGCTGTGGCGTGACTTGGGTTTACACAGTGTGGCTGTGGTGGGACTTGGGGTTACACAGTGTGGCTGTGGTTGGACTCATGTTACACAGTGTGACTGTGGTGAGACTTGGGTTACACAGTGTGGCTGTGGTGGGACTCGGGGTTACACAGTGTGGCTGTGGTTGGAGTCGGAATTCTACAGTGTGGCTGTGGTGGGACTCGTTACACAGTGTGGTTGTAGTGGGACTCGGGGGTTACACAATGTGGCTGTGGCTGGACTCAGGTTACACAGTGTGGCTGTGGTGGGACTTGGGGTTACACAGTGTGGCTGTGGGTGGACTCAGGTTACACAGTGTGGCTGTGGTGGGACTTGGGTTACACAGTGTGGCTGTGGTGGGACTCGGGGGTTACACAGTGTGGCTGTGGCTGACTCAGGTTACACAGTGTGGCTGTGGTGGGACTCGGGGTTACACAGTGTGGCTGTGGTGGGACTCGGGGTTACACAGTGTGGCTGTGGCTGGACTCAGGTTACACAGTGTGGCTGTGGTGGGACTTGGGTTACACAGTGTGGTTGTGGTAGGACTTGGGGTTACACAGTGTGGCTGTGGTTGGACTCGTTACACAGTGTGACTGTGGTGAGACTTGGGTTACACAGTGTGGCTGTGGTGGGACTCGGGGTTACACAGTGTGGCTGTGGTTGGAGTCGGGATTCTACAGTGTGGCTGTGGTGGGACTTGAGGTTACACAGTGTGGTTGTAGTGGGACTCGGGGGTTACACAATGTGGCTGTGGCTGGACTCAGGTTACACAGTGTGGTTGTGGTGGGACTTGGGATTACACACTGTGGCTGTAGTAGGACTTGGGGTTACACAGTGTGGCTGTGGTGGGACTCAGGATTATGCATTGAATCAGTGGCTGTTCTGGGACTCAGGGTAACACAATGTGCCACTGGCCATGGTGGGGTCTTGGGGTTACATAGTGTGGCCATGGTGGGACTCAAGGTTACAGAGTGTGGCTGTGGTGGGACTTAGGGTTACACAATGTGACTGTGGTGGGACTGGGGTTACACAGTGTGGCTGTGGTTGGACTCGGGGGTTAAACATGTGTGGCTGTGGTGGGACGTGGGGTTACACAGTGTGGCTGTGGTGGCACTCTGGGTTACACTGTGTGGCTGTGGTGGGACTTGAGGTTACACAGTGTGGCTGTGGTGGGATGCAGAATTACATAGTGTGGCTGTAGTGGGACTCGGGGTTACAAAGAGTGACTGGTGGGCACTCAGGGTTACACAGTGTGGCTATGGTGGGACTCAGGTTACAGGGACTCGGGGTTATACAGTGGCTGTGGTGGGACTCAGGAGGTTACACAGTGTTACTGTGATTGGACTCTGGGTTACACAGTGTGGCTGTGGTGGAAATCAGGGTTACGCAGTGAGTCAGTGGCTGTCGTGGGACTCAGGGTAACACATTGTGCCACTGGCTGTGGTGGGCACCTGGGGTTACATAGTGTGGCTGTGCTGGAACTCGGGGCTTGCACAGTGTGGCTGTAGTGGGATGTGGGGTTACACAGTATGGCTGTGGTGGAACTTGGGTTATACAGCGTGGCTGTAGCAGGGATTGGAGTACACAGTGTAGCCGTGGTGGGACTGGCAGTACACAGTGTGACTGTGTTGGGATTCTGGGTTACATAGTGTGGCTGTGGTGGGACTCAGGATTACACAGTGTGGCTGTGGTGGGACTTGGGTTACACAGCGTGGCTCTAGCGGGACTTGAAGTACAGTATGGCCATGGTGGGACTAGCAGTACACAGCGTGGCTGTGTTGGGACCCAGAGTTACACAGTGTGGCTGCGGTGGGACTCGGGATTACACACTGTGGCTGTGGTAGGACTTGGGGTTACACAGTGTGGCTGTGGTGGGACTCAGGGTTTTGCAGTGAGTCAGTGGCTGTTGTGGGACTCAGGGTAACACAATGTGCCACTGGCTGTGGTGGAGCCCTGGGGTTACATAGTGTGGTCATGGTGGGACTCAGGGTTACACAGTGTGGCTGTGATGGGACTCGGGGTTTCACAATGTGGCTGTGGTGGGACTGGGGTTACACAGTGTGGCTGTGGTTGGACTTGGGGGTTACACATGTGTGGCTGTCGTGGGATGTGGGGTTACCGTGGTGGGACTGGCAGTACACAGTGTGGCTGTGTTGGGACTCTGGGTTACATAGTGTGGCTGTGGTGGACTCAGGATTACACAGTGTGGCTCTGGTGGGATGTGGGATTACACAGTGTGGCTGTGGTGGAACTTGGGTTACACAGCGTGGCTATAGCAGGACTTGAAGTACACAGTGTGGCCGTGGTGGGACTGGCAGTACACAGTGTGGCTGTGTTGGGACTCTGGGTTGCATAGTGTGGCTGTGGTGGGACTTGGGATTACACAGTGTGGCTGTGGTGGGATGCGGGATTACACAGTGTGGCTGTGGTCAGACTCGGGTTACACAACATGGCTCTAGCGGGACTTGAAGTACAGTATGGCCGTGGTGGGACTAGCAGTACACAGTGTGGCTGTGTTGGGACTCTGGGTTTCATAGTGTGGCTGTGGTGGGAGTCGGGATTACACAGTGTGGCTGTGGTGGGATGCGGGATTACACAGTGTGGCTGTGGTCAGACTCGGGTTACACAGCGTGGCTCTATCGGGACTCAAAGTACAGTGTGGCCGTGGTGGGACTAGCAGTACACAGCATGGCTGTGTTGGGACCTGGGGTTACACAGTGTGGCTGTGGTGGGATTCAGTAACACAATGTGGCTGTAGCAGGACGTGGGGTACACAGTGTGGCTGTCGTAGGACTGGGGGTACACAGTGTGGCTGTGTTGGGTCTCTGGGCTACACAGAGTGGCTTTGTTGGGACTTGGTTACCCAATGTGTCTGTAGCAGGACTCGGGGTACACAGGGTAGCTGTCGGACTTGGAGTTACAGTGTGAGTCAGTGGCTGTGATGGGACTTGAACCTTTTTGCTGTATCTTTCATTTATTACATTCATAGACATTATATATTATCAAATAACAAGGAATAGCATGAGGATCCTAATTAGACAGCAAATACATCATGACAGGATCATGGACACTCGTTCCTTTGTGGCACAACATTGGGTGACTCACCGTATGAGGAACTCACTAGTTAGAGCAAGAATCATTTGCAGCTGGTTCTCATTGTAGCAGTATAAATTGTTGTACACACAGATGAAATGTCCAGCCTGCTCTTGCTGGTTAATGGATACGTTAGCCCGCTATCTGGTTTCTCACAATGCAAAATTAGATCCCACCTTTATTAGACATAACAAACTTACTTCTAAATGTTTGCTATTCAGCCTGAGATACCAAATAAAATGGGAGTAATTATGTTACACAGAAACACAGAATTTGATGGGAGATAAGGACCGCTTGGGCCACCTAGTCTGCCCATTTCCCTACCTACTGGATAAGTTGCAAATCCTAGTTAACCAACAGCCTACTTCCTCCTACCCCCACTAGAAGTGCCTTATGTCTGTCCCATGCATTCTTGAATGTTAGTGTGGTCACTCAGACTGAGAGTTGAGAAACTGGTCAAGATCATAATAAAAGTTTCTCTTCCTCTATATTGCCATGCCGTTGGCCAACTGAGTTCCCTTGGCCTCCAAGAAAAAGATTCGGCTACATTCAAGAGAAGAAAAAGTGCGAGTATGTCACAAAAATAGTGGACCATGAAATCCCTATCCCCATCATCAAATCTTACTGTGTGAGTTCTCCCATAACAGAAGCACTAATCACCATTTTATTAAGTCAATTACAGAGGTAGACCCTAACATACCAAATACTTTAGCATGTATACTCGCATAGAAGTGTAGTTTTTGGTGCTAAAAATAGGCCCTCAGGGGCACTATACTACTATATACTATACTATAGTAGCATACCTACTGATGAGACATGTCTAAGAGAAGCCCTGCATGATAAGAGAATTTAACATTTAAAAATTATCATTTATTTGTAAAAACTGCAACTCAAAGGAAAGCAGGGAGAGCTACTCGTTGAGCTGTATAAGTACATACCTTTTTTTTACAGAATGGGACGAACAAATAAAAATACTGGAAGTAGACAGAAAACACAGTAGAAAGCGGAGACACAAACAGCAGCAGGGCCCTCCAGCAATCCATGCAAGTGATTGACACAAAAGTAGAGTCAATCCTCACCAGAGTAATGGAGCATGACGCCAAGATAGAGAACACCACAAAATCGGTGGCATCGGCAGAGCTCATGGCTACAAAGGCATTGGCCACTACTAGTAAACTGACCCAGAAAAATGCCAATTGAGGTACCATCTGGAAGCCATTGAAAACTCGTAGAGATCTTCAAACGTCAATGTGGTGGGTCTACCGGAGAGCTGCGAGGGATGTGATTTGCTGGAGTTTCTTCAAGAATGGTTGCCAGCAGCTTTAAAATTGGAGACAACCTTGTCGAGCAACGATTTTACTAAAACTTATTGAATCTCCCCTAGAGCCGCCACGAGCCAAAGTGAGTTACCCTGAAATGTTCTGTTGGTAACTGCCGGCTCTCCAACATGGGACTCAATTCTACAGACAGCTCGAGGAGCAAACTCCTAAAATGTTCAGGGCACGACTGTTCACCTTTTCCCGGACCTTTCCTTTGCCACAAGGTCCAGGAAGAAGAAATTTGATGGGGCCTGGGCGACGTTGAGGAGCCTAGGGGTGGCTTGCTCGTTGTTGATGCCCGCTCAATTGCGGATGCACTACAGCCGGCATATCTTCCAGTTTATGGATCCAAATGAAGCTGGGAAGAAGGCGGGGGCTATCGCTAAAGAATTCAACAGATCCAGATCTCATGACTCGTCTGATTCAGAAGATGTGAACTGAGAGGGAAGCTATTCAGTCGGGACTGTCAGCCTGCTAGTGACGTTTACCAATACACCTTTAATTCCACAGTAACAGAATATTTGTTTATTGCTGAATACTCAGGAGCCGCTTGTTCAGATGTAATAGGATTTGCATACCTAATGTATTTTTTTCTAAATGGTTGTTTACTATTGGTAATAAAGTCTGTTAGAGGTTTAGTTAATATTGTTATACAACTGCTGCAGTAATAGTACGTCACCGTTTATGCCTTGACAATGGCAAACGCCACATGTAAGAAAGTTTGCAGCATAGCTGAACAGTTTTGAAGCATTACCTGTAACAGCTTTCTTTATCTAGCTGTAGTCTCTGTATGTGTAAGAGATCTTTTCCTTAGAACACTACCAATGCCAAGGAGCTACACCTTTGGAAAGGGAGTCATGTCAGCACTGGTTGTTGAGTAATATTCTCTGGAACTTAGTTTTATTTTTTTAATCGAGCTGACTGCCCAAAGTCTTGTAGGGTGCAGCATATCACAGTTTAATTATCGACTTGCTTAAAGTGGAATACCCCATATGCATAAACCAGATTGCATATACTTCTTATTTACTGCTACGTTGGATGTATTAACTTGCTCAGAATGTGATCTCTTGCATGAGATTGTTGTACATTGCTGTTTTTTCTGTAAAACAATAAAATATCATTGAAAGCTATGCCCTCTAGAAGGAGGACTCGAATAAATCTGTGGGATTTGCTATAGTAAACTACTTCTTGCAACTGTGTAACCCAATTTTGTGTCCAGTTCTGGCTGCAAAGGTAGATTTTGTGCCTGGAGTTGGTCACAAAACATTTTGTTCCGTCTAATTTGGGCAAGAAAATAATATGTTAAATGTTACTAAAATTGACAAGGAAGGCAGGGAGTCAACTCATGTGAGATCAACTTATAGGCAAGTATATACTGGTAGCTTTTGTTGATTGGGAAAGGAGGGCTACACAGTACTGCCTATTTTCAGCCTCGTCTTGTAGTGGTGGTGGGGGTGGATGTAAACCAACCAAATTGAATCACATTAAGTTGTTGTTGGTATTTTGGTAAATGGGGGGAAATGTGGCCAAGAACCCTGGGAAAATCCCCAACATTTCTTAAGAAGTGCCATGGGATCAGCGTGGTTCAGTTGGTAGCATATTCGCCTCTGGACCGGAAGGTTATGGGTTCTAGTCCACAGCTCCTGGTCAGAGTCTCTTATACCATAAAAGACCCCCTTCAGAGGCCCTACGAATGTATACAAAAGGAGGTTTTTCTTTTCACAGAGGGTGGTTGGAGTATGGAATGGATTCTCAGAAAGTGGAATTGCTTCTGACTCCAAAACTAGCACTGAGGTCAGTCTGTAAAAGGTTTTTATTGGATGAACAAATAAAATACTGTAACTGTGGGCATCCCGATGGCCCAGTTAGTTGCACATTACGCTGCTGTGCCGACGACCCAGGTTCAGAAGCGAGTCTGGGATGTCGTGTTGGTGGCCGGGTCAGGGCTGAGACAGCAGCCACTTGGCAGTGCCTCTGTGCCAGGAGGGTTGACAGCAGGTTCCGCTGTTGCAGCAACCCCCGCTTCTGGGCCAGAGAACTTGCTTCTGCTCCCGGGATGAGTTTGTCAGAGGCACTGCCCCTAGCAGGGGAGGAGGAAGGAAGAAATAATGTGGAAATAATACCCCCTACCGTCCGAATGGTGGTGTACATCGCCTGAACAGGGTTTATCCCTGATTACAGGGTATATCTCAGAAGCGGATGGCAGGGCAAGGGCATAAAAACCTTATATATATAAACAAACATGAATTATAACCACTGAGACGTGAAGAACAGTCAACACAGACCGTCATAGGCGGTGGCGCCAGGGGGATCAGGCGACCCCCTCACTTTTGTAGCTGAAGGGTCAGACATTGATTTGAACAGTACCTTGGACTGAGATGTTCTACACCAGTGGTTCTCAAATGGTGAGTTCTTACAAAACAAATGAGGGGCTCCACTCGCTCTCGGTGAGTACTTCAAATCTGGTGCATAGCAGAGTCAGAGTACCGACTTAACGACACTACTGCTTTAGGAAATTCCAAAAGCCATATCTGCTGCACTTAACCCAACAGTTTACACATTCAACATATCAAGACGCACAGCTTACCGTATCATGACGTTTCTATTAAAGTGCATAAAACTTTCATCCCACAGCAAAATAGAGTGCAAAGGCGACAACTTTTTAAACGGTTAAAACAAGAAAACCGAAGACACCATCATGGTGTTTCTACCATAGCAGGACATTGACCAGGCCGGCCAAGCAGACAGCCCACATGCGTGGTGATGCACAGGAATCAGCTGACGTTTCGGCTTACGCCTTCCTCAGAGCTGTTTAAAAGTTATGGCGGCCGCTTGGCTGGCCAGTGGGATTTCCCTGCGATGCGGCGACCGGTTCGAAACGGACCGGATTGTCGGAGGGAGCGGCGGGGAGAAGGATTGAGCGTCCGATGGGCAGCTCTCCTTCTCCGGGGAGGATGCGGGCAACATTCGGAGCACGGAGGACTTCTGGCGGAGGCAGAGAACTCGCGCTGCTGATGTTTAAACGGGGAGGGAGGGGCGGACGCTGGCGTCATTGCATCGCCCTCGCCTCCCTCGGGAGGGAACAAAATCCCACGCCTTATGTCTCGGTGGCGCTCTGCCCCAGGATAGCCCTGATTGGCCACGGGCCATTCCCCAGCCAGTCACAGTTCATGACCCGATGTAGAGTCGGAACCGCAGCCCATTCTCTCGGGGTAAGCCAGGGATGACCGGGGAGACGGCAATATCCGTGGCCGGGCTCCAGGGGTCCGTGACCAGAGTTGATGGTCGACGAGAGGCGTGGAAAAAATAGGAAAAATTTAAATAAATAAATAAAAAGTTGTCGCCTTTGCACTCTGTTTTGCTGCGGGATGAAAGTTTTATGCACGTTAATAAAAACGTCATGATACGGTAAGCAGTGCGTCTTGATATATTGAATGTGTAAACTGTTGGGTTAAGTGTCTTAAATGGTGAGGCCAGCCTCTCAAGAGAGGCCCCATACTGTTCCAGGGGAGGCCCAGTCAAGTCTGAGAATGTACAGTATTTAAATTGTAAGTTTTAGGTGTTCTGTGTGAAGGGATGAAGCAAACTAAACATGGATGATGGCAGGTGACTTGCTTTACTTATGCACAAATTGGTTTCCAGGAAAGGCCCTGAGCCAATGCTTGTTTATACTGCAGATGTGTATTTACATGTAAACTGGTGACTAAGAAGGCACACTGAGTCCAGACTTGTTTCTACAGTAGCTGTTTATATGCAAATTAATGACTAGGAAACGCACTCAGAATCAAGGCTTGTTTCTACAGTAGGTGTTGTTTATATGCAAATTAGTGACTGGGAAAGGCACACGGGCCCAGATATTCAAAAGGGTTGCTCCATACGCAACAGGGTTGCGCATGCGCAAGTCCTACATTGCGCCATTCTGCGATATTCAGCAGGAGGCAGTTGCTCCACTGGCAACAGGTTGCTAAAAGAGCAATGCAAATGAATGCATGCTCAACAGGAGGGGAGGAACCATGCATAACCCAAGTAGCCCGATATTCAGTCGGGTTGTGCAGAGTTGTGCATGCGCAACCCCAACCTGCGCCTGCACAACCTTGAGCCAAAAAAAGGATCCGCTGAGGGCCACCCACAGGTGAGCTGCTGTATTGCAGGGCGCAACACAGCGGCTGCCACCCCTGGCTAGCACCGATCCCTGTGCCCCCCCACCAGCCGATCAGCGGGCATCACGGATACATGAACCCCCACATATCCCCTGGCCGATCGCGGGCAGTACAGTTACATGAAACCCCAGCCACACATCTCCCCACCAGCCCGATCGCGGGCAGGCGATGATGAACCCCCAGTGCCCGTGACGGGCAGAATGTAACCCTCCCCAACCGAATATCTCCTGGTGGTCAGTGGACCGTAAAGCCCGATCGCGGGCAGAATGTCACATCACAACCCCAAACATCTCCCTGGTGTCTCAGTGTTCCCCACCCACGAAGCCTCCTCCACCCTCGCCCCGCAGCCGGCGTGGCGGCAACATCCACCGCCTGCCGCCCGCCGCCCGCCGACTGACTGTCCGGTAGGGCTGCCGCCCATTGGTGCAGAGCTACAGCCAATGGGCGTGCAGCCCATACCGCATATGACAGTCCAGATTTGTGAATGGGTGGTTGTCGCTCACCGCTGCGGGGAGCGGTGAGGCTTCGCGGGTGGTGGATCAAGACCTACATGTACGAGACAGCAAATGGGGCTACAACAGATGCAAATGGCCCCCCGCGCCTTGTATAAATTATGGCCCCATTTGCATGTCACCTTTTGAATATCGGAGAATTTGAGGCATGGCGCAATGGTACTTGCGCCACCGCAAGTTAATGCTCACCTTTGGCAACTTGCGGTGGCGCAAGTTCCCCTCGCCATCGTGAAATGTTGTAGTGAGTTGGATATTCAAGGAGTTGCTCAATAGCGCAACTCCTTTGAATATCACTCCCGCCACACCCCGCGCAACTATTTTGAGCAGCGATGGGGCTTGCGCCTCAGAATGGCGCAGTTTGAAAATCTGGGCCACTGAGTCGAGGCTCATTTCTACAGTAGGTATTTATTTATATGTAAATTGGTGTCTGAGAAAGGCACACTGAGCCAATGCATGTTTCAGGTGTGACCTCGGTAAGGGCACAAGAAGTTGCTTAACAGGGTCAGCGGGGGAGAGGTGACGTGCCTAGGTTAGTTGTTCCAGACAGAGAGGAAGTAGAGTAACAAGGGTCCAAAACTTAGAATAGTGAGTGGTGAGGATAACCTGGGGTGTGGGGTTGGGGGTGGAGAAAAATAAGTCGTAAAAAATAGACTATACTCCGTCAACATTATTTGTCCCGCTTGATTCCTGGTGTACTGTGCAAAAGTATGATTTTTTATTTCTATGGGGAGGCTCGAAATCTGTTCCATGGCTTGTGGGAGGCTCACTATCACAAAGTGTGAGAACTAATGTTCTATACAATTCTGCCCCCCCCCCCAAGTTTTTTGTACAACCCTCCGCCACTGCAGACTATAGCTTTCTTCTGCTCTGATCTGCTTAGTGTGATCCTTAGTATGATATGACTTCAGGTGCAGAAAAGCTGCAGGAACAGAAAGACCCTGTTTTTATGCAGATATCCCCAGTAATAAACCTAGATAAAACCAGATGATGCGTGTGCTAAATTGTGTCTAAATATTATGTTTTCCGGTGTTGTCCCTGAGGCATATGTTGCTCTGTCAACACCGTGAAAAAAACAAAACTAATCAAAGTTGTGTAGACCCTGAACCCACAATTGGGAAGGTGTCACCTTTAGTAAAACATATCTGTTGTGGAACCCAGGTCCATCTGAGCTCATGATTTATGTCCAGATGACAGATCTAACCTCTCTAACCCGGGGTCTTGCTCAGATTTAACTGAAAGTGGTGAGTGTGTGGAGAGAGAGGGGAGACATGTTAGTGATGTACAGGTTCCTAAGGGCAATTAACTGAGATGACAGTGAGGTCCTGTTCAAACAGAACATTAATGCAGTAACCAGGAAGGCACAAATTAAAGCTCTGTAATCTCTCAGCTAGGGGGAAGTTTCTATTAGCTAAGAGGTTTGAGTTGCTGACTTCAGGACTTGGGGTCTCTGGTTTGATTCCCAGCAGGATACTGGATACTCTGGATAGGTGGTCCTGCACCTGAAAATTGAAATGTAACTCCTCCAAGTGCAAGGTGCTACACCTAGGGCGGGAAAACCCCAACTATGTGTACACCCTGGGGGGGGGATGAGTTGCAGGCCATAGCAGAGGAAAGAGACCTAGGAGTCTTGGTGGATGTTAACATGAATAACTCAGAGCAGTGCAGGGGGGCTACAGTCAGGGCAAATAGGATGCTGGGATGCATGGCTAGGGGGATTACCTCACGGAACAGGGAGGTGATTTTGCCACTGTACAACAGCCTGATTAAACTACATCTTAAGTACAGTGTGCAGTCCTGAGGTCGCACCTAAGGTGGGACATCCAACTCCTGGAGAGGGTTCAGAGGAGAGGAACCAGAATGATCCGAGGCCTGGGGTATATGACATATGAGGAATGACTAGGGGAGCTCGACCTGTTCTCGCTGGAGGAGAGGCGGGACCAGGGTGGACAATGAGTGAGGTCTTCAAGTACCTCAGGGGAGTAAATAAGGTAAGCTGAGATAGGGTCTTTTGGCTCAAGGAGGGTGGAATCACTAGAGGACACAGTTGGAAGATTGTGGGTGGTAGGATTAGGGGAGAAAGGAGGAGGAGGAGGTACTTCACCAAGACAGTGGTGGAACCATGGAATGCGCTGCCCAGGGAGCTGGTACAGGCAGCTACGGTGGAGGGATTCAGGACAGGGTGGGACAGGTATAGGCAAGAGGTGAAGCAGAGGCTGGTTTGCCGGGGGGGGGGCAGGACTGGGGGATGGAGTAACAGTGGAAGGAGACAGATAGAGGGCTACGGTACCCAATCAGGGTGCTGAAGCACAAGCAGACTTGATAGACCAACAGACCTACTCTGCTGGCATCTAGTATGTTAGTATGTTAGGAGCTGGACATGCGTACTCACAAGTAGAGGGGACAGACATTACTGCTGAGTGTCAGTTTCTGCAGTCCAGCCTACCTCCTGATGCAGAGATGTGAGTTTGCTCCTGCAGCCCGGTCCCCTGCATGGCATCATGATGCACTGGAGTCAGTAAGAGCATTTTCTATGATGCCTTTAATATCTACATGCCAAAATGGGTACCATGAACTCAGAAACATCATGCCAAGAAAAGTTTTTTGGGGGGGGGGCACACAATTGAAATTGAACCAAGATAGGGCATTTTGTTATACTTCTTCAGCCCTTCCTCCACCAAAACTGCAGTACTTGGATGTGAATTGGGGGGGGTACGTGCCCCCCTGACTCTGGGCATGACCTCGATGAACTGCTTCATGGACAAATATCAGCAGTGCCACCTCTCTAACATGTATTCCAAATACTCACTGCACACATTTCTTTTGGGTATCATTATAGCCCATAAAATACTACTCAGTAGCCGGCCTGGTGGTGCTGAGGGTTGAGGCGCTGGATACCACACCTTGCTCCATGCCGGGACAACCCGTGTTTGGGAATGAGCCCTGGCTGTCGGGGTCAGCGGGGGGGGAGGACGAGGAGTGGGACTGAGCTGCCGTGAAGCGACTCCCCCGTGAGATACACTCCCATCAGGTGAAGGTCCAATGGGAAGCGTAGGCAGAGGCAGCAGCAGGCAATAGCTAAGGGTGGAGCAGAAGGGGCTGAGCTGGTACCTGTCATGTGTACATGTGCGCGCCTCCATGCACATACATACGCGTGTCTGCCGACGTCTCTGGTGGGGAGAAAAATGCAAAGACTGTAAATAAAAAAATAAAAATAAAACAATAATATAAATCCTTGATATGATAGTGATGACAGAGGTAAAGAAGTGATAGATAGACAGGCAAACAGATAGATAGACAGACAGACAGACAGACAGACAGATAGATAGATAGATAGATACTGTCTATTGAGAGATATGGATCTATGACAGTTGGTCGACAATTTCGTTGTTGACTGACGTTACAGTGACTCCTTTATGTCAACCATATTTGCAGTCGGCATAAAGGAGTAACTTCAGTCTGTGTTTCCTTCAGAGGGTTTGCCTCGAACACCCTGCTGCACACCCCGATATTAAATTAATCAACTCTGAGTTGGAGTTTCTTCTGGGAGGGGGTGCACACCCTAGAGGGCAGTGCTAGGTACTTAGAAATGACACTGTGCCGATCGGGCTGCTTTGTCGCTGTAATGTCGTTGTGGTTCAGTTGTCACCATAGCGACATCATATAGAGAGATACTATCTATTCAGAGATTGATAGATACTGTTTATCAAGAGATAGATTGATATTGTCTATTGATAGATAGACAGACAGAGTGATTCATATTTGAAAACTGGTGACGGAAGAGGCACACTGAGCCAAGGCTTGTTTCCAGGTGCGACCCATGGGAAGGGGGGAGGGGAGTATAACAGTACAGCGCACACAACATCAGTGTAATAGTACAGGTAAGTGCACAATGTATACAAGTTAACATGAGTAACAGTACAGTAACAATGAGAGGAGCCAAACCACGGTACAATGACCAACATTAATATGCAAATGAAGTGCCGGTGCTGGCAGAAAAAGAGCAGTGCCGTAGCTGTTGGGAGGAGATTAAGTCAAGCAGAGACAGGAGCCTGGAGCCTTCTACAGCCGATGCTGCAGGGCTGGAGATGTAAATAACTGTGTCTTCTGCGTACATATGGATATGCGAATTGGCACAAGCAGAGGGCAGGTTATTCAGGAAGATGGAGAAAAGGATGGGACCCAGGATGGAGCCCTGTGGATCTCCAACCTAAATAGGAAGGTGAGGTGCCAGGGCACCTTCTACATAAACTGACTGTTGAAGGTCCATCAGGTAGGAACAGAACCAGTCAACAGCGGGAGCTGACAGGTCTGCAGAGCTCAACTTGTCAAGGAGGAGAGTGGGCCACTAAGTCAAAGGCTTTGGCCAGATCGATGAAAATATCCACCTTGATGTGCCACTGATCCATCCCAGTGAGCATGGAGTCAACAACTCACAGCAGAGAAGAGACATTGGAGCGGTGCTTTCAGTTATCTGCTGACGATTTCTGTGTTTCTATGTAAGGGGGAGAGGAAGCTGGAAGAGTGGAGGAAGTCGGCAAACCTAGAATAAGCTATTTTTTCCTGCAGCTTTGCAAAAGCAAGGAGGGGGAAGATAGGATGTAAGTTGCAAGGGGAGGAGGGGTCACCTCCTTTATGAGGAGGGAGAAATGTGGCAATCTTCCTTGACTGGGTGACCTAGCAGAGGGAGAAGGAGAGGTTGAGAAGGTAAGTGGGGGGGGGGAGATGATGGCAAGAGCTGAAAGATAGGTTTAGGATGCAGCCCATCAGGACTAGATTTAACCAGGTTGGGAAAGCAAAGGGCCGGCAAGGTTTCCTGAGGAGTAACGGGGATGTGAAACCCTATGGAAGTGTGGGGCAGAGAAGTGGAAGGAAGGAAGGAAGAGGGAGGAATAGTAGAGGTACCAGGAGAGGGGGAAAGGGAATGCACATATGGTGAAAAATTCATTAACGTGAGCATTAACAGAAGGAGGGTTGGAGACAGGTGAACCATTAACCATGATGACTGGGGAAGTGGACTGGGCAGAAGGGGTCAAAAAGAGAGTGAATTACCTTCCAGAATTTGGTTGGGAGTTATGGTTATTCTGACAGTTGTCTTTAAAATAGTGGGATTTAGCAGCACGGACAGCCTTCATGTAAGAATCTCTAAGCTCCCTGCAGGCAAGCAGGATGATTTGACACAAGACCGTGCTTGATCATAGGAATGATCAATGAGGTCAGGTGTAATCTAGGGGTGGTGGGAAGATTTAACCCTGGATTTTCTGAGGGGGGGCATGCTTGTCCCAATCATAAGTAAATTTGAAATGGAACAAGGCGAGGGCCACATCAATATGGGGCAAAGAAGATGGGGGCCAGTCAGTTGCAGCAAGATCATCTAGCAGGGCATTGATGTTAAACAGCTGGAGGGACCTAGACCAGATGTACCTGGAGGGACCTAGACCAGATGTACCTGGAGGGAACTAGACCAGATGTACCTGGAGCGACCTAGACCAGGTGTACCTGGAGGGACCTAGACCAGGTGTACCTGGAGGGACCTAGACCAGATGTACCTGGAGGGACCTAGACCAGATGTACCTGGAGGAGGAGAAGGAGGAGAAGGAGAGAGGAGCCAGACTTTCCTGACACAGAAAGTTATGCAGTGGTCACTGAATGCATCCAGCAGAATACCTGCTGCAATGACACGGTGGGGGTTAGAGGAAAGAACCCAGTCCAGGAGGCAGTTATAGCATAGTGGTTAAGGGCACTGAGCTGCAATTCTGGAGACCTGGGTTTGAATCCCATATGCCCCCACTTGCATATCAGAGCACTGATGAGCAAGTCACTTAACTCTCTTGTGCTCCCAGGTCACACCTGGAAACAAACTCTGGCTCAGTGTGCCTTTCCTGGTTAAACAGTTTTTCCTTTCCTTTCCTTTCCTTTCCTTTCTTTTCCTTTCTTTTCCTTTCCTTTCCAGAAGGGAGTGTTTAGGAGAGTGAGGACTGAGTCAGGTGGATTCAGTAATGAGCTGGGTAAGATTGAGGGACTTAATCCTGTGGGAAGTCAGCCTGGAGACCGAGGAGAGCCAATTGATATTGAGGTCCCCAAGGAGGATGAGTTCACCTGCAAAGGAGTGGGAGGTACGAGCAGACAGAGAGTCAACCAGTGAGGAATGGGAGAGTTTAAGGGTGATGTAGAAAACCCAGATGAAGATGGGTAAGGTTGAGGGAAAGGAGAGCTCATGAAGGAGAAACTCATGGGAGGAGGATACTGACTCCCTGAGAGCAGTGTTGCAGGTGAGGCTGTGGCAGACATAGAAGGCAATGCCACTGCCCCATTTGTCCAAGTCCTGTCTGACTAAATAGTAGCCAGGGAGAACCAGGCTAGAGTCAGGTATTCTGGAGCAGAGCCAACATTCAGAGTTTGGGAGAATGCTGGGAGACCCAGATGTTAAGTAGATCAAGTTTGTGAAGGTGAAAAATGCCAAGGCCTTTAGGAGTTGAGGAAGGGGAGAGAGGAGATGGGGAAGGACCAGGGTTTGTTTCAACATCACCAGCTAGGAGGAGGAGGAGGAGGAGGATGAGGTGCAGGAGGATTGAGTGGGGCTTACACCCCCTAGGATGTGGAGGAGAAAGAGGGGGGTACAGGGAAAGGAAAGGGTGGCTCAGTGGAGGAACACCAGATTGGGGGGGAGGGTGAATAGGGAAAGAAGCGGGGTTGTTTAACCAGGAAGGGCACACTAAGCTGAAACTTGTTTCCAGGTGCAACCTGGGAGCTTGAGAAAGTTAAGTGACTTGCTTAGGGTCACACGGTATGCAAGTGAGGGCTGTGGGATTCAAACCCAGGTCTCCAGGTTTGCAGCTCAGTGCCTTAAACCATAGCACTATACTGCCTCCTGAATAGGGAGGAAGGGTGAGACACACGTGCAGAGTTGGAGCAAAAGAGTGGCAACAAGAGTAGGAGGGGGAGGGAGGGAGCGCGAGAGAGGTGATGAGGTAGAAGAGGGAGAAGAAAAAAGCAGAGGAAGGGAGTGAAGGAGCGAGACTCTTAGTTGTCTGGTGGGTGAAGTGAAAAATTCCCAACAAAGCTAGTAACAAAAACTAACCAGTACAGCAGCAATGGCAGTGACCTGGCTAGGGAAAAAGTCAGGTTAACTGGGCAGTGTAACACAGCACATTCAGGATTAGGGCTGGCTAAAAGAATTGTAAAACAAACTCTATAATAGGGTAAGCCCAAGCTGGGAGTGACAAATCTATGAATGGCACTGAACTGAGAATGTAATGATAAAAATAGGGTTTACCCAGATGAGATATCACTAGCATTCCATCACTTTAGGCATGTTGACTGTTGGCTAGGAGACTAGCCAGGCAAGCAAATGAATGTGGTAGCAGTTCAGCAGTCAGAGAAGCAAGTCTAGGTCACCCAGAGTTCAGTACAGCATATGCAGGAAGAGGAGGACACAATTTACAGTTGCAGAGGCAGCCTGGAGGGAATTTTGTGGATGGGAAACTGGGAGGACAGAGTAACCAGCCAACGATTGACTAGTGGTTGACTCCAGGTAGACCCCTTTATGTAGATGCCCTTTCCACTGTGGCTCTTCGCACGTAGGACTGCTTGGGAGGATTGGCCTTTAGAGAGAGAGAGAGAGAGAGATCCCCGGTCAAGGGATGGGGACAGTTCAGGCATGGATTGGCTGTCGCTGGATCCTGGAAGCGTGGCTTCAGTTGGAGGAGAGCCTTGATTGGTTGGTTTGCGATGTTGGAGGAGTAACTGATGAGAACAGAGCAGGGCTCAGGACAGCATCTTCAATCAATCAATCAATCAAAATCTTTATTTATTCAGGCGAACATCATTGAGCAAAGCTCATTTACAAGATGGACCTGAGTGGTCATACAAATGAGGATACAAGTATTATTACATAGACAAGAATAGAATAAATAGCAATACAATGGCATGAAATGAATATATACAACAATTTACATATATACAAGTAACAATAGAACCATTTAGCCTGTAGGAAAAAAAGAGGACAAAGGGTATAGCAGTCCTAAAATATAAGTTATATGGTCTAAACTAGTTTTTAAGTGAATATAATAGGTGATTCGGAAGAAAGAAATTGAGTTAATATAATGGATAGAAAAAGGGAGGTTTAGTTGGGTCAGATAGGTGGGGGATTATGCTTTATAAAAGCAATTGCAGAGCTCTGGAAAAAGGGCGGAGAACAATCTTTTGAAGGATGCCAGAGGTAGTAGGCTATCTAGCTTCATGGATTTTTGGAGAGAGTTCCATGCAGCTGCTAAGGAATAGCTGAAAGCAGCCCTCCCATACCGGGTGCAGGCATTGGGGACCTTTAATGTGATGAGTTTACTGATCCTTAAGGTGTATGGCCTGGTTGTAATTTGGGTAAAGCAATCAGTGATATAGGTCGGTAGTTGCCTGTTAACGCTTTGAGTATCCAGATAACAGCATTCCTATTTCTTCTGTGTTGCAATGATGTCCAGTTGACTGCCATATAAAGGGAGCAATGATGGGTGTTGGAGGAAGGTCAGTAATAAATCTTATGGACCTGTGATACAGGTGTCCAGCTTATGTAAGAGATGACTTGAACAATGGCAGTAGAGAAAATCAGCATAATCAATGAGGGATAGGAATGAGGCCTGAATTAACCTTTTTGGAATCACTGTTTAGGTAATGTTTTATTCTAAAAATAGTCCGAGCCTCTGTCTTAGCTTTTAAGTAACTCTTCAATATGGACAGAATAGTCAAGCCTGTTATCTATCCAGACCCAAGGTATTTGAAGTTATCAACAAATTCAAGTTTCTCCAAGTAAGGTGGATATATGTAGGTGTTGGATGCTGGGGTAGTGGTAGTACAACTCTTTGTGGTAAAGAACATAGCTTTTGTTTTTTTTGCATTTAGAAGTAGTTTTTTGTCAAGTAGATTGTGCTGCAGAATGGAGAATTCGGATTGTAGAAGTTCACAGGCTTTGAAGGTGAGGATTGCTGACATACAATACAGTATCATCAGCAAACAGATGAATGTTAGATTGAGTGAGGTTGGCATCAATATTGTTTATATAAATAGCAAAGAGGATAGGGCCAAGAATAGAGCCTTGTGGTACACCCCTTAGCAGAGGTTTTGAGGTGGATAGGTAATTTCCATTTCTAACCAGTTGCGACCTATCTGAAAGGTAATCCTTAAACCAGTTGAGTGATAGGGAATCCAGGCCTAATGAGTTAAGGGAGGTGAGTAATAAGTCATGATCCACTGTGTCAAAGGCTTTACTCAAATCCAGAAACACAGTAAAATTTTTTGTCCAAATTAGTCTGCCAATCGTTGGTTACCTTGGCTAAGGCAGTAATGGTGCTTATGCTTTGATCTAAATCCAGATTGTGCAGAATTTAGAAGGTTATTGTTATCCAGATAGTCCCTTAACTGAGAGTTTACTAGTTTTTCGAGCATCTTAGATAGTACTGGTAGGATGGAGATAGGTCTGTAATTGTTGAGATCCCTAGTATCACCAGATTTGAGTAATGGAACTACTTGAGCTGTTTTCCAAGTGGATGGAATGGATCCAGTAGTTAGGAAAGATTGAAGAGATGAGTAAGGGGCAGATAAGACATGTGAAGCAATTTTCAGGAAATAGGGATCCAGGGAGTCTGCACCTGCACTTTTAGTTGTGTCTAAATTAGAGAGGAGATCTTCCACTTCTTTCACGGATATTGGGATGAAGGAAAAAGTTGAAGTGGCCATATGTCCACAGTGAGTTTGCAGGTTCAAGGAAGATCTCAGGATATTTGGTAGGTGATGAGTCAAATGTAGGCCAGCAGTGGTGAAGTGAACATTGAAGGTATTTAAGATTTCTTGTTTACCTGTAATTTCTGTGTCATTTAGTAGCAATTTGGTGGTTAAGGCAGGAGTAGAATTCTGGCCCAGAAGTCCCTTTATTGTACCCTCAGAGTCTGGATGGTTATTGTAGGAGGCATCCAATTCAGCTGTATAGTAGGCAGTTTTGGCAGTTCTTATTTTTTTTGTACATGAATTCCTTGCTTTTCTGAAATTTAGCCAATCACTGGTGTCCTTTGTTTTTCTTGCCTTTTCCACAGCTTGTCTCTGGTTCTCAAGGCTGCTTTAAGCTCAGAGAGGTGAACCAAGGGCAGGATTTTACCTTAGTTCTGATACTGGTGATAGGTGCATGAATATTGAGAACATTGGTGATAATATCCTTTAAAGTCTGGAGTGTTGTTTCAACAGAGGTTGTAAGATAGAAATCTTGCTAATATATTGTAGTACTCAGGTCATGGAGGTAACCTGAGATATTGAAATTCTTTTTGACCTTTTGAGGATAAATTCTGCAGGATTTGGTGGTTTGAGTGGATCTTATGCCAGCTATAGGGTAATGGTCACTACATCACTTGGCAGTACTCCTGCATGTGAGTATAAGTGAGGCTTGTTTACCAACATAATATCCAGGAGTGAGCTGTTGCTGGAATTTCTTCAGTTAATCCTAGTTGGTCTTTAATCAGCTGTGTGAATCCATAGGTGTCACAAAAGGTTATCAAAGGTGCAGATACATTAGACAACCAGTTTAAATTCAAATCACCAAGGATCGGTATCTTCAGGGCCTTGGTTGAGAATTGACCCTAGGTGAGAAAGCAGTTTAAGGCCTGCAGAGGGGGCCTATAGCATCCAATCAGTTTAAATGGAGACGAATTAGGAAGGCAAATTTTGATTGATAAACATTCAAATTCATTTGGCTCAGATGTGTTGATGAGGCAGGTTGCAGAGATGGTGTCCTAATGTATATGGCCACCCCACCACCCCCTGGAAGGCGATCTGCTCTGAAGAGCTGGTAATTGGGAAGGTTTACAACACTGTCTTTGTTGTAGGCCTGAGCCAAGATTCAGAGATGACCAGGAAGTCTGGAAGAGTATGTGCCACCCAAGCCTGTATTAAGATGAACTTTTAGGAGGCTGCAAGCATTGAAGTGTATGAAGCTTAGTCCTTTTATGGTAGTCAGCTCAGAAGGGAAGATAAATTGACAATGGGGCCAGGATTAATCTCAATGGTGCCAATGCATAAAAGGAGGTAGAAGATTAATTTGACTAGGGCTCCAAGGGATAGGGATAGAGAGTGATCAGAGCATTTCCTCTTAATCCTAGATGCACACTGTGTAGTGGGAGATGGTGCTGTTATATAGGTGTGTCTTTTATCATAACATAGGAGTCTGATGGACAGGCATAGAGGGTTTTATAGATCCAGGATACATGTAAAGGGCTAGGGAGAGCTGGATTGTTAGAGAGGCTTATGTGGATACCCAGGGTTGCAGTGTAATAGTGGTTCAAAGTGAATAAGGAATAGATGGTTGTACATTGTGATGGCAGTGGAGAGCAGAACATACTCATTAACTTATTCGTCATGACAGGGGTATAATATGATTATCATAATGGAATGGGGAGATGAGAGGTTAAGCAAAGGAAACAAGTTAGCATTGTGCGGGTAGGTATGGTTACAGAGAAGGGAATTAGATGTGGGCGTGATGAGAGAATGGCGGAAAGAGTGTATAAATACAATTAACCAAGAGGGGGAGGGGGTGGGCAAAATTTTGGCTTTGCCCGTACCTTTCACACTGCCTCCCGGCCTCCTGGAACTCTTGGTCGGTTGGAGGTCACCGCCCTGCCGGCTGGCGCTCGGAGCCCTTCTGCGGCTGGAGCTGGAGGGCAATGCCGGCTGCAAGTCAGGGACAGAGGAGAAGGCAGTGAGAAGGCAATTTTATTGCAGGCAATCTGCAATTAGGTGCAAGAAACAAGAATCTGCACAACAAAAAGACTGGGAGGGTTTGGGGGTTAGGCGCCAAGCCGCCTAGCCCACACAGATCCCTAGAAAAGGCTGAATCACTAGCAAACATCACATCAAAACATGTTTAAATTACCCACAATTTAAGTAAAAACAGCTCTTTAGGAAATTAACAAGTTACAGCTAATCAGAAAATCCCATCCAGAAAAGTGTTGCAGAGTCCAGCTAAAGTCATCGGAAAGGCGCACTAATCGGAAGTAGCAGAGACAGCGGTCGCTCTCGATTGGTTGCGGTTTTGCCTTCAGACTTTCACACTGCTTCTCCCGCCTCCTGGAACTCTTGGTCGGCTGGAGGTCACCGCCGCCCGCGCATGCTCGGAGCCCCTCTGGCTGGAGCTGGAGGGCAATGCCGCTGCAAGTCAGGGGACAGAGGAGAAGGCAGTGAGAAGGCAATTTTATTGCAGGCAATCTGCAATTAGGTGCAAGAAACAAGAATCTGCACAACAAAAGACTGGGAGGGTTTGGGGGGTTAGGCGCCTAGCGCCTAGCCCACACAGATCCCCAGAAAGGCTGAATCACTAGCAAACATCACATCAAAACATGTTTAAATTACCCACAATTTTAAGTAAAACAGCTCTTTAAGGAAATTAACACAAGTTACAGCTAATCAGAAAATCCCATCCAGAAAAGTGTTGCAGAGTCCAGCTAAAGTCAATGGGAAAGGCGCACCAATCGGAAGCAAGGCAGAGACAGCGGTCGCCTCTCGATTGGTTGCGGCTTGCCCGTGCACTTTCACACTGCTTCTCCCGCCTCCTGGAACTCTTGGTCGGTTGGAGGTCACCGCCGCCCGCTGAGCCTCGCCGCGAGCCCTTCTGCGCTGGAGCTGGAGGGCAATGCCGCTGCAAGTCAGGGACAGAGGAGAAGGCAGTGAGAAGGCAATTTTATTGCAGGCAATCTGCAATTAGGTGCAAGAAACAAGAATCTGCACAACAAAAGACTGGGAGGGTTTGGGGGAAGAGCCCAAGCCGCCTAGCCCACACAGATCCCCAGAAAGGCTGAATCACTAGCAAACATCACATCAAAACATGTTTAAATTACCCACAATTTTAAGTAAAAACAGCTCTTTTAAGGAAATTAACACAAGTTACAGCTAATCAGAAAAATCCCATCCAGAAAAGTGTTGCAGAGTCCAGCTAAAGTCAATGGGAAAGGCGCACCAATCGGAAGCAAGGCAGAGACAGCGGTCGCTTCCCGATTGGTTGCGGCTTTGCCCGTACCTTTCACACTGCTTCTCCCGGCCTCCTGGAACTCTTGGTCGGCTGGAGGTCACCGCCGGCCCGCTGGCGGCTCGGGGCCCCTTCTGCGGCTGGAGCTGGAGGGCAATGCCGGCTTTCACACTGCTTCTCCCGCCTCCTGGAACTCTTGGTCGGCTGGAGGTCACCGCGCCCGCTGGCGTCGGAGCCCTTCTGGGCTGGAGCTGGAGGGCAATGCCGGCTTTCACACTGCTTCTCCCGGCCTCCTGGAACTCTTGGTCGGCTGGAGGTCACCGCCGGCCCGCTGGCGGCTCGGAGCCCCTTCTGCGGCTGGAGCTGGAGGGCAATGCCGGCTTTCACACTGCTTCTCCCGGCCTCCTGGAACTCTTGGTCGGCTGGAGGTCACCGCCGGCCCGCTGGCGGCTCGGAGCCCCTTCTGCGGCTGGAGCTGGAGGGCAATGCCGTCTTCAGCTGTGGCGATGTGGAGTAGGGGTTTAGCAGTAATAGGAACCCTCTCAAACCCTCTAGATAGATAGATAGATAGATAGCTAGCTAGACAGATACCATCTGTAGATAGATACTGTCTGTAGATATAGATGGATGGATGGATGCTGTCTAAATATAGAGATAGGTGCTATCTGTAAGAAAGACATGATTCTTTTCTTTCTTTCTTTCTTTCTTTCTTTCTTTCTTTCTTTCTTTCTTTCTTTCTTTCTTTCTTTCTTCTTCCTTCTTTCTCTCTTATTCCTTTCACACACCACTGTTAATATATTTATTTTTTTCTTCCTCTGGTTTCATTCTAAGAAGGAAAAAATGAAAATGATAGAAATATGGTAATTGAAGCATTGATCCATGATACAAATAGAAAATCACTGTTTCTTATGGACCTAAAGTTATAAACATGCCTTTTGGTCTAAATCTTCTTTTACGTCATTTGGTGTATGTCCTAAATTCCATAATCCATGTTGATTCCCTCTGTTTTGTTTTTTTTGCTTTCCCTGTCTTTCTAACACATAGAGGGTAAAGAAACTAAATCACAATGGACCCAAGATAGATTGCTGTGGGACAGCTGGGACTGCCTATATTAATAAAAGTCAGATATGAATTGTCAGATCAAGTCTTCCGTTCTCTGTTATGGTTACACCTGTTGGGCTTCTCCGTTTGCACTTGCAACTGAAGATACTTTTTTGATGGGATTATGGATTTGTGCACTTTGTTTGCCTTCCTGAGCACACCTGGTTAGGTTTGAACAGTCACCCATACCTCTCAAGTGTCCCTGATTTTGCCTCAAAATTTTACTCTATTCCTCCTAAAATGTGTGTTTTTGTGGCTAAACAGTGGGTACTGTAAGCACAAAACAATGTCAAGCATTAAAGTTACAGACTTTTTCTTCTTTAGAAAATGCATTTAGCACTAAGCCCCATATTCTACCAGCTTTCTGGGTGGATAGCTCTAATTTTGAAGATGTGTCCCTGATTTTTGTCCTTTGTCCCTAATTTTTTTAAGCCTTGTCCCTGATTTATGAGGTGGGAGGTTGAGAGGTATGCAGTCACCTATCGGTCTGGCTTTACACATTGTTTCCCAAGCTTGGATGACTGTATTTTGAATTGTTTTTGTAGTCTGTTCACCTGCTGATTTTTGGGTAGTATTTTTATTATCTGTATTGGTACTGTATTTTCATACTGGTTGCCTGGTTCGACAGTTGCCTAATGCACCCACCTGGAAGGCAAAACACAAATGAATAAAAGAAAAATACAGCCGCGTTCTAGTTCACTGCATTGTTCGACAATCCAAAGCCATGCACCTTGGCCAGCAGGCAGTCTTGTTTTATCTATAAACACGGCTGCAGCGGCAATAGTACCAGTCTCCAAAGCCTCATGTAAAAAATCTGTCAAACGTAATAGGGCTATTGTAGTTGGCTAGTACCGTGCTGGACCGGTACAAAAAGATTGTTCTTCACTAAAGTGAGTTGCTAGTTGATCCAGCACCGTTCCCGCCAATCATCTGAACAAAGACATGGGGTGGTAATTACCCACGGCTGTTTTTATAGACTGGCATCACGGCCACCCGCTTCCACAGCATAGGCATTGAAAAAATACAGTGACAGGTTAAATAATTTACAATTCGGAATTGCTACATCTTTAGCAAGTGTTATCAAGCAACTATCTATACCAGCTCTTACTTCCATGTTTTTTTATTTTCGTGTTAGTAAGATATTTTAACTCCTGCACTGTTCAAATCTTAAAATATTGATGCCGACGTGTTAGAACTCATTTGTTTCCATTTCAAAGGAACTGCATCGCTTATTTTCTTATTCGCTGAGATATGCTCTGTTAAATTGCTACAGAAGTTGTTAAAATAAGAGGTGATTTCTACATGATCTTGATCAAACCATCCAGAGTTTTCATCAAGTCAGTAGTCACTTACTTGTTTATTCAGCAGTTCATTTGTCTTCCAATAATTTTCTGAATTGACAAAATGAGCTTTACGCAATTCTACAAAATATTGGCCTTTTGCTTAATGCACGTGTTTCTAACATGTATTTAGGAGTTCCTTAAACTTCATCTGCAGGTCCTTATCCCCTAATTATTTCTATTGTTTCCAGGCCTTCTCCCATAACTGCATTCCCTTACAAACGGAGAAATGTGCTGACAGGAGGTGGCCATACAGTTTGCCTAGCCAGCCTGTGTGGAGTTACCCACCCTCTAGAGGGCCTTCAACAATGCTGGTTATTGCCACATATGCTACTGATCATACTTATAACATACTTTCCCAAATCCCATAGCAAAGTAACAAAATGTGGATTCTACATCCAGAATACTTAAGGCAAAAAGGAGACCAGCGTTATGTTAAGGGAAAACATTCTTTAATGAAATAACCCCACCGCCTGACGGACAAACACCCAATTAGGGGTTTCAGTTGAAAAAAAAAATATATATATATTTTATCAATAACATTTTATTAACATTTTTTATGCAAAATCCAAACACAATTACATAACCTGTTTTCTATTTTCCTAAAAGGATAACAACACAGGGTCACAGGGAGGACTCAGCTAGGACACGTACATTGGCAACACATGAGCAGTATGCCCTGAAGGAGGATTTGAAGGTTCTATGATTGATGCAAGCCTGGACATCAGCCGGTGGGGGGTCGGGGGGGTGTCCTGTATCCTGCTTGGTCAGTTATGGTCTTTCCATGACTGAGGAAGACCATTTATAAACAACAACACATAAACACATTTTAACATTTTTGTTTTTTTTTACACATGGGTCCACTGTATAATCTCAATTAGAATTCTAGGATGTGGGTAATTAGGGGATTACCCACTTCTCATGTGGTTTATGTCACTGATGCACCTCGTGACACACTACACTACATGCAAGTACATCCCCAATAACCCAGTTTATGGCGTGCCTCATTGCGTAAATATACAACAGTACTCATCTGTTCTCAGCATCAGAATCTGATGGACCATGTTACATCATCAGTAGTTTATTGCTGAATTACTGTTGCCCTTTTCCCCGGTCTTTTGGAGAGAGGGGACGCAAATAACCACAACTGTACGTTCATATCTGTGACAAGTGAATAACCACAACTGTACGCTCATATCTGTGACAAGCGAATAACCACAACTGTACATTTGTATCTGTGATGCACTAACTGTGAAAGTGCTGTGCCATTCAGTTGTACAGCAACAAGGTGTCTGCTATCAGGAGGGACTCAGAGGTGATTAACGGATCCAGCTGTGTACCGAAGAAGCACTTGCTGCTGCCCTAGGCCAGCAAACAGCAGCTGTTTTAAGTCTACTCAGAGTTTTAAATGGAAGGATTTTACGTCATTCTGGGAAAAGCGTTACTGCTCCCTTCACAAAATTGCTACCCTCTGGATTCGCCCCTGTTGGGAGAAGACCTAAGCCATCTATAAGAAAGAGCCAACACAGGCCCATCTGATACTGCTGACCTGAGAATCAGTGTTGGAATTACAGTTTAGGAGCCTGTAGAGGAATTTGGGACTGATAGTAAAAACATTTACATGAGTTATTTGGTTACAAATGCAAACTGTAAAACTTTCTTGGGGGGCACCTGTCCTAAGCCACAAGGGATATCACCCTAATTATATCTATTCTGGAGTCTAAATGGCTCTTATCTAGTAAAATTAATGTGTTAAATTCTGGATGAGCTTCTTAAAGTCCCATGTAAATGGTTTCACTAGCTGACCCTGTGCCTTTAAACTGAGACCCTCCTTCCCAATTATTAGTAGTACTGCACAAACCATAGGGGCCCACTCAGGAATATGGGGGCCGATCCACTCCCAACAGTTGTTAGTAGAGCACATCACAGAGACCCCCCCAGCTTCCCTTTAATCAGAAGACCACTCAAAATTTCTAAGTTACCCCTACCAGCCCATCCTCTGTCACCTTTCATTCCTGCATTTGCAAGTAAAGATTGCAAATAAAATGCAATAAGGGTTGACCATCAGGGAGGTGGGTTTTCAGCAGAGAAGCAGACTGATTCCACTGGCCTTCTGTGTGGTAGGTTCAACTGGTGTGCTTGCTTGATCCCATTCTCTCTTTTGTAGACATGTGATGTTTGCATTCTGTCTGAGGGCATTCACCTTGTTGGCCTCTCTCTTAGTGGAGGGGGAGCATTTTATTCCTAATTCCTACTCCTCCTTTATGTTCTTCCCAGAGAAGAAGCTCAGGAATGGAATCCTACAGACTGCTCTGGGATTAGATGAACACTCAGTTGGTCCCCGCTCTAGTCTCTGGGGCTCATGTCCCATACTTCTTGTTATGTCCATACCCTGTCTGTGTTGGATGGGGTCATACCACTTCTCTATATTTAATGTGCTTCTACACTGTTTTGTCTACCTTAGAGATAAAAGCTCTGTGTACAGACATGCACACACATGTACACAGATATATGCATACACACACAGACACGCACACATGTGTAGGAACACACACACACATACAGACTCACATATAGAAACATACACACATGTAAACAGATATATGCATGCACACACAGACATGCGTACATGTGTAGGCACACACACACACTGACTCACATATACAAACATACACACATGTACACAGATATATGCATGCACACACAGACATGTGTATATGTGTAGGCACACACACACACACTGACTCACATATACAAACGTACACACATGTAAACAGATATATGTATGCACACACAGACATGCGTACATGTGTAGGCACACACACCTACTCACATATACAAACATGCATACACACACAGACGCACATACATGTGTAGGCATACACACACACACACACACACACACACTGACCCACATGTACACAGATATATGCATGCACACACAGACATGTGTACATGTGTAGGGACACACACATGCACACACTGACACATATACATACACACATGTACACAGATATATGCATGCACATAGACATGTGTACATGTGTAGGCACACAGACACTGACACATATGCAAACATATACACATGTACATAGATATATGCATACAGACACATGTACATGTGTAGACACATTCACACACACACACACTGACTCACATGTACAAACATACACACGTACACAGATATATGCATGCACACACAGACACATGTGTAGGTGCACACACATACACACTGACTCACATGTACAAACATACAAACGTACACAAATATATGCATGCACATACAGACACGTGTACACGTGTAGGCACACACACACTGACTCATGTATACAAACACACACACACTGACTCATGTATACAAACACACACACTGACTCACGTATACAAACAAATACACACACACACTGACTCACATATACAAACATACACACGTACACAAATATATGCATACACACACAGACACGCTTACATATGTAGGCACACACACACACTGACTCACGTATACAAACACACACACACACACTGACTCACATATACAAACATGCATACACACTCATGCTCAGATTCTGACAAATGTATCTGAAATAGTCCAGGAGACATCAGTAGTTCTGTCAGCACCCCTAGAAAACAAACTAGAGCTTCTTAGCAGATATGCATGCATAACACACACACACACACACACACACACACACACACGCATACCAGTATGTCCTTTTCCAGCTGAAATAAGGGAGTTACAGCTGTGTGTAATACAGAAACATCAGAACCCTTCCTGCAGTTTTGTATAGCCTGTAATTTGGTGACTATGTTACATACAATCATATGGTTCCACTAAAATGTCTTTAATCAGGAGACCAAAATATTTACTAAGATCCTGACTGGTAGGCTGAGGAAAGCTGTCCCCAAACTCCTCCAGCCCAACCAGGCAACTTTCATTCTGGGTGGACAGATATTCCACAGCATATGGAGGCTACTAAATATTATTACAGGCACCAAAAAATCTTTAACTTTTCACAGAAATCTGTTTTTGTTGTTAAATAGTTATCTATCTCTACTCTCAGAAGAGTTTATCCTGTGTTGTTCCCATGGCAGTTAACTTTTGTGAGTAAGGCCCTTAGAGCCAATCAGTTTCCATTTTCAAAAATGGGCAATTCCATTTGGCAAAATCTTAAAATCTATTTTTTTTTTTTTTTTGGTATTTTCGGTCATCGGCCCTACGTCCTACGCATTTCTGGCATGTGATCCTGAGGTATTCCTGTGACTGCATCCCTGGCACAAGATGGACCTGAAGCTCACAGTCTGTCTCAGGGTACCCCCATCTCACCTACTGAGAAGTGCTGTGCAGGGCCAGACTTTGAGTTTTGGGGGCCCCCAGTGGGATGAGTCCTGGGGGCCTCATCCAACCCAACCTGACCACACCTTTTACTCTGTTCAAAGTGCACAGCATTTTATTTTGATGCAACAAATTATATAGTTGTGTTTTTAAGTGTGAGGTAGTGATGTTAATCCTTGGGGCCCCACTGCCCATCCAATCTGTGTCTGTTCACTAGCCTCTGATTTGCTGAGCCGTACCTTGATGAGTAGTTTCATGATGTCATGACACCACACGAGAAGGTGCCGCAGAGCTCAGTGATGCTTCTCATTGCTGCATTACTGTAAACATGAATAATTATTAAAACAAAAATTAAAGTGGCAGTGTGGCTCTGGCTGGGTCACCCCCCAGTGAGCAGGGGGCCCCCAGTAACTACAGGGTTCACTGGTGCCTAAAAGCAGCTATGGTGCTGCGGTCCTAATGTGTGAGGGTCAGCAGTTTCCACAAATCACAAATGAGCTCTGCAGTACGGAACACATGTACCCATGCACGCCCGCAAGAGCACACGCGTGCACTCACACACGCATACATAGACTTTGAAACATAGACTTTGATGGCAGATAAGGACCACTCGGCCCATCTAGTCTGCTCATTTCCCTACCTACTGGATAAGCTGCAGGTCCTAATTAACCAACGTCCTAATACACAAACACATTAAGTTAAGGTTAACTTATTGTTTGATTTAAACTAGCTAACCTCTTGCTTCCAAAAGCAAATTTGGGCACAGTAACTTTCTAGTAGTGTTTGTATGTTATGTAGGCAAGCCTTGTGGATGTGTTTCTGTGAGTGCACACGCACGTGTGTGTGTGTGTGTGTATATGTATGTGTGTATATATACTGTATATATATGTATGCATGTATATATGTGTGTGTGTGTTTGTGTATGTATGCGTGTATATATATGTGTGTGTGTTTGTGTGTGTATGTATGTATATATATGTGTGTGTATGTATGTATGTACTGTATATATATTTATATGTGTGTGTGCAGTAATGCATCTTGTTTCTCTGTCAGCATGCCTTTGCACAGTATATATGTCTTTGTAAGACATGTGTCTGCGAGTGACGGTGTGTTTATGTGTGTGCTTGCATGCACGTGTGTGTGTGTGTGTGTGTGGGGGGGGGTTATAAATAGCTGTGCCTCTGCAGGAAATTGCTGCAACTAATTCAATTTTCCAATTGTTCTGGTCTCACATGTTGCATGTTTAACGTTAGGATCCAGTTGAAAACAGGGCTTCTGTTCCAGATTCAGGGAAATGCCTCACATCTCCCCAGCTCTGAGCTGCACTCCCCCAACCCCCAGGCCCAAACAAGGCAGGGAAGTGCTGACTGTGATGCTTTGAACGTTTTTATTTTGAAATGTTAACCTGATGACTCAGAGCAGGACAGGCAGGCCGGCACACCCAGGAACTTTTGAGCTTGACTTCCAATTCCATGGCTTGCACTAAGACTGCAGACTGGAGCCCTCAACCCTGCCATCCCCCAAGTCTGCCTTCACATATTTCGTTTGGGAAGTGAGGTCATTTCTGTCAGTGAGACGTTTTCTCAAGGGTAGGAGAGCAAGGCCAGAATGAATGAGAACTTGTCCAGCAGTCTGGAAAGCTATCTGCCCCTCAAGATTTGCATATTTATTTATTTATAGAAATAATTGCAGGAATCATGTGGGTTGTGGGTATTTAATATTTGGCCTAATGTTTATCAGATCTCCTCCTTTCCCTCTGCTCCTCCCCCTCTTCCTTTCTTTTTCAAATGTCCTTTTCCTGACCTCTGTGTATGCTCCTCTTCTGCTTCTTTTTCTCCCGAATATATTTTATTGCGTTTTCAAATACACAAACTACACTTGAGTCTGAGTCTAGGAAGTCTTTTTAAGTAATCAGGATATCAGCATACAGATTACACTTCTTCCACACTACTATTGGAGGACTCACAGCTGTTAGCAAAGTTAATGCACTCAATCAATCGAAAATGTGACCAAGGAGACTGATGCAGCAAGAGTGACAATGGCCCTACCAGTTTCACAAGTGCTGGGGCCCAGCCCTGTCAGGTTTTGCAGTCACGTTAACTTATTACTAGGGTGGACTGTGCCTTTAAAATGCAGCATGTGCTAACCAGTGTTACTTGCTAATCCCCGTCTTTGGGGCTCGCAGAATGTCAGCGCGATTTTGGAAAGCGAAGGCCTGAGTAGTGTTGATGGGGGTGGGATGGGATCATGGCCTACTGTGGTCAAACTAAAAATGAAAAGGGGGGGGGGAATAAAGGCACCCAGAGATTCTGTCAGTCTGTGAGGAGGAGTTATTCCACAAATTATAAATCTGATTGAGAAAAAAATAAGGGTCTCTGTGTGTGTGTGAACTCACTCAGCAGGGGAGGGAATTTATCCCGTACATCCGGGTCCCCAGCACTTTTTAGACTCCTCCTCCACCACCTATGCCAATAGGTCAGTATTGTGAATTGTCCTGAAGAGTTCATAACTGTGCTTCCAGCACATTGAAGTGTCGCTCATGGTGCCGATGAAAGTCCATGTAGGCACAGCAAAATGTTATTTCTTTTAAACAGTCACAGATATACAGAAGGGATTTCCTATAGCCAGCTATTTAAACTGTCATTACTTTTGCCATTGAAGACGTATGATGGTTGTCAGATTGTAACAGTAAAACGATCAGATCAAAATCAGCACTTACAGTCTGCCAACAATAACAGATGCCTAACACTTTAATAAGCTTTAAATTTTTGCATGTATGTCATTTTAGGTAGAAATTAGAGGGTAAAATTGAGAGCAATTCATAAGTGTGGCATTTTCAACGTTTAATCTTGACTTTGTGCCATGGGACTGGGTGAATAACACATTTAGCACATTCAGTGAGAACACAAGGTGTCGGCCATCTTACTGCCTTCAGCGACCCTCGGGCAGCAAGAGCCCACCAAAACAACGTCCTGTACCGAAAAATGTAATTCCCAGCAATAACTCCTCACAACATCCAGCAAACCCTATCAGGTCCCATCATTACACAGAGTGATAAGTCTGTGTTATTACCGCCATGCCTTCCTTTCTAGCAGTAGTGTAGGGTAATATTTTAAAGTGGTTCAGAGAACTTGCCAGTACATTTAACAGTGACCAAGACTGTTCAGTCATCCCCCTTTGGGAGCATGTTCCCTTTCACAGCTTACAAAGCCCATTAATTCCAATCTTCCAGGAACACCTGCTCAGATTCTTCCCATCAGACTTCTATTAGGTGCCCACAATAAGGCCCTCACAGTTGTCACTGTTTACATACCTCCTAAAGAACAGGGACCTGGTCTAACCTCTGTCCTTGACTTTGTCAAATCCCACCCATCGGACTCCGAAATCATCCTTCTTGGTGACTTTAACATTAATTGGCTCTCAGCTGAATGTGGGTCATTTAAGGACTCCGTTATATCAGCTAACCTGACTCAAATGGTTGACTATGCAACCAGAAAGAACTACAGAACTGGACCTGCACCCTACTCGACTGGATCCTAACCAACCACCCCTCCTGGATCACGAAAACCTCAGTCCTCCCCGACTCACTCAGTGACCACTCTTCCATCAGCTGTACCTGGTCAAACAAATTCTATAAGCCCCCTCCAAAAATCATCACCAGCAGAGTCCTACCCCGTGGTCAGCTACCCCACCTCAAATCACACCTCAGTCTGCAGGACTGGTCCCCATCTTCAAGGCAACAGATACTAATACTGCACTGGAGCAATTTATTCACATTTTCAATGAAGTCTGTAATAAATTTGCCCTCTCAAAAAGCGTAGAGTTAAATCACCAGTAACCCTTGGCTGTCAGGAGACCTCCTAAAAAAACTTAAATCCAGGGACCACCTCTGGGAACTGGCTAGAAACTCTGGTAAGCAACTCGACATCCAGAATTATAAACGGGCACGGAACGACTGCACCAAATCCATTCGGCAACAGAAATCTGACTACTATAAAAATGCCCTCACTAACTCCTGGGGAAATGGGAGGGATTTCTGGAAAAACATTAAAGAGGTCACTGGGAAGCAGTCAAAATCCTCGCCGAACATTCTCAACATAAATGGGCACACTACACTCGACTCTAAAACTATTGTGAACACTTTTAACATCGCTTTCACTGACCTTAGCAGTGTTCTCCCCTCCAACTTCTTCCAAGACGTGTCAACTCCCATCCCCCCCAACTCCTCCACCCACGCCTGTCACCCACCTTTCTACTTTAAAGCACTAAAGAAACATCAAGTCCGAAACTACATTGCCAAAGCCATCAGCAAATCTAGAACAAGCAATGACACACTTGACCTCAAGCTACTGGCCCTAACGCTTGACGAGGCACTTGGGCCCCTCACCAAAATCTTTAATCTCTCTCTTTCCTCTAGCCAATTCCCAGACAAATGGAAAATGGCCACTGTTACCCCAATTCACAAAAGTGGTGATAAGGCTGACCATGTGAACTTCTGCCCTATCTCCATTCTGCCTCCCCTATCAAAGGCACTGGAACGTATAGTAGCGGACCAACTTACCGAGCATCTGGACAATTATAATATTCTCTGTAAACAGCAACATGGCTTTAGAAAAGGTCATAGTACATCCTCTGCCTTACTCGAATTCACCAGCTCCATTCACAGCTCCTTGACAATGGACAACTAACTGGTGCTATTTTCATCGACCTGACCAAAGCCTTCGATACTGTTCACCACTCCCTCCTGCTGAGCCAACTAAAAAATGCTGGTCTCTCCAATGATTCAATCTCTTGGTTCAAAAGCTATCTTGAAAACCGCACCCAGCGTGTAAAAATTGGAGATGTGCACTCTGATTCAAGACCTGTCCTCTCTGGAGTCCCCCAGGGTTCAATACTGGGCCCCCTACTCTTCAGCCTGTTCCTTAACACCCTACCGGACTCCTGCACTGAACATATCACCCTGTATGCCGATGATGCAGTAATTCTTGCCACACACCAGGACCCAAAGAAATTGCAAGAAAATCTCCAACTCGGCTTCTCCTCGGTTGAGAATTGGCTCACAAAGCACAAACTGATCCTTAATCAAAAAAAAACAAAGGCCATGATCTTCAGCAGCTCCCATAATAAACATAAGCACTTCCAACTCTCTGTTATCACCAGACAAGGTGCCGCACTAGAACAGGTCAAAAACTTTAAATACCTCGGGATCACCCTTGACCCTCACCTCTCCTACACTGCCCACATCGACCATGTCGCCAAAGCCGCTAACTCCCAGCTAGGCCTGCTATTCCGTCATAGGAAACACCTGACACCGGAAGCCCTCACTGTCGCTGTCCAGAGCTCCATCATATCCATCACTGATTATGGCATTATCATTTACTGCGCTGCTACAACCACTGCACTCAAACGTGTATCCACCGTCCTCAACAAGGCCTGTCGACTTGTCACTGGCTCCCAATGCCTAACTCACACCTGTGACCTCTATTCTCAAACTGGATGGTTGAATCTTGCCAATCGAATAAAACACCAAACTTGTATTACTACTAAGAAAATTGTGCTGGGCCTTGCCCCCCCTGGAGTCTGTGCCCTCATACAACCAAGAATCCACACCCGACATACCAGGGGATCGAAACCTCAGCTTCTGCAAGTCCCGCATTGCCGCACAACACAGGGCCAAAGATCCTTTGCTTACTGGGCCACTAGTTGGTACAACAGTCTTCCCAGCAACATCTCATCTTCTCTATCGCTCAGCACTTTTAAGACTCATCTCCGCCTAACACTGACTGCCTCCAACCTCTGTGACTGTTGTGGCTAAGCATATCTTTTGGTTCCATAGCTGAAGATGCCCTTTTGGACCCACATCTACTCCTGCACTTTGCCAGCACCCCCCTTCCTATCTTTACCTCCCCTGCTGGCCCATGACAAATGCCACCCGGCTGCACTACCTCTATTCTTATCCGCCTTCCACCTCCTCTCTCTGTCCCCCCAACCTACCTCCCCTTCTCTCCCATCCACTTAGTCTCCCTGATTTCACCTTCCTTCTTTCCCTTTCCCTTCCCCAAAGTTTCACCTTATTGTTCTTTTTTCATCTACAAGACTGTGTTGTTCTTTTTTTTTAATTTTATAAACTGTTATCTTTGCTTATGATTGTCTCAATTGTACCAATGACGTGGAACCTTTGTAAAAGAGCCTCGGCTCAAAGGTATTTGTAATCCTAGAACAAATAAATAAATAAATACATAAAGTTCGCCTTTATCAGGTCAAGCATTTTTCCAGCTTACGAGAGGTTTGTGTATAGGAAATTTTCCCTGCATATGAAATGCACCATCTTACTGGGAACTGTATTGCATGTGCTACTCCGAGGTCCTGAGTCCTGATCTGAGTGAGTCAAACACTTTTCTGCTTTACCATATTGCAAAGCTAAAGTCCAGGAAGAAATATATAGGAGTCCATCTTCCAGATGGAAAGCGCTCTTGCCTTTTGCAGCACTCAGGATCAAATCATTTTTTTTCAACTTTGTGATGGTACATGAGAATACAAGTTCTCAAGGCATAGTAATTCATATACAGAAATTCTTTATTTTTTGTCATACATATATAGCTCTAGATTAAATTCCTCACCCACTATACATTAAGGTACCTGGAGGAGTTCGGGCCCCATCTAACAACGAATTAAACAAAGGAGCAGAATGAAGTCAGGTCACATAGTAACTTACAACGTAAGGGGGCTGAACGGTTCTATCAAGGGCTCAAGTGTTAAACTTGAAAAGCTTTAAGCAGAAATCGCATTTCTGCAAGAGACCTTACTCTGGCAGAGCATGCAAAGCTAGAGGGCATGTGTGGGAGCGACAGATTATGTCACTTGCCTGACAGACCCTAATATGAGAGGTGTGGTGATTCTGCTTCACAAAAAACTGCATCATAGAGGTGGAAGTAGTTAGACAGGACCCCGAAGGCAGGTACATCTGCATAAAAGGAATATACAAAATGACAGCTTGCACTCTTTTAAACATTTATGCCCCTACGAATGACAAAGAAAATGCAGAATTCTTCAAAAAGACCAATTTGGACATGATGCCCAATCCAGGAGAACGTTTCATCACAGGCAGAGGCTTTAATACAGTCCTGGATCTCAAAGCTGACAAATCAGGAAACACAGCTGAACCATGCAGTAAGGCCTCCACATACCTAAGAGATTATCTAAATGATAACATCTTTAACATGTTCCCCTGCTGTGAGTGTAAGGGTTGTACGAGGTTGGTCTGCATTCTGTGATCTAATCTCCATCAAGGAGTCACTCGGTAGGCTTTCAGTATTAAACAATTTAGTTGCCTTCCCAGAGTTTTATTTGTTTAAGAACTTTAGAAGGTCCATGTCTTCTACTGTAAGTATGTAGAATATGCTATGTTATTAACTGAATGTTTATATACTTCTACTTTAATTCAAGTTTATTGTGAGTGTTTATTTATCAGATGTTAATTAACAATATTTAGCATTAGGGTCTTTTGTTTGATTTTAGTTTAAATAATATGTTATTTAAGATACACTGTTATTTAGAGAAACTTTTCCATGCTTATATTATTGTATTTGTTATATTGCTTTGTAAAATTGAAAATGTTTTGATTGTTTATGATGATTTTTTTGTGTTTATTTATTTTGTCAAGACAATGCAAATTTTATTATGAACTAAAAACAAAACAAAAAGAAGGTCCATGTCTTCTGTGCCTTCAGGAGTTCCAAGAATTCTATTACTGAACATCTTTGCATCATTTCTAGGTGCTCCCAGGCGTAGCCTCAACAAATGTGTTTGCTCCCATGATGCCTGTTACCACTGTAGGCGTCGGTTTTGCTGATTCTGCTGTACCCGTTGCTTCCTCCAGAATGAGTTAATTTTTAGTTCCATGGCTGTAGAGCCCATCCACCTCTTTGTCCAATTCTCTAATGGCTTTTAGAAGGGCTGTGTTGGTGGGCTTACCAGCGCCCTGTTCCTCATGGCCACCCCTCTTGGCTGTTTCCTGCTGCTTGCTTTCATTTTCCTGCTGTCCAGTGGGATGGCATAGCAAGGTTTCACCATTTTCCTTTCCTAGAAAAATTAGTTTTTCCGATGTAGGGAGTCTCCAGGAATCTAGTGCTGTGGACGAAATCATGCAGGGAGTTTCCAGGAACCTAGTGCTGTAGCCAAAATTCGGCATGCAGTTTTTTAAAGATGAAAGGCTACAAGGACACAGCTCCTCTGTAGTGTGACTCATTCGATCAGCTGCTGGCCATGCACCTGTCCTATTACACTTCTAGCCCTTTCTTTCCGACCTTGCTATCCTGGGTCCCTATTGAAGCATCTGCGTGGTGCCTTGGGGCCCTCTTTCTTCTCTTCGGGGGGGTGGGTGGCCTGGAATACTGAGGTTCTGCTACACTGGGTACTGAAATCTAATGTTGACACAGTGCCCCCGCCACCAGGGTGGTAATAAAGGGTAAACAAAAAAGCAGAAAAAGTCACTCTGGACCAGGAATGAAAATTACTGCACAGTAAATATCATTGTGAAAAAGTATTTATTAAGTGGGCTGTTGGCGGAATACCCATGTTTTGTGCTGTACATGCTAGCAGTCCACTTAATCAAGCACTTTTCTCAGTGATATTTACTGTAGTAATTTTCATTCTACCATGGCTTTGTTTCTGCTTTTTCATGTTGGTTTCTGGAGCCGCGGCTCAAGTCGAATGGTGCCCGGAGTTTGGTTTGTTGTAGCAATAAAGGGTACCGGGCTGCTAACACTAAGAGCTATCACCCTCCAGGAACTACTGCTGGAGTTTTAGCCCGGCCCATACAGCCCCTCCCCATAACCAGTGACACTGTAACACAGTAATACCCCCAACAAAGAAATAAAATGCAAACCTGGTTACCAGGGAAGGGAAAAACAGGATAACAAAAGGAAAATGTGGGGAACACTTCACAGCATATGCTGCAAAATAACTAACACTCTTGTCTCCTTCTCTCCCGTTCTGTTTGTTTTAGATAGTATTCCATCTCAATCAAGTCTCGACAGATACAAGCGAATCCGGATCTGCCAGGTAGCGAGCGCTTAGTTTTAAGCACATTCTCTTGAAGCAGCAGTGAATGACAGTCTGCTTTACCACTTTATTTTAAAGTTCAAATAATAAATGGCATGTACCTTTTAATATGGTTCAAACCAGGGTTTGAGTACCTAGAGGCCAGTGGGGCACAGGACACAAGGCAGCATGGGTTCTCAGCGGGAAGGTCTTGTCAGACGAATCTAATTGATTTCTTTGACTGGGTGACCAAAGTAGTAGACCTGGGAGGGGCTGTAGACTTGGCCTACCTAGACTTTAGCAAGGCATTTGACACAGTCCCACACAAAAGATTAGTAGTCAAATTAACCAGCCTGGGAGCGGGTCCAAAGGTGGTAGCCTGGGTAAAACATTGGCTGCACAACAGGACACAGAAGGTACTTGTAAATGGAGTCCACTCTGAAGAAAGAGGGGTTACTAATGGGGTATCGCAGGGTTCAGTACTGGGTCCAGTCCTTTTTAATGTCTTTATAAGTGACATTGCAGAGAGACTAGAAGGAAAAGTATGCCTCTTTGCAGATGACACAAAGATCTGCAACAGGGTTGATACACAAGGAGACGTGGAAAGGATGAGAAGGGACTTGGCAAGGTTGGAGGAACGGTCAGAAGTATGGCAGCTTGGATTCAATGCAAAGAAGTGCAAAGTAATGCACCTGGGAAACAAAAACTCAGGGGAAGATTACACAATGGGGGGGAGGTAGTAACAACAACAAAAATGGAAAGAGACCTAGGGGTGATCATATCAGATGACCTTAAGGTTGGCAAAAAATGCGAGAAGGTGGTAGGGAGGGCTGGGGGGTACTGGGATGTGTAAGTGAGAGGTATCACCATCAGAAAACAGAAATTGTTATTCCCCATACAGACAGTTGGTGAGACCCCATCTAGAGTACTCGTCCCATCCTGGAGACCCCATCTCCACAAGGACATAGACAGGATGGAGGCAGTTCAGAGGAGGGCAACTAAATGGTGCAGGGTCTGCAAGAGAAGCCATATGAGGAGAGACTAAAGGAGCTAATATGTATACCCTTGAGGAAAGAAGGAGAGGGGGACATGATAGAAACGTTCAAGTACCCCAGTGGAATCAACAAAGTCTAAGAGGTAGCATCTTTCAGAAAAGAGATGTGCAAGAACAAGGGACACAATTTGAAGATAGAGGGGGACGGCTCAGGGGCAATGTGAGGAAGCATTTTTCACAAGAGGGTAGTGGATGCATGGAACAGCCTTCCTGATGAGGTTGTGGGGTCTAAACTGTGGGAGAATTCAAGAATTCATGGGACAGACATAAGGCAATTTGTGTGGGGGTTAGGAAGAAATAGGCTGTTGGTTAACTAGGATCTGCAGCTTATCCTCTAGGTAGGGAAATGGGCAGACTAGGTGAGCCAAGTGGTCCTTATCTGCCGTCAAAGTCTATGTTTCTATGTTTCATCACCATTCCCTATTGTTTTTGAACACCTATTGTTTAAAGTCATTTTCCTGTGACTATAATGAACTGTAGCATGCAGCAGACACTGCTCCCTCACCTTGTGGGGCAGCAGCTGTACAAAAACAGCTGCAAATACTAATGAAAGCTAGGTCCGAGCCATATTAAAAGGAGTGCTCAGTTTATTATTTCAAAAGTGAAAAGAAGTACAAAAGGCAGAATTAAAATGGGTAAAGAAGGGTATCATACCAGTCAAGAGGCAACCTAAAATAGAACAAAAATGTATAGGTCAAATGCCCCTTCACTAAGAGAGTGGTGTGGCCAAATGACCTATCTTGCTAACAATGAGAGAATAAGCTACTCGATCAATGACAGACTAGATATTTTTCAGAAGATATGGGTGCCTTTTCTTGAATTTGAATAATTCATGTGCCTTTTACTGGTTTAGAATATCTTCTCCATATTAATTTATGCCAGGGATTGTACTTGATCTTAAGTGTGTACGTTATGTAATGCTTTGTATAGTTAACTTTGTAATGCTGTCCTTTTGTGAGTGTCGCACAGATTCTGTACTGTCTCCTTTCTTATATGTTTGCTTTATTGTTTGTTTCTTTTCTTTAAAAAACCAATACAAATTTATTATAGGGAAAAACAAATAGGAAAGATGGGGGACATAGGGTAGCCCTCAAACATAATCTCTGTGTATCCCAAACTGCACCCATCCCCAGCAGTCCCTCAATCCCCAATGCAGATGATCTGGTTTTATACCCCCCCAAAGGGCCTTGGCGAGTGTTCTCTAGCAGCTGAAGTCAGTACCTCTGGCAAAATTCATATGTTCGTAATCCTGCCTGAAAACCAGGGTCAGTTTCTGCATCTGAAGCAGTGTCTCGGCAGCGCGCTGTGCTTGTGGCTTCGCTGCAGTGTGGTAGCCAACCAGTGGAACCAGTCTGTAGGTATGCAGACCTCACTGTTGGGTCACCATGCAAGGGGAGGTGTTAGCTGCTTTAGGTTGTTTGTTTTGTCAACTGCTTTAGAACTTTCACTCACTGGGTTGTTTTTGGTAGAGGGTATCTCTTCTGCCAAAGAGTGTCGAGTACATCTGGGTGGCAGTTTCTGCTAGCATGCTGGGTATGCCATGCAGAGTCTGCGGAGTGTGAGACCCATGACTAGGAAATATAAACTTATCTTTAAATGGTAAATCCTTAGAAAATGAGCTTCCAGCATGCACCAGATCTCCTAGGTAAGCACTGGGGCATAGTTTTGCTACTCCTTTCTCTCAGTATGCTCTAAATACACAGAAGATGAATACTTTTGATAGCACTTAAAGCTGCAGTACATGTTACAGTGAAAATAATTGACAATACTTATTACATTTTTGATTGCCCCTACTTCCTGTCTTGCAAGATACCCTTCTACCCCCATTTTGAGTCTGCGTTAGTGCTGTTTTCCTTTCTTTTCTTTTTTTCTGCCTCAGCAGAGCAGACCCCCACGATCTCTGTCTGCCATCACCTGCACCTCCGGTCCCGGTCATGTGTACGGGCCACACAAACCCACACACACTGGGCCTGGCCACCATCACGCCATACCCTGGTTAGGTACTTCTCTCAAGTCCGGGGGCACAGGGCATGGACATAAGCCACAGAGAGCGCCCCCCCACTAGTTTTTCCTCCGGTTTTTCGCCCTCTGAGTGCGGGCATTCAGTGACATCAGGCAGAGCGTGCGATGTCTGCTGCACTTCGCCTTGCTGGCACCTCTGGTAGTGCCCCCAGTCATCACCAGGGGCTGCTACAGAGCGGTGGCTCCCTGGATCCATCCCTGGGATAGGAGAGCAGTCCTCTGGATGCTCAATCCTATCCCTCCCCTGCCGACCCCTGATGGTCCAGGCTTACGTCCGAACCCAGGTCACCAGCATGGTGCGAGGTGTGGCATCCAGCACTTCAACCCTCAGCGTCACCGGTCCGGCCAGCACTGTTTTCTACATTTGAAATAATAAACCGAGTGCTCCTTTTAATATGGCCTGGACCAGGTTTTCATCAATATTCTCTGGTGTTTTTTTAAATCCTGTGTTTATTCTCCTTTTCACCATGGCGGCCCCCTCTGGCTGTTACTCCAAGCCCCATCATCTGCCACCTGAGGCTTACCTCACCACTTAAGCCACCATGGGTGGGTGGTCCCTCTGGAGATGGTGCGGAGCCTGCAGGGCGTCCCCATCATCTGCAAACAGAGTGCTGTTCCTGCTGTTTTCTCCCCTTTTACCTGGACCATGGTTGAAGACATAGTAACGCTGTTTCAACCACTTCTGGCAGACTAGGTAGGCGGCTGCTGCTTTGCCACCCAGCCTCCACTAAGTAGTGACCAAGCAGTGACATGTGCTTGTCCCCATTCCTGGAAGGAGGAGAGCCATCCTTGGACACTCCGTTCTCTTTCCCCAGCTGGCCCCCAAGCAATTTGGGTCACTGGTATGGTCGCAGGTGAGACGACAGCATCTCAGCCCTCTGCGCCACTGGGCCAGCCTTCCCTGCTGTTTTTATGCACCTGTTGTTCCACATGTTCAGGGAGCAGTGTCTGCTGCACGCTTGTTCAGTTTAGTCATAAGAAAAGTGATGTTAAACAATGTTTTTTTATAAACATCAGAGACTGCTGAGAAAAGCTGGAGCAAGCCATATTAAATTGTTTTTTGGGGAAGGGGCAGCCCGAGGCACAGCGATGCTGTTACCACCTGCCAAACCAGTGACCTGGGTTCAGGAACAGACTCGGGCCACTCAGGGGGCTGACTGAAGGAAGGAGGACCAAGCATCAGTGTTTCCTCCGATGGGGAGGGGGAATAGCATGTCTTGCTGTATCAGTACCAGTTAACAGAGGCTAGGTGGTATGACAAGTGAGTGCCCAATGGGGGGGCACTGACTCATATGCCTGCAATATGCGTGTGCATCATCATATGCAGGAGCATCATTGCATGCGACTCAGCACGTGGGGGGAACACAGGGGATGGAAAACTGGTGGACACTCACCTCGACTGGCAGGACAATGGTGTGACCTCCCAGGCCCCACACTATTAACTGAAGCATCCAGTCACCACATAATGGTTCTGGGCAAGTGTTAGGTAGGTGTCAGAGCAGGGGTTGGGATCCCAATGAGGACCAGTGGGGTATGTATCAGAGAAGGTGGGTGTTTTGGGGGGGCGGTTCTTGATGGGGGCTGGTGGGGTAACACCTGGAGAAGGTAGGTGTCAGGGATGGGTCAGATCCCAATGAGGTCCAATGGGATAAGTCCTGGAGAGGTTAGGTGTTGATGCACAGGGTTCAGGTTCCAAGTCCCAGAGAAGGTAGGTGTGAGGGTAGGGGTCAGATGCCAATGGGGGCCAGTAGGATAAGTTTTGGAGAAGATAGGTGTCAGGCGGGGGGGGTCAGATCCCATTGTGGGTTGGTGGGGGTAGGTCCCAGAAAAGGTAGGTGTTGGGGTGGGGTTCAGATCCTGATGGGGGCTAGTGTGGTAATTCCCAGAGAAGGTAAGTATCTTGGCAAGGGTCAGATCCCAATGAGGGCTGGTGGGGTATGTCCCAGAGAAGGGAGGTGTTGGGGCGGGTGTTTGATCCCAATGGGGGCAGGTGGGGTAAGTTCCAGAGAAGGTAGGTGTTGAGGTGGGGTTCAATCCCGATGGGGGTCGGTGGGGTAAGTGCTGGAGAGGGTAGGTGTCAGGGTGGGGGAGTCAGATCCAGATGGAAGCTGGTGGGTTAAGTCCCGGAGAAGGTAGATTATGGGGTTTGTTTCAAATAGGGGTCAGTGGAGTAAGTCCTGGAGAAGGTAGGTGTCAGGGTGGGGTCAGATCTTGATGGGGGTTGGGGGTGTGAGCCCTGAAGAAGATATGTGTTAGGGTGGGGGGTTGATCCCAATGGGGGCTGGTGGGGTAAGTCCTGGAGAAGGTAGGTGTTGGGGTGGGGGTCAGATCTTGATTGAGGCTGGTGGATGTGAGTCCTGGAGAAGATATGTGTTAGGGTGGGGGTTTGATCCCAATGGGTCTGGTGGGGTAAGTCTTGGAGAAGGTGGGTGTCAGGGCAGGGTTTGGATCTTGATGAGGTCTTGTTGGGTGTCATGGTAAAGGTAGGTGTCATTGTGGGGGGTCAGATCCTGATGGGGGTCTGTGGGGTAATCCTGGAGAAGGTAGGTGTCGGAGCAAGGGTCGCGTCCTGATGGAGGCCACTGGTTAAGTCTTGGAGAAGGTAGACATCGTGGCGGGGGGTTGATCTGGATGGGGACCAGCGGGGTAAGTCTCAGAGAAGGTAGATGTTGGGGCTGGTGATTTGATCCCACTGGGGGCTGGTGGGGTAAGCCCCAGAGCAGGTAGGTGCCAGAGCCGGGGGTTTGATCTCAATGGCGGCTGGTGGGATAAGTCCTGAAGAAGGTCGGTGTTAGGGCTGGGGGTTTGATCCTGATGGGGGCCAGTGGAGTAAGTTCCAGAGAACGTAGGTGCAAGGGCAGACTTCAGATCTTGATGGGGTCTGGTTAGGAGTCCCGGGAATGGTATGTGTCATGGCAGGGGTCAGATCCCAATGGGGGCCTGTGGGGTAAGTTTCGGAGAAGGTATGTGTCCGGGGGGAGACGCCGGTGTGGGCTGATGGGGTCCTGAAGAGGATAGGTGATTAGCCTGGGGGTTGATCCTGATGGGGGCTAGTGGGAGTGTAAGACATAAATAAATGATAAAAAAATAAATTATTTTTAAAAACTCTTTACTATTTAAAAAAAAAATTATGTACAGAAATTCAAGAGACGCAACTCATTTTAAGGGACACTGTCAACCTCCACAGGCCAAGGTGTTTAAATAAAAGCACTTCTCCCCATTAGTCAAATGTTCTTACCCCTAAAAGACCTAGAAACGTTGTACCATATACCCAGTGTCCACTTCAGGAGAAATATCAAATGGAAGCAATAACAAATACCCGAGACCTAATAACAGTATGGTGAGGCAGTATAGTGCAGCGGTTTAAGGCACTGAGCTGCAAATCTAGAGACTTGGGTTTGAATCCCACAGCCCCCGCTTGCATACTGTGTGACCCTGAGCAAGTCACTTAACTTCCCTGTGCTCCCAAGTTGCACCTGTAAACAAGCTTTCAGCTTAGTGTGCCCCTCCTGGTTAAACAATTGGGAAAAGCTGCCATTATCCTAGGTTGTCAAGTGTTAAACCACAGGTATTAGTTGTCTGGAATATTAAAGGAAAACATTAGCTATTTGGAAATGTTAACAAATTAATTGTTATATAATGTTAGTTTTATATATGTTTCTCTATTTAAAAATAGTTACGTGTTACAGCCAGATTGATACAGGAACAAAGTCTAATCAACGCAGTGTCTGGATGCTATACCAGAATGAAATTCATGATGCTGTAGTAACAGTAACAAAAAGCTTTTTCTATGTGAAGAAGACTGATGCAAATGTACTCCGAGACCAAGGATTGCCATGAAAGACTTTGCCATAATGTTATGTATGTGTATTTGCTGTCTTATGACATATTTGTAGTGCCTTTCCTGATCTAAAAGATAATAAAATATGTACAAAAGCCTATAGGTGGTTTCAGGGTTTCTCTTCCCTATGTGCATGATCTTGCACTTCTTTGCGTTAAACCTCAGTTGCCACTCTTCCAACCATTTTGCTAGTTTATCCAGATCTCTTCTCATTCTGTCCACCCCATCTGGATCATCTACTCTATTGCAGGTCTTGGTGTCATCTGCAAACAGACAAACCTTACCCTCCAGTCCATCTGCAATGTCACTGATGAAGATATTGAAGAGGACTGGCCCCAGGACTCATCCCTGAGGTACCCCACTTGTGACCTGCATCTCTTCTGACTGTATACCGTTTACCACCACTCTGTTTTCTGCCCATCAACCAGTTTGCCACCCAGTTGACCAACGCCTGACCCACCTCTAGCCTACCCAGCGACACTAATCTTCTGTGTGGAACAGTATTGAAAGCTTTGCTGAAGTCAAGGTAGACAACATCAACTGCTCCCCTTGGTCCACCACTCTGGTTACCCAGTCAAAGAAATCTATGAGATTAGTTTGACAGGACCTTCCTTTGTAAACCCATGCTGTCTTGGATCCTGTGCTCCTATGGATTCCAGGTGTTGCACTATCCTTTCCTTAAGGAGTGTCTCCATAATCTTGCCCACTACTGAGGTAAGACTGACTGGTCTGTAGTTCCCTGCCTCCTCCAGCTACAACTCTTGTGGAGCAGGATCACATGAGCCCTTCTTCAGTCTTCTGGCACCTCTCCTGTGCTCAGAGACTCACTAAACAGTTCTGATCATGGCTCTGCTAATTCCACCCTTAGCTCCTTTAGTACCCTGGGATGTATGCCGTCAGATCCCATTGCCATCAGATCCCATTGCCTTGTCCACCCTGAGCTTATTGAGCTCTTGTAGGGCCCTTTCTTTTGTGAAGGGACTAGTGCACACCTCCCTCCTCCCTGTGTCCATGGTGCAGAGCTGTGGGCCCTGCCTTACCTTCTCTTCAGTAAATACTGAGCAGAAATCTATTTAGGATAGATGCTTTTACATGGTCCTCCTCCTCACATGCCCCCTTATCCCCTTTGATCTTAGCAATACTCCCTCTGGATTTTCTCCTTTCACTAATGTAGCTATAGAAAGTCTTGTCACCTTCTTTTACTGTTCGTGCTAGAGTTTCCTCAGTTTGGGCCTTTACCTGCCTTATTGCCTTCCCTGCTTCCCTTAGGGTAGTTTGGTATGCCTCCCTATCTTCATCCTGCTGTGTTCCCTTTTATTTCCTGAAGGCCAGCCTTTTGGCTCTGACCTTTTCTGCTACTGTGTTTGAGAACCAAAGTGTTTTCCTTATTCTTTTGCACTTTCTTTTCTCTCTAACACAATGGGATGTTGCTTCAAGTATTGCATCTTTAATGCTTGCCCACTTTGCCTGCACCCCCTCACCTGTATTTCTTTTTGCCAGGGCTAGCTTAACTCTGTTGGCCATCTTATCAAAGTCAGCTAAAAGTCACATATTTTTGCCTTGGAATGGGATGATTTTGTTCTAGTAGCCAAATTGAACCATACCATGTGATGGTCACTGGCCCCCAGGTGACCTTCTACCTGGAGATCTGTGATCCTTTCCCTGTAAGTCAGTACTAGATCTAGGATAGCCCTGTCTCTAGTGGGTTGTTGTCTAGTTCTGGCAGATGTTCCTACTGGTATTGACCAATCTGTATCTAGCATGTAGAAGTCTCCCATTATCAGAACCTCCCCTTTAGCTGTCATGTTTTGTATATCTTCTAACAGTAACATGTCTATGTCCTCCCCCTGGTCTGGAGGCCTGTACACAACCCCAGTTCGAATGGCTGTCCCATTTCTTGTTTCCAGGGTGACCCACAGTTCTTCTGGCTCCTTATTTGTATTCTGAATTTCTGTAGCTTTGATGTTTTCATTGACATAAAGGGCCACTCCACCCCCCCCCTTTTTGCACCTCGGTCTCTTCTGAACAGTACATAGCCAGGTACTGAAGTCTCCAAAGTGTGGTTACTGGTAAACCAGGTCTCCTAATGGCTACTATGTCCAGTTTAGCCTCTGTCATTATTGCCTTCAGGTCTGGGATCTTGTTTCCCAGACTGCGAGCATTTGTGTACATGATTTTCCATTGGTCAGATTTTGGTGTGTTAGTTGTTGGGCGAGATCCGATGTTTCCCCTGTGCATCATATGGGAAGCTGGACCTTTTTCTTTACCTGGTGATGCAAATGAACTACAAACATGCTGAACTCCTGTTTGACCACTAGCTGAAGGGGAAGGGGTGTTCTTCCCATTCTACCCATTTGATGTTTCGGGTGCTGCACTCCTCTCCCCATTTGCTAGTTTAAATATTCTACAAAGACATCAAACTTCTGCTCCAATGCACTGACTCCCTCCTTAGTCAGATGCAGTCCATCAGATTTAAAGAACTGTCACTCCCAAAACTGTTGCCAGTTCCCTACAAATTTGTGTCCTTTTTCCTGGCACCAGCCCTTGAGCCACATGTTTAGCTCCCCTATCTCCCCTTCTCTGACCTTCCGTCCATCTGTGTCCCTCTTCCAAACTGGCAAGATCTCAGAGAAGGAGAAGCCAGATGAAATGGATGATAGTTTGTCCCCCAGCATGGTTAGGTATTCCTTGGTCTCCACAACTGACCGGCTGGCGAGATCGTTAGTCCCTATGTGTACCAGGACATCAATGTTTTCTCCTGCTTCCTGAACAATTTTAGGAATGTGGTCAGTGTCTCTCCACGCTGATGTACCTGGGAGACATCTGACCATTATCCCAGGCTGGAGATACGTATCAACTCCCCGAATCATGGAGTCTCCTACGATCAGAAGTTTTTTGGATTTCCTTTTTGCTTTTTTTGTTTTGGTTCCTGTTTTGGGTGTGTTTTGGCGTGCTAGCTCCTGTGCTGCAGTGTTCTGCTCTGCAGTGTCCTCTGCCCCTTTGTTTGATTTCGGAGATAGAGGCAGATACCTGTTTGTAGTTTTTGTATGGTTTGTGGAGGTGATATGTTGGAAAGCAGAGAGTGATGGGGCACCCAATTTGCCCCTCCTAACCACCTGCCAACCTCCCAGACCAACTACCCTCTGCAGTCGAGGTGCTTCTGTTGGATGTTGGGGAAATGGTGGGTGGTTCTTGTAATATATTTCCTCTTGAATATGCAATTTGAGGTGCACAATCTCTGACCATGCTGCCTGGAGCTGATCCCTTAGATCTCCAATGGCCCAACATGTATGATAGTGTCCTAAATCCTGTAAAACTGCCCTTCTAAAAAGTGTTCCACAGTACCTGCAGTTAATGATATCCATTGCAGGTAAGTTGCTGGGTTTGTAACCTGGTCAGAGTAATTAGAAGGAAGAAAATGAAAGCAAAAGTTTGATTTTGTGTTTTGTTTGTTTGTTTTTGTATAACTTGATATAACAAGTTAAATTACTAGTGCCCCTGTAAATGAGGTTGCTGTGTAGATACCTCACTGAACCGCCCCTTCCTGCTTTGTTGCAGGAAATGTCACGCCTGTGCTACCATATAAAAGGAGTGTAGTGTGGGGTGGTTGGGGATGGGGTTGGGTGGCTGGGCCCTTCTCCTGCTGAAAAAGAAGAACCACTGATGAAAGAAACAAGGAGGTAAGAGCAGAAACAATCAGCCAGCAACAAATGCAGTAGCCCTGAAAGCTTATCCTAATGACAGATAACACTGTAAAACCTGTAAAGCACCACCTGTAATAATTTCACAGAAGATATACCCTGTAAGAAACACTTTGCTACAGAGAAAAATAAAGCAGTAACAGAAGATATACCTTGCAAAAGACAATTTGAATCAGAAGATTACAGCAGTAATCTGTTAGCACACACCTGTAGGCACACCCTGTAATAATGCAGCAGAAGGTATACCCAGCAACAATGTGAAACCGAGAAAAATAAAGCAATGAAATGTTAGCAACAAACAGTAACAATCCCTGTGTGTACAAAATAAAAACAACAACACACAGTAAACCTGCCTAGCCAAAAGAAGCCTTAATCCTTATTGTTGGAAAAACACTATTTTCTTGACCCACTCTATTTTTACAAATTCATTTACCTTGCTATACACAAGTGGCGAGGAAAAGCCACAACAAAGTAGCAGTGAACTTCATAGAATATTTTGTCAGTAAGAGTGAAGTCCATATTTTACTGTCTACATCATAATCCAATATTAGCTTGTAAACCTGCGCTTCCGTAGTTTCCCAGTACCTGGCAGTCAACTCAATAAATCATCTAGTCCTCTAATGGAGGCATTCAAACTCCCGGTTTCTCCATTTCTTGGACTCTGAATGAGCAAGGTTCCGAGTTTCATCGTCTTTCCTCTGCTTTTGTAACTTTTTAATCTGCATTGCTAGTATATACAACTTTAGTTGATCTGGGTCACAAAACAATCCACCCCCCCCATACATAGCTAAACATTTAGCAGGAAATAGTATTTTGAAGGAATCTCCCGGATTTGTTCCACTTCCTTCTCATAAGCAGTTGTTTAAATAAAATATAAAAGGCAAAATAAAAGCTCTCAAATTACTCACTTTGATCAGTTCCTTGTAAGCAAGGGATTGTTTGCTCCGTAATTGTGTCAGGGGTTGTGCCAGGATATATGTTACTTCAGATGTACTGTAAAAAAAGTTATAAAGCAGACACAAATGGGGGGGGGGGTATCATACAAGACTGCAGATAAGAAGCAGTCTAAAATAGGATCAAAAAATATTCCAAATTTTTATTGCTAACATGCACTGCTGTTTTAACTGTTAAACCCTAACAACACTGGTATCCCATGATGCGAGTGAGTCAAATTGAGGGACTCAGTTTGAGCGCCTGCAAAAACAGCGACCATAACAAAACAGCCCCCGGTGAAAACAGCTCCAGACTGCAAAGACTATGTTGAGGGAGAAGTGTGCTTGGGTACTGTGGCACACTGTGGTAAAATGCTGTGTGGTCTCGGAGTTATTTATAATTAGGCGGGGGGTGCGGGCCCGCTGTTTTGACAGTCACTATTTTTGGTCTGCGCTGTTTCATTCGTCACCATTTTCTTTTCCCCCATGTGTGAGTAGCAATTTTGTTTTCGCTATTATCACATAGAACCACATCACTTGGTTAACTTTGGAAAAAATAATTTTTAGACCCCTTTCAGCTTATATTTTGCAAGTTTTCATTCCCTAGCTTCCCCTTGTTCATAATAACATGGCACATTGACATGAAACCCCAGTCCCTGCCTCCGAGACATTGTGCGCTCTGGCTGCTTGTCTGCATCTGACATCATAGTCTCTGGCTATGATTTTGCCATCATTTCCATGGTAACAGACTGTGATGTCAGATGTAGACAAGCACAGAGCACTCTGAGTAGATAAAGTCTAGGGGTCAGTGATCCTGTTTTAATCTCACTGCACTTTGTTGTGAAGAGAAAAGGAAAGCAGAATATAGGGACCATAAGAAACACAAAGGGAACTGCAGCTCATTTTAAAGTGAGTTTACCAGTGTCACTGCACTTTTATCTTGTTAGTTATACATTCTTATGCACCGTACCTTGTATCCGGGCTTTAATACTATCGAACCCTCTTCCCCTTCCCCCGAGTCACACCTGAAAATGAGTCTTGGCTTGGTGTGCCTTTCCCAGTTAGCAGTTTTCAAATAAATAAATCAAAAGTCGTTTTCTTTTCAAATGTTATCGCTGACAAGTCAGGGGGTCCTTAACCTCCTGTCCACCTGCCGGCATGTCTGTCTGTCTGTCTGTCTCTCTATTATTAGTATATAAACCCTGAAACTTTCCTCAGCCTCCCTCAGTCTCAGTTACAGACATACATACTATCCTAGTCATGGCTATCAACAACTCAGTGTCAGGTGTACTCCCTTCCTGCCTTTTTTCCTAAATAGTATCTTAATGCCTGTAAACCCCCATCATGGAGAATGTTTGAGTATAAAGATTCAATATCTAGTGTAACTAGCAATGAGTCTTTTCCTATATTTACCCCTTCAAGTTTTTTAAGGAGGTCACCTGTATCCCTGAAATGCGATTGTAGACCTGAGACTAGTTCTTTTATGTCTAGAGACCCCAATACAAGTGATCTTATGTGGACAATTAGTACTGGTATATAGTAGGTGCCCCCCCCCCCATCTTTTCCCATTTTCCCCAATTGTAATATTATTCCACAGTGCAGCCGGAGGTCTCAAACTTTAAAGTGTTCAGTCTTTCCTCGTAATTGCATAGCTTCAGCCATTTTTAGCCGTACACCAACAAACACCTTCTCTTGCCTTCTTACCCCTTCTTTCTTCTTTTGGGCATCCAAGCTAAACTTTTCTTTACTGTCTTACTATCTGTACCTAAAACTTTGTACCATGATATAAGTACATAATAAAATTGTAGTTCTGTGATAAACTCATTTAATTTAGTGTCCTGATTTAAAGTAGAGAGTTTTTAAATATGTCTTCTGGTTGTGTGTCTTGTTATGTATATATTGTACTTATTTATGCAATATTTGAGCACTTGCACTTCTTGAAATGTTGGTTTGCACATAGGAATATATGATATCTTAATAGTATGTTAAAGCTATTTGAAATGTTAGCACTTTAAAAAGTAATTAACTGCTAGACATGTGAAATGTTATTTCACTATAAAAACAATTTGCCCAGAGGGGGCAGTATCTTGACAAAGACTCTGAGTTGAAACGTTGATCATTTGGTGTGTCCCCTAGCCCAGGAGGATCAGTTCTGCCGTTAAAATGGTGCATTAAATGAAGAAAAGTCTTTACCTGAACCTCACAACTTGGTGGGACTCTTCATTTGGTTTTATGTATATGACCTGGGTAAGTGCCGTGACTTTTCCAAAGCTTCAGTTACGTAATACCTACAGACTGACATACTGTACATACATATTACATACAGACAGACATACTGTACATACATGCATACTACATACAGACAAGCACACTTTGCATACATACTACATACTGTACATACATTCTACATACAGACAGAGATACATACTACATACAGAAAGGCATACTTTACATACATACTACATACATACAGAAAGACATACATACTACATACAGACAGGCATACTGTACATACATACTACATATAGACAGGCATACTGTACATACATACATACTACATGCAGACATGCATACTACATACGGACAGGCATACTGTACATACATACTACATACAGATGCACATACTAGATACAGACATACTGCACATACATACTACATACAGACAGGCATACTGTACATACATACTACATACAGACAGGCATACTGTACATACATGCCACATACAGACGTAGATACTAGATACAGACATCCTGCACATATATACTATCTACAGGCACACATGATGTACATACATACTACATTCAGACAGGCATACTGTACATACCTGCTACCTATAGACAGATATTCTACACATACTACCTACAGACATGCATACTAAACATTCATACAGCATACAGATGTATTGTACGTACATGCTACAGACATACAAACATACTATACCTACATACTACTTTCAGATAGCTATACTGTACATGCATACTGTAGATACATACTACAGACAGACATTTTTTCAAGTTTTTCAAGTTTATTGCAGGAATAACTCCATTAAGCAAGCTCATTCACAAGGAGGTCCTGAGGACATATATCTAGAGCATATACAAACATATACAAACAAAGGCAAATAATATACATAAAACATAGTAATATAAAGACATAGTACATCGTAACATAAGATATGTTTGGTAACAATGCTCAAAACAACAATTCTAAGGCAATATAAAAACAAGAAATTTCATAACAGAAGAAGAGAGGAGTTGATAAAATAGGAGTCAGTTGTCAAGATGGAGACTAGCGACAGCTGCAAGAAACTTTCAGGTTAGTCGTGGCAAAGGTTTTAAAGAAATTGACAGAGACAAAGCAGGGGAGTTTCAGTACATTCTGCACATGCATACTACAGATATACGTACTGTATATGCATATGATATACAGATGGACAGATCTACTGTACATTCATCCTACCTACAGACAGATTATACATACATACAGTACTACATACAGACAGACATACTGCACATACATACTGCATACAGACAGGCTGTACATACATACTAAATACAGGCAAATATACTGTAAAGGCATGCAGATTTCGCGCTTCTATCATCTCAGGATGAGAACCCTGGCATGCCTTTTTCTTGAAAGTACATGTTGAGTCTGATGTTGTAGGTCATTACAAGAATGGCTAACATCATTTACTCTGGCAGTTGATTTCAGGTGTTCACCACTCATCCTGTGAAGTAATTCTTCCTGATGTTTCTCTTGATTCTTCTTCCTTTCAGTGACGTTGTGTGGTTCACAGATTGTAAAGTACTTTGGACTACAGTGTGCATGAAAGGTGTTATAAAAAAAACAAATTCCATTCCTTCTTTTCCTCACTTGGTTTATTTGAGGCAGCACTTCCTAAATCTCTGGGAAGTTGGGCCTCATCAGTCAGTACTGAATCTACTATATATTGACAAAAAATGATGGCTCCCCAAAGAAACTTCCAGGAGTCAAAATACATGCACGTGTGGAAACACACACACACACACACACACACACACACACACTCTCTCTCTCTCTCTATATATATATATATATATATATATATATACACACATACATATACATACACACAGCACCAAGACAGGTGTGTACAGTTTTGGCACTGGTGTAACTGTCATGTCCACAATGCACTGACACAAACCCATGGCTACCAGGATACATGATGCAAGGCTAGCCGTTGGTCAACAAGTCCCCTGAAAGACTACTATTTCCCCAACAGTCAGATATTGCCAAATGACTTGCCATTGTATCTTCTGGCTTAGACTTCTGTTTTTGTGACTAAGAAAAGTTCATCTGTAGACAGTGACTCTTGTCAAAAGATGACGGCACTGCCCCACCCCACCCTCCATCACCACACCTGAATGGGAGCAACACTGTTCTGGAGTTATATGTACTTGACTAGAAACATAGAAACATAGAATTTGACGGCAGATAAGGACTGCTCGGCCCACCTAGTCTGCCCATTAAAGGATCTAGGTCTAAGATTAACTGTGGCCTTCCACTGTGCATAGGGTTACCACCTTTTAAGAAGCCCAAAGTGGGACATTTCTTACTGAAACATGATTTTTCGCAGGACAAAATGTCAGCTTGACCAATACAACAGACTTATTTTCACTAAATAAGCAGAATTAAGACTAAGTGTTGTAGTTTTTCAGTTGTTTCTGGTGTTTCTTATCATTTTATGGTATTTTAATAAAGGTATTATAGTTTTTTGCAACATTTAGAGGAAAGTAAGAAAATATTTTTTGTACTATAATGTCAGGACAAGTAGTATTTTTCATGTTTTTTCGCAGGACACAGCTGCCCAAATCAGGACTGTCCTGCGAAAATAGGGACAGGTGGTAACCCTAACTGTGCAGACAAACCTATTCTCACCTCACACCCACGCCTCACTGGGTAGGATGGTTCTGACTGATGTAGGCAGCCTGACTGCTGTAAGCTGCAAGGCATGCTGGGATAGCCAAGCCCAGGAATGCAGACAAACCAGCTTGGAGATCACAGTGGTGGAGCAGAATCCCAGGATGCAGGTGAGGCTTCACTCCAGCTCAACTGCAGAGGGCTTACACACTGCAGAAAAAGCCATGTTGGCCTACGGAGTCATTCCCTACACCACACCGACTCACTCCAAAATCATGGTACTTTCGGCATCCATGCGAGAAATTCCTCCTGCTTTGATGTGACCCTAAACAGGACCCAGGGGCTGGGTGTTCTGAGTGCCTGTGTTTGGAGCTCTGTTTACATGGTTGCCAGGTCACTCAACAGAATGACTTCAAAGCTATTAAAAAAGACAAAGTCTTTGAGTCAGATGATTGGTGGTGCTGTTTAACTTAGGGAAAGTTTTTATGTTGCTCAGAGTTGTACAAGAAGCTACACTTAGTAACATCATCCTAACAATTCAGCTACATACTGTGGGCAGTGGCGGGAGGCCAGGATGGCAGATGGCTCCGTTTGTCTCTTGTTGTTTTTTTTTGTTTGTTTTGGGTTTTTTTTTGCATTCAGCTTTGTGTCGTGGATCCTTCCCCTGTGTCTGTCATCAGACATTCACTGGTCTCCTGGTCCCATCTGCCACTTCCGCTGCTGGCACGCCAGTGGGGATTCACATGGAGTGAGACCTGAGAGTACCTACAGCGTCACACGTGCACATAGGTTTTTTTTTCATCCCTGGATCCTGCCCACCACCTGCATGGCACCAGGCATTGTCCCGAGAAGCCACTCTAGCACATAGAATTCCCCTGCGGAGGGAGGGAGGCACGCTAGGGTTACCACCTTTTAAAAAGCCCAAAGTGGGACATTGCTTACTGAAACATGATTTTTCGCAGGACGATATATAATCTCGATCAAGGCAACAGACTTGTTTTCTTTAAATAATCAGAATTAAAACTGTGTTGTAGTTTTTTAGCTGTTTTAGTGTTTCATGCCATTTTAAGGTATTTTAGTTAAGGTATTATGTTGTTTTGTAGCATTTAGAGGAAAGTCAGAAAATATTTTTTTCTGCTATAATGTCAGGACATGTAGTATTTTTCATGTTTTTTTTTTTTGCAGGACACAGCTGCCCAAATCAGGACTGTCCTGCGAAAATAGGGACAGGTGGTAACCCTAAGGCAAACTCCCTGGCTCACCATAGGGGGCACTAGTGCAGTTACTGTAAATCTGGTGTCTTCTTCCTTTGGCTGGCACCTATGCATAGCAGTGCCTTCCCAGCCCCCCCATGAGCTGTCCATCTGGGTCCCAAGACCGCTCCCCAACTCTGGCTGCCAGCATGGGAGCATCATGTGTTACCCAGTGGGCCATCGGGCACCGCATTTGTAGCATTTTTGATCATAAAGCTAGGCCATGCTAAGCTGAGCCACCAGGTCAGACCTGCTGTTACTGCTCCTGCTGGCAGAAGTCTGGTTGATTCTTTTATTATTTTGCTTATCCTGCTGTTTTCCCAATTAACTCTCTGTCCCTCGGCTGCACCCTTTAAATCATCTATCCAAAAGGGCTGACCAGCAGCCAAGCAGCTGTCTGATGTGCCTGACCTCCTGCTGGCTCCAGCCTGAATTCCAGGCTTGCAGTGCAACCCAGTCTCCCCACCCACCCCTCCCTTCTTACTTTCTGTCCTACCCCGGTTCTTACCCTCCTTCCCTCTCATTTCCCCTATCTCCCTCTCCCTCTGCCCTGCTTCCTAGTGATGTTCCTTATTCCTCTTCCCTCTCCCTCCTGCTACTCTCTCCCTGTTTTATCCTGCCTTGGTTTTTCCCCTTCCTCCACCCCCAGTCTGCCCTAGTCTGCCTCAGCCCTCCCTCTGTCCTCTCCTCCCTCCCTATCTCGCCTCCACCCTAGCCCTCCTCCTCCTCTCCTGTTTCACCCTCCCTTGCCCTACCCTGAGAAGTCTCCCACCTCCTCTGATTACTTTCTGTACTAACCGCCCCCACTGATAAGTCTCCCACCTCCTCTGATTACTTTCTGTACTAACCGCCCCACTGAGAAGTCTCCCACCTCCTCTGATTACTTTCTGTACTAACCGCCCCACTGAGAAGTCTCCTACCTCCTCTGATTACTTTCTGTACTAACCGCCCCCACTGATAAGTCTCCCACCTCACTCTGATTACTTTCTGTACTAACCGCCCCACTGATAAGTTCCCCACCCCTCTGATTACTTTCTGTACCAACCGCCCCCACTGACAAGTTCACCTCCTCTGATTACTTTCTGTACTAACGCCCCCCACTGATAAGTCTCCCACCTCCCTCTGGGTTTGTGGGACTCTTCTTCACACTTCTCCCCCTGGAAGCACAGTTCTCCCTGCTGTCTATGCTTAGCAGCACTTCAGACAATAGAACTGTTGCCCTAACATGTTCTGGCTACCTAGATAGGAGTCAACTTATTTACTTAACAGTTAGTCTGATGCTCACCTTGTTACCTGAAACAATCTAGCTTGTTAACTGTATTATTTTCATAACTGTGCCTAGTGACCTAGATCCTGTATGCTATGAATGATATCTTCACCCCAGTGCAACTGTTTATATCTGTATCACTGTACCAAGTGAACCTGATTGTGTACTTTTTGTATTTTATAAGTATTTTTTGTGTGATATCTTCATCCTGTATGTAACATGGTTCCATTATTGTAACTGCACTTTTTAACTAGACCTTTAAACGGGTTCCAGCTCTTGTTTCAACATCAGACTTACTGTATCTAGAGCAGCTAAACGCACACTATAAACATAAGTCTTTATCTAGCATTATATGGAACTTCAAAAACTCATCCACGCACGAGTTTACTGTCTGGCCCGCGCCATGTTGTTGTAGGAACACGTGGGACCATTGGACTGACAGAGACTAGGTCGGGACGATTAAAACATAAAAAGGTATCAAATCTAAAGATATGGCAATTTAAAAAATCTGGGACCACCAGTAACATTTATAGCCATATAGCTGGCTGCAGACACCTTTTAAATGCGGGGGTTAAAATTCAGTACAAAGGCTGATAGTGTCCCTTTAAGAATACTTTTTCTGTTCTTTCTTTTTTTTAATTCTGATTTTGCTCTTTTCTATGGTCATGACCCCTTCCCTGCTCATCCCCATCCCTGTCACCAGGCAATCCCTAGCATTTTCCCAGTTCCATCAGATGCCCGGTGGTGTGCCCCCCCCCCCAGGTGAGGCCACCAGGATGGAGGCTGATCCCAGTGGTGACCATCTCTACAAGTCCAGAATGGTACCCAGTTGGTGGGTGCAGGCCCTGTGGGAAACCACATTTACATCCTACAGCCACCCCTGGTGTTTCCTGTTTCTTATGTCCAGAGGACGTTTCACTTCACAACATCATGATACCACCCCACCCTCTGTAGACATTGGAAATATCCCCATAACATCTCTGCTGCTTCAAACTGCACCTCTCTCCATGGTCACACATGGGTCGCTGCGGTAACAGAGAAACACAGACCCTGATGGCAGATAAGGATCACTTGGCCCACTCAATCTGCCCATTTTTCCCTACCTACCTGCCTACCTACAGTATCATCGTAGACCCTACTTGATCTACAGCTCTTTCTCCCTCCCCCTTCCTTTCCACTATGACTCCCTTCTGTCATAGTGGGGAGCTGGAATCCTCCCATGGAGGAAGGGAGCATCTGCTTGAATGCTCAACCTTCCTACCCCTGGGTGACCCTCCAACACCCTGAGGTTGCTCCAAAACTCAGGTCATTTGGTGCCACAAGCTGTGGTGTTACTGTTGGACTGGCAGGCTGCCTACTATTGTTTATTTTTTTTAAATATAGTAACTCATTTTAAAAGTGCAGTAGCCCACTTCAGGGTGTGCATCATGCATGTAGTAGCCCACTTCACAGTGTGCTTAATGCTTGTAATAACACACTTCAGGGTGTGCGTCATTCATGCAGTAACCCACTTCATGGTGTGTATCATTCATGCAGTAACCCTCTTCTGGGTGTGTGTCATGCATGCAGTAACCCACTTTAGGGTGTTAACCCTCTTAAGGGTATGCGTCATTTAAGCAATAACCCACTTTAGCGTATGCGTCATGTATGCAGTAACCCACCTTAGGGTATGTGTCACGTAAGCAATAACCCATTTTCAGGTATGCATCATGTAAGCAATAACCCACTTTAGGGTATGTGTCACAAGCAATAACCCACTTTAGGGTATGCATCATGAAAGCAATAACCCAGTTTAGGGTATGCATAATGCATGCAATAGCCTATTTTAGGGTATGTGTCACGTAAGCAATAACCCAGTTTAGGGTATGCATCGTGCATGCAGTCACCCACTTTAGGGTATGTGTCACGTAAGCACTAACCAAGTTTTGGGTATAGAAACATAGAAACATAGAAGTTGACGGCAGATAAGGACCGCAAGGCCCATCCAGTCTGCCCATTTCTTTTTCTACCTCATAAATGTGCCATCGGCCTTTGCTCTGTCAGTGACCTATCTATTCATAGTCATTTGTATTGCTCCTCTATGCCTATCCCATGCCTGTTTGAAGCCCTGCACTGTATTCATAGCCACCACTTTGTGGTGCTCATTCCATGCATCCACCACCCTTTCTGTGAAAAGAATTTCATATTCCCCTTAATCGGCCTCCCTCTAATCTCATGCTGTGTCCTCTTGTCCTGCTATTTTTCTTATATTTAAACATGTTAGACTCTTTCACCTTGTTTATGCCCTTAAGGTGTTTAAATGTCTCAACTATATCACCTCTCTCCTCCTTTGCTCAAGGGTATACATATTGAGTCTGCTAATCTGTCCTCATATGTCTTCTGATGCAGTCCCTGCACCATTTTGGTTGCCCTTCTCTGGACTGCCTCAATTTGGTTAATGTCCTTGTGAAGGTGTGGCCTCCAATACTGCACGAGTACTCCAGATGGGGCCTAACCAATGTCTTGTACAGAGGGATTATTACCTCCTCTTACGACTTGTGATACCCTACTAATACACCCTAACACCCCTAGCCTTACCTACTGCTTTAGAGGTCTGCTTGATGATTTTAGGTCATCAGTGATGATGATGCCCAAGTCTCTTTCTTCCTTTGTGACTGCTAGCAACTCCTCCCAGCCTATAAGTGGCTTCAGGGTTTCTCTCCCTATGTGCATGATTTTGCACTTCTTTGCATTAAATCCCAGTTGCCACTCTTCTGACCATTCTGCTAGTTTATCCAGATCTCTTCTCATTCTGCCCACCCCATCTGGATCATCTACTCTGTTGCAGATCTTGGTGTCATCTGCAAACAGACAAGCCTTACCCTCTAGTCCATCTGCGAGGTCACTAATGAAGATGTTGAATAGGACTGGCCCCAGGACTGATCCCTGAGGTACCCCACTTGTGACTTGCATCTCTTCTGACTGTATACCATGTACCACCACTCTCTGTTTTCTGCCAGTCAACCAGTCAACCAGTATCATTTAAGCAATAACCACTTTAGGGTATGCATCATGTAAGCAATAACCCATTTTAGGGTATGCATCATGTAAGCAATAACCTACTTTAGGGGTATGTGTCATAGGCAATAACCCACTTTAGGGTATGCATCATGAAAGCAATAACCTACTTTAGGGTATGTGTCACATAAGCAATTACCCAGTTTAGGGTAAACTGGCACACTTCATAGGTGCTGAAAGCACTAGGCTATACCTTGTGGTCCCCATGGCACCCAAGGCATGCATTATTGTAGCACAACACAAACCCAGTCATGGGTTATTGCTTTTGGAATTTATCGAGGAAGTTCCGGAGATATTCTTCATTCCTGAGAGCGAGGCTTGTCACCACAAACCTGAGATATGTAGAATGTACAGTTTAGGTGTAAGTTTTAAGACAAGTATTGCCAAAGTTTCTACGGTATAACATTGCTGCTGAGCAAGGAAGTAATGTTTTTACAATGCACATTATTTCTGGTATCTGTAAATAAACTGATAAAATACTGTTAGGTACAGGGTGTTACCTCAAAATGTCTGTTGTTGTGGTATTTGCTCAGAGACTTGGCAGCTAAATCAGTTTCTTAAATGCCAGCTGAAACAATGTGCAGTTTGTCCACATTTTTTTATTCCCTAAATGTAGTAACTTGCTCAGCCTGCCTGCTTTATCTCAGGTGTGTAGTTAGGAATTTTTAAACTTTGCCCCCTCCCCCATAAACACAAACCAAAAGAGGTGCTTCCCTGCCACACAAACATTGCCCCATTCCCATTTCAGTCAACAATATATAGTAAGCCAATGATCCTAATCGGATCACAACATGTGATTATATCTAACACACACTACCAGTCATCAGACAGAAGCTGGCTGGCTTTTAGTTACAGTGTTTAGGATACATTGTGATAAGCCTCTGTACCACATCAAGGTAGCCAGCCTTACATAACTCCATTCACAAGCACTCCTGTATACATCCTCGGTCAGGTCACTCATTCAATCATGGCCACACGTCTTCCAAATATCGTTCACAAACTCACAAAAAAGCATCCAAGTAGGGGAAAAAGAGTTCTTCAAGTACACCAGGCTCAGTTTGTGTTTGTTGCCCTGAGGCTCATGTTGCCCCTGGATTTTCCAGATTTTACTGTACTCCACAAAGTACAGAGTGTGCCTGCCGACACCCATGCTTTCTCTCTACTCTCTCTCTCAACTTTCTCCCTCTCTCTTTCTGTCACACACACTCTCGCTGGCACCATTCCAGCTCAGTAACTCAAGGCCAGTAGAACGATGACAGTCAAGGCTGCCGACTGTGAGCTGGGGACTTTGTGGTTGTGGGGGCAAGGTATGTTCCAACACAGCCTTTGACAAAGATGAGTCATTGAGAATTCACCCACAGATAACCTGTGCAATGGTGCGGTCAGGCAAGCTGACAGCAGGACGCATGTTCGTAGAATCTCCTCTCACTCTCTGCTTTTCCTCGAGATGGAAACTTTGGGGAAAAAAAAATGCATCACAAAGAAAAAAGGAAAATGTTACGGGCCAGCCCAGTAGCGTGGAGGGCTGAGGCGCTGGCTTCTTGCCTCCTCCAACACTGGCAACCTGTGTTTGGTGACAAGCACGGGTCACTGGGGGTCAGCTGGGGAAGAGAGCTGGGTGAGGATCGAGCAGCCACCAGGGAGCTCTCCTCTCCCAGATTGGGGAGTTTAGCTCTCCTGGCCTTTGACTGCCACCATGTGGAGGCATGGTGGTGGTGTGGGCATCGGAGGGAGGCTAGGCGCTAGGCCAGGGGTGGGAGGTACGGATTCGTTTCAGGCCATGGCGTGCATGCACACCTCCTTGCTCGTGCATGACCTTGTCTGGGGCTCTGGGGAACAAGGGGAGAAATTAGGTGGAAAAACTAGGGGTTGGGGCTTAATGAAGCCTCCCCTAACTGCCAATGGCCCATTCAGGCTTAGAGGAAGAAGGAGTTCAGAGACTCGTTATGGCCGTGGTGCCGGAAGGGATTGTGTGATACAGTCGCCCAGTCTGCCAGAGGAACATAAAGTAAAATATAGCAAACAAAAAAAAAAGGAAGTTAAAGAAAAAAGGCCAGTCCAGTGGCAGAACTACCATCTGCAACACTGATGACCGGGGTTCGATACGAGCCTGGAGTTGTCAGAGGGCCGGCCAGGTTGGGTGGGGATAGGGTGTCTGATGGACTGTTCTCCTCCTATGGGGGGGGAGTGCATGGCACCTGATTGGCCCCTGGTGGAATTTGGGGCATGGCAGCCTGAGCCAGCTTGGTTGGGGAGGTGTGGCAGACGTCAGCATAATGTCATTGTATGCCATATCTCCCGGGGGATGAAAAAGGAAAATGCCAGACCACCACAGGCTGCCACCTGCTGCGCTCCACAGGCCCCACACCATTGACTCCCTTGAAGAATTGAGCCTGGGGGGAAGGCCAAGGTCGTGGTCACCCATGATGCTAAGGCTGTACTGCCACCCGCCAGTGTAGGCGAACAAGCAGTGGAATAGCTGAAGCCTCCCCAAGTCCCCCATAATTCCACCAGCCTGGGGGAGGGAGTCAAGTTTGAGCCTTGAACCCAGATCTTCCACATGATAGTGCAGGCTGCAGCATGCTGCACTACCAGGACAGGCTTCTGGTGACCAGTTTTTTTTTGTGCCTGCCCTGATCCTCTGTTTGGAGGTTAGCCCTGCTCCGTCTGCCATCCCCCCATGCCCAGGCTTGCCCCCTGGATGGGTCCACCACACAGGCTCCCCCTCCCAATGGACACTGTAGGCAAGCCCCGGGTTGGGGCCATGAGAGCGGGACCCCTCTGATAGACATTGGTGGCAGTGGGGATGACAGCGGCACAGAGTGGCATACCCGGGGGCTAGCTTTTTTGCAAATGCTGGATCCCTGGGGTGAGGACGTGCAATGACATGCAGTGTCCACCTCGTCTCCCTTAAGTAATGGCTCTGACCACAACAGTACCCCCGTCCTCCACCAGGGGTCCGTAAAGTGCCGGGCACTCTTTTCCCCCTTCCCCCAGTGAAGGAGAGCAGTCCCCAGGATGCTCAATCCTTCTCCCCCTGGCCGGCCCTCCAACTCCCGAGTTCATCACCGAACCCGGGATGTTGACACTACAAGTGGATGCATTGCTGCTGTGCCAGCCCTGGTGACCAGTTTATGAATGGGACTAAATGGTAGCTGCCCGCTGCTTGCAAGTGACAGTGGGCATTTCAAGTCATCAAGGCCAGTATAGGGGACAAGAGCATTTTGGTTAGCAGTATTTTCCAAGGGACAGATCCAAGAGCCATTTGTTCCGACTGTCAGTTGCTGACTTGCGTCTGCATCTGTCAGCAGTGACAGACAGGCCTGCTACAGGGTGTTCTAACAGCTGTGTCCATTTGAAGTAACAGACAGACCCTCTTCAGGATGGTCTAACAGTGACATCCATCCATTCTATCTCCTTCTCAATCTGCCCTGAAACATATGGTCACTAAAATACATATGGTACCTGCACTTGTCATTGGACTCTTCTGTCGTTTTGTACCTCGATTGGCTATTATTTTCAATTATTGTGCTTTTAACCCTTTATTATTTGTCTACATTCATTCTAGTATATTCTAGGGTACCTGCTGCTTATAAATTCAGTGCACGACTTTCACACTTTATTATATAATGCCATTGATGTACGTATTGTCTTCTGCCCTATCCAGGACCTCCTTGCAAATGAGCATTGCTCAATCCTGGTAAAAAGAGAAACACTTTTACCTGGTGAAACAAATGAAATAACTGCTACCAACCATTATAAGTGAGTGCTGTCCATCTGGTCAAGTTCAAGTTTATTTAACCAGGAAGACTCCATTGAGCAAGCTCATATACCAAGGCTCTACCACCCACCTATTCTGGCTGAACAAAACCCCCAAACTGAATTGAAATACAGTGAGGAGTACACTACAGGTTCCCTTCATGTGTACCTCCTTGGCCCAGTGAACTTATGCGTACAGGGGGCCCAAATGATTGCATGACCTTCCTGTTCTTCTCCATGAGCACTGCAAGGTTGGCCCTTTTAAATGGGACCTCTGTCTCCACCTTACCCAAGCCATCCTCTGCGACTGCCATTCCTAAGAGCATCATCTCTCAGGGTCCTCCCCGCCATCCCCCTCCCTATGTACCTCCCTACCCCTCCTGTCTCACCCTTCTCTCCCGTCTCACTCCCCCCCCTTCCTATTTCTGACAATGCCTACTGGCTGCTTCAACCTCTTGTCTCAGCACTTAGCAACTGACTAGAAACTAAACTAGAAAACCAGAAATACTTGTTTCCAGTGTACCTTAGCCTTCCACTATTTGTTCTCTGTATTCTCTTATACCCAATGTGCATTGTATTGTCTTGTCTACTGTAACCTTGACTTGGAACCTTTGTAAATGAGCCTTCTGGTTCAAAAGGGTTACTCCGAATCTGAAATAAATAAATAAATAAATAACAGACAGGACACCAGGAAGAAGGAGCTACTGGTATAACTAAAACTTCTCTACTGGGACTAAGAACTAGAACTCTTGTACTGGGACCTTCAATTTAGGATAAAAACCAAAAAACAAAAAAAAAGGAGTTAGTGTGTTTGTCAGAGGTAGTTGAAGTAAATTGTTATCTGTGTACTTATCTAGGTGCTTGTCACAGGTGTCAGAAGGGAACTGTTATCTGTGAAATTAACTAGGTGTAGAAAGATTTGCAAAGTAGGGGGAGTGGCTTAGCTGGAAGGAGCCAGGTTAAGACCAGATTTAAAAACTGCCCTAGATAGCTTCTGCCAGAGAACAGACAGAACACCAGGAGGAAGGAGCCACTGGTATAACTAAAACTTCTCTACTGGGACTAAGAACTAGAAATCTTGTACTGGGACCTTCAATTTAGGTTAAAAAAAGAGGAGTTAGTGTGTTTCTCAGAGGCAGTTGAAGTAAATTGTTATCTGTGTTATCTGTGTACTTATCTAGGTGCTTGTCATAGGTGTCAGAAGGGAATTGTTATCTGTGAAATTAACTAAGTGTAGAAAGATTTGCAAAGTAGGGGGAGTGGCTTAGCTAGAAGGAGCCAGGTTAAGACCAGCTATAAACACTGCCCTAGATAGCTTCTGCCAGAGAACAGACAGAACACCAGGACGAATGAGCTACTGGTATACCTAAAACTTCTCTACTGGGACTATATTGCCCTCCTTCCTTCCCCTTCACCCCCGCACCCTAAACCAGTTCTACTTTTTTTAGGCACAGGAGTTAACTGACAACAGGAACTTCCTGTTTGGGAGCAGGAAGTGAGTGATCACAGAGCCACCAAAGACTCACCATCCTAGAAGGGCAGCAGTAGCTCTCTGTCCCCTCCTAGCTTCTGGAGGTCTGACTCTGAGCAAGTAAGGAGAATACTGAGAAATATAGGAACTTCTTGTCTCAGAACAGGAAGATCAGGAGCTAAAAGGGGGAGGTGCCTAATCCAATTAACAGAAGCACTCTGGGGGGGGGGTCGATCCCAGTCCTTTCACAGAAGAAAGGGTTCTAAAAAAACTCCTAAAACTGAAGGTGGACAAAGTAATGGGGCCAGATGGAATTCACCCCAGAATTCTAAAAGAATTAAGCCGAGAACTAGTGACACCACTGACTACCCTTTTTAACAAATCATGGGAGGATGGTGTGGTACCTGAAGACTGGAAGAAGGCGGATGTGATTCCCCTTCACAAAAGTGGGACCAAGACAGAGGCAGGAAACTACAGACCTATTAGTTTGACCTCTGTGGTAGGGAAAGTGATGAAATCACTTCTGAAGGAAAGAATTGTTGAGTACCTAGAGGCCAGTGGGGCAAAGGACCCAAGGCAGCATGGGTTCACAGCAGGAAGGTCATGTCAGATGAATCTAATAGATTTCTTTGACTGGGTGACCAAAGTAGTAGACCAGGGAGGGGCTGTAGACATGGCCTACTTAGACTTTAGCAAGGCATTTGACACAGTCCCACACAAAAGATTAGTAGTCAAATTAACCAGCCTGGGAGTGGGTCCCATGGTGGTAGCCTGGGTAAAACATTAGCTGAACAACAAGACACAGAAGGTAATTGTAAATGGAGTCCACTTTGAAGAAAGAGGGGTTACTAGTGGGGCACCGCATGGTTCAGTACTGGGTCGTCCTTTTTAATGTCTTTATAAGTGACATTGCAGAGGGACTGGAAGGAAAAGTATGCCTCTTTGCAGATGACACAAAGATCTGCAACAGGGTTGATACACAAGGGGGGGTGGAAAGGATGAGAAGGGACTTGGCAAGGTTGGAGGAACGGTCAGAAGTATGGCACCTTGGATTCAGTGCAAAGAAGTGCAAAGTAATGCACCTGGGAAACAAAAACCCAGGGGAAGATTACACAATGGGGGGGTAGTAACAACAACAAAAATGGAAAGGGACCTGGGGGTAATCGTATCAGATGACCTTAAGGTTGGCAAGCAATGTGAGTAGGCGGTAGGGAGGGCTGGGGGGATACTAGGATGTATAGGGAGAGGTATCACCAGCAGAAAACAGGAAGTTGTTATCCCCCTGTACAGACAGTTGGTGAGACCCCATTTGGAGTACTGCTTCCAGTTCTGGAGACCTCATCTCCGCAAGGACATAAACAGGATGGAGGCAGTTCAGAGGAGAGCAACTAACATGGTGCAGGGTCTGCAAGAGAAGCCATACGAGGAGAGACTAAAGGAGCTTAATATGTATACCCTTGAGGAAAGGAGGGAGAGGGAGGACATGATAGAAACATTCAAGTACCTCAGTGGAATCAACAAAGTCCAAGAGGGTAGCATCTTTCAGAAAAAGAGATGTGCAAGAACAAGGGGACACAATTTGAAGATAGAGGGGACAGTTCAGGGGCAATGTGAGGAAGTATTTTTCACAGAGAGGTGGTGGGATTTATGGAACAGCCTTCCTGAAGAGGTTGTGGGGTCTAAAACTGCGGGAGAATTCAAGAATGCATGGGACAGACACAAGGCAATTTTTGTGGGGGGTAGGAAGAAATAGGCTGTTGGTTAAATAGGTTCTGCAGCTTATCCTCTAGGTAGGGAAATGGGCAGACTAGGTGGGCTAAGCTGTCCTTATCTGCCGTCAAAGTCTATGTTTCTATGTTTCTACGTGGAAGCCCCATGCAGGCAAATTACGTAACAATTTTATTTTATTTTATTTCAGTCTTTGGTAACCGGTTAAGGCCCACTAGGCACAAGTGCCTGTTTTCAGGGGCGACCTGGGAGCACTGGGCAGTTAAGTGACTTGCTCAGAGTCACACAGTATGCAAGTGGAGGTTGTGAGAATCAAACTCCGGTCTGGTCTGCTGGATGTATTAAGTTCGTTCACACCTCATTCCTCTAACCTCTAGGCTATACTGCCAGCCCAATACACAATACAGTGTAATACATAATAAACGGAATAGGTACAATTAAAAGCACAATAGTTACACATAATGTAGGTATGTAATGATAGACAGCACTGACGTTGCTACACCCCCAGGCTACTGGGGGAGGAGGTGAAGGGAAGAGGTCACCATATCTCTTTATGGTGACAGAGAGCAGTGGGATACTACCTGCTGAAGCAATGTTAGACGACATAAAAGCTTGTACGCCTCCCCATCCATTACGCTAATGAAGGTAACATTGCTGCAACACTACCAGACACATTGTGTTTAATCTGTGTTTCCAGTAACAGAAACTTGACTGAAGTGACTGTGTTCTCCAGACAAGTCTGATCTCTCCAGTAATCAACTGTTACTCAAAACAGTTACTAATGCCGATTGTCCCAGGTAATTGCATTCACCAGATCATCATGCATGAAGCGGCTAACCTTTTGTCTAATTATGTTGGGGGGGGCCTGAACTCCGTAGACATGGGCAGTAATTGAAACAGGATCAAGGTAGACCTGTCTGTTTCTGATCTAGCAGAGGCAGGGTTGGAATGGGTCCAGTTAGGTGAATGATGATACTGACAGTTTTCAAGTAATGAAACCTTTAAGTTTGTCATTGTTCCACAATCAGTTCTGGTTCTGCCTGTCCACACAATAAACTAAAAAAAACAAACCTTTTTGCTATAAATTTAGCATTCATGAAAGGAGAAGTGTTGACAGGAAAGAAGTCCTAAAGTCCCCAGTTTCATCTACAGGCCAAAGTATCACACAGCGAATGCAGAATAAATGCCCCGAATTTTGAAGGGGTGCACTGTAACTGCAATGTTACCTGTATGTCTCGTGTTCCCTTCCATCTCTGAATGCTTTCTACGTGGATAAGCTCTGTATCTGTTCAGAGTTCATCACCACTTCCTGTGCCACAGAGAAGCAGCACTGCGTGCTGTACCATTAGGGTTCTACATTGGTGCCTACACCACAGACAGGCACTGTTTCCCTTTAGGGTTAAACACAGATGCTTGTGGCCGGCCCGGTGGCGCCGAGGGTTGAGGTGCTGGGCGCCACACCTCGCTCCACGCTGGTGACCTGGGTTTAGGAACAAGCCCGGATCATCAGGGGTCGGCAGATCGAGCATCCAACGACAGCTCTCCTAGTCCTGGGGGGAAAGGGTGGGATCCACACCGCACTCTGGCGGTCCCTCGGGATGCCCAGTGGCACTGCAGATGCACGGGTGTCTGGAGGAGGGGGGGCATGGCAAACATCTACACATTTGTGCATGGATGTCATTGCATGTCCGTGCTTCCACTGGGGAGAAAATGGAAAAAGGCTGGGCACGACCAAGCAGCTTGATGGCCGTGCCCTGTCATCCGGGGAGGACTATTGTGGAATCACGCTGGGAGGAGGGGGTTGGCGCTGGTCTGGCTGGCAGGGATGGGGAGCCCTCCAGCGGATCAGCCACGGCTGTGCCAGACTCCCCCATCATGCGAGTGAGCCTGCTGCTCTACCCGCGGGAAGGGCCAGTGGCTGGATGCCCCCACTGGTAGGCACCACAGCAGGCACAAGGAAAAAGAGAGCTGCGATATAAAAAGAAAAAAAGAAACACAGACACTTGTTTCATGGGACAGGCGCTGTTTCCCATAGGGTTACACGTCAGTTGTGATATCAGCGTCAGGAGCCACGAACAGATAGTAACTGATGATGTCACTGGTTGGAACAGCCCACGCAAGGAGTGGTATTGGCATCAGGAACCATGGAGTGATTATAACTAATGATGTCACTGTTTAATACGGCTTATGCAAGTAGCGGTATCGGCATCAGGAGCCACAGACTGATAGCAATTGATGATGTCACTGGTTGGAACAGCTCATGCAAGTAGCAGTATCAGCAATGTAGCTGGGTGTGATGAAAATGAAAAAAGAGAGACATATGGGTCACCCAGCAAACTTATTTGCCAACTAACAAAAACTGCTGATTTAAGTGCCTCAGAGTTTAGAAAGCTGATGACCTCTTCTTGATCGTGCATAGTCTGTACTACACACCAACAGAATTACACAAGATGGGAAACATCCCCATGACATGCTGTTACAAGTGCAGATAACCGAAAGGAACCCTACTGCATGTCACAACATGGAATGGGAAACATCCACATGACATGCTGTTACAAGTGCAGATAGCCGAAAGGAACCCTACTGCATGTCACAACATGGAATGGGAAACATCCCCATGACATGCTGTTACAAATGCAGATAGCCGAAAGGAACCCTACTGAATGTCATGTGAGACTGCCCATTGATAGCCACACTCTGGGACAACGTCAGAAAATACCAGAATTCACTTCTGCACTGAGTGACCTTTTCACACCAGACATATGTTTCATGGGAAGCGTAGCACAGGCAAACGCAGCGGTAAGAAGGAGAGATTTGATTTATTGTTTTATTGCTTTATACAATTACAATCAGTTTGGTAAAAAAACGCACAACCTTTTTCAAACTCCTACTCCTCCTTTCCCCAATGCAATAGCAATGCGAAGAAGTAACAATGAAAACTCCTAGATTTGCAGTTACTTCCCTTCCACTGAGATAGTCTTCCAGAAACAACCAGGTAGCTGCAAAAAGTACTCCTTTTTGTTTCCTGTTTCCAACCATATATTGCAGAAGTCCATTTTATTTTATTTGGCAGCATAGTACCATATATCCGTAGTGGCCGCAGCAGCTAAGAAGCAAGGATTAAACCTTTGGTTAGACAAAAGAGCTCCCATGCAGCAGGAATGGTGAACAGATATCTTGGAAGTGTTCAGATTGGCTGGCCCGGTGGTGCAGAAGGCTGAGGTACCTCACATCACGCCAGTGACCCAGGTTCGGGAACGATTGCAGGTCGTCGGAGAGCCAGCATTGGGGGGGAGGGATAGGGCAGGATTGAGCAGCCGAAAGGCAGCTCTCCTCTCCCAGGAAGGCACCCTGTTGCCCACCATAGTTCCACTGCCCCTGGATGGAGGTCCGAGGGTAGTGTAGGTGGGTGGCAAGTAACGGGAGGACGTTCCGGTACCGTGGTATGTGCATGCCTCCACATGTGTGTGGCCAGGACAAGGGCTGGGAGAAAAACACGGGGGATCGGGCTAAATGTATATAGAAAAGAAGTGCCCAGATTGGAAGGACTGGCGCATCATCTAAGAGGAGCTGGGAAGGCATATCTAAGGAAGTTTGGCAGTCTGGCAGCCTTTTTTACAATACATGATGATGATGATGATGCAGATGCAGAAGAAAAGACCAGTGACTTGACAACACTCATTTTACCCACCCAAGTGACTTAAACAATTTAATCAAACCAAGAACATTCCCAGCTTTTTGGGCAATGACTCAAAGTCTTAGCTACGCTGATAGAAACTGTGGAAGCTACCATTGAAATTGAACTGTGTTGAGTTTATGTTAACAATTAATAATGAAATGTTAAAACCCTTTCTTCTGTACCCAGAGACATCTTGTTTAAAATACTTCTAGGTTAACTTCCCGGCCACCTAGTTATTTCCTCCCTCCTCATGTTTATACTCCTAATGGCTTCCCTCCTTCCCCATCCCAGTTGATTTATCCTCTACCCACTTCCCAAACCCTTTCCTTTTTCTCTGCACTAACCTCTGCTCCCCCAAACCTGCCACGGAATAGTGAAAAGAACTCTAGAAATTGAGTGCATCTGCACAGGGACTCAGTCACAAGGAAAAATCATACAGAATCACAGAAATCTGACGGCAGAAAAGGACCCCAATGGCCCATCAGGTCTGCCCTCCCCCCCACTCATCTTCTCCACGGGCCCTCCCCATCCCCCACTTACCAAATCCATACGTCTGTCCCATGCCCTCTTGAATCCCTCCACAGTTTCAGCCAACAGAGAAAACAGAGACAGTGAGACAGCCCCACCAGGAAAAGAAGAACAGAGGATTTCAATGACTGGCTGAGGAAATGGTGTAGGGAAGAGATGTTCATCTGCATTGAGAACTGGGATGAGACCTGGTCAAACAAAGCACTCTTTTCACCGGATGGGCTACACCTCAGTAGGGAGGGTTTGAGGGTACTCGAGGACAAACTGGGGGAGTACATAACCACTACACTTAATTTAAACTACTGAAGGGGGAACAGTAGGCATGCAGGCCCACAGACTCCGAGAGGAGGAGGTCAGTGAACCTCTCCCCCACAGTGATGGAAGAGGTCTGGAGGGAGGAGGTGGAAGAGGCAAGAACACAGCAAAGGGTGGAGGAGGTGAGGAACACATAACAAGAGTACATGGAGGGGTGCACACAGAGGGGATAAATGTGAATAGAAGAATAGAGGAAAGAGAAGGAAGGTCAGATTCTCGGTGGAGGGTGGTGTCTCTGAATACACAGAGTCTTGGAAACAAGATGGAAGACCTGCAGACACTATTAGTGGACAGAAGGGTGGACATAGCTGCAGTAACCAAGACTTGGGCAACATCACATCATGACTGGGACCTTGCGATTCCTGGATATAAACTATACAGGAGGGACAGGGTAGTTGGGAAGGGGGGAGGGGTGGCAGTTTATATCAGGGAGGGAATAACTTGCATGAGGGAGGAAGGGGAGGTGGAAGCATTATGGGTTCAGTTAAGGTCCAATAGAGGGAGAAGTGTGAGGTTGGGGGTGGTTTATAGACCACCCAGTCAGGATGAGGAGAGGGGCAGGGAACTGAGCTTGCAAATATCAGAAGCTGCGGAGAAAGGAGAGGTGGTAATTGTGGGGGACTTCAACCTGCCCAAGGTGGACTGAAGCATACCATCCATGACATGTGCTAGGAGTCAGGTGATCCTGGAAGGACTGCAGAGTGGGTTCCTGACTCAGGGTGTCACTGAACAACAAGAGCTGAGGCAATTCTTGATCTGGTGCTCACAAATGGGGAGCATGTACAGAAAATAATGGTCAGGGAGCCACTGGGTGGAAGTGACCATTGCACAGTGTGGTTCCAGTTGGATATGGGCAGAGAAAGCATCCTGATTAAGACCAAAATCTTGGATATCAGGAGGGTGGACTTCAGGAAAATGGGCAAAGTGCTAAGGAGCCACCTGGTGGACATCAGAGCAGATATGGGGTGGACCAAAGGTGGTCCATCATTAAGGAAGGAATACTGGTTGCCACAGATGAGTGCATTAGGCTCAGGGGTAAGAAGACAAGGGCCAAAGTGCCCAGCTGGTTCAGTTCTGGGGTTGCCCAGACAGTAAGGGAAAAGAGGTTGGCCTATAGAAAATTCAGGAAGACCAAGAGAGAGGTGGATAGGGAAAATTACCTAAGGTTGGCTAGTGAGGCAAGTAAGAAAGTCAGGCGAGCAAAGGCACAGAAGGAGCTGCAGATAGCTGAAGAAATTAAGAAGGGGGAGAAGGCTTTCTTTCGCTAGGTAAGTGAGAAAAGGGATAAGAAGGAAGGGATTGTTAGGCTTAAGAAAGGGGAGGAGTGGGTGGAAGATAATGGGGAAAAGCAGAGATACTAAATGAATACTTCTGTTCCGTCTTCACCAGGGAGCAGGACGGACCAGTGCCTTCCAGAGGGAAAAGAGGAACGGTGGGAGGAGAACACAGATGTAGTGATAGAGGAGGGCTGCTGGCATTGAAGGTGGACAAATCACCAGGCCCAGATGGAGTACATCCAAAGGTACTACAGGAACTGGCTGAGGAGCTGGCAGGGTCACTGGCAGACCTATTTAATAGTTCACTAGAGACAGGCATAGTACCGCAGGACTGGAGAACAGCACATGTAGTGCCGCTCCACAAAAGTGATCCCAAGGATGAACCATGGAATTACAGACCAGTCAGTCTGACCTCCATTGTGGGCAAGCTCATGGAGACCATACTAAAGGAAAGGTTGGTGGAATATCTAGAGGAGCATGGTCTCCAGGATGTGAGGCAGCATGGGTTCATGGCGGGGGAGGAGACTGTGTCAAATAAATCTGATTGACTTCTTTGACTGTGTCACTAAGACAGTAGACAGGGGCCAAGCGGTAGACATCCTCTATCTTGATTTCAGCAAGGCCTTTTACTCTGTGCCCCACAAAAGGTTGATCAGGAAGTTGGTGGATCTCAGGGTTTGGAAAAAGATGGCCAGATGGGTGGAAAACTGACTGAAGGACAGAACTGAGAGGGTGGTTGTGGACAGAGAGTTATCTGGCACAAGACAGGTAACCAGTGGTGTCCCGCAGGGCTCAGTGCTGTGGCCAGTGTTGTTCAGTGTCTTCATCAATGACACTGGAGATGGCATTAAGGGCAAAATGTGCCTGTTCACAGATGACACCAAGCCCTGTTGGAGAGTGGACACAGCTGAAGAGATACAGGACCTACAGAAAGATCTGGAAAAGCTAGGGAGGTGGTCCAGGATCTGACAGCTTGGCTTCAATGCCAAGAAATGCAAAGTTATGTATATTGGAGCCAATAATCCTAGGATAGAGTACTACCTGAGTGGAGTCCAAGTATCTGCATCAGAGTAGGAGAAGGACATGGGAGTGATGACCACTAGTGACCTGAAGCACTCCACGCAGTGCAAGAAAGCAGCAGCAAAGGCAAACAAGATGCTGGGTTGTATATCTAGGGGGATCAGTAGTAGGAGAGAGGAGGTTATACTGCACTTGTACAGGTCACTGGTAAGGCCGCTTCTAGAGTATGGAGTTCAGTACTGGTGCCCACACCTTAAAAAGGACATTGACCTGCTGAAGAAGGTCCAGAGGAGGGCTGCAAAGATGATAGCTGGTCAGCAGGGTAAGGCATACGAGAAGAGTTTGAGGGCACTGAACATGTACTCCCTGGAAGACAGGAGAGAGAGAGAGAGAGAGAGAGAGAGAACATAATTGGGACCTTCCAAGTACTTGAAACGGATAAATAAGGTTGATAAGGAGAGTCTCTTTAAGCTGAGTGGCAACTATAACACGAAGGGGCATAGTCTTAAGCTGGAGGGTTGGAGGTTTAGGAGGGAGGTTAGGAAGCACTTCTTCACAGAGAGGGTGGTGGACACTTGGAATGCAGTGCTGGAAGAGGTAATCTCATTGAAGACAGTGGGCAGCTTTAAGAGAGGCTGGGACAGATATAAGGAGAAGGTAAGGGTCATGGGTAGGGAGGATGGGAGGAGTGGGAAGAGGGGGCAGGGACAGTAGCTCAAGCTGTGGACCCTGCAACATGAGCAGACTTGATAGACCAAATGTCCTTCTTCTGCTGGCTTCTTCATATGTTCATATGTATTCTAACTGAATGTCTTTACTAGGTACACGTTTATGAATACCATAGACGAAAGATTGAAAAATCACTGTATGCTGTTGTAATAGCACATTGTATGTCTTGCTGATGTGACACCCAATAAATATTTTATTTTTAAAGAAACCCGATGACCTGATCTTTGGAAAAACTTAAAGGAAACATAGAAACATAGACTTTTACGGCAGATAAGAACCACTTGGCCCACCCAGTCTCCCCATTTCCCTACCTATTGGATAAGCTGCAGATCCTAGTTAACCAACAGCCTACTTCCTCCTACCCCCCACCAGAATTGCATTGTCTGTTCCATGCATTCTTGAATCCCCCCCATTTTAGACCCCACGAACTCCTCAGGAAGGCCATTCCATGCGTTCACCACCCTCTCCGTGAAAAAATACTTCCTCATGTTGCCCCTAACAGATCAGGGCTGACACATCAGTGCAGTAGTGGGTTACCGCTCATAACGTCACTAACCTGGATTAAGGAATGAGCCAGAGTTGTTGGGTGCAGGTCAGGAGCAGGATGATCGAGCTCTGGAGAGAGAGAGAGGGTCACTGGCTGCGGTACAGTGCTGCACCTAGGTAACCACGGGTGTCACTGCAGTGATAGGCAGGCGGGGAAGGAAGGTCCACCACTGGAAGAGTGGATGATGCCACCTTGTGCATATCCCCACTTGCACCCGAAGGAGGCCAATGACCTAAGGGAGGAAAATGAAGAAAGCAGACCCAGTGCTGAGGCAAAAGGACCTTGATAGATCTGTGAATCACGTGTCTGTCACACTACTGCCTGACGAGAGCCAGGAAAAATTGGGAGGTACATCCCCTGCCTGCACCTGACTCTGCTGAGGGGAGCAAGTCATGGCCCTGTAGAGGGGCAGAGGTGGTGTAGTAGACATGTATGAGCCAGTCTATGCCTTAGGATCCTGGAAAGAACAGGAGCTGGAGACAGAAGGTGGAGGCAATAAAAATGTAATAAAAAAAACAGACTTAAAGTATCAGTACCCAGCAACACTTGGCCCTCATGTCTCCATTATTAAATTCATCACCTTAAATTTTTTAAGAAAAACAAACCATGTACACCCCCACACATGTTCACAAATGCACAACCAAGGCACACACAAAAAAGGTTGTGACCTTTTGAATAGTTAAAAAAGGTAACTTGTTGTTCTTTAAAGACAGATTTCTGGGAATCAACAGTCATAGCAGCCGCTGCCCCCGCGGTGAGGTTGCCCCTTTCTTGGGTTTCAGTCAGACCCTTATATTTATCTCTTGAGCATGTGGTACCAGCTAGGGGATTCCTGAGCATTTGAGGGGGGGGGGCGTGGGGGCGGAGAGAGGAGATGCACACCACAACACCCACGGAAAGTGCCAAGAGCTGCTAACTTGCTTGAGAAAACCACATGCAGCACCAGTTATTTTTAACCATCCAGTTTACGCAGCTTCTTTGAAGGTTAGCTATTTTTTCCATAAACAGTTTCAAGTGTTTCTCTGCAGAGTGGGTGAGGCAGGCAGAGACGTAGCGTTCCTGAACCGTCTGTTCTCAGACGAGTTAGGGGGAACCCTGATAGCATCATTCATTGTTACGTAAGCTGACATTCATTGGTGATAAGTCCTTGTGGAATGTGGAAAAGATTACATTTGACAAAATCGCTTATGTTGCGTGCAAACTAGCAGAATGGTCAGAAGAGTGGCAACTGGGATTTAATGCAAAGAAGTGCAAAATCATGCACATAGGGAAGAGAAACCCTGAAGCCACTTATAGGCTGGGAGGGGAGTTGCTAGCAGTCACAAAGGAAGAAAGAGACTTGGGCATCATCATCACTGATGACCTAAAATCATCCAAGCAGACCTCTAAAGCAGTAGGTAAAGCTAGGGGGGTGTTAGGGTGTATTAGTAGGGGTATCACAAGTCATAAGAGGGAGGTAATAATCCCTCTGTACAAGACATTGGTTAGGCCCCATCTGGAGTACTGCGTGCAGTATTGGAGGCCACACCTTCACAAGGACATTAACCAAATTGAGGCAGTCCAGAGAAGGGCAACCAAAATGGTGCAGGGACTGCATCAGAAGACATATGAGGACAGATTAACGGAGCTCAATATGTATACCCTTGAGCAAAGGAGGGAGAGAGGTGATATGATCGAGACATTTAAACACCTTAAGGGCATAAACAAGGTGAAAGAGTCTAACATGTTTAAATATAAGAAAATAGCAGGACAAGAGGACACAGCATGAGATTAGAGGGAGGCCAATTAAGAGGGAATGTGAGGAAATTCTTTTCACAGAAAGGGTGGTAGATGCATGGAATGGCTACCACAAGAAGTGGTGGCTATGAATACAGTGCAGGGCTTCAAACAGGCATGGGATAGGCATAAGGGAGCAATACAAATGACTATGAATAGATAGGTCACTGACAGAGCAAAGGCCGATGGCACATTTATAAGGTAGAAAAAGAAATGGGCAGACTGGATGGGCCTTGCGGTCCTTATCTGCCGTCAACTTCTATGTTTCTATGTTTCTATGTTTCAATCACAGTTTTTCCAAACTCAACTGCTTTATTAATAACTTTTTTCAAAGATTGCAATCGGCAGTCTTGTCAGTTCTTCCCTCATCAGCATCCTGTCGAACGAAGTGAAGCTGACTGTGACTGGAGTAGTGAGAGGTCAGGGAGCTCAGGTGTCCCATGCACCTTCCAGCAGTGCCCTTCCGACTTCTGTTTTGTGACCCCCACCCCAAGCATCTCAGCCAGGAACCTCCCATGTCTTGTTTCTTGGGGGGGTCCTCACATGTTTTTAACTGTCCCTTAACCTCTCTTTTTTACAAACTGTCTCCCTTTTTTTTACTCTTTTGTGCCCTCACTGTCTGGTCCATCATAACAGCACTCCTTCTAGGGCTGGGAAGGGGATGTCAGCAGCTGCCTGCACAGCCAATATCAGTGCCATCCCCAGGTCAGTCAGCAGGGAGTGCATGGATACCTAGCAACACTCTCTAGCCTCCCTCTTCTCCCTCCTTCCCCTCCTCTCTTCCTCCCTTTCTCTCCCTGCTCTCTCTCCCCCGCCCTTCTCTCACTATCCCACCTCTTCTCCTTACCTACCTGTCTCTTCTCTCTCTCCCTTCTTTACTCCTCTTCTCCGCCCTCCCTCCCTTCCCACTCCCTCCCCAGCTTACTGCCAGAAAGCCCTGCGTCTTGCTTGGACAAGGTACTGTTCCACATTGTATGTGGAGATTTATTTCAAGCAGTAGGTCTCATCAGTTTCACTTAACAGCAAACTTTATATGCCCAAAAGCATGTAATGCCACAGAGTCTGGAGCTTCAGTTTCCCTGACGTGACGTGTCCCACAGTTTTGTCTCTTGTGCTCCACATTTCTTGGGACACCCCTCTTCGTTTTGGGTGGTGAAGGATGGTGGGGTGACCTAGGTAGTGGCTGTTGGCTAGCAGTAAGCTATTTTGGTTCCATTCTGCACTAATTCCCAGCCTGCTTGTTTATGAAAAGTGTCTTCACTTGTCAGCGAAATGTCTGTGTGCAAATCTGGGATGGGATCTGCAGGTCAGCATTTTCATTGAGAAGACTGATCCCCTTTTTGGCACAAGTGCCACCTGCTAAAAGCATCTAAATGAGAATGGACAGGGAAGGGGGAGTAGCAGAGCTGAAAATATTTTTGTAATTCTCCATTGAAAAACATTAGGAATCTCTTTATAGAGAATGAAACAGAACAGGCCTGATCCATCTCTAACAGTGAGAGCCAGTGGATTTGTTTATGCCAAGAATTCCAGTTTGCCCCTCTGTTACATTTGTTGTCCACTTACTAATGCTTAGCTCACATGGAGTTGAGATTTCTCAGTGGGAAAATGGAATTCTGATCTTAGAAATCCCTGCTTGTTGCTTTTTGCTGCTGCTTCCCTCAAAGACAACGGGTGGGACACCTGTCCTTGACACCGTGGTAATTCGTTTACGAATCGCCATGGCTGCGGAACTGGTAGAACGCAGTAAATGGATGAGCGGGCTTCATGAAGTCCTGCCCACTTGCCCCTGAACTGCACTATCGCATGGACCACCAGAGGAATCTGGATGTGAGTACCTGGGGGGGGGCCCTCCCCTCTTGGCCCCACCATGGGGGTAGGGGTGGGGAATTCATGATAGACCCTGCTCCAGTGAGTACTGCGGGAGGTAGTTGCAGGTTGAGGGGGGCACAGCTGGTAGATCCCTTGCACAGGCCAGGGGAGTGTGATCTTAATATGTTCTATTCCTTTACTGATTTATATTCCTTGGAATCAAAATGATATATTATATATGTATTTGTGCATAATGAATAAAAATAAAGTAAAAATAAATATACAGTTTCTCCAAAGCCCACAGCCACTACCACCACCCACCCATGGGTTTATCATCCCCATGCTAGATGATTCTATGGAATTTTCTGCAGAGGCATGAGGTTCAGCTCTATGAAAGACACTGTGCACAGTTATAGTGTTGGGTGCTGTATGGGCTTTGCTTCGGTTCTGGTAGCTGCTGGGCCATTATTCTTCAGCTCCACAAGATGTAGAACATGCTGCCTCAGCAGTTCTGCCAGGGTGGGGGCACTGCTAACTCACAGGGTTGAGGTGAACCCAAGCTGGGCGCAAATCAGGTGTCTGGTGGCCCCTCTGAATAATGTTCACTGACTTCTGATTTCAGTCCACAGGTTGCTACAAGTGGTGCTGGGAGAGAGAACGACGACAGGAGGAGGGTGACCATGTCTGGCAGCGAGAAATGGGCCATCCTCAGCCCAGATGACTTCTCCCGACTTCAGAAGTACATCGAATGTAAGTAACTGGCAGGCTGTCTGCAGAGCTCCTGTGTTTTCCTATTTGCAAGCCCGTTCCCTTTCATATACCTCACCCAAAATCCCCCCGACAGGCAACAACATGTTTTGGGGATGTTTGGCAAAAAGGTGTTTGTTTCTGTGTGTACATGAGTTTGTTTTTGTGCTGGGAGAAGAAGCCAATTCACAGCTAATTCAAACTGACAGGGCATCCAAATATATATTTAATTGCTGAAAACTAAATAACCTGGAAAACTCTTGAGGTCAAAATCTCTCTAACAAGCTTGTTCCAATTATATACAAAAACAACAACCATTAACAAAGTTGAACTCTTAGGATTATCAATGATGTGACTAGCCAATGTAATTGTGCCCCCTTCCCTATCCCCTTGTTTCCCTATATCCCTTCACAGTTGTGTTCACCTGACCAACAGTTATACAACAAAGGTATTTTCAGGATAGGAAGACAGACAAAGAACTGCACTTGGATACGGTTGCTAATGGCTGGCAGATAGGACAGTTTGGAGAGAAAAGCCAGGCACTCACCACGTCAAGAGAAACATGTACAGCAGTCTGGATAAAGTGTTTCAATCCATATTTTATTTAAGGTGCAGAGTTTGTAAAACAGCTGACATGCAGACCAGACTTGGAGACGCATCATCTGATGCATTTCACATCTCCCCAGATGCTTTATCAAAGGCCAGACGCAGTGTTGACACAGTCTTATATTCAACTGTCTTAAAAGGGACTCACCTATTTTGGTAGTGTGTCATCACCTGTGACCTCCCACAGCAAACCCAAACTGCACAGTGCAGTGAGCATATAAATATATACATAGAAACATAGAAATTGACATCAGAAGGGGACCGCGAGATCCAGCTAGTCTGCCCGATATGGGTAACTAACCCCCTTTTATCCTTTCTGTGAAATGATACCATTGTGCCTGTCCCAGGCATTTTTGAACCCGTTTACTGTTTTGGCCTTTATCACTTCCTGAGGCAGGCAATTCCATGGGTCGACCACCCTCTCAGTGAAGAAGAATTTCCCAACATTGCTCATGACTCGCCCTCCCATGAGCCTCATATTGTGTTCTCTAGTTCTGATGCTTTTCTTCTCCTGAAGGAACTCCTGTACCAACCTATCCTCATACACCATTTGATGCAGACCTTGAATCATTTTTGTGACTCTCCTCTGCACCATCTCAATCCTATCAATGTCTTTCCTAAGGTGCGGCCTCCAGAACTGTACTCAGTACTCCAGGTGGGGGCGCAACTGCACCCTGTAAAGTGGCAGCACCACCTCCCTTCTGCGACTTGTGATCCCTTCCCCATGCAGCCCAGCATACCACTGGCCTTTAACGTTGCCTTTTCGCACTGCTTCCCCACCATATACATAGGGAACAACATTAAAAACATGATTACAGTGATAACTGCTCAAAATAGGCTTTAAAATGGTGTAATATGGCATATTCCTAATGCAGTTTGTCATTATCTAACTGTATCATTACTCATAAGGTTTCAATTCCTGTTCAGGGACACTGGTTTATCGTAATTGAAGAAGGGCAAACTCCATTTTGCAGAACCATAAAAGGGGTACTGTCACTGGTGTCTGCCAAGCCAGATTTCGTTTTTGCTGGTGGTGTGTTTTTTTAACTTCTTTTAACAAGCTATCTCTCTGCTAGTATGATTTTAAACATTTCTGCGGGCTACTGTTGTGCTCATTACGCCTGTGTTTATTGGAAATCGTAATAAAGTCCGTGAGAAGCCCAGCAGCTGTCTCAGTTTGTTGCATGGAATATATATGCAGCCCTTTCTCGTTATCCACTTGATCTCAGTGTTTAACTACACAGATGAGTAGGAGGGATGGGGAGGCCTGAATTACTGCACCAAGACTGCATCCCCTCTTTTGCTACTGTTTGTTCACAACGTATTCTTCCCATACACACCACAGTTCCCTCCATCTTGGCCACTTCCTCCCCAGCATGTCGGAGAGTGTCTCACTGCTCTTCCTCACTGACTTAATCCCCTGCTAACCCTCCTCAAACTCACTGCTCTGCACACTCTTGTGTCTTGTCAGTACCTCACAGAAAAAGCATGGCTGCTGAAACTGTTCTATCTGACCCTTCCCCGAGAGGTGTCTGAAGAGGAGCAATTTCACTTTGGGAAGGTGTTTTGTGATGTTTTAGTATCCGGTCATGCCCTGCCCCCAACGTCAGCTGACTCGGCCCTTTTTTTGTGTTGAGAAGGAAAATGAGGTGTCTTTGTCCTGCATGCACAGCACCTTGCTTTGTACCACTACTGCTGCCTACTTCTCTGATGTGATTGGACTTCGCTTCTTATTTTCGTAATTGGTTGCCTGCCTGCCTTCCAGTTTTCAGCACATCCCCCCACAGCTAGCTCTCTTCCATATGCCCAGCTTCCACCACACCCAAGCAAATCTGGCAAGCTCCACTGCCTCCCGGAAGAGACGTACTAATATATGGAAACCCCCACCCCAGGACACCAGGAGTGCAATCATGTAGCTGTTGTGGCTGTGAACCCTTCTGGAGCTATTGCATGTCCCCTGTGACTGCACGATCCTATGCTGGTCCAGGTAGGATCCTAACACAAACCCAGCCACCCACGTGGCAAGTGTGCACATGTACCACTAACTAGGATCCAGACACAAACCCAGCCACCCATGTGACAAGTGAGAATACGTACCCCCAGCTAGGATTCAAACGCAGACCCAGCCACCCACATGGCAAGTGAGCACATGTACCCCCAGCTAGGACCCAAATGCAGACTCAGCCACCCACATGACAAGTGAGCACATGTACCCCCAGCTAGGATCCCAAATCAGACCCAGCCACCCACATGCTAAGTGAGCAGTTGTACCCCCAGTTAGGATCCCAAATCAGACCCAGACACCCACATGCTAAGTGAGCACATGTACCCCCAGCTAGGAACCAAACACAGACCCAGCCACCCACATGCTAAGTGAGCACATGTGCCCCCAGCTAGGATCCCAAATCAGACCCACACACCTACATGCTAAGTGAGCACATGTACCCCCAGCTAGGATCCAAACACAGACCCAGACACCCACATGCTAAGTGAGCACATGTACCCCCAGCTAGGATCCCAAATCAGACCCAGCTACCCACATGCTAAGTGAGCACATGTACCCCCAGCTAGGATCCAAACACAGACCCAAACACCCACATGCTAAGTGAGCATATCTACCCCCAGCTAGGATCCAAACGCAGACCCAGACACCCACATGCTAAGTGAGCACTTGTACCGCCAGCTAGGATCCCAAATCAGACCCAGCCACCCACATGCTAAGTGAGCACATGTACCTCCAGCTAGGATCCAAACGCAGACCCAGCCACCCACATGCTAAGTGAGCACATGTACCCCCAGTTAGGATCCAAACGCAGACCCAGCCACCCACATGCTAAGTGAGCACTTGTACCCCCAGCTAGGATCCAAACGCAGACTCAGACACCAACTTGCTAAGTGCGCACATGTACCCCCAGCTAGGATCCAAACACAGACCCAGCCACCCACATGCTAAGTGAGCACATGTACCCCCAGCTAGGATCCAAACACAGACCCAGACACCCACTTGCTAAGTGAGCACATGTACCCCCAGCTAGGATCCAAATGCAGACCCAGCCACCCACATGGCAAGTGAGCAGATGTACCCCCAGCTAGGACCCAAATGCAGACTCAGACACCCACATGCTAATTGAGCACATGTACCCCCAGCTAGGATCCCAAATCAGACCCAGACACCCACATGCAAAGTGAGCATATCTACCCCAGCTAGGAATCCAAATGCAGACTCAGACACCCACATGCTAAGTGAGCACTTGTACCCCCAGCTAGGGTCCCAAATCAGACCAGGCCACCCACATGCTAAGTGAGCACATGTACCCCCAGCTAGGATCCAAACACAGACCCAGCCACCCACATGCTAAGTGAGCACATGTACCCCCAGCTAGGATCCAAACGCAGACCCAGCCACCCACATGCTAAGTGAGCACTTCTACCCCCAGCTAGGACCCAAATGCAGACTCAGACACCCACATGGCAAGTGAGCACATGTACCCCCAGCTAGGATCCCAAATCAGACCCAGCCACCCACATGCTAAGTGAGCAGTTGTACCCCCAGTTAGGATCCCAAATCAGACCCAGACACCCACATGCTAAGTGAGCACATGTACCCCGAGGCTAGGAACCAAACACAGACCCAGCCACCCACATGCTAAGTGAGCAGATGTGCCCCCAGCTAGGATCCCAAATCAGACCCAGACACCTAAATGCTAAGTGAGCACATGTACCCCAGCTAGGATCCAAACGCAGACCCAGCCACCCACATGCTAAGTGAGCACATGTACCCCTAGCTAGGATCCAAACACAGACCCTGACACCCACATGCTAAGTGAGCACTTGTACCCCCAGCTAGGATCCCAAATCAGACCCAGCCACCCACATGCTAAGTGAGCACTTGTACCCCCAGCTAGGATCCAAACACAGACCCAGACACCCACATGCTAAGAGAGCACTTGTAACCCCAGCTAGGATCCAAACGCAGACTCAGTCACCCACATGCTAAGTGAGCACTTGTACCCCCAGCTAGGATCCAAATGCAGACCCAGACACCCACATGCTAAGTGAGCACATGTACCCCCAGCTAGGATCCCAAATCAGACCCAGACACCCACATGCTAAGTGAGCACTTGTACCCCCAGCTAGGGTCCCAAATCAGACCCAGCCACCCACATGCTAAGTGAGCACATGTACCCCCAGCTAGGATCCAAATGCAGACCCAACCACCCACATGGCAAGTGAGCACATGTACCCCCAGCTAGGACCCAAATGCAGACTCAGCCACCCACATGGCAAGTGAGCACATGTACCCCCAGCTAGGATCCCAAATCAGACCCAGTAACCCACATGCTAAGTGAGCAGTTGTACCCCCAGTTAGGATCCCAAATCAGACCCAGACACCCACATGCTAAGTGAGCACATGTACCCCCAGCTAGGAACCAAACACAGACCCAGCCACCCACATGCTAAGTGAGCACATGTGCCCTCAGCTAGGATCCCAAATCAGACCCAGACACCTACATGCTAAGTGAGCACATGTACCCCCAGCTAGGATCCAAACACAGACCCAGCCACCCACATGTTAAGTGAGCACATGTACCCCCAGCTAGGATCCAAACACAGACCCAGCCACCCACATGCTAAGTGAGCACATGTACCCCCAGCTAGGATCCAAACACAGACCCAGCCACCCACATGCTAAGTGAGCACATGTACCCCCAGCTAGGATCCAAACGCAGACCCAGCCACCCACATGCTAAGTGAGCACTTCTACCCCCAGCTAGGACCCAAATGCAGACTCAGACACCCACATGGCAAGTGAGCACATGTACCCCCAGCTAGGATCCCAAATCAGACCCAGCCACCCACATGCTAAGTGAGCAGTTGTACCCCCAGTTAGGATCCCAAATCAGACCCAGACACCCACATGCTAAGTGAGCACATGTACCCCGAGGCTAGGAACCAAACACAGACCCAGCCACCCACATGCTAAGTGAGCAGATGTGCCCCCAGCTAGGATCCCAAATCAGACCCAGACACCTAAATGCTAAGTGAGCACATGTACCCCCAGCTAGGATCCAAACGCAGACCCAGCCACCCACATGCTAAGTGAGCACATGTACCCCTAGCTAGGATCCAAACACAGACCCTGACACCCACATGCTAAGTGAGCACTTGTACCCCCAGCTAGGATCCCAAATCAGACCCAGCCACCCACATGCTAAGTGAGCACTTGTACCCCCAGCTAGGATCCAAACACAGACCCAGACACCCACATGCTAAGAGAGCACTTGTAACCCCAGCTAGGATCCAAACGCAGACTCAGACACCCACATGCTAAGTGAGCACATGTACCCCCAGCTAGGGTCCCAAATCAGACCCAGCCACCCACATGCTAAGTGAGCACATGTACCCCCAGCTAGGATCCAAATGCAGACCCAACCACCCACATGGCAAGTGAGCACATGTACCCCCAGCTAGGACCCAAATGCAGACTCAGCCACCCACATGGCAAGTGAGCACATGTACCCCCAGCTAGGATCCCAAATCAGACCCAGTAACCCACATGCTAAGTGAGCAGTTGTACCCCCAGTTAGGATCCCAAATCAGACCCAGACACCCACATGCTAAGTGAGCACATGTACCCCCAGCTAGGAACCAAACACAGACCCAGCCACCCACATGCTAAGTGAGCACATGTGCCCTCAGCTAGGATCCCAAATCAGACCCAGACACCTACATGCTAAGTGAGCACATGTACCCCCAGCTAGGATCCAAACACAGACCCAGCCACCCACATGTTAAGTGAGCACATGTACCCCCAGCTAGGATCCAAACACAGACCCAGCCACCCACATGCTAAGTGAGCACATGTACCCCCAGCTAGGATCCAAACACAGACCCAGACACCCACATGCTAAGTGAGCACTTGTACCCCCAGCTAGGATCCCAAATCAGACCCAGCCACCCATATGCTAAGTGAGCACTTGTACCCCCAGCTAGGATCCAAACGCAGACCCAGACACCCACATGCTAAGTGAGCACTTATACCCCCAGCTAGAATCCCAAATCAGACCCAGCCACCCACATGCTAAGTGAGCATATCTACCCCCAGCTAGTAACCAAACGCAGACCCAGCCATCCACATGCTAAGTGAGCACTTGTACCCCCAGCTAGGATCCAAACACAGACCCAGACACCCACATGCTAAGTGAGAACTTGTACCCCCAGCTAGGATTCAAACGCAGACTCTGTCACCCACATGCTAAGTGAGCACATTTACCCCAGCTAGGATTCAAATGCAGACCCAGACACCCACATGCTAAGTGAGCACATGTACCCCCAGCTAGGATCCCAAATCAGACCCAGACACCCACATGCTAAGTGAGCACTTGTACCCCCAGCTAGGGTCCCAAATCAGACCCAGCCACCCACATGCTAAGTGAGCACATGTACCCCCAGCTAGGATCCAAATGCAGACCCAGACACCCACATGCTAAGTGAGCACTTGTACCCCAGCCTAGGATCCCAAATCAGACCCACACACCCACATGCTAAGTGAGCATATCTACCCCAAGCTAGGATCCAAACGCAAACTCAGACACCCACATGCTAAGTGAGCACTTGTACCCCCAGCTAGGGTCCCCAATCAGACCCAGCCACCCACATGCTAAGTGATCACATATACCCCCAGCTAGGATCCAAACGCAGACCCAGACACCCACATGCTAAGTGAGCACTTGTACCCCCAGCTAGGATCCCAAATCAGACCCAGACACCCACATGCTAAGTGAGCATATCTACCCCCAGCTAGGATCCAAACGCAGACTCAGACACCCACATGTTAATTGAGCACATGTACCCCCAGCTAGGATCCCAAATCAGACCCAGACACCCACATGCTAAGTGAGCAGTTGTACCCCCAGCTAGGATCCCAAATCAGACCCAGACACCCACATGCTAAGTGAGCATATCTACCCCAGCTAGGAATCCAAACGCAGACTCAGACACCCACATGCTAAGTGAGCACTTGTACCCCCAGCTAGGGTCCCAAATCAGACCCAGCCACCCACATGCTAAGTGAGCACATGTACCCCCAGCTAGGATCCAAACACAGACCCAGCCACCCAAATGCTAAGTGAGCACTTGTACCCCCAGCTAGGATCCAAACGCAGACTCAGACACCCACTTGCTAAGTGAGCACTTGTACCCCCAGCTAGGATCCAAACGCAGACTCAGACACCCACTTGCTAAGTTAGCACATGTACCCCCAGCTTGGATCCAAACACAGACCCAGCCACCCACATCCTAAGTGAGCACTTGTACCCCCAGCTAAGATCCAAACGCAGACTCAGACACCCACTTGCTAAGTGAGCACTTGTACCCCAGCTAGGATCCAAACGCAGACTCAGACACCCACTTGCTAAGTGAGCACATGTACCCCCCGCGAGGATCCAAACACAGACCCAGCCACCCACACGCTAAGTGAGCACTTGTACCCCCAGCTAGAATCCAAACGCAGACTCAGACACCCACTTGCTAAGTGAGCACATGTACCCCCAGCTAGGATCCAAACACAGACCCAGCCACCCACATACTAAGCGAGCACTTGTACCCCCAGCTAGGATCCAAACACAGACCCAGACACTCACTTGCTAAGTGAGCACTTGTACCCCCAGCTAGGATCCAAACGCAGACGCAGCCACCCACATGGCAAGTGACCACATGTACCCCCAGCTAGGACCCAAATGCAGACTCAGCCACCCACATGGCAAGTGAGCACATGTACCCCCAGCTAGGATCCCAAATCAGACCCAGCCACCCACATGCTAAGTGAGCAGTTGTACCCCCAGTTAGGATCCCAAATCAGACCCAGCCACCCACATGCTAAGTGAGCAGTTGTACCCCCAGCTAGGATCCCAAATCAGACCAAGCTACCCACATGCTAAGTGAGCACATGTACCCCCAGCTAGGATCCAAACACAGACCCAAACACCCACATGCTAAGTGAGCATATCTACCCCAGCTAGGATGCAAACGCAGACCCAGACACCCACATGCTAAGTGAGCACTTGTACCCCCAGCTAGGATCCCAAATCAGACCCAGCCACCCACATGCTAAGTGAACATATCTCACCCCCAGCTAGTAACCAAACGCAGACCCAGACACCCACATGCTAAGTGAGCACTTGTAACCCCAGCTAGGATCCAAACGCAGACTCAGTCACCGACATGCTAAGTGAGCACATTTACCCCCAGCTAGGATCCAAATGCAGACCCAAACACCCACATGCTAAGTGAGCACATGTACCCCCAGCTAGGATCCCAAATCAGGCCCAGACACCCACATGCTAAGTGAGCACTTGTACCCCCAGCTAGGGTCCCAAATCCGACCCAGACACCCACATGCTAAGTGAGCACATGTACCCCCAGCTAGGATCCAAACGCAGACCCAGACACCCACATGCTAAGTGAGCACTTGTACCCCCAGCTAGGATCCCAAATCAGACCCAGACACCCACATGCTAAGTGAGCATATCTACCCCCAGCTAGAATCCTAACACAGATTCAGACACCCACATGCTAAGTGAGCACTTGTACCCCCTGCTAGGGTCCCAAATCAGACCCAGCCACCCACATGCTAAGTGAGCACATATACCCCCAGCTAGGATCCCAAATCAGTCCCAGACATCCACATGCTAAGTGAGCATATCTACCCCAGCTAGGAATCCAAACGCAGACTCAGACACCCACATGCTAAGTGAGCACTTGTACCCCCAGCTAGGGTCCCAAATCAGACCCAGCCACCCACATGCTAAGTGAGCACATGTACCCCCAGCTAGGATCCAAGCACAGACCCAGCCACCCAAATGCTAAGTGAGCACTTGTACAACCAGCTAGGATCCAAACGCAGACTCAGACACCAACTTGCTAAGTGAGCACTTGTACCCCCAGCTAGGATCAAAACGCAGACTCAGACACCCACTTGCTAAGTGAGCACATGTACCCCCAGCTTGGATCCAAACACAGACCCAGCCACCCACATGCTAAGTGAGCACTTGTACCCCCAGCTAGGATCCAAACGCAGACTCAGACATCCACTTGCTAAGTGAGCACTTGTACTCCAGCTAGGATTCAAACGCAGACTCAGACACCCACTTGCTAAGTGAGCACCTGTACCCCCAGCTAGGATCCAAACACAGACCCAGCCACCCACATTTTAAGTGAACACTTGTACCCCCAGCTAGGATCCAAACACAGACCCAGCCACCCACTTGCTAAGTGAGCACATGTACCCCCAGCTAGGATCCAAACACAGACCCAGCCACCCACATGCTAAGTGAGCACTTGTACCCCCAGCTAGAATCCAAACGCAGACTCAGACACCCACTTGCTAAGTAAGCACATGTACCCCCAGCAAGGATCCAAACGCAGACCCAGCCACCCACTTGCTAAGTGAGCACTTGTAGCCCCAGCTAGGATCGAAACGCAGTCCCAGCCACCCACATGGCAAGTGAGCACATGTACCCCCAGCTAGGACCCAAATGCAGACTCAGCCACCCACATGGCAAGTGAGCACATGTACCCCCAGCTAGGATCCCAAATCAGACCCAGCCACCCACATGCTAAGTCAGCAGTTGTACCCCCAGTTAGGATCCCAAATCAGACCCAGACACCCACATGCTAAGTGAGCACATGTACCCCCAGCTAGGAACTAAACACAGACCCAGCCACCCACATGCTAAGTGAGCAGATGTGCCCCCAGCATGAATCCCAATCAGACCCAGACACCTACATGCTAAGTGAGCACATGTACCCCCAGCTAGGATCCAAACACAGACCCCGACACCCACATGCTAAGTGAGCACATGTAACCCCCGCTAGGATCCCAAATCAGACCCAGCTACCCACATGCTAAGTGAGCATCTACCCCCAGCTAGGATCCAAACACAGACCCGAACACCCACATGCTAAGTGAGCATATCTACCCCCAGCTAGGATCCAAACGCAGAACCAGGCACCCACATGCTAAGTGAGCACTTGTACCCCCAGCTAGGATCCCAAATCAGACCCAGCCACCCACATGCTAAGAGAGCACATGTACCCCCAGCTAGGATCCAAACGCAGACCCAGCCACCCACATGCTAAGTGAGCACATGTACCCCCAGTTAGGATCCAAACGCAGACCCAGCCACCCACATGCTAAGTGAGCACTTGTACCCCCAGCTAGGATCCAAATGCAGACTCAGTCACCCACATGCTAAGTGAGCACATGTACCCCCAGCTAGGATCCAAAAGCAGACCCAGACACCCACATGCTAAGTGAGCACTTGTACCCCCAGCTATGATCCCAAATCAGACCCAGACACCCACATGCTAAGTGAGCATATCTACCCCCAGCTAGGATCCAAACGCAGACCCAGACACCCACATGCTAAGTGAGCACTTGTACCCCCAGCTAGGGTCCCAAATCCGACCCAGCCACCCACATGCTAAGTGAGCACATGTACCCCCAGCTAGGATCCAAACGCAGACCCAGACACCCACATGCTAAGTGAGCACTTGTACCCCCAGCTAGGATCCCAAATCAGGCCCAGACACCCACATGCTAAGTGAGCATATCTACCCCCAGCTAGGATCCTAACACAGATTCAGACACCCACATGCTAAGTGAGCACTTGTACCCCCTGCTAGGGTCCCAAATCAGACCCAGCCACCCACATGCTAAGTGAGCACATATACCCCCAGCTATGATCCAAACGCAGACCCAGACACCCACATGCTAAGTGAGCACTTGTACCCCCAGCTAGGATCCCAAATCAGACCCAGACACCCACATGCTAAGTGAGCATATCTACCCTCAGCTAGGGTCCAAACACAGACTCAGACACCCACATGCTAATTGAGACATGTACCCCCAGCTAGGATCCCAAATCAGACCCAGACACCCACATGCTATGGAGCACTTGTACGCCCAGCTAGGATCCCAAATCAGTCCCAGACATCCACATGCTAAGTGAGCATATCTACCCCAGCTAGGAATCCAAACGCAGACTCAGACACCCACATGCTAAGTGAGCACTTGTACCCCCAGCTAGGGTCCCAAATCAGACCCAGCCACCCACATGCTAAGTGAGCACATGTACCCCCAGCTAGGATCGAAACACAGACCCAGCCACCCACTTGCTAAGTGAGCACATGTACCCCCAGCTAGAATCCAAACACAGACCCAGCCACCCACATGCTAAGTGAGCACTTGTACCCCCAGCTAGAATCCAAACGCAGACTCAGACACCCACTTGCTAAGTGAGCACATGTACCTCAGTTAGGATCCAAACGCAGACCCAGCCACCCACTGCTAGTGAGCACTTGTACCCCAGCTAGGATCCAAACGCAGTCCCAGCCACCCACATGGCAAGTGAGCACATGTACCCCAGCTAGGACCCAAATGCAGACTCAGCCACCCACATGGCAAGTGAGCACATGTACCCCAGCTAGGATCCCAAATCAGACCCAGCCACCCACATGCTAAGTCAGCAGTTGTACCCCAGTTAGATCCCAAATCAGACCCAGACACCCACATGCTAAGTGAGCACATGTACCCCAGCTAGGAACTAAACACAGACCCAGCCACCCACATGCTAAGTGAGCAGATGTGCCCCAGCATGAATCCCAATCAGACCCAGACACCTACATGCTAAGTGAGCACATGTACCCAGCTAGGATCCAAACACAGACCCCGACACCCACATGCTAAGTGAGCATGTAACCCCGCTAGGATCCCAAATCAGACCCAGCCACCCACATGCTAAGAGAGCACATGTACCCCCAGCTAGGATCCAAACACAGACCCGAACACCCACATGCTAAGTGAGCATATCTACCCCCAGCTAGGATCCAAACGCAGAACCAGGCACCCACATGCTAAGTGAGCACTTGTACCCCAGCTAGGATCCCAAATCAGACCCAGCCACCCACATGCTAAGAGAGCACATGTACCCCCAGCTAGGATCCAAACGCACACCCAGCCACCCACATGCTAAGTGAGCACATGTACCCCCAGTTAGGATCCAAACGCAGACCCAGCCACCCACATGCTAAGTGAGCACTTGTACCCCCAGCTAGGATCCAAATGCAGACTCAGTCACCCACATGCTAAGTGAGCACATTTACCCCAGCTAGGATTCAAATGCAGACCCAGACACCCACATGCTAAGTGAGCACATGTACCCCCAGCTAGGATCCCAAATCAGACCCAGACACCCACATGCTAAGTGAGCACTTGTACCCCCAGCTAGGGTCCCAAATCAGACCCAGCCACCCACATGCTAAGTGAGCACATGTACCCTCAGCTAGGATCCAAATGCAGACCCAGACACCCACATGCTAAGTGAGCACTTGTACCCCCAGCTAGGATCCCAAATCAGACCCACACACCCACATGCTAAGTGAGCATATCTACCCCAAGCTAGGATCCAAACGCAAACTCAGACACCCACATGCTAAGTGAGCACTTGTACCCCCAGCTAGGATCCCAAATCAGACCCAGACACCCACATGCTAAGTGAGCATATCTACCCCCAGCTAGGATCCAAACGCAGACTCAGACACCCACATGTTAATTGAGCACATGTACCCCCAGCTAGGATCCCAAATCAGACCCAGACACCCACATCCTAAGTGAGCAGTTGTACCCCCAGCTAGGATCCCAAATCAGACCCAGACACCCACATGCTAGTGAGCATATCTACCCAGCTAGGAATCCAAACGCAGACTCAGACACCCACATGCTAAGTGAGCACTTGTACCCCAGCTAGGGTCCCAAATCAGACCCAGCCACCCACATGCTAAGTGAGCACATGTACCTCCAGCTAGGATCCAAACACAGACCCAGCCACCCAAATGCTAAGTGAGCACTTGTACTTCAGCTAGGATCCAAACGCAGACTCAGACACCCACTTGCTAAGTGAGCACTTGTACCCCCAGCTAGGATCCAAACGCAGACTCAGACACCCACTTGCTAAGTTAGCACATGTACCCCCAGCTTGGATCCAAACACAGACCCAGCCACCCACATCCTAAGTGAGCACTTGTACCCCCAGCTAAGATCCAAACGCAGACTCAGACACCCACTTGCTAAGTGAGCACTTGTACCCCAGCTAGGATCCAAACGCAGACTCAGACACCCACTTGCTAAGTGAGCACATGTACCCCCCGCGAGGATCCAAACACAGACCCAGCCACCCACATGCTAAGTGAGCACTTGTACCCCCAGCTAGAATCCAAACGCAGACTCAGACACCCACTTGCTAAGTGAGCACATGTACCCCCAGCTAGGATCCAAACACAGACCCAGCCACACACATACTAAGCGAGCACTTATACCCCCAGCTAGGATCCAAACACAGACCCAGACACTCACTTGCTAAGTGAGCACTTGTACCCCCAGCTAGGATCCAAACGCAGACGCAGCCACCCACATGGCAAGTGACCACATGTACCCCCAGCTAGGACCCAAATGCAGACTCAGCCACCCACATGGCAAGTGAGCACATGTACCACCAGCTAGGATCCCAAATCAGACCCAGCCACCCACATGCTAAGTGAGCATATCTACCCCCAGCTAGAATCCTAACACAGATTCAGACACCCACATGCTAAGTGAGCACTTGTACCCCCTGCTAGGGTCCCAAATCAGACCCAGCCACCCACATGCTAAGTGAGACATATACCCCCAGCTAGGATCCCAAATCAGTCCCAGACATCCACATGCTATGAGCATATCTACTAGCTAGGAATCCAAACGCAGACTCAGACACCCACATGCTAAGTGAGCACTTAGTACTCAGCTAGGGTCCCAAATCAGACCCAGCCACCCACATGCTAAGTGAGCACATGTACCCCAGCTAGGATCCAAGCACAGACCCAGCCACCCAAATGCTAAGTGAGCACTTGTACAACCAGCTAGGATCCAAACGCAGACTCAGACACCAACTTGCTAAGTGAGCACTTGTACCTCCAGCCAGGATCAAAACGCAGACTCAGACACCCACTCTGCTAAGTGAGCACATGTACCCCAGCTTGGATCCAAACACAGACCCAGCCACCCACATGCTAAGTGAGCACTTGTACCCCAGCTAGGATCCAAACGCAGACTCAGACATCCACTAAGTGAGCACTTGTACTCCAGCTAGGATTCAAACGCAGACTCAGACACCCACTTGCTAAGTGAGCACCTGTACCCTCAGCTAGGATCCAAACACAGACCCAGCCACCCACATTTTAAGTGAACACTTGTACCCCAGCTAGGATCCAAACACAGACCCAGCCACCCACTTGCTAAGTGAGCACATGTACCCCCAGCTAGGATCCAAACACAGACCCAGCCACCCACATGCTAAGTGAGCACTTGTACCCCCAGCTAGAATCCAAACGCAGACTCAGACACCCACTTGCTAAGTAAGCACATGTACCCCCAGCAAGGATCCAAACGCAGACCCAGCCACCCACTTGCTAAGTGAGCACTTGTAGCCCCAGCTAGGATCGAAACGCAGTCCCAGCCACCCACATGGCAAGTGAGCACATGTACCCCCAGCTAGGACCCAAATGCAGACTCAGCCACCCACATGGCAAGTGAGCACATGTACCCCCAGCTAGGATCCCAAATCAGACCCAGCCACCCACATGCTAAGTCAGCAGTTGTACCCCAGTTAGGATCCCAAATCAGACCCAGACACCACTGCCTAAGTGAGACATGTACCCCAGCTAGGAACCAAACACAGACCCAGCCACCCACATGCTAAGTGAGCAGATGTGCCCCCAGCATGAATCCCAATCAGACCCAGACACCTACATGCTAAGTGAGCACATGTACCCCCAGCTAGGATCCAAACACAGACCCCGACACCCACATGCTAAGTGAGCACATGTAACCCCCGCTAGGATCCCAAATCAGACCCAGCTACCCACATGCTAAGTGAGCACATCTACCCCCAGCTAGGATCCAAACACAGACCCGAACACCCACATGCTAAGTGAGCATATCTACCCCCAGCTAGGATCCAAACGCAGAACCAGGCACCCACATGCTAAGTGAGCACTTGTACCCCCAGCTAGGATCCCAAATCAGACCCAGCCACCCACATGCTAAGAGAGCACATGTACCCCCAGCTAGGATCCAAACGCAGACCCAGCCACCCACATGCGAAGTGAGCACATGTACCCCCAGTTAGGATCCAAACGCAGACCCAGCCACCCACATGCTAAGTGAGCACTTGTACCCCCAGCTAGGATCCAAATGCAGACTCAGTCACCCCCATGCTAAGTGAGCACATGTACCCCCAGCTAGGATCCAAAAGCAGACCCAGACACCCACATGCTAAGTAAGCACTTGTACCCCCAGCTATGATCCCAAATCAGACCCAGACACCCACATGCTAAGTGAGCATATCTACCCCCAGCTAGGATCCAAACGCAGACCCAGACACCCACATGCTAAGTGAGCACTTGTACCCCCAGCTAGGGTCCCAAATCCGACCCAGCCACCCACATGCTAAGTGAGCACATGTACCCCCAGCTAGGATCCAAACGCACCCAGACACCCACATGCTAAGTGAGCACTTGTACCTCAGCTAGGATCCCAAATCAGGCCCAGACACCCACATGCTAAGTGAGCATATCTACCCCCAGCTAGGATCCTAACACAGATTCAGACACCCACATGCTAAGTGAGCACTTGTACCCCCTGCTAGGGTCCCAAATCAGACCCAGCCACCCACATGCTAAGTGAGCACATATACCCCCAGCTATGATCCAAACGCAGACCCAGACACCCACATGCTAAGTGAGCACTTGTACCCCCAGCTAGGATCCCAAATCAGACCCAGACACCCACATGCTAAGTGAGCATATCTACCCCCAGCTAGGGTCCAAACACAGACTCAGACACCCACATGCTAATTGAGCACATGTACCCCCAGCTAGGATCCCAAATCAGACCCAGACACCCACATGCTAAGTGAGCACTTGTACGCCCAGCTAGGATCCCAAATCAGTCCCAGACATCCACATGCTAAGTGAGCATATCTACCCCAGCTAGGAATCCAAATGCAGACTCAGACACCCACATGCTAAGTGAGCACTTGTACCCCCAGCTAGGGTCCCAAATCAGACCCAGCCACCCACATGCTAAGTGAGCACATGTACCCCCAGCTAGGATCGAAACACAGACCCAGCCACCCACTTGCTAAGTGAGCACATGTACCCCCAGCTAGGATCCAAACACAGACCCAGCCACCCACATGCTAAGTGAGCACTTGTACCCCCAGCTAGAATCCAAACGCAGACTCAGACACCCACTTGCTAAGTGAGCACATGTACCCCCAGTTAGGATCCAAACGCAGACCCTGCCACCCACTTGCTAAGTGAGCACTTGTAGCCCCAGCTAGGATCCAAACGCAGTCCCAGCCACCCACATGGCAAGTGAGCACATGTACCCCCAGCTAGGACCCAAATGCAGACTCAGCCACCCACATGGCAAGTGAGCACATGTACCCCCAGCTAGGATCCCAAATCAGACCCAGCCACCCACATGCTAAGTCAGCAGTTGTACCCCCAGTTAGGATCCCAAATCAGACCCAGACACCCACATGCTAAGTGAGCACATGTACCCCCAGCTAGGAACTAAACACAGACCCAGCCACCCACATGCTAGTGAGCAGATGTGCCCCAGCATGAATCCTAATCAGACCCAGACACCTACATGCTAAGTGAGCATGTACCCCCAGCTAGGATCCAAACACAGACCCGACACCCACATGCTAAGTGAGTACATGTAACCCGCTTGGATCCCAAATCAGACCCAGCTACCCACATGCTAAGTGAGCACATCTACCCCCAGCTAGGATCCAAACACAGACCCGAACACCCACATGCTAAGTGAGCATATTCACTTTCAGCTAGGATCCAAACGCAGAACCAGGCACCCACATGCTAAGTGAGCACTTGTACCCCAGCTAGGATCCCAAATCAGACCCAGCCACCCACATGCTAAGAGAGCACATGTACCCCCAGCTAGGATCCAAACGCACACCCAGCCACCCACATGCTAAGTGAGCACATGTACCCCCAGTTAGGATCCAAACGCAGACCCAGCCACCCACATGCTAAGTGAGCACTTGTACCCCCAGCTAGGATCCAAATGCAGACTCAGTCACCCACATGCTAAGTGAGCACATTTACCCCAGCTAGGATTCAAATGCAGACCCAGACACCCACATGCTAAGTGAGCACATGTACCCCAGCTAGGATCCCAAATTAGACCCAGACACCCACATGCTAAGTGAGCACTTGTACCCCAGCTAGGTCCCAAATCAGACCCAGCCACCCACATGCTAAGTGAGCATGTACCTCAGCTAGGATCCAAACGCAGACCCAGACACCCACATGCTAAGTGAGCACTTGTACCCCCAGCTAGGATCCCAAATCAGACCCACACACCCACATGCTAAGTGAGCATATCTACCCCAAGCTAGGATCCAAACGCAAACTCAGACACCCACATGCTAAGTGAGCACTTGTACCCCCAGCTAGGATCCCAAATCAGACCCAGACACCCACATGCTAAGTGAGCACATGTACCCCCAGCTAGGATCCAAATGCAGACTCAGACACCCACATGTTAATTGGAGCACATGTACTCTAGCAGGATCCCAAATCAGACCCAGACACCCACATCCTAAGTGAGCAGTTGTACCCCAGCTAGGATCCCAAATCAGACCCACACACCCACATGCTAAGTGAGCATATCTACCCCAAGCTAGGATCCAAACGCAGACTCAGACACCCACATGCTAAGTGAGCACTTGTACCCCCAGCTAGGATCCCAAATCAGACCCAGCCACCCACATGCTAAGTGAGCACATGTACCCCCAGCTAGGATCCAAACACAGACCCAGCCACCCAAATGCTAAGTGAGCACTTGTACCTCAGCTAGGATCCAAACGCAGACTCAGACACCCACTTGCTAAGTGAGCACTTGTACCCCTAGCTAGGATCCAAACGCAGACTCAGACACCCACTGCTAGTTAGCACATGTACCCCAGCTTGATCCAAACACAGACCCAGCCACCCACATCCTAAGTGAGCACTTGTACCCCAGCTAAGATCCAAACGCAGACTCAGACACCCACTTGCTAAGTGAGCACTTGTACCCCAGCTGGATCCAAACGCAGACTCAGACACCCACTTGCTAAGTGAGACATGTACTTGCCGAGGATCCAAACACAGACCCAGCCACCCACATGCTAAGTGAGCACTTGTACTCTCAGCTAGAATCCAAACGCAGACTCAGACACCCACTTGCTAAGTGAGCACATGTACCCCCAGCTAGGATCCAAACACAGACCCAGCCACACACATACTAAGCGAGCACTTGTACCCCCAGCTAGGATCCAAACACAGACCCAGACACTCACTTGCTAAGTGAGCACTTGTACCCCCAGCTAGGATCCAAACGCAGACGCAGCCACCCACATGGCAAGTGACCACATGTACCCCCAGCTAGGACCCAAATGCAGACTCAGCCACCCACATGGCAAGTGAGCACATGTACCACCAGCTAGGATCCCAAATCAGACCCAGCCACCCACATGCTAAGTGAGCAGTTGTACCCCCAGCTAGGATCCCAAATCAGACCAAGCTACCCACATGCTAAGTGAGCACATGTACCCCCAGCTAGGATCCAAACACAGACCCAAACACCCACATGCTAAGTGAGCATATCTACCCCAGCTAGGATGCAAACGCAGACCCAGACACCCACATGCTAAATGAGCACTTGTACCCCCAGCTAGGATCCCAAATCAGACCCAGCCACCCACATGCTAAGTGAACATATCTACCCCCAGCTAGTAACCAAACGCAGACCCAGACACCCACATGCTAAGTGAGCACTTGTAACCCCAGCTAGGATCCAAACGCAGACTCAGTCACCGACATGCTAAGTGAGCACATTTACCCCCAGCTAGGATCCAAATGCAGACCCAAACACCCACATGCTAAGTGAGCACATGTACCCCCAGCTAGGATCCCAAATCAGACCCAGACACCCACATGCTAAGTGAGCACTTGTACCCCCAGCTAGGGTCCCAAATCCGACCCAGCCACCCACATGCTAAGTGAGCACATGTACCCCCAGCTAGGATCCAAACGCAGACCCAGACACCCACATGCTAAGTGAGCACTTGTACCCCCAGCTAGGATCCCAAATCAGACCCAGACACCCACATGCTAAGTGAGCATATCTACCCCCAGCTAGGATCCTAACACAGATTCAGACACCCACATGCTAAGTGAGCACTTGTACCCCCTGCTAGGGTCCCAAATCAGACCCAGCCACCCACATGCTAAGTGAGCACATATACCCCCAGCTAGGATCCCAAATCAGTCCCAGACATCCACATGCTAAGTGAGCATATCACCCAGCTAGGAATCCAAACGCAGACTCAGACACCCACATGCTAAGTGAGCACTTGCACCCAGCTAGGTCCCAAATCAGACCCAGCCACCCACATGCTAAGTGAGCACATGTACCCCCAGCTAGGATCCAAGCACAGACCCAGCCACCCAAATGCTAAGTGAGAACTTGTACCACCAGCTAGGATCCAAACGCAGACTCAGACACCAACTTGCTAAGTGAGCACTTGTACCCCCAGCTAGGATCAAAACGCAGACTCAGACACCCACTTGCTAAGTGAGCACATGTACCCCCAGCTTGGATCCAAACACAGACCCAGCCACCCACATGCTAAGTGAGCACTTGTACCCCCAGCTAGGATCCAAACGCAGACTCAGACATCCACTTGCTAAGTGAGCACTTGTACTCCAGCTAGGATTCAAACGCAGACTCAGACACCCACTTGCTAAGTGAGCACTTGTACCCCCAGCTAGGATCAAAACACAGACTCAGACACCCACTTGCTGAGTGAGCACTTGTACCCCCAGCTAGGATCCAAACACAGACCCAGCCACCCACTTGCTAAGTGAGCACATGTACCCCCAGCTAGGATCCAAACACAGACCCAGCCACCCACATGCTAGTGAGCACTTACCCTCAGCTAGAATCCAAACGCAGACTCCAGACACCCACTTGCTAAGTAAGCACATGTACCCCAGCAAGGATCCAAACGAGACCCAGCCACCCACTTGCTAAGTGAGCACTGTAGCCCCAGCTAGGATCCAAACGCAGTCCCAGCCACCCACATGGCAAGTGAGCACATGTACCCCAGCTAGGACCCAAATGCAGACTCAGCCACCCACATGGCAAGTGAGCAATGTACCCCAGCTAGGATCCCAAATCAGACCCAGCCACCCACATGCTAAGTCAGCAGTTGTACCCCCAGTTAGGATCCCAAATCAGACCCAGACACCCACATGCTAAGTGAGCACATGTACCCCCAGCTAGGAACTAAACACAGACCCAGCCACCCACATGCTAAGTGAGCAGATGTGCCCCCAGCATGAATCCCAATCAGACCCAGACACCTACATGCTAAGTGAGCACATGTACCCCCAGCTAGGATCCAAACACAGACCCCGACACCCACATGCTAAGTGAGCACATGTAACCCCCGCTAGGATCCCAAATCAGACCCAGCTACCCACATGCTAAGTGAGCACATCTACCCCCAGCTAGGATCCAAACACAGACCCAACACCCACATGCTAAGTGAGCATATCTACCCAGCTAGGATCCAAACGCAGAACCAGGCACCCACATGCTAAGTGAGCACCTTGTACCTCAGCTAGAATCCCAAATCAGACCCAGCCACCCACATGCTAAGAGAGCACATGTACCCCCAGCTAGGATCCAAACGCAGACCCAGCCACCCACATGCTAAGTGAGCACATGTACCCCCAGTTAGGATCCAAACGCAGACCCAGCCACCCACATGCTAAGTGAGCACTTGTACCCCCAGCTAGGATCCAAATGCAGACTCAGTCACCCACATGCTAAGTGAGCACATGTACCCCCAGCTAGGATCCAAAAGCAGAGCCAGACACCCACATGCTAAGTGAGCACTTGTACCCCCAGCTATGATCCCAAATCAGACCCAGACACCCACATGCTAAGTGAGCATATCTACCCCAGCTAGGATCCAAACGCAGACCCAGACACCCACATGCTAAGTGAGCACTTGTACCCCAGCTAGGGTCCCAACCGACCCAGCCACCCACATGCTAAGTGAGCACATGTACTTCAGCTAGGATCCAAACGAGACCCAGACACCCACATGCTAAGTGAGCACTTGACCCCAGCTAGGATCCCAAATCAGACCCAGACACCCACATGCTAAGTGAGCATATCTACCCCCAGCTAGGATCCTAACACAGATTCAGACACCCACATGCTAAGTGAGCACTTGTACCCCCTGCTAGGGTCCCAAATCAGACCCAGCCACCCACATGCTAAGTGAGCACATATACCCCCAGCTAGGATCCAAACGCAGACCCAGACACCCACATGCTAAGTGAGCACTTGTACCCCCAGCTAGGATCCCAAATCAGACCCAGACACCCACATGCTAAGTGAGCATATCTACCCCCAGCTAGGGTCCAAACACAGACTCAGACACCCACATGCTAATTGAGCACATGTACCCCCAGCTAGGATCCCAAATCAGACCCAGACACCCACATGCTAAGTGAGCACTTGTACGCCCAGCTAGGATCCCAAATCATTCCCAGACATCCACATGCTAAGTGAGCATATCTCCCCAGCTAGGAATCCAAACGCAGATCTGACCATCCACACATGCTAAGTGATCATGTCACCCCAGCTAGGGTCCCAAATCAGACCCAGCCACCCACATGCTAAGTGAGCACATGTACCCCAGCTAGGATCCAAGCACAGACCCAGCCACCCAAATGCTAAGTGAGCACTTGTACCCCAGCTAGGATCCAAACGCAGACTCAGACACCAACTTGCTAAGTGAGCACTTGTACCCCCAGCTAGGATCAAAAAGCAGACTCAGACACCCACTTGCTAAGTGAGCACATGTACCCCCAGCTTGGATCCAAACACAGACCCAGCCACCCACATGCTAAGTGAGCACTTGTACCCCCAGCTAGGATCCAAACGCAGACTCAGACATCCACTTGCTAAGTGAGCACTTGTACTCCAGCTAGGATTCAAACGCAGACTCAGACACCCACTTGCTAAGTGAGCACATGTACCCCCAGCTAGGATCCAAACATAGACCCAGCCACCCACATTTTAAGTGAGCACTTGTACCCCCAGCTAGGATCCAAACACAGACCCAGCCACCCACATGCTAAGTGAGTACACATGTACCCCAGCTAGGATCCAAACACAGACCCAGCCACCCACATGCTAAGTGAGCACTTGTCCCCCAGCTAGAATCCTAACGAGACTCAGACACCCACTGCAAGGAGCACATGTACCCTCAGCTAGGATCCAAACGCAGACCCAGCCACCCACTTGCTAAGTGAGCACTTGTAGCCCCAGCTAGGATCCAAACGCAGTCCCAGCCACCCACATGGCAAGTGAGCACATGTACCCCAGGTAGGACCCAAATGCAGACTCAGCCACCCACATGGCAAGTGAGCACATGTACCCCAGCTAGATCCCAAATCAGACCCAGCCACCCACATGCTAAGTCAGCAGTTGTAATTCCAGTTAGGATCCCAAATCAGACCCAGACACCCACATGCTAAGTGAGCACATGTACCCCCAGCTAGGAACTAAACACAGACCCAGCCACCCACATGCTAAGTGAGCAGATGTGCCCCAGCATGAATCCCAATCAGACCCAGACACCTACATGCTAAGTGAGCACATGTAACTTTCAGCTAGGATCCAAACACAGACCCCGACACCATATGCTAAGTGAGCATGTAACCCCGCTTAGATCCCAAATCAGACCCAGCTACCCACATGCTAAGTGAGCACATCTACCCCTCAGCTAGGATCCAAACACAGACCCGAACACCCACATGCTAAGTGAGCATATCTACTTCAGCTAGGATCCAACGCAGAACCAGGCACCCACATGCTAAGTGAGCACTTGTACCTCAGCTAGGATCCCAAATCAGACCCAGCCACCCACATGCTAAGAGAGCACATGTACCCCCAGCTAGGATCCAAACGCACACCCAGCCACCCACATGCTAAGTGAGCACATGTACCCCCAGTTAGGATCCAAACGCAGACCCAGCCACCCACATGCTAAGTGAGCACTTGTACCCCCAGCTAGGATCCAAACGCAGACTCAGACACCCACTTGCTAAGTGAGCACATGTACCCCCCGCGAGGATCCAAACACAGACCCAGCCACCCACATGCTAAGTGAGCACTTGTACCCCCAGCTAGAATCCAAACGCAGACTCAGACACCCACTTGCTAAGTGAGCACATGTACCCCAGCTAGGATCCAAACACAGACCCAGCCACCCACATACTAAGCACGAATTTGTACCCCAGCTAGATCCAAACACAGACCCAGACACTCACTTGCTAAGTGAGCACTTGTACCCCCAGCTAGGATCCAAACGCAGACGCAGCCACCCACATGGCAAGTGACCACATGTACCCCCAGCTAGGACCCAAATGCAGACTCAGCCACCCACATGGCAAGTGAGCACATGTACCACCAGCTAGGATCCCAAATCAGACCCAGCCACCCACATGCTAAGTGAGCAGTTGTACCCCCAGTTAGGATCCCAAATCAGACCCAGCCACCCACATGCTAAGTGAGCAGTTGCACTTCAGCTAGGATCCCAAATCAGACCAAGCTACCCACATGCTAAGTGAGCACATTGTACCCCCAGCTAGGATCCAAACACAGACCCAAACACCCACATGCTAAGTGAGCATATCTACCCCAGCTAGGATGCAAACGCAGACCCAGACACCCACATGCTAAGTGAGCACTTGTACCCCCAGCTAGGATCCCAAATCAGACCCAGCCACCCACATGCTAAGTGAACATATCTACCCCCAGCTAGTAACCAAACGCAGACCCAGACACCCACATGCTAAGTGAGCACTTGTAACCCCAGCTAGGATCCAAACGCAGACTCAGTCACCGACATGCTAAGTGAGCACATTTACCCCCAGCTAGGATCCAAATGCAGACCCAAACACCCACATGCTAAGTGAGCACATGTACCCCCAGCTAGGATCCCAAATCAGACCCAGACACCCACATGCTAAGTGAGCACTTGTACCCCCAGCTAGGGTCCCAAATCCGACCCAGCCACCCACATGCTAAGTGAGCACATGTACCCCCAGCTAGGATCCAAACGCAGACCCAGACACCCACATGCTAAGTGAGCACTTGTACCCCCAGCTAGGATCCCAAATCAGACCCAGACACCCACATGCTAAGTGAGCATATCTACCCCCAGCTAGGATCCTAACACAGATTCAGACACCCACATGCTAAGTGAGCGCTTGTACCCCCTGCTAGGGTCCCAAATCAGACCCAGCCACCCACATGCTAAGTGAGCACATATACCCCCAGCTAGGATCCCAAATCAGTCCCAGACATCCACATGCTAAGTGAGCATATCTACCCAGCTAGGAATCCAAACGCAGACTCAGACACCCACATGCTAAGTGAGCACTTGTACCCCAGCTAGGGTCCCAAATCAGACCCAGCCACCCACATGCTAAGTGAGCATGTACTCAGCTAGGATCCAAGCACAGACCCAGCCACCCAAATGCTAAGTGAGAACTTGTACCACCAGCTAGGATCCAAACGCAGACTCAGACACCAACTTGCTAAGTGAGCACTTGTACCTAGCTAGGATCAAAACGCAGACCAGACACCCACTTGCTAAGTGAGCACATGTACCCCAGCTTGGATCCAAACACAGACCCAGCCACCCACATGCTAAGTGAGCACTTGTACCCCAGCTAGGATCCAAACGCAGACTCAGACATCCACTTGCTAAGTGAGCACTTGTACTCCAGCTAGGATTCAAACGCAGACTCAGACACCCACTTGCTAAGTGAGCACTTGTACCCCAGCTAGGATCAAACGCGACCCAGACACACCACTTGCTAAGTGAGCACTTGTACCCCAGCTAGGATCCAAACACAGACCCAGCCACCCACTTGCTAAGTGAGCACATGTACCCCCAGCTAGGATCCAAACACAGACCCAGCCACCCACATGCTAAGTGAGCACTTGTACCCCAGCTAGAATCAAACGCAGACTCAGACACCCACTTGCTAAGTAAGCACATGTACCCCCAGCAAGGATCCAAACGCAGACCCAGCCACCCACTTGCTAAGTGAGCACTTGTAGCCCCAGCTAGGATCCAAACGCAGTCCCAGCCACCCACATGGCAAGTGAGCACATGTACCCCCAGCTAGGACCCAAATGCAGACTCAGCCACCCACATGGCAAGTGAGCACATGTACCCCCAGCTAGGATCCCAAATTAGACCCAGCCACCCACATGCTAAGTCAGCAGTTGTACCCCCAGTTAGGATCCCAAATCAGACCCAGACACCCACATGCTAAGTGAGCACATGTACCCCCAGCTAGGAACTAAACACAGACCCAGCCACCCACATGCTAAGTGAGCAGATGTGCCCCCAGCATGAATCCCAATCAGACCCAGACACCTACATGCTAAGTGAGCACATGTACCCCCAGCTAGGATCCAAACACAGACCCCGACACCCACATGCTAAGTGAGCACATGTAACCCCCGCTAGGATCCCAAATCAGACCCAGCTACCCACATGCTAAGTGAGCACATCTACCCCAGCTAGGATCCAAACACAGACCAACACCTACATGCTAAGTGAGCATATCACCCCCAGCTAGGATCCAAACGCAGAACCAGGCACCCACATGCTAAGTGAGCACTTGTACCCTAGCTAGGATCCCAAATCAGACCCAGCCACCCACATGCTAAGAGAGCACATGTACCCCAGCTAGATCCAAACGCAGACCCAGCCACCCACATGCTAAGTGAGCACATGTACCTCTCAAATAGGATCCAAACGAGACCCAGCCACCCACATGCTAAGTGAGCACTTGTACCCCAGCTAGGATCCAAATGCAGACTCAGTCACCCACATGCTAAGTGAGACATGTACCCCAGCTGGGATCCAAAAGCAGAGCCAGACACCCACATGCTAAGTGAGCACTTGTACCCCCAGCTATGATCCCAAATCAGACCCAGACACCCACATGCTAAGTGAGCATATCTACCCCCAGCTAGGATCCAAACGCAGACCCAGACACCCACATGCTAAGTGAGCACTTGTACCCCCAGCTAGGGTCCCAAATCCGACCCAGCCACCCACATGCTAAGTGAGCACATGTACCCCCAGCTAGGATCCAAACGCAGACCCAGACACCCACATGCTAAGTGAGCACTTGTACCCCCAGCTAGGATCCCAAATCAGACCCAGACACCCACATGCTAAGTGAGCATATCTACCCCAGCTAGGATCCTAACACAGATTCAGACACCCACATGCTAAGTGAGCACTTGTACTTCTGCTAGTCCCAAATCAGACCCAGCCACCACATGCTAAGTGAGCACATGTACCCCCAGCTAGGATCCAAACGCAGACCCAGACACCCACATGCTAAGTGAGCACTTGTACCCCCAGCTAGGATCCCAAATCAGACCCAGACACCCACATGCTAAGTGAGCATATCTACCCCAGCTAGGGTCCAAACACAGACTCAGACACCCACATGCTAATTGAGCACATGTACCCCCAGCTAGGATCCCAAATCAGACCCAGACACCCACATGCTAAGTGAGCACTTGTACGCCCAGCTAGGATCCCAAATCAGTCCCAGATATCCACATGCTAAGTGAGCATATCTACCCCAGCTAGGAATCCAAACGCAGACTCGGACACCCACATGCTAAGTGAGCACTTGTACCCCCAGCTAGGGTCCCAAATCAGACCCAGCCACCCACATGCTAAGTGAGCACATGTCACCTCAGCTAGGATCCAAGCACAGACCCAGCCACCCAAATGCTAAGTGAGCACTTGTAACCCCAGCTAGGATCCAAACGCAGACTCAGACACCAACTTGCTAAGTGAGCACTTGTACCCCAGCTAGGATCAAAAGCAGACTCAGACACCACTTGCTAAGTGAGCACATGTACCCCAGCTTGGATCCAAACACAGACCCAGCCACCCACATGCTAAGTGAGCACTTGTACCCCCAGCTAGGATCCAAACGCAGACTCAGACATCCACTTGCTAAGTGAGCACTTGTACTCCAGCTAGGATTCAAACGCAGACTCAGACACCCACTTGCTAAGTGAGCACATGTACCCCCAGCTAGGATCCAAACATAGACCCAGCCACCCACATTTTAAGTGAGCACTTGTACCCCCAGCTAGGATCCAAACACAGACCCAGCCACCCACATGCTAAGTGAGCACATGTACCCCCAGCTAGGATCCAAACACAGACCCAGCCACCCACATGCTAAGTGAGCACTTGTACCCCCAGCTAGAATCCTAACGCAGACTCAGACACCCACTTGCTAAGTGAGCACATGTACCCCCAGCTAGGATCCAAACGCAGACCCAGCCACCCACTTGCTAAGTGAGCACTTGTAGCCCCAGCTAGGATCCAAACGCAGTCCCAGCCACCCACATGGCAAGTGAGCACATGTACCCCCAGCTAGGACCCACATGCAGACTCAGCCACCCACATGGCAAGTGAGCACATGTACCCCCAGCTAGGATCCCAAATCAGACCCAGCCACCCACATGCTAAGTCAGCAGTTGACCTTCAGTTAGGATCCCAAATCAGACCCAGACACCCACATGCTAAGTGAGCACATGTACCCCAGCTAGGAACTAAACACAGACCCAGCCACCCACATGCTAAGTGAGCAGATGTGCCCCCAGCATGAATCCCAATCAGACCCAGACACCTACATGCTAAGTGAGCACATGTACCCCCAGCTAGGATCCAAACACAGACCCCGACACCCACATGCTAAGTGAGCACATGTAACCCCCGCTAGGATCCCAAATCAGACCCAGCTACCCACATGCTAAGTGAGCACATCTACCCCCAGCTAGGATCCAAACGCAGAACCAGGCACCCACATGCTAAGTGAGCACTTGTACCCCCAGCTAGGATCCCAAATCAGACCCAGCCACCCACATGCTAAGAGAGCACATGTACCCCCAGCTAGGATCCAAACGCACACCCAGCCACCCACATGCTAAGTGAGCACATGTACCCCCAGTTAGGATCCAAACGCAGACCCAGCCACCCACATGCTAAGTGAGCACTTGTACCCCCAGCTAGGATCCAAATGCAGACTCAGTCACCCACATGCTAAGTGAGCACATGTACCCCCAGCTAGGATCCAAAAGCAGACCCAGACACCCACATGCTAAGTGAGCACTTGTACCCCCAGCTAGGATCCCAAATCAGACCCAGACACCAACATGCTAAGTGAGCATATCTACCCCAGCTAGGAATCCAAACGCAGACTCAGACACCCACATGCTAAGTGAGCACTTGTACCCCCAGCTAGGGTCCCAAATCAGACCAAGCCACCCACATGCTAAGTGAGCACATGTACCCCCAGCTAGGATCCAAACACAGACCCAGCCACCCACTTGCTAAGTGAGCACATACCCCCAGCTAGGATCCAAACACAGACCCAGCCACCCAAATGCTAAGTGAGCACTTGTACCCCCAGCTAGGATCCAAACGCAGACTCAGACACCCACTTGCTAAGTGAGCACTTGTACCCCCAGCTAGGATCCAAACGCAGACTCAGACACCCACTTGCTAAGTGAGCACATGTACCCCCAGCTAGGATCCAAACACAGACCCAGCCACCCACATGCTAAGTGAGGACTTGTACCCCCAGCTAGGATCCAAACGCAGACTCAGACACCCACTTCCTAAGTGAGCACTTGTACCCCAGCTAGGATCGAAACGCAGACTCAGACACCCACTTACTAAGTGAGCACATGTACCCCCAGCTAGGATCCAAACACAGACCCAGCCACCTACTTGCTAAGTGAGCACATGTACCCCCAGCTAGGATCCAAACACAGACCCAGCCACCCACATGCTAAGTGAGCACTTGTACCCCCAGCTAGAATCCAAACGCAGACTCAGACACCCACTTGCTAAGTGAGCACATGTACCCCCAGCTAGGATCCAAACGCAGACCCAGCCACCCACATGCTAAGTGAGCACTTGTACCCCTAGCTAGGATCCAAACGCAGACTCAGACACCAACTTGCTAAGTGCGCACATGTACCCCCAGCTAGGATCCAAACACAGACCCAGCCACCCACATCCTAAGTGAGCACATGTACCCCCAGCTAGGATCTAAACACAGACCCAGACACCCACTTGCTAAGTGAGCACTTGTACCCCCAGCTAGGATCCAAACACAGACCCAGCCATCCACATGGCAAGTGAGCAGATGTACCCCCAGCTAGGACCCAAATGCAGACTCAGACACCCACATGCTAATTGAGCACTTGTACCCCCAGCTAGGCTCCCAAATCAGACCCAGACACCCACATGCTAAGTGAGCATATCTACCCCAGCTAGGAATCCAAACGCAGACTTAGACACCCACATGCTAAGTGAGCACTTGTACCCCCAGCTAGGGTCCCAAATCAGACCCAGCCACCCACATGCTAAGTGAGCACATATACCCCCAGCTAGGATCCAAACACAGACCCAGCCACCCACATGCTAAGTGAGCACATGTACCCCCAGCTAGGATCCAAACGCAGACCCAGCCACCCACATGCTAAGTGAGCACTTGTACCCCCAGCTAGGACCCAAATGCAGACTCAGCCACCCACATGGCAAGTGAGCACATGTACCCCCAGCTAGCATCCCAAATCAGACCCAGCCACCCACCTGCTAAGTGAGCAGTTGTACCCCCAGTTAGGATCCCAAATCAGACCCATACACCCACATGCTAAGTGAGCACATGTACCCCCAGCTAGGAACCAAACATAGACCCAGCCACCCGCATGCTAAGTGAGCAGATGTGCCCCCAGCTAGGATCCCAAATCAGACCCAGACACCTAAATGCTAAGTGAGCACATGTATCCCCAGCTAGGATCCAAACGCAGACCCAGCCACCCACATGCTAAGTGAGCACATGTACCCCCAGCTAGGATCCAAACACAGACCCTGACACCCACATGCTAAGTGAGCACTTGTACCCCCAGCTAGGATCCCAAATCAGACCCAGCCACCCACATGTTAAGTGAGCACTTGTACCCTCAGCTAGGATCCAAACGCAGACCCAGACACCCACATGCTAAGTGAGCATATCTACCCCCAGCTAGTAACCAAGTGCAGACCCAGCCACCCACATGCTAAGTGACCACTTGTACCCCCAGCTAGGATCCAAACACAGACCCAGACACCCACATGCTAAGTGAGCACTTGTACCCCCAGCTAGGATTCAAACGCAGACTCTGTCACCCACATGCTAAGTGAGCACATTTACCCCCAGCTAGGATCCAAATGCAGACCCAGCCACCCACATGCTAAGTGAGCATATCTACCCCAAGCTAGGATCCAAACGCAGACCCAGTCACCCACATGCTAAGTGAGCACCTGTACCCTCAGTTAGGATCCAAATGCAGACCCAGACACCCACATGCTAAGTGAGCAATTCTACCCCCAGCTAGGGTCCCAAATCAGACCCAGCCACCCACATGCTAAGTGAGCACATGTACCCCCAGCTAGGATCCAAACGCAGACCCAGACACCCACATGCTAAGTGAGCACTTGTATCCCCAGCTAGGATCCCAAATCAGACCCAGACACCCACATACTAAGTGAGCATATCTACCCCCAGCTAGGATCCAAACACAGACTCAGACACCCACATGCTAACTGAGCACTTGTACCGCCAGCTCGGGTCCCAAATCAGACCCAGCCACCCACATGCTAAGTGAGCACATGTACCCCCAGCTAGGATCCAAATGCAGACCCAGACACCCACATGCTAAGTGAGCACTTGTACCCCCATCTAGGATCCCTAATCAGACCCAGACACCCACATGCTAAGTGAGCATATCTACCCCCAGCTAGGATCCAAACGCAGACTCAGATACCCACATGCTAATTGAGCGCATGTACCCCGAGCTAGGATCCCAAATCAGACCCAGACACCCACATGGTAAGTGAGCATATCTACCCCAGCTAGGAATCCATACGCAGACTCAGACACCCACATGCTAAGTGAGCACTTCTACCCCCAGCTAGGGTCCCAAATCAGACCCAGCCACCCACATGCTAAGTGAGCACATGTACCCCCAGCTAGGATCCAATCACAGACCCAGCCACCCAAATGCTAAGTGAGCACTTGTACCCCCAGCTAGGATCCAAACGCAGACTCACACACCCACTTGCTAAGTGAGCACTTGTACCCCCAGCTAGGATCCATACGCAGACTCAGACACCCACTTGCTAAGTGAGAACATGTACCCCCAGCTTGGATCCAAACACAGACCCAGCCACCCACATGCTAAGTGAGCACTTGTACCCCCAGCTAAGATCCAAACGCAGACTCAGACACCCACTTGCTAAGTGAGCACTTGTACCCCAGCTAGGATCGAAACGTAGACTCAGACACCCACTTGCTAAGTGAGCACATGTACCCCCCGCTAGGATCCAAACACAGACCCAGCCACCCACATGCTAAGTGAGCACTTGTACCCCCAGCTAGAATGCAAACGCAGTCTCAGACACCCACTTCCTAAGTGAGCACATGTACCCCCAGCTAGGATCCAAACACAGACCCAGCCACCCACATACTAAGTGAGCACTTGTACCCCCAGCTAGGATCCAAACACAGACCAAGACACTCACTTCCTAAGTGACCACTTGTAACCCCAGCTAGGATCCAAATGCAGACCCAGCCACCCACATGGCAAGTGGCCACATGTACCCCCAGCTAGGACCCAAATGCAGACTCAGCCACCCACATGGCAAGTGAGCACATGTACCCCCAGCTAGGATGCCAAATCAGACCCAGCCACCCACATGCTAAGTGAGCAGTTGTACCCCCAGTTAGGATCCCAAATCAGACCCTGACACCCACATGCTAATTGAGCACATGTACCCCCAGCTAGGAACCAAACACAGACCCAGCCACCCACATGCTAAGTGAGCAGATGTGCCCCCCAGCTAGGATCCCAAATCAGACCCAGACACCTAAATGCTAAGTGAGCACATGTACCCCCAGCTAGGATCCAAACACAGACCCAGCCACCCACATGCTAAGTGAGCACATGTACCCTCAGGTAGGATCCAAACGCAGACCCAACCACCCACATACTAAGTGAGCAATTGTACCCCCAGCTAGGATCGAAACACTGACCCAGACACTCACTTGCTAAGTGAGCACTTGTACCCCCAGCTAGGATCCAAACGCAGACCCAGCCACCCACATGGCAAGTGAGCACATGTACCCCCACCTAGGACCCAAATGCAGACTCAGCCACCCACATGGCGAGTGAGCACATGTACCCCAGCTAGGATCCCAAATCAGACCCAGCCACCCACATGCTAAGTCAGCAGTTGTACCCCAGTTAGGATCCCAAATCAGACCCAGACACCCACATGCTAAGTGAGCACATGTACCCCCAGCTTGGAACCAAACACAGACCCAGCCACCCACATGCTAAGTGAGCAGATGTGCCCCCTGCCAGGATCCCAAATCAGACCCAGACACCTAAATGCTAAGTGAGCACATGTACCCCCAGCTAGGATCCAAACACAGACCCAGACACCCACATGCTAAGTGAGCAGATGTACCCCCAGCTAGGATCCCAAATCAGACCAAGCTACCCACATGCTAAGTGAGCACATGTACCCCCAGCTAGGATCCAAACACAGACCCAAACACCCACATGCTAAGTGAGCATATCTACCCCAGCTAGGATCCAAACGCAGACCCGGACACCCACATGCTAAGTGAGCACTTGTACCCCCAGCTAGGATCCCAAGTCAGACCCAGCCACCCACATGCTAAGTGAACATATCTACCCCCAGCTAGTAACCAAACGCAGACCCAAACACCCACATGCTAAGTGAGCACTAGTAACCCCAGCTAGGATCCAAATGCAGACTCAGTCACCCACATATTAAGTGAGCACATTTACCCCCAGCTAGGATCCAAATGCAGACCCAGACACCCACATGCTAAGTGAGCACTTGTACCCCCAGCTAGGATCCCAAATCAGACCCAGACACCCACATGCTAAGTGAGCATATCTACCCCCAGCTAGGGTCCAAACGCAGACTCAGACACCCACATGCTAATTGAGCACATGTACCCCCAGCTAGGATCCGAAATCAGTCCCAGACACCCACATGCTAAGTGAGCACTTGTACCCCCAGCTAGGATCCCAAATCAGTCCCAGACACCCACATGCTAAGTGAGCATATCTACCCCAGCTAGGAATCCAAACGCAGACTCAGAAACCCACATGCTAAGTGAGCACTTGCACCCCCAGCTAGGGTCCCAAATCAGACCCAGCCACCCACATGCTAAGTGAGCACATGTACCCCCAGCTAGGATCCAAGCACAGACCCAGCCACCCAAATGCTAAGTGAGCACTTGTACCCCCAGCTAGGATCCAAACGCAGACTCAGACACCCACTTGCTAAGTGAGCACTTGTACCCCCAGCTAGGATCCAAACACAGACTCAGACACCCACTTGCTAAGTGAGCACATGTACCCCCAGCTTGGATCCAAACAAGGACCCAGCCACCCACATGCTAAGTGAGCAATTGTACCCCCAGCTGGGATCCAAACGCAGACTCAGACATCCACTTGCTAAGTGAGCACTTGTACCCCAGCTAGGATTCAAACGCAGACTCAGACACCCACTTGCTAAGTGAGCACATGTACCCCCAGCTAGGATGCAAACACAGACCCAGCCACCCACATGCTAAGTGAGCACTTGTACCCCCAGCTAGAATCCAAATGCAGACTCAGACACCCACTTGCTAAGTGAGCACATGTACCCCCAGCTAGGATCCAAATGCAGACCCAGCCACCCACATACTAAGTGAGCACTTGTACCCCCAGCAAGGATCCAAACACAGACCCAGACACCCACTTGCTAAGTGAGCACTTGTAGCCCCAGCTAGGACCCAAATGCAGACTCAGCCACCCACATGGCAAGTGAGCACATGTACCCCCAGCTAGGATCCCAAATCAGACCCAGCCACCCACATGCTAAGTCAGCAGTTGTACCCCCAGTTAGGATCCCAAATCAGACCCAGACACCCACATGCTAAGTGAGCACATGTACCCCCAGCTAGGAACCAAACACAGACCCAGCCACCCACATGCTAAGTGAGTAGATGTGCCCCCCAGCTTAAATCCCAAATCAGACCCAGACACCTACATGCTAAGTGAGCACATGTACCCCCAGGTAGGATCGAAACACAGACCCAGACACCCACATGCTAAGTGAGCACATGTACCCCCCGCTTGGATCCCAAATCAGACCCAGCTACCCGCATGCTAAGTGAGCACATCTACCCCCAGCTAGGATCCAAACACAGACCCAAACACCCACATACAAAGTGAGCATATCTACCCCCAGCTAGGATGCAAACGCAGACCCAGCCACCCACATGCTAAGTGAGCACATGTACCCCCAGCTAGGATCCAAACACAGACCCAGACACCCACATGCTAAGTGAGCACTTGTACCCCCAGATAGGATCCCAAATCAGACCCAGCCACCCACATGCTAAGTGAGCACTTGTACCCCCAGCTAGGATCCAAACACAGACCCAGACACCCACATGCTACGTGAGCACTTGTACCCTCAGCTAGGATCCCAAATCAGAACCAGCCACCCACATGCTAAGTGAGCATATCTACCCCCAGCTAGTAACCAAACGCAGACCGAGCCACCCACATGCTAAGTGAGTACTTGTACCCCCTGCTAGGATCCAAACACAGACCCAGACACCCACATGCTAAGTGAGCACTTGTAACCCAGCTAGGATCCAAACGCAGACTTAGTCACCCACATGCTAAGTGAGCACATTTACCCCCAGCAAGGATCCAAATGCAGACCCAGACACCCACATGCTAAGTGAGCACATGTACCCCCAGCTAGGATCCCAAATCAGACCCAGACACCCACATGCTAAGTGAGCACATGTACCCCCAGCTAGGATCCAAACGCAGACCCAGACACCCACATGCTAAGTGAGCACTTGTATCCCCAGCTAGGATCCCAAATCAGACCCAGACACCCACATGCTAAGTGAGTATATCTACCCCCAGCTAGGATCCAAACACAGACTCAGACACCCACATGCTAACTGAGCACTTGTACCGCCAGCTAGAGTCCCAAATCAGACCCAGCCACCCACATGCTAACTGAGCACATGTACCCCCAGCTAGGATCCAAACGCAGACCCAGACAACCACATGCTAAGTGAGCACTTGTACCCCCATCTAGGATCCCTAATCAGACCCAGACACCCACATGCTAAGTGAGCATATCTACCCCCAGTTAGGATCCCAAATCAGACCCAGACACCCACATGCTAAGTGAGCAAATGTACCCCCAGCTAGGAACCAAACACAGACCCAGCCACCCACATGCTAAGTGAGCAGATGTGCCCCCCAGCTTGAATACCAAATCAGACCCAGACACCTACATGCTAAGTGAGCACATGTACCCCCAGCTAGGATCCAAACACAGACCCAGACACCCACATGCTAAGTGAGCACATGTACCCCCCGCTAGGATCCCAAATCAGACCCAGCTACCCACATGCTAAATGAGCACATATACCCCCAGCTAGGATCCAAACACAGACCCAAACACCCACATGCTAAGTGAGCATATCTACCCCCAGGTAGGATGCAAACGCAGACCCAGCCACCCACATGCTAAGTGAGCACATATACCCCCAGCTAGGATCCAAACACAGACCCAGACACCCACATGCTAAGTGAGCACTTGTACCCCCAGCTAGGATCCCAAATCAGACCCAGCCACCCACATGCTAAGTGAGCTCTTCTACCCCCAGCTAGGATCGAAACGCAGACCCAGACACCCACATGCTAAGTGAGCACTTGTACCCCCAGCTAGGATCCCAAATCAGACCCAGCCACCCACATGCTAAGTGAGGATATCTACCCCCAGCTAGTAACCAAACGCAGACCCAGCCACCCACATGCTAAGTGAGCACTTGTACCCCCAGCTAGGATCCAAACACAGACCCAGACACCCACATGCTAAGTGAGCACTTGTAACCCCAGCTAGGATCCAAACGCAGACTCAGTCACCCACATGCTAAGTGAGCACATTTACCCCCAGCTAGGATCCAAATACAGACCCAGGCACCCACATGCTAAGTGAGCACATGTACCCCCAGCTAGGATCCCAAATCAGACCCAGACACCCACATGCTAAGTGAGCATATCTACCCCCAGCTAGGATCCAAACGCAGACTCAGACACCCACATGCTAAGTGAGCACTTGTACCCCCAGCTAGGGTCCCAAATCAGACCCAGCCACCCACATGCTAAGTGAGCACATGTACCCCCAGCTAGGATCCAAACGCAGACCCAGACACCCACATGCTAAGTGAGCACTTGTACCCCCAGCTAGGATCCCAAATCAGACCCAGACACCCACATGCTAAGTGAGCATATCTACCCCCAGCTGGGATCCAAACGCAGACTCAGACACCCACATGCTAAGTGAGCACTTGTACCCCCAGCTAGGGTCCCAAATCAGACCCAGATACCCACATGCTAAATGAACATATCTACCCCAGCTAGGAATCCAAACGCAGACTCAGACACCCACATGTTAAGTGAGCACTTGTACCCCCAGCTAGGGTCCCAAATCAGACCCAGCCACCCACATGCTAAGTGAGCATATCTACCCCCAGCTAGTAACCAAACGCAGCCCCAGCCACCCACATGCTAAGTGAGCACATGTACCCCCAGCTAGGATCCCAAATCAGACCCAGACACCCACATGCTAAGTGAGCACTTGTACCCCCAGCTAGGGTCCCAAATCAGACCCAGCCACCCACATGCTAAGTGAGCACATGTACCCCCAGCTAGGATCCAAACGCAGACTCAGCCACCCACTTGCTAAGTGAGCACATGTACCCCTAGCTAGGATCCAAACACGGACCCAGCCACCCGAATGCTAATTGAGCACTTGTACCCCCAGCTAGGATCCAAACGCAGACTCAGACACCCACTTGCTAAGTGAGCACTTGTACCCCCAGCTAGGATCCAAACGCAGACTCAGACACCCACTTGCTAAGTGAGCACATGTACCCCCAGCTAGGATCCAAACACAGACCCAGCCACCCACATGCTAAGTGAGCACTTGTACCCCCAGCTAGGGTCCAAACGCAGACTCAGACACCCACTTGCTAAGTGAGCACATGTACCCCCAGCTAGCATCCAAACACAGACCCAGCCACCCACATGCTAAGTTAGCACATGTACCCCCAGCTAGGATCCAAACACAGACCCAGACACCCACTTGCTAAGTGAGCACTTGTACCCCCAGCTAGGATCCAAACGCAGACCCAGACACCCACTTGCTAAGTGAGCACATGTACCCCCAGCTAGGATCCAAACGCAGACCCAGCCACCCACATGCTAAGTGACCATATCTACCCCCAGCTAGGATCCAAACGCAGACCCAGTCACCCACATGCTAAGTGAGCACCTGTACCCCCAGCTAGGATCCAAATGCAGACCCAGCCACCCACATGCTAAGTGAGCAATTCTACCCCCAGCTAGGATCCAAACGCAGACCCAGCCACCCACATGCTAAGTGAACATATGTACCCCCAGCTCGGATCCAAACGCAGACCCAGCCACCCACATGCTAAGATAGCACATGTACCCTCAGCTTGGATCCAAACGCAGACTCAGACACCCACATGCTAAGTGAGCACATGTACCCCCAGCTAGGATCCCAAATCAGACCCAGACACCCACATGCTAAGTGAGCAGATGTACCCCCAGCTAGGATCCCAAATCAGACCCAGATACCCACATGCTAAGTGAGCACTTGTACCCCCAGCTAGGATCCAAACACAGACCCAGCCACCCACATGCTAAGTGAGCACTTGTACCCCCAGCTAGGATCCAAACACAGACCCAGCCACCCACATGCTAAGTGAGCACATGTACCCCCAGCTAGGATCCCAAATCAGACCCAGATACCCACATGCTAAGTGAGCACTTGTACCCCCAGCTAGGATCCAAACACAGACCCAGCCACCCACATGCTAAGTGAGCACTTGTACCCCCAGCTAGGATCCAAACACAGACCCTGCCACCCACATGCTAAGTGAGCACTCATACTGCTAGTCTGTAAAGCCAACCTAGAAACCATGCCCATGCAGTCACTGGCCACTCACATTTGGCGGCCATCAAGAGAGCTGATTAGTACCAATTGTGCTGTTTATTTTGTGATGTGGACACCTATCCAAGGCAGCCTCATTCACTTGTTACAGCAGTCAGCAAACAGTGCTGTAAATCTTAACACAAATGAATGTCATCGATGTTAAGTAAAACACGTACAAGATTCTGCATGTAAATATAACTTCATGGGTTTAGCTGTCAGTAAGTGAAACTGAGAAGTGAAAGAGGTAGTCATTGCAGCGCAGCATCCTCTCCCATCCACTGGTAACTTGTTCCATGACTGCAGCATAAGAAAAGTCAGTCACCAAAATCAGCGCAGGCACAGTGGTAGTAGTAGCAACAGTAGTACTTTGGGCTGCCAACAGAATTAGAATGTACTGGAATTCTGGAGTGATATATCTATCCGTGGCACAGCAAGGGGTAGTATTAGCAGCAGGAGTAGTAGCAGTAGCAGCAGTAGTAACAATAGCAGCAGTAGTAACAGTAGCAGTAGCAGCAGGAGTAGTACCTGTAGTAAAGGTAAAAAATGTATTTTCTTTTGAGCTTTTGTGACTTTTTCATCATATAAGTGCCACGACACACTCCAGGGTGTGCCACTTGGCTGTAATAACTGCACTTAAGTTACTGAGCTGGCCTGGTGGTGCTGAGGGTTGAAGCATCTGCATTACCTCACACCATGCCGGCGACCTAAATTCAGGAATGCACTTGTAGCGCCGGGGGTCGTGGGGGGGGAGATTGAGCATCCGATGGACTGCTCTCCTCTCCTGGGGTGGGTGAGTTGTTGTCCCCATTGAACTAGCAGCTCCCAGTGGAGACAAGGAGCATTGCAGCCAGCAGGGTCACATAGAGGGGTATGGAGGTGTCGGCAGATGTCCTGTGAGCAGGTGTGGGAGCGCGCTTATCACGCACTGGACATCATTGCATGTCTGTACCTCCAGGACCAGCAGCAGGAACAAGGAAAAATGCCCTGGCACCCAGGAAGGCGACGACGGGTCTATAGTTGGCTCCCACACTCTACGCCGGACTGGCCCAGTCAGCTCATGGATTGCCCTCCTCGCTCCACCGCCTGCTGGATTCTAGAAAGGGCACTGGGAGGAGTTGGCCACCCCACCCCAGAGCGTGCAGAGCTGGGTGTTCAGCAGATCAGAGCGGGGTTGGGATGGGGGGTGGGATCCCAGTTCATGGGTCTGACATGGGGGTCTCAGGCCGAGTGGGAAAATGGCCGGCTCCCTGGATTATGTCCGAGAGAGTCCTATGGGGCCAGCATTGGAGGGTAAATAAAGTTGACAAAAAGGAAAAAAACAAGCTACTGAAACATGCCAGTGTCTGACTGTCCCACCTTGATGCCTAGAAATTTCAGGCAGGCCTCTCAGGTGAGAAAGATGAGAACGCTGAACATTCTCTAATGCAGCTGTTTCTCAATAAGCAAGATTTCACTTTTTTGTTTCCTGGTTGCTTTAAATGCAAATGTAGAGCAACAGCACCTAACTGAAGCCATAAACTGGTGTGAGTGCACCTCAGTACCCTTGTTTCAGGAAGTAAGCCCAGTGGAGGGAGACAGAGTACAAAAAAGAGGAAAGGAATGATTGATATTGTATCACACCAGTGAGAGGCAAGAGGGAGAATGCCAAAAGGAAGCATGACATTTGTATGAGTTTGAGAAGTGAACGGCAATGAACTGCTTAGTCTGGCGCTAAAGTTCAAAACCTGATGTCTGCCTTCCCTTTTTATACAGATTCTAATAAGAAGTTGGAGGACGTCCTCAAGGAATTTTATGGAGGCGGAATCTTATCAAAACACCGTCAGGGAGAGGTAAGAAAGGGGGTGTCTCTTTGCAATGGTCTCTTCTAAATGTAGGTATAATTTGTTTAGATCAGGTTATTTGTACAATATCAATCTACTGTTGATATGCTAAATCCTATTCATGTTTTGGTTTAGAGTAATGGTTTTTAATTATTGTTATGTTTTATTCTCTTATTTTCCATTTAAACTGAGGTATGAAAACAATAATACTAATCTTCTGTTTATTAGCTGGAATTTACGGTTATTGATTTGTTAATTGATATAATGCTGTCATATGTTACATGGTGTTAAAAACGAATTGTTAATTTTAATGAATTTTATTTTTTACTCTTTTAAAACTCAATAAAAATAAATTGTGGGAAAAAAAAAGAAAAGAAAGAGTGTGTCTCTGAATTAAGCTACTGCGACAGTTGAGCATTGTCAGAGCCCCATCTGCTCCAGTGCAGAATTAGTTTTTTTACCCATCACCCAAAGTCAATACCAGTTCAGTGCTCCAGTTTCTGCAATGGTTATGTGCTCAGCATGGTGGAATGGGATGGTTCTGCACTGTACCATCAAGTGGAGAGACTGGGGAGCAAGTATTTTTTTTTTAATTCAAGTTTATTGCATATTCAGGCACAATTACGTTTTTATTTATTTTTATTTATTTATTTATGACTGATAACCGGGTGAGTGCACTGATCCCAGGAACCGTTAACAGGCACGACCCGGGCCATAACTCATGGCGCAGGGTGACAGTGGAGTGTAAGGTAACAGTAATGCACATGAAACAGATTTGATACAAGCAACAATAGTAAGCACAATATACAGGTTTGTTGCATAGGTCTATTTGAGAACAGTGAATGCAAGGTTTCAATATCAGATTTGAGAAGATTTGGTACAAACAAACAAATCGTAGGCACAGTGTACAATGTGTGACTGCATCGTCCAGTGAGCAAGTAATACACAGAATACTCAGTAAACAAATGTATATACAATACGTACAGGCACGGAAGTCAAATATTACTGTGAAAAATGCAATGTAAGAATCGTAGGCGAGAGTTGACTAGTGTGGGTAGGTGAGTGACCCCTGGGCTGGGGAGTTGACTAGTGTGGGTAGGTGGGTAACCCCTGGGCTGGGGAGTTGACTAGTGTGGGTAGGTGAGTGACCCCTGGGCTGGGGAGATGACTAGTGTGGGTAGGTGGGTAACCCCTGGGCTGGGGAGATGACTAGTGTGGGTAGGTGGGTAACCCCTGGGCTGGGGAGTTGACTAGTGTGGATAGGTGGGTAACCCTGGGCTGGGGAGTTGACTAGTGTGGGTAGGTGGGTAACCCCTGGGCTGGGGAGATGACTAGTGTGGGTAGGTGGGTAACCCCTGGGCTGGGGAGTTGACTAGTGTGGATAGGTGGGTAACCCCTGGGCTGGGGAGTTGACTAGTGTGGGTAGGTGGGTAACCCCTGGGCTGGGGAGATGACTAGTGTGGGTAGGTGGGTAACCCCTGGGCTGGGGAGTTGACTAGTGTGGGTTGGTGTGAGACCCCTGGGAGCATCGGCAGGATGAGTTTTCCAGGAACCAGACTTTAAGGTGGGACTTGAAACTGGAGTGTGCGTCAATGGAACGGAGTTCAGCCGGTAGTTTGTTCCACTGCAGCATCTCTCATAACATTTCATTTGGTACAAATACTGTTTTCTATAGAGCAGGAGTCATGTCATTATACAATAAGATATTAGTGCTTTACATATTAGCACTAAATCTGGCATGGAAGTTGATTCTCTGAGTTAGTTCAGCCCCCTATATTACTTAAATCTAATCTGCAAATGTATACCAATTTAGTACAAACAGCTCATTGTCTGGGTGGGGATCAAGTCTTAATCCTGACTCTCCTGCTCCGGGCCGGTGGGGTGCAGTATGCAATTGTGCTCTGACCTCGGGGGGGGGGGCAGGCTTTCCAGCTCTTATAGTCTATCCTACAGCATGGAGCCAGATGGTATTGGCATTCTGGGTGGCAACACAACCGCAACCCTTGCCTATAGGACTAGTACAGCTGGCAACTCAGTGGTTGATTTAAGGGGTGGGAGGGCTTGACAGGGCTAAAATTCTGCCCCATGTATATGTCCACCTCAGAGCTTCCAACCGCCCTGGACCCTCCTTTGCAAGCCTTGCTATACAATAAATGTTGTCTCTTGTAGGCTGTGGAATGACTAGTCTGAATGTAACAAAGCCTGGCTGCAGGGATACTAAGGCAGGAGGGGATCCAAACTAGCGGCAGTTAGGGTCAGTAGTAGGGGTGATTGGAGCTTGTCTGTGGGGATACTGAGTCAGGAGAGGGTCCAAACTAGTGGCAGTTAGGGTCAGTAGTAGGGGTGCTTGGAGCTTGTCTGTGGGGATACTGAGTCAGGAGAGGGTCCAAACTAGCGGCAGTTAGGGTCAGTAGTAGGGGTGATTGGAGCTTGTCTGTGGGGATTCTGAGTCAGGAGAGGTCCAAACTAGCGGCAGTTAGGGCAGTAGTAGGGGTGATTGGAGCTTGTCTGTGGGGATACTGAGTCAGCAGGGGTCTAAACTAGCAGCAGTTAGGGTCAGTAGTAGGGGTGATTGGAGCTTGTCTGTGGGGATACTGAGTCAGGAGAGGGTCCAAACTAGCAGCAGTTAGGGTCAGTAGTAGGGGTGATTGGAGCTTGTCTTTGAGGAAACTTGAGTCAGGAGAGGGTCCAAACTAGCGGCAGTTAGGGTCAGTAGTAGGGGTGACTGGAGCTTGGCTGTGGGAGTACTGAGTCAGCAAAGGGTCCAAACTAGCAGCAGTTAGGGTCAGTAGTAGGGGTGATTGGAGCTTGTCTGTGGGAGTACTGTGTCAGGAGAAGGTCCAAACTGGCTGCAGTTAGGGTCAGTAGTAGGGGTGATTGGAGCTTGGCTGTGGGGATACTGAGTCAGCAGAGGGTCCAAACTAGCGGCAGTTAGGGTCAGTAGTAGGGGTGATTGGAGCTTGTCTGTGGGGATACTGAGTCAGGAGAGGGTCCAAACTAGCGGCAGTTAGGGTCAGTAGTAGGGGTGATTGGAGCTTGTCTGTGGGGATTCTGAGTCAGGAGAGGGTCCAAACTAGCGGCAGTTAGGGTCAGTAGTAGGGGTGATTGGAGCTTGTCTGTGGGGATACTGAGTCAGCAGGGGGTCTAAACTAGCGGCAGTTAGGGTCAGTAGCAGGGGTGATTGGAGCTTGTCTGTGGGGATACTGAGTCAGGAGAGGGTCCAAACTAGCGGCAGTTAGGGTCAGTAGTAGGGGTGATTGGAGCTTGTCTGTGAGGAAACTTGAGTCAGGAGAGGGTCCAAACTAGCGGCAGTTAGGGTCAGTAGTAGGGGTGACTGGAGCTTGGCTGTGGGAGTACTGAGTCAGGAGAGGGTCCAAACTAGCAGCAGTTAGGGTCAGTAGTAGGGGTGATTGGAGCTTGTCTGTGGGGATTCTGAGTCAGGAGAGGGTCCAAACTAGCGGCAGTTAGGGTCAGTAGTAGGGGTGATTGGAGCTTGTCTGTGGGGATACTGAGTCAGCAGGGGGTCTAAACTATGGCAGTTAGGGTCAGTAGCAGGGTGATTGGAGCTTGTCTGTGGGGATACTGAGTCAGGAGAGGGTCCAAACTAGCGCAGTTAGGGTCAGTAGGGGTGATTGGAGCTTGTCTGTGAGGAAACTTGAGTCAGGAGAGGTCCAAACTAGCGGCAGTTAGGGTCAGTAGTAGGGGTGACTGGAGCTTGGCTGTGGGAGTACTGAGTCAGGAGAGGGTCCAAACTAGCAGCAGTTAGGGTCAGTAGTAGGGGTGATTGGAGCTTGTCTGTGGGGATACTGAGTCAGGAGAGGGTCCAAACTAGCGGCAGTTAGGGTCAGTAGTAGGGGTGATTGGAGCTTGTCTGTGGGGATACTGAGTCAGCAGAGGGTCCAAACTAGCGGCAGTTAGGGTCAGTAGTAGGGGTGATTGGAGCTTGTCTGTGGGGATACTGAGTCAGGAGAGGGTCCAAACCAGCGGCAGTTAGGGCGCAGTAGGGTGATTGAGCTTGTCTGTGGGGATACTGAGTCAGAGAGGGTCCAAACTACGCAGTTAGGGTCAGTAGTAGGGGTGATTGGAGCTTGTCTGTGGGGATACTGAGTCAGCAGAGGGTCCAAACTAGCGGCAGTTAGGGTCAGTAGTAGGGGTGATTGGAGCTTGGCTGTGGGAGTACTGAGTCAGGAGAGGGTCCAAACTAGCGGCAGTTAGGGTCAGTAGTAGGGGTGACTGGAGCTTGGCTGTAGGAGTACTGAGTCAGCAGAGGGTCCAAACTAGCAGCAGTTAGGGTCAGTAGTAGGGGTGATTGGAGCTTGTCTGTGGGGATACTGAGTCAGGAGAGGGTCCAAACTGGCTGCAGTTAGGGTCAGTAGTAGGGGTAATTGGAGCTTGGCTGTCGGGATACTGAGTCAGGAGAGGGTCTGAACTAACGGCAGTTAGGGTTAATAGTAGGGATGATCAGAAATCTTGAATTACAATTAATTTTTATTTTTAGGATTTTAGGACTATCTGAATCTAATCCAATATGATTACCATTCTCCATTGGATTTGGATTTTGGAATCCAAAACCAAAAATCCAAACCCCAACATGAACATCTTATCTGCAATACCACAATTTAAGATGTTCAGCACCTAAACCAGAGAATCCTAAATCCTAACTCAGATCTAAATTAGAGGTATCCACAGCTGAAATGGATTTCCAGTCACAGCTAGTAAGCAGCAATACTGTAATCTACAGGAAATTGTCCTGGAGTTACAGGGAAAATGGGAAATCAGTATTGGAGCACTAGGGTTGCTGGTCCCTGAGTGGAGGGGCCTCCTGAAGGGCCAACCTTCAGTGCCAAGACCACACCATGTGAGTCAGGATTGGGTCGGTGAGAGGAGGTGGAGCCAGGCACTGTGGACACCCCAGGTGGTGTTGCAATGTCATTCACTGGGAGGGGCCATTTTTCAGTTTCTACCCATGGCTCCACGTCCTGAAGACATGGAGACACAGGCACCATCACGCTTAATGCATTGTGTGTCCTCCGTCATGCCTAATGCATTGTGTATGTGTTTTGCATCATGCCTAATGCAGTGTGTGTGTGTCCTCCATCAGGCCACCTGTGTTGTGTGTGTCCTCCATCACAACTAATGTGTTGTGTGGGGGTCCTCCATTGTGCCTAATGTGTTGTGTGTGTGTGTGTGTGTGTGTGTGTGGGTCTTCCATACCTAATGTGGTGTGTGTGTGTGTGTGTGTGTCTCCATCACACCTAATGTGTTGTGTGTGTCCTCCATCACACCTAATGTGTTGTGTGTGTCCTTCATCACATCTAATGTGTTGTGTGTGCTCCATCACACCTAATGCATTGTGTGTGTCCTCCATCACACCTAATGCAGTGTGTGTGTGTGTGTCCTCCATCATAACTAATGTGGTGTGTGTGTGTGTGTGTGTCCTCCATCACACCTAATGTGTTGTGTGTGTCCTTCATCACACCTAATGTGTTGTGTGTGCTCCATCACACCTAATGCATTGTGTGTGTCCTCCATCACACCTAATGCATTGTGTGTGGGTTCTCCATCACGTCTAAAACGTTGTGTGTGGATCCATTAACACCTAACATGTTGTGTGTGGGTCCTCCATCACACCTAATGCATTGTGTGTGGGTTCTCCATCACATCTAAAACGTTGTGTGTGGATCCATTAACATCTAACATGTTGTGTGTAGGTCCTCCATCACATCTACTGCATTGTGTGTCCTCCATCACACCTAATGTGTTGTGTGTGTGTGTCCTCCATCACACCTAAAGTGTTGTGTGTGTCCTTCATCACATCTAATGCATTGTGTATGTGTGTCCTAAATCACACCTACTGTGTTGTGCGTGTGTCTTCTATCACACCTAATGCACTGTGTGTGGGTTCTCCATCACACTTAATGCATTGTGTGTGGGTTCTCCTTCACATCTAAAACATTGTGTGTGTATCCTTCAAAACACCTAACATGTGTGTCTGGGTCTTCCATCACATCTAATACACTGTGTGTGTGTCCTCCAAAACACCTAATGCGTAGAGATATAAGTTTGTCATGGATGAGGTTTTAATGACTTATTGGTTGTTCATGAAATCATTAGTAAACATTAGTAAATGTCGTGGCACTGTCATCATTGCTATATTTTGAAGACAATAGTGAAAGTTATAGAAGTCCTGAATAAAGACCAAACATCATGGAATCCATGATGTATACGAGTGCCATGACAAACTTACATCCCTACTAATGCGTTGCGTGTGTCCTCTATCACACCTAATGCGTTTTGTGTGTGTGTGTGTCCTTCATTACACCTAATACATTGTATGCATCCTTTGTCATGCCTAATGCATTGTGTGTCCTCTGTCATGCCTAATGCATTGTGTGTCTTCTGTCATGCCTAATGTATTATGTGTCCTCTGTCACGCCTAATGCATTGTGTGTGTTCTCTGTTACGCCTAATGCTTTGTGTGTGTCCTTTATCATGCCTACTGCATTGTGTGTGTCCTCCGTCATGCCTAATGCACTGTGTGTGTCCTCTGTTATGCCTAATGCTTTGTGTGTCCTTCATCACACCTAATGCATTGTGTGTCCTCTGTTACACCTCATGCTTTGTGTGTGTCCTCAGTCATGCCTAATGCATTGTGTGTGTCCTCTGTTATGCCTAATGCTTTGTGTGTCTTCTGTTACGCCTAATGCTTTGTGTGTCCTTCATCATGCCTAATGCATTGTGTACTCTGTCATGCCTGATGCAGTGTGTGCATCCTCTGTTACACCTAATGCATTGTGTGCGTCCTCTGTTATGCCTAATGCATTGTGTGTGTCCTCCATCATGCCTAATGCATTGTGTGTGTCCTCCGTCATGCCTAATGCATTGTGTGTGTCCTTTATCACACCTACTGCATTGTGTGTGTCCTCTCTGCCCCCAGTGCTTCTGCTTCTCTAACCTCACTGCCACCTGTGGTCCCCCAGTTTACTTCCCTAGGACAGCCAGCTAAGATGCAGCATCTCATTTCCCAAGGAGGTCTACTTCTCCCCAATTTATATAGCTGGGGACTGAGTCACAGGGATGTTGAGTGACTGGCTGTTTCAGGATCAGAACTGTGGCTCGCTTGGTTCTTCAACACGTGTTCTGGCTGGCTGCCCTATAACTGCTGTAATGCACACAATTAGTGTCTTGAAGCGGTAACAATGGGCCGTAGTACAGTTAAAGGCATCTTCAATGTTCTAAATGCAAAAATAACTCAGATGTATTATATGGAGCAGAAATATGGGGCTTATCTGGCTTGGGAAAATTGGAAATTATTTTTAACAAAATTAACAGATATATTCTTATGGTCCCACAGTCTGCACCAGCTGCTACCCTTAACTTAGAATTCGGCCAACATTCCTTCCCTATTTTGGTAGCTGAAAGATAAATTCTTTCAGTTCTGAAACTATTTCTATTAAAGGAGGAAAGACTACCATGGAAATGTCTGGAAGAAGAGATAACATACTCTTCTATGGGGTATCACTCCCCTAATTTTAAAATAATCAGGAACCTCCTCTTCCCATATGCCTTAGGACATACTTTGTGGGACATTTACCTTAGGCCCTGGAAAGTTATAGTTTCCATAGTCAACAACACACCTGGAGTGGCTAAAGAATGTCAAGGTGCTCCCTGACACTCTTTGCGACCACTCACCTGTCCAATGTGAGTGGATAACTAAACAGACTAAGTCTCCCCCTAGAATGGAGAGGAACAGAGTAATAAACAAATCTGCAATGGGTAGCTTTAGGAATTACCTCCAAGGGATAGAGTGGAACTTCCTTGACTCATGACCCTCTGTTGACACAGCCCTGGAGCTCTTCCTCAACCACTTCAATGCGGCAGCAGATAAATTCACCCCGTTTCAAAACAAACTGATTAAAGGCTTCAGCATGGACTGGGCCACCCCACAAATCCTAGGCTTGATGTGACAGCGTGATCTACTTTGGCACCAGGCTAGAGCAACTGGGACTGCTACGGATTTCCAAAGCTACAAAGCAGCCCGAAATAGGTGTACTTGGACTATCCGACAGGCTAAGGCTACTTACCACAAAAACCTTCAATCTCAGTGCTGGGGTAATGGTAAGAAATTCTGGGCATCTATAAAAAACCTCATCGGTAGTGGTGACAGAGTCCCCCCTCCCCGCCCCCTTCCATGCGTCACCACAACGATGAAGCAATACTTGATGCAGATATTATGGCTAATATTTTCAACAAGGCATTTACAGATTACAGTGCCATCCTTCCCCCCAAACCGCCTACGTACCCAGATGGAACAGCAACCTCTGACCACTCGCCCTCTCCCTCCAATACCAGGACCTCCCCAGCCTTTTACTTCAGAAGGGTAACCATCAATGACACAAAAAAATTACCTTACCAGAGTCCTTGGCAAAACTAGGATGGGTGGTGATGGTATAGACATTAAACTGATCTCTATAGCCCTTCCTGAGATCATTGGACCCATCAAAAAGCTATTCAACCTGTCACTCCGACTGTCTACCTTCGCCTCCACATGGAAACCCTCCCTGGTCACACCTGTGCACAAAGGGGATGACTGGTCACTAGTCTCAAATTATAGGCCCATCTCAATTCTCTCACCACTCTCAAAAGCTCTGGAGAGAATCCTAGCTGACCAACTCATGGACCATCTGCACAAATACGACCTCCTCTCCCACCAACAGCACGGCTTTGGCAGACTGCACAATACTAATACCGCCCTTATTAACTTCACTCAATACGTACATGAAGCACTCTACTGGGGTCAGCTGGTTGGGGCTGTCTTTATAGTCCTAACCAAAGCCTTTGACCTCGTGGACCACCAGCTGCTGCTTCATAGGTTAAGAGGCCTAGGGCTGTCCCCTGACTCAGTCCAGTGGTTCTCCAGCTATTTATCCTGGCGATCTCAAAAAGTCTGAATTAACGGTGCTGCCTCCAACACCTGTGAGATGTCAGGAGTACCCCAGGGGTCTATACTGGGCCCTCTTCTCTTCAGCATCTTTGTGAACCACCTCCCTGATGCCTGCTCCATGTCTGGGATCCTGCTATATGCAGACGACACAGTGCTATTCTCGCGAAACTCTTGCCAGGAAGCACTGACTAAGGAGTTGCAGAACAACTTTGACCTACTACAGGAACGGTTCAAGGACAGCATGCTGGTGGTCAATAGTGAAAAAACAAGGCAATGCACTTTGTCAGATGACAAAAGAAGAGGTCCAACGCACCTCTCTCAATTACCTGCAGCTCTCACACCACCCTGGAGCAGGTAATTTCCTTCCGGTATCTTGGTCTCACCATAGATGAGTCCCTATCGTTCGATGAACATATACGCAATATTACCACGGCGGTCAATAGGAAACTAGGGGCTCTGTACAGGCACCGGTTCTGTCTTACTCCCGAGGCTAGCACAGGCAGTCAGAGGTACAATCCTTCCAATCCTGGACTATGGGAATGTAGCCTATGGGGAGCACCACTGAAACTAGCCTGCTCTAAGTGCACGCCTCCTTAAATAAAGTCTGTAGGTTTGCGGTAGGGGAAGATCGCCTACTGCATACATGTGAACTGTACATACGGACTGAATGGCTCCCACTTATGGACCGCATTAAGCCCCATGCCTGCATCTTGGGATAGAAGGCCCTACTCGGACTTGCACCTCCCTCCCTCTATACAAGCCTTATTCCGTCCTGCTCCAGCTGAACATGCCACAAGAAGTGTTACCAAACATGCATTAGCTGTTCCATCCAGAAGAACTGCCTTGGGGAGACGAGCCTTTGCCGTCAGGGCCCCTGTTTTTATAATTGAGATACCAACCACCACCACAGGCCTTACCCAACTTGAGCCTTTCAAGTCCGAGCTAAGGAAGTCTGTCCACCCTCCTGTATGTTGCTATTGCCACTCTTAATCCACGAGCCAGCATGTCTCTGTTCACCAAAGCCATGCTCCTAAAGACTATGTCCCCTCCTGTACACTGCCACAGCCACTCTTAGCCTAGCAGGTACCAGAACCCTAGGCTTGCCAAGGTTCTTCTTTCACTTCTACAGTTTGACACAAAACACCCTGCTCACCACTTGCCCATGTCTGCCCACCTGCCAGCTCACCTTTCTCCTCTCACACTCTCCCTGACAAACCTTCACTCACTGACCTCCTTACACCACCCACCTTTCAGGCTATCATCATCCCCCTCCTCTGACTCCTCTTCTCCTACCTAATCCTGATTGGTTCCCTCTACCCTTTCTGACTGCTGTGCCTAGGCTGACTCCTCTAGCTATAGCCTAGTAACCTTTGGGTAACAGTTCTGATGAACAGCTCCATCTCCTGTTTCCTCCCAATATGAGATCCTGCCTAGCTTCCACCTCTGATTTTTTTCTCAAACTACCACCTAACTGACTTGAGCACTTAATTGTATGGCATGACGTGTGAACCCCACCCCATTGACTATGTACCCTTGTTTTGTTATGTATTATTTGTCTGTTATCCTACATTGTTATGCTAGTGCCTGTGTTTACTGATTTCTCCTGTTCACATTTTTCCTGTTAGATGTTCTTGACAATGCCTATTAAGCTGCTACTGACTCCAAACTTATGTACCCTCCCTTCCCCTTGTGACGATGATCCTTTGTAAATGAGATTCTAGCTCAAAGGTTGTAATTCTGATTACTAAATAAATAAATAAATAAAATAAAAACTAGACTTAGGGACATAGATACAGGAAAAGGGAGGCAGTATAGTGCAGTGGTTAAAGGCTCTGAGCTGCAAACCTGGAGGCCTGGGTTTGAATCCCACAGCCCCCACTTGCATACTGTGTGACCCTGAGCAAGTCACTCAACTTCCTTGTGCTCCCAGGTCACACCTGCAAACAAACTTTCAGCTTAGTGTGTTACTCCTGAACAACTGAAAAAAAAATAAGAAAGTTTGAAATACTGAGAAGTTTTATGTTATTTAGGTGGCATAAGCAATAAAAAAAAATACACACAGGTTGGAACCGTACTTATTAAAGATGTCCAGTCCAAGAGCAAGGAGAACACTAACTAAATTTAGGATGGAAATTTATACTGCCAACTATATACACTTTAGGCAGAAGTGACAAGAAGTTATCTCCCCTTTCCGCAGATGTGGGAGATCGTTAGAAGATGACCTCAAACGTGTGCTATTAATCTGTCCACTTTATGGTCCTCAATGGACAAAGTGGCTCAGTGACATCATGACCGGTCTTGGCCTCCCACCCGACAACATGATAAAACGATTTATTTAACTCTGATAATGGATATATCTTAGAAAGATTAACTGGCTTCTTGGAAACAACTCATTTATGAGATGTACAATCACAATTCATTTTGTGACCTTGACTGGTTATTACTTCACATTTTGCCGTATGTGTAGTACCAGAATACTGACTTTTTTTAATTTTAATCTTTATTAAAATGTTCAAATCAAAACAGCCTTAAAATGATAATATTCTCCATCAAGGGACGATGCAGATATCCAGTAAGGATTATTGAGAATTCCACATAGGCATTACACACACAGGATAAACAACTCTCACCTGGATATAGATACTATCAGAGTAACAGTAAAGTTGTACGTGCAGTAAGCTCTCCTTGAAGGAGTTGGGGGGGATGGTTGAGAAACTCTCCCATTAATAAATATAATCATTAACATGATATTGATAAATTTACACATGAAATCAAAAAATAAGTACACTGGGTACCCCCGATTACCAAATCTAGTGGGGTAACTGGTAAGGAAATTATACAGCACTCTTTCAAATCCCAAATGTGTAAAAGAACTGTAGCACTAAAACTGTTTATAACTCACATTAACAGGAAGGTTAGTGCTGATGGCAATGGGGGTAAAAATATACTAGGAGATTTAGAGACCTGCTCAATGAATAATTATTAGCAAATTAGACCCCTCAATACTACACAGCAACAACAAATTTAAACTAGCCAATAACATTTGAGCAGAGATCATTGTTAAGGAAAAAACATTTTGCATAGAGCACCCCAGGAATATGATTTACCACAGTCCTAGTGAAATGCCAAACTCGAGACACCAGATCAGTAAGTCTGTTCAGGAGACACTAGACTGGTCTTCATCTGAGGCCTGCTCTCCATGTGATGGAAGACTATCTAGAAATCTTACAACCACTTCAGCCTCTGTAAAAATGTAGGGTTTACCATTGTAGGTAAAACGGAGGTGGGCAAGAAAAAATAAATCATCCGAGATGCCATAGTCGTTCAAATGCGGATGCAGTTGTAGGAGTTTATTTCTCCTCGCTTGTGTCTGAGCAGCCACGTCAGGAAAAATAGAGATTTTCTGGCCCTGAGAACACAAGTCCTGTCTCTCCCTAGCTGCAGCTAAGCTAAGCAGGCATTCCTCCAGGGGAGTCTACTGTGACTAGCACTATCGATGATTGCTATGTGCCCTCCATAGTTTTCCGGCAATTAGGCAGGCAGAAGATTCTTTTAACATGGACTGAATCCTCAGCAAGACTCAAGGAGTTGGTGAGTAACGCCAGAAATTCCAATTTCACATTTTTTGCAGCAATGGTGAGAGGAAGTCCCACAACCCAGAGATTTACAGCCCCAAGTTGGTTCTCTAAAGTCTCAGCTTTATTAGACAGGAATTTAGAATCCTGGGCCAGGGCCACAGCATAATGCTCCTACCGACTAACTAGCTCTTCGACAGCCTTGGAGCTCTCTTCTCAAGCTTTGCAACCCGTCGATCCATTGCAGATAAGGAGTCATTAGTCTGGTTGACTTTTTCTTCTATCTTCTGCAACATAGCAAAGATCCTATCCATAGTTGGGTCCTTCTGTGTTGTCGTCGGTGCCATTACAGAGGAGCTTGGTTTGGGGAACATACACTCCTCCACTGATCTAGACTGAGAAGCCACATTTCTCGCTTTTGTAGGGCCCATCTCAGCCAGAGATATGAGCTAGGGGCACCAGATAGGTTTTTACCAACAAATAGGTAAAAAGAAGTAATTAAATCCTTAACAAACAACAATCAAACTGGGAGCTGACAAAAATACGTCTGCTCAGCTTGCTGGCTAGCTCTCCCCCTCCCCCAGAATACTGACTTTTAAATGCTTATTTATTTGTTTTGCACTTTATCGTGACCGGAAATTATGTACAAATGTGAACTGTTCTAAGTTTATGTGCATTGTAATGGCTTTTTAGCTGATCAATAAAAATTTTGACTTTTGATTTTTTTGAAGTTGTAGAAAATAACTATGAAAAATAAAATATGATTCTAAAGTTCACATTGTTTCCTTTTTTTTTAAACAATCCCAGTACATCGATTTTGAGGGGTTTAAGTTATTTATGAAGACCTATCTGGACAATGTTCTCGACGATCTCTGCAAGCAGCTGTTCATGTTTTTCCAGACCAAGTCACCTGACCTTGCGCAACAGACCAAGGTCAACTGTGTTAATCAATCCCCACTGAGTGAACCAGGTAGGATCGTACGCAGCTGTGCATCTTGCAAATGATGAATGATGGCTGGGCTGCTCTGGACAGATGCTCAGAAACTGGCAGCTGTCTCTAGAATCCATGCCAGGTTTTCCCCATTAGCAAACCCCAAATTAAAATCCTAGATCTCACAATTGGAATTCGACACCCCCCCCCAACACACACGCGCACGCGCACACACACACACCCTGCCCCTTCAGGTTACCCTGGCATAGAATGATTCTTGGAAATTACTTTGAGTTAATTAAGTTTTATATTTGAAAGGATAGAAAGATTTTGTGTTTGAGTTTGTGGAGAACACCCTTTATTCTCTGTTTTCTCCAAGTCCCCACCCTATTGTCAGGGCTTTCATCGAACTTGAAGGTGATGTCATCAGACCTGGCCACACCTCCTGGGTGACAGCTCAGTCTCTGTTTTACCTTTTCATTTTACTGACCAGCCCGACCAGCTAAATTACAATTATATTAATTAATTTTAATTATTTTTTATTTGATTCTAAAGAAAAGCATGTGAAGTTATTTATAATAAACTTGGATGCTTATGATCAGGGACATGAAAAGCAGACATTCAGACTTTCTGCTGTTATTTACAAGGATTAAAATGGACACCACACATTAAAAAAAAAAATTTGGATGTCCATGTTAATCCCTTTAAAAAACTTCAAAAAGTTCTAAACTCTGTTTTTTTTTATCTCTGATCACAAACCTCTGAGTGTTGTCTAAATAACAGCATAGTTTTTGTTTTGGACAAAGGTTAACAAAAAAATGCAATTTCTATCATTCTAAAAGGGACGGTTTGCAGGTCACCACAATGTGGCTGTTTCTGCCAAGCGTGAGTCATAGCCAGGCCTTTTGACAAGCCTTGAAATGCTCTATTGTGGTCACTTTAGTTGACCACATGGGCAGGCAAGTAGCTGATGTCAGCACAGTCGCATGGGTAGCCCATGCACACAGGAAGATGCTTGAATGATGGGTGACCTGTGCTGATCCTTCCAGGTGTAGAGTGCCTCACATTCATGACCGATTGGACCCCCTGTGCTTCACACTGATGACACACATCAGGCCCCCTATGCCTCATAATGATGACATGTCAGGCCTCCTGTACCTCACATTCATGACATGTCGGGCCTCCTGTACCTTACATTCATGACACATTGGGCCCCCTGTGTCTTACATTCATGACATATCAGGCCCCCTATGCCTCATAGTGGTGACACGTCAGGCCTCCTATACCTCACATTCATGAGACGGGCCCCCGTGCCTCACATTCATGACATGTTGGGCCCCCTGTGCCTTACATTCATGACACATTGGGCCCCCTGTGCCTCACACCGATGACACGCTGGGCCCCCTGTGCCTTACCATAGTGACATATCAGGCCCCTTGTGCCTCACATTCCTGACAAATCAGGCCCCCTGTACCTCACATTCATGACACATCAGACCCCCTGTGCCTCACATTCATGACACGTCAGGGCTCCCAGTGCCTCACATTCATGGCACATCAGGCCCCCAGTGCCTCACATTCAAGACACCTCAGACCTCATGTGCCTCACATTCATGACACTTCGAGCTCCCTGTGCCTCAGGCCTCCCTGTGCCTCACATTCATGACACATCAGGCCCCCTGTGCCTCACATTCATGACATGACAGGCATCCTGTGCCTTACATTCATGACATGTCGTGCCCCCAGTGCCTTACATTTGTGACATGTCAGGCCTTCTCTGCCTCATATTCATGCCACGTCGGGTCCCCTGTGCCTCACATTCACGATGCTTCAGGTCCCCTGTACCTCACATTCATGACACATCAGGCCCCCTGTGCCTCACATTCATGAAACATTGGGCCCCCTGTGCCTCACATTCATGACATATCAGGCTCCCTGTGCCTCACATTCATGACACGTCAGGCCCCCTGTGCCTCACATTCATGACATGTCAGGTCTTCTGTGCCTCACATTCATGACACATCAGGCCCCTGTGCTTCACACTCATGGCACATCAGGCCCCCTGTGCCTCACATTCATGACACATCTGACCCCCTGTGCTTCACATTCATGACACGTTGGGCCGACCCTGTGCCTCACATTCATGACACGTTGGGCCCTCTGTGCCTCATATTCATGACACGTTGGGCCCCCTGTGCCTCGCATTCATGACACGTTGAACTCTCTCTTCCTCACATTCATGACACATTGAACCCTCTCTTCCTCACATTCATGACATGTCTGGCCCCCTGTGCCTCACTTTCATGACACATCAGGCCCCCTGGCAGTACCAGAGTGGGATATTCAAGTTTGCTTAAAAACCCAGGTCTCCCAGGTGACAGCTTGATGCTTAGAAAGTTGCTTTGTTTTCCTTATTTGCTTATCCGCCTACACCCAGGTGGCTTCCTTCCAACGTCATGCCCCCAGACCCGTCTTCCACCCACCCCAGGACTTATCTTCTGCCAACTGTACTTCCATGCATGGGTGGGTGCCTAGGTGGGTGGTGCTGAGTGCATGGCATCATCCTGCTCTCTCTGGTTGCCCCCGAGTGTTTTTTCTCCCCAGGGCAGCAGCGTGCTATGGAGCACACGTATTGCATAAGATGCAGTATGCCTCAGCTGCCTGTAGCCAGCCAACCAGGAGGCAACCACTGGGACACCACCCAGCTTCCACTAAGAAATCAAGCAGTGGGTCACGCTGTCCCCCCTTCCTGAAGGAGGAGAGCTGTCGTGAGATGATCAGTCCTTCTTCCCTGCCCAGCTTCTGGCGACCCCAGTTCACTCCTGAACCCGGGTTGTTGGTATGGCTAGCAGCGAGACCCCCTACCTCAGCTCACCATGCCACTCAGTCAGCCAGAAAGACACTTTTTAACCCTTTGAAGGCTGAGTTATCTGCAGTACTTTTCCATGTCTGCCCTTTACTGCCTCGTGGCCTTCATTGCCAACTCCGTGACCCGTCAGAAAGCTGGGATCATAGCAAAGGATCACTGACCCCAAACTAGAGCTTTCATATCAAAAGACGCTGGCCTAGTGGCTACAGTGTGGGCCACCTGAGTTTGGGAATGGACACTGGACTGTCACTTTTCTGAGTGGCGGAGGAGGTGAGTCACATTTGGGAGGTGATGTGCAAGGAGACTGCTTAGTGTACATTGCAAAATATAATACCCTTCCCCGCCCAGCACCATTTTACAAGTTGGTTTCACTTTCCCCTCACTCTAGGTGTGAGTGTCTGGCTGTGGTGGGGTGGGATGGGGAAATAACCTGGTGTATGGCATGAAGGAAGGATTCCCTGAGAATGCAGAATTCAAGGACTTGTAATTCAGATGCCTGAGGAGGAGGAGGAGGAGGAGGAGACATAAAAATCAAACAGTGAGTCTGCTTTCCAGTCCGAATTACTACTTGCTGATGTTTGAAACAAGGCAGGAACTAGGAGAGGGGCTGAGGAATGGAGAGAAATGTGGAAAGACAGAGAGGGGGAATGGGAAGAGAGACAGAGAAATGGGCAGAGATTGTGCGTGAGAGGGAGAGAGAAAAAAAGCAGGAGACGTGGTGAGAAAGCAAGAGATGGGGAAGATAGAGTTGGGGAAAGGGAGACGAGGAAGAGAGAGAGAGAGAGAGATGTGAAGAGAGATGGACAGATGGCAGAGATTGTGTGTGTGTGTGTAGTGTGGTGTTTGTGGTGTGTGTGTGTGTGTAGTGTGTTTGTGGTGTGTGTGTGTGTGTGTGTGTGTGTGTGTGTGTGTGTGGTGTTTGTGGTGTGTGTGTGTGTGTAGTGGTGTTTGTGGTGTGTGTGTGTGTGGTGTTTGTGGTGTGTGTGTGTGTAGTGTGGTGTTGGTGTGTGTGTGTGTGGTGTGTGTGTGTGTGTGTGTGTGTGTGTAGTGTGGTGTTTGTGGTGTGTGTGTGTGTGTATAGTGTGGTGTTTGTGGTGTGTGTATGTGTGTGTGTGGTGTGGTGTGTGTGCATGTGTGTGTAGAGAGAAATGGACAAGGAGAGAAAGCTGTGTAGACGCAGTGTGAATTTCACAGCTGCATGTTACACACATGGCCAGAAACGTTTGTTAGGGATGTTTGATACCTTCAGTGAGCTGATCGTTACCGTCTGAGACCTCTAGAGTCCATTTGTCGGGTATGTTTGTCAGGCTGCTCCAACTGGCTGTTTTCCATTGACACTCATTCACTGTGTTTTGTTCTCGACAGCCACTGGTTTGGTCTGCATCAAAGACGTATCCTGTTACCTGTCCCTTCTGGAGGCGGGACGCCCTGAGGACAAATTGGAATGTGAGTGTACAGGTTGTGGGGGGGGGGGACTTTTACTGTCCATCTCTTAGTTGCATTTAGGTTTGAAATAACAGCGGTAGAAATGTATTTGTTTAAAGTATGCCACCAAAGCTCAGAGCACTGTAGCAATAAGAAATACAGAAGTACAGTCAAAAAGATAAATTGATCTCTGCAAAAGGTCTGAATACAAGCACACTTTGTACTGACTAAACAAATATTGTTCTGATACTACCAACCCTGTATAAAATGTCTTATGGTGATGTCATGAGGTGGCCCACAGGTTGAATTTAGAGCTCCACTCACTCACCAAGACAAAAAACCCTATTAATTAAAGGGGTTCAACATCCATATGGTAAAAATCGGCAGGCAGAAAGGAGTCGCTACGGAAATGGATGCCAATGAATGTTAAGTGGTGATGTCCTCTGAGCACCGCTGACTGGCCCACCCGCCCAGGCTACACTGCAGTCACCACAGCTGCAACAGAGTAAACCAGGAGACCTCAAAAGAATCCTGCAAGAGTGAATGGCATTCAGGGCTGATAGGAACAACTCCATGGCAGAAACAAAGGGAGCCATTGGCAGACTGACAGAGTGAGCTGACACCATGGACACAAGCCTTGAGGAGGTAGATGGCCGGCTTGCAGCACTGGAGGAGGTGGTAGTTCAATTTTCTGAGGTGCAGGCCCAGATGGAGGAAAGGCAAGAGGACACTGAGAATAGAACACACAGGAAAAAAATAAGAATTTATGGACTGCTGGAAAATATTATTACTAGATACTTTCCACAGAACAGCCCTTGAACTCAGTGCAGACTTTAATAATTTACCATTGAAAGAACCCATAGGGCATTGAGTCACAAGCCTCGCTCACCAACAGCACATCCGTGGTCCATTATTCTCAGGATCTGCAGTCGAGCTGTGAAGAAACAGTTTTTTTTTTTTTTTTTTTTATTTGGTATAGCACACCCGGTATTGCAGGCCGTCTGGCGAAAAACAGCAGTATTTCATGGCACACACTGCCTGTTTTTTGATAATGATTACTCAGCTGCCATTATGAAACGCTGCAGGAGTACATCCTCATCATTCAGGCCCTGAGGAAAAAGCAACTACTATTCAAAACTTCGTATCCTGCCCTTTTGATTGCACAGTTACCAAGCGGCCAAAAAACTACCAGTCAGTTACTGCAGCATATGCCAACCAATTGTATTTTTATTTATTTGAAAATCTGACAACCAGGAAAAGCACCACTGAGTCAAGGCTCGTTTCCAGGTGTGACCCGGGCGCTGGGTAACATAGCGATATGCAGAATTTAAAAACATTTACAACGCAAGGATCACGGTTACAAGACCCAAATACAAATGGATAACAGCAGGTACAGACATATAAATTTGGACACAAATAGAATACAGCTTAAAACTAACAGTTGAAGGGCTGACAGGTACAAAACAAAAACTTTGGAGCATCTGGACTATCAACACATAGTAGCAATGTACACAGCACGCCACAGGGAGCATAGGTAGTGAGGGCAGAAGGGACTCATGGAAGCACTGACTACTGGGGGCACACAAGTAGTAGGGTGGTAGCACTGTGAGTAAAGATGGGGGGAAGAAGTCTCAGGAGTCTTTTGAGGGAAGATGAAGAAGAAGATAGTCGAAGGTCAGAGGGGAGTTTATTCCAGAGTAGTGGGAGACGACAGGAAAAAGCAGATTGGCTGCCTGCTGAGTGGGGGTGAGGGACAGAAAAGGTATGTGGGCCTCTGTGATGAAGGGAGTAGTTTGAAGTGGTAGCTTGAGAAAGGCGGGTGCAATGGTAGGTGGAGAGGGTACCAAACCAGAACTTTACAACAAAGGAGGTGCAGTGAACCAATCTCCTGTGTGATAAAGGTGATAGAGAAAGAGTGGAATAAAGGAGACAGTGGTGTGTAATAGGAGGGGAGGCAGTAGTGAAATGGCAGAAAGAGTTCAGAAGAGTGTCCAATCTGGAGAGGGAGGGAGGTGACTGGGGCAGTGCCATAGAGCACATCAACATAATCAATGACAGGTGGAATTATTGTGGATAGCAACTCTCGGCGGGTGGGAAGAGGGAGGCTATCTTTGTGTCAATAGAGGACTGCTAGCTTGGGACGAAGTTTTGGACAGATGGCATCTACATGGGTAGAGAAGTCCAGATGGCTATCCAGTCAGACCCCTAAGTATTTAAAAGCTAGAACAGTCTCAAGAGGGGAGCCGTCCAAAGTAGAGAAGACTGGGGGAGACTGGAGGATGGCCAGTTTCTGTTTGGAGCCAAATGTCACCGCCACTGTTTTTTTTTTTTGTGTTGTGCTTCAGTTGGTTTGTATGAAACCAAGACTGGACCTTGTTCTGGATAATGGCATACTACCGCTGTTGACTCAGAGATCCGCCAACCTCCCATCACCATCTGTTCTAAGATGGCAGACAGTTCAACCAGTGGGAGCTTTTAAGCAGCACACCATTAAGACAGTCACAGAAATTGTGTAGCAACTCGGGGAGATACAACAGGACATAGAGTCCCAGACCTGAGGAGTAAAAGATATTTCTGTATCTTTTTTCTTACCCTAATTGTCTATTACTGACACGGCTACACATTGTTTGTTTTGGACTCTGATTTAGGGGGTGGGGGGCCTCCTGGGGTACTCATGGCTGTCAGGGAGTACCGTTTTTTGGGGGAGGCTCCCTGTTGGTCTGCCACCTGGGCCTTGACAGATGCCTCACAGAATAGTATTATTTCTTTATTCTAAGGTTGAGAGGGCTGAGTGTGCCTGGATATCAGTAGCCACATTAGCCTAAGGTCAGGGATCCTGGGTGGGAGACGATGGTCTACTGGGCCCGTCTTGTGACTGTGGGACCTTCAGTAATCGTAAATCAAGCAAATCTCTGCCTATACACATAACTGGAGGCATCCCAAATGTAAGAGACTGTGGATGTTTTGGCCACAGCAGGGGGTGGCTTTCCAGTGGCGGCAGCTGCCTGTGATGTTTTCGGAACTCAGTAGACTACTTTGTGGCTCCTTCATTTGAACAGGGGTTGCTACAGGGCTTTCTAGTGGCTGGGGAGGAATGCCTTGGGAGGCTCATGTTCCCTCACCCATATCCCCAGACTCCTGAGAATTTAATGAGCAAGTTATCAGGAGATAAACAGCATTCAATAACTAGAGTGCGCAGCCTCACGTTCACACAGAACCATACTTTATAGTTCGGCTTCCCAGTCTTCAGGACATTATAAGGCAAGCACGAGGACATACAGCGACTTGGGAACTAATTACTGCTCACCACAATGAGACCTGGTTGTAAATTACCCTACATATTATGGGATTAGTAGAGCAGCTTAATGACTCATTAGACTGTAAAGTGAAGTAGCCGCTTCACTGCAGACTAGTACAGCAATGGGAGAGACCAGAGATTGATCAGGGGCTGAAGAGAATGACCAGCATTGGATTGGGGGGCTGAAGAGAATGACTAGCATTGGATTAGGGGGCTGAAGAGAATGACCCGCGTTGGATTCGGGAGCTGAAGAGATTGGGGGAGCCAGGAGGAATAGAGGATGGGGGTGAGGAGAAATGGAGAGCAATAAGATTCTCTGATACATAACAAAAGGGGATTCTGCATGCCCCATTGATCACTGCGACCTGCTTTGAGTCTTGTGTCACACACTGTAAAGTGCTACTGAGAACACCCCCATGGCTTTTTGTGTATAAACGCCACTATTAGTCAATGTGGCTGTGTTGTCCTAATAGCGTTGCCCTAAGTAAATGTATTTACAACCCACCCTTCAGCAGGAACCCAGTGTAAAGAAGCTGTCCAGCATAACAGGAATACCTGGTTGAATTATCTTTAAAAAGCAACTCTGTACTATAAAAAAAAAGCGTAAACCTACTAGATTTACACCAATTACGTTTTAACTTTAGTGTTTTCTGTGGTTTTTTGGTGCTTTTTAAAAATGTTCACTGTTGTTGTTCTGCTAATATTGCACTTAACGCAGCAATTATTTCACAGTGTCCCTCACTCTCCTGCTGACCTCACAGTTGCTGTTTGTGACATCACAGGCTGTTGTCATGGTGAGCACTGTGATGTCATAAATAAAGGCACTGTGAGGATAACAGGGGAGAGACAAATGCTTCTCAAGCAGACTTCTTGGATAGATTACCATGATCTGCTGTACATTTTGGTTCAGAACCATGAGAATAACAAAAAAGTATTCTTTAGTAAACTGTAATAGCTGAAACATCATATTTATGAAAGTACATGATGAAGTGCAAAATACTATATTACTAAACTAATAGATCACTAAACCAATAGATCGCTAAACTAGTTGATCACTAAATCAATAGATCACTAACCCTGTGTTCTCGTCTTGCTTTCCAGTTACCTTTAAGCTGTATGATAAGGATGGGAACGGCCTGTTGGACAGTTCTGTGAGTAGTGCTGACAGAAGATTTCATTCCATATAGAACTGTACACCGCAGACTTCTGCTTCACCTGCTTGCAGTCAAGAGGCAGTGTGGTATAGTGGCTAAAGAGTAGGCTTGGGAACCAAGAGGCTCAGGTTCAAATCCCTTCAGAGCCACTTACGATGTACCCTTGAGCAATCACTTAATCTCAATGTTTTTCAGCCCATCTGACTGTAAAATTAGGTAAAAGGGGAATGAGGAAATTGTTTAACCAGGAAAGGCACACTAAGCCAGAGCTTGTTTCCAGGTGTGACCTGGGAGCACAAGGAAGTTAAGTGATTTGCTCAGGGTCACACAGTATGAAAGTGGGGGCTGATGGAATTCAAATCCACATCTCCAGGTTTGCACCTCAGTGCCCTAAATCACTACACTATACTGCCTCCTAAAAGCAAGACCCCACTGGAAATGAGATACTGTATCTCAGTTGGGCTATCCTGGTTAAATAAATTCTAACAAAAAAAGTGACCTGGGTTTTCCCAGACTCCATAACCACATTCATTCCCTATTGACAGCCTTTCACGGGAAGAGGGCTGACCCAGTTTCCAATTCAGCAGCCCGAGGTGCATGGCATTTGAGATGCATTATTAAGAAGTTTATTTACGCAACAAGGCATGGCAGGGTGTAGGCTACTGGGGGATTTACCCACACCTCATGTGGCTGAGTGACTTAACCAAACGAGAGGTGGGTATTACATAGAAACATCGAATCTGTTGGGAGATGAGGATGCTTGGCCCACCTGGTCTGCCCATTTTTCCCTTTCTATACTGTCACCGTAGACCATAACTTGATCTCCAGCTACCCCCGCTCCCTACCAAGATTCCCTTGTGCATCTCCCATGCATGCTTGAAGCCCACCACTGTGTGTATTCCCGCAATTACCCACACCCTGGAGTGCTTTAATTTGATTATACAATAGACCCATGTGTAAAATAAATGTAAAATGTATTTAATTATGTTTTGTTTTGTACTTTTATAAGTGTTCTTCCTCGGCTGTAGGTTATTGCAGGATTTACCCACTGGTAAAGTCCTTAGATGACCAATCAGGTGACAGGATTCTTATATTCATTGTATCATTGTTACAGTTAAGTTACAAATAACAGGTTGAAATTAATATAAATTATTAAACATAGATTAAAAACTCATGTTGGTTTGTAACTTTTGCAGCTCTGTGCACGCTTTAAACATTACTGAGTTTTATTTATTTTTGGAGGGGTTATTCTGTGTTTCCCCCCTTGTTACTGACCAGGCCCCCTTCCTACCAACCTCCCCAGCCCATCACCCAGCTTCTCCTGGACTTACCTGACACTCCATTTCTCTTCCATGGCTTGCCCTCCATGGGGGAGTAGTGGGGTTCCCCAAGTCCCACTGCAGAATGGATCCCGATTTGGGAGGAGGTGTCTTGGTTGCTGGAGTGGGACCTGTAGGAAGCTGGAAATCCATCCTTACTGGTTAGGGCTTTCTGGTCTTCTGCGCCAATCCCACGGGACATCAGTGCTGAGAGCGCACACGCACGGTCAAGCAAGTTTACGCAGCGTGGCTCCAGCTGACATCCTCCAACCCATGAAGCCGCTGCAACTGCACTGCAGCCTGTGGTTACCCAGGTAAAAGTGTCACAGCAGAGTGAGCTGCCCGTCCTCCTCCTCAGAGAAGAGGGTTCTCTGGGACACTCAGTCCTCCCCCACCTCCAGCTGCCCCCCAGTGACTCAGTCTTGTTCCTGAACCTGGGTCACCAGCTTCATGAGCAATGGCCCTACGGCAGCACTGATACGTGGGACCTACCGCTGTGCTGATGAGCCGGCCCTACTGCTGTGCAGACATGCTGGAACTACCACTGCACTAATGGGCTGGCCCCACCATCGCAGTGATGGGCCAAATCTACTGCTGCGCTGATGGGCTGGCCTTTGACTTTTATCTTAATAAATGTTAGACTGGGCTGCACGATGATGCAGTGGAAGCCTGTCTGTTTCCATGCCAGTGACCCGAGTTCGGGAACGAAGTAGAGAGGCAGCCACCAGCTGGCCAGGCTGGGAGGTAGCACTGTAGATGGCAGCATATTCAGTCGGGGAAGGGAGGTGGCACACTATGATGCTGCGGTGACTCCTGATGGTGGGCCGGGGAGCTTGCTTTTCAAGCAGGAACATGCTGTATGCAGCCAAAATGCAAATCCCGCTCCTTGGTTGGCTGGCAGAGTATTCTGTGACAGGGTCTGATTTTTTTTGCAGGAAGTGGACCGGATTATCACCCAGATGATGCATGTAGCAGACTACCTGGGCTGGGACGTAACAGAGCTCAAACCAGTAAGTGACTCCTATCAGCCTTTTTCTGGGGTTCTAGGGATACCTGTTTTGGTGAGTGGGCCAAACCTAGGGGAAAAACAAAGTCATCCTTCGACCACTCACACACCAGTCACCCACCATGCTGTGTTGGCTGCCCAGGCCCACATGTAGGATCCTAGAGGACACCAGGTGGAAGGTCTGTGCCATGCGGAGGTGATGCAGTGGTACCAGAAGGGCCGGGATGCCGCAGTGGCCTCAGTGGAGCCATGGTGGTGTCAGTGCCACAGAAGGCAAAGTTACCCACCTTAGGGGGTAAACACATTGGGAAAAAAGAGAAGTTTCCTGGGGTCTTTCTCCACCATATCTGTCCAGCTCCTCTCAGCAGGGGTCCTACTGTGGAGGTCCCTCCTGCATTGACCTTTTTCAGAGTGTTCATTTTATTTTTAGCACCCATTTTTCCCCTGTGTCCCCCCGATTGATCAAGGCCTCCTGGCTGCTCCCTTCTCCTGACAGGGAGGGCAGATGATTGACAGTCTCTACATCCTTCACCAGTTCTGCTTCTTATTATGCTGCTGGGGGTGGGGAGTGGGGGTGCGCAAATCCCAGAAACTGAGTGTGGTATGAGGGTCCGCCCCAGTGTGCCGGATGACGGCTTCCAGCAACGTTCCTCCCCACACCACCTGGCCCTGTGGCACACCAGCCTGCTACCTCAGCTGTGAGCACCACTGTTGAACACATGATTTCTCCCAATGGGATTGCGAGCCTCCCACTTGGGTAGTCCCTCACAATGGGTGAGGGAACATGAGCCTCCCAAGGCATTCCTCTCCAGCCACTAGAAAGCCCTGTAGCAACCCCTGTTCAAATGAGGGGGCCACAAAGTAGTCTACTGAGTTCCGAAAACATCACAGGCAACTGCCACCACTGGAAAGCCACCCCCTGCTGTGGCCAAAACATCCACAGTCTCTTACATTTGGGATGCCTCCAGTTATGTGTATAGGCAGAGATTTGCTTGATTTATGATTACTGAAGGTCCCACGGTCACAAGACGGGCCCAGTAGACCATCGTCTCCCACCCAGGATCCCTGACCTTTGGCTAATGTGGCTACTGATATCCAGGCACACTCAGATGTTGGGAGAGCAGCAGAGGACCTGAGGCTCTGTCATGGGACTGAAGCAAGCAGTGAGCCTCGCAGACAATGGAGGAGCAACTGCCTTGGAAATACTATAGCCCAAAGGAGAGAGAAGGATGTCAGGGGGATGTGTGAATAAGCAGAACGATAACACAACTGAAATTCTTGTTGAAAATTAGCCAAACATACAGAGGTACGCGAGGAAGCAGAAACCGCAGCCATATATAACAATAAACGTCAAAATCATTAAATCCTTCACCCAGAATGTAAGAGAAAAAAGAGAATGCCCTTGTTACATCCCGGTGCCGTTGTGAAGCCAAATCTGTTGTAAGCAAAGAACAGCACAGGAAACCGCGCACGCTAACAGCTACTGCTAGTAGTAAAGAAAAGTTTATTAGGAACACAGTTGAGCTGAAGCTCATTTTTAGTGGCCTCTTTTAGCAAGTGCAAAGTCTGGCAAAATAGTAGAAACCTTAAATAATATGACAACAGTAATGAAAATTATCATAACAACAGCAGAGTCAAAGGATGTGCAAAATAATTAAAGCAAACAGCCATGACAACTGTGGAGAAATATAAGGTGCATTTGGGATCCAGAGTTTTATTTCTGACCTCAGAGGGGGTTTAGCTGCAATGGGCCTGCAGGACAGAGCAAAGGCATTGCAGGCCGTGGGGTCTGCACTGGAGAACGCATTTCTTCCTGCATTACTCTCAGCTGAAAGAAGAACATTGCAGAGAGCTGAAAGCCTTAAACCTGGTTTGGATAACTTCAAGAGGATAAGGTCAGAAATTACAAAAAGCTTACTGAGCTGGTAACAGAGCATTTCCAGATGCGTCCCGGGGGAAGCGGGTAGTGGTATAGTGCAGTGATAAAATCAGGATAGGAAGATGCAAAGTAGCTGGCATGGTGGCGTGGAGGGGTGAGGTGCTGGGCAGCTTGCCTCCTGTCATGCTGGGGACTTGAGTTTGGGAACGAGCTTGGGTGGCTGGGGGTCGGCCGAGGTGGGAGAGAGTTGAGCGTCTGAGGGACTGCTCTCCTCTCCTCTCCTCTCCTCTCCTCTTCTCTCCTCTACTGTCCTCTCCCAGTGTGAGGAGACCCATTTACCTGGGCCTCGACTGCCACCAGTGGGGTGTGGGCCTGGTGGTAGTGCACCTTGAGCGGCACATAAGGAGGGGCCGCAACATGTGTGTGCCTCCACACGCACCCATACACATGATTCAGCAGGGGTGGGGACAGAAAAATGATGGTGGGGGGCTTCATGATGTCCTTCCCACCTACCTGTGAACCACACTGCTACCTGAAGGCCCTGGTCCGAACTACATTACTGGACTGAGAAGGAAGACTGCCCTCTTTTCAGCCCCACAATGGGTGGAAGTCATGGGGGAACTCGGTGATGAGGATTGTCCCGAGGGAAGCAGTCACTGGTCGGGGGAGGTGGTGATGGGGTTGAATACTGCCCTCCACCGTATTCACCATGACATGAACTGTGCCCAAGCTCAGGAACTCTGCCTATGACTTCAGCTTTGCAGTCTGAGACCAAAGTGAATAGGATTCATCTTGTGTTGATAAGCTAGAGATGGCCGTTTCAGCTCAGTGGTGGTAATTGTGCTACAGCATGGCTCCTCCAATCAGTGTGTTGGCAGTATCTGCCTGTGGGCTCGGTTTTCTGGGCTGTTCCTCACCTACTGTAACGAGAACCGGCTTCTGCATAATCCGGAAGCATAACCATGTTTGTCGCTGTACTTGCTTGGTAATCTTTGTGTTTTGTTTTCTTGCAGATTCTTCAAGAGATGATGAAGGAGATCGACTATGATGGGAATGGCACTGTTTCCCTGGAGGAGTGGATCAAAGGCGGTGTTACCACCATTCCCCTGCTCGTGCTGCTCGGACTGGAGGCGGTAGGCACTGAACCAAAATTACTTTTGCATGGCGGGGTTATGGAGTGCAGAAAGGTTGGGGCAGAAGAATAAGCAGCATATCTCAGCTACGTTACTCCACACCCCAACACCTGTCTGCATCGGATGGCATCCATGAGTGCGGATCCTCATGCAGGGGAGGTCCAATAGGGAATCCAGTCAGATGGCCAGGTTCTCACTGCAGTGGATTCCCAGGCCCAAATAGAGCGGAGGATCATGGGATATGGTACTCCTCCAGGGACTGCCATATCCCCCATAGAGGATGCTGTTCATTTCTAAACCTAACAAACTGTGCCAGAATGCCCCTCAGCCCACCTTACCCACTCAGACGGCTGGGCAGGCTGAAGGGAGGCTGAATGAGCTAACGAAGATGGGCTGCAGTTGTACAGATCAGGGTGCATAGGTGCTATGACAGGGTCTTGCTCTGCATAACCTGTGCTCCCTCTACCAGCTCTCCAGACTGCAGAGAGTGTGCCATGCATTGAGTGCTAGCATACACTTGTGCCTGCCCAACCTGGTCCTGTGTGTAGGTGCACTGGCAACAAGGGATCGGGTGCGGTGGGGGCATGTATCCAGGGCTGTGCATGCAGGAAGCTTTTAGCATGTGTGGAGTGGGATGCCTGCACACCACCAGCCCCTGCTGTGCACCCCTCCCCTGATAGGTGTGCAGGGCCTCCTGAGCCTTTGCAGAGTGGTCCGTAACCTGCCTGAGTCACCACCAGCTCTCGATGTGCACCCTTCCCCTGCAGGTGTTCAAGGCCTCTTGAGCCACTCTAGAGTGAACCTTACCCTGCCTGAGTCATCAAGCAGCAAGGGCAATAAGATTGGGACTTCAGGGCTGTCTCTCCTTGAGGCAGGCAACTAGCTTTCCAGATTTTATGTTAATGTGAATTTTATTTATTTACAATACTTGGAAAGGAAAAGCACACACTGAGCTGGGAAACCGCTAGTTTCCAAGTGCATCCTGTGGGAAAGCGAGCAGGGAAGACAGCTTGGCAGTATAACAGCAGCAATAACAGAGGTGAAGTCAGTGCAAACACAGAGATAAACATCACAGTTGGTAACACTGCAACCGTACATTATTTCTATTTGGGAATAAGGCAGGGTATAGTAGAAAAACAAAACTTACTGGTTACACTTTAAGTGTCTGTTTCAATGTAACTAATCATTAATTACATGCAAATGAGTAATTACACTGTAATTGCATGTTTGTTACATAATGTCCTGGGAGGGTCACACAAATTAGCAGTGACAAGCTGTCAGTAGAGGCAAGGGAGTGAGGCAGGACAAAGAGAGAACAAGCTGCCTGATGGTATCAGCATCAATGCTGTGGGGACAAGAAAGCACCATACTGCATATTTCGTTTGTTTTGCCCCCAACATTCTTTATTGACTTTTTAGCTTTTAGTACATTCAGATCTTTAGGATAAACCTTCTCATTACCCAACAGCAAACCAACAGTTCAGTTAAGTCAACCAAAGTAGAGAAGACCTCAAGTAGTGTGCATAGACTAGGAGTGTGCAGAGGTTACTGTGTACAGAGACTAGTAGTGTGCAGAGGTTACTGTGTGCGGAGACTAGTAGTGTGCAGAGACTAGTAGTGTGCAGAGGTTACTGTGTGCAGAGACTAGGAGTGTGCAGAGGTTACTGTGTGCGGAGACTAGTAGTGTGCAGAGACTAGTAGTGTGCAGAGGTTACTGTGTGCGGAGACTAGTAGTGTGCAGAGGTTACTGTGTGTACAGACTAGTAGTGTGCAGAGACTAGTAGTGTGCAGAGGTTACTGTGTGCACAGACTAGTAGTGTGCAGAGACTAGTAGTGTGCAGAGGTTACTGTGTGTGGAGACTAGTAGTGTGTAGAGGTTACTGTGTGCACAGACTAGTAGTGTGCAGAGGTTACTGTGTGCGGAGACTAGCAGTGTGCAGAGGTTAGTGTGTACAGATTAGTAGTGTGCAGAGGTTAACATCTGCAGAGACTAGTGTGCAGAGGTTACTGTGTGCAGAGACTAGTAGTGTGCAGAGGTTACTGTGTGCGGAGACTAGCATTGTGCAGAGGTTAGTGTGCACAGAGACTAGTAGTGTGCAGAGGTTAACATGTGCAGAGACTAATAGTGTGCAGAGGTTACTGTGTGTGGAGACTAGCATTGTGCAGAGGTTAGTGTGCACAGAGACGAGTAGTGTGCAGAGGTTAACATGTGCAGAGACTAATAGTGTGCAGAGGTTACTGTGTGTGGAGACTAGCATTGTGCAGAGGTTACTGTGTGCAGAGACTAGTAGTGTGCAGAGGTTACTGTGTGTGGAGAGTAGCAGTGTACAGAGGTTAGTGTGCTCAGAGACTAGTAGTGTGCAGAGACTAGTAGTGTGCAGAGGTTACTGTGTGCAGAGACTAGTAGTGTGCAGAGGTTACTGTGTGCGGAGACTAGTAGTGTGCAGAGGTTACTGTGCGGAGACTAGTAGTGTGCAGAGGTTACTGTGTGCGGAGACTAGTAGTGTGCAGAGGTTACTGTGTGCAGAGACTAGTAGTGTGCAGAGGTTACTGTGTGCGGAGACTAGTAGTGTGCAGAGGTTACTGTGTGCAGAGACAAGTAGTGTGCAGAGACTAGTAGTGTGCAGAGGTTACTGTGTGCGGAGACTAGTAGTGTGCAGAGGTTACTGTGTGCAGAGGCTAGTAGTGTGCAGAGACTAGTAGTGTGCAGAGGTTACTGTGTGTGGAGACTAGTAGTGTGCAGAGGTTACTGTGTGCAGAGACTAGTAGTGTGCAGAGGTTACTGTGTGTGGAGACTAGCAGTGTGCAGAGGTTAGTGTGTACAGAGACTAGTAGTGTGCAGAGGTTACTGTGTGTGGAGAGTAGCAGTGTACAGAGGTTAGTGTGCGCAGAGACTAGTAGTGTGCAGAGGTTACTGTGTGCAGAGACTAGTAGTGTGCAGAGGTTACTGTGTGTGGAGACTAGTAGTGTGCAGAGACTAGTAGTGTGCAGAGGTTACTGTGTGTGGAGACTAGCAGTGTGCAGAGGTTAGTGTGTACAGAGATTAGTAGTGTGCAGAGGTTACTGTGTGTGGAGAGTAGCAGTGTACAGAGGTTAGTGTGCGCAGAGACTAGTAGTGTGCAGAGGTTACTGTGTGCAGAGACTAGTAGTGTGCAGAGGTTACTGTGTGCGGAGACTAGTAGTGTGCGGAGGTTACTGTGTGCACAGACTAGTAGTGTGCAGAGACTAGTAGTGTGCAGAGGTTACTGTGTGTGGAGACTAGTAGTGTGTAGAGGTTACTGTGTGCACAGACTAGTAGTGTGCAGAGGTTACTGTATGCGGAGACTAGCAGTGTGCAGAGGTTAGTGTGTACAGATTAGTAGTGTGCAGAGGTTAACATCTGCAGAGACTAGTGTGCAGAGACTAGTAGTGTGCAGAGGTTAGTGTGTACAGAGACTAGTAGTGTGCAGAGGTTACTGTGTGCGGAGACTAGCATTGTGCAGAGGTTAGTGTGCACAGAGACTAGTAGTGTGCAGAGGTTAACATGTGCAGAGACTAATAGTGTGCAGAGGTTACTGTGTGTGGAGACTAGCAGTGTGCAGAGGTTAGTGTGTACAGAGACTAGTAGTGTGCAGAGGTTACTGTGTGTGGAGAGTAGCAGTGTACAGAGGTTAGTGTGCGCAGAGACTAGTAGTGTGCAGAGGTTAACATGTGCAGAGACAAGTAGTGTGCAGAGGTTACTGTGTGCGGAGACTAGTAGTGTGTAGAGGTTAGTGTGTACAGACTAGTAGTGTGCAGAGGTTAACATCTGCAGAGACTAGTGTGCAGAGGTTACTGTGTGCAGAGACTAATAGTGTGCAGAGGTTACTGTGTGTGGAGACTAGCAGTGTGCAGAGACTTGTAGTGTGCAGAGACAAGTAGTGTGCAGAGGTTAGTGTGTTCAGAGACTAATAGTGTGCAGAGGTTAGTGTGTGTGGAGACTAGCAGTGTGCAGAGGTTAGTGTGTGCGGAGACTAGCAGTGTGCAAAGGTTAGTGTGTGGGGACTAGTAGTGTGCAGAGGTTAGTGTGTGCAGAGACTAGCAGTGTGCAAAGGTTAGTGTGTGTGGAGACAAGCAGTGTGCAGAGGCTAGTGTGCACAGAGACTAGTAGTAGATACATAGACAGTGTCAGCAGATAAGGGCCTATGGCCCACCCAGTCTGCCCGTTTTAGCTTGTAAGTTCAGTTTATGTTTACCTAGAAGTCTGTTGCCCCTTACCCTTGTGCAGAGGTCAGTGTGTGCAGAGACTAGCAGTGTGCAGAGGTTAGTGTGTGCAGAGACTAGCAGTGTGCAGAGGTTAGTGTGTACAGATTAGTAGTGTGCAGAGGTTAACATCTGCAGAGACTAGTGTGCAGAGACTAGTAGTGTGCAGAGGTTAGTGTGTACAGAGACTAGTAGTGTGCAGAGGTTACTGTATGCGGAGACTAGCAGTGTGCAGAGGTTAGTGTGTACAGATTAGTAGTGTGCAGAGGTTAACATCTGCAGAGACTAGTGTGCAGAGACTAGTAGTGTGCAGAGGTTAGTGTGTGTGGAGACTAACAATATGCAGAGGTTAGTGTGCGCAGAGACTAGTAGTGTGCAGAGGTTTGTGTGTGTGGAGACTAGTAATGTGCAGAAGTTAGTGAGTGCGGAGACTAGTATTGTGCAGAGGTTAGTGTGTGCAGAAACTAGTAGTGTGCAGGGGTTAGTGTGTGCAGAGACTAGTAATGTGCAGAGGTTAGTGTGTGTGGAGATTAGTTGTGTGCAGAGGTTAGTGTGTGTGAAGACCGGTAGTGTGCAGAGGTTAGTAGGCATGAACAGGCTAGAAGTGATTGGAGGGATATTCAAAATTTGGGGGGAAGGACAGGATTAAGAAAAGTAAAGGAAAGGAAAGTTAACAGATAGTTAACGCTCATGACCTCATACACTGAGGATCTATAACTTTGCTCTCATGCCTCTTTCCACACAGGACATGAAGGATGACGGGCAGCACATGTGGCGGATGAAACACTTTAATCGGCCAGCATATTGTAACTACTGTCACAGTCTGCTGTTGGGCCTGCGGAAACAGGGTCTGTGTTGTACATGTGAGTAAATGCTGCCACAAGCAGAACAACGTATACAGATACTGCAGAATGGTGGTGCTAACTGCATACTATAGCTTTTGTTTCCAAAGCTTGTTATTCTTTGCAGTCCACGTGAGTGGAGGAGGTGACATCCATTCTGTGTATAACTACAGTGACCAGTGTTGTATATATGAAAAGTGTTGAGTAAAGTGGCACCATCTAGAGGTGACAGCTGCAAATGACAGAGTCCCAGTGTGCAGAGAGAGACCTCTGCTGATGGTTGTTGAGACTGCAGTGTATGAAGTCAAAGTTTCAGCCTAACCTCCCAGTGTATGGGGCATTTCCCTTTGACTGAACAATTAGAATGACTGCCTTTGGGACTCTGCCCCATTTCTGTTTCATGGAGTCTGGACCTGAGTATTATTCTAAGTGGCCGAGATAGCAGTGCGGCTCCTCCTTTTCACAGCCACCACTACCATTGAATTGTTTTCCCTGTAATATTTTCTGCAGGAGCATGCCATACAGCCACTTCCTAACCTGCCCTGTTCTGCAATCTTTTTAAATTCCTGGATCCATCTTTGTTATCTGCCCCCCCACACACACACACACACATCATGACATGGTCATACATGAAGTCCACCTTTCCTAAGTCCCTCCACTCCAGCTGCTATTTTTATGTTGTTCCCTTCCCCCATGTTTTCCATTCCCCCTCCCCAACCCATTGTTTGGGGTCACTGCGGCTATATCCGTCCCCTGGCTGGAAAGGCGGGCAAGCAGCTGCCGCCATAGCTGACATCAGCGGCACTCCTTGGTTGGCCAGTAGGTGGCTGTGGATGCCAGGCAACACCTCCCCCCCCCCCCAGGAGCCTAGCATCTCACCACCTTGAGCCAACAACACAATAAAGAGTAATGACAGATGGGGTGGGGGAGCACTTCACATTGCTATCCACAGATTGCCAACCCTCTATCTTCAACAGATACACTCAGTGAAGAACTGCATTTGCACAAGACAACTTGGTAAAACTCCAGACAGCTAAGACCCTCCTATACTACAGTGCAGACCCCCCCCCCATGAACTGTATGAGTAGCTCCCCCACTGCCGCCACCATATTGCACAAGTTATATGTTTAACTCTCTTTTCTCTTGACTTTTCCAGTTTGTAAGTACACGGTCCACGAGCGGTGTGCCCGAAGGGCTGAGTCACTCTGCATCAGCACCTACGCCAAATCCAGAAAGGACACAAGTGTAAGTTCCACGTCAGGTATCTCTCCAAACAGCTGGGTGCTGGTGCAGTGTGTAAACTTGATTTGAGTAATTTCTAAATGCCCCCTTTGGGGGCCCACCCAGAGTACAGCATGATCCCCAAAACAAACAAGATGACAGCACACAAGAGAATGTTAAAAAAAACGTAAGAATCAGGGGCTGCTCGCTGGCACAGTGGAAGTGCGTTACAATTCCTTGCTGCCAACTGGAGTTTAGGAGCGAGCTCGGGAAGCCAGCACGTGGGTGGCCAGGCTGGGGGACGCACGCTGTCAATGGTTGTGTGTCCCTGCTGAGGGAAGAGAGGAGTCCCATTCCGGCTTTGTAGCAGCTCCTGCTGGTGGGCTGAAGAGCTTGCTCTCCCAACAGGAGCGTACAGTGTGAATCTGAGGTTATAACCCCTGCATACACACCGTGCATGTTGCTAGAGGAAAGGAGGAGAGGAAACAACAAGGAAAATGCTTGCCAGAGTGAAATAATAGCCTTGTCCTCCACAAACCCTGCACCAGGGAAGCAAATATGATGTTGGGAAGTATATAGAGGGGGTTGCTAGCACAAGGAAGGAGGGGAGTCTGGCCTTGTACAGACCCATAGGGAGACCTTACCTGGAGTACTGTGTGCAGTTCTGGAGCCTGAACCTGAAGAAGGACAGGGACCTCATGGAAGCTGCTCAGAGCAGTGTTACAAAGATGATTCAGAGGTAGCGGGGGGACAACGTACAAGGATGGACAGTCTCAGTATGTACATGCTAGAGGCCGGGAGGGGGGACGTGAGAGTGAGACCTTTAAGTTCTTTAGGGGTTTTAATAAAGTGGACTGCTCTAGATAACAGGAGGCCATAAGTGGAAACTGCTGCGGAAAAATTCAGGAGGGATGTAAGAAAGTTATTCTTTTTTTCTTTTTATTTATCTTTTTGTAAGGAAAACATCACTCACAGTTGATACATGCATGGAAGCATACCATATTACAGCTTATTCGAGTGATAACACTTAAATAATAGGAATGACAATGGCATTTTCCCATTAGTTACTCATGGGGGGGTACAAAGTGCAGAAAACTATAACCAGTTTGCGATTGAAAAATGCATACTTCCAGGAACTTTACAGGGAAAGGTACTTTAAATGGTTGAACTGATTCCCTATAACCATATGCGGAGTGTCCTCTCAGTTTCCCTCATACAACTCAGAACAACAGCCTCTTAACACAGGTCTTACCCCAAGAGAGCGTCTGCCAGGTTTTGTTAACCAACTTTTGAAAAATCAAACATCAATAGCTGTTAAACAGAGAAAACATTCAATGACACAGGCATTGGGCAAGATATTAAACACCAACAGTAAACATTCCAGCTGTGCATAAAATAAACGCCTCAAGTCCTTGCAAATGTACAAAAATAGATTTCCAGTCCAAAAGGCCCCATGTGAAGGTCATTCATACTGCAGAACCAAACGGCACCGGCAATATACTGGAACCTTGCAGAGAGAACCTTTGTGAAGTGTGCACCATTCAGCTCCCTCTGCAGGGCAGGAAAGACACCGGTTGGTCAGAAAGGCATCATTTTAGCTCCAGGGCTGGAAGATAATGGATCCCACCTGCACTGTATGAACACACGACGTTAGCACTTTCCCCAAATAAAAAAGAAAAGCAAATCTCATTGGCTGAAGTCTGTAACAATGCCCCACATTCCCTCCCGTTGATCTGTATGCCCAGCCTGAGGAAATGCCGTGTGTAGAACACACTTTGCCAGGAGCACAAAGTTAGTTAAAGTGCATGTTGCCTAAAATACACATTAACTTTGTCTGAGGTCAACACAATCAGTTCAGAAAGCACAGGGTAACCCAAAAGAAAGTGTCATCTGTACAAAAAGCCCTGTAACCCAGCTCAGGTCTCTTCAGAGGCATCTGAGACGGCAGTGTTTCAATGCTGCAGTTTGGCTTCCAGCTTTTCAACAAGCTTGACGGCTTCTGTCAGATTGTTGAATATGAGAACGTTCCCTTTCCACATTATGCGGAAACAAGCAGGCAAGAACATCTGATGTTGTACTTTGAGGGTATGCAACATACTGCAGACCCTGTCAAAGACTTTCCTTCTGAGGCACGTGTTATAGGAGAGGTCAGGAAAGATGGAAATCTTAACCTCACTGTACTTCAAGCTCCATTTTTCCGTGCCATTGCCAGTGTGCTGTCTCTGTCCATGTCCCCGTTGCGAATGACAATGAAGGTTCACAGGTCTGCTGTATTTGCCGGAGCTTGCCTGGGGGTAAGTCTATAGGCCCTTTCGAGGGAGAAAGGTTGGTCCCCCTCCAACAACCCACACAGGTGGTACAGCAACATTTAGGGAATTTCCCAAAGCATCCTCGCCTTCTGCTGTTTCTGGCAGGCCCATGCTATGTAGGTTACATGCCCATGCCTGGTTTTTGAGGGTTCCCAGATATTGCCATACTGCTCTGCAGATTTTCCACAATCAGAGTTGCAGTTGTGTCTTGTGGTTTTAAGGACGTTGTCGTTACTCGGACCATCTGTTCCACAGAATCCAGGCAAGTTTCAAACTGTTTCACTGTAGGTTTTAGACTGTCTAACCTGTCGTTCATTTCTTGCACTGTTCTGATCAAGCGGCTTAAAGTTGTAGTGACGGTAGGGAGCATCACCTGGTTGCTGGATGGCACATCTGAGCCTGATGCTGCCTCGCGGTTTGCAGCCCTTCCTTACTTCAGTGGTTTCCTGGGTGCAAAAAAAGTGTCCCGGCAGTGTAGCACCTTGAGGTTTTCCCTAGGTGCAGAAATAAGGTTTCTCTGCTGAACCAGCTGATTTTTAAATTCAAAATGTCCAAGTTGGTTAAATCAGTGAAGCATTTTGTCTCTCTTGGGAGCTGAAATCAGGAGCGCCTGTTCCCATCTGAAGCTAAGCCATACCCAAGGAAGTTCTTTTTTTTCCCCCAACTATGTTTTTCTCCCCAGGGCACTGGTCTGGTCCTCCTTCCATCCTCTGCCAATCCCGGTTCTTGTTCACCGAGATCCAGCCACTGTGGAGGTAAAAACCTAGAGGACCTCCACCCAGGATGATGTGGGTCCGGTTGTGAACTTGGTGGGTGGCGGGCAGGGGTTTCCTCTGACTTCCCAGTCCCAGTTTTCCATGTTTAGACCCGCCTTCCCCCCAGGAGCATGCCGTGACAGTGGTGGTCAGTGAGCTGATGCAACCAACAGCCTGACGCTCGCTCCAAGTTCCCCTGTTTCGCAGTTTTCACCTGCACCGCCTACTGTGATCACCCAAGTGGCGGTAGTGCAGAGGAGCAGTGAACCCCTCCCCCCCGGAGGAGAGCATCCAGTGGGATGCTCGATTCCCCCCCCCCACTCGACTGGCCCTCCCAACACCCCTGGCTCATTTCCGAACTCGGGTAGTCAGCGTTGGGAGCAGTAGCGCTACTGCTGCACGGCGGGCTGACCTCCAAGGAAGTTATTCTTAACAGAAAGGTTGGTGGGCACCGGCTCCATTGCTGGCATCAAACACAGGTGTGATAGGGACAGGAGAGTAGTCCAAATCAGAGAAGGGAGTGAGGGTGGACACTTGAGGGATGAGTGGGCTAGGTAGGGGTGGGGGTAGTCGAAATACAGTCAGGGCTATCTGTAGACTAGCTGTGGGCCGGCGGTAGGCTGGGGTGGATGCAGGTAGGTATTGGGCAGGCTTGATGGGCCATTGGGCTGTTTTCTGCTGTTAACGTCAATCTTTCTAGGTTTCTGTTTTAATTTTGTTCTCCAAACCGCCTGCTTCTGCTGTTCTTGCTTAGGATGGCAGAGCTGGGAGGTAAGCATTTGAATAAAATGACTGTACTCCATTTTGTTAATTTAATTAATGGATGCTGTTGGTTTCTGTGTTTCCTATGCCCTGGTCAGCTGTGTGTAGTGTGCCGTGCTGATGCACTGAAGTGAACTGAATACTCCTCTCATCCCATCTAATTGCTGTAAACAAAGCAAAACACAGTGCAGACTAAATCCACAGTCCAAAATTACAAAGAATGGGCAGACTGTTAAATAAAGAGTAGGCAGGGAGGGGCAAAGCATGATTCTACTGCCGAGCAAATTGCATTGCAAAGAGCAGAGATGGAGCTGATCTCTCAAAGGATAGTATTCTTTCATGTGGTGTATAACAGACAAACACACACACACACACACACACACACACACACACACACACCACCATAATCATCATTATCGGAAGACCTGGTGTCTGTTTTAGATAGCACTAAATTTGACAATTAGATAATTGTTATCCAGATAGAAACCCCAGTAGACAGGGAAATAATATTACAGGGAACAAGAAGATACAAGACAAACTCAGACTGCTGGGGCGAGTCAGAGAAATAGGGCCCCACCCCCACCCTCACCCCGTTCACTGTAACATAATGTGCCTTAATCATATTTGTGAAACCACACTGATGTGGAGCTGGGGGGGTTGCAAGAGTGCTGGGATATTTTTTTTTTTTTTATATTTTTCTCAAATTTTTTGATAATATTGTACATACATTTAAGACACAGTGTCACATAGTTAAATATATGTCTGTAGGCATTGTCAAATAAAGAAAGATATTTCTTACATTGCTGGCATTTGTTACAAGGGATTGTCATATATTATACTCTTTTTCATTCTTTCTTTCCTCCCTTTTTTACCTCCCCCCTTTCCAGTTAGGGGCAGAATTCTGGGTCAACCTCCGTAAGGTAGATTATCTACCTCTGCCATTTTGTTTGGAATACCTGTTCTCCGTCCGCTATCTTGGCGGACAAAGCTTCCATCTCGTATATGTGTATCATTATTGTCTGCCATTCCTGTAATGTTGGAACATTGGTTGCCATTCACCTTCTTGTTATGGTCTTCTTTGCTGCCAACAAATGAACCGGTAACAGAGTTCTGGTCCAAGAGGGAGAGTGGTCTGGATATATGTCTAACAGGAACATTTCCTCTGTTATTTCTACTGTCTCTCCCACACTTCCGGAGATCGCTATTTGTAATGACACCCAAAATGGCATTACCAGCGGGCATTGCCACATGATATGTGCCAGGTCTGCCACCCTACATCCGCAATCTCTCCAGCACTTTCCATATCTTTCTGGTAGATATTTGGTAAGTTTCGCTGGGGAGCAAAAGTACTGCTGTCGACACTTCCAGGAGAATTCTCTCCAAATGTCTGAAGAGGTAATCTTTACTGCAGCTAAAGCTGCCTCAGACCAGTGTCCATACTGGATCACCCAGTCTAGGTCTTTAACCCAGCTTTTAAGAATAGAGCTGGTCGTTTCTGGGGTTAAGGCTCTAAGTATTTTATATAGTGCCCCTATAAGGTGACCCCAGTGGTTACCTTGTATGTGATCAAGTTATAGTCTAAGAAGGGGAGGGGTCGGGTGTAGTATTTTAGCTGATATTATTCAATTTCTTAATATATAGTCTCGTATCTGAAAGTATCTGAATCGATCTGTATGTGGTAGTTTGTATTTAAGGACTAGTTTCTCAAAGGGAAGAACTCCTGATGGACCTAAAAATTGAAATATCTGTCCCAATCCCACCTGTCTCTAGCGAGAGAAGGTTAAAGCTGAATGTGCTGGCAAGAAGAGATCTTTTTCTGAAATCAGTTTACGAGAGCGCTGGGATTTGATCTTTCAGTAGTAAGATTATCACCGTTATGCTTTGCATGGAGACAGCAGCTGATGAGATAATATTGCCAGGAAGCTTCTCAAATCCGTAGATGCAACTGTTTAAGTAGTGCAGCGCAGAATCAGGCAGGCCAGATGCCAATCTGAGCTGGTTGCTGAATGTGCATACAGTCAGAAAGGCAGTGTCGGGCAGGTGCTAGAGTACTGACCTGAGAAGTAGAAGGTCATAGGTTCAAATCTCACCACAGCTGCAGGCTTAAATACTGTATTACAGATCATAGGTTCGAATCCCACCATGGCTATGGGCTACTGTATAACAAGTTATAGATTTGAATCTCACCAAAGCTACTGGATTAAATACTGTGTAACAGGTCATAGGTTTGAATCCCTTCATGGCTATGGGCTTAAATACTGTGTGACAAGTCATAGGTTCAAATGTCACCACACCTATGGGCTTAAATACTGTGTTACAGGTCATAGGTTTGAATCCCACTACTGCTACATGCTTGAATACTGTGTTACAGGTCATAGATTTGAATCAAACCACAGCTATGGGCTTAAATACTGTGTGATAGGTCACAGGTTCAAATCCCACCACAGCTACAAGCTAAATACTGTGTGACAGTTCATGGGTTCAAATCCCACCATAGCTATGGGCTTAAAGCAGCAGTGCAAGGATGAGTTGCAATTTTGGGGTCACCTGTGATTTTAGTTTAATAACAAGCCGCTTTAAATCCATTTTAGGTTACTATGTGAAATTTCTTAGGTTCTATATTGTTTTTTATTATTTCAATAATGACTGTAATTAATTTGCACAAATTAATGTACTGGCCAACAAGTCACGTTAAGAAAAACATGCCATACAGATTAATTACAACATAATAAAGAACCAAAGGAAACCCTGAGAGTAACTTAAAATGAACTTCAAGCAGCATTTTACTAAACTAAAATCACAGATACAAAAAAATTACATCTTTTGTTGCACTGCTGCTTTAAATACTGTGTGGCAGGTCATAGGTTCAACTCCCACCACAACTATGGGCTTAAATACTGTGTGGCAGGTCATTGGTTTGACTCCCACCACAGCTACAGGCTGAAATACTGTATGACTGTAAGCAAGTTGCATGACCTCCACATGCTTCTCTTCCCCACCCCCCTAGCTGTGAAAAAGGACAGATCATGGTGACATCATTCAACCATCAGATAACTGAACTCCTCTAATTCGTAGGCAGAATCCCGCACCTGATCTGTGATCATTACTGCTTCTGTCCCCTCCACTTCAACAAATAAGATTTGAATTATTGTGTCTTGTATGCGTCAACTGATGGTGTTTCTGTGGGTTTCAGGTCCAGAAGCATGTGTGGGTGGAAGGGAACTGTGAGGCCAGCAAGTGCGAGAAGTGTCAGAAGAAGATTAAGTCCTTCCAGGGCCTCACTGGACTCTGCTGCGTCTGGTGCCACATGAAGGTGAGTGCCACATCAAGGGGAAAGACTTGTATCAGCCATGTTAGATACTGCATCTCAGAGTCATCAGAAGACACTCAATTTCATGTACATTTTGGGACATATACCTTCACAGCAAAAAAACACCCCATACTCCTATAGCCTGTATGTCTCTTCCTCAGTTCAAAAAACACTTCAAAGACATTTCCCCCCCTTCCATCTGTGACTAATTAATCACTACTATCATCTCATTGTTCTTACGATTGATACTTAGTATTTCATTTTATTTTTCTGTAAATATGATATACAGTATATATATATATGTGTGTGTGTGTGTGTATATATATATATATATGTCAGTACCCTCTGTAATTGCTTTGTATTTAACTGGAATAGTATGCTTCCCGGGTCGCCCCTGAAAAAGGGACAACCTTGCCTCAGTGGGCCTACCCAGTCAACAAAATTCTAATCAATAAATAGTATATACAGGGGTTGTGTGATGGGTGCTCATGAGATACGATGTTTTCTTCATCAGTGGTCAGTGACCTCTTGACCTTCACAAGTGGCAAAGCCACGAGTGAAGTCAAAAGAGGTCACTGGCCACGAATGAAGATAAATATCGTATCTCATGAGTGCGCATGTTTCAAACTGGTGTAATTGTATTAAAACGTAAAAGTTTCCAGTTTCTGCAGTTTGTAGTAGCTCACAGTGGCTGTAGCATGCAACTTCGTATGCCATGGGGCACAGGTGACAGAATAAAATGCTTGTTGTGACGTACCCAACCAGCTAGATAAAGTTTGTGATGTAACCTACTGTGGAGATAAACAAATGTATCTAGCTAGTTGGTGTTCTCTGGTACAGATAGCATTTTTATTTAGTATAACGTTTATATATATATATAAAAATCACACATGCCCCCACAATGCAAAGCATCATGGGCTGCATATGCAAATCATCACAGAATATTATGCTGGTTCAACTTTAAGCAATGCAGCATAATACTATGATGATTTGCATAGCAGCCCATGATGCTTTTGCATTGTGGGGCATGTGTGTGATTTTGCATTTCTTTGAAACTTGGCTTCCAGCCAAATGCCCTATGGGGTAACCCTTGCCTCAGTGCTTGCGCACAGAGGTTATATATATATATATATATATAGTATTGTAAAATATATAGTAGATAGTACAGTGATGCAGTGATAAGGCCAATGCTGCTATCTGGTATTAGTGCAAACCCTACCCATTCTTCTAACATGTCAAGTACCAGGTATTCCTAGTCCATTCCTCTAGCGTGTGCCAGGTACCAAGTATTCATTCCAACCCCAGTACATTCTTCTAACATGTCAAGTACCAGGTATTCCTATCATCCCTAGTCCATTCCTCTAGCATGTGCCAGGTACCAGGTATTCATTCCAACCCCAGCACATTCCTCTAACATGTGCCAGGTACCACATATTCATACAACCCCAAATCTATTCCTCTAGAATGTGCAAGGTACCAGGTACTTGTACCAAGCCTAGCGAATTCCTCTAGTGTGTGCCAGATACTAGGCATTCATACCAGCCCCAGCACATTCTTCTAACATGTGCCAGGTACCAGGTATTCATACCAACCTCAACCCATTCCTCTAACATGTACCTGGTACCAGATGTTCATACCAACCCTAGCACACTGCTTTAGTGTGTGCCAGGTATCAGCCATTCATACAAACCCCAGCACATTCCTTTAACATGTGCCAGGTATCAGCTATTCATACAAACCCCAGCACATTTCTCTGGCATGTGTCAGGTATACCTACCACCACCAGCCTGCCCCTGCAGCATGCGCTGACTTCTAGGTTCAGACATCGGAGGCATTTACTCTCACAGGGTATTGCCCACACGTATGGTGAGCTGGTTGTTTTGCTGCCATGTATCAACATTGCTGTCATCCTGTCAGGGAGACATCTGTCGGAGTTTCACTGGATACAGCTCTTTTTGGATGATGTGCTGCCCTGAGAGCTATTGTTGCATTGTACGCAATTCCTGTAGGAGTGATAAAAGACACTTCCACTTCTGAATTTGTTCTGTAGTAAAAGGAAACTTGACACCAGTGAGGAAATGCAATGATAGTGTACATAATTCCTATCACGGTGTAATGAAAAAAATGTCATTGTAGGGGAGAATGGGCCTGAGAAACTGCATTTTTCATTGTACAGGTTTTTTTGTAGACGCAGCCACTTATTTGTCAGTAAAAAATTATGTTTATGTGTTAGTAAAATAACGGAAGACAGTCAGTTATACGTGCCAGAGACATACGGTCTCATCCACCCCCACACACTGCCATTTCTGACTTTTGATGTTTATATACTCTCAAAATTCCGCCCCCTCATTTGTAATGATGTTCCACTGTTTTGATACCCCTGCAATCATTACAGGTCTCTTCGAGTATTTGGTGGCCAAGGCGGACTAATTCAGGCCTAACACTGGGGGCTTGAAGCAAACTTGGATTATTTTGTCCAAAGGAAGTTGGAGTTACTTGTTCCTTTGCCCAAACCCCCCAAGTCTGAAAGAAAGATGTAAACCAGTTGGCCTGCCAACACCTGGCCAAGTCAAGGTTTGTGCAAGCCCCAGAATCTTGGCTGGAGGGCCGACGTGTTGCAGAGGTGCAGCTTCAGTTCCTAGTGAGGAACAGTGTGGGCCATCACCCAGTATTCAGGTTCCCCGGCTGGCTAATCTGGGAATGACACTGGCATCAGCTGTGAAGGGAGGTGTCTGGGAAAGGGTCACACCCTTCAGTATTTTCATTTTTTTGGGGGTGGCCTCAGCAGGTTTGCCTCACTTTAGTGTAAGATCTGGCCCCAGCGGAGAGAAAGCAGTGGCAACAACAAGTGTACAGCAAGCTACTAACAAGTAGTTAGCTCAGAAGGCAGATTTACAAATGATGGGGGGATTATAACATATACCAGGGTGTTCGGTTGTACAGAGACGTACGGACACTTCCAGTGTGTTACGCAACTACAGAAACATTCCTGTTGAAATCTGTTTCTCTTTCTTTCTCATCATCTTCTTCTAGATCCATAACAACTGTCAGTCCCAGGTCCCTGAGAATTGTGACTGTGGAATTTTGAAAGACCACATTCTTCGCCCGTCTGCCATTTACCCCATTATTCTGGTAAGTCCTTCCTCCCTCTCTACTGTAAACATGGTGAAAATAATTTTCAAGGAGTCGCAGTGGGGGACGCTAGAGAGCATTGTCCAAGCAGAGCACACTTCCATCTCACTCTGCACATGTTTCTCCAGATATTGCATCAAACTCCTTCTTTTTACCAATTCTACACCTTAAAAAGCCTAAATGTGGCCTTGGGATGCTGTGAGGTTTGTGGAGATACAAATTTGAGATGGTAAAGTCAAAAGGAAATCAAGGTGTTGGCTCGAAACAAGGACCAAATATGCAGCAACAGGTCCAAGGGGCTGTGGGAAGAGCCAGAGCTGGTAAGCCAGATGGAGTTGCAGTGGAGCCACCATAGCAGGCACTGACAGAATCAATTTATGGCACAGATCAAAAAATTGAAAAGAACCCTTGAACAGCTAGAGGTGCAGGACATAGAAACATAGACCATGATGACAGAAAAAGATCAGAGGTCCATCCAGTCCGCCCATTTTCCCTATAATGCCTGGAACCTTCCCTGGAACCTATTATTCCTCCAGGGCATACCTCTCAACTGTCCCTGATTTTCAGGGACATCCCTGATTTGGCCTCAATATTTTCCTCTGTCCTTCATAAAATTTGTGTTTTTGTGACAGAACAGTAGGGATTAATAACACAAAATGATGTCAAACATTAAAGTTACACACTTGTTCTTCAGAAAATGCATCTTAACACACATTCCTTTATTCTGTCAGCTTTCTGAGTGAATAGTGCCAGTTATTAAGACATGTCCCTGATTTGGGGTCTTTGTCCCTGATTCATGAGACGAGGTTGAGAGGTACGCTCCAGGGTACAAACCCTCCCCATCCTATCCCCATTCTCCTCCCTGGTCTTGTTGTCTCGGGTGACCACTATTCCCTAAACTCTATCCCGTGCCTGCTTCTATCCCCTGTGTTTGCACCCTGGCCAACAGACTGTTCCAAGGTTCTGCCACCCCAAGGATACAAGGACTACCAAATTTAAACATGACAGGGTACAGTGACAGAGGAGGCTAAGTGGTCCATTTCTACAGTAGCCACAATTGCCCTGCTCACTCCAAGAAAATGGGCAGATCTGCTGAGGGTTGGCAGCACTTGAGAATCAAACCTGATCGATCAGTCTTCAAGTGGTGGGGGACTGCAGGGAGGTGCTGAGGGATCGAATCTGCTGGCTTACCTCAAACAGAGGATCTCAGGCTGCCGACGGCCCAGCAGAAGTGCTGTGTACTCCCGTGCAGACAACCTGGGTTTGGGAACAGACCTGGGAAGTCGATTGGGTGCTGGGGGCTGGGGGCTGGAGTAGTGCTGCTGCATGATTTTGTTTGATTTAGTACTATAGCAGGTTTATTCTAGCAGGTTTGTTCAATATTAGAGAGACAAGGATCTTTTGTCTTAATGTCCTTTCACACTGTCCCCTTCTAGTTACGGGCAGGTGTGAGATTAAAGTGTCTGTTGGGATTAATTAAAAGGCATGGTGGGGGGGGGGTATAAAATACCCTTATTATTATAGTTGGAAGCTGGTTTAAAAGCAGCTGTTTGTGTTTATCTACATTATTAATTATCCCTGACACTATTGCTACCTAAGCAGTTCATAATGTTGGCATTTCGGAGATATGAATTTAAAATAAATACGTTTGTATACACCCCCACCTCCTCACTTGCAAGGGTAAGAAGTTAGAAAGTCTGTCAACTGATCTGTATGTAAATTATATTTATACTGTTTTACTAAACAGTCCTATATTTCTTATGAGTCTGACTCGTTTGTTGTTCTTCATGAAATGATGAACTATAAGAGAGAGAGAGAGAGAGAGAGAGAGAGAGAGAAAAGAGTTGCAGTCTGCAAATTTAACTAAGCTCTGCCAGAGAGAACGAAATGTGTTGCATCAGAACAGCCCTCTAATATGCAGATAATACTTTTTGTGTTGCTCTAATTTAGTAATGAGAACTATAAGATGAATGTGTAATCTACAGATGGAAATCACTTTAATGGTAGACAAATATCAGATATATCATGGTACAAGATTTGATCTTTGAATTCAGTGGAAATGTAAGCCCCTGGAGTCCCCTCGTGATGACTAAATTTAGATAAAAGTGTTTCACCAGGGAGACATGTAGAGATATTACAGTCTTGTTTACAGCTGTGACCTGGGGGAAGGGAAAGGGAACGCATCAGCAGAAAACAAGTGACCAAATCAAAACAGGACGTAAGTAAATAAACATACATTATACAGAGATTACAAGCACTCATCAATCATCAGTAAGTTCTGTAACCAGAGACTCATAGGCAACTCTCTAAAAGCAGATCAGCTGCAGTCCCAATAGGACACAGTCCTGCTCTTGAGAAGCTGGATATAATAGGATGTTAAGATCATTTGTATTTGTGTTCATGTGAACAAAATTAAATACAAGTTTTAAATAATGAAAAAGAATCTTTGACGAAAAAATCCACAAATGCATGCATCATTCTGAAGCAATACATAATGGGTAATATGAACTAATTACCAATGTTACATTGCCCTTCCTATTGGACAGACTCACCAAGAGCCCTTGTTTGACATCAAACCGGGATTCCCCCCCAGTCCTGCACGCAGCAACTCTAACTGGGGTTTTAGTCAGTTAGACAAAAGGAGGTTAGACTGAGCTTTGAACATTAGAGTCCTATCAGCATCTTACAAAGAGAGGGCTGCTGTTACCATTCATTAACACTGTAGGGTTCTGTTATTAACATTAGGACATTAACCTGCTGGAGAAGGTCCAGAGGAGGGCTACAAAGATGATAGCAGCTCAGCAGAGTAAGGCATATGAGGCGAGATAGAGGGCACTGAACATGTACTCCCTGGCAGACAGGAGAGAGAGAGGCGACATGATAGAGACCTTAAGGTACTTGAAAGGGATAAATAAGGTTAATAAGGAGAGTCTCTTCAAGCTGAGTGGCAACCATAACACAAGGGGGCACAGTCTTAAGGTGGAGGGTGGGAGGTTTAGGAGGGAGGTCAGGAAGCACTTCTTCAAAGAGAGGGTGGTGGACACTTGGAATGCACTGCCAGAAGAGGTCATCTAGTAGGCAGCTTTAAGAGAGGCTGATAGGCATAGGGGGAAGGTAAGGGTCATGGGTAGGGAGGATGGGAGGAGTGGGGAGAGGGGGCAGGGACAGTAGATCAAGCTGTGGACCCTGCAACATGAGCAGACTTGAGAAACCAAATGGCCTTCTTCTGCTGGCTACTTTGTATGTTCGTAAGTATGCTCGTTTTGCAGCATTTCACAACTAGATGGTGCTGTTGTTACCATTCTTTAACACTACAGAGCTCTGTTATTACAGCATGTCACGGCTAGATGATGTTGTCGTTAACATTCTTCAACACTTTAAGGCTGTGTTACTACAGCATCTCACAACTAGATGGCATTTCTGTTACCATTCCTTAACACTAAAGGACACTGTTATTACAGCATCTCACATCAGGGGGTGCTGCTGCTACCATTCCTCAACACTACAGGTCTGTGTCATTGCAGAGTCTCACTTCTAGGTGGTGGTGATGTTACCATTCCTCAACACTACAGGGCTGTGTTATTACTGCATCTCACAGTGAGATGGCACTGCTGTTACCATTCCTTAACACTATAGGGCTGTTATTACTCCATAATTAATGGGTTCCGTTTTTTTACTTTGACAAAACCATTTATTAAATACCGTAACACCTGAGTAGGTGTTACGGCATTCACACGCCCACTTCAAATCGAAAGTACAGTGCGGCTCGAGAATTTCAAAAACATGCTGTCTCTCAGAAATACACTTAATGACAAACACTCACCTCATCAGCCACTGTAAAACTGAAGCACATTTTCTTCTTCCCGCTCACTACATAGCTTTCTCCCAAATCTTTCAACTCTCCCCCTCTCCCTCTGCAGATCACAAGACTCCACTGCCAGGCAACACGTAGCAACGGCTGTAGCAACGTAAAAAAAAAACCAGCCAGACGGAAGATTCAAATGGACATTTTTCTTTCTCTTTCAGTTAAATCTAATGAAATTGCAGTTTTAACAGTTAATTTAATATGGCTAATCATTACAAAGTACTCTGCCTACCGAATAAAGAAAATCTATGGCAAGAATGCGACTGTCTATATTTTATTTATCAGATCTTTCAGTGACAGAAAAACAAAAACCCTTGAATTATATAAAATAAAATATGGGGTGCAGTGTGTTTAACTTCAATTAACACACACCCTTGTTGTTGGATGGCTATCATAAACCCCTCGGGCTTCGCCCTCGGGGTTTATGTGCCATCCAACAACTCGGGTGTGTGTTAAATTCTCGTAACACACTGCACCCCATACTTTATCCTATCTATCTCACAGCTAGATAATGCTGTTGTTACCATTCCTTAACACTATAGGGCTGTTATTACTCCATCTCACAGCTAGATGGCACTGCTGTTACCATTCCTTAACACTGTAGGGCTCTGTTATTACTGCATCTCACAGCTAGATAGTGCTGTTGTTACCATTCCTGAACACTATAGGTCTGTTATTACTCCATCTCACAGCTAGATGGCACTGCTGTTACCATTCCTTAACATTGTAGGGCTCTGTTATTACTGCATCTCACAGCTAGATGGTGCTGCTGTTACCATTCCTTAACACTATAGGGCTCTGTTATTACTGCATCTCACAGTGAGATGGCACTGCTGTTACCATTCCTTAACACTGTAGGGCTCTGTTATTACTGCATCTCACAGCTAGATGGTGCTGCTGTTACCATTCCTTAACACTATAGGGCTGTGTTATTACTCCATCTCACAGCTAGATAGTGTTGTTGTTACCATTCCTTAACACTATAGGGCTGTTATTACTCCATCTCACAGCTAGATGGCACTGCTGTTACCATTCCTTAATACTATAGGGATGTTATTACTCCATCTCACAGCTAGATAGTGCTGTTGTTACCATTCCTTAACACTGTAGGGCTCTGTTATTACTGCATCTCACCGCTAGATGGTGCTGCTGTTACCATTCCTTAACACTATAGGGCTCTGTTATTACTGCATCTCACAGCTAGATGGTGCTGCTGTTACCATTCCTTAACACTATAGGGCTCTGTTATTACTGCATCTCACAGTGAGATGGCACTGCTGTTACCATTCCTTAACACTGTAGGGCTCTGTTATTACTGCATCTGACAGTTAGAAGGCACTGCTGTTACCATTCCTTAATATTATAGGGCTGTGTTATTACTGCATCTCACAGCTAGATAGTGCTGCTGTTACCATTCCTTAACACTATAGGGCTGTGTTATTACTCCATCTCACAGCTAGATGGTGCTGCTGTTACCATTCCTTAACACTGTAGGGCTGTGTTATTACTCCATCTCACAGCTAGATGGCACTGCTGTTACCATTCCTTAACACTGTAGGGCTCTGTTATTACCGCATCTGACAGTTAGATGGCGCTGCTGTTACCATTCCTTAATATTATAGGGCTGTGTTATTACTGCATCTCACAGCTAGATAGTGCTGCTGTTACCATTCCTTAACACTATAGGGCTGTGTTATTACTCCATCTCACAGCTAGATGGTGCTGCTGTTACCATTCCTTAACACTGTAGGGCTGTGTTATTACTCCATCTCACAGCTAGATGGCACTGCTGTTACCATTCCTTAACACTGTAGGGCTCTGTTATTACCGCATCTGACAGTTAGATGGCGCTGCTGTTACCATTCCTTAATATTATAGGGCTGTGTTATTACTGCATCTCACAGCTAGATAGTGCTGCTGTTACCATTCCTTAACACTATAGGGCTCTGTTATTACTGCATCTGACAGCTAGATGGCGCTGCTCTTACCATTCCTTAATATTATAGGGCTGTGTTATTACTGCATCTCACAGCTAGATGGTGCTGCTGTTACCATTCCTTAACACTATAGGGCTCTGTTATTACTCCATCTCACAGCTAGATAGTGCTGCTGTTACCATTCCTTAACACTGTAGGGCTCTGTTATTACTGCATCTGACAGCTAGATAGTGCTGTTGTTACCATTCCTTAACACTGTAGGGCTCTGTTATTACTGGATCTCACAGCTAGATGGTGCTGCTGTTACCATTCCTTAACACTGTAGGGCTCTGTTATTACTGCATCTCACAGCTAGATGGCACTGCTCTTACCATTCCTTAATATTATAGGGCTGTGTTATTACTGCATCTCACAGCTAGATGGTGCTGCTGTTACCATTCCTTAACACTATAGGGCTCTGTTATTACTGGATCTCACAGCTAGATGGCACTGCTGTTACCATTCCTTAACACTATAGGGCTGTTATTACTCCATCTCACAGCTAGATGGTGCTGCTGTTACCATTCCTTAACACTATAGGGCTCTGTTATTACTGCATCTCACAGCTAGATAGTGCTGTTGTTACCATTCCTTAACACTGTAGGGCTCTGTTATTACTGGATCTCACAGCTAGATGGTGCTGCTGTTACCATTCCTTAACACTGTAGGGCTCTGTTATTACTGCATCTCACAGCTAGATGGCACTGCTCTTACCATTCCTTAATATTATAGGGCTGTGTTATTACTGCATCTCACAGCTAGATGGTGCTGCTGTTACCATTCCTTAACACTATAGGGCTCTGTTATTACTGCATCTCACAGCTAGATGGTGCTGCTCTTACCATTCCATAACACTATAGGGATCTGTTATTACAGAATCTCACAACGATATAGTGCTGCTGTTACCATTCTTGAACACTGTAGGACTCTGTTATTCCAGGGTCTCGCTTCTAGATGGCGCTGGTGTTCACATTTAGAATCATAGAAATTAAAGGACTTGAACGGCAATGTCATGACGTCTTATACCATCGATATCCTGCTTCAAAATGTCCTTACGGAATCATCTACTTAATACCCGAAGCTGTAATTGCTACTAGTCTTAGCCTTACTCAATCATTATGACAAAGCTGCCTTTTAAGCTGCTTATAGATTGCCTAAACCTTGTTATTGTATGCTTCCTGCTTGTACCAACTTGCTGTATTTCCCCTTTTTTGTACTTATTACTGTCGTAACTTACTGTTGTACTGTGTTATGTCTTCCTGTGACAAGGTACCTTTGTAAATGAGCCTCTGGCTCAAAGGTTTTTCCAAACTGCTGTTCAAATAAATAAATAAATAAATAAATAAATAAAATCTTTGCCCATGTGATGTCACGTGACTATTTTTCCCCATAGTTAAAATACACCATTCAGGAATTAAGCGCAGTGGCAGGCATACCATTGACATTTGAGTACTTTTATTAGTGTGTATACAATAGCCTTGCAGAAGGTGAAGCAGACTAAGCTTTACAGAGGCTGAGAGGTGACAAAAGACCTCTACAACCAGTGTGCAAAAGCTGACAATCCCAAATTGGAAGACTCCATGTGGATGCCGTCCTGGGCTCATCGTTCTATTAACTGATGGATTAACTCCTTTTTAGCGGCCATTTGTACTTTACTTTCCACTACTCTTGTTACATTTTGTCTGTGTTGCCAGCACCTGACCTTGGCCACGAGGGGCATTAGGTAGCTCAAGAACCATCAGTCAGGGGGGCATTGCTTCTTGCCAGCACCCCCTTGCTGCTGCGCCCTCAAAGTAAATGCACCATCATTGCCACAATGCAGTCACTCTGTTGTGACATGGCGAGCAGGGCACCAGCTGTCTCTCCAGAACTCACTGTCACCGAGCCCATGGGTCTGGACGGCCTCATATTCTCTGTCTACTCTTTTTTTTATCATTTGTTTATGATTTTGCAAGTAATACAACTCGCAGTATAGCACAGAAGGATTACGACTGAAAGCATACATTACATTCACTTAAAAAGGATGATTAGACCCATTCTGTTTAGATACCACATCTGGGCGTTTTCAATAAGAAGTTAATATACTAGTTAAAGTCATACCAACAGGCATACACCTAAGAGCTCTCCGGGGGCTAGTGTTGTCAAAATATTATTGCAACATCCTGTTTTCCATACAGGCATGAAGCCATCCATTACTCCTTCTATGTTAAAGTGCTTGCTACAAGCAAGGTTCATACTCAGGAGAGATTCTCTACGTAACTTATAATACAGAACTTCTGAAACGTTAACTAAGGATGACATTTACGAATAAGAAGTACATCGAAAACTATGCACAGTAGGAAATTCTGGAGCTGTCTGAGCCATTCAATTTGCCCCCCCCCCCCAAACATTATAATAGAAAATTATTTTATGACCTCGGCACAACAGAATCCCTTATGTATGCACCATCTGTAGGTCCCGATGATAGTGTTCCCTTGTGACATTAGGACGGTCAAGAAAGAACTGCCGGGGGAGAATAGTGCGATGAGGGTTGTGGCAAGAACCTGCCTTCTTAACCATGCGCATCTGAAAACGAGAGCTAGTTATGATTACAGGATTCAGCCCCCCAGACATCCCTAAAACACTTAAAAGCAGATTATAATGGCCATCCCAGTGGTGCTGAGGGTTGAAGTGCTGGACGCCACACCTTGTGCTACGCTGGCAACCTAGGTTCGGGAGTGAGCTCAGGTTGCACCCAGGTTGCCGGGGGTCAGCAGGGAGGGAGAGGATCAAATGTGTGATGACTGCTCTCCTCTCCCAGGGATGGGGGGGATGTTAATCTCGCTTCTTTGCTGCCTCCTGGCGGAGGCCGGATGGCAGTGTCCAAGTTAAGAAGGCAAGAGCGTAGCTACATGACACCAGCACACCTCCACACATGTGTGTTATGGTTAAGAGGGGGAAGGGACGGAAAGTGGAAAAAGGAAGGGGGACTGCAGGCTCCGTGAAGCCCTGCCAGTCGATCAGCGTTTTTGGTTTTTCATCTTCTGTTTATCCCCGGGCGGCCGCAGACAGGACACTCCACCCTACAAGCCACCTAGGACCATCCACTGCTCCCCCGGTACCCTGAGCCCCATTCCCCCAGGGATTTCCCCTCATGGTGGGGCGGGAAGGGGAAGGGCTGTTCTCCCCTTCCCCCACCCAAGACACAAACCAGATCGGGGCAGTTACGGGTGGGGCTGAAGACCTCAGCTTTCCCATTTCCAATTTGTCGATGTTAGGCTAATACTCTGATTATGATTTCTTGTGAAAAAAAAAACACATTTTAAATAATGATTCTATTTGTTTTATTTAATCTCTCTCAGGAGCTAGAGTCAGGCACACCTGCTCCTGTCCGGTGCTGAGCCATGCCCCCGTCTGCTTTTAAAAACAAAATGAGTTGAAATTCTCTTTTGTTTTGGATTGCTGTGTATTTGGAACTACTGGTACCATCTGGGATGTATTCGCCAATGGCCAGAGCCCTTCTATAATTAAAAGTCCTTTCATTTTTGATAGGAGATGAATAAAAAATCTGACCCTTTAAAGAAATATGCAGGAGCATCCTACTATGTCTCAGGGAGACCGGGACATGGTCGGCTTAGGGATTTACATATCTGTATCTGCTGCTTTTCATGCCACAACTAAGGAAAGCTGCTATTTAGAACTATAAATTACCCCAAGGGAGGCTGTTGGGGGGGGGGGGATGGACCACAAGAGCGGAGTTCAACAAGGAGGTATGAGGAAGCACTGGAGAGAGTACCACCTAGTCATAAATTAGTGGAGCACAGAGACAGATGTTTTCAGACTCTCAACATTACTGGTTATACTACTGATGGCAGGTTAGGAAACCTGCCATCAATCGTATCACTCTACCCTCAGTCCTCCCTCCAGCAAGCAGTGGCAAACTGCAGGGAGTGGAAGGAATAGAAGTATCCAAGTTTACCAATGGTGTGCCCCTCACATGCTTCCTTCTGTTCTCTGTCTCGTCTTTTCCCTTTTCTTTCCTTCGTTCCCTCCTCTAATAAGCTCCATAACCCTCAGGATGTTTCGTATATTGCTTGCCTCTACCATATTTTTTCAGGATTTTCCCCTGTTTCCCATGCTCCCCTATCTGTAGTCAGGCCTGAAACCCCCCTCTGCCATGAACTGTTAAGCCGCCTTGTGGACCCATACTGCTATGTTGCCGTATTGACTACTCCCGCTAGTGACAATTGTAAGGACAGGGCAGTACCTCTCACATGTCTCATTCTCCTGTGTTTTATTCCGGACTCCGTCGTACCGGAACTACCATGCTGGATTTCAGAAATGAGCTACCAAGTACTAATATTGGCATTACCGGTGGGAAACAGAAGCCACTCTGGCACTAATCACTACATAGAAAGCCCCCTACCCATAAGTGGCCCTTTCTCCACCACTGGCCTCACCCATCTAATCTTATCAGTACAGGTGGTTATTTATTCTGCTGTGGCATCTTACAAATTTTCTGAGTGCCTTGCCGCCTCTTAATTACGTGCTGAAACTAAACAGAGTAAGCTCTGTCTCCAAAAATTTATGTTCGCTGCCTTAAAAAAACCTTTTGTTTCTTCCATGCTCAGGAAATGTTGAGCTAAATCCTGGTCCCCTATTGCCTATCTCAGCACCCTCTGACCTCCAACACGCTAATGGTCTTTCCTTTCTGCACATGAATGCATGCAGTCTCCTGCGGAAATTTGATCACACCCTAGCTTGGATTTCCCACATAGAACCAGACATGCTTAGGGTTACCAACTGTCCTGATTTTCGCAGGACAGTCCTGATTTGGACATCTGTGTCCTGTGACAACATTTGAAAAATGCTACACGTCCTGACCTTATAATAGAAAAAAAAAATTTCTAACTTTCCTCTAAATGCTGCAGAAAAGTAAAATAACTTAACTAAAACACCTTAAAATGGTAAGAAACAATAGAAACAACTGAAAAACTACAACACTCAATCTTAATTCAGATTATTTCAAGAAAACAAGTCTGCTATATTGGCTCAGGTTACATATTGTCCTGTGAAAAAATCATGTTTCAGTAGGAAATGTCCCACTTTGGGCTTCTTAAAGGTGGTAACCCTAGACATGCTAGTTGTCTTGGAAACATGGTTGAAGCGTTCCACTCCCAACCATGAAGTCCGCCTTCTTAACTATAACGTGTATCGGGCTGATAGACTAAGTAGCGGTGGAGGAGTGGCGATTTATGTGAGGGATAAATTCTCTGTCAGCTTTATTGACTGCGCCTCCATCCCAAAAGAATATGCGCGTATGTCTCCCTGAGGCTCCTACTCCCATCCTCTGAAGCCATCTGCATCACTGGCTGTTCCCGACCACCGTCAGGCGGTCTTGAGCTGCTCAGTTACATACATAAACTCTCTAACATGCAGCCTGGTGAAACAATCATCTAGGGAGACGTAAATTCGGACTGGTTCTCCAATCCCTCTAAACCCCTTAAAGATATGTGTGAGGAGCTTGGGTTTACTCCGCTCATAACAGAGGGCACCCACCCCAATCTCAAAAACCCAGATAACAGTACACTCCTTTTTATCACGACATTATTTGTCCACTGCCGCTGACCTGGCAGGGGGCTACGCCCCCCCCTCCAGAGGGGTACATCCTCCAGCCCATCGAGGCCATCATGGGTCCTGCCGGGTCCCGGTATTTTTCCTCTGTTTTCTCCCCCACGCCCATGCAATGGGAGCAGCAGCTGTCTCCACCTCCATGGAGGCAGCCAAGCACTCTGGGTGTGGGCCTAACCCCTCTTGTTGTGATGACACACACAGCACAAACCCCTCCACCCAGAGGAAGGAGAGCAGTTCGGACGCTCAATCCTTACCTCCCCGGCTGACCTCCAAATGACCTGAGTCCGTTCCCGAACTCGGGTTGCCGTCGTGGCGCGAGGTGTGGCGTCCAGCACCTCAACCCTCCACACCACCGGGCCGGCAGATAACAGTACACTCCTTAATATAATTGTAGTAAATAAACTGTACCTATTTAGCTATGCTGGTGTATTTTTCACTGATATCAGTGACCATAGTACCACAGCATGCATAAGGTCTGTACCCAGACTACCCTCCGCTTCCATATTTACACAAAAAAGGAACTGTTGGAACTTCAAACCCTTTAACTTCCTAACAGACTTAAGTAACATCAGATGGCAGGACTTTTATCTTGCACCCACAGTGGAATCAGCCTATATGCTGTTCCAAAAATTTGTAATAAATGTCATAGACAAGCATGCACCTCTGGCAAAAGCTCAAACCAAGAAAAGATCTTGCCCCTGGTTCTCCACTGACCTAAAGCCTGCCTTGCATAATAGAGATGTTCTCTGGAAAAGGGTGAGAAAACCAAGGCCCCAGTAGATCGGGTTGCCTTCAGGAAATCCAGAAATCAATGCACAAAGCAAATAAGGCCGGCCAAAGTCAATTTCTTCAGATCGCGTCTAGCTGCAGCCACTAACGACTCAGCCAAATTTTGGCAGACTCGGAGGGAAATAGAAGGACATCGCTCAAATAATGCACTTCCATCCAAGATTACTTCTGGTAGCACCTGCGTCTCTGATAGGCATACCTCTCAACTGTCATACATTCCGAGGTATGTCACTCATTTTATTTCTCAGAAACCCTCTGTTCCACACTGAGAAGGTGACATCAAGCACTGACCACTGAGACTTTTAAGCAGAAATTCATAATAGTATAAGATGCTACATTATCAGCAGGCATTATAAACATTAGTACGCTTATTTCCACAGTGTTCTGAGCTTGCAGTGTCATGTTTGATGATATGTCACACATTTTGTTCAGTTGTCACACATCTTGTCACACATTTGGGTGATGAAAGGTTGAGAGGTATACTGATAGACAGGGCATACTTCACTTACTAAATAATCACTTTGCTACAGCTGGCCTTGCGTTCGACACATCCGTTGCTGGCAAACTCCGTCCTCAGGCTCAAAACCCCACCTCGGCTTACCCCACTTCAACGGCTCCAACTCATGTAGCAAAAGTCTCTTTTGGCCCTGTCACTCACAAACAAGTAGAGGACTTGTTACTAAGCTTAAAGTACAGGGGCTGACAAGTTAGAACCCTATTTCCTAAAAATAGGATATCATATACTAACCGCACCTATAGTTCACCTTTTCAACATGTCCCTACAACATGGTGAAATTCCTTCTGTATGGAAAATTGCACACATAGTCCCTCTCTTCAAGTCCGGAGACCCTAGTGACCCCAACAATTACAGGCCCATATCCTTTCTACTCATCTTATCCAAACTTCTAGAGAAACTAGTAAATGCCCGGAAACCGCCTCAACTTCCATCAGTTACTTAACCCTATTCAATCCGGGTTTAAAAAAAAATCACAGTACGATATCAGCGCTAGTATCGGTAACTAATGATTGGCATTTGGCTCTTGACTCTAGACACTATGTGTGTGCCCTATTTTTAGACCCAAGTAAAGCCTTTGACACTGTGGACCATGACCTACTGCCGTCCATATTACAAGACATCGGCCTGGATGCCACTGCTGTCAACTGGTTCCCATGCTACCTCACGGACAGACAATGGCAAGTCAAGGCCCAAGGGGATCTGTCACCTCTTAAATCACTCTCTAGAGGTGTTCCTCAAAGCTCAATATTAGGACCTCTACTTTTTGGGATATATATCAACAGCATTGGCAAAGGTATTGATCAAGCATGTGTTCACTTATTTGCTGATGATACTGTTATCTATGTCGCCAAGTCCGCCCTCGAGTGGGCACGTAGCATGCTGCAACAAGAATTCTCTTCTCTTCAGAACAACCTCTTGAGTCTTAAACTTTTGTTGAATGCTAAGAAAACAAAAGCTATGTTTTTTTCCCCTAAACAGAATGTGGTCAGCCCTGTATCTCTAGGTAGCCAGCAGCATATAACATCCCTCTTGGGGGAGCCTATTGAGACAGTGGACAGATTCAAATATCTTGGTTTCTGGATAGACCACAAACTCTCCTACTCAGTTCATATAGAGGAACTGAGTAAAAAGTTGAAGCAACGTCTAGGACTGTTCTACAGAATCAGACACCTCCTCACACAGGAAGCTACGCAAAGACTAGTGCAATCAACATTCCTTCCCCTATTGGACTATGCCGACCTACTATATAGCCAAGGACCTAGTACTGCACTGGCCAAGCTTGACATTGTGTATAACAGGGCTTTAATGTTCATTACCAACGCCCCTTTTAGGACACATATGCTAGGATGGCAGCCCCTGAAAACTAGGAGGATGTTAAACGCGGCAATCTGGACCTACAGAGCCCTAAGTGGCAGGCTGCCGCAATACATCTCCAATCTCCTGACCAATACCCCTGGAAGCTATTCACTCAGGAGTCATTCCTATCTTTCATTCGACTGCCCTAGAGTCAGATCTCGTTTCGGTTCTTCAGCACTCAGCCATGCCTTGCCAGTTCTTTGTGACTCTTTACAGAAATCACTGAAACTTACTTACCTTGTTAAAATGGTAACTTTCAAAACACTGCTAAAGAAACTATTCAAAGACTCCTGCAGTCATTATGCCTAATGACTTCTCCTTTCAGTCAGCAAGCTTTATTGCCCGTACACTGCATCTCTTCCCAGCCCCCAAGTAACTAACCTTAGCCCTCCACTGATATCCTATTCCTGCGTTTCCCCTTTCTTCCTTCTATGCTGTCCCTCATATTTCTACTCTTCTCAACCCCTCTAACTAGTGGTAGCATCCTTCACCCATGCAAACATATCTCAGCTTGTACTTAGTGCTTCATTATCTTCATAATAATGTTATAATTGCACTTAGTGTATACCTGATGTGGGCATACGCAAACTCTGTAAACAGATCTCCTTAAGTCATTCTGCTTCCAAATTCTTAATTACCTTGTTTATCTTCTCTACCAGTACCACGATGTATAGTGTATCATATCCTCTGCTGTAAAATGACTCTGTATATTCACTGTTTTATTTACTATTCCTGTACATGCCTTGTATTGTGTGCCATGTTTTTTATTATTTCTTTCTTGCCTCTGTACATTCATTGACTGTAACTCTGTATATTCATTGACTGTAACTCTGTACATTCATTGACTGTAACTCTGTGTATTCATTGACTGTAACTGTGTATATTCATTGACTGTAACTCTGTATATTCATTGACTGACTGTAACTCTGTACATTCATTGACTGTAACTCTGTACATTCATTGACTGTAACTCTGTATATTCATTGACTGTAACTCTGTATATTCATTGACTGTAACTCTGTACATTCATTGACTGTAACTCTGTACATTCATTGCTGTAACTCTGTAACTCTGTATATTCATTGACTGTAACTCTGTATATTCATTGACTGTAACCTCTATATTCATTGACTGACTGTAACTCTGTATATTCATTGACTATAACTCTGTATATTCATTGACTGACTGTATACTTGCTGTATGTACATTCATTGACTGTAACTCTGTATATTCATTGACTGACTGTAACTCAGTATATTCATTGACTGCTATAACTCTGTACATTCATTGACTGTAACTCTGTATATTCATTGACTGACTGTAACTCCATGTATATTCATTGACTGACTGTATACTGACTGTACTCTTATATTCATTGACTGTAACTCTGTATATTCATTGACTGACTGTAACTCCGTATATTCATTGACTGACTGTAACTCTGTACGTTCATTGACTGTAACTCTGTATATTCATTGACTGTAACTCTGTACATTCATTGACTGTAACTCTGTGTATTCATTGACTGTAACTCTGTATATTCATTGCCTGTAACTCTGTACATTCATTGACTGTAACTCTGTATATTCATTGACTGTAACTCTGTATATTCATTGACTGTAACTCTGTACATTCATTGACTGTAACTCTGTACATTCATTGCTGTAACTCTGTAACTCTGTATATTCATTGACTGTAACTCTGTATATTCATTGACTGTAACCTCTATATTCATTGACTGACTGTAACTCTGTATATTCATTGACTATAACTCTGTATATTCATTGACTGACTGTAACTCTGTATATTCATTGACTGACTGTAACTCAGTATATTCATTGACTGTAACTCTGTACATTCATTGACTGTAACTCTGTATATTCATTGACTGACTGTAACTCAGTATATTCATTGACTGACTGTAACTCTGTACGTTCATTGACTGTAACTCTGTATATTCATTGACTGTAACCTCTATATTCATTGACTGACTGTAACTCTGTATATTCATTGACTGTAACTCTGTACATTCATTGACTGTAACTCTGTATATTCATTGACTGACTGTAACTCCGTATATTCATTGACTGACTGTAACTCTGTACGTTCATTGACTGTAACTCTGTATATTCATTGACTGTAACTCAGTATATTCATTGACTGACTGTAACTCTGTACATTCATTGACTGTAACTCTGTATATTGATTGACTGTACTATCAGCTCTGTATGGCTGACCATGCGCACTTTGTAAATGAGTTTCTTACTCAGTGGTGTTTCACCTGGTTAAATAAAGATTTGATTTGATGACTGAGCAGTTAAGATGGAACTGGTATTTCATTTGTGCCTGGTAAACTACAGCAGGGGGCACAGGAGAAGAAATAGGGAGAAAAGGAGGAGGAATGGTGTGGAGTTGGGGGGGGGACTTCATCCTGATCATAACATAGGAATAAGTGTAGAACTAAGGTGGTAGCCAGGATTCCCATGAATCGCTGGGTCTGAATCCTGGAACATCAAGAAGAGCCATGGGGACAAAGACCTAAAGCCCTTCAGCAGCCATGAGTTGTGGGAAGGGAAAGATGGGAGGGAAGGATGGGGAGGTTGGTAGGAAAGATGAGGAGGAGGAGAAGAAAGAAGAAGAAGATGAGAAGCATTTAAACATAGACATTTCCAAACAGGGCAGCTTCAGGCACCTAACTGATAACCCCCCCCCCCCCAGGAGAAGAGTCACGTGACTAAAATGAATCTGTTTTGCCTTGGTCAGTATTATTTCTGGTCAGCTAAAGATTATCTTTTGTGTTACATAGTAGTCTGACTGATTTTGAGGTATGTCACAGTGTGAACCCTTGAGAAGTACCTGCCATACCAGTACAGCAAAAAACCAAAAGCTATTGTACAGTTTAGATCTCCTCCCAATCATTCAGGAAGCGAGATAATATATGATTAACCATGTGAACCCCATGGACCAGTTCAGAGATCATTGACACCTGTCTGGTTAAGTCCTTCAGAACTCTGGCTGGTTAGTAAGTATCATGTTTTGTTTTTCTGTTGAAGGAGCGTCAGGACAGCCAGCGGAATGGCTCTGTGAGTTCACACACCGAAGACACCACCCATCTCTCCACCACCCCAGACGGCCAGGTTCTTCGGGTATGGTAATGTTAATATTCCTCTGTGGGCATTAAGGTTACTCATTCAGGAGACCTACATGGTGTCAGTGTTCGATTAGCCATGTCATGTCAGGCTGTGCTGAGAATTTGAAATGATCATATGGGCATGCACACTGATATTCGCAGTGCCTGGGTTCAAACCCCAGTTATGTTGTGTTATCTCTATCTCATTAGTTTTGGTCTCAGATGGTTTTGTGCATAGCATTCCTGGCTCGGGGCCAGAAGGTCATTGGGACCTGGGCATCAGTTAACAAGCACCAATTTCTGGGCAGTCCCCAAGTCCCCCACTGTTACCTGGGACCTGAGCATCAGATAATGTTGTGAAATGATTTCTTCAAAAAAAGGGGCCAACCATGTGGTAGGGGACCACATGGGACACCGGTGAACCCAGCTGTATGTCAGGAAATGCAGCCAGCAGAGGATAGGTCATCTGATTAGACGTCTTCTTCCAGGGAGGGGGGTGCGAGGCCTGCTACGTGGCTGCCTCCCAGTGCTAGGCAGGGAGCGGCTCATGGAGACATTCAACTTATGTTCGGAAGACTTGGCAGAATGCCTGATGCTTGGAGGAGCATGTAAACATTATTCTTTGTGTCACAGAGGGTTGGGATGAACGGGAAAGAGGACAGCCCACTCGTCAGATGACAGCAGCCTTGCCCCGCCCACACCACTGGACTCGGCACTCCGCAGGGTCCTCCATTTCATGTGCTAGGTTGTTCCTGACTATTGGACCCTGCTTTTCTTCTCCTGTCTGGAAAGGAACCCGCAAGAGGGAGGCCCCTATGGAGACAGAAACAGGCCGAGTGATGGTGCTTACCTCTGACCTCTCAGAGATTCACTAGATATCCCGGAACATGGCATCCCAAACAGGAGTTGGGGATTGACTGGGACATCAAGGACTAACTGAGGGACACTAGGTAGATGGGCAAAGAGGAATCAAAAAAAGGAGGGGAGCAAACAGGCACGTCAGAAATGTACTTTGTTACCTTGGTCAATTTTTTTCCTTTACAAATAACTCCTAAAGAAGACCTGTGGTCTAAACATTGATTCTAACTCTATTTTCAGCATGAATTAAGTATTCCATTTTTGTTTTTTCTGCAGCCCACATGTTGATGCAGCACTCTGTTTTTTTCTTACGTGGAATGCATACAAATAGATTTAAAACCTCTGTGTGTGAATATATTGTATTTGGTGAGACACCCCAGAAGAACAGTAGTGAAAAAAAAGCGCAAGGAGACAATCCTGGAGTCAGACTTGGGGGCAGTCGGGCTATCAATTAGAAGTAGTTGGGTGTAGGTAGAGTTCACACACTCAACGCCTCGCTTGATGGCTGAATTTCAGTTCATATGCAGGAAGCACATGCCCTCTTGTGGCCACATGAAGCAATGCACACACAAAGTTAAGATCTCTGATATCCAGAGTACAACCAGGATGTCCCTTTAGAAACATAGAACCATAGAAGGTGATGGCAGAAGGAGACCGCTAGATTCATCTAGTCTGCCCGGTGTTTTTGTCTCTTTTTCTGCCCCCCGCCAGCTGCCCATTGATGTGAGGGCTCCCTTGTGTCTATCCCATGCATTTCTAAATCCCACGACTGTGTTAGCCCCCACCACCTCTGAGGGCAGGCTATTCCAGGCATCCACCACCCTCTCCGTGAAAAAAAAATTCCTGGCGTTAGAAGCAAACCTCCTTCCCTTCAGCCTTGGACCATGTCCTCTGGTTCTGCTGCCCTCCTTGAAGGTAAATAGTTCCTGTGTCTGCACCTTGTTGATGCCTTTTATGTATTTTAATGTTTCGATCATGTCTCCCCTCTCCCTCCTCTGTTCCAGGGAGTACATGTTCAGTTCTCCCAGTCTTTCTTCATAAGACATGTCCTGTAGCCCCTGAATCATTTTAGTTGCCCTTCTCTGCACTGTTTCCAACCAGTCAATGTCTTTTTTGAGGTGGGGCTCCACAACTGGACACCATACTCCAGGTGTGGCATGACCAATGACCTGTGCAGCAGCAGGACCACCTCCCTCCTCCTGCTTGTGATTCCCCTCCCAATGTAGCCCAGCATTCCATTGGCCTTCAGTGCTGCCTTCTTGCACTGTTTTCCCACTTTCAAGTTGTCGGAGATCAAGATACCCAGATCATGCTCCTGGTTGGAGGCAGCTAGTCTTTCCCCTCCCAAGTAGTATGCGTTCTTTGGGTTCCTTTTTCCCTATGTGCATAACTTTGCACTTCTTAGCATTGAATCTCAGCTGCCAGGATCTGGACCATTCTTCAAGTTTCTTCAGGTCTGATTCCATCTTGCTTACTCCCTCCGTTGGTGTCCACTCTGTTACATATCCTGGTATTGTCTGCGAACAGACACACCTTTCCCTCTAGACCATTAGCGATGTCTGCTATGAAAACACTGAAGAGCAGAAGACCCAGTACCAAGTCCTAGGGCACTCCATTGGTCACCCTACCTTCTGACGATAGTGAACCATTTACCTGTACCCTTTGTTTTCTGCCCTGTAGCCAATTTTGTATCCATGTTACCACTTTTCCACCCACTCCTGTGTGGTCTAATTTCTTTGCCAGCCTTCTGTGTGGAACCGAGTCAAAGACTTTGCTAAAATCAAGATAGAGCACATCCACCACCCCTCCATCATCCACAATCTTTGTAACGCAGTCAAAAAACTTGGCAAGATTTGTTTGGCATGACGTTCCTGCTGTGAATCCATGCTGCTTGTGGTCCTGCCGGCTGCTAGCTTCAAGGAATGTTATGATCCTCTGTTTGAGTAATGTCTCCATTAATTTCCCCACTACAGACATGAGGCTTACTGGTCTGTAATTTCCAGACTCTTCCCTGCTGCCCGATTTGTGGAGTGGGACTACCGTTGCCTTTTTCCAGTCTTCAGGTACCACTCCGTTCATTAAGGATTTTGTGAATAGTTTTGCCAGTGGTACTGCTGGCTCCAACTCCAGTTCTTTTAAGATCCTGGGATGAATCTCATCTGGACCCATGGTCTTGTCCACCTTCAGTTTATTTAGTGCCTCCAGTACTTCGGCCTCTGTGAAGGGGGCTAGTGTTGACCCGTGGGCCAGGGGTACTGTGTTTTGTGAGTGTTGGTCCATTGCATGGGTCTTACTCCTTAAACACTGAGCAGAAGTATTTGTTTAGGATTTTCGCTTTCTCTGAGTCATCTTCTGTTGTTTCCCCCTCCTCTGTTGAAATCTTCATTATACCTCCTTTTGCCTTCCTTCTTTTCTTGATGTATCTAAAGAAGGATTTGTCCCCTCTGCTATTTTTCTTTCTGTCTGGGCTTTGGCCTGCTGTATCCTTTTACTAGCTTCTCTTATTTTTCCGTGTATGAATCCCAGTGTTTTTCCATCTTAGTTTCTTGGTATATCTTGTACGCCTTCTTTTTATCTTTTACTGTGGTTGTCACTTCTTTGGAAAACCATAAGGATTTTTTCTTCTTTTCGTTTTGCTGACCCTCTTGGCGCATTGGTCCGTGGTTGTATTGATAGCTTTCTTAAGTCTCCCCCACATGGCCTCAACCTCCTTCTCTTCTGCTTCAACTAAGTAGTTTCTAATGCTGGTTTTCATTTTTTGGAAGTCGGCTTTCTTGAAATCGAGTACCTTTATTTTTGAGTGACAGGTGTCATTGGTTATGTTTACATTGACGTCAACCATACGATGGTCACTGTTGCCCCTATGGCACCCCACAATGATTTACTTTACTCTCTCAGTGTTTGTTAGGTCAAGAATGGCATCTCCCCTTGTTGGAGTTTGAAAAAGTTGACACAGTCCTGCACCCGGTAGAGATAATAATAAGTCCCTGTTTCTTGTCGTTGCTGCTGTTCGTACACTCCAATTTATATCTGGGAGGTTGAAGTCTCCTACTAGTATTACTTCACCTCTATTCGTCATGTTGTATTTCCTCTATTAAGTCCTTGTCCCCTTTCTCTGCTTGGTTTGGGGGCCTGTAGACAATGCCAGTTTTGAAGGTTTTGACCTTGCCTGTATCTGTTGTGAGCCACAGTGACTCAGTGTCCCCAGGACATCCTTGCACCTCTGTGGCTTTTATTCCTTCCTGAATGTAAACTGCTACTCCCCCCAACACTATTTATATTTTTACCCCTCCTGTCCTTCCTGAACAGGTTGTATCCTGGTATAACTATGTCCCAACCATGGTTTTCTGTGAACCGTGTTTCTGTCACAGCCACCCAGTCCAACCTTTCCACTTCCATGGTGGCCATGAGATTGGGTAGTTTATTTGTTAGGCTCCTAGTATTCACAACCATTGCTTTCCAGGAACAGGCCTCCCCTTTTGAAGGTGGTAGCACCTTTTCCTGGATTACTCTTGGTTGCTGATTTCTCGCAGGAGAGTACCTACGTTGTTGGTTGGTTGGGGAATGGCAACTGATAGTCTGGCGGATGAGGTGTGTATTATCTCCTTTCCGCCTGCTGAATTTAGGGGAGTGGTGACATGCCCAACGATGGTGTGGATGTGCGCTGTCACTAACTCCCCTTTTTTCAGTTTAAACAACCTGCATAGAACATCGAATTTTTGCCCAAGTGCTCACACACCTTCCCTAGTCAGGTGTAGTCCATCATATTTAAAGAATGCACTTTCCCAGAAGTTCCACCAGTTTCCTATAAAGTGGTATCCTTTGTCCTGGCACCATTCACGTAGCCAAGAGTTGAACTCAACAACTTCAACCTCTCTGTCTCGCTTTGTGCCTTCCCCTCTTTTCCATATTGGCATAACTTCTGTGAAGGCTAGTTTGGATGGAAGGGAATATAATTCACTAGCTAGTTCCTCAGAGTGTATTTTGGCCTCCTGTACCATGTGATTGGCCAAGTAATTTGTTCCAATGCATATTGTGACGTGTGTTATGTCCTCTGCTTCCTGTAATATTGTTCTTACATGGCCCTAGACACTGTAGCTTTACAAACCAAAGACTGACAGTTATAAAGAGGGTTGGTGAAACAGAGCTTCCTGACTGGCTGTAAACATTCTGTTAGGCGTGTGATAATTTTTGGGAAACAAACTGTATGTAGACTCTAATCCAGTCCTAAACAGGGTACAACTCTGTTTTAAAATACTCATTTTTATAACAGCAGTAAGGCACTCTCAGGGATTATGTTAATGATCAGTAAGTCATCCACTAGGGGCATGAAGCACTCGGCTACACCTTGTGCAGATTACACCCCTAGAGGGTGATTAACAGGGTATTAAAATAACCTTGGTCTTGTCTTATTGCTTAAGTGCATATCAGTCCAGCCAGCTAAGCAGCCTCTGTAAGATATCAGTGGTGGGCTACGGGGGTGGGGTGGGGGGTGGAGGGTTATTGCATGGGGAGTGGGGTCATCCAAATGCTTAGTCCTATACAAAGGGAGTAGCGCAGCTATATGTTAGGGGGCCTATTCACCAATGGGTGCTGAGTAGGCTCGCAAGGCGCGAGCAGCTCCACACCGGCTGGAGAACCATGTGGGTACCACATTCACGAAGCAGCAGTCTCCGCCCGGCTCCTTTCCGCATCCCCATCCCGCAGGTGTGGAGGTGCGTGGGGCCGGGGATGCCCTACCCGGGCTCGTAGTGGATCCCTTGCGCCGGTATGGCACCATTTGCCAGGGGGCGTTGAGTACTGGCAATGCAGCCTGGGGGGGGCATGTGCTGGCCACCTGCCCCAGGCCCGATCCCCATCTCCCAGCCACAGGGGAACCTTCCTGTGGAGTCTGATGACCCTCCACCGGCACCAGCGGGTCAGGCAGTGGTGACTGGAAGGGGTGTGTAGCTATTACGTCTGGTTTCCAGACACGCAGCCGGCGGCACCCTGTGTAAGGCACTCCACCCGTTCGATCATGGGGCGGAGTGCCAGAACGCCCCCCACGGTGTCCCTGGCCTGGCCAGGGATCTGCGGTGGGGGGCATAACCCGCTTGGGAATGCCACGTTGGGTGCGTATGGGTGCGGGTGGGCTATGCGCCTGGGTTACACAGCGCGTAGCCCATCCACACCATTAGTGAATAGGTGAAATTAAGAGGAGGGCTGTGAGATCCGATCTTGATTTCTTTCTCTGTTTGTTGCATGCAGATCACGCCAGCCCCAGATACACATCCGCTGCTTGTGTTCGTCAATCCCAAGAGTGGAGGGAAGCAGGGTGAAAGGTAAGGAATGTGGAGATCGTCTGTTAATCATTATACAAACTTTCAGCCTCACCCCACCCCCCACCTACATTTCAGAGATACTAGGTCAATATAGCTAAGCAAAAACTGCACGGCAATAACTGTGCGGTGTAGAGCACACCTGCATGTAGAGTGACAGGGGAATAACAGTGGTAGGGAATTACCACTACCCCTGTCACTCAATGCTTCAGCTAAGGAAGGATAAGTTGCCATGTGCCGGGGTGCCTGGTCGAGTCGCTTCAATGGTGGCTAAGGCACCAGCACACAGTAGGATTGGGGACCTGGGACCGTGGTTCGGTTCCTCCCAGGTGTCAGGTGTTAGTACTTTTTGCATTTTGTTTTTTAAAATAAAGTTCCCCCCCTCCCAAGTTTCTCCCCATCCCCAAAGTCCACACATCCTCGGAGTTTGTTATTTAAGTTCTGGGGGGTGTGGGGGATAAAGCCCCCCATGCTGGGGATGCGGGGCGCAAAAACAGAAAATCCCAATGTTATGAATTGGCATGTTGTTTCGGTTTTGGTCGGTGTCTCTTGTCCGACCCTATTTCAGTCGGTGCTGTGTTGCTTGCAGCATTTGTTGCTGCGCTGTTATTGTCTGCACAGTTATGACTCCATGCCCATCTCAGAGCTGTCAAGGGTCTCATCAGAACAATAGCCAGTCCCATGTCCTCACCCCTCCTCACCGACATCTCGGAGCTGTCAAGGGTTTTGTCTCAGCAAAAGCCAATCCCATGAGCCCGCCCCCACCTACCTCTAAGAGCTGTCAAGGGTCTCATGAGCCAGAAGGTTACAGGTTTAAATCCCACCCAAGAAACCCCAGATGCACTTGATCATCCAGTACTCCAGACTGGTGTGTGTGTGTGTGTGTGTGTGTATGTATGTGTGTGCATGCGTGCGCGTGTGTGTGTTTTGGGAGTAACACACATTGCTGGAGCTTCGTTCCCTCAGAAGGCACATTAACACATGGGTGTATGTGCAGTAGTAAATTAGTTTATTTATTTATTTAGTATGCTTTTCCCCCTTGCTGCCAACCAGCCCCAGTTTGTCCTACCCCCTCAACCAGTCCCATCACCCGCCTTCTCCAGGACTTACCTCTCTTCTTGAGTGCACCCTAGCTTGCCCCCTAGGGTGGGGTCATTGGGGAGGAGGGGAGAGCTACCCACAATCAGAGACTTGGTCAATGATCTATAGAAGAGTGCCACAGACGGTGGTGTGGGGCTTGCAGTGGGGGGTGTCCCTCCTCCTGCTGCGGTTGGTGGTTTTTCTGCTGTTTTTCTCCCTTCCCCGAGGGCACCGAGAATGCTTCCGACATTGGTGCACACAATTGTGTACACTGTCATTGCATCACATCAGCATCCTCCCTCCCTACTCATTGGCTCCTGTGCACCACCACCTGTGGTCACCTAGGTGGCAGTAATGCAGCGGAGCACTTATCCCACCTTCCCCAGCTGGCCTTCCAATGACTTGGACTTGTCCCCGAACGCGGGTTGTCAGTGTTGCGAGTGGTAGAACAATCTCTGCACCAGCGGGCCAGCCCCATATTGTTTTATTTTGAGTGGGCAGTAAAAGGGGCTCTGTGCCCCACCCCGCATTGTGCCACACATCTTAGCTCCCCAAAGCTACTTGCTCCATTGTCTTGTCTTTATTGTGACTGCAAACTGTAAGTGTTGGCTACTAGTGGAGGGACTTATGTCTGCAGACTTTGTGAAGAAATATTATAAAGTGACTGCATGTGGCTTTCCAGTAGCCCAACGGTAGCAGATCACAGCACCAAGCAGGCAACCCTGGCATAGGAATGAGCCCAGTTTGCCAGCGCAGCCAGGCTGAGAAGGGCGATGCCCAAAGCTGCAAGTTCCAGCCTGAGGGAGGATGTTCCTCACATTCTGACACCATAGCGACCCCCTACAGAGGGACATGATGCTTCCACCCTCACAGGGGGCACAGCTTTATACGCACGAGCCTCTCATGGGTGTGGTGCAGAGGGAGGTGGATGGCAAAGGGGAAGGGAAAACAGGAAGGCAGAGTGTGTCTGTACACTCTGGGCCCAGTGACACAGCTTGCTTCCATGCCACATCCAGAGCTGGGTGGAGGGGCTTCCCTTCTTGCCCCACCATAGGGGGCAAACTGTGGAAGACACCAGAGCCAAGTAAGGGGTCGATGGGGCTGGGTGGGGGCTGTTTTTAGAGTAAAGCCATCTAGCTAAGAAAATGAAAGAAAAATCAGGCTTAAAAAGAAAATGAATACATCTCCCACATCAATCCAACCTCCACCATGGTGCTTGGCGGTAATGCGTTGTGCTACCATATGAAGACTTGTGATGACATCACAACTCCCATGCCACTGGCCAGAGGAGTCCAGAGTGTAGTGACAGAGGTGGAGCAATCAGACTTTGGGGGGGGATTCAACCTGCCCTGCTGTTTGATGCCATAGGAGGGATTTACTGAAGGAAAAACATCGGCCCAGTCAGCAGTACAGCAGTATGAGGCCTTCCCCTCCCTCCACATCTCAACACTAGCAGGCACCCCCCCCCGAACCCTCCACCATCCCCACTGTGGATGCTGGGGTAGAAGTCACACTGTGGGGTTGAAGCTGTAGAAATGTTCAGTGACAGCATCTAGAGAACGCCCTCTGATTACCGACAATCCTGACAGAGCAAAAAACCTGAAAGGAGGGTCTGAAGATAAAGCATGGTTGGCACAGCGGGGGAAACAAAACACAACTGAATGCCTGCCACACCTGCCCTTTCTAAGATGAGATGCAAGCAAGTAACAAGTGGGTTATTCTGATAATGTCTGACCACCAAAGGAACCAACTAGAAGGTAAAAAGATGTTTAAGAAATTGTTTTGTAAAATATGTGTTACTCTTTTTTCAGAGTTCTTCGAAAACTGCAGTACCATCTGAACCCTAGACAAGTCTTCAATCTCTCAAAGGGGGGCCCATCACCAGGGTAAGGAGCAGTATTGACACTTGTAGAAGGATAGAAAATAGACTCTGATCTAGAGAGTGCCTGAACCACTGATGAACTTTGCTAATAACACGGAATTAGCAGGAAGAGCGGATACAACAGAGAGGGATGCACTAAAGAGGGACTGGCACATATTAGGGAATGGGATACGGCAGAGAAGGCATACCTTACAGAGGGACTGGATCACATTTGGGAATAGGATACAGCAGAGAGAGGATACCTTACAGAGGGACTGGCTCACATTACGGAATGGGATACAGCAGAGACGGGATGTACTACAGGGGAACCAGCACACATTAAGGAATGGGACACAGCAGAGAGGGGATACCCTACAGGGGAACCGGCACACATTATGGAATGGGATACAGCAGCGAGGGGATATCTTACAGAGGAACTGGCTCACAATAGGGAATGGGATACAACAGAGAGGGGATACCCTACAGGGAGACTGGCACACATTAGGGAATGGAATACAACAGAAAGGGGATACAGTACAGGAGGACTGGCACACCTTAGAGAATGGGATACAGCAGAGAGGGGATACCATACAAGGGGACTGCTACACATTAGGGAATGGGATACAGCAGAGAGGGGATACCCTGCAAGGGGACCACTACACATTAGGGAATGGGATACAGCAGAGAAGGGATACAATATCAGGGGGGCTGCACACATTAGAGAATGGGATACAGCAGAGTGGGAATACCCTACAGAGGGACCTGCACACATTAGGGAATGGGACACAGCAGAGAGGGGATACCCTACAGGGGGACCTGCACACATTATGGAATGGGATACAGCAGAGAGGGAATACCCTACATAGGGACATGCACACATTAGGGAATGGGATACCCTACAAGGGGACCACTACACATTAGGGAATGAGATACAGCACAGAGTGGATACCCTACAGAGGACCTGCACATATTAAGGAATGGGATACAGCAGAAAGGAGATACCCTACAGGGGAACCGTTACACATTAGGGAATAGGATACAGTAGAAATGGGATGCACTGCAGTGGGGACCGGCAGACATTAGGGAATGGGATACAGCAGAGAGGCGATGCACTACAGTGGGGACTGGCACACATTAGGGAATGGGATACAGCAGAGATGGGATGTACTACAAAGGGACCTGCGCACATTAGAGAATGTGATACAGCAGAGAGGAGATACCCTACAGAGGGACCTGCACACATTACAGAATGGGATACAGCAGAAAGGGGATACCCTACAGAGGGACCTGCACACATTAGGGAATGAGGTACAACACAGAGGGGACACCCTACAGAGGGACATGCACCCATTAGGGAATGGGATACATCGGGGGGGGGTACCCTACAGAGGGACCTGTACACATTAGGGAAAGGGATACACCAGAGAGGGGATACCCTATAGGGGGACCTGCACATATTAGAGAATGGGATACAGCAGAGCGGGAATACACTACAGAGAGACCAGCACAAATTAGGGAATATGATCCTGCCAAGAGGGGATATACTACAGGGGGACCAGCACACTTTAGAGGACCTGGGGCTGGGGCATGAGGCTTTGATTCAATGTGGGGAAGTGCAGAGCACTATACCAAGGTGCAAGGGATCCGGGTTGCACATATGCCTTGTGTATGGTGCAGCAGAGCCAAGGAGAAGGCTCTAGTGGTAACTGTTGGCAGCAAGGTAAAGCCAGGCTGGCAATGTGCTGCCGCTGTCAAAGCAGCAAACACAGTGTTAGGGTGTAATAGAAGGGAATAAGGAGCAGACCAAAGGAGATGATCCTTTCCTGTAGAAGGCCTTGGTCCGACCACACCTGGAGTACAGCATCCAGTTCTGGTCATCCCAGTACAGGAAGGACATTGCAGAGATTGAGAGGGTCCAGCACAGCTGGCCGCCAAGCTGGTTAGCGACTTAGGAGAAAAGCTATGAGGAGAAATTAGACATACTCAGATGATTCAGTGCATAGGAAGAAGGATAAGAGGGGCCCTGATGCTGCTGTTCTGAATACTAACAGGGACAGGTAGGGCTGAGGATACACTGATATTTGAGATGGTCAGTGCAAGGGGAAGTAGAGGGCATGCACTCAAATGTGGGGGGGGGGATTAAGAGGAAACATTAGAAAGCATTATTTCATGCTGAGCCGGCATTGTGCTGCCATGCTGATTAGCCGGGTTCAGAAGCCAGCCAGAGAAGTCACGTCAGGAGGCAGGTCATGACCGAGACAGCTGCCACTTGGCAGTGTGTCTTGGCTGGAGAGGGTTGGTGGCAGACTCCGCCACCATAGTGACCCCTTCAGCTGGGTCAGGAAGCTTGCTCATGCCACATGGGGACGCTGCGGCTGTATGTGATCAACACAGTCATATATTCCTAGCAGGGGAGGTGGGGGGCCAAAAATGTGAGGGAGAAAAACCCAGTAGCCATCTGAATTATGACAAGATTTGGTCTGCACAGGGTATATCACTGCAACAGTAAGCTACCGGCTGGGGAGAAAAATTAATATGGAATAAAAAAGAAAGCATTGCTTCACACAGAGAGTGGTTAACATGTGGAATAGCCTACCTGGTGAGGTTGAAGCCAGCACTGTTATGGTTTTCTCTGCAGGGCCAGACAAATTTCTGAAGAAGAATTGTACTGTAGGGGTACTGTTCCAGCTCTTAAATTGGGCATAGTTACTGTCCTATGGCAGGAGGTGTTACAAGATAAACCCTAGGTTGCTTCTGTCATCACATTACTATGTCACCGTGCCCCCAGTTTTGATTGGTTGCCCAAATCTGCTTGAAAATTTTCCCTGATTTTGATTATAAAAATGGGTTGGAAATTCCTCTGTAACCCCTAGGTGGCGCTATCCCAAGGGCTACTACCCCTGCCTGTATGGCTAGTGACAGGTTAAGGGGCCTAGGTCCAGTGATGGGTGCCTCCACCTAGAGGTCAGGGTTGATAGTGGTTAAACTAGCTTGGGTACAGACCTCTGGGACACTGTGGCCCCCCTTTGTTCCCGCTAGTGGCCCACACAGTACACGGGAGTTACTTTCCCAATACCCCACATATGCACACTTTTTACACATATAGATACCACTTAACCTCGAGACTGATTCTGCAGCACGTCTCTGAAGACCCCCTGTAAAACAAGGTTAAGCAACATACACAACACAATGCAATGCTGATTCTATATGTACTGACACCACAGACAGTATATAGTTCAGTAACAACAAATCTGATTTATTTAGGGGACAGTAACACGGGAGGGGGCAATCAGGTTGATTTGGTTTGGTAAGGTTCAAATCACAGTACTGTGCATACATATAGGGTCCAAAATGTCACTTCTCTGGGTACCCAGGATGGGGGGGGGGGCTAGCCAGGTCCATTGCCTGGGGTTGGCCGGCTGGTGCAGATGGAGGGGGCCCTGTAGGAAGAAAATATATGCACAACACACGCTTGTAATCCGGAGCCGGGTGGCTCAGTCCGTAGAAAGAAAACACACAGAAATCATTTGACACACTTTGATTAAATGGAAGGTGCAGGAAGATTCCCTGATTTGTACTCTCAATACCCCAAACAGAAAACCTGATGGAAGTGGCTGTTCTGGATTGCCAGAAGAGCAGGGCATGGAGATGAGGCCCTCGTGACAGGGCCCAACTGCTTTGGATAGCAGACGGATTCAGTCCGGTTGAATTGAGTTCAGCTTCTAGCTTCAGCTCACAACTGACAGTAATCGGGGAATTAAAATCGCAATCCCCAGAAGCACTAGACACATTCATATGTAAAGGAAATTACTATACCAGGCAGCTGCTTCTCGTTCTCGATTGCAAACACTGCAAATTACCCAGGAGCACACACAGCATCAGCAGTCCCCGACAGGCCAATCGCACTTCAGCAAATCTTCGGTCTTCTACAGGGCAAGCCTGGTTCTGCACATTTCTCCTTTCTGAACTCGGGTTCAGCCCGATAATGATTCACACACTCTAATGGCTGCAGGCCGATTTCAGGGCCTCCCTTGCGCTTCCCGCACAAACTACATGCTGCAACAGCACAGAGCTCCTTCTCCTTACTCAGTCAACTCGCATCTGGCTTGCCAGCAACAGAGTCAGGGCATTTCCCCTTGATCCAACAGGTTCCGGTTGGCTGATTCCTTCTGTCAGTCACAGCATGCTCCCTCTATTGGTGCAAAAAGGCGCCAGGGTCCCAACTACACTTCCCAGAAGCACCTGCCATACATCCCCCTTTGTAGCAGGCTCTAGGTGAGAGTCCAAGCTCTGGTTGTCTCAAGCAGTCTCCATTTTAGGGCTTCCCTAACCCAATTGGCCTAGCTCAGCAGTTCAGGTCCAAAATGGAGGGGCCAAACACACAGAGTTCTAGCTGCAATAAAGGCAGGTTAGATAAACTGCATTTTTACTATTACTCTAAATGTTTTCTAACAGTTACATCCTTCAATTAGGCTCCCTCTGCGCTCTTAGCGACTGCAGAAACGGAGCAATTAGACAGCAGCTCGAGTAGGATTTGAGCAGTAAACCCATAGTCCCCCCATACAAACTAATTAAGCCTGCGAGCAGGCAGCTCTTGAAGAGACAGAACCAGAGGCTCTAAAAGCACTCACAGCGCTCACATTTAAGCGGCATTTCGCCAAACGCCAGCTAGGCAGGGAGCACTTAGGCAAGCTCCGGGAAGGCTTTTAGGAACCCCCATTTGTAGGGAGGTTACACCTGCTTCCTGACTGGCTAAATAAGTTCCAAGACCCATGTGTTATTTATTTCTTTTATTTATTTATTTAATATTTCGGAGAGACCTTTGAGCGTGAGCTCTTTTACAAAGGTTCCACGTCAGGGTGGACAAATAGGACAATACACACATACAGTGGTTACAGATGCCTGCTCGTCATTCAAGAGCAATTACATGAGAGTTTGACAAATGGGAAACAGAGTAATTCTAACAGAGTAGAGGTTATTTCAGAAAAAAGACTGTTAGCACCAGTTACCCCCATATTAATCCCCCAGAAATGCATATGTTTGAACAAGTTCAGGCAGTGGGATTTGGAATTTGAGTAAATGGCTTTCCTCTGTCCCATGTCTAGTGCTGACTTGTTTTGTTTCCATTTCCACATTTAGGCTTCACTTCTTCCGGGATTTGACAGATTACCGGATCTTGGTGTGTGGTGGTGATGGCACAGTGGGATGGATACTGGATGCCATTGGTGAGTGACTACATAGAAACCGGAGTTGGGGTCTGAGCTATCCAGTAAGATACAGTACTGTGTTGCTTTCCCTTTTCATTCCTGACATCATCCAATGTGCAGTAAAAAACAGGATGCCTGGCCTTTGTAAGGGTAAAGAGGGTACCCTGGGCATATACAGAGGTAACCGGACCCCTTGAGGGACAGCAATATCCAGATCTGTGCTAGAAGGATAGACATTGTCAGCAGAAGATGAGAAACGGTTCATCCAGTCTGCCTGAAATATTTTACCCTGCTCTTCCCTGTGACTTACTTCCCACCTTCCTCACCTGTCTCACTGTCCCCCAACCCCCATCACAACCCTTCACTTTAATTTTTTTTGTTACTGCATTGGTTGTTCCTGCCATTTTGATGACGTTTTCAATTTTAAAAACAAATGCAGACTCCCTGCACACTCCGTTTCTTCCAGGCTGCCACAGTGTTACATGATAGTGTCACATGACAGTGTCACATGCTTTCAAACAGGCTAAATCCACAAGCTCTGCTGCTGCCGGACTGTTAGTCCGTAGAATGTGTGTGTTATTCATTGCCTGTCTGTGTGTTGTGATTATCCTGGTCACCAATAACAGGACCCTGCTGTAAATGAGATGTTTCACCTCAGTGGTCTGAACATGTAGAAAAGATAATAACTAAATAAATACGAAATAAATAAAGAAGAAAAAGTCTGTTGTGTGTGTGGGGGGCAAAGGGGTAAAAAGGAATCTTCCTCTCATTGAAAACAGCAGGGGTGAGTGATCCACTGTGTTACATTAGGCAACACCCTCTCTGTGGGGCAGAAGGAATTTTTTTTTTTTTTTTTTACTTTCTTTCCCTCCTGGTCACTGGAGAGGTGGCCTCTCTCAGATGTTGTCTGGGCATCTGCCACCCAGCCTGAACCCTCCCCCATCCTGGGGTCCCCTCCCAGATGTCCGTAGACACCAACCTTGCCTGGCAAGGGCACCCTGGCTTACCCCTCGGGGCGGGGCTGCCACTCCTACAGGGGTATCACTACAGAAGACCGACACTGATTTGCCCGACACCCATTAGCCCGAGACCAACTTCCTGACAGTGGAATTTTGCCCACAGCAGAGTTGGTTATAATAATTAAGGGGGGATGCAGGGTCAAAGCCCCCCACATTGGGGGCTGCAGGGAATGAAGCCCCCCTGAAACATGAAAATACAGTTCGTCATGAGTAAAATCCCACTGTTGGGAAGTTGGTTTCAGGCTAACGGGTGTCGGGCACATGAATGTCAGTCTCCCTTAGTATATCCCCTACAGGCACCCTAGACATCTAATATCATCCAGGCTTTGGTGGTAAGTGGAGGTTTGGGACCCAGGTGGGCAGGCATTAGAGCCAAGGCACGTCGTCGCCTACCAACCTGTCTGGGGTTTTTCCTTGTTCTGGTGGTACTGCCCCCAACCCTCCCACAGCAGGCATGATCATGCAATGACATCTGGTCTTGGAGCACACACACACTCCAGTGTATGCTCCAGCCGACATCTGCTGTGCTCCACCTCCCTTCTGTAAACAAGGCTGTCGGCTCTTACCACCTAGCCACCACCGAGAGGTACCCTCTTGCCGACCCCTGCAACCCTCCCTCCCCAGGAGAGGGCGAGCTGTCTATGGACACTCCAGTCTTCTCCTCCCCTGCTGACCCCCGGCAGCCTGAACTTGCTCCCGATCATGGGTCACCAGTGTGGCACGAGGCATGGCATCCAGCGCCTCAACCCTCAGCACCACTGGGCTGGCCGTAGAAGGAATTCTTGAGTGGGTAGGTGAGAGGGTACACCACCTAAAAAGGAAAAGCTGCAAAGTCTGACCTCCTCTATTCACGTGTTCCTGTCCTGTGTGGTACTATTAGAGATGACTGACAGAGTAGAAGCTGTGGACGCACAGGGCTTCAGTTGGTATGGCGTGTTCTTTCTGTGGTGTAACAGCCATCTGTTTGACTAAGAGAAGGATCTCTTGGGCTAAACTCTCTCTGTTTTCTTTTCAGATAAGGCTAACCTTCCCGTACGTCCCCCTGTGGCAGTCCTTCCACTGGGGACTGGGAATGACCTGGCCCGCTGCCTGCGATGGGGAGGAGGTAAGTGATGCACTACCTGTATCATTTGTTTTTTAGTGAAACTGGTCAACAGAGGCCAATGACTTCTTACTGAACATGCTCAGAATTATGTCAACAAGTACACGACATTGAGAGCCTACTTATGTAAAACTAGAAGGACACCAGGTGGTATTTCTGTGGCACTTGGTTGCCATATGCAAGTTATTCCCAATCTATAACATTCAAGAAGTGAAGGGAAACAACAGTCACCTGATGTCCCCTCTAGTCTTTATTCCATCTCTGTGGTCCTGAGGATGTTTTCCCAAGGGACAATTCTTTTTTTTTTTTACCTTCCCTAGCTTGTGCAGCTCTCAGTGGCAGTTAGCGGCAGCATCTCCCTGCCCTGGCTGGGATATGATGCCTTGGTCACCACTTGACCCAGCCCTGCTGCCTGACACCAGTGACCAGAGCCCACTCCCAGACCCAACTTGCCAGCGCAGAAGTGCAGCACGCATCCATGGGGCATTTGGGAGGCACATGAAACCGTCTTCTATCTTCTTTGGCCCTACACATCCATATTGTCGCTCTGTTTCTTATTGGTTGAAACCGTTGGTCCTGCCCTGCCTTGGTGTTGCTGTGTCTTGATTTGGCCCTGCTGGGTCTCAGATTGGTTGCTCATGACTTGCTTTCTGTGCAGGCTATGATGGGGAGAACCTGGTGAAGATTCTGAAGGACATTGAGGTCAGCAACTTGGTCCAGATGGACAGGTGGAGCATCACAGTGACTCCGGAAAATTCAGAGGAGAAGGGGGACCCAGTGCCATACGAGATCATCAACAACTACTTCTCCATTGGGGTTGTAAGTGTACAGTGGTCTGGGAGAGTCATATTGGTAGTGTGTAAGAGTGCAGTGGGGGGTGTTATATGGGTGGCATGTAAGTGTACAGTGGGGAAGGGGTGTTATATGGGTGGCATGTAAGTGTGCAGTGGGGGGGTGTTATATGGGTGGCATGTAAGTGTGCAGTGGGGGGTGAGGTGTTATATGGGTGGCATGTAAGTGTACAGTGGTCCAGCGGGGTTATATGGGTGGCATGTAAGTGTGCAGTGGGGAGGGAGGTGTTATATGGGTGGCATGTAAGTATACAGTGGAGGAGGGGTGTTATATGGGTGGCATGTAAGTGTGCAGCGGGGAAGGGGTGTTATATGGGTGGCATGTAAGTGTGCAGTGGTCTTGGTGGGGTTATATGAGTGGCATGTAAGTGTGCAGTGGTCTTGGGGGGTTATATGGGTGGCATGTAAGTGTGCAGTGGAGGAGGGGTGTTATATGGGTGGCAAGTAAGTGTGCAGTGGTCCAGGAGGGTTATATGGGTGGCATGTAAGTGTGCAGTGGTCTTGGGGGGGAGTTATATGGGTGGCATGTAAGTGTGCAGTAGTCTTGGTGGGGTTATATGGGTGGCATGTGCATGTGCAGTGGTCTGGGGGTGTTATATGGGTGGCATGTAAGTGTGCAGTGATCTGTGGGGGTAATATGGGTGGCATGCAAGTGTGCAGTGATCTGTGGGGGTTATATGGGTGGCATGTACGTGTGCAGTGGTCTGGGGTTATATGGGTGGTATGTAAGTGTGCAGTGGTCTGTGGGAGTCATATGGGTGGCATGTAAGTGTGCAGCGGTCTGGGGGGTTATATGGGTGGCATGTAAGTGTGCAGTGGTCTAGGGGTTAATATGGGTGGCATGTAAGTGTGCAGTAGTCTTGGGGGGTTATATGGGTGGCATGTAAGTGTGCAGTGGTCTAGGGGTTAATATGGGTGGCATGTAAGTGTGCAGTAGTCTTGGGGGGTTATATGGGTGGCATGTAAGTGCGCAGTGGTCTGTAGAGGTTATATGGGTGGCACGTAAGTGTGCAGTAGTCTAGGGGGTTAATATGGGTGGTATGTAAATGTACAGTGGTCTAGGGGTTAATATGGGTGGTATGTAAGTGTGCAGTGGTCAAGGGTTAATATGGGTGGCATGTAAGTGTGCAGTGGTCCGGGGGTTAATATGGGTGGCATGTAAATAATCTAACAAAGAGGAGGACTGAAAAAATAATACTGGTGGTCTAAACATAATCCTTGGGTCTGGGAGCCCCACTTTGTGGGCAGGGCCTACAGATAATTCAAGTTGCTTGTATTGTTACTCTCCTCAGAATTACAGTGTTCTGTTCCCCTGGATCCCCCGTCCTTCGCCTCAACAATCTGGTTTCCCACGATCGCACTCCTCTTCCAGCCCTGGAGGGCGGGTAAGGTGCAGCTTCACAGCCAAAGCTAATGCTGTTCCTTGGTAAGTTGACAGGGTAGCTCACACCCTCCTTGAGAGCCAAGCCCCACTCTCTTAAGGTGCTCAGCCTCCACTCAGCAGGGTGTGTGTGAATACAGGGTGATCTAAGCCCTACCTGGGAGCCCAGCCTCTCCCCTTCCATATTGTGCTTGGCTCTCCAGCTAGCAGCGGTGTGTGAATGTAGGGTGGGCTATGCCCTCCCTGGGAACCTAGTTCCTCCCGATATAATGTGCTCAGCCTCCCCAGCTGATGGGGGACTGTGAATACAGGGTGGTCCATGTCCTCACTGGGAGTTCAGCCCTGCCCTTCCCCTCCACAGTGTACTTGGCCACCCAGCTGGCAGGGTGTGTGAATGTAGGGTGGTCCATGCCCTTTCTGGAAGCCCGGCCCCTCCCTGCTGTAGTGTGCTTGGCCTTCCCCCCAGCCAAACTCAATGTGGGATTCTGGGGATTGCATGCAAACCTGTGTAACCCCTAGGTGGTGCTATCCCAAGGGCTACTACCCCTGCCTGTTTGACTATGGACAGGTTGAGGGGCCTAGGTCCTATGGCGGGTGCCTCCACCCAGAGGTCAGGGTTTGTAGTGGTTAGACTAGCTTGGTCACAGCCCTCTGGGACATAGAGACCCCCTTTTATTCCCTCTAGTGGCTCACACAGTACACCAGAGTTACAGCCCCAATACCCCATGTATACACATTGTTCACTCATATAGATACCACTTATCCTCGAGACTGATTCTGCAGCACGTCTCTGAGGAGCCCCTGTAAAGTAAGGTTAAACAACATACACAGCAAAAGACAATACTGTTTCCATAAGTACCAACACCACAGACAGTATATAGTATAACAACAACAAATCTGATTTATTTAGGGGACAGTAACACGGGAGGGGGAAATCAGGTTAATTAGTGGCATTAAATCACAGTACTGTGCACACATACAGGGTCTGAAAAGTCACACTCTGGGTACCCAGGTTGGGGGGGGGGCTAGCCAGGTCCATTGCCCAGGGTTGGCCGGCAGGTGCAGATGGATAGGGCCCTGTAGAAGAAAATATATGCACAACACCCAATTGTAACCCGGAGCCGGATTGCTCAGTCCATGAAGCAGTGAAACAACAAGAATTAGATGACACACTTGTGATTGAAAACAGGCTGCAGGGGAATACCCCAGTTTGTACTCACAATACCCAAGCTGAGAACCGGATGGTGGATGTTCTTCTGGATTGCCAGAACAACAGGGCATGGAGACAAGGTCCTTGTGACTGGACCCCACTGCAGTTGATAGCAACAGATTTAGTCCAAACAAGATGGGGTTTGCTTCTAGCTTCAATACACAGTACACAGTACAGGGGATTGGAAATAACGATTCCCCACAAGCACTACGCATATTCATATGTAAAAGGTACTATACTAGGCACACTGCTCCTCGATCCCGATCGCAATTACTGCAAAATACCCGGGAGCACACACAGCAGCTTCAGTTCCTGACAGACCGAGCACGATTCAGCAATTTCTCCAGTCTTCTACAGGGTGAGCCTGGTTTCCACTCTTCAGACTTCCTTCTGTCTCTTCACAACTCGGATTCAGTCCAAACTGGCGCTTGCAATGGCTGCAGGCCGAACCTCAGGGCCTCACACGCGCTTCCCGCATGAAACTATACACCGTAGAAGCACAGAGCTCCTTCTCTCTTCACTGTCACGACTGATCTAATCTTTCCAGTCACAGAGCAGGGCATTTCCTTTAGCTCCACACCATTCTGTTGGCTGGTTCGGCTGTCACTCACAATAAGACTTCCTCTGTTGGAGGAAAAAGGTGCCAAGGTTAAAACTACATTTCCCAGAGTCACTGCCCATACAATCCCCTTGTGGCTGGCTCAAAATTAAGAGTCCAAGTTCCGATTCGTCCACAGGCTCCATTTTAGGGAACCCCTCCCCATTGATTGGCCCAGCACAGCAGTTCAGGACCAAAATGAAAGAACTACACTGAAACAGTTCGTGCTGAAATGAAGACAGGTTAGACAAACTACATTTTCTCAGTCACTCCAAATGATTTCTGGCAAATAGTTATATCTTTCAACAAGGCTCCCTCTGCACATGTAGCGACGGCAGAAACGGAGCAAATTGACAGCAGCTCGGGTGGGATTCGAGCATTAAATACACAGTCCCCCCATACAAACTAATTAAGTCTGCAAGCAGACAGCTCTTAAAGAGACAGTACATGGAGGCTCAAATAGCACTCACTTGGAACCACATTTAAACAGCTTAAACGTCGAACACCGCCCAGACTTGGAGCATTCAGGCAAGCTCCTGGAAGACTTTTGGGAACCCCCATTTGCAGGGGGGGGTTACACCTGGATCCCCCATTATTCCGCAGGATAAGATTACGGTGTTCCTTTTAAATGTAATTTTTTATATTATTTTTCTTGTTTTGTGCCAGTCTACCAGTGCAGGGGTAGTGCTACTGATTGTGGTGCCGACGACTCGGGTTCGGAAGCAAAGTCAGGGCGCTGGAGGGCTGGCCAGGGGGAAGAGGATTGAGCATCCATGGGTATGCGCTCCTCCTCGGGGAGTTGGGGGGGGCACAGAACCTGGCATGTGCAAGGCCCCTAACAGAGACTAGGGAGAAGGCAGTCCAGGGCCACCAGAAGTGCATGGAGACATGGAGACCATCAACGCAGGTCATGCAGAAGTGTGTGGTATGTGTTATGATGGCATTACATGTCTGCACCTCCAGGGCAGAAAATGAAAAAATCTTCTAGCCGGCAGGATGAAACTGGTCACCCATAGACCTCAAAGCCAGCTATCCAGGCCCTCTCCAGTGTGCTGGATCCTTTTCGGTGGGGGTTGAGGAATCCCACTGACCCCACCGGAGGGGGAGGGGCTCTTGGGGAAGATGCAGAAGGTAAGTCCTGGAGGACAGCAAAGTGAGGGGTCTGAGGTGACCGGCAGAAGGGGGCCAGTTGGACGGGGGAAAAAAAAGATTAACAAAAAAAAAAAATGACAGTTTATCTGCCTTCTGTCTCTGATCTCAGTGGCATCCCCCCAGCCCCGTCACCATGGAAATACAGGTTAACCGCCACTTACACAGAGCCATGTTGGAGGGTGGCCTACCATGTAGGGCTGTGCATTGCCTGCGGGGGATACCGAGCGAGCTGGGGCAGTTTCCTCCAAGTCTGTCTTCCCCCGGGGAGTCAGCATGCAATGTGGTCATGAACATGCACACTGGCACACCTGCATGCTGTGTCAGCGGACTGCCCCCCTCAGCACATGTGCTGCTCCTGCCAGCGCTCTCACCCAGTCTCTGCCAAGTGGCCACCACCCCCCCTCACGGGAGAAGATCTGTCCTTGGGACGCTCAGTCCTTGCTCTCCCAGTCAGCCCCCTGGCGATCCTGATCTATTTCCAAACCCAGATCACTGGCTTGGGTCTATTCGTGCACCTTAGAACCCATTTGGCCCTTGGCCCCTCCTCTGGCCTCTGCTGCACTCCAACCCCAGCACCCAGCCTTCTCCCGGGATTTGCCATCCCCAGATTACCCTTGTAGCCCCCATCTTGTTATGGCTTTTCAGCTGGGCTAGTTCCCTGAGGCAGTGCAGGCAATGCTGACTTGGTTGGTGAGTGAGGGTATGTGCAGCTTGCTTCAGGCATGCCCGTTGTGTGCATGGTTACAGCACTGTCTTGCCAATATCCCAGGGGAGGGCAGAATAAAAAGAGAAAAAATACACAGTGGCTGGTAGGACAAAGTGCACCGGCCAGTCGCCATTGACTGGTCACCTCAGGGGGCCTGCCTCACCCCTGAAGACCCAACAATGGGGGCTTCCGAAATGAGTTGCAGAGAAGATGATATGGGGGGGCTGCACAAAAAGGGACTCAAGGGGCCAGGCTGTAGGATAAACAGAAATTTTAAAAACAGGATAAAAGATGGTGCTTGCAATGTTTCAGACAGCAAAGAGTTAACAGAAATCTCGCATTTCTCTTCTGTTCTCAGGATGCCTCCATCGCACACAGGTTTCACATAATGAGGGAGAAATATCCGGAAAAATTCAACAGCAGGTCAGTTTCGGAGCGTGGAACAACTTTTTCCGCTTTGTACAGTTCCTCTTTCTTATGGGTTTATCAGCCATTAGCAACTGCAGATCGGGTTGTCAGGATGAGGTGAACCCGGCCCCACACCAACTCACAGCCACACAACAGTCCTCATTCCCAAATCTACTCAACTCAAACATATATGTAAGAAATGTGGACCAAAGAGATGGGATGGGATGGGATGGAGGGAGAGAGGGAGAGAGAGAGAGAGAGGGAGAGAGAGAGAGAGAGAGAGATGCCCTTTTCTGAACTTTTGATCTGCCTGACATAAGTGTGTGAGACGGTGGTGGATTCTGCCCTGAACACTCACCAAGGATACATACTTTTGTGCATTAAAAAACGAAATGTTCCGGAAAGTGGGGGCGTGCCTCCAGACTTTTCTAGAATGCCTTATGCCAGCACCCTTCACATGCTCTGGGGAGGCCATGATCCACATTCGGGGTTCACTGATGAGCCCCATCTCTGTGTTTATGGGGCAAACATCAGTCACCTGCTGCAGTCCAGCCCTGCATACCGGGGCATAATCACTTTAGGTCCAATTCTCAAAATCTCAGATACGGGTGCCATTTCTTGCTCTCCACCCCTTCGGTTCTCCTATGGATAGAACAGTTAGTGTAAGAACTTACCATAACGATAGATCTTCGAGAGAATCTCTTCCATTAGGCTAGACCTTTGGAACTGTAGCCCTCGGCGCTAGGACCACATGGAAACTTTTGTTAGCCAGGGGGCCACCCATGATGACATTCCATGTCTGCATATACATATACGTTGGCGGCCGCATCACTCCTCAGTTCCCTGCCAGAGATTAGCCTCGGAGGACTGCCAACCGTGGGGAACCAGAAGATAAGACCAGCACTAGGCATGCGAGGAGAGGCATGGGACTGGATATAGGCTGCACAGAGTAAGGTTTTAGGCCCAGCATCTGATAGAACCCTCACTGAAAGCAAAACAGGGAAGAAGGGAGGGACGTCATGGCCCAATGGAAGAGTCTCTCTCTTGAAGAGCTACTATTACAGTAAGTTCTTACATAACTGTTCTATCTCCTTCGTTAGGCCACACCTTTGGAATGATGCCCAAGCAGTCCGAAGTAAATAGTGGGAGGATGGTACAATCTGATTTTACAGTTAGGACAGAAGGCCTTGCAGTACAGTAAGTCCAGCCCCAGAACATCTGCAAGAGACTATATCCAGAATGTAATGTTTAGTGAAGGTGTGGACAGTGCTCCGTGTAGCTGCAGTGCTCTGTCAGCAGCAGGAACATTGCTGAAACAAACAGTAGAAGTGGTCACACCCCTTATGGAGTAGCCACGAACTGTACCAGGATGTTTGTTACCATACTTCCTACAACGGAAAGTAATACAGTGTGCCAGCCATTTGGATAGGCATTGTTTAGAGATGGGTGAAATTTAGAATTTATATACAATGAGACGCTGTGAAAAATCAAATAAGGAGACTCATGTAATAGAGCCTGAAACTTGGAAATCCTTTGAGCAGAAGTCACTGCAACTAAAAATATTTTCCGGGGATGGAGCCAACAGCCGAAGGGAACAGACGTCTCTCAGGGAGCTCCCTGATTCAGATCTCTATCTCAGAGCAAATACCCTTCAAAAGAGGTTTCTAATTCTTAAAACATATATCAATCGGTGTGATTTTAAGAGAGAAGCAGATTGATATAAAATTTGACGCGCTCCAAAGTGGTACACCCGAAGAAAAAGCCTCCACAAGACAGCGGCGGTGCGAAGGCGAACAGGCCAGGGGATCAGCTAAAGGCAGGAGCCCCAAGCCACAAGGTGAACACAGCCGAACCAACTAATGGGGCACTATTGCAAGTAATTCAATGGCTGGACAAAAAGGTGGAAGTTTTAACGGATCGTCTGGCAGCTATGGATACGAAAATAGCGAAGACTTCTGATCTTGCTGAAAGAGCGGCTGAATCCACTAACAATATAGCCACGGCCATCTAAGGAGTTATTTCAGAAAATAAACTCTTGAGACTCCGCATGGAACAACTTGAAAACACGGTTCGCTCAGCAAATCTCCATTTTCTAGGAATCCCAGAAAATTTGGAAGGACGAGACTTAATGAGCTATATGGAGGCACTAATTCCCCGACTCTCGGACATTGAAATAGCAGGGGAAATAGTAAAGGTGTACTGAATCACACCCAGCCACCGTGAACCTTCTCCAGACCAACTGCATGCAATCTTGGCGGTGACTACGGGGCAACATATTCGAGATAAAGGGCTTGTAGCAGCTAAAATGAAGGGAGCAGTTTTGCTATCAATGGGGGAGAGAGTGCACTGTTTCCCAGACTTGAGTTTTTCCACTTGACAACATCATAAGACGTTTGAAGCAGTTCATTCGGGATTACGAGCCCTGGGGGTTTCCCATGCACTACAAATCCCAGCCCGACTAAGAATCCAGTACGCGGGGAAAACATATATATATATATATATATATATATAAAAATATATATACACAGATCCTTCTGAAGCAGGGAAATGACTGGCTGCAATACAAAAGGATTTTGCTCAGCAGGAATTAAATAATGACTCTGATGAGAGGGACTGAAGCAGGACTTCACTGTCATTTTAGTAAGCTGACCACCATGTGGTGGGCCTATTGACACGTGCAATATCGAACCCCAATTAGTCTCAGCCCAGTGCTTGTTGCTTTCGCTAACAGCTGGTAAAATGACTTTCTTAGTATGTCTGTTAAATAAACATACATTCTATTTTCTGTACATGCTGCTGGCTTCATATGAAGGGGAGACTTTGGGGACTCTGTTAAAATGCGGTAAGAAAAGTAATCTTTGAGTGACTCTGAGATGGGGTGGGGGTGTTCTCTGAGGGATGTTTGCTGGATTATTGGAACATTATTAAGTATAGTGTTACATGGACAAAACTAATGCCCCGAGTGGTACAGTTTATGTGTTAAATAAGACTCGGACATTTATCGGATGTAATTGCAATTAATGTCCATGTCCTTGCTGCCTGGTTATTTGAATATGTATTTTGTATGAATATGTTTAAAACCTAGATACCAGCCCTCATATGATGTAACAATGGATGCTGAGTTAAATATCCTAGTTATTCGATGTATACTATCTAATATCTTGTACTCAAAACCAGGGTAAGACTTTCCAGTATGTCTGTACTATGAAAAGTAATAAACATAAAGTAAATATTTTCCATGACAGGAAACGTAGGCCACAACTGACAGCCAGATCAAAAGAAGCCAGCGTCACTTTCTCAAGTATAAAATTCAAGTCCCAATGCGGGACTCGACTACAGATAAGAAGTTTCATATAGAGAATACCTCTCAGAAACGTACAGGACACTTCTAATTGGGCAACAATGCAACCATCAGTAGGGGCAGGGAAAGCTGATACAGCAGCCAAATGCACCTGCAGTGAGGGACACGGTGGGTCGGAGTCAGATAGGGACAGCAAGTATTCCAACACAGCATTTACAGGAAATGTAAATGGGTCCAAATTCCTGGAAGCAGCCCACAGTGAACCGCTTCTATTTCAAGTACTAACTGTGTCTGGCAGAAGGCTTTCCAGCTGCAGTCAGTACATCAGCAACTTTAGGGGATACCCCAAACCGTGCAATGGCCTTGTCCTCAGGAACCATGCATGCAGGTGTAGGGACTTCAGGTCTGGATGAACCAGAGACCCCTTGTTCTGTGATAACAGACCCCAACACAGAGGCAGAGGGACAGGTGGCTCCAATGCCACCTGTTGCTGAAGTGGAAACCATATCTGGTGAGGCCCACAATGAGGATGAGAGTGGCCCTCTCCATCCGCAGCTTGAGTAGAGCCCTCTGTATTAAGAGGAATTGGGGGAAAGTCATATAGGAGTTTCCCTTTTCAAGAAAGGGACAACGTGTCTCACCAAAAAACTCCAGGCCCTGGCATGAGCACACAAAAATGTGGCAGTTTTGCGTTGTGTGGGGATGCAAAAAGGTCAAACTCTGGATGGCCTCATCTTGCAAAAATGTAATTTACTACAGAGATCAGCAGTTCCTACTCATAAATTCTGGACTGTGACCTGCTTAGCCTGTCTGCCAAGACATTTTGGAGACCTAGGAGATGCCCAGTCAAGCGTTATAGGCTGTGGGACAGAGCCCAGTACTATACTCTCATTGCTTCCCTGCATACGGGACAGGAATGAGTGCCCCCTTGTTTGCTGATGTAATACATCACACTTGCATTGTCTGTCAGGATTAACAGAGTACCTGGGCACAGATGCTCCTGGAGGCTGCGGAGGACAGCCATCTTTTCTAGGGCTTTTATATGCAGCTTGGTCTCCACCTTGGTCCATGACTCCTGCATCTGGTAAGGACAAAAATGAGCACCCCAGCTGGAGCACGAGACATCCATGGTGAGATTCTGCACAGGAGTTGGTACAAACAATGGAATGCCCTTTAATAGGTTTTTGTGATCCAGCCACCATAGCAAAGATGATCTGCAAAGCGCAGGCATGACGAGAACTATTTGCTCCAGCTCATCCGTCAACTGATTGGACCTTAAGTGTCCACTGAGGGATTCTCATATGAAGACATGCTACTGGCACAGCCACTACGGTCACAGCCATGAGACCCAGGAGACATAACATTGTCCTTGCAGAGACATAGTGACCCCTGTATACCCATTGTGCTTGGGCAGTTAGATTATCTGCTCTGTCCTGTGGCAGGAAAGCACATCCCATCTCTGCGTCCATGACCGCCCCTATGTACTGCAGTCTTTGGCAGGGAGTCAAAACAGACTTTGGCAGATTCACTGTGACCTCCTAGTTGTCGAACAACTGATGTGTCCGAGACGGAGTATGTAACAGATCTTCCCTAGAGCTGGCCTTCAGGAGCCAGTCGTCCAGATAGGGGGAACACATACAGACCTTCCCTGCGAAGGGCTGCTGCCACAACTCCCAAGAACTTGGTCAAGATCCGTGGCACAGAAAATAACTCAAAGGGCAATTCTCTGAACTGGTAGTGCTCTCCCTCCATCACAAAGTGGAGGTATTGCCTGTGAGATTTACTGATTTTGACAATGAGATATGCATCTTTCTTGTTTGCAAAAGGGGAATTAAAGCCTGCAGGGGTACCATTCAAAACTTCTTGTATTCTTTTTTTTCCCCCAATTGTTTAACCAGGTGAGACACACTAAGCTGAAAGCTTGTTTACAGGTGCAACCTGGGAGCACAGAGAAGTTAAGTGACTTGCTCAGGGTCACACAGTATTCGATGTAGAAACTAAGATCCTACTAGTGAGGTTCATACTAGGAAACATAAATGTACAGAAGGCAAATGCCCATGTAAGTACGTCTCCAGAATTCTGGAGGTATTTACTAATTAGACAGTAAATATTTATCTAGATTAGTTTTAAAGATAGTAGGGTTATTTGTATCTAGTAGTGCCTTAGGTAATGAATTCCAAATTGGGATGATCCTCTGGGTAAAAAAATAGCGTCTGATGTCATTTTTAGGATGTGTTAGTACTAACTGGCACTTATGGCTTCTGAGGTTACAATCTCTAGTGTTAAAGTATAGTCCAAGAAGTGCCATAAGTTCTTTGTCCTTTGATAAATTAAACATAAGCAAGAGATCTCTTCTTAATCTTCTCTGCTCAACAGAATAGAAACATAGAAACATAGAAGTTGACGGCAGATAAGGACCGCAAGGCCCATCCAGTCTGCCCATTTCTTTTTCTACCTTATAAATGTGCCATTGGCCTTTGCTGTCAGTGGCCTATCTAGTCATAGTCATTTGTATTGCTCCCTTATGCCTATCCCATGCCTGTTTGAAGCCCTGCACTGTATTCATAGCCACCTTCTTAAGGGTAGAGCCATTCCATGCATCCACCACCCTTTCTGTGGAAAAGAATTTCCTCCATCCCCCTTAATCGGCCCCTCTAATCTCATGCTGTGTCCTCTTGTCCTGCTATTTTTCTTATATTTAAACATGTTAGACTCTTTCACCTTGTTAATGCCCTTAAGGTGTTTGAATGCCTCGATCATATCACCTCTTTCCCTCCTTTGCTCAAGGGTATACATATTGAGCTCTGTTAATCTGTCCTCATATGTCTTCTGATGCAGTCCCTGCACCATTTTGGTTGCCCTTCTCTGGACTGCCTCAATTTGGTTAATGTCCTTGTGAAGGTGTGGCCCACAGGGTGTACAGGCCCAGTTCTTGTAATCTTGTTTCATATGTCTTATTCTGCATTCCATCTATCATCTTAGTAACCCGTCGCTGAATTCCCTCTAGACTGTTTATATCTCTCCTAAGAAAGGGACTCCATAATGGAGAACAATAATCTAGATGGGGACGTACATATGCTCTATATAATGGGAGAATACCACTTCTATTACAAGAGACAAATGCTCTTTTTAAGCATCCTATGAGCCTATTTGCATGGTTTCTGATATGGTTACAATGGGTGCTAAAAGTAAGGTCAGGCTTAATTATAATACCCAGATCCTTTTCCTCTGTTATATGTTGCAAAATATTACCATTGAATTTAAATTGTAGATTTGGGTTTTTGTCTCCAGCACAGGATGCAAATCCCCTGTCCATTTTGGGACCTGGAAAATTTCAGGTATAGAACCCTGTGTTCCTTTGATGAGAAGGAACCAGTTCTGTAGCCTGCTTTTGGAATAATGACTGAACTCTTTCCTTCAGAAGGGACAAGCGGCCTGGAGGGTGACCTGGAGAGGTTTCTAACAGCTCCAGCGCATGCCCCCTTGCAATTATCTCTAGAACCCACTCGTCTGTAGTGAGCTGCAGCCATTGTTTCAGATGCAGGGAGCATCTACATCCCACAACCTCCCCGGAAGTAACAGTGGTGTCATATCTGGAAGAGAGTCAGGCGGAACTGGTGGGGGCAGTGCCACTAGATAGCGATTGCTTTCAGTGCTTTTGTATGGGCATCTGGGAGAAGGGGGCCCAAGAGGGGGCCACTTCCTTACCACAGCCATGTTGACGGTAGGCACAGCCACCTCTGGCAGCAGGCTGATAAAAAGAGCCCCTCCCATGACCCCTAGCAGGAATGAAATACAGGGACTGTACAGACCTTAGAGACACTGTTGCAGACCTTAGAGTCATTTTTGAAGTTAGAAGGCCATGTAGGGCCTCTTCAGTATCATAGCCAAGCAGTTTTATCACTCTAAAACGGGCATTCAAAACTGCTTGCTACACATCATTGGCAAAGCCAGCCACTCTGAGCCAGGAATATCTATCTTGTCGTCCGGATGTCTGAAGCAGCAGCTCTAGCAGAAGCATCAGAGACATTGTAAGTGGAGCATAGCAAATGTTTGCCAACTTCAGCACCAGCAATTAATGTCTTAAGTAACTCATTCTTGGCAGAGCCATCAGGCAAAGCCTGGGCTGCAATATGAGCAACTTTCCACAGGCTATTCTGGTGTTTTATCACATGGGCCTGGTAGTTTGCAATTCTGAAGACCAATGAGGCAGAGTCGTAGGTATGCTTGCCTATCACATTCAACCTAGATTCTTTATCAGGAGGAAAAGTGCTCATATGTTTAGGTGACCTAAACCTATTATAAGAATGTAAGAAAATAGCCTGAGAAGGAGACCTATCGGTTTATCGTGTCTGCTTGAGAAAATAAGTTTCCAGCCTTGATCCCCCTACCCCCTCCCAAATTTCCTTGTCTTTTCCTGATGAGGCCACCTGGCACTCCTTTACGTTTGTCCCAGGCTATCATGAGCATTCATGATGACTACAGAGTCCGTTTCTGTCTGCTTTGCAAAACAAGGCTTAGGAGAAGGTGCAGGATACAGCTTATCAGCCTTTCTAGGAACTGCAGGCAGTGAGTTTGGTGTGTACCATGCAGCAAAGGTAGCCTCCTCTAATGCAGGATATATAGCTGGAATAATAATGGAGATGGGGCAGAGCACCTCCAAAAATTGTGTGAGATTCCGTTTTGTGGAAACTTCCTGTTCCACAGCAAAGTCCATGGCAGCCTGCATTGCTGCATCATGGTTTGGAAAATGGGATCCTCAGGAGGCGAGCTCGGGTTATAAACCACTGAGTCCTCTCTATAGGATGAGTTGGTAGCTCTAGAGCGAGGAACTAAATATTGTTCTCCCTCATATTCCTTCTCTACATCCATGAGGTCAGGATTATATTCTACTTCACTGTCGGTGTCAGGAGCCGCAAAATGCACTGGCGACAGCAGTGGCAGCTAAGAGAGAAGAATCTGAGGCTTGCTAGAGGAACCTGTCGACCAGTGCTGAGTACCAGCAGGCCCCGTTGGAGGAATAACTGCCTGTATCGGTAGTCCAGGCAGAATGCGTCTGATCATTTCCGAGAACGATGCCTGCACAGCCAGAGAGTTGACAGTGCCCTGTAAAGGGTCTGGGACTATTTATGTTGACAGGCCTTGGCCCGATGACGATGGTATCCTATCATCCACAGTAGGTATGGCAGTGCCTAAGCCAAGTCCTAACCATGGTGTCACCTTAGTCGGGTGGACTGTAGTCAACACTGCCGGAGCAGGTGATGCCACAGTAGATTTACCTTGTCTCAACAGTGAACAGGACCTCGCTGGTGATGCAGATCTTTCTCTCTCTGTTTGTGCTTGTGACTGGTCACGGAGAAGAACTGAGAGAACGACTGTTCCATGTCCTGATCCTTTGACTTCGATGGCCACTTCTCAGCTGAGGGTGGGGGAGACACAGGTTTTGGGACCTGTTACTTCTCCATGGCTTTCAAAGTTTTGAGAAGAAGGGGTGTCTTGCAGTATCGCCTTGTAGCCGGGTTGAAGTTCTGGCAAATCTCATGAGTTCTCACGTTGTGAGGCAGGCCCAGACAGCACATACAGATTGCATGTGCTTTCTCTGTACAATTTATCTCTGCAATTACAATACTGAAATAAAGGCTTTTTCACTTTTGGCAGCATGCAGAGACAACAAAATAAACATTAATAAAATAAAAATAAAGGACAACGGCTAAGTTGACGGTGTTTCCTTCAGCAGGTTCGAAGAGGATGATCAACGGGCAGGAAAGGAACTGTGGAGTGATGGGGCCACCCATGTTTATATACATGCAGATGTGGTACGTCGTCATGAGTGGCCCCTGGCTAGCAAAAGTTTTCATGTGGTCCTAATGCTGATGGCTGTAGTTTCAAAGGTGTGACGTTATGGAGGAGATATCCTTGAAGGTCTCTCTGTCCCCCATTCCAATGATGGGGTAGCCCCAGCTGCACCCTTTATCCCGCCAGGAGGGCATCTGAGTGGCGGCCTTCACCATTAATGCTGCTGTTGCTCCTTGGTTGGCCAACAGGGGGCGCATGAAACCCCCCCCCATTGAGCTCCTCACCTCTGTAATGTGCCCAGCCCTTGGCTATACAAACCCCAGTCTCTCACAAGGCAGTGATAGGGCTGGCATTCACCCACCCTCACCACCAGTGCAAAAATATGGCCCCAGCATCAAGAAGGAGGGGGCTGCAATGTGGGGGGGGGACTGGGGTAAATAAAAGAGACTGCAGCCTGCCTGCCAGCCCCCCCCCCCGATTATCACTGACTTTGCCTTTGATGATTTCCACAGAATGAAGAATAAGCTGTGGTACTTTGAATTTGCCACCTCAGAAACCATCTCCAGGACGTGCAAGAAACTAGGGGAATGTTTATCGATCGAGGTGAGATGTCTGTCACAGAATTGTCCAATCACTGCCATTAGCTTCTTTCAAATCTAATTTATGGATTTTTTTTTGCTTTTATGTAAATGTTTTACTTGTTCAAATGCTATCACTTGAATGTTTTAATCTTTTGTATTTTCTGTAGGATTCTATTAATTTATTTGTCATTTTGGGACCTCACCAGAAATTAAACTTGTGCCTCAGTGAGTCGTAGCCCAGATCCATGTCTTACAAATGAACAAATGTATGTGTGTGTTTGCTAGAGTGAGTGGGTAAAAGTGGGCAAGTCTGTGTGTGCGTGTCTATACACACGTGTGCATGTGACATGTCAGATTCTTTCTTTTTTTTTTTTAACTCCACTTATCACTCCCTGGACGAGGCATTTCTCAGAGGTGCCCACTCGACAAACACCGCTATTCCCTGCCTGAAACCTCTCTCTTCCCAGGACCCCCCACCAGAACCTTTCAGCCATCCCGGATCACCCCCCCCCCCCGGGGAGGGCCCACCTCACCTACCTGACTGCCTATCTGGTAATAGAAGGTCGGTCTGGTGGAGAGCCAGGGGGACCGGTAGAGAGACGGCCCAGCACTGGGGAGGTGGGTGGTATCCCTGGAGCCCTCGTCACCTCCCCAGTCCAGCGAGGGTTTTTCCTTAGGTAGCTCAGGAGCATGGATGTGCAGTGACATCCACCCAACATCTGCCGTCGCTCCTCCCCCTCAACATGGCACCGCAGTTTCCTGGTGCTGCTCCCAGTCTCCACCAGGGGCTGCACAGGAGCGGCGTAAGTCCCAATCCCAACCCCTGGAAGGGTGAGCTGTCCTTCAGACACTTGATCCCTTCCCTGCAGACCCCCAATGACTCAATTCCATTCCCGAACCCGGGTCGCCGGCATGGCACGAGGTGTGGCATCCAACTCTTCATCCCTCAGCGCCACCGGTCTGGCTTGCCGGCTTGTGACATGTCAGATTGTCAGTGGAATGCTGCAAGGTATACGAATGTGACAGAGTGTAATCTCAGCAGCGGGAATAACTGAGCAGCAGTATTACATCCTCTGACTCTTTTGGGACTGAATCCAAGTAACAAATGGGACCTGGCACAGCCTGAGTGGGGATCGCTGTCTGTTCCTCTCATGGCCAAGGGAGGGTGTTCAACAAGCTTTTGGAGCACTAAAGAGGGGGAATGGATGCAGTGACACATACTGCAGCTGCCAACATCGTCCAGATTTAAATTCTGCCTAACTGCCCCAGTCACAAGGACTCTGTATTCTCCCTGTTGCACCATTCATAAGGTCTGTGTATGACCCTCCTGTGCCCCCATCACAGGACCTCTGTACCGCCTGTAACCTGGTTACAAGTCCATCTTAACTCCTATGTCCCAGGCACAAGGCCTCTGTACCACCTGTGTCCCAGTTACAAGGCCTCTGTTCCCCCTGTGTCCAAGACACAAGGCCTCCGTTCCCCCTGTGTCCCAGGCACAAGGCCTCTGTTCCCCGTGTCCCAGACACAAGGCTTCAGTACCACCTGTGTCCCAGGCACAAGGCCTCTGTTCCCCAGACATAAGGCCTATGTTCCTGTTGTGTTCCAGGCACAAGGCCTCTGTTCCGCCGGTATCCCTGGCACAAGGCTTCTTTTCCCCCTGTGTCCCAGTCACAAGGCCTCTGTTCCACCTGTGCCCCTGGCACAAGGCCTCTGTACCTTTTGTCTCAGACACAAGGCCTCTGTACCCGTATCCCAGACACAAGGCCTTTATACCCCTGTGCCCCAGTCACAAGGCCTCTGTTCCCCCTGTGTACCAGAGACAAGGCCTCAGTACCACCTGTGTCCCAGGCACAATGCCTCTGTTTCCTCTGTGTCCCAGACGCAAGGCCTATGTTCCCCTTGAGTTCCAGGCACAAGGCCTCTGTTCCACCTGTGTCCCAGTCACAAGGCCTCTGTTCCACCGGTGTCCGAGCCACAAGGCCTCTGTTCCACATGTGCCCCAGGCACAAGGCCTCTGTACCCGTGTCCCAGACACAAGGCCTTCGTACCCCTGTGTCCCAGTCACAAGGCCTCTGTTTCCTCTGTTCCCAGTCACAAGGCCTCTGTTCCCCCTGCGTGCCAGGTACAAAACCTATGTACCCCTGTGTCCCAGACTCAAGGCCTCTGTACCCATATCCCAGTCACAAGGCTCTGTTCCCCGTGTCTCAAACACAAGGCCTCTGTTCCTCCTGTGTCCCAGGCACAAGACCTATGTACCCCTGTGTCCCAGACGCAAGGCCTCTGTGCCCATATCCCAGTCACAAGGCCTCTGTTCCCTGTGTCTCAGACACAAGGCCTCTGTTCTCCCTGTGTTTCAGACACAAGGCACCTGTTCACCCCCTGTCCAAGGCACACGGCCTCTGTTCCCCCTCTGTCTCAGGCACAAGGCCTCTGTGTCCCCCCTGTGTTCCAGGCATGAGTCCTCTGTTCCCCCAGTGTCCCAGGCACAAGGTCTCTGTGCCCCCTGTGTTCCAGGCACAAGGCCTCTGTTCCCCCGTGTCCCAGGCACAAGGCCTCTGTTCCCCCTCTGTCTCAGGCACAAGACCTCTGTGTCCCCTGTGTTCCAGGCATGAGTCCTCTGTTCCCCCAGTGTCCCAGGCACAAGGTCTCTGTGCTCCCTGTGTTCCAGGCACAAGGCCTCTGTTCCCCCGTGTCCCAGGCACAAGGCCTCTGTTCCCCCTGTGTTCCAGGCACAAGGCCTCTGTTCCCCTGTGTCCCAGGCACAAGGCCTCTGTTCCCCTGTGTCCCAGACACAAGGCCTCTGTTCCCCCTGTGTCCCAGGCACAAGGCCTCTGTTCCCCTTGTGTCCCAGGCACAAGGCCTCTGTACCACCTGTGTCCCAGGCACAAGGCCTCTGTTCCCCCATGTCCCAAGCATAAGGCCTCTGTTCCCCCAGTGTCCCAGGCACAAGGCCTCTGTTCCCCCCGTGTCCCAGGCACAAGGCCTCTGTTCCCCCCATGTCCGAGGCACAAGGCCTCTGTTCCCCCCGTGTCCCAGGTACAAGGCCTCTGTTCTCTCCGTGTCACAGACACAAGGCCTCTGTTCTCCCTGTGTCCCAGGCACAAGGCCTCTGTTCTCCCTGTATCCCAGGCACAAGGCCTCTGTTCCCCCTGTGTCCCAGGCACAAGGCCTCTGTTCCCCCTGTGTCCCAGGCACAAGGCCTCAGTACCGCCTGTGTCCCAGGCACAAGGCCTCTGTTCCCCCTGTGTCCCAGGCACAAGGCCTCTGTTTCCCTCTGTGTCCCAGACACCAGGCCTCTGTGGTCCCTGTGCCTATCACTAGGTCTCTGTGCCTCCTGGTCATACTTACTTCTCGGAGCTACTGCTGACCATTTAACCTGAGGTGCCACTTACAAGATTGTAATGGAGTGTGGCTATGACTGCCTGCCTTGGATCAGTCAGTCTTTTACACTTCCCTTTCTCTCTGTTTCTCTAGTGTGCCGGCATCCCGTTGGACCTAAGCAGTTATTCATTGGGAGGCATTGCCGTTATTAACATTCCCAGCATGCACGGCGGGTCCAACCTGTGGGGGGACGTGAAAAAACCTTTGGGAGAGGTCCGGAACTCCTCCAGCGAGAAGGAGCAACCTCAAGTGATCACTGACCCTGAAGTACTGAAATACTGTGTGCAAGGTAAGGCAGCACCCATGTGCATCCCCCACCCACTAACCAACAGACAGCCCCATTCACCCCAGATACAGGTAGCAGTCTAAAAGTCAACAAGTGCAGAAGGCGACTAAAGTATTAAGGGCAGTAAACTGGTTACAGGGAAGGCAGCAGAGGGTGGTGGTGGTGGGGGAGCTCTAATCTCCGAGGGCAGTGACACTCAGAGTACCGTAGGGCTCAGTGCTGGGACCGGTGTTGTATGGGTTGTTCATATCAGACATCTCAGTGGGCATCAAGAGCAAGATGACACAAAGATGGGAGCAGTAGTGGATGACCTAGGAGGGTGGCATGGGTTGCAGGATGATCTGTCAAAATTGGAGACCTTGTTGGACACCTGACAGTTGGGGTTCAATGCCAAAAAGTGCAAGGTGCTACATTTCGGGCCAAAAAACCCAAGAAAGAGCTACCAGCTTGGGGAAGGGGTTCAGCTAGCCATGACAGAGGAGGAGAAGGATCTGGGGGTGATTATAACAGGCTCAATGAACAACTCAGCACAATGCAGGAAGGCAGCTGCAAAGGCCAACAAAATGCTGGGTTGTATTACCAGGGGTATATCTTCAAGGAGAAGGGAGGTGATCCTGCTGTTGTATAGGTCACTGGTTAGGCCACACCTGGAGTACTGCATGTAATACTGGTGCCCAAATCTGAAAAGGGACATTAAATTACCAAAGGGGGTGCAGTGCAGGGCAACAAAGATGATCCACAGACTAGGGGACATACCCTACGTGAGCAGGCTAAGGGAGCTGAACATGTACTCACTGGAGGAGAGGAGAGATGGGGGATATGATTGAAACCTTCAAGTACATGAAGGGAATAAACAAGACAGGCACGGAGGGACTGTTCAAGTTAAGGGGGGGTAGGGACACTTGAGGTCATGATCTCAGATTGGGGGAAGGTTCAGGAGGGAAATGAGAAGACACTTTTACGGAGAGAGAGTGTCTGGGTGGACGCGTTGCCTGTGGAAGTGGTATCCTATAGAACAGTGGACTGCTTCAAAGGGGTGGGATAGGGTAAGAGGGAGGGTCAGGGAGGGAGGGAGGGAGGGGGCAGCTGCAGTATAAGGGTTGCTAGCTGCACACTCAAGCAGACGCGATAGACCATAAGGCCTTTATCTGCTGGCAAATCTGTATGTTCATATGTAAATGGTTAATTTAATTTGGGAGGAGGAAATGGACATGATCCCCAGTATTGCACCCCTCATTGTCTGTACACCCCACCATCACAGCAGCCTGGGGACCATTACCTTTTGCTATTAACAAGATAAAACACAAGAAAATCTGCCCAGTAGTGTACAAGGTAGAGAGCACAGCCTGACATACTGTTACAGTTCACACCTGGAAGTCGGTTGACTGATTTCAGGAACCGCTAAGAACAAAATAGTCATTATTTATTTATTTTCTTACTTTTTACTAGTGGAGACTGCCGACATAAATACAGTTCAGGTCTTCAAGGTAAGCTAGCACAAATTTCTGTTTCCCAAAGGAATCGTTATATCCCCAAGCTGTAGAGCAAGCAGGGATCCCCATTACATTTGCTGCCAGTTTGGGAATCACTAGATCCTCCAAGCTGCAGAGTGAGCAGGGATCCCCTTCTCATTACTACATGTTTGGGAATCACTAGCTCCCACGGGCTGTAGCTAAGCAGGAATCCCCTTTACTTTGCTATGTGTTTGAGAATCATTAGATCCCCAAGTTGTAGAGTGAGCAGGGATCTCCTTTACATAGTTACGTGTTTGGGAATTACTATATCCCCAGGTTGTGTAGTGAGCAGGGATCCCCTTTACAGAAGCATGTGTTTGGGAATCGCTAGATCCCCCAGGCTGTAGAGTGAGCAGGGATCCCCTTCACATTGCTACGTGTTTGGGTATCACTAGATCCCCCAGGCTGTAGAGTGAGCATGGATCCCCTTTACATTGCTACGTGTTTGGGTATCACTAGCTCCCCCAGGCTGTAGAGTGAGCAGGGATCCCCTTTATATTGCTACATGTTTGGGAATCACTAGCTCCCACGGGCTGTAGCTAAGCAGGAATCCCCTTTACTTTGTTGTGTGTTTGAGAATCACTAGATCCCCAAGTTGTAGACTAAGCAGGGATCCCCTTTACATATAGTTACGTGTTTGGGAATTACTATATCCCCAAGTTGTGTAGTGAGCAGGGATCCCCTTTACAGAAGCATGTGTTTGGGAATCACTAGATCCCCCAGGCTGTAGAGTGAGCAGGGATCCCCTTTACATTGCTACATGTTTGGGAATCACTAGATCCCCCAGGCTGTAGAGTGAGCAGGGATCCCCTTTACATTGCTACGTGTTTGTGAATCACTAGCTACCCCAGGCTGTAGAGTGAGCAGGGATCCCCTTCACATTGCTACGTGTTTGGGTATCACTAGATTCCCCAGGCTGTAGAGTGAGCAGGGATCCCCTTTACATTGCTACGTGTTTGTGAATCACTAGCTACCCCAGGCTGTAGAGTGAGCAGGGATCCCCTTCACATTGCTACGTGTTTGGGTATCACTAGCTCCCCCAGGCTGTAGAGTGAGCAGGGATCCCCTTTATATTGCTGCATGTTTGGGAATCACTAGCTCCCACGGGCTGTAGCTAAGCAGGAATCCCCTTTACTTTGCTATGTGTTTGAGAATCACTAGATCCCACAGGCTGTAGAGTGAGCAGGGATCCCCTTTACATTGCTGCATGTTTGGGAATCACTAGCTCCCCCAGGCTGTAGAGTGAGCAGGGATCCCCTTCACATTGCTGCACGTTTGGGAATCACTAGATCCCCCAGGCTGTAGAGTGAGCAGGGATCCCCTTCACATTGCTACGTGTTTGGGTATCACTAGCTACCCCAGGCTGTAGAGTGAGCAGGGATCCCCTTCACATTGCTACGTGTTTGGGTATCACTAGATCCCCCAGGCTGTAGAGTGAGCAGGGATCCCCTTCACATTGCTGCATGTCTGGGAATCACTAGCTCCCCCAGGCTGTAGCTAAGCAGGAATCCCCTTTACTTTGCTATGTGTTTGAGAATCACTAGATCCCACAGGCTGTAGAGTGAGCAGGGATCCCCTTTACATTGCTACATGTTTGGGAATCACTAGATCCCCCAGGCTGTAGAGTGAGCAGGGATCCCCTTCACATTGCTGCACGTTTGGGAATCACTAGATCCCCCAGGCTGTAGAGTGAGCATGGATCCCCTTTACATTGCTGCACGTTTGGGAATCACTAGCTCCCCCAGGCTGTAGAGTGAGCAGGGATCCCCTTTATATTGCTACATGTTTGGGTATCACTAGCTCCCCCAGGCTGTAGAGTGAGCAGGGATCCCCTTCACATTGCTGCATGTCTGGGAATCACTAGCTCCCATGGGCTGTAGCTAAGCAGGAATCCCCTTTACTTTGCTATGTGTTTGAGAATCACTAGATCCCCAAGTTGTAGAGTGAGCAGGGATCCCCTTTACATAGTTACGTGTTTGGGAATTACTATATCCCCAGGTTGTGTAGTGAGCAAGGATCCCCTTTACAGAAGCATGTGTTTGGGAATCACTAGATCCAGCAGGCTGTAGAGTGAGCAGGGATCCCCTTTACATTGCTACGTGTTTGGGTATCACTAGCTCCCCCAGGCTGTAGAGTGAGCAGGGATCCCCTTTATATTGCTACGTTTTGGGAATCACTAGCTCCCCCAGGCTGTAGAGTGAGCAGGGATCCCCTTCACATTGCTGTGTGTTTGGGTATCACTAGATTCCCCAGGCTGTAGAGTGAGCAGGGATCCCCTTTATATTGCTGTGTGTTTGGGTATCACTAGATCTCCCAGGCTGTAGAGTGAGCAGGGATCCCCTTTATACTGCTACATGTTTGGGTATCACTAGCTCCCCCAGGCTGTAGAGTGAGCAGGGATCCCCTTTATATTGCTACGTGTTTGGGAATCACTAGCTCCCCCAGGCTGTAGAGTGAGCAGGGATCCCCTTCACATTGCTGCATGTCTGGGAATCACTAGCTCCCCCAGGCTGTAGAGTGAGCAGGGATCCCCTTCACATTGCTGCACGTTTGGGAATCACTAGATCCCCCAGGCTGTAGAGTGAGCAGGGATCACCTTTACATTGCTACGTGTTGGCACAGTATACCTATCCATACGTGCTTATGATGCCAGAGGGCTAATATGATGGACCATTACTGCATTACACCTCCAGAACACTAGGTGGTGCTTTGGAAGAACACAACTCCATTCTCAGGATGTGGTGCAGTCTAAGCTTTTGTTCTTCCATTTTAGACCTGAGTGACAAGCGCTTAGAGGTGGTGGGACTGGAGGGGGCCATTGAGATGGGACAGATCTACACAGGACTGAAGAGTGCTGGAAGGCGACTGGCTAAGTGTTCCGAGATCACAATCAGGTAATGGTGGCAGTGTACCAGATAGAAAACATAGACATCAAATATATAAATGTGTTTTTCTGTGAGGTGATCGTACTGGTTGAGGCAAGACTAGACCCCACAAAATGACTGCACAGGTTGAGGTGACACTAGACCCCTCAAGGTGGCCGGACTGATTGAGATGACACTAGACCTTGCATGGTGGCCACACTGGTTAAGGTGACACTAGCTCCCACCAGGTGGCTGCATTGGTTGAGGTGACACTAGAGCCTGTGAAGTGGCCACACTGGTTGAGGTGACACTAGACCGTGGAAGGTGGCTGGAGTTGTTGAGGTGACACTAGACCCTGTGAGGTGGCTGCACTGGTTGATGTGACACTAGACTCCTCGAGGTGACACTAGACCCCACAAGGCAGCCACATTGCTTGAAGTGACATTAGATCCTGTGAGGTAGCTGCACCGGTTAAAATGACACTAGACCCTACAAGGTGGCCACACTGGTGGGGATGACACTAGACCCAGCAAGGTGGCCACAATGTTGGAGGTGCCGCTAGAACTTGTGAGGCTGCTACACTGTGTGAGGTGACACTAGACGCTGTGAGGTGGCTGCACTGGTGGAAGTGACACTAGACCCACACTGGTCGAGGTGACACTAGACCATATGAGGTGGCCACACTGGTTGAGGTGACACTAGACCCAGCAAGGTGGCCACAATGGTGGAGGTGAAACTAGACCCTGTGATGTAGCCACACTGTGTGAGGTGACACTAGACCCTGTGAGGTGGCGGTGACACTAGACCCTGCAAGGTGGCGGTGACACTAGACCCACACTGGTTGAGGTGACACTAGACCCCGCAAGGTGGCCACATTGGTGGCGGTGACACTAGACCTACACTGGTTGAGGTGACACTAGACCCCACGAGGAGACCACACTGGTAAAAGTGATGCTACAGCTTGTGCTGTGTACCCTGATCAACAGGAGTCTGTTACTGCAAAACACCATATTGTGCTTCTCAGGATTAATCATCATCTGTTTCAGTGTGAGTAGTACCTACGGCATGACGATGATTACCTACAGACCCCAATACGAATGGCCTTATGGCAGGCCTGTCGGCACAGTGATAGGGCTACAGCTCACAACGCTAGTGAACCGGGTTCAGGAGTAAGCCTGGATCATCAGCAGCTAGCCAGGGGAGAAGGACTGAGTGTCCCAAAGGACACTGTCCTCCAGGGAGGAATGATCGCTATCCTCGCAGCAGTATAGCCACCTAAGTGACCACAGATGGCAATTTAACTGAGGATGCCATGGGTGGGACAGACACAGGCCAGGGACCAGCACAACAGCACACTGTGCATGCATGTGCGTCTTGGCTCCCTAACGTGCACGTGTCTGAGGGAGCTGAAGAAAAATGGAAAACAACAACCAAACTGTCCAAAGACAAAGGATCCCCCAATGCACCATGCCAGGACCTGCCTAGCACAGCTCACCTCCTGACTAGAGCAGTGCAGCTCGAGGGTATATCCCCTCCACAAACTGAGACAGTGTGGAATATGGCAACTGGAACAGGTAGATCTAGTGGGGCTTGCACTGTGGGGGACTCCAGAGGGAAGTCAGACAGCAGAGTAAGGGGTGGCACAAAGAATGAATAAAAACAATATGAATGGCCTTGTTAATTCCGATTTAAGTAGAATGGTTGGGGACCTGAAGCATTTGGAAAAGCACTGTATAAATCAAGGATCGCTCTTTGATTTGGGTCTACTCTCTCTGTGGTTTCTGTTTCCCAGGACTAAGAAGTGCCTCCCAATGCAGATTGACGGAGAGCCCTGGATGCAGCCGCCCTGCCTTGTGAGTGACCTGGTGACACACCAGACTTGACTTTTCTTTTCTTTATTCCTTTTGAATTTTTGTTCTGACCAGCTGCAGTCTATGGTCACATGCAGATTAGCTCTGTAAATCAACTTTAATTTGCTGACAGGAAGTCCTCATAATGTATAAAAAGAAAGTGTCTGTTGTTTTATGTTTGTGCATGTCTGGGCTCATGCTGCCTCTCACTACTAGTGACAAAAACGATTTTTTTACAAGATATACAAATTAAAAAAAATTACTGCCACTGGTGGGTGCAAGAAAAATAGCATGGTGGTTAGAGCTCAGGACTGTGAATCAGAAAAATCTGGGTTTGAAACCCAAGCCACATAAATTTTTTCCCCAGGACACATCTGGAAATGAGCTATTTTAGCTCAGTTATGTCTTTCTTGGTAAATAGTGTGAAATAAATAAACAAAAAAAAAAAAATCAATAGTGAAGGAAAAAAAATTGGGGGGCACTGGGCCCGGCCAAAAAACAAACAAACAAAAAAAACACCAAGAGTGAGAGCCAGCGTGTGTTTGTGCAAGTGAGAGAAGGGTTGTAAAGACCAAACCAATGTCAGTCATTTACATAAATATTTCTTATTTGTTCCTTGCAGATAAAGATAACTCACAAGAATCAGGCTCCAATGCTGGCAGCTCCTCCCCCACGATCATCCAGCTTTTTCTCCCTCAAGAAAGGTGCCCAGGAATCGTAACTTCCTCCGGGGTGCCAACAGTGCCTGAACAACCTGCCAAGATCAGTATGTCTTAGGGACCACGCCATCCCCATGTGACCAGCTCTTCCCTGCCTCTCACGGTATTTCCAGTACACAGTGAGGAGTCAGGTTTTAAGTAATTTATGTGCCGTCACTGTTCCGTTACAGCCCTGCCAAGGACTGACAATTTTTTTATTACCATAGGGTTCTGGCTATAATCCTTTTTGTTTCCCAGCCAGTCTGAATGCACCTTCGGCCTTTCTCTCCAATTCTCACTCCGATGCCACCAGTGGACCTCACATGCCTCGTTCTGAATATCCCAACGGTGCTGTCCCCCCGCACCACAGCTGCCCTCCCCACACTTCAGATCTAGTGTGGGGATAGGGAGTCTCAGTGGGCTGCCGGCAGGTCATTGATGTATGGGGGAAGAGGAGAGGGTGCAATTCTGCTGCTGCCCAACCATTTTATCCTGTTTTTAGATCCTTCCACATCATGGGACTGCCCACTCTTATGCTGGGCCTTCAGGAGAGGGAGGTGCACTGTGTAATCACCCATGATGTGAAGGCTGCGCCGCATCCCTCCTAAGGAGGCGCTCGCGCAGCATGGCGCAGGGCATCTTCCTGCCCAGAGACATTCACAGCCCACGCTAAACTCCGCCATCCTGGAGTATGGGAGCCAGGCTCGGGATGAAACCCAACTCTGCCACACGGTGGCACAACACACTACCCCCCCCCACACACACACACACAACCTGGAGGCCCAACATGAACATAGAGTTTTAATTCGCTATTAATCTCTATCCTAGTAGAACCTGATTCCCACTTCAGCTGCTCACAAGGTTTGTGAATGTGGAGGCAGGCATTGGACACTATGTTTGGGGTAAGGCAGGATGGAGTGACCCCCCCCCCAATATAATCCACAGTTAAATCCACTGCTGTGTCTAAATCTCAGTGCCATAACTCCCCCTGTGGGAACTGTACATAACAAACTTGTTACAAAGCTCTCGGATGTGGATACTACAAGGAAATGTATTTATTGTGTCATGTCCTGGTGTGTCTCATGCCTCTCCATTGCTCAGTGATACCTACTAGTGCCTAGTTTCAATAAAGGACTTTTATTACAATCCATCTTATGGAGCACCTGAATCGATGCACTGTTACTTTTTTAAATTGTATTTATTCTGTTTCTGCCCCTGTTGTAACCTGATGTTCCCACTAACGATAACTAAACATAAAGGGGGTGGTTGCACTCTTGCGAACCACACCAAAAAAGGCTGTTGATTTATGTGGGCATTGCTGATCAGCAGAAGTGCAGTTCACATTTTACAAGCTGGATTTGGGAAAGGTCTTTTGCACAGGGGAGAAAGTAGTGAGTTTGAATGAATCATGATTTGTTGAGAAACATCTGCAGAGTTTGACATCCTGCTCTGCCCTCCACCTAGTCCTTGTCTGCACTCTAGACATACTGGAGAGAAAAATAAATATCTTCAGACGGCTTCTGGGAGAGCATTCACTTTATTCTGTAATGGCCACTAAATTATTCATCTATGTTTAGCCCTATGCTGGCCAAATCCATAAGTAATGGCAGAGACAACATCTCCTGTTAAGGTGCAAATGTAACAAACAAAAGCAGTTCTGAAAACCAGGTATGGAGGCTGAACCAGGCAAAACGGTACAGCCCCCCCCCCCTTCCATGTCACTTTGCTGCCTTGTGTTCATGCAGTGAGTTTCCTTTCTGAAATCCAATGAAAGGCCCTCTTAGACGACACGGCCTTTTAGCAGGGGACTGTTCTCTCCGCTTGAACGTCGGCCGAAGACATTTCTAAACAAATGCGTCAGGGTGGATCTGTCAGGTACACAACTGCTCTGAGTGTTGTCAGCCAGGTCCTCCCTCAGGGGAGCATAGTCCTTCATGTGCCTGTGAATAAGGGAAGAAAAGGTACCTTTTAGCAAGGCAATAGTTGTTTATGATTATGTTTCTGATGCCACAAATGCTGTAACCCCCCCATTTCCTGTAGACGATGGCTCACACCTCTCAACATTTCATCAACCGACTGTGGCATGCTGTTCCCCAAAATGTGGGGAAATGGGAGAATGAGGCAAAATGTGGGAAAGGAGGGGTGATGTCAGAAAATAAAGCAAAATGTGGGGTAATGAGCTAAATGTGGGGAAAATAAGGCAAAATGTGGGACACACCATCAAATCTTAGAGACAGTGGCTTCCAACTCTTTGGGAATTCCCAGGTGGGAACAATAATGTTTCACATTTGTTGAGGGAAATGGATCACTACAATTTGTTTTAAAATCTCAGTGGCACCAACAGTGTCACTCATGTCTGCGAACCACTTTTGCTGCATAGAGCTATCAACCCCCCCCCACACATACACACACCTGTGGTACCAAGGAACTGCTGTGGAGTCAGCACTCTCAGGGTCTGGGAGGGGGATATCTCCCACTACTGCAACACTCTCAGGGTCTGGGAGGGAGATATCTCCCACTATTACAGCACTCTCAGGGTCTGGGAGGGAGATATCTCCCACTACTGCAGCACGCTCAGGGTCTGGGAGGGTGATATCTCCCACTACTGCAGCACGCTCAGGGTCTGGGAGGGTGATATCTCCCACTACTGCAACACGCTCAGGGTCTGGGAGGGAGATATCTCCCACTACTGCAGCACTCTCAGGGTCTGGGAGGGAGATATCTCTTACTACTGCAACACTCTCAGGGTCTGGGAGGGAGATATCTCCCACTACTGCAACACTCTCAGGGTCTGGGAGGGCAATATCTCCCACTACTGCAATACTCTCAGGGTCTGGGAGGGAGATATCTCTTACTACTGCAGCAGTGTCAGGGTCTGGGAGGGAGATATCTCCCACTACTGCAACACTCTCAGGGTCTGGGAGGGCGATATCTCCCACTACTGCAATACTCTCAGGGTCTGGGAGGGTGATATCTCCCACTACTGCAGCACGCTCAGGGTCTGGGAGGGAGATATCTCCCACTACTGCAGCACTCTTGGGGTCTGGGAGGGTGATATCTCCCACTGCTGCAGCACTCTCAGGGTCTGGGAGGGAGATATTTCCCACTACTGCAACACTCTCAGGGTCTGGGAGGGCGATATCTCCCACTACTGCAATACTCTCAGGGTCTGGGAGGGTGATATCTCCCACTACTGCAGCACTCTCAGGGTCTGGGAGGGAGATATCTCCCACTACTGCAGCACTCTCGGGCTCTGGGAGGGCAATATCTCCCACTACTGCAGCACACTCAGGGTCTGGGAGGGAGCTATCTCCCACTACTGCAATACTCTCAGGGTCTGGGAGGGAGATATCTCCCACTACTACAACACTCTCAGGGTCTGGGAGGGAGATATCTCCCACTACTGCAGCACTCTCGGGCTCTGGGAGGGAGCTTTCTCCCACTACTGCAACACTCTCAGGGTCTGGGAGGGAGATATCTCCCACTGTTGCAGCACTCTCAGGCTCTGGGAGGGAGATATTTTCCACTACTGCAACACTCTCAGGGTCTGGGAGGGCAATACAGTATCTCCCACTACTGCAGCACTCTCGGGCTCTGGGAGGGACCTATCTCCCACTGTTGCAGCACTCTCAGGCTCTGGGAGGGAGATATTTTCCACTACTGCAACACTCTCAGGGTCTGGGAGGGCAATATAGTATCTCCCACTACTGCAACACTCTCAGGGTCTGGGAGGGAGATATCTCCCACTATTGCAGCACTCTCAGGCTCTGGGAGGGAGATATCTTCCACTACTACAACACTCTCAGGGTCTGGGAGGGTGATATCTCCACTACTGCAGCACTCTCAGGGTCTGGGAGGGAGATATCTCCCACTACTGCAGCACGCTCAGGGTCTGGGAGGGCAATATCTCCCACTACTGCAACACTCTCAGGGTCTGGGAGGGAGATATCTCCCACTATTGCAGCACTCTCAGGCTCTGGGAGGGAGATATCTTCCACTACTACAACACTCTCAGGGTCTGGGAGGGTGATATCTCCCACTACTGCAGCACTCTCAGGGTCTGGGAGGGAGATATCTCCCACTACTGCAGCACGCTCAGGGTCTGGGAGGGCAATGTCTCCCACTACTGCAACACACTCAGGGTCTGGGAGGGAGATATCTCCCACTGTTGCAGCACTCAGGCTCTGGGAGGGAGATATCTCCTACTGCAGCATTCTGGTGCTTGAAGGGAGATATATCCTGCTAGTGCAGTGCTCCTGGACTTAGGGAGGGGGATATCTTCCACTATAGCAGTGCGCTGAGGCTCTCAGAGGCAGATACTTGTAGAGGGCGGGTCCATGTATATGACAGGGCTACAGTTACAGAGTCCCTATACCAGTCCAAGGACTACAGCACCCAGGTCCATATACATGATAGAGGGCTGCAGTCCCCGGATCTATATACATGTCTAAGGGCTGTGGTACCCGGGTCCATATATGTGACAGTTGATGGGATTTATGTATAAATAAAATTGGGATTGCTTTAGTGGTCACTGCTCCAGAAATACAGGCACTTGCTGACTTGGGTGGGGGAAGGGGTTAACAAGCCTCCTGCTACTGCAGTACTGGTTTCTGTTGTTGCAGAAAATACATATTTTTTACACTGAAGACTATTTTGACAATTTATTTACTTAGGATAGTCCAGCTGAAATGCAGCATCTCATTTTCAGTGAGGTCCTGATTCTACCCAATTAATAGCTGGTCGTCATGGAGTACTAGGAGGTTAAATGAATTGCTCAAGGTCACACAGTGAGTATTTGACTCCAGTGGGAATTAACCCTGCTATCTCTTGGTTCCCAAGCTCTGACCACTAGATCACACAGCCTGCAGTACAGCAGAATGAATCAAAAACGAGCCGGTAGGAGGACAAAGTAATGGGAAAGGCAGGGAAGTCAGATGCAGGAAGCAAAAAGAGTGTATTCAGGGGACTGTAGCACTCCTGTTTAGGGCTACTCCTAAACTGTTTCATAGTCTCCACTGTATTACGTAACCATCTGACAGAGCAACAGAATAACGGTTGTGAAAAAAATGAAACATTAAGCTATAAATATTGAATAATAATGCTGCTGCACAATTTTAGTGTGTACTGTGCAGATATTTTTTTAAAAGTGTGCAGACAATTGGCATGTATGGTTAATTTATTGTTTGTCTGGGCTGGGAACCCAGGAAACAGCCTGTATCTCTCTCTGTTTGGATATGAATGTAGAGTCTCTCACCTGTACGTAACTGCTACGACTCCCAGAATCACACCAGCCACCACGAGCAGCCCAACCAGCGCAGCCAGCCCAAGGTGTGAGGGCCCTCTTCCACCTGGAACACAACGTCAGTGTTAGGAGGATCTGCTGATGTTGCCTGGACACCTCCAGTCCCATACTCCAATCACCACCACCACCACCACCACCCCCCTTCCTCCCATCAACCCTGTTGGCTGAATGAACCTGAACTCAGATAAGCATGCAGAGTACACGGAATTGTTATTGCACTGCAGCCCCACCCTGGTAAGAGCACCTCCTGCTGACAACAATGAGGCATTTCCATTTACCAAATTTTCAGTTCTAGGGTCTCCTCTGTTACCTTGCTGTCGCTAAAGCTAACCCTGACCTTGCACGAGCCCTTTTCTAGCTGCTGTCGGACATTTCCTCTCTTCCTGCACTCTGCGCCTGCTGGTAATGCCATATATATGCACAGATAGGGCAACATCCCATATGTCGCTGTTTTCCATTGGTAAGATTTTTAAACATATTCTGTCTTAAACTTGTAGTATCTTCACAGCACTGCATTATCACCATCTGTACATAATGCTAGTGAATTGTGGTGTGATATAGTAACATCAAACTCCTCACTAACTGAAATTAAGAAATATTACATTCACCAGTAATTGCTAAACACAGCCACATTAAGGCAGCTCAACAAGTTATTAATACATAATATTCAACAGAAAAGAAAAACAAGTGCCCTTTAGTTGTGGGGAACTTGAAAATCTGAACATAAATTAAACTGTACAGCTAATGAATTTACATTAGACGGGCTACATTTATCGTACTTGCGGAAACTGTCATACAGTGACCCACACGACCTTTGTTCACGTTCAGAAAATTAAAGAGTACGAATTTGGTGGCCTCCACAGGGCCACTGCAGATCACAGCTGTTGCTGTAGGGTGCCAGGAGAGCGGAGAAAGAAGCAGTAAATCAAACCCTGTACTCTTACGATGCCTGCAACCCCATAAAAAACTCTTTATGATTTGTCATCACTGACAGGTTGCCAGTAGCTCTGATGGGGAGATGACCAGGGGGATCAAAAATAAGGATTAGAAAAAAATTGGGGCCTACATTGGATGCCAAAAAATTTGTTGTTTTTTTGTTTATTCGTTGGTAACGAGGTAAGGCCAGGTTTTTGTGGCCAGAACAGGGGAACATAGGCAGGTTTTACGGTTGCAAAAATGTTTGACTCTCTTTAAGTCCCATGGATAGGTCAACCTGGCATTTAAGCCCCACCCCAGCTGTCTATTTTTAGCACCAAAGATTAGACTTCTAAGAGCCATCTGTTAGCCCATTGCATAGACTACTGTGCTCTAACTTTGGCAACTGGAGTTTACAGGTGAAGCCAGTCGGGGGGGGGGGTTGCTGAGTAGGTGCTTCCAGCTGGTAGGGGAAGGTGCCAAGTTCTGCTGTGCCAGCGACTCCTGTACTGAGCCAGGTAAACTTGCCTCCTGTGCATGGCCATGCTATGTGTTGGCATGGCCTACTGGGTGCTGCCTGGCACCATGTGGATGGTAGGCAAGGGCAGAGGAAAACTGAGAGCCCCTATGTGCACCAGCTACCATGTGCGAAAGGACTGGTACCCTCAGGTTCCATCCCATGTGGATCCCCACAGGCACAGCAGCGGGGTGGGGGGTAGCAGATCGGACTGAGAGACCAGAGGAATGCCTGATCACAGATGTAGGCAGCAGCCAGGTGGTACACAGCTGAATAAAACATTTTTAAATTAGACTTGTATTGCAATTATATATTGTACTGTCCTACTGAGGTATGTTCTTGCCCTCTTCGTCAGTCCTACTGCACACCCTGTTTGCCTCTCCTCCTTCTCAGCTGACAACTGACAGTCATGAAATGTCTAAGGGAACCAGAATACCAGGCTTCCTCAATATCAGGCCAGCTTGGGGCCCAACCAGCCTTACCTGCTGCGCTAATGCTGACTTGTGCACTGGCGACTCCCAGGCTAACCTCATTGGTCATGGAGACATTGACACAGTAGACACCGGAGTCATTGAAGAACTGACGTAAGACCAGCTGGCATTCAGGGCTGGGCTCCACCTGATTACAGACTGTCTGTTGAGGGGTGACACACTCGGAGTCCAAGACCATGGTGCATACCTCAGTTGGCAGGCTGGAGAGAGAAACAGAAGATAGAATGACAAACCAAATGAGTCTTCTCCCCCAATAAAAAGGAATTCTCACAGTATGGACAGAATATGTGAGATTCAGGGACAGATTTGTTTTGTTTTTGTAAGTCTTTTTTCCTTTATAGGCCTGGTGAACAGGAACTCCTTCGCTGCAATCGGGGCCACCTTCCCATTCTGCTGAGCTCTGCCAAACCAACACTCTTAGGACCCTGAAATGCCTTGCTTCTACAACAACAGCAAGATCTGTCACTTCCCCAGGCAGCTGCAAGCTGGTATTGTTTTCAATGAGAGGTGGAGCAGGACATACAGGGAAGAAAACTCACCTTGAGAGCAGCATGATAGACTGACATCTACAGCTACACCCCCCCCCACGGGCCAGACAAACGTACTATCCCTCCCTGGCCATCCTGCTGCCCCCAGATTCATGTCTGTATTCCCCAACTGCAGGGCGGCTGTGCAGAAAGGAGGCAGACCCCCACCTTGGGAAGGGAAAGCTGAGGGAGTCACAGTGAGGTGGTCAGCTAAACCTTGAATACGATGGGCCACAGCACAAGTAGTGAGAGATCTGGGATGGGAAGCAAACCAGTGGCAATGGACTGGCTGTATAGCTCAGTGAGCAAGGACAAAAATAGAGGGGAAAATATGAATGAAAAGAAAGGTAAAGGAGTGCCTCAAAATGCCCCCACTAGTAATCAACAAGAAGGTCGTTAAAAGCAGCTACTGATTCATGTCATAGTTCATGTATTTTTTTTATTCTTTTTTCACCCCCTTCTCTCTACCACGGCAGTTCTCTTCTGGGATCCCTAGCCCAGGGTAACTCCTTTAAGGAGCTGATGGACCTACCTCCATCCTGCCTCAGCCTGCCCCACCCCAGGTGTGGGGGGGCGGCGGGCTGAGGGAGTGGGTCCCAGGTCATCCCCCTCCCAGTCCGTTAGAGCGTGCATTGGGTGGTCTATTGATCTCCTCCTTAGGGACAGCAGCCCTTCGGGCACTCAATTCTCCTCCTCCCCCTGGCCGGCCCTCCAGCAACCCGAGCTCACTCCCAACCGCTGGCGTCGCAAGTGGTAGTGTTATCGCTGCATCGGTGCAGTTCATGTATTAATCCTAACATGAGAAATGTGGACAGTGGTGGCACAAAAGACCAATAGTCTATCCAGTCTGCCCCCATTGTCTGTCTTAACCCTGGGACCTACTGTCCATCCAGGGTGCTAGCCCTGTCCCCCCTCCCTCCTGATTCTGTCGCTGAGTGACCACTATACCCCTCCCTTTGTCCCAACTGTGCTATAAACCAGTAACTGTTTTAGCACCTACCACTCTGGCTGGGAGACTGTCCCACAGCGCCACCATCTTTCTGTAAAATAATAATTCCTCACGTCCCTCCTGAACAACCCACCTGTCGGTTTCCACTCATGCCCTTGTGACCTTGAACTAGCATTCAAGCTAAATAGTTCCTGCAGTTCACCTTGTTTACCCCTTTAAAGAATTTGAAGGTCTCTATCACACCTCCTCTTTCCCTCCTGGTTTCCAGCGAGTACATGTTCAGTGCCTTGAGGTGCTCCTCATAAGACCTGTCCTATTGCCCCTCCCCCCCAAATCATTTTTGTTACCCTTCATTGTACTGTCTCCAGCCTGTTCTCATCTTTCTTTAGGTGAGGGCTCCAGAACTGGACACAGTACTCTAGGTTTGGCCTCACTGAAGATCTATAGGGGAAGTATAACCTCTTTCTTCCTGCTATCAGTACCTCTCCCGATACACTCCAGCATCCTGCTTGCCTTGCCATAGGCCTTGTTGCACTGGCTCGATTGCTTGAGGCAGTCACTGTCGATAACTCCTAGGTCACGTTCCTCAGCCGTAGTGCTAAGTCTCACCCCACCCATCCAGCACTCTGTGCTTGGGCTGTTATTCCCTAGATGTACTTCGCACTTTTTGCATTGAATTTCATCTGCCAAACCTCAGACCTCTAGCTTCTGTAAGTCTCCATGCATTTCCCAGATTCTCTCTTCGTTATCCAACCTCCCACAGGACGTAGTGTCATCTGCAGAGAGACACAGCCTGCCCTAGATACCTTCTCCAATGTTTCTGATGGACAAATTGAAGATGACAGGGCCCAGGACAGATCTCTGTGGCACCCAGCTCGTGACCTCCCTCTCTTCTGATCCGACCTCACTGACCGCAACCCCCTGCTGCCTACCCTTTAGCCAGTTTCCTACCCAGTTAACTATGTCCTTAGCCACACCAACTATCAGGTTCTTCTGACAGGACCTCCCTGTCACGAACCCATGCTGTTTACTATCTTGGAGACCGCTACCCTCCAGGTTATCCTCGAGGTCTCTGACCAGTGACTCCATCAGCTTCCCTACAATAGCGGTCAAACTTACAGGTCTGTAGTTCCCTACTTATTCCTTGTCTCCCCCCCCCCCCAGTGAATGGAACAACGTCTGCCACCCTCCAGTCCTTCGGAACCACCCCTGTCCATAGTGAGATGTTGAATAGTGCTATCAGGGGTTCGGCCAGTTCCTTGGCCAGTTCTCTAAATACCCTTGGATGCAACCTGTCTGGTCCTGTTAAACCTAATGCTTAAATCAGTTGGTACCTGCTAGCATCAAACAGACAGTTTCTCTAGGTATTACTATAATCTCTGCCCCAACCCCGAGCACACAGAAGGCATCCGACAGTAGCAGTGAGAATCCGCGTGCATTGCGGTGAACATGGGGCTCACTGCCAAACTGAACACAGGGCATGTTGCATCAGCACTGTAATTAAGTGGTCCACCTCAACAAGCCCCTTTCCTCTATGTGTCACCGTGACCCTGGTCTTACCTTCCCTGGCAGGTCACTGTAAGATCCACTGCATTCAGCTGGACATCACTGGCGACAACAGGTACCACATTCGCCACCTGGATAATCTCCACGGCCTCAATACCCTCTGAAACACAAACATTTCACTTTTAGCATCTCCTTTGACCGGACAGACGGAAATTTCCTCTGCGGAAATCATCTTATGGGTCCCTGGTTTTCATTTCTCCAGCTTTGGCGTGAGGAACAATTTCTGCATTTTTTGCCTCAGTTCTGCAATATGCCTAAGACAGGAATTTGAAAAGTCAGCAGCTTTTTGTGATGGTAAATGGAATTTTGTTATTTATATTTATTTTCCGTACTTCTCAAGCCATGGCCTCCTGACCACTGCCTAGCCCCACTGCCTTACCCCCCTGCATGCCAGGGGGCCTTACCTGCTTCCTGGCCGTGGCCCAGTCCCACTACCTCACCCTGCACCCCAAGGGGTCCCTTACCTGCCTCCTGGCCATGGCCCAGCCCCACTGCTTTACTCTGCACCCCGCTGCCCCCCCCCCAGTGTGGCTTGCTCCCCTATCTAGGTCACCAACATCGTAAGCATCAGTTCTGCATCTTTGCTGCCAGGCCCACTCTTTTACTAGCTTTCCTTAACCTCTCCCAGTTAAGTTCCATACGATTGTCTAATCGCTGCTGCTAACTCATCATTGCACCTAAAGCACTGTTTGATATTCTACTTCTAATGGAATTCCACAGAAATTCAGATCCAGAAGCAAATGATTTGATACCTTTTAATGGACCAACATAGATGTAACAACAAGAACAAAAGTGCTCTAGCTTTCGGACCAACCAGTCCTTCTTCAGAGCTCAAGCAGCCAAGAGCTTCACAGAGGAAAGACTAATTGGCACCAACTTAGAAGCTTTACTGACCCATCTATGACATAAAATATCAATGCTCTGAATCTATTCTTGCAAGGACCAATACGGCAACTACTAAATCTAGATTACAGAAATTCAGGGATTCCTCCTAATTCCCAATTGGAAACGGAATTCTAAAATTCCAAAAGCCATTTTTCGGCATCTTGTTTAAACTGCGGATTGGTCATTCCCAGGTTACATAAACTGTGTAAAACAATCCTACAGTTTAAACACACTGTCTGAATTCTACAGAATTTCTCAAAACATTCAAAAAGCCTTTCTGAAGTGGAATTGTCATTACGCCTAAAGTCTGACGTCGGACTTCCACATTCCTCAAAGCCCTAGTGTGTATGAAAAGCACTTTATAAAACCAAATTCATTTCATTCTATGTTTACTTTTTGATTATTTGGTGGCAAAAAATGACAACACTGTACTTGTACAATAAAGAACATACGCCTCTGCGAAGGTTCCATCTTAAGGTTCTAATGACTGGAGCTTTACTCTCGTATTTTAGGATATCCCCAGAACCCCTCGACAGAAGTTTACTATTCTACATGCGGTGCCAAGACAGTCAGAAAGTAATACATAACATGTTGGTAACCACGGCACCTACGGATTATATTGATGCCAGTGGAGAAGCTGCCGTATCGGTAGATGAGGCATCTGCTAGCTGGATCTTCAGGCGCTTGACGTTTTTCCAAGATTAGGGCCTCAGCCGACCCTTCCGTTGTGGCACTTGCTGTGACATCTGGTGCAGAGTACAGAGAGACAGAATTACCTTCACAAAACTGTCATTTGATTAACCCATCCCCGTACTTTATCAGGCTTTTTCTTCAGTGGCATATCTATGCATACTCCCTGTCACCCACTGGCGTGCAACAAATGTCACTTTTGTCTATTCGCTATATTGCTGTGCTGCACACAGCATGGCTGTGTATATGCTCCACTGTAGCTGTATGTGCCAGAAGTTCAGGTGATGGGGAAGGGGAACTTGTTTAACTAGGAAAGGCACACTAAGCTGGAGCTTGTTTCCGGGTGTGACCTGGGAGCACAAGGAAGTTAAGTGACTTGCTCAGGGTCACACAGTATGCAAGTGGCAGCTCATGGGTTTCAAACCCAGATCTCCAGGTTTGCAGCTCAGTGCCCTTAACCACTATGCTATACTGCCTCCTTTAAAGGGACAAGGCGGGGGAAGCAGAAAAGAGGGTATGGCTATGTCTGTGTGGCAAATCGCCAGCAGAAAGCCCAAGGTAATACTCAGTGACTTGCACATGTTGTAATAGCCCCCTGCCCACCAACGCAACCTGCCAGCCACAGAGCTCTTAGTGAGTGGGTTAGGGTGGGAGACATCTCTCCATCTGCTGGTTCTGTTTTTTGCCCACCCCCACCCAGCTACCTCCAACTTGGCTCACGATTCCTCACTCGTGTGAGGCACATTGAGGAGTGTGGGAGAATAAGCGCGACACCCACTGTGCACTATGTTTACATGCACACAGTAAGCCAATAAAAGCTGGTAATGTGTTCACTGGGAAACACTGGTTACCAGGAATCTGTGCTGTTTACATGCAGTTTGTGATACCAGTATACACTCGAAAAATCTTCAGTTTCCTGATAACCAAAACTGCATGTAAATGCACTGATGGTTGTGGAGCTGTGTCAACGGAGCGCTGATCGCTTGTCAACTTCAGTCTGAACCAGTGTCAGGAGTGACTCAGTCTATCGATGGGGCTGCAGTGGTATGGTAAGGAAGACATGCCAACCATCATGTCAACCATCATGTGTGGGTGGGCACCTAGGTGGGACTGGAGTCAGGAGTCTCGGACATGGCAGCCAGGGACCATATCAAGGGGACAGTAACAGGTGGGTCACTGATGAGGGGCTGAGAGCGGGTAGGAGCTCCTAACTTTAAAAACTTACCTTCTCAGAGGAAAAAAAACTAGTACATGATAAACCAGGTATGGTGGAGTTTTAGGGTTTGGTGTACCTGGTGAGTGGACATTTATTTTTTTGTAGTACTACTGCTTTAAAGTGCCTGCTGATCTAGAGGCTCTTCTGTAGCAGTGTGGCCACTCTACTGCAGCAGGGATCATCTATCCCTACATTACAGTACTGTAGACATCAGATATCTCCCAATACCGTAGACATCAGATAATTCTAAATACTGTAAACATCAGACACCTCTCAGTATCATAGATACCATATACTTCCAGTACCGCAGACATCAGATAGTTCTAGGTACCGTAAACATCAGACATCTCTCAGTACCATAGACATCAGATACTTACAGTACCATAGACATCAGATAATTCTAAGTACCGTAAACATCAGACACCTTCCAGTACCATAGACATCAGATCCCTTAGTCTCAGCCTATTGTCTGTGAAAGATGCAACACTGTTACACAAAAAGTCTGTGGGACTCTGGCTTCAATTGGGCTCATGCCACCAAAGCTAGGAGCCAAGTGGCATATTGGAAGGCGGGTGCTGTCAGGGTGTGCTGTCCTTTGGATGGGATGTTAAACCCAGGTCCTGTTTGCCTGCTCTGGTGGCTGTTCAGGTGAATGAGTATCCTACTGCAGTTCTGCCACTCTCCACCCTAATGTCAGCCCCTCTTCCCCCAATATACCAGCTGGCTCGTACCCTCTGCTCACCTCCCTGGCCAGCTGCCACGTGCTCCACACATATTCTGTATCAATATACAAAGCAACCGTATAACAGTTTAAACTCACACTAGTTCTATTTAGTGCTCCTAGCACATTCAACATGTTCACACCATCTTATTTTCACTGGTAGAACACTAGTACTGCTATTATATAATGATTCACCTAATACGGTCTTTTTATTTTTGCACTAATATGAAACCACTGAAAACATAAAGACAGTGAATATTTCCTATTATACAGTAAATATCGATACGGGACTTGCAGCTGCAAAGAAACTAAATCTGCATAAAGCAGTACTGCATATATATGCAGACTAAGATCATTGTCACCAAAGTTACTTCTTTTAGCTGCAATTTTGGTAAACGGCAAGCTTTCCCAGTGCAGGATAGAGTGGACAAACACCATGCAAAGGATCCAATTTGTGACCCAACGCGTTGTTATATAACTCTGTCCAGTATTGTAATATTTTTAGTTTGTTTTGTGCAGATAACACAGTAAATGGCATGTGTCCAACGAAGTAGCATGTGCTACGAAACGTTACCCAGAGGAGTTGTGTGAGAAATAAACGCTACAAATCGGATCATTTGTGTGGTGCTTGTGCAATCTATCCTGCGCTGGTGTACTGACTGCCAAGTGGATGACCCACGACATAACCATTAAGGGCTTCTTTGGGAAGTACAAGCAACCTGGACTCCTTTTGGAAATTGTAAAAAGCTAAGCTTTTCTCACCAAACATGGGTGACCCCTTTTGGACCACCCTTATCTTGACATTTTTTGTTTTGTAGTAGTGACTAATTGTAATGGTTTTAAAAGCTCGGTGGAGGGGGGTTGGGGGGGACAGAGCCTCTGATTTAGAAGAAAACAAATGAAAGAATAAGATTTGAATGGCATCACCAAATTTCCTTTTCAAATCATTTTGGTTTCTGTCACAAACAGCATTTGTACAAAATTTTCAACATTTAGAGCTGAACCTGAAGGGGTCATCACTCCTCAGGTTAAAATGAATCACCTGTTTCCTGTGGGATTGTGTTGAAACCTGCTTCTGCTGTGGAGGCTACCACGATGGCTGCTGTTAATCCTGCGGGTAGACTAGAGGCCGTCCCAGGGTTAACTTCTGCATTTGAGGTCGTCGGAGCCTGGGCAGTCGAGGCTGAGAGGCCAGGGGCCAAAGTTGAAGCAGGAGCTCCAGGGGAGGCGGGTGTCTCTGGATTCACAGTCGCAGCTGGAGCGCTGGTTTCCATGGTGATGGTGGGGAGACCAGTGACTGGGATCAAGGATTGTGCAGTAGAGGACAGAATCAGTGGGACCACACTTGAGGCCGGGAGCAGCTCTGTGGCAGAGGAGGGGACCCCAGTGGTCGTCTGCTGAGTTGTGGGAAGCGCTGGTGGAACAGATGCGGATGGGGGAATCGAGGCTGGAGCAACAGGTGCTAAAGGAAGAAAAATTATTAGGCAAGTTCAAACAATGTCACTTGGTGCCATCAACCACGAGAAACAGCACTAACAGTTATCTAACTGGTTGGGTCATTGCACTGTAGACAAAAATAGGAGACCTCCCTTCCCCTCCCCTCTTGTGATTGATCTTGTAAAGGGATGTTGGTCATATGATCATCAGTCCTTGCAATGCCCCGGCTACCGCTGAAAGGACTGAAGCTCTCAGGTGTCAGCTGAAGAAAATTTGTTATGAAAGTGGAAATTGAAATGAATTTAAGGATGTTCTCTGGTGTTTTTGTACCTCTTGTTAAATTTCTTATTTTTTTCGTCCAGTACATGATGGCCATCTGAGCTTTTAAAATCCACAAAATAAATCATAGGTTTCCATGCTAGTTTCTGAGCTACATGGCAAAAATTAATGTCTCTTAATGGAAAAATTCAGAAAGGGGTCAGATTATTTTAATTAATAACAACATAATTGTTTTAGGTGTCAAAATATATGAAAATAAAACAAACATAAAGGACAGAATCTGTTAAGATGTTTGCTTTATTTTTTTCACCAATGTAAAACTAAAGTGTAAATTACTGACACCATGACACCCCAACTTGTACTAACGTTTAAAAACATGTGGAAAATCTTATGTTTTTATATGTAAAGCCATGTAATTCCCATATATCATATTCATAAAACATTTCTGTTAGATATAAAATATGGTTGCAAATATAGCTAAAGAAAGAAATATAGGGATTGCCATGCTGTTTGGACGTATGTGTTAGTATAGTAGCAGGTTCATAGCTGGTTGACTCAAGATAAATATATGTAAAAACCTTAATTAAAAATACACAATTCGCTGGTCCAGTGGCATGGAGGGGTGAGCGCTGGATGCCACGCCACCTGCCATAGTGGCGACCTGGAAGCGGACTCAGGTATTTTTGTTATTTTATCTAAAAGTTGATAATTTTACAGGTTAGGTTCTTTGAGATACAAGGCTTCATTAACAGAGTGTGCCAAGTCTGGCAGTATAGCCTAGAGGTTAGAGGAACAAGGTGTGAACGAACTTGATACATCCAGCAGACCAGACCCGAGTTTGATTCTCACAACCTCCGCTTGCATGCTGTGTGACTCTGAGCAAGTCACTTAACCGCCCAGTGCTCCCAGGTCGCCCCTGAAAACAGGCACTTGTGCCTAGTGGGCCTTACCTGGTTACCAAAGACTAAAATAAAAAATAAATAAATAAAATAATCAAACAGGACCACAGAACATTCAGCACTGATCTACAAACAAAATGTAAGTAGTAAAACAGCTGTAACAGGACTGAGCATTTGAGCCGCTGGGGTTGGCTGGTGAGAGGGGAGGTCTGAGCATCCAGCTGACTGCTGGGAGGGTGACGCTCCGTGCTGATCTAACAGCGCTACCATCTGGAGGTACCGTGGCACAGCAGCTTCCCCAGGCCCTGCTCTGGGTGACAGGACCGTATCTCTTGAGGGACTCCCCTGCAGCCTAAAAAGGACCCCATCATGGGGAGGGCAAGCCAAAAGGGCAACACAAGGGGAGTGGGACCTGGGAGACACTGGGGTGATTGGTTTGGAGAGTGGTAGGTACAGGAGGAGGCCACAAGCTGGCTGAAGAGCAAGCAGCATAAACAGAATTATAAATAAATAAATAAACAAACACCTCTTGGGGTTCCTCTGTGAGATATTCCAGTTGGATAATTATATAGGGTTCCCACAGCTCTTGCAATTTGCAATGTGGTTGGCAGAGTAATGAGCTGTGAATGAGCTTGGTGCATCCAGCAGGCCTGCGTTTGATTCCCATGACCTCCACTTACATACTGTGTGACTCTGAGCAAGTCACGTAACCTTCTCCAGTGCTCCCAGGTCACCCCTGGAAACAGGCACTTGTGCCTAGTGGGCCTCACACGGCTACCAAAGACTAAAATAAAAAAAAATAATAATTTGCACTTACCTGTTGTTCCTTCTTGTACTGTAGGCTGAACGGGGGGCAGACTCACTGTTGGGCCAGCGGTCACAACTGCCCCTCCTGTGCTGACCTGACCAGCAGGAACAGATGTTATCGGGTCCAACCCCCTTGTTGTTGGCGCAGCGATGGTTCCTGCAGATGTGCCGCAGCCAGTCACAGGAATGGCAGCCTGCAGAATCAGCTGAGGCCTGAAGGTGCCAGTGGCGAGGTAGGTGTGGGTGATGACGGTGGTGTGGGAGATCAAGGTCCCGCTCTGATCCCCAAAATCCCAGGAGAAGGTGACATCTGCGTCCTTCAGGTACTGGCTGGGATCGTGCACCTGCACAGCAAAGCTGATGGCCCGGTTCCGAATGAAGCTGGCGTCGCCCTGGTTCACATCATTAACCTGTGCAATCTTCACGGAGACAGGGATCTGATCTGAAAACAGAACAAACGCTGCATAAATGGGGCAAATTTAGGAGCAACTCGAGACATACCATTTCTATGCTCTGTGCATGCTGGCTGGAGTCTTTTCTTCTTCATGCTGTAGCTACTTTTGAGGCCATTAAACTAAGAACTACAATTTTGAGCTAGCAGACAAGAAAGAAAGAAAGAAGAGGCTGCTGACTCTCCAGCCAGAGGAGGAAAATGAAATTTAAATGTGTCAGCAAGTACAGAGTAAAATTAAAAGTTGCAGAGAGAGAGCTGCTGCCTTCCTAGGTCAAGGAAGGAAGTGACATTTTAAATGTGAAGGAACAGAGTGACAGAAATTGATGCGGAGAGAGCTGCTCCCCTTTGTCCAGGCTGAGAAAGAAAGTGAAATCCAGACGTGTTGCAAATTACACAGAGTGAAGAGGACAGCATCCAAGAGAGCTGTTGCTCCTGCTTGGATTACAGAGATATTTATTTGTTTGTTTTTGTTGACCGGGAAAGGAGGGCTAGGAAATACTCCCTGTTTTCAGCCTTGCGCATGGGGGGGTAATTTTAAAGCAGCAGAAGGGGTCGGCCTGCCGGTGCAATAGTAGTGCTACCGTTTGTAACACTGACGACCCGTATTCAGATGTGAACCTGGCGTGCCAGAGGGCCAGCCGGTGGGAGGAGGGTTATCTGACGGACTGCTCTCCTGCAGGGAGGGAGGGAAGGTTTTGAGGCCTGGTGATATACCAACCCCTGTCGGTAGTCAGGGGTGGGTGAGCCACTGACCGATGCAGACGCAGAGATTGGTGGAAGTGGCAGATGTCAGCACGTCTGGTGTGGGAGCACGTCCAGTGTGCCAGGATGTCACCGAACATCCACTCTAGCACAAACCCCTCAAGTCAGTGCAGCATAAAGTTCCCAGGTCTGGCTTCAAATCCCGCACCAAAAAGATACCTGCACAAGTCTTGGATGGGACCCCATGGTTGATTTGAGTAAATCACGGACCCCCTGCCCAGGCAGCTAAGGGAGACTGCCAGTGAAGGGTGCGGGGTGGGAGTCTGGTGGATCCAAAACAAGCAGACCAAAAAATAATACAAATTTTAAGAGATAGTTAGTTGTAACTTTTTATTTCTGAAGTAGTTTTCTTTTTGCTTTTACTCATTAGAACGTCTTCTATGTGATACTACTGTGCCGAACCTGTGGAACAGCTTTTAGCCCGGCAGCTGACATGTCCACCTCTGGTCCCCCACCGCATCATCAGCATTGTGATCTCATGGACAGTGACATCACAGGTGACTGACCTGGCAACTACTAAGTGACCGTTCCTAAGCAGCAGTGATGTCACAATCAGTAAGGTCACAGTGCTGATGATGTAGTGGGGGGGGAATAGAGATAGACATGTCAGCTACCAGGCAGAGTGCTGTCCCACACATCGCACCTACTACCATCAGGTAAACAATCTTCTAATTAACCACAGGGAAAAGAAAAGGTACCTCAGGTATAAAAGGTAATGGTTGACTGCTTTTAAAAATTAATATTAACTGTTGGCCCAGTGGCGTGGAGAGCTGAGGCATCCATGTTTAGCTCCTGCCACGCTGGCGACCTGTGTTCACAGTGCGAGCAGGTTGCCGGGGTCAGCCAGGGAGGGAGAGGATCGAGAGTCCAGAGGACAGCTCTCCTCTCCCAAGGAAGGTGGCTTGGCAGTCCCACCAAATGACTGCCCCCAGGTGGAGGCCTGAGGGTAGAATGGGATGGGGATATCAAGGAAGGGTAAGTGGTGTGGGACTCCGCAGCATGCGCATGCCTCCACGTACGCGCTGACATGTCACAGCGAGATGAAGATCCCCCCCCCTCCCCGCAGGCTCTGGGCAAGCCAGGTCCTGTAGCTAGGACGGCATGAAGGTAAGACCCCAGAGGAGCCAGGTGACGGGGCTGGAGGGGTCTATTAGATGGGGCTGCCGGGGAAGATAAGGAGTCCAAATTATGTTTATTTTGTGGTACTAAAAATGTTATTTTAACTTCTTTGAAGTCAGTCTTATTGAGGTTTGTGTGTGCTCAAAACTGTTTTTTGAGTACAAATTGCAAATTACACAAGCTCTTTAATGAAGGTGAAATGTGACAGCAATATTAAACCAGGTTTTGTTGGTGAATCAGTGAATTCGTTATGACTCCAGGAATGGTCTTGCATGCTTCTTTTTGACTTTGAAGTTGTACTACCCAGTGCGGAAATTGTCCCCCTCCTAAATACCTTTATACAAGCTATCTGTGCATGATCAGCAGTGGTCAGGCATGTGCCCAAGGTCTCTTACCTGTGATGGAGAACTGAGATGTGCCTCTCCCAATGGGGATGAATTTCTGGCGTCCTCGGTAATGGTACACCACCACCTCCATGGTGTAGGAACCAAGAGCCACATCATTTGTGTCCACAGTCAGCCGGGAGGTGGGGCCATCTACCACCTGCCAGTATTTTCCTAATTAGAAAAAGGAAAAAAGAAATCACACTTAGAAAATGCTTCTTATATACTGTTTTTTTTGTTGTTGTTTTTTTTTTTTATTTCTTTTCTCCCTGATTCCCATCTGGTGCCCTCTTCAGCCGGCACCTCCAACCCGGTCACTGCCATCCCCATGACTTTCTTCTTTCCCATTAGCCTGTGGCATGCCCCCATGGTGAGAAGTAGATCGACTCCACAATCGGGGAGGAAAGCCCCCTTACCCTACCATCCAAAAGACTTCCCCCTTTCCTGCCAGTAGCCCTTTACCTTGTTATCCTGCCATCCCTAGGACTTATCTCTTACCCCCCCATAGCCCCATGGTGTGCCCTCCATGCTGAGGCCATGGGGGCTGGCCAAAGCCCGGCAGAGACCATATCCATGATTGGGGGGTGCTGGTCAGCAGGTGCAAGCCTGCGAGGTGCCAGCATCATCCCGCTGCCCTGCTGGCATTTCCAACTCCCCCCCCCCATGAAGTCAGCGGTATTAATGTGCACACACAAGTATGCAATGAGCGTGTGCAAGCCTGACCACTCAACCCTCCCCTGCTGGACATGTGTGCTGCACCTTCTGTGGTCCATGGGAGGCACTTAGTCTGTTGTCTCTGCCAGTGCCTGTAGAGGGAGTGCAGGGGTATGAAGAATAAATGTAAAATACACACATATATATTACTTACACACACACACATTTCACCAGACCAGTGGCGAAAAGGGCAGCGGTACTTTGTGCCATACCTTTTCGCACGCCAGCGACCCAGGTTCAGGAGCAAACTTGGGTCATCCGGGGGGGGCAGAGGACTGAGTGTCTGAAGGACAGCTCTCCTCCCCCATAGTGGAGTAGCTTGTCTTCTTGGCTTCCCCCAGGTGGTGGCCTGGGGGAAGCACCAGCAGTGCAAGAAACAAGAGGGGAGGTGCTGCGCTGCTGTAGACGTGTGTGCCTCTACATGCACACCTCCACGTGCCGCGGCAGAGCTAAGGGAGAAAAGCAGAACATGGCTGGTATGGGCTGCATGAAGCCCTGCATGCCTTCCTCCAACCCGCACCATCGGACAGCTACCTGCCCAAGTCTGGATAGCTGTCACTGGGGGTGGGAGGAGTGGAGCTCGCCTTCCTGGCTCCACCACTGGGGCAATCTCTGGGGGATTTCTGGGTGGGTTGGTCCAGTACGGTGAGTGCCAGGTGAGAGGAGGCGGGGACAGGGTCGAAAAGCCTGCCCACACCGACCAAGAGGAGAAAAACTTCTATGACAAAAAATGGGTATATATATTTCTATACATACCTTGAAAGTGCACTACTTGTATGCCCAGGGAGTTGTCCTGTCTACATATTTTCAACAGACAAATCACATATATTTTGCTACAACATGCAGAGCGCTCCACTCTCATGGACAGTGTGAGATGAGCAATGAGTGAGGTTCACCTACTGTCCCTTCTCTCAAGAGTATGACCAGCACAATACCGGACATGACTGCTGTGGCACTGCCAGGTCTCCCACCTTCATCACCGACACCCTAAGGCAGGTGAGGCAGGAGGAAGATGGTACTGAAATAGAATGGTCCGAGACACTCTGCAATGCCCACAATGTGTCAGGACCTTGTGGACTGCTCCTACACATGTGGGCACATGCTTCCATGTACCTCTCCCACCCAACACTACCATCTAAGGAGGGGGAGCTCCACTGGGGGATGGGGGCTATTTTACTTTGTGATTACTTAATTCCATACATGTTCCAGTTCTATAAGGTGAAGGACTCCTTTTGGCCATGCAACTCACCCCTAGCCTTGATTTTTGAGAATCAGGGCCTCTCCTGCATCCAAGCCCCTACAAAATTCATCACATACCATTCTGAAGGTGACCATCATGGCAGGAAAGTACTAACTCATAATTCTTACCTTGAAACAGAAGTGTCAACCAATCCTATTACCTTCAGCTTCTTTTAAACATTAATGTGTGTTTTTAAAAAAACAGAATGAGAAGCATCACTATGGAACATGGCGGCAAGTAATTTAAATGGGCACAGTTTCAAATTCTTACCCCATGTTTGCCACACATATACAAACTTGCTACGCCTTCCTCCTGTGCTGGCTGGGAATGGCCTCCCATCAGGAAACACACAATCGGAGCCCTCTGAGGATTCATCAGGGTAGACGGACTCTCCGGTTCTAACATGGCTGCCTGCAGCAGGAAGACAAGAAGCATTATAATTCAGGAGGTCCATAAATTTGCCAAGGTCCTATTCTAACAAAGCCACATTCTGTTCCTCAACACCCCAGTCTTGAACTTAGCTGGAGGGGGCCTGTGGATCTATAAAACAACAGTCATTCTTCATGGTGACCCGAAGGCTCATAGCTGCTAGTTCCTGACCACAATGTACTGCTGAGCAGCAGGGACTGCATCCAGCCTACCTCCTGGCATGGCGTACCGAGCTCATTTCTGAACTCAGACTGCCTGCACAACAACACGTGGCCACCGTGGCAGTCCAGGAATTTGTTTTTATGTTTTTCTAAAGGTGACTAACAACAGTGTTTTACCTATGATAGCCCAGCTAAGATGCAATATATCATTTTAGAGGGCTCTTGTTTTTTACACATTTGTACAGCTGGCTAGACTGATGCACTGAGAGGTTAGGTGACTTACCCAGGGTCACACAGCATGTAAATGGCTGAAGCGGGGCTTGAACCTGGATCTTCTGGTTCCCTGGCTTGTACTGTAATCATACTAAACCATCTTTCCTCTCATTTTCATGGCACAGTTGGCTCAGATCCTGAGTCTGGTACTCAAAGTTGAAAGGATGTGGATACAGATGAGTCCAGACTACTGGACTTAGGGTTTGACCAGTACTCTGAAGCCTTAGGCCCTGCACCCATCCCTAACTATCCCTTCGTGTCAGCTAAACTGTACATAGCTACTTGCTCTGGGCAACTTCCCGAAATCCCATTGGGAAAGCAGGTGTGTGTGATTGGGTGAAGGTAAATAAATACAAAATACTGACCATTGACTGTGCAGTTCTCAGACCAGACAACCTGTCCATCTGGCAGCACCGTCTGGTTTGCAGGGAATCTCAGCTGGATAGAGAATGTGGCTTTAGCTCCTGTAAGTGTAGGGGCATCGTTGAGTACATCAAACGTCACCTGACCACCTGGAAGAAAAAAAAACAGCTGTCCATGTATATAATAATTACAGTGATTTACAATTTGTAATGCCGCTAGCCTTCTCTCATATGAAACGTTGATATTTTTTTACTTTTTTTTTTTACTACATTTTAATAAAATAGATTACAAACAGTTCCCAGACAAGCAAGGGAAGTATACAAAACTGCATCTGACTGGTACTTAATAAAGGTGAACCAAATCACCATCCATGCGATACCACATTTGGAAGGGGTATCAACGTATGGGATGTTAAGTTATGCCTCAACTTCTTAATAAACCAAGGAGCCCTGCCTACAGCCAGCGTCCAAAGTATGGTTCCTTTATATAAGAACGGGTATTGTTTTACCAACCTGCATGATCTTTGAAATATTTATCACTTGTCTGAAGCATCACACTAATATGGATGTAATTAACCTTCTTGTTTTTTTTCCCTGTGTGTATATATATATATATATATATATATATATATATAAATTTATTTATTTATTTATTCTTTATGCATTCTCCGGTGTTTCTTCTTTCACCTCCAGTTCCCCAGCTCCAGATGTGCCTCCCCATGGGACTTTCAACCCCGCAAATTGCTCCCTCGTGAGTGGGGCCGAGACGGAGACCACCTGCACTCTGGCGAGGCCGTGTCTTGGAGCAGCAGCCAAACCGGAGGATCATGAGCCCAAATGCCTCCCCCCAAGGATAACAACATGCTGCGGGACTGAGGAGGCGGGGCCCAGACTCCCACCGCTGTCCTTCCCACCCATGTGGTGCCCCAGCTCCCTGCCACCCAGAATCTCCAGATGGCAGTGAGCTGCGGATGCGAAACCCACCCTGGAGAGGACAGCTACCATACAGTGGCTCAATCTAGCTCCTGCCCCCTCCCCCCCAGCCGACCTCGCTGACTCGGGCTTGTTCCCGAACCCAGGTCTCCGGTGTAGTGCGAGGTGTGTCATCCAGTGCCTCAACCTACAGCACCACCAGGCTGGCTGCTGTGTATGTTCTAGCCTGTAGGTAACTATTTCTTCTGGACTATGTTAACCTGCTGACTGCTGCTATCCTCCTTGTGATCTCCTTGAAAATGAGATACTGCACAGGTTGCCAGGGATCGGGTTGGGGGGATAGAGCATCCGAGGACTGCTCTCCTCACCTCTCCAGGGAAGGAAGTACTGCCAGCTCCTCAGAATGACTGCCACCAGGTGGAGGCATGGTGGCAGTGCAGGTCGAAGAGGGGCAGAAAGTGGGTGATGCTATGGGACTCCACAGCATGCATGTGTCTCCACGCGCACATGTTGATGAGCGTGCCCCAGCATGGGAAGAATGGAAATTGGTGGGAAATGATGGCAGGCAGGCTTACATGACACCCTGCCAGCTGATCCCTCACCTGTCTCACCAACAGGACACTGGAAGCCAAACTGGATATACATTTTTTATTTTCAGTCTTTGGTAACCCGGTAAATCCCACTAGGCACAAGTGCCTGTTTTCAGGGGTGACCTGGGAGCACTGGGGAGGTTAAGTGACTTGCTTAGAGTCATGCAGTGTGCAAGTGGAGGCTGTGGGAATCAAACCCAGGCCTGCTGGGTGTACCAAGCTCATTCATAACATGTTACTCTAACCTCCAGGCTACACTGCCAGCCCCATGTACTTCAGGGGGGATGGCCCTCCCCCTTCTTATCCCACCACGGGGGAAAATCCAAGGGGGTACCTGGCTGTTGGGTAAGTCCTGGGTGGTAGAGGACGATGTGGGCCGGCAGGGCAGGGCTGACGGGAGCTCAGCCTGTCCAGCCACAAGGGGCACAAAAATTTCTCTGTAAAAAAATGAGATGTTGCACTGCATGAGGTTATCCTGATGAAGTAATACAATTAATATACATGACTTGACTATGCCTTGTGTTTCTACTGCTATTTGAGTCCCTGTATCTACATTTTTATGTAACGTTTTCTGGGTCCCCCCGGAGAATGGGACTCCTTGGTTCTAGTTTTAGTGGTTCTATAAATGGGATGGCCTCCATCCATTCAGAGGGTAATGGCAGTCCTGGGTGGGAGGTTTAAATCTGGTTACAGATCCTACTAGGGACAGGGCAGTTCTGGATCTGGTATTTATGAACAGGGACAGCATTGTAGATGTCACAGTGGGTACCCCCTGGGTTCAAGCGATCATCATACAGTGTGGTGTGACATACGAATTGGGCAGGAACAAAACTACACTAGGACGAAGGTCCTGGACTTCAGGAAAGCAGATTTTAAGAAATGGGAGACTGCCTCAGGAAATACCTTGAAGAGGGAGATGGCAGAGGGGGTGGAGGTAAAACGGAATACAATACAGGAGGGAATAACTTGGGCAGTGGCTAGCTGTTTAAAGGCAATAAGTAAGAGGAGAAAGAGGCCACAGTGGTTCTTGGAGGAGGAGGAGGTGGCTAAGGCAGTAAAGTAGAGAAAACAGCTTTCAGGAAATACAAGGAGACCCAAATGGAGGCAGACAGGGAGGTATATCCATTGAAAAGGTAAAGGCAGCAAAGGCTCAGACTGAGGAAAGGCTCGCCCAGGAGGTCAAAAATGGGGATAAGACTTTCTTCAGGTACATGAGCGAAAATAGGAAGGCAAAGGGTGACATAGTGAGGATCAGGAGATGGTGGAGAGGAGAGACTGTGCAGAAGTAGACAAGAAAAAGCTAAAATGTTAAAGGAATACTCCGGCTCAGTCTTCAGAGTGGAAGGGGGGGAGACCATCTGTCATACATTAACAGACACTGGAGGGAGTGGACAGAAGTCCATGTAGGGAAGAAAGAGTCCATTGAAGGTTGGAAGCCTTTAAGGAAAACAAGACAATGAGGCCAGATGGGATTTGCCCAAGGGTACTTAAGGAACTGAACACGGTGCTAGCTGTCCCTCTGACAACACTATTTAGCACCTCATTGGAGATAGGGGGTGGTTCCAGAAGAATGGAGGAAAGCCAATGTGGCCCCCTCTGCACACAAGCAGCAGCAGAGAGGCTTAATTGGGTCCTGCTGTTATTTACACACGTTTACATGTAATTATTGTGATAACATGCTGTTAACACTAGTATCTCTGTAATTATCATGATAACGTGCTGTTAACACTAGTTTCCATATGGCCTTTTCTGCTGGCAATTTTCGTATTATTTTTTTTTTTCAGTTGTTTAACCAGGAGTAGCATACTAAGCTGAAAGCTTTTTTTTTTTTTTTTTTTTTTAAGAGGTGCGACCTGGGAGCACAGGGAAGTTAAGTGATTTGCTCAGGGTCACACAGTATGTAAGTGGAAGCAGTGGGATTCAAACCCAGGTCTGGTCTGCTGGATGTCACCAGATTTGCAGCTCAGAGCCTTAAACCACTGCGCTATGCTGCCTCCCTTGTTTGTTGTTGTTGTTTTTTGGGTTTTTTTTTTTAGTTTTTTCATATTATTGTGATACTGTGCTGGTATTTACACTAGTTTCCATGTAATTATTGTAATACTGTGCTGGTATTTACACAACTTTCCATGTAATTATTGTGATAATGTGCTGGTATTTACACTTGTTTCCATGTAATTATTGTGATACTGTGCTGGTATTTACACTTGCTTCCATGTAATTATTGTGATAATGCATTATTTATACTAGTTTCCATGTCATTATTGTCAAAAAGCTTTATTTAAGCGTGTTGTTTCCATGAATTATTGTGATAATGTGCTGTTAACACTAATTTCCATATAATTATTGTAATAATGTGCTGGTATTTATTTATTTATTTAAGCATTTAACCAGGAAGGCATGCTGAGCAGGCTACTGCTCATTTCCAGATGCGTCCTGGGGGAAGGGGGTACAGATACATAGATGAAACAGACATAATACATGGTGAACTGGTTCCACAGCTTTCTGTCCAATCGGCAGCAGGCTGTAGCTTTCAACTCGGCAATGTCCGATCTGTCGTCCATACAGGTTGGTGTCCCTCAGGGCTCAATACTTTCCACTATTTTCATTAATGACCTTCCATCCCAGGCACCTACCTGTTCTTCCTTGCTCTACGTGGAAGACCTAGTCCTCTACCACAGTGCCAGTAATGTATCGGACATAAACAACTCCCTTGCCTCAGACTTCCTAAACATACAATCCTGGCTAACTGTAAATCACCTTGTTCTTAATGTAAGTAAAACTCATTTATATGCTCTTTGGCTCCCCAGCTAAACTAAAAGGAAATCGAGACTCCTTCAAAATATCCTGTGCTGATAATTCTCTCTTAGTCAGCACTACTTTCTTCAAATACCTGGGCATTCTTCTTGATGAATCCTGGAGTTCGATCTCCATATCACCGCTACTTGTAAATCCGTTAATCCAAAAATTGGGGGAGCCTACCGTACTAGCTATGCCCTCACTCCTTCGGCCAGACTCGCTGTAGTACAAGGCTTTTTGCTCCCATCGTTGGCCTATGGCTCAGTTACCTACTTAGGTGCAACTAAGACCTCCCTCCATTTATGGCACACCACCTATAATAACATTTGCCGTTATGCTTCTGCCTCTCCTCGGTACAAACATCACTGTCAGTTCTATGCTGCTCTAAAATGGCCTAGTCCTGCTGCTCACCGTCTCCTGTCCTATGGCGCTTTAATAGATTGTATAACAAGATCAGGCCTACCTCAATCCCTCGCCTCATTACTACACTTACGAACCTCTTCCTACGGGCTTCGCTCAAGCGACCAAACCCCTCTTTATATTCCTAGGTGCAAGACCTCTATGGGTGCACGAGTCTTCTCCTATGCTGCCCTTAAGTATTGGAATTCTATCCCTAAAGTAATTTGTCTTGCCCCTACACATGCTGGCTTTAAGAAGCTCCACCGTGAACATCTACTTGCATCAAGTCCTTGTACCTGCTTCCATCCACCTTAAGCTCATCTCTCACCTTTGCTTTATCTTACTCTAGTTCCACCCTTCCTGTATATACTCTTACCCACCTCTCCTTTCTCTGTCCCTTCCCCCTATACCTCTACTTTTTCTGCTACGTTTATTTTGCTTTGTTGATGGCACTTCTGTATACAGTCCATAACACCGACTAGTACTAATTTCTGTACTTGTGTTGCACTTGTTTGATCTTTTTTGTAAATCCCAGTATATTGTTCATATTATGTACTTTGTTTCAACCCTGTACTTTACAGTCTTGCAAAGTGTTTGTATTTTTCTGACTACCTTTGCATCTTCATATTCTATGTGCTACGTCACATTGCTGTTGTTGCGGTTCTTGTACTTGACGTGTCTCCTCCCGGGTCGTGCCTGAAAATAGGCATCTCTATACCTAGTGCACCCACCCAGTTACCAAAAGCAAATAAATAAATAATGGGAATACCCGCTAGCACAATAGGTCCTGGTTTAAAATACAAAAGGATTGAGATAACAGCAAATGCAGGCATAGCTTAGAAGCATTTACACAAGTTGCCTGTAATTATTGTGATAATGTGCTGGTATTTACACTTGTTTCCATGTAGTTATTGTGATAATGTGCTGGTATTTACACTAGTTTCCTGTAATTATTGTGATAATGTGCTAGTATTTACACTTGTTTCCATGTAATTATTGTGATACTGTGCTGGTATTTACACAAGTTTCCATGTAATTATTGTGATAATGTGCTGGTATTTACACTAGTTTCCTGTAATTATTGTGATAATGTGCTAGTATTTACACTTGTTTCCATGTAATTATTGTGATACTGTGCTGGTATTTACACAAGTTTCCTGTAATTATTGTGATAATGTGCTAGTATTTATACTTGTTTCCATGTAATTATTGTGATAATGTGCTGGTATTTACACTTGTTTCCATGTAATTATTGTGATACTGTGCTGGTATTTACACAAGTTTCAGGTAATTATTGTGATAATGTGCTGATATTTACACTTGTTTCCATATAATTATTGTGATACTGTGCTGGTATTTACACTTGTTTCCATGTAATTATTGTGATACTGTGCTGGTGTTTACACTAGTTTCTATGTAATTATTGTGATACTGTGCTGGTGTTTACACTTGTTTCCATGTAATTATTGTGATAATGTGCTGGTATTTACACTTGTTTCCATGTAATTATTGTGATACTGTGCTGGTATTTACACAAGTTTCAGGTAATTATTGTGATAATGTGCTGATATTTACACCTGTTTCCATATAATTATTGTGATACTGTGCTGGTATTTACACTTGTTTCCATGTAATTATTGTGATACTGTGCTGGTGTTTACACTAGTTTCTATGTAATTATTGTGATACTGTGCTGGTGTTTACACTTGTTTCCATGTAATTATTGCGATAATGTGCTGGTATTTACACTTGTTTCCATGTAATTATTGTGATACTGTGCTGGTATTTACACAAGTTTCAGGTAATTATTGTGATAATGTGCTGATATTTACACTTGTTTCCATATAATTATTGTGATACTGTGCTGGTATTTACACAAGTTTCCATGTAATTATTGTGATACTGTGCTGGTATTTTATACTTGTTTCCATGTAATGATTGTGATACTGTGCTGGTATTTTATACTTGTTTCCATGTAATTATTGTGATATCCGCCATCACTGTTGAAGAAAGTCATGATGCAAGCAGGATAAAAATTCCAATTTCTTTATTGTGAATGCCAGCACCAAGATGCAGGTGCCCTTCCCCAGAGTCAACCAAACCTCACTCAACTCCCTTACCTCGCCAGCAGTCCTGGTTCCTGGGATCTCCTTCTCTCCACGTGGGATACAGCTGGGAATTCCAGGACCTGTAACCAGGAAGACCAGTCCCTGAAGTGCCATCTCTGCTTGTCTGACGGGCCATATTCAGCAACTCTGAAGAAGAGAAAGATCAAGTTTGAGGCCACTTTGTTCCAGGATTTCTTTTCACATCAACCCTATTTTTGTGAAAGGTCTACTGTTTGTATAATAATCAATCATTGTATTCTCTGGACTACCTCTGCTGAAAGTTACTACCCAACTGCTTAATTGCACCCTCCCATCACTGCTCACTTCGCTCCCCACCCCCTCCCCAAGAAGCTCTAACCCATCCCAGTAACATTCCTAATATTTTTTGACTGCATGCATGTCAATCAGAAACTCTCCCACTGCTTTCCCAACAGGCTGACTACTGCAGTGGCATACCAGTAGGTACTATGATTGACATGCCAATGGTTACTGGGACTGGCATACCAGCAGATAGTGGGCTTGACATATCAGAGGGTACTTGTATTAGTATACCAGTAGTTACTGGGACTGGCACACCAGTAATCAGCTGTTAAACTGAGTACAAGCAGGATTCACCCCCACACCACATCAACCCCCCCCCAGCTGTAAACAAGATAATACATCCCAATAGGTAGTCCTGAGTGAGGAAGTTAAAAAAAAAAGATGGAAAGAGTTAGCTTAGTTGTTCAGTGTTAGGATTATTAGTTACATGCCTGGTTGGTATTTGCTGTAAGGGGCAGCAGTCGAGCACTAAGTCTAGCATACATGTACGAAAGGCAGCATACTCTGCTATGGAGATAGGTCTGCCAAGGAGCGTCTTCCCTAATTTTTCTAAAATATGATGCAGGGGGTGCCATAACAGTACTTTGATGGCAAAAATCTTCCAGTGCATGGCTGGCTTGGTGCGGCTCAGGGGACAGCGTGCGGGAGGCATCCGATGACTAGGGAGAAGGAGAAGCAGAAGGGTGCCCCTCAGGCTATGGTCTCCTTCTCACTACTTCAGGTCTAAGTTAACAATAACCCACAACAGAGTATGGGGTTATAGGCATTTAATCCATGCCTCAGGTGCGATGTGAGGCACAAGACCACAGGTCAAGTGTCCTCACAGCACCCAAGGTGTGGATTACATACCTATAACCCATACCCTGGAGTGGGTTATTGCGCTTATTACATGGGTTATGTTGAAAGCAAGGAGAAAACAAAACAGAGGGTTTTTCTCCCTGTTTCAATACATATAACCCCATACCCTGTCAGGGGTTATTGCTAACATAATGCACACTCTGGAGGAGCTTATTCGCTTATAAAATGGCTCTAAGATTTTTTTATAGGGGAGGAAAATGAGATGACACCTGATCATGTATTTATAGAGACTGAAGTGCACGGTCATGTGACATGTTTCATCCAATCATGTTTGTGTATTTTCCAATGCCATTTTATAAATCTTCGTAATGTTTTCTGTCACTGATAATGATTGTAATATTGTGTGATCCTCTTGCTTTCAGTAAATTTGACAAGTTAAAAAAAAAAAGAAAATGTAAACCCTTCAGCCTCCTCTTATTCCACCATGAAGATTATCCCTCATGCGAAAAACTAACTGCAAGACAACTAAAATACAGTTTTCACAGTGTGACCCAAAGTCCTGCATCCAGAAGTCATGTGTTTTGTTTTATTTCTAACTGCTAAACTAAACCATTGGCACCATGCTACCTTTCATCTTTGGGTCCTTTGTTTCATCAGTAACAGTTTTTTGTTTTATTTGGTTGGTATGTCTCTATAAAGGGATCATGGCCCCCCACCCAGCAGCATGTGACTGTGAGTTTCATTCCAGCCAGCGAGGGCTGAGGGCTCCAGACACTGCTGCAGTCACATGGTCTCTCAATCCCTTCTCGATCTGCTTCATGTGACTATCAGATGAGACCTAATCCTCTGCAGTCAAAGGGGTTAAAGAGGGCAACCTGACACACAAGGAAGAAAAACATTTTTTTAAACCCATTTAGATAAGTTGATTCAGCTAATGAACCCATATCAAAAGGCACACAGTCGCCTTTCTGGAACCTCAAACAGGCCCTGATGTTAAAAATGAACACAAAAACAAATTCAGAGAGACACATGGTATGATTCTCTGATTCATGCTGTCTCTACACAAACCATTCAGAATTTCCCCGACTCCAGTTATTAGCTTCTGCTACTTGCAAAAGCAAAGAACGTGCTGGATCATCTGGCGGGGGATGTTTCCAACTCAATCCTGGTTCTTTAGGAATGGCTGATTAGACAGTAATTGGGTCAGCACTTATTTGTTAAAGTTGAACGTGAACCAAAAATTAGCCAGCCCACCGGCGCAGCAGTAGCACTATCTCTCGCAGCGCCAACAACCCGGGTTTGGGAACGAGCCTGAGTCATCAGACAGCCAGTCAGGGGGAGGTGAGCTGAGTGTCCCAGAGGGTGCTGTCCACCCCAGGGAAGAAGGGTTTCAGTCTCTGCGGGGGAGGTGAGCTGAGTGTCCCAGAGGGTGCTGTCCACCCCAGGGAAGAAGGGTTTCAGTCTCTGTGGGGGAGGTGAGCTGAGTGTCCCAGAGGGTGCTGTCCACCCCAGGGAAGAAGGGTTTCAGTCTCTGCGGGGGAGGTGAGCTGAGTGTCCCAGAGGGTGCTGTCCACCCCAGGGAAGAAGGGTTTCAGTCTCTGCGGGGGAGGTGAGCTGAGTGTCCCAGAGGGTGCTGTCCACCCCAGGGAAGAAGGGTTTTCAGTCTCTGCTGCCATACCATCACCTGCATGACGACAGATGGCAGTGCATCGGAGCCGATGAGATGGGAGGGGGATGCCACCACACTCGGTTGTGACCACACACACACACACACAGCATGCATGTGCATCAGAAAGCTTCCTCGGCATCCCAGGGGAGAGGAGAAAAAAGGAAAAAACACCAGTTGTTGCAGGAGGATGTCCACCCCCTCACCACAGGCCCCACACTGCCAACCATGGCACTGTCTCTCTCTAGGATCACTGACCCAGTCTCTGTACAGGGATAGCTACCCCCCTGACGTCCCCACCCTGGGGGATAAGCCAGGGTGCACGCCAGGAAATGAGAGGTAAGTCCTGGAGAAGGCAGATGATAGGGCTGGATTGATGGGGGCAGCCGGTAGCAGGGAGATAAAGCATACTAAATAAAAAGAAATGTGAGCAAAAAAAATGATAAAAAACAAAACAAAAAAGTGTTTTTAATGTCTTTTGCCGTGAACATTAGTAAGGTCGGCACAGTGGTGTTGCAAAAGTGCACTGCACTGCCATGTGGGAGACACCGATTCTTGTGCAGTCCCCGGAATCCTACATTGCAGGTAACAAGTAAGAGCCATCTTACAACTAACGATTAATATGAAAGCATTAACTCTGTAATAACCAAGGTTGTATTTTATCGAGTTCTCGCTTTTATTCAAATATTTTCAGATGAAAATTTCTGAATAAAAAGCAAAGAACCATTAAAGAGTGCAGCGTTTGGTTATTACTAGAGGTTGGTGCTTTCATATTTAATAGATGTTTTTAAGCACATTGCACACCGTTTCCGCACCTTGGAGAACCAGAAACACTAGCACATTTCCCTTGGAAATATTGACTTTGTGGGATCTTACAACCAATCCCCATGGCCTGGGAGTGGGACTGCTTTGAGGTGGGGTGGGTCACCTCATCATATGTCAGGCGTGAGTTCACTTGGAAGCAAGGTCTAAGGTACTTTAGGACGCCAACAATCATGGCCAGCTGTGGGATGGGGGGGTCAGTGCAGCATGTTAGAGGGTGGGGCGAGGTGAATGCTACTCATATGCATGTTATGTGGGCCTGTCCTCTACTGTGAACTTTTCTAGCCGAACACAGAGATAGCAGCGATCCTGCATACTCACTTCCAACTAGGTCCTGAACTTTACCTCCCCTACCACTACCCCAGAACAATAAAGCCACACAAAATACTCAGTTGGGAATTCTGTTAGTGGCAGCCCACAAAGTGACCACTGCAAGAGCCGGCCCAGTGGCGTGGAGGGCTGAAGCATCACACCATATCTCCTGACACACTGGCGACTCATGTTCGGTGTTGAGCATGGGTTGTCAGGGGTCGGCCAGGCCAGGGAGGGAGAGGATCAAGCATCCGGAGGATAACTCTCCTCTCCTCTCCTCTCCCAGGGAGGGTGGCTTGGTAGTCCCGTTAAATGACTGCCCCAGGTGGAGGTCGGAGACACCAATGAAGGGAGGGTGGTGTGTGACTCTGCAGCGTGCATGCGCCTCCACGTGCACGCGCCGACATGTCGAGCCCCAGCAATGGGAGGGGGGGAGAAAAATGGTGGAAAAACACCCTAATCAGCAGGATGATGATCACCCCCCCTGCTGGCAGGGGAAGCCCAGTCCTGTGGCAGAGGATAACAGTCAAGGTAAGTCCTGGGGAGCCGGGTGACAGGGCTGGGGGGGTGATCAGATTGGAGGGCCACCGGGTAGAACCGGGAGATAAAGAAAATAAAGGAAAACAAAAAAAAGTCACCACTGAAAACTGGCCCTCAAACCTGGTACCAGGGAATTGGTGCCTGGCGAGACATGTAAATAAAATTTACACCACGGAGAGGCTCACTTTCAGCATAAATGACAGATCAGAAGCATTTCCTCTAGGTGGAATGCCTGGATATTGCATGTTATGCAACGTGAGCCAGCCATTGTACCACAGTGGCAGGACATACCGGGGGGGAACAGAAGGGGGAGGACTGGCTGGGAGATGCTGGGATCCTGACCGACCCCCCTATCACATGCACATTCCCAGGCATGCAACAAGTTACAGGACCCTTGAAACTGCAGGGGAAACGACCTCCTCACTGCTGAACCGAGGATGGGTAGAGGTCTCAGACATACTCCAAGTTCCGAAACTGTTGCTTGTGACAGATTAATACATACTACTGTACTGATATTATAACCTGACATGTATGAAATGTGCTCACTTTTCAGTAAACATATAACTACAAAAAAAAAAACTCTCTTACAGCATAACCAGTTACCAATCAAATTACCAGGGTTGTTTCAACTCAAGTATTCATGGTCCACGCCAGTCGCCTCAATTCAGCTTCCATTCAGTTACTGCCCCCCCCCCGACATCCACTTACCCTGCTTTTTAACAACCCCATAGCTTGTCCCCCATTTTGGGGCAAATATAGATTCACCCCTCCCTGTCAGACACAATTTGGCATGGGACAGGCAGTTGGATACGGGATCCAAGCATGGCAGGACCTTCATCATGGTGAGTTGCCGCTTTCCATCAGATTGTCTCATTGCCCGTGCACTCCCTCAGCACCACACGCACACACACTCTAGTGAGTATGCACGCACACAGATATCTCCCTGCATCAGAGTAGGTGCCCTGACCCCACCCACGAGATGTCTGTGGTGATGGAATGCAGTGCCCACCCCCTCCCACTGGTTGGCCACATTTCGCAAGCCCTAGCTGTACAGGCGCAAGTGACCTGATTCTGCTCCTGAACCCCTGGTTAGGCCAAGCTTCCCAAGCTCTGGCGATACAGGTGCAAGTGGCCTGATTCCACCCTAAACCCCTGGTTGGGCCATACTTCCCCAGCGCTGGCTATATGGGCACAAGTGGCTTGATTTCACTCCTAAATCCAGGTCACCCACATGGCAGTGCAATGCACTACTACTGCTGCACCACCAGGCACCCTCTCCCTGCACCTGTTTTATAAACTTTTAAAAATGTCTACTTTAGCCCTTTTTTATGCCTAAATGGGACATTTTACATACACAATAACTTACTCCAGTGTGTGGTTTACGAAAGATCATACTGCGATTCCCAGGTGGCTGAAGGCACTCAGCTCACACCTGAGGCACGTGCTAACATCTGCCGAACTGCACACCATGCCATGTTGGCTAGTGGGGGGGGGGGAGTGGGACAGTCTGATTGCTCCACGCTGCTCCAAGTCAGGAGAGTGTGCGTGTGTGTGTGTGTGTCCCCTCAAGTATGTGATGATGTGGCTCCCCCTTCCCCAGATTCCTTTTAGTATGCTTAGGTGTTTTAAGCCATTCAGAAAACAATATTTTTCATATACATATATGGAAAAAAATGCATCACAAAGCTACCAAAACTGGCCCATAATTGATACCATATTAAAAGAATATGAAAGAGTGGGAACAGAAGATGTATATGTAACACATATATGGCAGGTTATATGGATAATGCATCTCAATATTAAAAGAGTTGGGTGCAAGGGTCAAGATCGGGTACCTGATGGCCTGCGGAAACAAGTTGCGCTTCCATGCCAGCAACCGTGGTTCAAGAACGGACTCAGAACACTAGCAATCAGGTAGCCAGGTGAAAAATGAGCTGCTACTGACAACATACCCCAGCGGGGGTGGGGGGCAGCTTTGCTGCTGCAGCATTGAAAAAACAGAGACAGACTGGGACACTGTGACACTTCCAGTACAAACAGAAACTCCACTATACTGTAGCAGCATGAACTCAAAGAAGCAGCAGAAATACATTAAAATGAATATATATTAGTGTACATGTACACATAAATCCATATAGATTCATATACACATATACATAAACACACATTCCTGTACGTGAATACATAAACACATATATAATTATGCACACAAATACAGAAACACATATCTGTGTACACAAGTACATAAGCATATATATTTATATACATGGATACATAAGCACATATTCATGTATATGTATACATAAACACACACACACATATATACACACACGCACATACATACGTGAACACACTCACAAATACGTATATGGGTTTATATACTGTACAACAGTTTAAAGTCACACCCATTATATTTAGCGCTCTGAGCACACCCCGACGTGTTCACGCCATTTTATTCTCACTGGTAGAACACTAAAGCTGCTGTTGTATAATGATTCACCTACTACTCACTGTCTTTTTATTTTCACACTAATAAGACAACAATGAAAATAGCGAAAATAAAAAAAGACAGTGACTATTTCCTGTTACACTTTACATGCCAGGGTTACATAGCAGTGGTATGGAATAACATGATTGTTACACGGCATGTGTAGAAGGACCATGAGGGTTGCACATCACCAGTAGTGGTAACGTGAGGGTAACAGCATGGGGCAATACTCAGATTTGATATGGTCACTGCTGAGCAGCAGGGGGGTTAGACAAGGTGCATCCAAACTCCTTCTCATCACCACAGTGCTGTTACTGTGCCTGGGAGTTGAGATTTGAACCCTGATCTCCTTGTGTACCACCTTTTGGAATATCAAGCTGCACTGCTGAATCTACCTGTTTATTTTTATTTGAAAGTTTGTTAATTTTTTTTTTCTCAATGCACAAATTGTTTACCCCTGAAATTTGTGTAGCAGGTAAGGGGGTGTATAATGGGTGGCAGTTTGCAAAGGACATAACATATACCTAGTGGCCAACACAACAAAAAGGCAAATCTTGAAACTTTGGATGGGAAAAGGATGCCCAGCTTACAAGGAGGAATGGCTAAAGTACACCTTAGAATGTCTGAGGATGGGGAAAAAAAAATCACATAGCCGTAGACACTCAGAGCTGCAAACTAAGCATTTATTAGAAAATATGGAAAACTGGATGCCCTTATAATCATCACTGAATAAATACAAACAAAAAACGGTAACGCAAATGGACGGTACCTGTGAAGCTGTTACCCTTCCATCACTGTCTAGAGTATGTAATGTAACCCAAACACTCTAATACGAATCTATATACCTGGATGAGAAGACCCTTAAGTACCAGTCAAGTATTACAACACAGTATGTGAACGTATGAAATGATGACACCCTGGTTCTTGTGAACTGATACATTCTTCATAAGGGGGAACCACTCACGGTACTATGACTGAACCTAGACATGTGTCCATATGAATAATTACACAAGAGTTAACATAAAGTGATTAAAATGAAGGGTTACGTCTCTGTTTAAAGGTTATGGTTCTAGTTCAACATTGTTAGTTGCTTGACAACCCTTAAGTGGTGGATCTGTATGGGATACTTAAACTGGCAGAGTGATTATTTACTATCTGCCTCACACCAGATTTCCCATTTCCATGGCCATCCCTACGGCTGTGGGGGGTACAAACATCGAGCCAAAATATTCCTGTCCTGTTAGACGAATTTAGACTAGACAATGCATTGTTATCTGTATGTCTGTGCAAAATTATGTTACGTCCACAATTAATAAACAATACACATACAGAAAAAAAAGTTTCACTGTACCACTCCGTCCAGATCAGTTTATATCCATGTTCAAGGTAGACTAACAGTTCAACTAAAATAACGCCTTAAACAAAACTCTTCCCTCATCCATTTACAGATTTTGAAAGGTATGCCAGATTGGGACATAGGAAGGAGGAGACACTCAAGTTATACCAGTTAGACTCGACAATGAAAAGACTGCAGTGTCTGCTTTTCCAGCTGCCCCTGAGAGCTTAACAGAAAGGTCTTACAACTCCTCTTTTCGGTACCCTGACTCACTGCTGCTGTAGCCTCAGCTTCCAGGCCACTCTGCAAAGGTGACCACTGGGTACCTTCGGCATCAGATTGGCATGTGGCTGGCATGCATAAAAGGGACACCTTAGGTCAAACACAATGAACAGGATACACCCCAGGTCTTTTAAAGCATAGCATTTCCTGTGCGTCTGCTTCTAAGGAAATATTCTAGGTCTGAGTAAAGTCAAAGGTACTTACTGCTGATCCGAGTACAAGACACAGAGAGGATGAGGAGGGAGAACAGGGTCCAGTACCACGCCACATGCATCTTTTCTCTCTGTTTCCCACCGAATCAGCACAGTTGTCCACTCCAAGAACTCAAGAAGGACTGACTGCCATAGAAAGGCAGCCTTTAAATATATTGGAAAAGCACCAATTGCTTAGCATAGACACTCCCCTCAGGAGCAAAATCAACAGGGCGGGCTCTTGTACAGCTTTGATCAGAATTGTGATTAAATGAGAAGGCAGGGTGTGGGGGCATCTGTTCAGTTTCATATCCATTTGCCTCCAGGGCAATCTTCTTAAGCAGAATCCACCTTTCCATAAAGCAAAAAGGGCATAGGGTGCAACAGAGACCCCAAGAAGGGACCCCTAAAAGCTTTGGCTATCTGATCTCACTTATTCCTGCTTGTTTGTGTCTCTTGTATAGTTTTTTTTTTTTTTTTACTAGCTCCCTGACTCACCTCACGGCACCCTCCAGCATCATCGCTGACCTTCTCATGGACTTACCGGATATCCACTACTTGCCCTGGGCCATGACTGGGGTGGGCCTGTTGGTCATATGTGGGCCCGCTGGGAAGGGAGGTGATGCAAGAGCAGGCAAGGGCTTATTGCATCAACTCCTGGATTTTCTCCCCAGTGGTGCAGATGGCAACGCACCTACTTTTTGGAGTCTGGTGACTACCTGCCCCCTTTCCGTGGTGCTCCTGTGCTGTCTCCTGGCCCTCGTGTGGTGGACACCATTGCAGCGGTTGTCAATCTGATGGTTTTAGGGGAGTCCCCCTCCTATTTATGCCCTCCCAGTGAATTCCATGAGTTGTGCAGCTGTGTGCTTCCCAGCCTCGGTCGCACAAGCCCCTCAGTCTGCTCTTGAACCCAGGTCTTCTGCATGGGAGTGCAAAGCGAAACAATTTGGCCATTGGGCGACCCCTCTTTCTGTGTTTTGTTTTACTTTTTGTGCAGTGAACCTGGTGTCTTGGAAACAGTCTCCTTCCACTCACTTACTGCTGTCCTTCCCAGTAACTACTGGACAACTCCTCTGACTGACCATCCAATGGTGCCTCTTCAAGTTGTCACAGCTTACACTCCTGTGATAGGGATGAGAGATGGAATCCAAACAGGGAAGCAATCCTACTCGCCATTGCCACGTCTATGACTGTCGGAACTGTCTATAACTGCCCTCTTGTAAAAAGTTCCACCAATATTCGCTCTAGAACTAAAGTGCATGTAACGGTGCTCCTACCTGTCCACATTCTGTTTCCCTGCCAAGGCCATTCATGCTTTAAGGGCCCCACCCTCCTCAAAGTTTACAATCCCTAAGAGTATGAGCAATTTTAGTGGATGTGCCTTTGGTTTTGCCAGAAAACAGCTCTGTTGTACAATGCTCATTTACAAGGAGGTCCTTGTTAGCACAGTTAGCAGTACAGACAAACAGGGACATTGCAGGTTACAGAACACAGAGGCAACAAGAGAACTACTGCCACCCTGTCCCTCACAGTGGAGAAGTATGTGGAGATGTGTTAGCGGTGGGATGTGTGCCATGGAGCTAATGAAGCGGTGGGGGGGTAGATTCAGGAGAGATGTAAGGAAGTACTTCTTCACAGAAAGAGTGGTCATTCCTGGAACAGCCTTGCAGCAGAGGTGGTGGGGGAAAAAACAGTAGTGGGGTTCAATAATGCCTGGGATAAGCATAAGGGAATCATAGTGGAAAGGAAGGGGGGGGAGCTGTAGACTGGGCACGGGTAGGTAGGGAGAAATGGGCAGATTGGATGGGTCAAGTGGTCCTTATCTGCCATCAAATTCTATGTTTCTATAAGGGGCAGCAAGGTGGGGAAGGGGTTGGCTCTTTCCAAGAACTACCACCGGGGGGGGGTAGGATACACTTCTTTTTGACATAGCAGAAGGGATGTGGGAATAAAACTCAATCACAGGATAGTACCTGCAAGAGATGGGGGGCTGAGGGTGCCTGAGGGGGGTGCCCTTAACACAGCAACCCAGATGGGAATTGGAGGCTTCCCGAGAGGGGTATCTTTCTCAAGCTTGGGGATTGCCCCGTTCAGAGTTGTTTTGTTTACAACTTATTTATTTATTTATTTCAATCTAGGATTACAATACCTTTGAGCCGAGGCTCTTTTACAAAGGTTCCACGTCAGCGTGTGCAACAGTCATCATTTTTAGTTACAGACATATAGTCACTGACTTACAGACGTAATGACCAGTACAAAGACTTGAGCTATGAGCAAGACAAGGGAAGGGGTGGGGGGGGAAGTGAGGGTAGGAGATCGGGGGGGGTAGGAGGTGCAAGGGGCAAGGCGGAGTACGGGAGGTGGTTGGGGGCAGGAGTGGAGATACGGGGGGGAGGTGGGCGAGGGCGGGAGACAGTGCAGCCAGGCGGCCTTGTCGAATCACAAAGTTCTCTTCAGTTCTTTTCTACTGTTCTGTTAAATATCTGTCTTCACTGGTACATAGTGAAATTAACAGTTTTTCACCATGCCTGTGGCTCTGTTTTATCAATGAGCGTATGCTGTCACACTGAATTTGAAGAGCTTATTGCCTGCACTTCACATGGTTGTATAACGTGATGTTTGCTGTAATGGCTGCAAGCTATAAGCTACTTGTTCTTTAGTATGTATTCCCATAACTAGTAAAACTGAGTTTAAGAAACAGAATACAAGGCAACAAATAAACATAACATACGGAGGACAATACACAGCACGACTGCACAGCATATATAAGATTAGAATATAGAAGACACCGTGTAAACACAAGCATTACAACATGGCAAGGTGCCAGGAGCAAAGCCAAGAAGGGTACTTCACAGCCATATCGATGGTAGCAAAGGCTACTCGGGACAATACCATCTCAGAAATCTCTCTGTTAAGTTTACCTTTAAGGCTGGGTTTCCTTCTCAGGATTTTTTTTTTTAAGCCCCCCTTCTCACTGCCTCTCTCCATCTCTTCAGGAGACTCCACAGCCTTGTGCATCCCCGCTCACCCATCCGGAACCGGTGCAGACCATCCACCCCATGTAGCCTTGGCTATACCCCCAGGGGCGGGTACGGAACGGGGAACCCCAGTCTGCCCCAATGCGTCTGTCTTTCGTTGGGGATGCTGTTGCCTTGGTCTGGTGGGGGAGTAGGGGATAGGAGCCTCAGAGCTCCGGCTACTAGGAGAGGGGCAGGGTTTTTCACTGGTTTTCTTGGTCCCTCATCCCCTCAGGTCGTTGGTTTGCTAGGAGAGCCAAGAGGTGGAGCATGTCTAGATGTGCATGCACTCCGGCTCCCGCCCGATGACTTCCTTCCCCTCTTCTTCGCTGTTCTGCTGCACCTCCACCTGTGGTCACCCAGGTGGCGGAATAGCAGCGGAACTGGTGACCCACCCCTCCCAGAGGAGGAGAGTGGCCTCTGGGCGCTCAATCCTCCTCCCCCCAGCCAACCCTCCAGTTGCCCGAGTCCATTTCCGAACCCAGGTCGCTGGCGCCACGAGTGGTAGCCCTACCACTGCGCCAGCGGGCCGGCCAGGATTTTTTTTTAAATGTACATGTCATGTGATGGGAGTAGGTAGGCCAATGAAAGGTAGGCTACCAAACAAATAACATTATAAGCCTACTTAATTATTTATGAGCCTAGTGAGGCCCCTGATTGACTACTGGATCGGTCATATAATATCTCAGAAATGACTGACTCAGCTGTCACCTGACGCTGTGTGGCACACACGGCTTACGCAACAGAGCTAAAACAAAACAAAAAGAAAGACAAAAACTGATGACCTTGAAGCCGGTCACTTCCTTGGATTAACAACCGACTGGAGGGAGGTGACCCTCGGTTGTACCTTGGGCCACCCATACCCTTCCTCCAGCCATTTGTTAATCCCTCAGAAATGACTGGCTTCTCAGACCTCAGTCAATGTTACTTAAGTAGTTTCCATACCAAGATGCCAGAGGTGGGTCAAGCTTGGACCGCAGCAGGGTTGATGCTTTCAGAATGACCCCGACCATGAGGCAGGCTGCCTACTACCCGCAGAGCTCACACACAGTTACTCGCGATCTGAGGTAAAGGTAACATGCTCTTATTCTCAGTTTGTGAAATGAATGCAGAGCCACACCAGATCCAACATACAAAACAGCGTTATAAGGCTGGAAAATAGTCAGTTGCAAGTTCCTTTTAAAGTACAGAAGTTAAAATGCTATGCTAGTTCTTCATTAAACTGTATGTTTGCGTCTATGATTCATTTAAATGGACTGATTTTTGCTGCCATGGGGGAGTGGCTCGATTAGAGTTTGCAGGCTTACCTGCAATATTTTGGACAATGATGGCTGCATGGGCCTTAACACTATGAATGGCAGCGTTTTGTTGTGTTCTTTACACAAGGACCAGTGTATCAGACTCTCAGATCCTGGAAGTTCCCATGTTCAGTGCTGCATGGTTCATTTACTTTCATTACTGACATGAAATCTATGTCAAATTGCCTCTCTAAATGTGTAAAAAATGGAAGCAGAGAAAGAGAGAGAGACAGTGTGAGTGAGTGAGTGTGTGTGTGTGTATATATACACTGATCTGTGCCAGGCCGACCTGCTGGCACTGTGGTAACACTGCTGCTTACAATGCTGGTGACCCGGGTTCGGGAATGAGTCCGGAGGGCCAGATGGCTGGCCGTGGGTTTGTTGAATGAGTGTCCTATGAATAGCTCTCGTACTCCAGGGTGGGAGGGTCTCAAGCTCCCGGCACACAAGTGACACCCAATGGAGACTGTGTGTACAATCACTAGGACCGCGCACAGTAGGGGTGGTGGACATCTGCGGGAAGTGCGTGGGAGCATGCACGTCCGTGCATGGACATCACTGTGTCCGCACCTCAAGGAAAGCCACAAGTGAAACCTCTCGGGTACCACAGCAGGATGACACTTCCTGGGCACCCTCCCTCCCGAATGACACCCTAAGTGTAAGCCTCAGTCGGGGCCTCTGGTTGATCTCAACCTGTCCCCCTCCCCAAAGGGGGGAGCACCACTGCAAGGGTCAAGCTGTGGGCCACCCAGTCTGGGTAGCTTGGGGATAATGCCAAGTGGGCTAACCCATGGGCCAAACAGGGGTATATCCTCCACCTGACTGGCCAGATAAATACAGCTGAAAAAAAAAATGCACGTTCCCTATCGCTATATTTTGGACGGAGTATTATTTTTACTGTATTTATTTACAATGAAAATAGATCCATAGCTTAAGCAGCACTTTGGTTACCTTAGTATTCTTAACACAGGTTGTGTGTACCGTTCTATGACATTTTGGTAGGGAATAGGACCTCTAGAGACAGGGCGTTCTCATTTGTTGGCCCCCTGCTTTCAACTTTATATATTACTCATTGGACTGCCAACCCAAGTCTGTCGGTAAGTGACTTGGTACTGTTTCTGATGTTTTAATCTAGACTTCATCACAGCAACATGTAATGTGCTTTTTCCTTCTTTGTAATATTCTTGACACTACACTGGAGTTGTCTGTGCAAGGAGTCCTTCCCCGGCCAGGGTTACGAGTACAGTTCATTGCTGCATGCTAGCTGATATGCTTGGTATTGAAGCTTGTGTTGTAATGTTATTAATATAAACCACAATAAAACCTTTTATACAAAAAAAAAGAAAACTGAATGAAAATAAATTTAATAAAGAAATCTCTTCTTGCAACAGGCTACCTAGTCATCTTTTTTTTGTTTTTTTAAATCTCCATTTTTCCCTCTTACACTTCTGGGCAGAACCTCCTTCAGCCATCTCCCAGCACCTGATCGAAATCCCACCTGGTCTGTGACCCTGGTCCCCCTGTCCACCTGTGACTCACCTGCATGAGTAACCCCTCGGCTTGCACCCAAGGTGGGGCCGCCTTCAGCTCCTCGGCGCTCCTGTACATCAATTTAATTCCCAGCAGACGGAGGTGAAGGTTGGAGGGACGGCAGGGTCCAAGATAGCAGGATCTGGTTGTGGGCATGGTAGCAGGAAGTGGTGTCATATGCCCAGCCAATGGGGTTATCCGGTTTAGTTTCCCCTAGTGGGAGTGGCTGTGCAAAATGTCCTGGAATGTCACGCACACTCCTGTACATGACATGCTGATGTCCTGTTACATCCCCCCAATCCCAGCACTTTGCTGAGACTCCAGGCTTAGTATCCCCAGACTGCCGCCAGGAGGCACGCTATTGCCAGAGCCCTGCACCCACCCACCTCGAAGGAGGCAAGCTCTCTGTTTGGACCCTCGACCCTCCTCCCCCATCCGTTCCTCTGATGCTCTGGGCTTGTTCCCGAACCAGGTTTGTCGGCGTCACGAGTGGTAGCGCTCTACCTAGTCAACAGGAAAACGCTGTCAATTTGCTGCTGTTTGTAATGTGTGAATTTTCAGAAATAATATCCTCATCTACAAATGATCGGTATTTTAATTTTCTTTTTGTTAGCGCCACGACAGAGATCCAAACAACGTTCAGATACATTTAAGTCAGTTGTACAGTACACAGCTGCAGTTAGGCAATTGGCACTTATCCTATGCAAAAGTAAGCAACCTGCGATACATAAGGTTCAATACCCAGCTTTCAGCCACAAAAAACAAAAAGAGAAGAAGTAAAAGCATTGTGTTTTTCAATAAAGGTTTTTATCCATCCAAGACAGACTGGGCGGCTATAAGCCTCATCCCCAGGCACTGTCGACTGTCCCATGTCTCCTTGCCAGTTGATGACTAGGTTCCCCAACCGATACCCCCCACGGCAGGGAGGGAAGGGCCGGCCTCCCCTCTCCAGTGTACTCACATCCAGAAGCTGTCTTCTAACCGGAGTGACAGAGCAGGTCGCGGTGTAATGGGCGGGACTTTCAAAGCCCTTAGCCCCCCATTTTCTCCAGTTTTGCTCTCTATGTCCTATGGCCATGGCAGCATGGAGGATGCATGTGGGTGGAGGCACACATGTGTTCTGGAACCACGGCTATCTCAACCCTTCCCTGACCTACGTCTGTCTCCCGAGCAGCGGCACTACCACCAGGCCTCCACCTGGTGGCAGCCAAGAGTTGGAACAGCCCACCACCCCAGTTCAGAAGAGGAACGCTGCCAGTCACTCGATCTTCTACCAGACCACCACCCCCACCCCCAACCCATGACAATCTGAGCTCACTCTCAAAATCAGGTCGCTGGTGCAGGAGAGGTAAGACACCTCCAGCGCCTCAGCCCTCGGTCACCAGGCCAGCAAACAAATTTTTTTATCGCCCAACCCTCTCACAGCAAACTGGGGGCTCCATGGGTGACCGATCCTGCTTAGGAGGGGCCAACCACCCTGGGTAGTGCGATTCCTAACTATGCTACTATCTCACTTCATAACTGGTAAGCTACAAACAAAAAAAAAAACAAAAAAAAAGGTTGATCCTGACTAGATATACAACTTAAGCCATGGAATCCTTTGTAAGTTCGTAAGTTAAGAGCCTCATAGAACACAGCTAAACCTGTTCAGGTCTCTATCCTAGCTAACTGGTCCAGTATTGACGTTCCTTCCTCCCTCTAGGAAGTGCACGAATGGGAGTGGAATACTTTTATATCTTTCCGCTTGCAAATGTAACCAGGCTGTGATCAGTTCCATGCCCTGCACTTACTTTGCATTTGTGATTCATGCCTGTTTAATGTATTACTATTTAATAGTAATACATTTACAGGTTGTGGCAATACAGATGTTACAGAGCCTCTTAGCTAATGTACCTTTTAATTCTCTTGGGATAAATCCTACGATAACATGTTTCAATTCCGGGTCCCAACTAAATGAGAAAATATTCCTGATGTTTGATGTGACGTCACTCCAAACCCAGAAAATGTGCATGTGATTCCCAGTTTGCTGACATGCCCTTCAGCATGAATGACCTGTACATAACTGTCTAATTATAAGTTGATGTACAAATGATATTCTTGTACTGATGTGTTTTATGAATAACATTCTGTACAGTGTCTCTTCCTGGAACCCTCAATTTGGAGTGCTGACTCTGTCATTGCATGGATTTTGGGGCGCAATACACAGCTGCAGTCAGTGGTGGTGCACTTAAGCAGAGAGGTACCCCATTACAGCAGCACTGCAAACTGCCATGCACAGAGCCAAGACTTAGCAGCCGAAGGAGCAGCTTCCAAGGCTCTGCGTAAGCTGCACTGCAAATGTGGCTGCGCTGGGGGGGGCAGTACCCCATGCAGCGGTTACATCACAATGCAAATGTGGCTGCGCTGGGGGGGGCAGTACCTCATGCAGTGGTTAAGTCACAATGCAAATGTGGCTGCATTGCCAGGGGAGCATAACCCCATGCAGCGGTTAAGTCAGAATGCAAATGTGGCTGCGCTGTTGGGGGAGCAGTATCCCATGAAGCGGTTAAGTCACAATGCAAATGTGGCTGTGCTGCAGCAGGAACAGTTCTCCAGGAAGTGAATAAGGTGCAATGCGTATGTGGCCAGGCTGCATCAGGAGCAGTTCTCCAGGTAGTGGGTAAGTTGCAATGCAGATGATTACATGCTGCAGCAGCAGCAGGTGTCAGCGTGGCTCAGTTGGTAGCACATCTGCCTCTGGACCAGAAGGTCGTGGGCTCTCATCCCACACCGGGATTGGACTTGCACCTAAAAATCGCTGGCATCTGAGTGTAGTATTGGGGGTACTGTACTGCTGGGGTGTGTTGTCCTTTGGATGAGATGTTAAACCGAGGTCCCTTCTGCCCATCCTGGTGGGTGACCAGGTGGAAGTAAAAGAACCCAGGGCACTCTTCATAAAGAGCAGGGAACATTCCCGGTGTCCTGGCCAACATTCCCCTTCCCTTAAACCAGTTCATGCAATTATCCAGGCTGTGTGTGGGTGATGATGTGCGATATGGCCACCACCACACATTCAGTCACTTCACTACCAGTCTAGCATTGCTTGTAAAGTGCTTTGGGATACTGTGTATGAAAAGCGCTATATTGATTCTTCTTCTTCTTCTTCTTCTTCCCCAGGCGGTGGCTGAGTTCTATGTAAATGTGGTCACACTGCCACAGAAGCAGTTCCGCAGGCAGCGGTTGAGTCACAATGCAGATGTTTCCTCTCCTAAATATTGACAGAGGCAAATTTCTCCACCTGTTCAGTTCCACTTGGATCGCGCTCAGCACGAGTCCGACTCTTTGGTCTTAGAGCTAGAGGCAAGAAAACCCTGTGGAAACCCGAAACATTTGAAGTTAGCGGAGCGGGTGCCTATCACCGACACACGGCATCATCCACGTACCTGCATGGTATCTGGCAGTCTAGCTGCACTAAGACCAAGAAAAGGAGTAGCGCTCATAGTGCAGGTGTAGAGGTGCCACCGCAGGGGCAGGCTAAGTCTTGAAACAATTACCAAGACAACGAAATGGTGTACACTGAGGGAGAAACTAAAACACAAGTCATGTACAAAAAAGCCAAATTTATTGCTGAACTGACTGTGCTTATAGCTTGTGCAGACCAAGGACGTCAGGGGGCCCCTGACGGCAGGCAATGTGTGACATCCTCAGTCTGCACAAGCTATAAGCTAAGTGAGTTCAGCAATGAACGTACCATTTTTGCACATGAATTGTGCCCTAGTTTCTCCTTCAGTGGGCACCACTTCATTGTCTTAGTGTATGGCAGCACTAGTCCCAACCGCCTCAGTTCCTTTTTTCTCGAAGCACAGTGCTTTCCTCATTGGGGACTGGAAGCTCATTTGCATATAAACAGCATTCTACTCTTTATAAAATAGCTTGAATCAAACAATCTGATTGGTCAAAACTGATCACATGACTGTGCACTAATTTCAATTACCTCACAGCTCAAATTTAACTTTTCTCCTTTCTTTTTTAACTCTTAAAATCTTTTTATAAGCGCAATAATACACTCCAGGGTGGGTGGTAATGCCATAAATTATCACACACCCTGTCATGTATTATTGCTTATTTGAAATACAAAATCACACATGCCCCCATAATGCAAAGCATCATGGGCTGCATATGCAAATCACCAGAGAATAGTATGCTGGTTCAACTTTAAGCTTACTTGTTGCATTTCTATCCCTTTAATTAACCATTTTTTGGGGGGGGGGGTTGTATCAAGTTTCGATAGAGTATAATTCTACACTATGTTTTTTCTAACTTTCTTTTTGTTTTCCATTTGCTTGACAATGGTAACATCGTATAGTAAACAGACCAGGACCAGGGTCCCTGAGTCAGAGGGCATGAGCATGCACTGTGTGGAGCTACACCTTCGGGGCAACACCTCTGTATGATATGACACGAATAAAAGTTCAGTTTATGCTGTGTTGATGAGTCCAAGGGCAACATGGCTAGTTCAATAACTCTGAAACTGCCCACCAATTACAGTCCCAAAACAAAATTACATCCCAACTGGCACTGATAGCACCATGTGTAATCCCTAAAGTTGCATCAGAAAATCAGCGAAAAAAGAATTGTACTTGAACCATAAGCAGGGGCTCTAGCAGTTCGAACCAAAACCCGGTCCAGATTTACTATTATTTTCTATTATACACACACAAAAAAGGAGCAACCATTAAAGGACATTAGTAAAGAGTCAACATTTCAAAGAGTTACCTCATGGCAAGCTAGACGGGTCGTGGAGCCATCTAGAAATGGGCTGACTGCAGAAATGCAGTACAAGGGTAAGCTGTCTTTAACCTGTTCAAGTTCCCCGTGTCCTTGTTCTGCTCTCCTGCCTACGAGATGTTGCTGTTCCAGGCTGCCATTCTAGAAGCCCACCACCAGCTTCCCCAGGACCCTAAAATACATACACGGCCCTTTCCCTGAGAGACAATCCCAAGGTGGGCCAGGTAGCTCATGAAGTGGGTCATACCACTTTCCCTCAGTGTCTGCTGACTCCCAACAAATGTTTTCCGGCATTGCCTCATGACATCGCTGATGTCGGAGAAGACACACACTTGACGACTGTCCTGCATGATGGGTCCTGCCCACTGGGTGCACTGTAGGATACAATCCCTGATGCCAACCCCCTCCCCCGTCACCACCAACAGTGTTCTGGTTTCATCTGAGTTCTGCTGCCTTCCTTGAGGGGGTGACTGGATACATTGTTTAGGGATGCCCATGCTATCATCTGCTCCTTCCGCCATCAGCTTCTTGGTTTGCCACTCCTGGACAAACATCACTGGCAGACCCCCCTTGCACCTCTCTGGTAAACCTCATTTACGTATATATGCAGAGCAGGTTTGATTCTCCAGTGATTCTAACCTTGCAGGCAAGTGCTGATTCTCTCTGGCCATTAATGCTGTAGCACTTGTGGATGCATCAGCTTGCTTGCGGACTTCACCCGTCTCACTTTTCAGCCCACCAACCGCTGTTTCAAGAACCAGCACTCAGCTGTTGAAGCCATCTACTTTCTGTGACAGGTCAGCAACAAATGAAATAAATCTTTGGAGCTTCAGACCCACAGATGCCATAGCTTCAACCTGAACCCTGTTCAGTCGCAGTCTGTGCATCAGCATCAGACTGCGAGGTCTGTGGCCCACCAGTCCCTTTCCCTTTTTCCGCTCCACCAGTCACTTTCTCTAATTTAGGATTGCCCATCTTAACAAAAGCGTTGCTGCTCTTTCCTAGGGATTATCAGATTCTCTTTTCTAGGTGTCCAAAAGTAAGATGTGTTAGATCTGGAAATGGTTGCAGGAGCTGTAAAATCTGCCGCTGCTCAGCTCGGGCTCCACAGCTCCCCCTGCTGTCAAGTTTTGTAGTTAGCTAGGAAGGGGTAGAATCTCTGGACAGGTTTGTGCAATCTGCTAGAAAACCTACAAGGCCATCCCACTGACCCGGTTTTGGATTACAGAATTGGGCCCCTTTGGGTTGAGTTTCTGTCATTTGACAAAAAAAGTGCTGCTTATATTCCAGCAAGCACTCCAACGCATCATCACCCTGGTTAGCTATCAGCAACCCGGTGAGGTACCCACCACAACACAACAAGCTCTCTTTAGGGCCTTTGGTGGTGGAAGGGGACAAGACAGGTGCACCAGCTGTTTGGGACTGGGACTGCCAGGGGACTGCTTAGAGAACCAGCCCATCAGCAGCAATACTGCTTGGAATGCTTGCAACCCAGCTTTGGGAAAGAGTCTTTGTGGTTGGAGGGCCGGTCAGGGGAGCAAGACTGGACAACCCTGAGGACATTCTCCTCAGGGACGAAAGGCTATCAGCCTCCTCTGTGCTACCACCTCCTGGGTGACTACAGGTGGCAAACAAGCTGGAGCTGTGGGAGGATGGGAAGGAAGATGCTGAATAAGCGTGTCACCAAGCACCAATGTGAATACGCATGCTCCCACGGGCAGAATCATGTCTAACGGGGGCATGAGAAAAGCAGAAAAAATGACGGAGCAGGAGGATGCCTGCTCTGTTCCACTGGCCTCACACTGGTGACAATGGTTCCCACTGCTGACCTGCCTAAACTCTGCTGGGGCCGGCCTACGATTCCCCCTTCAACAACCCCCCCCCCAACAGACAAGACAGAGAGGACCAGGTACTGATGGTAAGTTTCAGGGGAAGGCAGGCGATGGGTCTGGGGACAGAAGCATGGCCAATGTGGGCCACCGGGGTGAAAAAGCATAGTAAATTAAACAAAAAACTACTGCTCTGAGTATAGAATTTCCCCCTTTTCGTCCATTTCTCCCTCATGCTCCCTTGTTCTTTCCTTACCCCTCTCTTTTACTTTTGTGAAATTGTATGCATTCTCAGTTTTACACAACACATACCTCTTACAAACAGTGCACGATACATGTTGTGGAGCACAGCACAGACAATGACAGGTCCCCAACCGTATACACGCTTCAGTACTAAGTAGGGTGAGTCGTTTCAAGGATTTGCAGGTGCAGAGACTTCCGTCCTGCCAGGACAGTAGCTGTGTGCCCGATCAGACAGTATACATACATTCCTATGACGCGGACGTTATTATACCCATTATTTAGCATCGCCTTGTGGTAAGGTTTGCAGGCTAAACAGTTTTCCTCACTTTTTGTTTCAAAAGTTGGTAACCTATTGTGTAAGCTGGAGAGCATTTTCTCTACCCATAATTCCTGATGCCACTCTTAATAAGTCAACTTATCTGAGTCAAGCCGATAGCGCAGAACCAGCATTTTGACTGAGGCAGCAAGGATGCCCACACAGTATGTTATCTCTTTTACTGGTATGGTTTGGGACTGAACAGGTGAGTTCCCTAGACCGGGGTAGAGTGGGGAGGGCTATTCTGGTTGTTGCTCCACAGGTCCTGCAGCAGCTTGTACTCCCAGAAAACACGGAGAAGGGAGCCGCTTACACCTCCCTTTTAATGAATCATTTTTTTTGCATTTTATTCCTTGTGTGCTGGGAATATTCAGTATGGTAGCTTTGTTTGTGGGATGTATGTATAATGTTGATTTATGTATACAATGTTGCTTATCCCTGACTCCCCATGACACATCTGGAATCGAGCAGTGGACTGCTCAGTATGCTTTCCCAGTAAAACTTTTAAATAAATAAATATTTCATTTCATTTATTGTTTATACTGGAATGGCATGTGAGCAAACCTGCCTGTTTTCACAAGTATCCAGTGACAATACATATGAATAAATAGCATGATCATAGATTACACAGAACAAAGGTAAGGACAGAGTCAGGAGCATTTACATACATTTCTGTCAAACAGGTAATGCTTTAAGCTGTTTTTAAATAACGCCATACCAACCAGTGTGCAGTCCAGGAGGTTTACAACTGTTCCTGTGTGTTGTAGTGTTGAAGCCAATTCCTGATTTCACTGAACCCCCAAGTGGGGGCAGACATGCACTACTGTACTATCATCCTGTTTGTGTCCTGCAATTGAAAGAACCCAGGTCCGCACCTCTCAACTGTCCCTTATCTTGCCTCAGAATGTTACTCTGTCCCTCCAAATAATTGTGCTTCTGAGACCAAACAGTGGGCGTTGTAAGCACAAAATATCAATCCTTGAAGTTACAGACTTGTTCTTCCCTTAGAATATACATTTTACATTAAGCTTCCTGTGTTACTATCTTCAATACTTTTTTTAGTTGTTTAACCAGGAGTAGCACACTAAGCTGAAAGCTTTTTTACAGGTGCGACCTGGGAGCACAGGGAAGTTAAGTGACTTGCTCAGGGTCACACAGTATGTACTGTAAGTGGAAGCTGTGGGATTCAAACCAAGGTCTAGTCTGAACAGTCTGCTGGATTGCTTCATTGGCAAGCTTTTAAACTAGTCAAGGGGGGAGGCACTGATAAGCAGCAGGAAATTCCCAGCCTCCCCCTACAAAACAGGGCACTAAATGAGGAAAAGACCAAGGTAGAAAGGTCAGTGGGGGATGCTGCTACAAAAGGTAAAGCCATCAAAAAATAGAGAGCAATGAGTACCAATGCCCGTAGTCTGGGTAACAAGCTTCCTGAATTAGTGGCCTTGATGGAGGAGGAACGGAACATCTGGCTATCGTGGCAGTCACAGAAACATGGTACACACAGAACCATGACTGGGACGTAAACATACCAGGATACACCATCTACAGGAGGGACAGGGAGGGTAAAAGAGGAGGAGGAGTAGCTCTCTACATAAGGGAAGGAATCAAAGCAATAGAACAAAAGGGTAAACAGGGAGGAGAAGAAGCACTGTGGGTCAATTTGGACAAAGGCAATGGCACCACAATCCGCACAAGGGTTGTATACAGACCCCCCTCTCAGGGGGAGGAAATGAACAAGGAAATGATAAAAAGTACACTTAGAATGGCAGAAAAAGGGGAGATATTGCTAATGGGGGATCTGAATATGTCAGATGTTAACTGAAGTGCAGTTGAGGCAGCCACTTTTAAGAGTGGGGTTATTCTAGATGCCCTACAGGGGGCATGCCTTAGACAACTAGTATTGGAACCCACTCGAGAGGGAGCAATCTTAGACCTGATTCTCTCAAATGGAGATGGAGAGAGGATCACAGATGTAGAAGTGGGTAGCCATCTGGGAACTAACGACCATCGAACAGTATGGTTCACAATAAACACAGCAATAGAGTCAAGCCATACAAAGGCAAAAGTACCGGATTTTAGGAGGGCCGACTTTGCCAAAATGGGTGAGTGCCTAAGGAATGCACTAGCAAATGGGCAGGAAGGAGGGGTGAAAGAACAATGGGGAATAATCAAAACTGCCATCACAGAGGCAACAAGCCTTTGTGTGAAGCAAATAAACAAAACAATGTAAGAAACCACTATGGTTCTCAAAGGAGGTGGCAATGAAGGTTCAAGAGAAAAAGAAAGTATTCAGAAGAAATCACAGAAGGAGCAGGACAGAGAATTGTATCAGTTAAAGCAAAAGGAAGCTGGGAAGGCAGTCAGAACAGCAAAGGCCCAAACCGAGGAAAAGATAGCCAATTCAGTTAAGAAGGGGGATAAAACCTTTTAAAGGTACATCAGAGAGTGAAGGAAGACCAAGGGAGTGATAGTGAGGCTTAATAAAGGGAAGGGGGGTGGGCAGAGGGTGACAAATGAAGAAGGGGAGGTACCTAAACCAAACAATAGAAACACTGTGGATACAGAAGTTGATACCAGCCCTTTTACAGAAGAAAGGGTTCGGAAAGAACTCTTAAAACTGAAGGTGGACAAAGGAATGGAGCCTGATGGGTTTCATCCCAGAATTCTAAAAGAACTAAGGGTAGAACTAGTGACACCACTGACTACCCTCTTTAACAAATCATGGGAGGATGGGGTGGTACCTGAGGACTGGAGGAGGGCAGATGTGATTCCACTTGACAAAAGTGGGAGCAGGGCAGAAGCAGGAATCGACAGACCTGTTAGTTTAACCTCAGTGATAGGGAAAATGATGGAATCACTTCTGAAGGAAAGAACTGTCGAGTAACTAGAGGCCAGAGGGGCACAGGACCCAAGGCAGCATGGATTCACAGCGGGAAGGTCATGTCAGACAAATCTAATAGATTTCTTTGATTGGGTGACCAAAGTAGTAGACCAGGGAGGGGCTGTGGATATGGCCTACCTAGACTTTAGTAAGGCATTTTATTTATTTATTTATTTAAGAGATTTACCAGATAAGCATTCTGAGCGGGGCCCGCTCGTTTCCAGATGCGACCTGGGGTTACATAGGTCAAAGAATAGATACAGTAAAGTCACAGTACAGTAGTGTTACATAGGTCTAGAGTAGTTAGCAGTAGTCACAGTACACAGTGTGATTAGATGCCCGGCATCAGGTATAAGACCTTATTATATATGTAAGCTAAATCTGCGGGTGGCAGTTACATGCAACAGAGTAGTGGGACCTCAGACGTGGTTTGAGGGCCCAGTGGGAGTCTGAGAGCCTGATATCTGCAGGTAGCTCATTCCATAGTTTCAGCAGTCGATGCATAAAGGCCATTTGGCCCTTAGAGGTGTGCATGAAGGGTACATGGAGTTGTTTAGGATCAGAAGCTTTGAGGGGGTAGACGGGGGTGGTTGGGGTTGATAGGGACATCTGAGGTACAGGGGAGGTATTCAACCAGTATTTGTAAATAAGATTAGTACAGTGTAATTTACGCCGAGATTCTAAAGATGGGAAGGAGGGCTCTGTATAGGTCACAGTGATGGGTGGAGGGAGGGCAGTCAAGTGCGTGGCGACAGAGCGAATGAGTGGGTCCAGTCTGGCCAGGGGTAGATGGAGGGCAGCGCTGCAGACCCGCGTCGCCCGTGAGTCAAAAATGGGAGGATCATTTTGAGGACTAGCTCCCTCCTAATAGAGGTGGGAAGGGAACCTTTGTGTCGGTGCAGTGCACCTAATTTAGGGTGGCGTTTTTTCTGTAGAGATTCGATGTGGGCATGGAAATTAAGGTGTTGATCGAGCCAAACCCCGAGGTACCGGAAGGAGGTGCAGGAGTCAAGGTTGGAGCCATCCAGGGTGTGGAAGACAGGGGGGGCAGCCAGCCGGGATAGCTTGGGATGGGTGCTGAAGGTTATGGAGACGGTTTTCTTGGCGTTTAGGACCAGCTGGTTGGACCTGAGCCAAGTTTGAACGGCATCGAAATCACGTTGGAGAGATAGCATTGTGTCAGTGGTAGAGGGGCCAGAGGTGTACAACACTGTGTCATCCGCATACATTTGTAATGCTGAGTTGGCGCAGACTAGTGGCAGATCATTTAAGAGAATAGAAAAGAGCAGGGGGCCCAGGACCGAGCCTGGGTACCCCATGTTCACTGGGTGGGGATGAAAGTGTGGGCCACTTTACAGCCCATGCTCTGCCTGACAGGTAGGCTTGGAACCAGTTCAAGGCAGGCGGGGAGAGGCCTGCTTGTTGCAGTTTTGAGAGGAGATTAGAATGGGACACAGTGTCAAAGGCTTTGGCCAAGTCAATAAAAATAGCAGAGGTGACAAGGCCCTTGTCCATGCCCAAAGAGATATCGTTAGTGAGCCTTAGCAGAGCTGTGACGGTGGAATGATTTTTGCGAAAGCCCGACTGGAATGGAGTGAAGAAGGAGGTGGAGTCGAGGAATTGTGTTAGTCGGGTGAGTACGAGCTGCTCTTGCAGCTTGGCCAGTGCCGGTAGGAGAGAGATAGGGCGGTAGTTGCCCGGCACTGATAGGTCACCCCCTTTAGGTAGGGGGATGATTACAGCTTCCTTCCAGGTGGCTGGAATTTGTGCCGTGGCGAAAGAGCGGTTTAGTAGGTCAGCTAGGGGGGAGGCTATCGCAGGGGCTGATAGGAAGAGGAGTTTGGTGTCCAGGCCTTGCGGGCACTTGCCTTTGTTAGGGTCAAGGGAGCATAGTGCAGAAAGAACTTCTGCTGGGGAGACCGGCCGGAAGGAGAAAGTGGGCATGCTTGAGGATGGCGGGGATGTGGCAGAGAGAGTGGGTGTGTTTGAGGACGTCGAGGGAATGGCACGGTGGTTGTTGGCGGGTGCGCAAGGTTGCTGGTTGTCTATGAGAGATTTGGCACTAGTCGAGAAAAAGGAGTTGAATGCTGATGCAACTTCGCTAGGGGTTGATAAGACATTGCCCAGGAGGTTTAGGGTAGGGGTAGGGGGTTGGGCTGGCGGAGAGAACAAGGTTTTGACGGTTTTCCAGAATTTGGTGGGATGATTAAGACTTTTGGTGAGGGCGTCACGGAAATAGTGTTTTTGCCTGTCTTATGGCTTTGGTGCAATTGTTTCGGAGGGTCCGGTAGTGCTGCAGAGATGAGGGGATTGTAGTTTCTGTGACTTTTCCAGGCCTGATCCTAGCTATGCATTTGCTAATTATATCGGCAGATATCCAGGGAGGTGGTAAGCCTAACTCTTTTTTTCCTTAGTGGGGTGTGATAGTGCCATATGTGAAGAGGTTTACTGAACTTATCAAAGACGTGGTCGATTGAGGCGCTAGATTGATAAAGGACCAGTCAGCAAGCGCTATATCGCTTAAGAGTGATTGGAGGCAGAGAGATTTGTAAGCTCTCGTAAGGATCTGCCTAGGAGGGAGGTGGTTTGTAGGTCTGTGCACTTTCCTAGATATATAGATCATGTGGTGATCGCTCAGGGAGTCTGGAAGGATGCCCGCCGAGATTATTCTGTGAGGGTGTGAGGTGAGAGCCCAGTCCAGGAGGGAGTGGTTACTTGTTGCGGGGTTTAGATGCGTGGGCTGATCAATTATTTGGGAAAGGTTGAGGGCTGACACTACTACGTATTTTCACGCAAGCGGTGCAAGCCAGTTGTGGTTTACACGCCAGGATGTGGAGTTCGCCTGAGGCAGCCAGGGTTTTAGGGCAGCTAGATGATTGATGATGGTGTCGCCAGGAGTAGCTGGGCGAATAGATGCCAGCCACATATACTGGGAGGAGTGTGGCAGCAGAAGTTTAATCAGCTTAGTTTCAATTTGGGGGGGCGGGCCATTGATATGGACAGGGGTGTAATTAAGGCTGGATGACATATACATGGCTATGCCTCCTCCTTTCTTAGGGCCTAAGCGGTCCTGCCTGATTACAGTATACCCCGGGATAGCTATTGCGGCATCCGCATGGTGAGGTTTAAGCCAGGTCTCGGATATGATGCAGATGTCAGGCTTGAGAGTTTGAATGGTGACTTGCAGCATTTGACTCAGTCCCACACAAAAGATTAATATACAAGTTAGCCAGCCTGGAAGTGGGTCCTAAGATGACAGCCTGGATGAAGAATTGGCTGGAGAATAGGACACAGAGGGTAATAGTAAATGGAGTCCACTCTGAAGAAAGGGGGGTTACCAGTGGGGTACCGCAAGGTTCAGTATTAGGACCGGTCCTCTTCAATGTCTTTATAAGCGACATTGCACAGGGACTGGAAGGAAAAGTATGTCTCTTTGCAGATGACACAAAGATCTGCAACAGAGTTGATGCTCAAGGTGGGGTGGAAAGGATAAGAAGGGACTTGGCAAGGTGAGAGGAATGGTCAAATGTATGGCAGCTTAGAATCAATGCTAAGAAGTGCAAGGTAATGCACCTGGGAAACAAAAACCCAGGGGAAGAGTACACAATGGGGGTGAGACACTAACAACAAAAATGGAAAGGGACCTGGGAGTAGTCATATCAGATTACCTAAAGGTGGGCAAGCAATGTGAGAGGGCAGTAAGGAGGGCTGGGGGGATGCATAGAGAGAGGCATCACCAGTAGAAAACAGGAAGTTGTTATCCCTCTGTAAAGACAGCTGGTGAAACTCCACCTAGAGTACTGTGTGCAGTTCTGGAGACCCAGTCTCCGCAAAGACACAGACAGGATGGAGGTTGTCCAGAGGAGGGCAACTAAAATGGTGCAGTGTCTGCACCAGAAGACATACGAGGAGAGACTTAAGGAGCTTAATATGTATAGCCGAAAGGAAAGGGGGAGGGGGGCATGATAGAAACTTTCAAGTACCTCAAGAGAATCAACAAAGTCCAAGAGGGTAGCATCTTTCAGAAAAAGAGGTGTGCAAGAACAAGGGGGCACAATTTGAAGGTTGAGGGGGGACGGATCAGAGATAATGTGAGGAACTATTTTTTCACAGAGAGGGTTGTGGATGCATGGAACAGCCTTCTGGAGGAGGTTGTGGAGTCAAAAACAGTGGTGGAATTCAAGCATGCATGGGACAGTCATAAGGCAATTCTAGGGGTTGGGGGTAGGAAGAAGTAGGCTGCTGGTTAACTAGTATCTGCAGCTTATCCAGTAGGTATGGAAATGGGCAGACTGGGTGGGCCAAGCGGTCCTTATCTGCCTTCAAAGTCTATATTTCTCCGTCACCAGATTTGTTGTTTAGAGCCTTAAACCACTGCCTCTCTAAAGGCTGAAGATGTGCCCCTTATTTTGGTCCTTTAAAGCCTTGTCCCTGATTTTTGAAGCAGGAGATTGAGAGGTATGTCCAGGTCGGCCCCCTTGGAGTAGAAGAGAGGCGATGTGGCCATCGGGCAGCAACAGATCCACTACCGGATCCTGGAAGGTCCGGGAGCTGCACTAACACGACATTAAGACTGCTCGAGTTCTGTTCTATCCATACAGCACTCTACCTGCTTTTTTCCACAGACCCCCACGAAAGTGAGATGCTGCCATCTCACAGGGCTGTCCTATGAGGCATAATTGCAAAAACATTTGCAGTGTGTAAGGTGGAGCGGATGACTACTTTCTTTAGAAAAAAAAGACTACTTTAGTTAGAAAAACAAAGCAGCTCAATACCCCTAAAGCTCGTGCCCCTCACTAATTTGCGAGACAGGCAAGGGTGCCGGAAGATGGTAAAAGCTGAGGGGGCTGAGAATCAAAAGGGCACTTATAAGGGTACAAAGGGCACTTTCTCTATACTAGTTTTTGCCATACAGAAATAAAAAGTGGAGTGGCTACCGCCCTTTCACGCCTCACCCCCCGTTCCGGCACCTATGGAGACAGGTAGCTGAGGAATACATTACACGGCGCGCTGTAACAGGAATGCCCTTATTGCCGCCTTTAAGGGCAGGCAGTTGTTTTGCTGGCGACTGTTGGCCACGCCCCGCGCGTCAACGTTGGCAGCCGTCGACCAATCGGAACGGGAGTGGGCGGTACAATCAGAACGCGGGAACAAGCGGGTTCGTTACATTGTTAAAGCGAAAGTAGCACCGCGGTTGGGACCTGGCAGCTCACCGTAGCTCACTGCGCGTCCCGATCCGGCGAGCAGCTCGGGGAAGGCGGCATGGAGAACTTCCAGAAAGTGGAGAAGATTGGCGAGGGCACGTACGGCGTGGTGTATAAGGCCAAGAACAAGGTCACCGGGGAGGTGGTAGCGCTCAAAAAGATCCGGCTCGATACGTAAGTGAAGGCGCGTGGCAGAGGGGCAAGATGGGATGGGGGGGGGGTAACATTGATACATTGTGTCAGTCCTCCAGGGCGTTGTGGGGGCGGGTTCGGGGCGGGTTTCCAGGAGGAGGGAGGGCTGGCTAGGGTGTGGAGGAAGACTGGCAGGGGTGGTCAAGGAATTTTTTGGGGGCAGGGTGTGGGTCTCGGGGTGGGATGGGGAGGCGTTCTGCAGGTGGGTAGGGCAGTGGATGGGTTCCTGATGGGGGAAGAAAAGTGGATTTTTTTGGGAGGGGTGGCTTGGTATTCTTGAGGGCACTTCCTTGGCACAGCAAAAGGCCATAGATTGCCATGCAGAATTCAGTTATGCATGTTTCCAAATACTGACGTTTGGTAGGAGAGGCCATGATATTGCTTTTTAGAGATTAGTAGTGCTCACCCAGGTAAAGGAGTATTTGCAGATGTGTGGATGGCTGTATCTGAACCAGGGTTACCAGACAGCGTAGGTTTGGGTATGGCCCCATCAACAATGATTAAGATCCCCTGAAAGTGGCAATAATAGGGCACCAGGAGGCCTGGAGCACTGTATGGGTTCCCCCACTAGGGTGGGCAAAGAGGGGGAGCACTGGAGCTGAATCCAGGTGCTACTACAGGCATGTTCTATGTACTTTTTTTAGAGCCAAGCTTGGAAAATACATAGAAAACTTAAGGACATGTTATTTAATGTTTGTTATGCAGCATTATACAGTGGCTTGAAAAATCCTGAAACCTAATTGGCTGACTGACACCTTTTACCCGTGGTAAATCCTGACATTACCAACGGGAAAAGGTGCCAGTCAGCCACATATCCAAAGAGAATGCATCTGACCCCAAAAATGAAAACCTTGACGTCGCAATCTTTTTTCCCTGCTAACCCACTGCCTCTTGTCACAAGCATAACACCAGCTCATACATTCAATCCACCATCCCGCTTAATTTACAGATAAACTTTCAAGAATCCCGAACTACAGAAAACGTTAATAAAAGTGAAGACTAAAAGTTGTGATAAATCACGGCCGAAAAACAAACTTGTGAAACCTGTCATGCGCATACGTATTAGCGCATGCCCAGCAACGCTTTCGTGACATGATTCGTGTAAGTTTTAGCCATCAATTTAATTAATAAACACTTTTCCCACTTCGACATTTCACAGAGCACCCACCTAACTGTTAGTAACGCTTCCGCTCCACTCCTGGTGCCTCCCGTAGCTGCAGTCCTGTTTTAACGCACGCCACACTGCCAGTATCAAGAGCTGGTGTTACCTCAGCTGGTCACCGTGTTTCCCATTCCCCACCACACAAACTAGACCGAGAGAGACCGACTGTATCCCCTATTTTAAAACAAAGACACCAAAGCAAACACTGTTTTTGCGCACTTCTCTCTTGCGCTCTCTAGTGCTCTTCAGTGTCTCCACTCTCCAAGGGACTGCTCGCATTTCTGCTCCCCACAACACACGCAAGAGAGAGAGAGGCATCAAATTTCATGGTAACAGCCTAAATAAAAACAAAAACACTAGTTTTGCACACTCTCTCTCTCACTGCTATTCACATCTCCATGTCCCGTAGGGCAGTATTCTAGTCAGCAAAGGGGAACTATTTTTTTACGGCGCAACAATAAAAAGTCAAAATAATAAAAAACATGTTTTTATTTTAACTTACAGTAAGTAAAGGGGCACATTGTATAATGACAATAATCCACTGCAGGGTGTGGGTGATGCAGGGGTTTACCAACGCCAGGCGTAGTTTGGTCACTCGGCCAGAGGCCTCGTGACTGAACCACCAGGCGTGGTAAACCCCATCACCACACCTGTGATTTATTGTAATGACAATGGCAAGGGAGAAAGAATCACAGGCTGACTGGTTACTGCCCACTCTTCACCAGTGATGTTATCTCAGTATAACATCACTGTGTGAAGGGCAGGCACGAAAATGACCTCAGCACTGGAAACCAATCACTGCGCCCCTTCACCTGGAACCCGTCGTTTCACCATACAGAAAGCTGGGGGAATCACAAAACCAGTGCTCCAATGTTTGCTCCCTTCACACAAAGTGGCTGCCTTTACCACTGAGAAACCAGTGAAACTGGTAACATTGTTTTTTTCTTTGCTTCCCCTTGCTCCCTTCACACAAAGTAACCCCCCCCAATGGAAATACAGTGGCTTCCTTCACAACCGACAAACCACCGATCAAACTGCAAACATTCTGTTTTTTTTCTTTGCTTGCCATGAAAACCCTCTGTCACATTCCTCACCCTGCCAAATTCTGTTTCCAAGCAGCTTCACCCACATGCGCTCCAAGTCCCCGCTATAATATGAGTGGTTTTCGGCAGATAATCAGCCACATGCCAGTTACAGATCCTTCCTGTTACAAACTTTTTCTTGTGGTACGCAGTCAGCTGTATCGGGAGATGGCTGTGTCACATTTAAAAAAAAAAAAATGTACGCAGATCAACTGGTGTCTCACCGATCCATTCCAAAACTATTAAAAGTTTTGCCCCTACTCCTCATTCTGCTTCCTCAATCCCTGCTCTATGGTCGGTTCCCTGTCATTGTGACAGAAATAACCATCTTCAGTGGCATGGACGGCAGAGGTCGGCTCCCTCGCTAATCAAGCATACAAATGACATATTCACCGAGTGACACAGAGACCAACGGGGGGGGGGGGCGCTGCAACACAAAGAGAAATGCATGTGTAGGGGGCACCCATATGCAAAACAGTCACTCAGCTAACAGTAGCACCATCTAGTGGCCAAAAGGGAACTATTGGTGTACTCAGTATGCCTCCCCATTCATAAATAAGCTGAAAATCTGCTCAAAAAAAGATTTTTGCAGTCTTTTTTTTCTTTTTCTTTTTCATATAAATGTGCCATTGTATAATAACAGTAATGCACTCCAGGGTGTGTGCTGTGCTGGGATAACATCACTTCTGGGGTGTTGGATGCACTCGGCCTGCGGCCCCATGCCCAGCCACCCCAGGCGTGCCGTCATCCCAGCATGACACTCACCCTGTCGTGCATTATTCCTTAACTGTCCTGCATGTGGAGCAGGATCATTGCTAGAATTGCAGGAAACTTGTAGTCTATACTGGCATTTTAAGTTCTGGGCTGCTAGTGCAGAAATGTGTAACCAGAAAACACATGAGCTTTTTTTGTCATTTGTGTGCAGCCTGTCGATGCAGCTATAGAGGTTGCTTCTTGTGACACTGGTGACCTGATTTCCTTGGGGTCATATCAACTAAGAAGGCTCTTCTTGGTTGATTGGTGACACTGATAAGATGCCAGTGACCCTCTAAAATATAAAAGTGTATATAAAAGACTCGCCCATTCATAGCAATTGAGCATGTTCTGCACTCCACAGCTATGGGTTCTGCTTCCCTGCTGCCCTGTCCCACCACTATGGTGAAGGAATTCTGCAGTGGTACAGACTGAGGCATGTACACCTTTCCTGTCACACCCCCGCCCTCCTGCACTATTCCAGTCACACGCTGGGACACGAGCATCATGGAAGAGGTAACCTTTTGCTAAGTACAGAAGTTGGGCCATTGCATGTGCTGTAATTAAAGTTTGTTATTGGTAACCAAGCAGGTCTAGTAGCTGGGAAAATCCACTGGTCTCACAGACAGTTCACTGGGTCAGCTGGTGTACTCCCTGTGTGTTACTTCCACCAGTACCAGCCAGCAGCAAGCAGTTTGAGGGTGGTTGGGTGCCCGTTTCCGACCCTGTAGTGAAATGTTTTTAAGATTAGCTGATTTTCCCAGCCACTAACTATGATCAAGTTAAGCAATAGTGCACAATAGGGTGTGTGTTGTTTAAAAACATCACACTTTGGGTATGACGCACGAAGCCACAGGCTGAGCATGTTCAACACCCGAGAAGTGACATTAGTTCACATTGTACAGTAGCATCCAAACAATAAAAGACGTTTTTCTTTTTACTTAGTCTTTATACTCCCCCTTGCACTACAGCTGCACCTTTAGGGTCTTAATGCGTCCTGCGTCGGGAGGGCCGGAGAGCCACTGGCTCAGATGGGTGCCCTGCTCCCTCAGACAGTCACGAGCCTCCAGATAACCCCCCGGTTGGGGTGTAGGAGTCCCCCTTCCCCTCCATACCCTTGGTGGGAGCATGCACCTTGAGCCACCCTCCCCCGGCTCCTCCTCATTTGCCAATGCTGAGGCCCCTCTACAGGCGCAAATGTGGGGTGATCTTTTTCCTTGTTTTGGTCCCACCCCCTCTGGCATCAGTGCGTGGGGGGTGTGTGCAATGAGATGGGGTCATGCTGAGATGTGCGTCTGCTCAGGTACCTGGCCGATGCCAGTCCCTCCCCTACTGTCTGCTTCCCCTTTCTGCACTGGCACCACCCGTGGTCACCAGGTGGTGGCAGTATAGCGGTGAGGTATGCAGCCCACCCCTCCCTGGAGCAGGAGAGTGGCCTGTCAGGTGCTCGATCCCTCTTCCCCGGCCAGAAGCCCGGGCTCACTACCGAATCTGGGTCGCTGGCATTGCAAACAGTAGCGCTACCGATGCGCCAGCCATAACAATAAGAGATTTAATTGGCTGACTGGGCTTTTTCAGCACGAGTGAATTTCTGCATTACTCTCGCCAAAAGGCTCAGCCTGCTCCCAGACCAAAACTAAAACTGAAGCCACTGCTGCTTCCAGCTGATCGAAATGTAAACCTTTCATCTGCCATCTTGTTTCTTGCTGACTCCCTCCCGCACCTTATACAATGTCTCCCAACCATCATGAAAGATGAATTGCTGCAGCCTTAACTGTTTCTGTAGCCACAAAATGGTAATGTTGTGTTAAGGAAGTGTTTTAAAGCGCCATACGTCCATTTTGGAAACCTCACATCTCGTCCAGCAGCTATACTTGAAAATTAAAGGCAGTCACTCAGTGCTTGCACAAAGCTGCATTTTACCAAGCTGCTTCCAACAGACTGCAGCCCCTAACAATATCAGCATGCTGTCTCGCACTATAAAAAAAAAAAAAAAAAAAAAAAAAATGGGCTGGCCGGTGGCATAGAGGATTGAGGAGCTGGATGTCTTACCTCGCACTATGCCGGCAACCTGGGTTCGGGAATGTCGTCAGGGTGCTGGGGGGGGGGCAGAGCAGGATTGAGCATGCCGACGGGCAGCTCTTTTGAGGATGGGTTGGTGCCCCCGTAGTTCCACTCCCACCGGTGGAGGTCCAGTGGGTAGCGTGGCGGAGAGGGGCGGCAAAGTTTTGGGAGGTGAAAGGGCTGAGCTGGCGCCACGGGATGTGAAACAAGCCTACACACGTCGTACGGCTGTGTACCAGGGCCGGGGTAGGAGAAAATCCATAAAGATGCATACTCTCATCGTCAGTTGGCGGGAGGAGGTGATAAGGATCAAAAAGCTAAATAAAAGGAAAAATAGCAAATACAAACATCCAACTATTAGAGAGACAGAGAGGGAGTGTGTGTGTCTGTGTCAGTATGTGAGGGTCCTGGGTGAAGTGTCTTGACAACCATATTTTCCCTTAATTTAACTTTGAATAGTGTGGCTGCCGAGCCACTCGGCAAGAGCAGTGGTAAAGTACACAAGTGCTAATGATCACATTGCCGAGCAAGGAGACAGAAAAACTGGTGTCATGGCTTTGTTTTAATGTTAGTTTTACTTTATTTGGGGGGTGCGGGACCAAGTCAGGAATAGACAGGTCTGTTATGGTGGATCAATGTGGTTAGAGCATTAGTTCTCATATTTTATGACGGTGAGCCTCCCCTAAGCAATGGAAAAGATTTCGAGCCTCCCTCAAATTTTGAAAAGAAAAAAAAAAACAACCTTGGGCCTCCCCATAGAAAAAAATGTGTTTTGCACAGTACACCAGGAATAAAGTGAGTCTAATAAAGTTTACTGAGTGTATTCTCTTTTTATTCAACTTACTGTTCTTCACTCTCAGACCCACACCCCAGGTTATCCTTGTCACTGTTTTCTGTCTCTTGGGGCCCTTGCTGCTCTGTTTTCTGTCTATCCGGAACAATTTAGCTAGCCACCTTTATCTCTCCCCCTTACCATGTTGTTAAGCAGCTTCACGTACTCTTCCCTCAGGTGACACCTGAAACGAAACTGGCTCTGTGTGCCTTTCCCAGTCACTCATCTGCTTATAAACGCCTGGTGTAGAAACATGCCTTGAGTCTGGGTGCCTTTCCCGGTCGTTTATTTATTGAAAAGTTTCATCAGGAAAGATGCACTGAGCAACAGGATGCTTGTCTCACGGTACGTCCTGGGGAGGGGTGCAGGAATACTTAGTTATGCATACAACATTCGAGTATGGAGGAACAACAATGAGTATAGCGGTAAGGGGAAAGGGTACTGGGATACAGAACATCATACATACAATTTACAAGTATCTGAGGAACAACAAGGAATATAACAGTACGTAGAATTTATACAGTACAGAGAATTTATACAGGATACAGAATACAATAATATACTATCTTAGAACTTGTAATAGGAGAGAAAAGGGTAGGGTGGGCTTTACTGGGCAGGGAAGTACAAGGGTTGGGAGGGGAAAGGGAGGAATCGGTTTACATATCAACAAACACCTACTGCAGAAACAAGCCTTGACTTGCTGCGCCTTCTAGTCACCAATTGACATATAAATACACACCTAGACACAAGCTACTTTCCTGGTCACTAGTTTGTGCATAAGTAAAGAAATTCAGCTGCCATTCTTCATATTTAGTTTGCTTCATCCCATCACACAAATTAATACTGTACATTCTCAAACTTGACTAGGCCTCCCTTGGGAGGCTGGCCTCACCATTTGAGAACCACTGGGTTAGGGAAGTGGGGAGAAACACAGTAAAGGAAATCTGGGGTGACAATGCGAGTACTGATATAAAACACGCTGTTCAAATGTGAGATGTTCATGTGTGTGTGCCTGGAGTTGCTACAGTGATGTTATTGTCAGATAACCTCTCTGGTCCAGGGGCACACTGACCAGTCGGGATACTGGAAATATTCTTGCCGTTGTATAATCCCTGATAAAGTGTACCTTAGTTACTTGCTATTTTCACCTTGGGGGCTTAATTAAAAAAAAAAATGGGCATTTAATGCTCATGGAGTTTTAGTAAGTTGTATTTAAAAAAAAAAAAAAAAAAATACTTTCGTTTTTTGTTCTTTATTTTTGTTGATGCCTTATGCCGATCCTATCTGCCAGGTCTGTATGAAGTCTGTCTGTTTCACACAGTCACCGAGTTATCCCTGTAACTCAGAAATGAGACCTGTCTCTCTGTCTTTCTCTCTCACTGCAGGGAAACCGAAGGAGTCCCCAGCACAGCGATCCGAGAAATTTCCCTGCTGAAGGAACTCAACCATCCGAATATAGTAAAGTGAGTTGCCACTGGGCCGGGGGAGGGAGAGGGAAAGGTGACTGCAGGGATCATGAGTAGACTGCTGTCTGAGACCCTAGAACTGTCTATCTGAAAGCTGGCCGGCAGTGCAGTATGCTGTAATGGGAAGGACCTAGGCATGGCAGTGACTGAAAATCTTGCTGCCTTGTCTGGTGGTCAGGAAGTAGATTTTGGGATACTGTGCAGCACCTCTTGGTGGCTGGCTCTTGAAAGAGGTTCACTTGTTCTCAGAAGAAGTGATTTGTCAACGCTGTTTGCAGCCAGAGTGTGTTGGTGGTGACATGGCTAACAGGGTGACGTTTTTTTTTTTTTTTTTTGTGTTTAACTTTCTGTTTATGCCCTTTGTCTCTGGTACAAGTCCCCAGGCACCACCCACCCAGCCTAACTGCTGCTACCTGCAGCTAATTGCCCCACAGAGCTGTGGCTTACCCCCCTCCCCGTTCTGGAGACAGCACCTCACCATGCATTCTTTTGGTGTCGGGAGTACAGCAATTGGCTGCGCGGGACCAGAGTGTACTGGGGCAGCATCCTGCTGTGCCCTGATGTTTCCTTGTTTTTCTTCCACACCCCGGGACGTTACTGGCCTAGAGTGTCAAGGTGTACTATTGCTTTGGCGCTATGTGATGTCCTCCTTCGCTCCCCACAGGTGCTTCCAGTTGCAGTGCCACCTGTGATCACTGAGGCGGCTGTTACGCAGTGGAGCAGATACCCTCCTTCCTTGGTGGAAAGCATCCCTTGGGATGCCGATCCCCCTCTGACAGGTCCGACAACTCAGACACATTCCTGATCCTGGATAGCAGGCGTCGTGAATGGCAGTCGTAACGCTGCCCTGGCGGGACAGCCCCCATGTCGTTCTTATAAGAAGAGGGAGATAAAATTTAGCTTAAAAAATAAATTAGATAAAATTTAACTGAAGCCTAGTAATAAATGGTTTTGGTTTAAGTGTTAATGAATAATTTTCAGAGGCCATACACATTAATTATGCTGGCGGGGAGTCTCAGACACAGAAAACCTATATGAACAGATCTGCCAAGGGAAAAAACATGTGCAGAATGCTTCCGTGAATCCCTCTACACAGACGTGTCCATCCTGTGACTCACCAACTACATCCTGAAGGGTATGTTATCAGAGGCTGTTTGCAACCTTGCAGAAGAAGCCTTTGACATTGTTTCCTGTTCCCTCCCTACTTGACAGACTCGCAGGGGTGGACCTGCCTGACCTGGCAGTCTGTGTTGGTTCCATTCCTACCACTTTAACAGGTGTTAGTCGGCACCATGTAGAGAATGCCCCCCCCCTCCTGTGGCATCATCTTGAGCCTCATCTGAGCTTTGGTTGCAAAAAATGTCCTACCAGATTCGGTGCTACCCTGTCTGCAGGACTCTAGATGTCTGTCTCCTTGAAGCAAATTCCCACTTCAGGTGCCTTGAGGCGTGGCTGGATCGAAACCGTGACTACTCCTTTCACATGGATACCATTCATAAAATGCGCCCCCACAAACACTGCGCATTGTACCACAACAGATCCAGCCTTCCAAAGATGCCCTCCCCACTGCCCCCATGTAGTGACTGTGGTATGTGGTGCTGCTCCTAAATCTACCCTGGCCAGGCTGGTTCCCTCTTCACTCCTGCCATTTTACCTTCGACTGCTGTCTCCATCCTCTACTCAAACCTTTCCGTCCTCGCCCTAAATTCCTGTTGCCTTTCTCACTGGGCCTCCTTCCTTTTCAAATTTTGGGTCAGCTCCCTTCTGTTCCCTCTTCCTGCCTCCTGTGCTACTTCTCTGAATACTACACTTCACTGTCCCAAATCCAAAACCTCTGCTATGCAGTCTACCTTCTCCACCAGCCTCTCTTTTGGAACGACCTCTCCCCTAGCTCTCTGCTCCTCCTCATATTGCCCTATTCTTGATCTCTCCACCCATACCTGCTCCTGCAAATAACCCCCCCTTATGTTACTGGCCCCACCTCTGTTTCCCACTGCTGCCTATTGCCCCTCACCCTTTTAGGGTCAGCACATGCTTGCCCAGGGTTTTGCCTCCTGGTGTGCCCAGTCTCCTCCTGTAGCTCCAGGGAGCATATTGCAGTGGTGTGCAGTCCCACTGAAGCACAGTGGTGCCAGGAATCGCATATTTAGAGCTGGGTGGGTGTGTCTGTGATAAGGTGTACTTGGGGCTGTGGCGGTGTGCTTGGGCTGGGTTGGGGGGCGGGTAAGATACGCCTGTGTGCAAGTGGTGGTTTACATTTGGGACTGTGTGTAGAACTAGGAAGCTGCTGTTGGGATGTCCCTTTCCTTTGCCGCTGCTTTTATTTAATTTACTATTTTTCACCCCAGCGCCTACCTGAGGGGTCGAACCTTCCTCCACCAACCTGCAAGCGGCAGCCCTGCCACTGTTTTTAATGGGCTGGCTCGGTTCATCTGCACTGGTGCTGAAACTCTCCGTCACTGCATAGGTTCTCAGATTCTTTGTTTCACTGGTCTGTGCATGTTGCCTTTGTGCATCCTTAAAGGGGGCAGGTACTTTCATAAATGTAAAAATCCAATGTTGCATTACACCCTGCCTGTGTTCTTCAGTCACTGCATAAAGAAATTCAGCTTTCTACCAGTCTTGTTTACAAATCCTTGGCTCTCATTGGTCAGATGTCTTGCCCCCACCCCCACAGTAAGACTTCTCCTTTTGCCCAGGTTACTGGATGTGATCCACACGGAAAACAAACTTTACCTTGTCTTTGAGTTCCTCCATCAAGACCTGAAGAAGTTCATGGATGCCTCCTCCGTCTCTGGGATTGCATTGCCGCTGGTTAAGGTAGGGTCACTGCGCTGTATTTGATCCCTTTTCAGCACCTGCAGCAGAAACACTGGCCAATAGCTTTTATTTTTATTATTATTGTCAAGACTGCGAGAAAGGCCCAGCATGCATTTGGGTCCCCATGGAGTAACTCAAAAGGTACGGTATCTTGGACTGGTCTCATCAAGGTTTGGCGAATGACAGCAGCCTGCCTGTCTCATATTGAGTTAATGTGACTGCTGTGGTGTCCCACAGAGCCGAGCCGCTTTGACCATTTTGGGGGCAGAAGGTGTTTTCCTTCAGGATTTTACACGCTGGAAACCAAAAAGGCTGATCGGAATGCTGTTGGGTTGCTGTGAGTTTTCATTAGTTATACTTTAGGCCAAAAGATCCCCCGATTTTCTGTATCCAGTCATCTTTGGGTGGAGGGGAGCCGACAGTAGATGCACAATACCGCTATGCTCCATGGTCTGCCGGCAGGGATAGTAAATGGAAGCTGGCACCCAGGTGGCTGAAACAACACTGCAACACAAAAGTACACCTGTTCAAGCCGCTGGCCTTGTCAGCACAGCGATAGCGCTGCCACTTGTGGCCCCTGGTGGTCCGGGTTCAGAAGGAAGCCCGGGGGTGTTGGGGATGAGGATTGAGCATTCCAGTGGATGCTGTCTTCCTCTGGGGTGGATACGCAGCACACTTCACCGTAACACCACCGCCACCTACGTGACCATAGGTGGTGGTGCGAGCGGAGCAGCTAAGGGGTGGGGGACACTCCTTGCAGAAGACATTGGCATGCTCTGCATGCATGTGATGTCATGGAGCATCCAGAGGGAAGGGTAGGAGGAGGGCGAAAACCACTGGCTTAAGCAGGATGAAGTGGACGGACATCCACAGGCCCCCAAACCGCCTACTGGGCTCAGGGTGGGCTCGAACAAGCATGGCTACCCAATTGGGGGGGGAGAAATTGAGCCAAGGCCAGAAGTGAGCCCCAGAGATGGCAGGTGATGGGGTGGGTGTGTCGGCAGAGAGGGCCAGATGGGGGAGTACAGCTCTTCAGAGATGCATGGGTCTCTGAATGTAGAAGAAAGCAGCAGACCACAAGAGAGGGGTGGGTTGTGTTACAAGACAGGTATGGATTAGATACATGGGCCTCAAAGTACAGAAGTAAGCAACAGATCACGAGAGACTTGTGGGTTATGCTGTAATAATTACAAGGGTGTAGTCTGGGGTTCAGTAGGGCACCGGGCTGTTAAAGGCAACTTGCTCCCAGGTTCTCCCCACACCAGTACCCTCTTCGTGTGGGGTCTCTTTAGCCATACAGACTGACTTGGTGGCACCTCCCCATGCAGTTCTCCCAGCATCTGCCTATAACCCACCTGGACTTGTTTGTATTCCCTTTCATTTGCTCCCCTTATCTCATCAGTCATAGGTTAGACCTCCTAGTGGAGTGGCTGTCAGGTGAACGTCACCCATCAGTCACTCTCTCCATCTCTACGCCTTGTGGGTGGGGCCCTCTTTACAGGCGAAGGGGCCCCACTGGCTGTGCAGATCAACTTTGCAGCACCTCACTGCATTATCCTGTTGGAGGAACAGAGGGAGAGTTTTACCGTCTAAACCCTTCCCCTTACTTGGATTCCAAATTCGGCAAAGATCTGAGCCATCATTAATAGTAGCCCAAGCCAGGAGGGATGGCAACCAAGGCTTTAGTTCCCCAGAGGTTTCCTCCACATTTCCCTCCTTTTCCGTGCCAAAGGTTATAACATATATTTATTTAGTGATTCGGAAAAGACTTTTGAGTGCAAACTCTTTTACAAAGGTTCCACGTCATAGATTGCAAAACAAAGTACAATGGGGAAAGCAAAGGTACATTACAATGAAAGATACAGCTTGGATTCAGAACTTACAGAATAACTCAAACATAGGTACAAGTTAAATAACAAGAAAAACACTTTATGAGGGTGGAGGGGGGAATAAGCAGCCACAAAGTGCCTTGTCAGTAGTTCAGAGGGACGGGGATAGCTGGCAGTGGGGTGAAGAAAGGAGGTACGAGAGAGAGGTAGGTACTGCGGTGGAGGTGAAGGGTGAGGGAAGAAGGGCGATAAGGTATAGGGAGAAACGGTGGGGTGAGGGGAGGCTGAGCAGAGAAGGCATGCTAGAGTAAATGGTGGGGTGTGAGGGGGCATGGTCAGGCAGCCTGCATTAGGAGTGACTGTAAGGGAAACTCACAGGACTGGGAGTTGGGGGAGGGGGAATGTTATATGTATATATGTTCACTAATTAATTCTGTCGAGAGTTGGAGCCAGATGCTGGTTCTGTATTCCTGTTTGAGGGTTGCATAGTGGCTCCTCATGCTCTTTCAGGTATCACTTTAATCTTCATCGTTCACCATTCCCTCTGTCCTTACCGAAGACATGCCTCAAGTCAATGAACACATCAGTCTCGCCTTCAGCTCTGCTATTTTGGGGCTCTGTAAGGAATTTCCTTTCCTGCTGCACCTCTAGGAGTGGAACCCTCTTCAAGAGTGTTCCTGTGCCTTCCAGATATCCCAAAAGGGTGGTAGTCCCCGGTAACCCAAAAGGGTGGCAATCCCTGATAACCCAAAAGGGTGGTAGTCTGTGGTACCTCAAAAGGGTAGTAGTCCCTGGTACCTCAAAAGGGTGGTAGTCCCCGGTACCCGGGGGGGGGGGGCAGTCCCTATAAGGGGCAGAGAGCATGAATAGCCACTAGTATGTTGCATATGCATTCCAACTACTAGCAGTCAAACAAACTTTGGTTACAAGAATTTTAACAGAATGACATACCAAGCTGTAGCAGCACCATTCTCTCCCTGTACTTAGTCACTTGCTGACCCACTTAACTGCAAGGCTATAGCTTGGGGTTTGGTGGAGCAGCAAGTGATTCTAGTCTCCCCCAAGCTATTTAAGGGAGCACGCTCAAGCTTTTCTTTGCCCTTACTGCCATCCCCTCCAGCGCTTGGCCTCTCTCCTCGGGGGCTCTTTCTGTAAAATACCATTCTAGCCTTCATTCCCATCATGCCTCTGGGTGTGGAACCCGCCTCAATAGGGTTTCTGTGCTTTTTTTTTTTTTTGTTTTGTTTTTGTAACTTGGTAAGGCTCCCCTAAGCCCAAGGCCTGTTTTCCGGGGCTACCTGGGAACACTGGGTAGGTTAAGTGACTTGCTCAGGGTCACACAGTATGAAAGTGGAGGTTATGGGAATCGAACCCAGGTCTGCTGGATGTAGGAAGCTCATTTACAGCTTGTTACACTTTTTTTTTTTTTTTGCAATATAAACTTTATTACGTTTTCAACAATGCAACAAACCCACAATTTAAAAGACAAAGAACCTCTGTGCGCAAGCACTGAGGCAATGGTTACCCCAAAGGGCATTAGCCGGGAAGCCAAGTTTCAAAGAAATACAAAATCACACATACCCCCATAATGCAGAGCATCATGGGCTATATATGCAAATCACCACAAAATATCATGTTGGTTCAACTTTAAGCAAAAATGCATGGTGCGGAAAGGCCTCTCACACAGTTTGCAAAGGGTGCCAACAGAAGACACAGGCACGTGTTAGGTCCTACCAGGACTCATCAGTGTGCCTCATCTGTTTGACACCCCAGTGGAATGAACCAGCTACCCTAAGATGGTCTCTCTGGGTTATGTTGTGGTGAACCCAATTAAAACAAAAAAACAAGTTAAAAGACGAAGAACCTCAGCACGCAAGCAAAACCACAATGCAATACAACATCAAAAAACAGGACCAAGAGATGGGAGTGGATACAAATCCCAATCAACATTAAACTTAAAAAATAAACAAATAACCCCTGCCCCCTCCCCAAAGCACACCAGGAAACACATCTCTGCTAAACTGGCCAAAAAAGACAGTAAAACGTTTCTCTATTAACTGGATGCCCAGGTGGGAAAAATGGGAGCGGAAATCTGAGAGAGAGAGAGAGAGACATGTTAGGATTCTTGCGGGCCAGCCAAGATGGACAGTAGGGCGTAGAGCGGGTCCCACCTGGATCTGAAACAACTGAGTCCCGCCAGCCGGTATGTGATCTGTTTTTCTATCTCAAGCGCCATCAAGATTTCCTGATGCCATTCCTTATATGGCGGAATGGCATCATCCAGCCAATGCCGGCAGATGAGTAACTTCGCTGTTATGGCAGTCAAGGACATGTAGACCCGGCGGGGTCCAACACAGCTTGTTACTCTAACCTCTATGCTATATTGCCAGCGTGGTAGTCCCTGCAAGGAACAGGGCACCAACACCTGCAAGTATATTGCATAAAGATTCCAACTACTCTGTCAAACAAACCTACTTCAGGTACAAGCATCCTAACAGAATAACACACCAAGTTGCACCAGCACCTTTCTCTCCCTATACTTAGCTGTTCGCTGACCCAGGGAACCCACTCTGTGGGTGTGTTGGAGTACCAGCCCACAACCTCTCGAGTGGTCTGTTGCGCTTGTAAAGTGGGACATTAACTGGTAACAAAAAATTGTGTGTTTAAGCATGAAAGAGAGAGCTTTCATACAGTGACTGTATTGTGCTGCAGGAGAAAACAGTCCATCTGAAAACAAAACAACATTAAATGTTACTCGTCACTGGGATTTACTGCTAAACATTTTATAATTGCTAAATATTTTATTACTGGATCTCTGATAACAGTCAATAGTTTGCAAAACAGTTTAGCGGAGTTGTAGTGACAGGTTGTGTATTATCTATTTGTCATTTTTGGACCAGGGAAGGAGGAATAAGCTGTGATGGCTCATTTCCAGGTGTGTTCTGGGGGGTGGGTTGCATGGACCTGTTTTATTGACAGGGGAAATGTTGGCCAGGACACCGGGGAAACGCCATTACTCTTCTTGTATAGGTGCCATAGGAGCTTTAACGTTTACCTGAGCGGTGACCAGAGATGGGCAGAGGGAGCATGGTTTAATGGCTCATCCAAAGCATGGCACCTCAGCAGTGCTGAACCGTCCCCTGAGTTCAGTGCGTCTTTTCAAGCCCAGATTTCTAAAATCAGTAAAATGAAATGAAGTTACCACTTTGCTCACATCTTGCTGGCCGATGGCCATAAGGAATTTGCATCCGCAGCACTGGCAGCTAGTATTCTGCTGTCCTATCTGGTTGCAGGTTGTAGCCATGGCGAGCACAGTAGTCTGGACATGAAGCAGAAAGGATTTGGGAGGTGACTGAGGGGGAGGCTATTTTATTTTCATTTTCCTAAAATAAGTGGTGCTTCTGGGGTCAGTTTAATGATAATGGAAATGTTTGCTGGCTGGTCTTCTGGTCACCTTCGTCTCCTTGCCTTTTTCCTCAGAGCTACCTGTACCAGCTGTTGCAAGGGCTGGCATTCTGCCACTCACACCGGGTCCTGCACCGGGACCTCAAACCCCAGAATCTTCTCATCAATGCCGGTGGAGAAATAAAGCTTGCTGACTTTGGACTGGCGAGGGCGTTTGGTGTGCCAGTACGGACGTATACACATGAGGTAAGAATCCAAGGAAATGGAACATTAAGAAGAACCATACAGGGAAGGCAGTGGTGGTGGAACTGCTGAGTGGGGACCTGCTCGGCAATCAGTACCGTTTGTCAGAAGCCAAAAATTGCTACCTTCAGTTTTTTGGTGCAGTAGGCTAAGGTGAGAAGAGTTAGGCTCTCGGTCAGTGCGTATACATGTTGTACTGTAGACCGGTAACTGAAACGTCACCTGGTTTGTGGGTTAGTTACTGATGTGCTGTAAAATCACGTAAACAATAACTAAGGATGGTAACTGAAAGAACCTATCAGCAGTGTTATCTGGTAACAGGCTGGATAACAGCCCTGTTGCCTGCTTTCTAAACTGAAGATGCGCATTGGCCATGGACGTCTCCAATAATGCTCCCCTGACGTAAACGTGCTGCCATTAGCCAGGGTTTCCTTCAGTTGTTATATAATGCGTTATTGGGTGGGGACGGCACCGTTACAAGAAGCAGGGCTGTGTACAAGTGAGAGAAACTTGAGTTTAACATCAGAGACGCTAGCATAACAGTTAAAGCAGGACTGCAAAATCATTAACATTATGATAGGTTTTCCTCTTGCTAATTTAATTTATAAAGCAATTTTTTTCCCCCCACATAGTATTTGGCCACTGACTCGAGCACAATTATAGCATGTCTAGTGTACTTACCTGGTCAACAAAAGCTAAATAAATAAATATATAAATAAGAAATAAGATGACGGTTCAAATACCACTGTAGGAACCCTTGCACTAAGTGGGGACAGTAACATGACAGGAATTGGGGACTTGAACATTCTAACAAATGCCGTGCCAGATAGTTTTATTTTCATTTTTGTTCACTGGGTAAAGTTAACTGGAGTAAAACAGAACTCCCATTTTCAGGAGCGACCCCGAGATGATAACAATTACAGTAGCAGCTCAGTCTGGCTGATGGCGTGGACCTCTGTTACAGGGCTAATGTTGATGTGGGTTGAGATTTTTGTTTTTATTTAGTATTTTTGTTTAGTTTCATCGTCTGCACAGACTACATTTTACTTGGTATTGTAGACTTGCAGTGCGATTTCCAGCTCCGTTTGCTAGAGCTGTAAACTGCACTTGGAAGTTGCATCCCCAGGCAGCCCTCCCCCAGTGAATAAGTGTAGTAAAACCCTGCTGGCCCGGGAGGGTTGAGAGGCTTACTCACCTCCTGCCATGACAATGACTCGAGTTGCCAAGGGTCGGCCAGGGTGGGAGAGGATTAAGCGGCCGAGGGACTGCTGTCTCCCAGAGTGGGGAGGTCTTGTCAGCCCAGCATTCGATTGTCACCAGGTGAAGGCCTGGTGGCGGTGCAGCGTGGGCAGCAAAATTGGGGAGGGTGCATGAGCGTAAGTTAGGCATGCATGCCTCAACATGCACGCGTGATGCTCTTGCAGCAAAGGGATGGGGAAAAAGAAACTAGGAAAAACTCTGCCAAGGGCTTTGTGAAGCCCTGACTGTATTCCCTGAGCCTACGCCACCACCCTGGTCCTGCCTTTGGGTGTGTACTGGATATTTGTACGGGGAAGGGGGGTCGCTATGAGATGTAGAATCATGGGAGCACCCTGACTAGTAGGTAGGTCGGTTTGGGGGGGGGAGGCTGGCTCCGGACTGCAGGGACGGAGCTGATAAGCCACCATTGGACACCAGTGGAAAAAGAACGGTTATGGCAAGAAGCGTAAATCCCACCCTAGCACCGTACCCATCCAGGTCTTAGCGCCCCCCCCCCCCCCCCCCTCCACTTAGCACACCCAGTACCACATATTAATTGACTGAACAAACACTAGTCCAGCGCAAGGCAGAGATCTGCACCCCCTTGGTATGCAGCGGTCTTGCTGTTTTCTGCCCTCTCAGCCAGGTGTCCCTGGCCTTGAAAATGTAGTTGCCTTCCTGGGATCTCCGGAATACAATGAAATAATAAATGTCCTTTATTTAGTGTGCTTTATACTCCTGGCTCAGGCTGCCCTATTCGGCTGTCGCTACCCTCCATCCCTGTCTGCTGCTGTCTCTAGGGGTTAGAGCCTGCCACCGTCGGTGGTCCATGGTTTACCCCGGGACGGGGCCTCTTGGATTCCCCAGGCCCTGGAGGAGTTTAGCTTGGTTGCAGTGGCTCGGGGCCCAGTGGGCTGTGCAGTGCCTGTGAGTAAGTACAGTGTCATTCTGCTATGGCTGAAGTTTTTCTGGCTTTTCTCCTGATCCTTCCCCAGGTATCTTGTGGGTTAGGGACAGAGCGGATGCACTGTGTCACATGTACGTCCCACTCTGGAAGTGCCTACCCTCCCCATCGTGCACCTCCCCCCAGTAGTCACTTGGGAGGTGGTAGCACAGCACATAACACCCCTCCCCCGCCAAAGGAAGAGCACATCCTGTGAGACGTTCAGTCCTTTCCCGACTGGCCTCTGACAACTAGGACTTATTTCCAAACCCGGGTTCCTGGTGTCATGAATGGTAGTGCTTCCGCTGCACTGATGGGCCAGTCTATAAAATGCCCATCTGTTGAGCTGATAATAGACAGAACAGTACTGCAGTATTAGTTTTATTTCTAGTAATCATATTTTATTGTTTCGAAATAAAACATCATACAACACATACTCCTGCCAGACATGGGTACTGTAGTCTATAAAAGGAGCCATCCAATGGAACTAATACCTATACAGGTCGAAACAGCTAGGCGTAAGGAATTGGGGGAGGGGTGTGTATCTAATATATATATTTATTATAAACATTTAAGCACTATTATGCTGCAGCTTGCAGGAGTGTAGTGATCTAGCCACAAAATAATAATCCATACATTTTAGATTTAACCCTAACAGTTGATACCATCCCACTCCAAGCATGAGCGGGATCTTCAGTCCTGCCACTATAAATAGAGCTGAATACCAGGTAAATAAAATTTAGTACCAGGTAGTTATACATACTATATATTCTATAATTCAAAGTTTATTCGTTTTTTATAAATCACCATACAGAACAAGTTACTCATCATAAGTAGAAAAAACAGACATACCGAACAGATAACTCTAAATGTAAACATATCTATTTAGTACAATAAACAATATTTAACATAACAGTAACTTTTACAGAAGCAAAAATATTAAGATAAGAAATGAGACAACTGTGCATTTAAATGTTTACATATCTAACCCTATATTATGTAAATCTATTACCATTACAAAAGTTTAAAAACTTTTTAAAATATTTTTAAATATTAAATATTGACACCTTGACTATGTAAAAAGGTTCCGAAATTTCCTTAAACTTGTCTAGCCTTTTTAAGTTAACATAAGCCACTCTTTCATAACTGGCCCTGATGGATAGGTCTAGTAACCACTCCTTTTCCATAGGGATTTCTGTGGTCCTCCAATTTCTCGGAATCACATTTTTCGTGGTAATAAAGACTGCCAACAACCATACTTTTTGAGGTACTGAACAATTTAATTCTAAACCAATCCCCAAAACTGCAAACTTAGCTGAACAACTAAACTGAGAATGTAATACCTTCCCACACATTAACATTATTGTTTCCCAATAAGGTGTGAGGTGTGAGCATGACCACAATATATATTCCATACATTCCCATGTACTAAAGTAGGTTCAGTGAGATCCATAAAGAAATCTGCAAGTCGCTGTATGAAATGGAGACGGGAGCACTCACAGCCACGTGTTAGTTGCTATTTTGAAGTCCAAATAAAGTTTAGTTTGGCGGCTGTGCCCCTAATCAGAATGAATAAAAAATGACAGCGTCCAGCAGCACTAGTAGTCCAGATTTACAGGTAGCAAGTTGTGAGACCCAAAACACAGAGCCAACCTCTATCACTCCCCAGTCTGTCCCGTTGCTCACCTGACTATAATACATTCAGTCCTTGTGCCTCCAGATCTGTCCATGTGTCTTCATCCGATTACTCTTCTTCCTGACCTTCAGCTGCTGCAGACTTCCATTCAATCTGCTCAACTCTATTGCCGGCTTCAGTAGAGTCGGTAAACTGAAATGTGTGGCCACCATTTTGTATGCGGAGATGGGCTGGCATCAGGAGTGTATGAACCACCCCAAGACTCTTGAGCCGAGCCTGCACTGCATAGAATTTCTTCCTGCACAGACATGTGGCAAAGGACAGGTCAGGATAAATATGTAGGTGCAACTCTCAAAATTTCAATTTTCAGAGTTATAAGCTGCCCGCAACATGATGTCCCGCATTACCACTCCCATCTGCACCAGTAAAACAGTTCTGGGCGAACCTTGCTGACCAGCTGCTGACCTGGGGGAAGTCCATCTGCTCTGAAGTGGTGACTTGATCCATCTGTGAAGCTCCTGGTAGCCAGTTCTTGAGGAAAAGTAAGATGTTCAGTCCCTCGTGCCCCTCCGGAAGACCTACAAGGCAAATATTGACTGCCCGCTATGCATTGTCAAGTCCCTCCAGCCGGTATTGAAGCTGAATATTCTCCTGCACTAAAATACTGGTTGTATTTGAGGCCTTTGTAGCTTGTGCCTCTACCAACTATACTATTTTGGTATCTGCTTCGATGTTGATATCCTGCTCACCCATTCTTTTAAGTATCGTTTCCACTTTGAGATCGACGGCCTTCATTGAGAGCTATAAAGCCTGCCATGGGGGCTTGGTGGTAGTGGACGTCACTGTCGAGGATAATGTGGCGTGTTCTTCAGGTTGCTGCTGCTTATTTTTCTCTCCCCCAGCTCCTCCTGTGTTAGATCAGCCCATCATCAAAACAGGTATCATTACAAACAGCAGAATCTGCTCTATCGAACAATATCGGTTTAAAGTTACTTACATAGAAACAGAGAAGTTGACGGCAGATAAGGTCCGCAAGGCCCATCCAGTCTGCCCATTTCTTTTTCTACCTTATAAATGTGCAGTTGGCCTTTGCTCTGTCAGTGGCCTATCTATTCATACTCATCTGTATTGCTCCCTTATGCCTGTCCCATGCCTGTTTGAAGCCCTGCACTGTATTCATAGCCACCACTTCTTGATGTAGGCCATTCCATGCATCCACCACCCTTTCTGTGAAAAAGAACTTCCTCACATTACCACTTAATCGGCCTCCCTCTAATCTCATGCTGTGTCCTCTTGTCCTGCTATTTTTCTTATATTTAAACATGTTAGACTCCTTCACCTTGTTAATGCCCTTAAGGAGTTTGAATGTTTCGATCATATCACCTCTCTCCCTCCTTTGCTCAAGGGTATACATATTGAGCTCCGTTAATCTGTTCTCATATGTTTTCTGATGCAGTCCCTGCACCATTTTGGTTGCCCTTCTCTGGACTGCCTCAATTTGGTTAATGTCCTTGTGAAGGTGTGGCCTCCAGTACTGCACGCAGTACTCCAGATGGGGCCTAACTTAGTAGGAGACAAGATGACATTTTTATGAAATTGAGAGCAGTTCTCCGCAGAGTCGAAGTGAAGCACATTTTCTCAGCAAGCATGCTCAGCTGCATCCCCCAGCACTGCAGTATTAAAGTGGCAGTGTGGTCTGGTGGTTAGAGCACGGGACTGAGATCCGGAAGATTGCAGGTTCAAACCCTGCTGGAGCAAAATACTCTGTGTGACTATAGACAAGTCACGTAACCTCCCAGTCCCCACAGCTGTGGAAAAGGGTAGCAGCAGGACCCCACTGAAAATAAGATGTTACCTCTCAGCTAGGTTACGCTAGGTAAATAAATAAATGTGCACGTGGCTCTAATTTGCTTTTTGAAATTTAAATGTTTATTATCACAAAAAACAGATATGGGTTGTATGAATATTGGGGGCTGTTCCCTGTGTGCTCTAGTATCTCTTCCATAACACTGAACTGCAGAGTGCTATACATTGATCTCATGCTGTGCTTGCTCCTGTTGCCCCACCCCTACCCTCTGGCTGCTGTGTGACAGACTGTTCAGTATCATTTAGTGCCATTGGGCTAACAGAGTGAGGCAGGGGGGATGTGAGCCCAGGAGAAGCGTGCGCTGTATGTGATCTAGTGACAGCTGTTTGCCATGAATAAATGAACTGACACGTAAAGTGAGTTTAACAAAACAAACAGGAAACACCAAGGGTGGTCTCTCATTCCCAGATGTGTGAAAACCCCACTTTTGCTTACACCTGAACCACCGCTGGTCTTTGGCAAGCCATGGCCGATTACGGTACAGTCAGCTGTGGAGTCTCTCACTTTCTAATCCATTTCCTCTCCTGTATTCCTGTAGGTGGTTACCCTGTGGTACCGGGCTCCTGAAATACTCTTGGGGTGCAAGTATTATTCCACCGCTGTTGACATCTGGAGTCTAGGGTGCATCTTCGCTGAAATGGTAAGTGAAACAATTTTTTTTTTTTAAACTTTGATTTTATTGCATTTTGAAAAACGTTTTACAGAAATACAATGTCCTGTGGAGGGGAAAACAAGTACAGTGCACCTATTTGATAGGTTATAACACAGGCTCACTATAGCACCTCTCCAGTGAAACAAATTTGAAGGTGAATCTTGTATTTGTATTTATCAGGATCAACTCTCCAATGTGCAATTCTCATTTTCAAGGTGAAATGTAGAATTTGTCGGCAGAAAAAGGCCCCATGTCCCATCATGTCTGTCATATTAGGACAGTAAGAATTTTTTCAGTACAAATTCTGTCCGGGAGTTTCAGTACAAGCCAATTACAGAACTGCAAACTGAACAACAATAAAGACAATGCAGTCATTGATAGAGAAACAGAAAGTAGGTAAGAATACCAGTGTTGTTAATGCCGGCCCAGCGGTAGTGCTACCGCTTGCGACCCCAGCAACCCAGGATCAGAAGCGATCTTGGGAGACTGAGGTCTGGCGAGGGGGAGGAGGAGGAGGATCGAGCATCCCCCCCCCTCCCCCGGGACTGCTCTCCTCCTCGGGGGACACTGGTGCCATACTGTCCCCAACTGCTAGGTTGGCTTTAGTTGGGTGGCGTGCCAGATGTATGGCATACACGGTTCTTACTTCATTGCACGCCAACCCCCTGGGAAAAACAGGAAGGAAAAAGCTGGCCCACCACAGAATGCTGCCCACTGCGCTCCACAGGCCCCACACCATGGACCATGGCACTCCCCTGGTCAATCAAGCAAGAGAACCAACGGAGGTATGGAGCACCCCACCATGGGGGGTAAGCCAAAGAGGAACAGCCGGGGAAAGGGTAAGTCCCGGGACCACAGATGACTGGGCTGGGAGAACAGTTGGGCTGATGTGGGCCGGGCCGGCGAGGTGGTCATCTCCCAGCCTAATCCCGCCCTGCCTGACATCTTCCCTGCCTGAAATGTCGCCATCTCTCCCCCCCCCCCCCATCCAACCACAACTCACCTGTAGGGGAACCCCCCAGCTTGCATCCCTTCCCCTAAGGCAGGGCCGCCTTCAGCTCCTCAGCACTTCCTTACATCAGTCCAATGACCCCACAGGTGGAGGTGAAGATCAGCGGGAGTCTGGGCCCAGGAGGGCAGGATCCAGCAATGGACACAGGGGCTGTGGAGTGACATCACCTATCCAGCTAACGTATTTTTCCCATGTTTCTTATGACTGCAATGCAGTGATGTCCAGGGGTTGTGCACACGCTCCCATGCGCGCCTCACCAACGTCTGCCACCGCCTAGCATTCCCCTTCTCTTCAGGGTTGTTGGTTGGATACCTCCTGGCCACCACCAGGAGGCGTCCTGTTGCCGCAGCCCTTCACCTACCCACCTTGAAGGAGGTGAGTGGTCCATCGGATGCTTGAGCCGCCTCCCACCGACTGACCCTTCGCCCTAGGCTTGCTCCCTAACCCAGGTCATCAGTGCCACAAGCAAGAGTGCTACCACTGTGCTGGTGGGCCGGCTACCAGTGTTGAATCTTGAGCCCAGTGCGGTATTGTACTCTTGAGTTTTAAGAGGGATTTGAACCGTATCCCCAGTGGTGGGCTGGGACATGTTGTAAGCACCCCCAGGTATGCACCATACCAGGTGGGAAAAACTTTTTTCTCTTTAGCAATTTGGTGAGAAGCCTGTGTTTTGGTTGATGATAAGTTCTGAGTTGTTTCTTTAAGGTCCAATTTTCTGCAAAGACAGAAAAACAGAACTGACCACTTGGGGGGATGGGGAGAACCTGGATTGGACATTTTTCAATCACCCCCCCCCCACCAAAATTTAGCCTTTTTCCTCTCGATTTGTAACACAAAACGATGTTACTCCTATTTTATCTCCAGCCCCTACCTCCACTAAGTGTTTGTTTATCATGGCACACACATGCGCGCACACACACACACACACACACACACACATATATATACACACACACACACACACGCCGCACACACACACTCACTCTTGTTGAGTTGTAATCCATTTTTACAGCTGTGTGGACTGGAGCACCGAGGAGTTAAGTGGCTGTCCGAATCGGGCAGTGAGTAAATGTTTCTGGTGAAATTTGAACTTGGTTCCTAAGCCTGTGCTCTAAACACATTTCCACTCATGTAGTTTACACTATTCTATATATTTAAAGGGACCCCCAGTGGCAGATTTGGAAAACACCTGGGGGTGGGTCCAGGTTTGTGTCCCTATAGAGTGTGCACAAAGCCTCAGAGGACAGAACTCCACACACACACACACAGACACTGTGGAGGGGGCCCAATCCAGTAGTGTGGGAGTTGGGGCACCAGGCTTGGTGTGCAGTCCAAGAAGCTCACAATAGAGCTGCCAGGAAGCCAGGAGTATCGCAGAGCTTAGCTGCTTGGCCCGGGAAGGGGGGGGGGCAACATTTGCCATCCATGACTAGCCAGCCTTAGAGCAGCTTTGGCCCTGGCTGTGAAAAATAACACAAGGCAGCTCTGACAGCCCCAAATGTCAGCAAATGTTTTGTTCTGGCTGGCCTAATGGCCTAAAATGTCAGCAGATCTTTTGTTCCAGCTTCCCTGATATCCCAGATTGTCTGCAAACTTTTTGTTACGGGCCACCCCTATGGCCCAGCTGCACTGGCAACTTAGGTTTGTGAGCAGAGTTGGGGGTCACCCCTTCAGGGCATGGGCCTGGCTGAAGTAACTGCACCTCGGTGGTGAGACTCAGTCTGAGAGGGGTGGCGGCGAGTTCAGGCGCCACAGTGGCCCCTGCAGCTGGGTCAGGGAGATTGACACGTGCCGCAGAAATGCTGTGATGCCAAGGAGGGAGATTGACACGTGCCGCAGAAATGCTGTGATGCCAAGGCTGACTGAGGCATCGCTCACACCATGGGGTGGAGGGAGTGACCCGAGGTAAAAACTGGGCCAAAGACTCTCCGCTATCTGAAATGACGGCTCCTAGAGAAGGACTGGGGTGCCCCATAGTCTCAGCAGGAGCAAAACCAAACATCTTGGCTATTTAATTCACTTTTTGAAGCTGCTATGTTACCTTTTTTAGTTCTTTTCCTTTTGTTTCCCTCTTAAAACCAAAGTAGAGGTACAGTATTTTATAAACTGTTACATGGTTTGGTGTGTGTTAGCGTATTTTGTTTACTATTGCTGTCTTGTCATGAATATACATATTAGACCCATGAATAATGTTCTTGGACCATTAACTCTTCACAGGGGACTATTTAACACCCCCCCCCCCCGACTGGCTGAAACCCTTACAACAGGGGTGGGAGTAAGCTGTGTTTAATTTTATTTGGGGTTTCTTTCTCCATCCCAGCCCAATTGATTGCATAGCGTAGTGTTTAAGGTGGGGTCCTGGTGCTCCTCATTTTACAGCGAGGCTGATGGATAAAGGTTCCGTGACTGAGGGATGGTACAAAACCCCAAGAGAACAAAGACCTTCACTGTGTAGCATTCCTGCCAAAACCTTTCTCGAATGTGTACCACCATGTGACGTTGGTGCTGATGGTGTTAATCTCATGTGGCTCTCAGCAGTTGCAGACAAACTTGAGCTCCCAGGACAGGAAACTAAAGCACGGAGGGGATAATAGGACTGTTGTGTTAGGCAGGACAGTGTGATTCCAGTGTGCTATGCCCATGATCCCAAAAGGAATCGCAGACATTTTATCCTGAGGGATAATGACATTTTCACAAAGATCTGTTTTATAGACGTGCGTGAGATTTGGGGGCTCTATGATCAAATCATTGCTACAGAGTACAACAGTTTGGAAGTTGAAGCCCCCTGCAAGTCTTGTGATCCCATTGTGAGCTGGGAAAGGGTTGGAGCTTCTGTGAAGTTTGTGTCAGTTGACGTTGAAGCCAGCAGTGTTTGTTAGCAAGAAATGTTATCATGTAGTATTTTAGCATATCTTGGTGATGGTGATAAAAATGTTATTTTTAAACAGGATACAAACTGTTGGGTTGAAGCCCATTTTCAACAGTGTCCTGTGGATTCTCTCAGTCATATAACAGTCATTCAACAGTACATATTAAGAAAATGTCCTAACTAACGACAGTAACATACATTTAATACTTCACTCACACTATTATACAAACAAATTACCCATGTACATTTTTTTTTAAAAGAAATAATAAAGTAAACTAATATCTTTGTCACATCCTTACAATTATCCGCAGTGCGTTTTCAATTTTCCCAACAGCTGTTAAAACTAATTTTAAAATTAGTGCTTCAAGTCATTAAAGGTAAATGCCTCTCACAATTTTTAAAAATCTCTTCTGTTGCGGTAACGTGTGTGAGCCTGACGTATAATGGCCTCAGATGATGCAGTGCGCTCTGGATTGCAGACTCCCCTGGTCCAATGCAAAGGACCATTGTTTCACTAGGCGTCCCCCACCCACGCACTGAGCTGGCTCACCCTGCCGGCACTGGCACGCCTGTGCCCCGGACAGCACGATACTGTGTCCCAAAGTCCACTGCCAAACCCGGGTTGCAGACACAGAAGCAAGTAACACTTCCACTGGGTCATCAGGCAGCCCAGAATTAAACAAAATGGCAAGAAAAATGGGTTTATGGAAAGTTTTGTTGGAAAACCATTACTGCAGAAAAAAAAAAAACCTACGTGCTGTCAAACATACTGCTGTTTGAAAATTTATCTTATTACTAGCTAGCCCAGAACTGGTAGTTGGAAAGATTTACTGGTCCTGCTAATAAATTTACTAGCCCACAGTGGTGATTAAAAGTTTCAGTCTCGATTTTTGTTCTACTTTTTCGCACCCTTTGCCAAATGCTGGCAGATTGTCTCAGGCTAGTAGGATTTTCCTTTAACTAGCCCTGCAGGCTTGTACTGGAGAAGGTAACATTTCAATAAGTACATCAGCTGTGTTAGTGGAAAAGTCTGTGGTGCTAGTGGATTTTCCCAGTCACTAGCCCTGCTGGCTAGTAGCTGCAAAACTTAATTTTGACCCCTGCTTTGGCCTGACCTGTGAGTGCTGTTTGTCTCCCTCACTGTCTCTTTCTGCCTTTGTATCCCCTGATGTCTCGCACTCTTTTCTTAGAAACATAGAAACATAGACTTTGACGGCAGATAAGGACCGCTAGGCCCATCTAGTCTGCCCATTTCCCTACCTACAGGATAGGCCGCAGATCCTAGTTAACCAACAGCCTATATCTTCCTGCCCCCCACAAGAATTGCCTTATGTCTGTCCCATGCATTCTTGAATTCTCCACAGTTTTAGACCCCACAACTTCCTCAGGAAGGCTGTTCCATGCATCCACTACCCTCTCTGTGAAATAATACTTCCTCACATTGCCCCTGAACCGCCTCCTCCTTCTATCTTTTAAATTGTGTTCCCTTGTTCTTGCAAGTCTCTTTTTCTGAAAGATGCTACCCTCTTGGACTTTGTTGATTCCTTGAGGTACTTGAAAGTTTCTATCATGTCCCCTCTCCTTTTTCCTCAAGGGTATACATATTAGCTCCTTTAGTCTCTCCTCATCGGCTTCTCTTGCAGACCCTGCACCATTTTAGTTGCCCCTCTGGACTGCCTCTAACCTGTCTATGTCCTTGCAGAGATGGGGTCTCCAGAACTGGACACAGTATTCCAGACGGGGTCTCACCAACTGTCTGTACAGAGGGATAACAACTTCCTGTTTTCTGCTGCTGATGCCTCTCCCTATACATCCCAGTATACCCCCGGCCCTCCCTACTGCCTTCTCACATTGCTTGCTAACCTTAAGGTCATCTGATATGATTACCCCAGGTCCCTTTCCTGTTTTGTTGTTGTTACTACCTCCCCACCCATTGTGTATTCTTCCCTGGGTTCTTGTTTCCAGGTGCATTATTTTACACTTTTTTGCACTGTGAACTGTTACAGTCAGAATTCTCCATCCTACAACACAACCTATTGGAAAAAAAATTACTTCTAAATGCCAAAAAAAACAAAAGCTATGTTCTTTGCAACAAAGAATTGCTCTGCCACTACCCCATCATTCATCACCCCACAATTATCCACCTTATTTGGAGAAAAGCTGGAATTTGTGGATAAATTAAAATATCTTGGAGTCTGGATTGACAATAAGCTTGACTACTCTGTCCACATTGAAGAGCTATTAAAAAAAGTTGAGACAAAGGCTTGGCCTATTTTACAGAATAAAACACTACCTTACCAGAGACTCCAAACAAAGATTAATCCAGGCATCATTCCTATCCCTTATTGACACTGCTGACTTTCTCTACGGCCATTGCTCACTCTCCCTCTTAAATAAGCTGGACACCCTGTATCATAGAGCCATCAGATTTAGTACAGACCTTCCCTCCAGCACCCATCATTGCTCTCTTTACATGGCAGTCAATTGGACATCCCTACAGCACAGAAGAAAAAGGAATGCTGCAATCTGGATCTTTAAAGCTTTACCAGGCAACCTCCCCTCCTATATCTCAGACTGTTTCACCCGAATCACATCTAGGCCATACACCTTAAGGATCAATAAGCTCATTATGCTAAAGATTCCCATTACCTGCACCCGGTTTGGGAGGGCTGCTATCAGCTATTCCCTAGCATTTGTCTGGAACTCACTCCAAAATCTATGAATCTGAATACCCTCTTACCCTTATCATCCTTCAAAGATTATACACCGCTTTTTCCAGAGTTGTGCAACTGCTTCCATAAGGCCTAGTCTCCCATCCAACCTACACCCCTCCTTCTGTAATCCACTATGTTTAGTTTCCTTCTTCTACCCAGTCAGTTATCACATTTCATATAAAAGCCTACAAAAGCCCTATTATTTGATTATTATCCCTGCTATATCTATTATCCTCTTCATTTTACAGGTTGTTATTTTACTGTGCCTTGTATATCTGTAAATTTTGTATATATCTCTTATTTATTTGATTGTACTAATGTTATGCTATTCTCATGTCTTACGTAAAAACTTGCCTTTATTTGTATGACCACTCAGGTCCATCTTGTAAATGAGCTACGCTCAATGATGTTCGCCTGAATAAATAAAGATTTTGATTGATTGATTGATTGATTGACTTTTGCATTGAATCCTAGCTGCCATACGTCTGACCATTTCCTCCAACCTTGCCAAGTCCCTTTTCATCCTTTCCACGCCTCCTTGTGTATCAACCTGTTGCAGATCTTTGTGTCATCTGCAAAAGGCATACTTTCCTTCAGTCCCTCTGCAATGTCACTGATGAAGACATTAAAAGGACTGGACCCAATACTGAACCCTCGTTACCCACTAGTAACCGCCCTTTCTTCAGAGTGGACTCCATTTACAATACCTTCTGTGTCCTGTTGTCCAGCCAATGTTTTACCAGGCTACCACCCTGGACCCACTCCCAGGCTGGTTAATTTGACTAATAATCTTTGTGGGACTGTGTCAAATGCCTTGCTAAAGTCTAGGTAGGCCATGTCCACAGCCCTCCCTGGTCTACTACTTTGGTCACCCAGTCAAAGAAATCAATTAGATTCGTCTGACATGACCTTCCACTGTGAACCCATGCTGCCTTGGATCCTGTGCTCCACTGACCTCTAGGTACTCAACTATTCTTTCCTTCAGAAGTGACTCCATCACTTTCCTACCACAGAGGTCAGACTGACAGGTCTGTAGTTTCCTGCCTCTGTCTTGGTCCCACTTTGTCAAAGGAATCACATCCGCCTTCCTCCAGTCCTCGGGTACACACCATCCTCCCATGATTTATTAAAAGAGTAGCCAGTGGTTTCACTAGTTCCTTCCTTAATTCTTTTAGAATTCTGGGTGAATTCCATCAGGACCCATTGCTTTGTCCACCTTCAGTTTCAGGAGTTCTTGCAGAACCCTTTCTTCTGTGAAAGGACTGGATAAACCCCCTATCAAAGTGCTTCTGTTAATTGGATTAGGCACTTCCCCTCCTCTTTTGTGAATACTGAGCAGAAATATTCGTTCAGTATTCCTGCTTTTCACTGTCCCCTCTGCCCACCCACCGTTCATTCTATTCAGCCTCACTATCCCTCCCTTTGTCTTTCTACTACTGCTGATTACCTATAAAAGGTTTTATCCCCTTCTTAACTGGTTGGCTATCATTTCCTCAGTTTGGGCCTCTCTGCTATTCTGACTTCCCTCCTGCTTCTTTCTGCCTTAACTGGTACAGCTCTCTGTCCTGCTCCTTCTGTGTTTCCTTATACTTCGGAATGCTATCTTTTCTTCCTGACTTTCACAGCCACCTCTCTTGAGAACCATAGCGGCTTTTTCTTTGTTTTGATTTGTTTATTTGCTTCACACAAGGCTTGTTGCCTCTGTGATGGCAGTTTTGATAATTCCCCATTGTTGCTCCACACCTCCTTCAGCCTGTTTGCTAGTGCTTTTTCGGAGGCACTCTCCCATCTTGCCAAAGTCAGCCCTCCTAAAGTCCAGTACCCTCACTTTTGTATGGCTTGACTCTGTAGCTGAGTTTAACGTGAACCACACTGTTTGATGGTCACTTGTCCCCAGATGGCAACCCACTTCTAGATCTGAAATCCTCTCACTGCCCCCGTTTGAGAGTACGAGGTCTAAGATTGCTCCCTCACGAGTGGGTTCCGAAACTAGCTGTCTAATGCCTGCCACCTGTAGGTCGTCTTGCCAATGAATTTAGTTTCCCCACCCTGATGATCCGTTGTCATGGTGTCCCTACGACCTGTCAGTCACCATGGCTGTACCATTCTTCCACAGACAGCGTACATGATGATAACACTTAGTGTGACCCTTTCCTCCCTTTTGTTCTAGATTACCAGAAGAGCACTTTTCCCTGGAGACTCTGAGATAGACCAGCTTTTTCGGATATTTCGGACCTTGGGGACACCAGGCAGTGTGTGGCCGGGTCACCTCCATGCGGATTACAAGCCTACTTTCCCAAAATAGGCATGGCAAGACTTCCAGTAAGTAGTTCCCCCTCTGGGCAAGGGCAGCAGGAACCTGTTGGCTGTAATGGTAGGATTGCAGTAGCGTGTTTGTCCTGTTAGAAGAGTGAGTGTGTGTGTGTGTGTGTTGGGGGTTGAGCATCACAGTAGCCCGTACCCTCGCCCCCTATCTTGTAGCAGGAGTCTCCACATAGTAAGGTGTGACTTGCTTTGTCACAGTGGGGATATTCGATCCAGAATGAAGAGTCCTTTCTATTACTACAGTACTGTTATTGTTTTTCTCTCCATTTTTTCCTTCACTGCACCCCAACGAAGGCATCATCATGACTACACCCTCTTTCCAGGCTGGTGGGCAGGGACTTGCCGCTGGCATGACTGATGCCAGTGTTGCTCCTAGCCTGAGCGATCAGTGTTATTCCCAGGAGACAAGATTTTTTTTTTTTTTTTTATGTTAAATATTGTTTTCTCCTCCATCTCTTCCCAGTCCTGTTGTGCTGGTGACCCCCAGTCCCGGTGTAGTCCTGGTGTGCCCGGTGACTCCCCCAGTTCTGGTGGGCCTGGTGACCTCCCAGTCCCTGTATACCCAGTGAAGTCCTAGCCCTATTGTGCCCAGTGACCTCCCAGTCCCAGTGGCCCCCCAACAGTCCTGGTGGCCTGCTGCCCCCCAGAGTCCTGTCATCTACGGCCCTCAATCCTGGTGTGCCCGGTAACTTCCCCAGTCCCAATATGTCCAGTGACCTCCATGTGTGCCCAGTGATGTCCCAGTCCCATTACGCCAGGTGACCTCCTACTCCCGTTGTGCTCAGTGATTGGCCCACCCCCGGCCCAATTTGCCTGGTGACTTTGCTGTGTGCTCGGTGAAGTCCCAGTCCCAGTGCAGCCAGAGACGTGCAAGTCATAGTGTGCCTGTTGACTTCTTAGTCCTATTGTGCCCGGTGACCTCCCCACAGGGCCATTATCAAGCCTTTATTTTTTTCCCATTTGTCGTTTCTCCCACCACACCCTCTGGAAGGGTGAATAAGCCATAGTCTGTACCACTTTAAGATTGGGCAGCCTGGGGTGTTCCCACCACCAAGAACTAACTGCCCCACTACTGCAATGCCTCTGGTTCCCAGTTGGCCATATGTGTGACTTTGGGGTTCACACATTTAATTCTAGTCTTCCAGGTGGCAATGCCAACTTGCAAGTTATCTGGTCAATAATACTTATGTTTGGGGCTGCCTACTGACCCAAACATGCTGCCATACAGGTAACTCTGGTGACTAGTGCCGAGTGGTCAGGGCTGGTGTAGCACTGCCGACTGCAGTGTTCTCCATCCCTGGGAGAGAAGATGCCTACCCCATATATCTCTGTGAGCCTGATCTCTGGGGGTGCTCTGACCCCCAGCTGCTCCCTCTTTCAGGTCTTCCAGGTGTGGCTCAGTCTGCCCTGGCCACTGGCTCCCACTGCCTGACTCCTCAGTTTATCTGCAGCTACACAAGCTCCGGGGTTAACCCATCCCCGGGGGTCCCTCTCTCCGCTGCCACCGGGGAGAAGGGAGCGCATCTTCCACCTAGGGACTGCAGCTAATGGAGTAAGTGCAGTGCTGTGGAGGACTGGGCAGCTTTACTAATTCCCTCACACATGGATGCACATTTTTGTGACTGGTCTTACCCACACAGTCAGTACCCCACAGAGCACCCAGGCCCTCTCTGCCGGCTGCATTGTGTTTTTTGTTTTTTGGGGTGGGGGTGGGTGTTATCTCAGATTTGTTAAAGTTTTGTGTTACATGTTATACGATCCATTACTGCCTTATACATGTCACAGCAGGGTTCAGAGGGTCATAGAAACACAGGAAAAGTGACAAGTTCACTATATAGCCCTGGGACCCAATGTTCCCCCAGGGTCTTAGCTCGCCTCCATCACCCTCTTCCCCCTGATGCTGTCATCCCAAGCAACCATTATACCCTTCATTCTCTCCCAACAATGTTTAAAACCGCTAACGGTTTTTGCACCTCTCACCTTGGCTGACTACCTGTTCCACGGTTCCACCACCCTTTCTGTAAAATAGTACTTCTTTACGTCCTTCCTGAACCTCCCTCCTGTTAGCTTTCACTCATGACCGTGGGAGTGCGAGGTAGTGTTCAAGTTAAACAGTTCCCCCGCAGTTCCCCCCTGTTAATTCCTGTTAGGAATTTGAAGGTCTGCATCATATCTCCCCTTTCCATTCTGGTCTCCAGCGAATGCATGGTCAGTGCCTTGAGGCAGTCCTCATACAACGTACCCTGCTGGCTTCGAATCATTTTTATTACCGTGCGCTGCACCGTCTCCAGCCTGTGCCTATCCTTCCTGAGGTGAGGACTCAAGAACTGAGTGCAGTATACCAGGTGAGGCCACACCAAGGATCTCCACAGGAAAGTATTACAGGGCAGCACAGTCGGAGAAAACATTATTGCTCTTGGAGAGGTATGGTGTCTTCAAGAAGCTGGGGGGGGGGTTTGTATCTTAGCAAATGGGCTGTCTGGTCCAGTCTGCCACCTTCCCGATGCAGCACTGCATGTCTTGGCATTGTGGGTATTCGCAGTACAACATCTGTCCTATGCCTCATAATACACATGAGCCGGATGTTACCCCTGTTTTGTAGGCACTGAAGTCTGTTTTGAAACTGTGCTGTCCCTTTTTTTTTTTTTCTAGTCCGTATATTTCTTTTTTTTCACCTCCTTTGCTCCTGACCGCCACTCCTTTGGGTCACTAAATTTACACCCGCTGGCATTCCTTCCTGCTGCAATCTACCACCCCACCTTGGCCCCCTTCCCCGGGTAACCCGTTTCCCTTGTCAGACAGTCTCTTCTCTCCCCTTCCCGGAAGAAAGCACGGTGGGGCGACCACTGCAACTACTTGGCCCGGTGCTGCTGGGGTCAGTCTGAGCTGTTGGGGCTTCATGGCGGCGGACGGACAGTAACCATCATCTGGCGGTCAGGGGCCTTTTTTCTTTCTCTGAGAGTGCAGCGTGCAGGATGTCGAGCCATAAGCATCGCTGTGCTGCCATGCCGCCAGAGGTTGGCAAACACGAGCCAGTATCACCCTCCTCCGGAAAAGGTGAGCCATCGTGGGGCTAGCCATCTCCCGGGCGGTCCCTATGACACCGGTCCATTCTAAACCTGGGTCGTTGGCGCTGCATATGCAAATTCAAACATTGCGCAGGGCCAGTCTTTATATGTCTACAATTATATGTGCCTATTCATTGGTCTCTGGTGAAGTTGGTTGGAGCCATAATCTAGTTATAGCTTTCTTAGCCGTGGCAGTAATAGCTCGTCTTTGTGTGGTGGGTAATTTTAAATAGAAAGGCTATTGCTGGGGTGAGGGGCCTAGGCTGGGCACCAGTTCTTGCAGGACATGTCCCCCCGATTGCCAGTGTTGCTAGCATGGATCATGAACTTAGAGTATGAGTGGCAACTTCGTGGCTGCATTGTCTGCAGCATGAGGCGTCATGGGTGGATCTATATTTAGCTGTGATCTGGAGGTGCGGAAATATCTGCTTACTGATTCCCAGCCGTACTCCCTCCATAGGTATGCATTTGTGATTTTATGTTGCCTCTGCCAGATCCTAGTCCAAGCCTTATCTGTGATGTCACTGCTTAGTTTAGCCTCCCTGTTGGGTCTAGTATCTTCTGTAGTCACAGAGGATCCAGCCATACGGGCCTGATAGCATCTAGAGACGAAATGGGCCAGGTTTGCTTCCTTGGCTGCTAGCAGTATAAAAGGGACAATCGGTAGGATAACCTGTGCGTCCACCTGCCTTTCCAAGAGAGCTGATCTGTAGGAATCTGTAGTCTTTTCTTTCTAGATTGAATTACGTGGTTAATTGCTTGAAGGTCTTGAAAGTGTTATTGGAGGCAGGCTCCACTCCTGATGTTTGGGGCGGAGACCTGGGTTACCAGTGTGCTGAGTGGATGACACATTGCTGTGAATCACGATGCCACGGAGGATCTGGACGTAGTAGCCATAACAGAGACATGGTTCACCAATAACCACAACTGGGAGATGAACATACAAGGTTATGCACTTTTGGGCAGGAAGTGGGGAGGAGTGGCCCTATACGTCAAGGAGGACATCAAAGCAACAGCAATACAGGACAAACATGAGGAGGTAGAGGAATTATGGGTCACCCTCAAGACAGGAAAGGGAACAGCGATTCAGGCAGGGGTGGTCTACAGACCCCCCCCCCCCAGCTCGGGGAGAGGGGAGGAAGCAGACAAGATATTGCTTAATAGTATACATGAAATGACTCCAAAGGGGGAGGTTCTGCTGATGGGGAACTTTAACATGCCAGACGCGGACTGGTCCGTCCCAGCAGGGGCCTCAGCCAGGACCCGAGACATTGTGGACTCACTACAGGGAGCAGGCCTCAGACAACTGGTGTGGGATCCAACCAGAGAAGGGGCAATCCTGGATCTGGTGCTGACCAGTGGGGACAGAATAGAGGATCTCCAAGTGAAAGAACACCTGGGGACCAGTGACCACCACATGGTACAGTTCAAATTAAATATAGGGATACAGTCAAGCCATACAAAGGCAACGATCTTAGATTTCAGGGGAGTTGACTTCTGCAAGGTGGGGGAAAAAGTGTTAAATCCTGGAACACAGAAAGGCAGGAGGGGGTGGAGGAGCAAAGGGCACACATAAGAAACCATTATTGGGGTCACAGAACAATGTGTTAAGATGAGAAGCAAAGGGAGAAGGAGGAGGAAACCACTTTGGTTCTCCAAGGCTGTGGCAGAAAAGGTAAGAGCCAAGAAGGTGGCCTTCAGAAGATACAAGGAGACCAGTGACCACCACATATAAGGAGACTAAAATGTATGGGGAACAATGCGATTATACCCGTTTTGCATCATATTATTTCTTGCTGAAACCCCACATTTTATGATTTTATTTATTTGATTAACCGGGTAGGTGCACTGATCCAGTGGACCGTTTTCAGGCACGACCCGGGCCAAAAAGATGGCACAATGAGAAATATAATACAGATTACAATGAAATGGATAACTACAATACGAATTACAGTGAGATTGAGAGTAAGGTGCCATCACACATTAGGAATACAGAACATTATAAGCTTTGTACAACTTGCTTACCTTCTCTAAAACTCAGAAGTAGTTGGTGGTTTTATTTGCTTCCTTTCGTAGCAGAACTGAAATGTATGGGGAATAATGCAGTTGTACGCAACCTTGTTTTGCTTCAAATCCTTGATCTGGTCTTATTGCATGCATCCTGAACATTAGCAACACCCCCAAACAGTGCAGACACTCATGATACAAGTCTCCTCCCCCGACATCTTGAGTAGCTAGATTGTTATGGGTGTGTTGTCAGGTTCAGGAAAGACGCAGTGGAAGTTGATTAAAGAATGTAAACGAACCTGTTTTTGTGTGGTAACACCAGTATGGTGGGCAGTCTGTTTTTCACTTATAAAAAGGAATCAAGGCCGGCCAGGTGGCACTGAGGTTGGGCGTTGGGCGCCACACCTCGCACACGCGGCGACGGGTTCGAGAGCGGACTCGGGTGCGAGGTCGGCAGGGGAAGGAGGATCGAGCGTCCTAACGGATGCCCTCCTCCTTCGGGAGGTGGCCCAGGGGTGTTTAACACACCCGACGCCCGGGAGAGCCGGGTGGAAGCACCGACTCTCAGGGTCAATGCGGCTCCCTTGGGTTGGGGAGTCGAGGGAGGAAGGGCGCCATTGGCACTTGGCAGGCGTCGTGAGCACGTTCCATGTGACGGCGTCCTCAGCGGGTGGGAGGGGAGGACAGAAAACCGGAAAACAACCCTCGTCACTCCGGATGACGGCCGCTCCAGCCACCCAGTCTGCAAAACATGGGCAGACCCCACTGTGCAAGGTGCTCCGTGGGAGTAAGGAGGTAGGTAGGAGACACCTGAGAGGCACTCTAGGGGCAGACTCAGTGGGGGGGACTGATGGGCATTGAGCAAGCCCGAAGGAGTGGAGTGACGAGGGCGATCAGGAGGGGATAAAAAGAGATTTCAAAAAAAAAAAAAAGGAATCTGAATCAAACTACCAGCTACATCGGCAGTCTCAACAGAATGTGGACAATCATAACATGTTTTTAATTAGTGCAGCAGGGTTCGCTCTGACTTTTTTTAATTTTTTGTGCCAATATGTTAGACAAAATGTGTATTTTTTGTGCCACATGGTAGACAGGACCCATCTTCGGCTGTTTTAATAGCACCAAACTGTTCAAAACAAATATTTTTGGCTCCAGTGGCTAGTGATGGAGCTAGCCCTGCACATTTTGAGGTCTAAGTGGGTTGACGGTGTCCATTTAAAGAGACGGCCCTTTGGTCCAGTTGTGAGGCTGCCGCTGCTCGCAATGCCAGCAACGTGGGATCAGGAATGCGCTCGGGACCTCTGGGGAGGAGGACTGCGAGTTGCAGTGGATGCTTTCCTCCTCTGGGGTCCCAAGGAAGGGCTGAATTGCTGTGCTCTGTCACTGCCACGGAGTACAAGGGGTGGTGCAGCAGATGGGATGTACGGGAGTGGGGATGTCGTGGAGATCGTGGCAGGGCATGCGTGCACTTAATAAAGATGTTAATTTGTGTTTCAGCAAATGCTCACCTATGATCCGAACAAGCGGATTTCTGCCAAGACTGCACTTTGTCATCGTTTCTTCCGGGATATGACTAAGCCGATACCGCACCTGCGAACCTAAAACCCTGACTGACGTGCAAGGCCATTTTACACAGCACACTTGCAGTGATCTTGGAGACCAAGGGGGTGGGAGAGAGCTGAATACATTTCCGAATTCCAGAGGGGTACGTGACTGGAATGATGCGTAACCACAGTGCTGGGCTGCCGCACAACCTTCAAGAACTCTGAGTCAGAATCATCAGTGACCACTGCAGTCTGAGGATGTTGCACTGTAGAACTTCCTCTTCTGTAACATCTGTATTGAAACAAAACTCAGACTGGCTTACGAGGGCATTTGAATTTTTGAGGAAGGCGACATATGCCCCACCCTAGGGAACATTTTATGTTGGGGTGTATTCTGACTGGATTTTAATATGTTTTGAGTTTTGCTCTTTGATCTGCAGTGAATCCTGTGCCCAGAAGGACCAAGGGCTCTCATAAAACTACCAGCCTCTGTTTGCGGGGGGGGGAACGTACACATGGCAGAGTGCTTCATATGATCCAGTACCTGGGTGGTTTGTTTTGAGCACCCACTGTCTCAATTCTGGGGGGGAGAAGCAGCTTACCACCCTTCCCCCCATAACCATGTTCACATGATCAGTACTATTGCCTCCTCCAGTCATTTAGCACCCTGCTATCCTTGCCACAGTGTCTTGGCTTCATTGAACTCTGTAAAGGAAAATGTTCAGGGGGCTGAGACAAAGGAGGAATTAATGGTCATGTTGATATGTGATGGGAGGAGGAGGGACTGCTACTTTCTGGGGTAGCCTTCAGGGTGTGTTCCTCTGGTCAGACTCGACAGATGGAGGAGTGCAGATGTTCTTTTAAAAACATGAGGACTTGACTGCGCTCCTGTATTCTCACTGGAACAGAGTGTGGGGCCCAGGCGGGGGTTGGGAGGCAGAGGGGCCTTGCAGGCTGGCCCAGTGGTTTGATACAACGGGTTCACACGTGAACCGCTGAATCTCACAGGAGGGGTGTTGCAGGCTGCCTGGAAGTCAAACACCACCTCCTGGCCAATCATTGAGCAGCATTTGCATCAACTATAAAGGAAACTGCTCGCCTGGCCAGATGAAGGTCAGATTTAATCTCGGTAGATAATCCAAAATGGGGGAAGGGGTCCTGGCAAGATGGTATTTCATTCCTAAGTTGACACATCTTACTCCACTTGCAGTGGGATATCCCACTGTTCATAGTGGGGGGGGGTCTGTTTTCCCCTTGTTCCCCACCCTGATATTGGGGGCCACCCTGGCTCCTTGCCTTCTCTGGGATGGGGGGTTGCTGCCTTTACAGCTGATGCCAGCGCTGCCCCACGATCAGCTGGGGAGAGGGGGCATAAATGTCAGGCTACCCATACTCTTCCCTCCCTGAGCCAAGTGCATCATCCCTGGAGCCGGACTGGGTTTTTAATTCTTTTTTGTTCCTTCCAGCAACTGTAATTAGGCAGTGTGTCTCTTCCCAAATATGTCTCAAGAACAACATCCTGGGACATTGACTGTGCAGGAAGGGCTAGCAAGAATAAGCAGTTGTAACCCTCTTCCTGCACACTGGTATTTATCTGCTGTCCACATATGTACTTTTGGGTCACCAAGCCTTGGTTTGACTATGCTGATTTTATTTCAGAACAGCACCTTGACTCCTGATAAAGCAGGTGTTTGGGAGGGGAGCAGAGATAGAAATAAAGTAGCTTGTCTTAGCCTTTATAAATAAGGGTTGGGGGATGTAGCCAAGATTCATACTGGAAATAATTGTTGGTTCTTGCTGAGCACCCGGCCCCACGACTTTGAAGGCCCACTCTTGTTACCATGTTGACAGACAAGGGACATCAAACTACAGACTGCAGTGAGCCCCAAGCTGTTCCGCTCTCTTATTTGAAAAAAATGTCCTCACTGAAAGGAGCTCCTGTTCAGAGGGTCTAAAAACAGCCAATTTGAGACCCAAAGGGAACAAGACTTTTGTATTATTTTTAATTACTGTAAAAAGAAGAATCCGAAGTTGGTCAACAGACTTGACAGGTGCCTTGTTACATAAGTGTGACTTGTCTTTGTGACCAGATGAGTGAGCGAAGGTTTTGTGTATAGACAACGCAGCATTCTTCCTCCTTGATACGCAGTGTGGGAGCAAAACGTTCCTTAATCTGCTAGGTATATGGAGGTTTCTCTCTGCTTTCAGGCCTAAAAGGGAGGGTGCCTGGCCCACACACTGTTGTAAATTTCCAGAAGGTAGGAATGGGACAGCCCTAATGTGTTGTATCACGGCTGAGACAAAGTCCCAAGTTTGGGGGTTTGGAGGGGGCGTGATTGGTGGTAGTTGCAGTGTTTGTAGACGTTAGCAGAGATGTTATTTAGAAATGTTCTACATTTTTAAAGATTTGTAATACTTTTATACCTGCATGGTGGTTCTCTATGAAATGCATCCTCCTTGTGAAAAATACTAAATAGGTATTGAAAGTCATAGTGCACATCTAAAACTGATCCTTGGTGGGTTTAGAGTCCTTGCAACTTGGCTTTCCTCTTGCCTTTTCTTACGTGTTTCGCTCATTGTAGGAAGAGTTTCTTGAAGAAAGGTAAGCCATTAAAGATTCCTCAACAGTGAAAAAAGCATAGGTCTCCTCCCTCACTGTCTGAGCCTTTTGGAGACAAGCTGCGTCTATAGAACTTAGACTGTGCTGTAAAGGGAACTCTAATTGGGGGGGGGGGCGATGGCATCCAAAATTAACAGCTCATGCCATATTTATTTTCTGTTTATTAAAATACAAAGTAATTTCCATGTCAGAAGTAAACAGTCTTTTCCTACATAAAGCCGCTCAATCAATTCTTTGTGACGCTGTCTTTGAGAAAGAAGGTGGGTAGCCAAGACACTGCTGACAAGTACCGAAATTAACCAGATTAGTTATTTCCCTGGCATGCAGGGTGAGGACCCACCTTATTTGTTGTAAGAATATCAGTCTGAGGTACTGCGGATCTCGTCCTTTAAAAATCCACCTATCCCAGTGGCTGTCTATATTCGAGCATTACGTAATGTTTGCTAATGTTGCAGTTACTTTGGGGGTGGAGCATGGTACAGCCACTTATAGGGACTCTTGAGGCATATGGTAAAGGGGGCTCCGTGTGGCTGCCGAAAAATCAACTTTTTTTTTTGCAATTCTGTTTGAAGCTGATTGCTGCCCGATTTAAATGTATTGAATTCACAAATTTTTTTTTTTTTTTTTTTGGCCCTGCTTCAGATACAAGCAACCCTGTGGCCATGCCTGCCACTAACCTGCCGTCTTTTACCACCAATGTGCCCCTGCATGCTAACTTCTTTTTGGGGGGGGGGGGGGCCTGGAAAGGTCTTGCCAGGACAACTTTGGTTATGAAATGCAGCAAACAGTCGGCTGCAGTGGGGCCTGAGAGTGCCGACGTTCTTCTGAAGGGTGTCTGTTTTCCTTTTCCCTGAAGGAAGCTAATGCCAAGAGCCGGCTGACACCCATCTTTCCCTTGTAGCTCCCACCTGCAACGTTACCTGTGGTCACCCAGGTGGCAGCAGAACAGTGGAGACTGCAGCCCTCCCTCCCTGGAGGAGAATGTTTCCTGGGACACTCTTAATCCTAAACCTGGGTTGCCAGAGTCATGAGTAGTGGGCCTGTGCTAATGGGCCGGCTGTGGACATTTTAAGCATTTTTTTGTTGTTTCTTTTTCTGCCTGCATCCCTGGTCCTGGCAGCACCCCAGCTCTGTCAGTGACCTGTCTCGTGGCCTTACACCCAGCCTCTGCTGGTGGCGAACAAGCTGCGTGGAGGCTGCCCCTCCCCCGAGAATGTGCCATCCTGGGATGCTCAGCCCTCTTTCACCCAGCCAGCCCTCAGGCAACCCTGGTCCGTTCCCAAATCCGGGTCACTGGCATGGACAGAGGTATGGCACCAGCGCTCCACGCCTGAGGACCGGCAAAAGTTTAATAATTTAACCTGAAAATCAAATGCTGCTGCCTCCAAGATCTGCATCCTGTAGAAATAAACATGGGATCTGTGCCAGTTCGCTAGCTGACTCGACACCACTTGCCTCAGTAATGTGGAAGTTTGCCCTTGCAGCTGCATGTCTCCGATTCTATAGATTTGCACCATAAAATCAGGAGCATTTGATCCACTAAAAGGGAGGGGGGGTCATCCAGCACTTGTTAGGGGAACAGGTGGTCACCCTTGCTAACGTTGCCATATGTGGTGTTCGTTTTGCTCCCAACTGTACCACCGGTCCCCAGGTATATGTTTGCTATTAGTGAGCCGGGGAGGGGGGTGCCTTCACAGCGAAGACTTCTGCATGGGTTCTGGGGTAACCTTTTAAGGGAGAATTTTGTTAAACCTACAAGTCATCTCTTCCTGTAGAAGTGTTTTAAAAAAAAAAAAAAAAAAAAATTACCCGAGTTCCTATTCTGTAATTGTTCCATCTTTCCTGGCCTCTGACCTGACTCTGGTGTTTCTGACGCTGTACACCGCTGGGGATACATTAACCAGGACATAGACTACAACCGTATTGTTCCAAAATGGTCCCATAAGCATGGACATCAGAAATGCTCATCTGAAAGGCCTGTAAATAGCTGACAGTTAGAGTATGAGCCGGTATTTGAAACATCACTTCAACAGACAACTCAGGCTTGCAGGCTGATGGCCATTCTTCTGTAAGGGTTTTACCAATATAATGATGTCATTTGTGTTTGTATTTTCAAAGCCCTGTGAGGGACTGACTTTGTATTCAGATGTATATGAGTGAGAGCTGCTATGTTATTTTTGCCCCCCCAATATATTTTGAAAGCTGCATAAATAAAAAAATAATGCTGAAACACCCCTCTGGCTTTCAGTTCCTTCAGCATCTGGAACTGAGCTGAGTGTTAGAAATTCCTGCTGGCATGGCAACCCAGTTTCAAAAGCTGGATAAACCATATCCAACTCTTAAAAGAGAGATTCTTTATACGGCTCCCATTGTCCACCTTCCTCTGGCTGGTTCACTTCTTCTGCTTCATTTTAGGTGGCCCGGTAAACTCCCAAACTCTGTCCTGTAGCAAGCCTAGTTCTGGGTAGTGATGGGCCTGATTCAGGCTCCATTCCACTCTCTGCAGCTAGGATTCATGTGGCAACCAGGTTTGCCTGAACCAATGTATTAAAAGAATTGGCTGTTGCCAGATCTCCGGGTCATTATTTTTTTTTGGGGGGGGGGGCGCGGGCTGTGACTAGCCCAGTTGTTCTAAGTGGCTGGGCTTGTGTGGGTTTCTAGTCTCAAAAAGGGTTGATGTGCCATTGTATGCTGGTGACAGTAATCCTTTGGGAATGGGCATGCAGGTGTCTTTATAGTCTGCCAGAGGAAAAATTGGGCAACTATTTAATGAAGAAATGGCAACTAGCACAAAATATCTGGCAACTAAAATGTAAATTTATTTTTGACATGCGCCCCAATCCCTGTGGGTATTTAAAATGTTAGAATACTTTAGATAACCTGTGGGAATATTAATAATGCATGTATATATAATATATGATACGATACGGGACGGCTGGGTGTGTAATTCGTGATTTATCTCAACAAGTGGGCAGCAACTGCAGGTAACCTCATGAGTGGGAGAGCGTAGCGGAGCCACACATGATGGTTGCCGAGGTCACTGTCCACGAGTTGAGATTAATTGTGTGTTACACACCCGGCCATTCTGTGTCCGATTTATACAATAGGGCTGAGATGACATGTAGAGTGTGTGTATAAACGTCGGATGACGTTGTTCACTGTGGGTATAAATGTCTGATATTTTCACACTGTACAAGTCATCTGCCGTTTTATTCCATGGGGTTAAAAATGCACAGATTTATTTCACCGTGTATGTGCTCACCCCTATTGTGTAAATATATATTATTTTTTTTTAACCCTGACCTGTCCAAAAAGCAGAACTTGATTTCAAGGCAAGGAATGATTTTGGGCAGGGTAATGTCTGGGGAGGTTGTAGTATTGTTCCCCATACAACAAGGCTGAGCAGTCGCACACGATCTTGCTGATTTAATTGAGCCAGAACTTGCTTATTAGTCGTGCGTGAGTGACTAGTAGTGCCCAATCTTTCTGCGTAATCATGCCTGATCTCGCTGATTGTTCGAGATTGATCACACCGATTAATCTTGCTTGAGCCTACTGATTAATCATGCCTGATTTCCCTGGGGTCCACAAGCTCTGCTCTCTGCCCTTGTGCAGCAGATGAGCTGTCTGTTACAAAGGATTTTATTTAACATGCAATACATGCAACTACAGAATGGATATGCATAAGTGAGCAAACAATTTATATTATTATTTATACAGAATTATAGTTTTAGAGGACTGAAGTTATAAAGTTTATTAAAGCACCTTTGTTTGGGGGGGAAAAAAAAACTTTATGTAACTCAAAACTGAAGATTTGTCCGAGTTTGTCATAACTTAACTAGTTTGTTAGAAATTAGCAGTGCTTCCTGTAACTTCTTTATGATTTATTAAAAAAAAAAAAAAAAGCGCTTTTAAGTGTGGTGTCTGGTATCTTTCGATAATGTATACTGAGAGGTGCATGGGACGGAAGAACATAAACTGAGAACAGTGTGTGGGGAGGTGCCATGTAGGGGTTCTCCGTATCCTAAACCAGAGGTGTTGTCCTTCCTTGAATGGTTGACGGGCCCACGCCATCTTTGACCTGAATTTTGCTTAGTGGCAAAGAACCGCATTAGTGCTTGGAGTTTACCTTTTAGCTACGTGGAAGAGGATTTGAGAGGAAACTGGGAGGGAATGAGGATGCTGGCATCATGATGACCTTTATCTACACCACCCACGCCATTGGGTTTGGTCCTCCTTGGCCCTCTGACTCCTGGTGCCCACAGTCAGAAAAGCACACAACTCCTGTCTTGTGGCCAGCAGCTGGTCAGTTGGACGCCTGAAATAGAGGGGCCGTAGCTGGACAGATCGCTCATGTGGGAGATAAATGCTTTAGCAGGGCCTGAGCGAGAACTGGAAGGGTGACAGGCATGGAAGAAAAAATTACTCACCACAGTAATCTTCTTTCTTCCAAGGGGTCCTTTAGCATCAATAACTTTTTTGCACTCGGCTGGCTAGGTGCAACTGCCCTGGAGGTGTGCCTTTAAGAGATATTTAATTGAGTGTTGGGCCAAGCCAATCAAAAGACAGGAGGGGTGCGAGCCGAGTGAGAGCTGTTGAATGCTTCAGAATTTTTTCAAGGGAAAAACAAGGGCAAAGGCCCTGAAAAAAGAATTAACAGGATTCAAAAAACATGCAAATGTCCACAAAAGTGGAAATAGAAACAACAGCAACACGAGCTAAAAACTCATCAATAAGAAACTCCAAATTTGGTAAGAGGTGACATAAGAGCCCTTCTCCGACAGGTGAACTGAGGAGGAAGGGTGGGAGCTTACTGATGCTAAAGGACCCTTTGGAAGAAAGAAGATTACTGCGGTGAGTAATGTTTTTCTTCTTACCCCAGGAGTCTTTCAGCATCAGTAACTTTTTGGCAGACTAACCAGCAGTACCAAGTGGGAGGTGGGCAGAGAACCTACTTAGGAAAGAGGCTCTGCAGAACCGCCCTGCCAAATTGGGCATTGGATCTGGTCTGCACATCCAAACCGTAGTGTTTCACAAAGGTGTGCACAGATTTCCAGGTAGCTGCGTTGCAGACATCCAGTAGAAGAATGTCCCTTGCTGCTGCAAGCGAGGCTGCAGTGCCCCTGGTGGAGTGGGCCCTGAGCCCCACTAGAGGTTGTTGACCAGCTTTCTCATAGCAGACTCTAATACAAGAGACCAACCAACGAGAAATAGTTCTCTTGGTAGCTGGTCCTCTGCCTACATCCCTGTAGGTGAGGAACAACTGAGTGGAAGAGCCTCTGGACTGTCTAGTATGCTCTAGGTAGTGAAAGATGTCTCTTTTGACATCCAAGCTGTGGAGCTTTTGCTCACCAGGAGTGGATGGCTCAGTAAAGAAGACAGGCAGAGTAATGGACTGGTTCAAGTGAAACTCTGAAACCACCTTTGGCAGAAATTTCCTATCTGTCCTGAGCTCAACTTTATTGTTGTGAGGGATGATGTAATTCGGCTCAGTGCACAGGGCCTATAACGCTGAAATCCTCCTGGCCGACGTAATGGCTACCAGGAAGATGGTCTTCCAAGTTACAGACTTGATGTGGGCCATGGACGTAGGCTGGAAAGGTGGATTCATGGGCCCATCTGTGCAAAGGCACAGGCTCCAAGGAGGAACAAGCTTCCTGGTTGGAGGCTGGAAGTGCAAGAGGCCTTTGAAAAACTGTTTAAAAATGTGGGAAAAAAATGATTCTAGGGACATGGATATGTTGTTTAATCCACACTTATTGGCAGGTTCCTTGCCCTTTTAAATCTTGCCGGAAGGTCTTCAAGCTGGCTCCTCCCACCCACCCGGGCGGTAAAACTCTCTGCCCCGCCCCATGATGCCAGATCTTCCTTACCACTTGGAAGCTCAGGTTCCCTCCTTAGCGCTCTGCGTTTTAGGCCTGGATCCACACTCTTCGGTTAACCAAAAACTAATTCTGAAATTTACAAGACTTCGGTCTTCTTTTTCCCTCGCGGCTGCGATGGACCAGTCGACTCCCGGCTTTCGTCATTGCCCCTGCGGGCAGAAGATGTCCTGGACCGATCCGCACTCCACGTGTGTCTGCTGCCTGGGGCTTGGCCATGATTCGCAGGCTTGTGACTTGTGCAAATCCTTTTCGACTTCGGTCTTGGAGGACCGCGCTGCTCGACTTCTTCTGAGGCACCCTGAAAAACGTTATCCGCTGGTCAAGTCGAAGGAGGCCCGTTGGGTGGTGTCCGCGGAACAGTTGGAGCAGATGATCACCCTCGAGGAGGAGGCAGCCCAGGCCGCATCTTCTTCCTCCTCGGTCGCGGCATTTATCCCACTCTCCTTGGGCTCTTCATATACAGTTTCTTTTAAGGAGCTTTGTCAGTCCCTCTCCACCAAGGGAGAAGGACCATCGGGACATTCCAGTCGGTCCAAGAAGATGGACTCAAAAGGTAAGTCCCATCGTCGACGTTCATGGGAGCGGGAGAGATCCCCTTCACCGGATAGTTGACTTTCGACTTCGGTCAAGGTTGCGGCTGAGGCCGCTGACTTCACGGCATCCCCGTCAGGTCAGCCAGCCGAGACACCAGTCGACGGAGTCAAGATTTTTCTTGACCCGGACGGTTTGTCGACTGGTGATGCCAACAACCCTACTTCACCGGTTCCCCCAGTGGAAACCGAGGACTTGCCTGTGCCTCCTGTGCCAGAGTCCCCGGTTAGGGTCATTGTAGCGAGGGAGGAGCAGGTTTCCCCCATCCCCTCTCTGACCCACCCTCTGAATCCCCAAAGGTCTCTGTCTCGGACCTCTTCCAGGTCCAGCTGGTCCCGCTGACTCCTCGGAGTCTGACGACGACTCCTCCCTGTTCTCCAGGCCGCTTGACCTGGAGTCTGCAGGGGGTCAGTCGGTGGATGAGAGCCCATCCTCGTTTTTAGGAATGCTTCGACTCATCTCAGAGTCCACTGGGATGAAGCTCGAACCTGTTTCAAAACGGGCCAAGTATCCCTTCACAGAGATACTGGACCAAGGGGATTCCCCTACGGAGACCTTTCTAGTGGCCAAAGCCATTGTTGGCCCAGCCCTAGAGCCGTGGCAGCGGCCAGCATCTTGTCCCACACCTTCGTCCAGGATGGCTCGAAAGTATGCGGTCCCTACCGGTTCACTCTCCGGTTTCTCGGAGCACCCCTCTGCGGAGGGGTTAGTGACTGCAGGCATTTTCCGGCATTCCGGGAATGCTCGGGATGTGGACAAACCGCCCGATGAGTCCAAGAAATTGAACTACTCAGGGCGGAAGGAATACGTTGCTTCCTCCCTAGGCCTTCATCAGGCTTGCTCGGTTGTTCTGATGGCACACTTTTCACACGCCCTTTTGGGCTCCCTGGATGAGGTGATTCCTTATCTCCCGGCTGACCTTCAGATGACGGTCAAGCAGGTGCGGGATCAGGGAAGGGCGGTAGCTAAACAGCAGCTCTAAACTTCGTTGGACATTGCTGATTCGTGTGCCCGGTCAGTAGCGACGCAGTGGTCATGCACCGCCAGAGCTTGCTGCGGATCTCCACCTTCCGGCTGATACCCGCTGGCGGCAGGGCGCCTTCCTGGGTACCGACTTGTTCGGGCCCGGGGTGGAGGGTCATCTCCAATGGATCGAGAAGTCCAACATGGACTCGGTCACATCTGCCCAGAAGGACAAAGGCTGCCAGCAGCAGCGTAAGCCCTTTCGTCCTCCAGCCCCTGCGGCACATCCGGCCCAGCAACACCAGCATCAGGGCCAGCAGGCTCGTGCTTGGCACCCCAAAGCCAAGCCTGCTGCTTCCTCCAACAGGAAGCCTGGAGGAAAAGGCCCAGACGGCTCCTCGGCCAGCCCTCCCTCCAAGCCTGCCCAGTGACAGGTTGAGGGGTGTCGCCCCAACCTCGTCACTTCTCCCGGCCCAGCAGAGGCGGCTCCGCCACTTCCGCTATCATCACGGACTGCTGGGTGTTGGAAGTGGTAGGCAGAGAGTCTGCCTCTGGAGTCGAGCAGTTCCTCCTGTGCTCGAGCCATCGACCCATGGGGCTACGGGTTCTGCAGCCTCTCTGTCGACAAATTAGAGGCTGACATTGCCTTACTAGTCCAGAAGGAGGTGATCAGAGGTGGCGGACCCCCCTCCAGACCCAAGGTTTGTGTCCAGGTACTTCCTGGTCCCAAAACGGACTGAGGCTGGCACCCCATTCTCAGTAACGGGAGCATATGATATCTGTCTTGACAGAGTTTCTTTTTAGCCACTTCCTCAGAGGCTTGATCACGCTTCCTTTTTTCGTCACTCTTATTATTTTTCAATTTGTGAGAACTTCATCTTTGGAAGCTTTTTTTTTATTTTTTGGCTGGGATCTAGAGGGTTCCTCAACATCTCTGCATTTGGTATTAGTACTTTTGAATAGCCCCTCTTCGGAAGCCTTTGATTTATCCTCAGCCATAATAATCAACAGGTTGTCTGCTATGTTTGCCAATTTAAGCAAAGCAAACCAGTTTTGGACCTATGAACTGAGTGCAGGTTTCTGTGAAAATGCCTCCGGCAAGTCCTGCCCCAGTTAATAAACTCTGGCTATTACCAGTGCCTTTTTTTTGGGGGGGGGGGGTTGTAAAACTGGGATGTATACCAGTGCCAATTTTAATAGAAACCCAGTAATACTCAACTGCGCACAGGTGGCTGCTGGACCCTTACGGACAATCCTGACACAGATGATACCAAGGTCCAGTAATATAACAAAAAAGGTTTCCTCGTAATTGCCAATCTAGAGAGAAAAACCCCAGGCACTGTTTCAATTTAAAATTTACTGCAGGTGCCTCGCGGTAAACCCCGCAAGGTTTGAGGTAAAAAAAAAAAACAAGGCAACTGTCCCTAATTTGATGGTTCCCACAAGAATTTACCCCAAAAATGAAGGAAACAATCGAAAATAAGCACCTGCAATAAAATCAGGCTTTAAGCTAAATAGTCGTGGTAAAAATAGTCAAAATAGTGCCGTCACGCTAAAAATAAACAATTTACGCCGCGCTAATGAAAAATAAAACTTTCACTCAGCACACTAAAGGAAATAATTTATGAGGAAAACTACCCAGATAAGCACTAGGTGGCTGTCAACAAGGAAAGTTGGGAGACGCCTCGGGGGCAATGTTGTTCAGTACAGTGGAGAAAAAATTCTGAAGCATTTAACAGCTCTCACTCCCTCCTGTCTTTTGATTGGCTTGGCTCTACGCTCATTTAAATATCTCTTAAAGGCACACCTCAGGGGCAGTTGCACCTAGCCAGGTAAGTGCAAAAAAGTTACTGATGCTAAAGGACTCCTAGGGTAAGAAAAACAAGTTATCACAGAATTCCTCAACAAGACTTGTTTGCAAGTCCTCTTCTGGATCCGATCCGATCAGATGAGGATTTTCAAGGTGGTCTGGGAAACTCCAAGGTCTGATCCTATTTGGCACAGCAATTCTCTTCCCCCCCTCCATTAACAAAAAAAAAAGTTGTACCCATCTCGTGTTAAATAGTAGTCTGTGGTGTCTGTTGGCATCCCCTGCCCCGCCCTCTCCCCACTGACAACCAGCACAGCCCTATACAATTAGTAATATTTTTATTCATGAAAAACGGATACACCGTGGGTTAGGGACTTGCTGCAGTAGGACCTGGTTATAGCTTGAAGGGGGTACAAGTTCATATAGCTTGAGAACAAACAGAGATTTTCACCGCAGTTATAACAACATAGTGTATGGTTAGGACTTATCATGCACGGAATTCAAGCAGCTCAAAAACATTATGCATGTTCTAAAATTGTGCACGTTCTGTCATTAACTGCAGCTGCGATTCCCTCCCGCGGACTCCTGCTGCCTGCTTTCACTTTCTCTTCTATCTGTACCTCAGCCTTATAGTAACCATATTTTTAAAAAGTTTTTTTGTTGCTTTGTTTTGCTAAACCGTACAGTATAACAAATAAAATATGGGCGCCCATACACAGCTCACCTTGTGTTTCTATCTCGGGGTTGAGATACCAGCACAGACCTCTCGAACTTCACTCTTAAGGTCTATATGCTGGTATTTATTCATTTGATCTGTTAACCGGGTAAGAACCCAGGAGCATCAAATACCCATTTTCAAGGAGGGCACGGGTAAAGAACAGGTAGTAATATTAAAACTTTTTTTTTTTTTTTATACAGGTAGATTTTACAAACTAATCATTAGGTCAAAGACCCATTTTCAAGATGGACCTGTTTCAGATTACATGTTAAAAGGTTTACAATACACCATACACAGGTTACAAATTACAAACACAAATTACGCAGTTAAGTAAAACGTACATTTTGACTTCATCAAAAAAGGGCCTTTCAATGAGGTTTTATCTCAACCCCACAATGGAAACATAGGCTCGTTGCGTATGGGTGCCCATACGTTATTCCTTATATTTAACATGAATTTCCAGGGCAGGTCTGATCCCTCACAGTATTCCTTCTTAGGGTGCTAGTTGCTCATATCCATACGTGCTGGCTTTTTCTTTTACCGGGCTGGTAGAAGTAAGACCTGTCTCTCTTTTTGTCCTTAGAGGCACCCCCAAATTTCTTCAGAGTGTTGAAGTATTTCCTCGGTAATTTGTTTAGAGGCAATATTGCCAATGCTAACTATTATTTATTTAAAGCAACAGTGCAGGGTAGCAGTGAAAATTTGGACCAGTACTTTGTTACTCTATTTTAGATTGCCGTTTATCTACTGACTTGTATGATACCCTTCTTTCCACAGTTTGAGTCTGCTTTAGTATCTTTTTTCACATTTGAGCACTCCTTTTAATATGGCTTGGACCAGGTTTTCATTCGTGTTCTCAGCTGTTTTTGTACATCAGTTGTTTAAAATCACTTCCGTTGTGACTAAAATGAACTATTATGCAGCAGGCAGTGCTCTCTGACCTTATGAGACAGTAGTTGTTAAACAGCTGCAAATACTGATGAAAACCTGCTCCAAGGTGGAGTAAAAGGAGCACGGTTTAATGTTTCATCCGAAGGCTGCATACCCTGACAACACAGCACTCTACCCCCCCCCCCCCCCCCCCTCAGTACAGCACTCGGGTGCCAGCATTGATGGTATTAGCCCAATCCTAGTGTGGGACCAGAACCCACAACCTTCTGGTGCAGAGGCGGATGTGCTGTCAACTGAGACCATGCTGACACTCTGCGAAATGGAGGCCTTGCTCGCAAAAGGAGCACTTTCAAGTGCAGAAATCGGGGAGGTGTGGCAGAGTACGATTTTCCTTGTACCAAAAAAGGACGGAGGGCTGCCTTCCTGTCAACAACCTGTGGGATCCCAGCACCTTCACTGTGTGCAAACACTTCAAAATAGAGGGCATTCTCCTCCAGAGAGGCACCCAGGGAGACTGGCTAGTCGGACTAGATCTGATGGATGCCTACCTCTCGGTTCCTATCCACCATTCTGATCAGAATTGGTTAGGGTTCCTCTAGGAAGGGGAACTTTGGCACGTCAGCGGTCTACCCTTCAGTCTGACTTCACCACCGTGGTGCTTCTTCACCAAGGTGCTGAAGCCGGTGGTGGCATAGCTAGGGGTGGCCAGGATCAAACTGATCTACCTAGACTGGTTGATCATGGCTCAGGATCAGACTCAACTGATGACTCTTGTGAGCCTCTCAGTCCATCTCCTTAGAGGTCTGGTTTAATTAATGCCAAAAAGTTGATCCTTGAGCCTTCCCAGACTGTGGCCTTTCTGGGATTTTAAGGTGGATTCCACATCAGCGACTCTAAAACTGCCCGCCACAAAGATCAAGGAAACAGAGGGAGATCAGGAGGTTCCTGAGGAAGGACTCTCTTCATCTCTGGGACGTAGCCAGAATTATAGGACTCTTATCCTCCTTGGTTTAGGCAATTTTCCAAGCCGCACTCCACTCAAAATCAACTGCTTATAAGCGACAGGGTCATTCACCTGTGTGCCATTGTCCAACCCAGTGCAGCTGGAACTCATCTGGTGGCTTTGCCAGACAGAGTCTTGGAACAGTAGGGCAATTTTTGGAACAAGTCTGGATCTGACAATTGATTCAGATGCCAGTTTGTCAGGCTGGGGTACTTGATGTGAGGGAGTTTTCGCTGAGGGCAAATGGTCCCAAGAGGAAAGCACCCTCCACGTCAATGTGTTGGAGTTGTTGGATGCGGCCTTTGCAATGTAAAGCTCTGCGAAGGACTCGCAGCACTCCTCCATGTGGACAATGTGGCAGTTGTAAAATACATCAACTGCCTGGGGAGGACCTGATCCCAAAGACTGCCAGCAGCAGCGAAGATGTTTTGGGACTTATGTCTGAAACTCAACCTGCGAGTCCAAGCTATTCACATTCTGGCCCTGGCCAATGGGGCAGCGGATTGGAGCTTGAGGAATATAATAGACTCAAGCGACTTTCAGCTGCACCAGAACATATTTCTCAAGGTGGCCAACAAAAGAAGTCCTCTGACCGTAGACCTGTTCACCTCGAGATTCGGCCACCAGGCGAAGAGGTTCTTCAGCTGTTCACCAGATCCCATGGTAGAGGCCACGGATGCATTCCTACAGAACTGTGAGGGGGGAGCAGTCATATGCCTGCCCTCCCTTTGCACTGATCTGCAAAACTGTAGCCAGATCAGGAGACCGCTTCTGTAGTAGTGGTGACCTCAGTGTGGCAAGTCCAACCATGGTATCCGGTACTGCTGGAGCTTTTAGTGGCTCTCCCAATCCTTTCCTGGATCTCAGATCTCCTGATGAACATGGTGTGCCTTCCTCATCCCCTGATCATGGAAGGGTCCTTGACCTTGGTGGCATGGACACTTTCCGGGGTTCCTGGGCAACCATGTTCCTTTCGGAAGGAGCTGTCTGCTTTCTCGAGTCTGCCTGGAATGATGGACTAGGTGGTGTCTTTCAAGACACCTGGATCCCATTTAAGCACCTGTGACAGAAATTATTGAGTTTCTGTATAGCGTATACTCTACAGGTAAGTCATACAGGTACAGTGACTTTTTCCACTGACGGTCCTATTTAACAGTTCAGTCGCAACATGAGTGGTTCCAGAGGACTGGAGGAGAGAAGATGTGGTCCCACTTCACCAAAGTGGCAATGGGGAGGAGGCTGGCAATTAGAGACCAGTAAGTCTGGCATTGGTGGTGAGAAAGTTACTGGAATCACTGCTGAAGGAGAGGATAGTGGAATACTTTGAATCTACTGGATTACAAGACCCTAAACAGCATGGATTCATGGGTGGGAGGTCATGTCAAATGAATCGGGTAGATTTCTTTGGGTGACCTTGGAATTGGGTCAGAGTGGAGCAGTGGATGTGGCCTACCTAGATTTCAGTAAGGCATTCAACACCATTCCACATAGGAGACTATTGTGCAAGCTAGGTTGCTTAGGAGTGGATCAAAAGGTGGTAAATGGGGTAAGATACTGGTTAGGGGAAGATGACAAAAGGTTGTAGTAGATGGAGTTCATGCCAGGGAGGGTGACCAGCGATGTGCCTTGGATCAATGCTGGGACTGGTCCTCTTTAATATCTTTATAGATCACATTGCAGAGGAGCTGGAAGGGAAGGTCTGCCTCTTTGCGGATGACACCAAAATGTGCAATAGGGTGGACACTCCAGAAGGCTGGAAAGGATGAGCAGAGACCTGGAGAAACCTTGAGGAGTGGTCAAGGGTATGGTAGCTGGGTTTCAGTGCGAAAAAGTGCAAAATAAGGCCAGCCCACTGGCGCAGGGGTAGAGCTACCACGTGTGGCGCCACCAACATGGGTTCAGTAATTGGAGGGTCGGCCGGGGGGGGGTTAGGATCGAGCATACCATAGGACGGTCTCCCGCGGGGAAGGAGGGTGTTGTGACCCGCTGCACTACCATCACATGGGTGACCATGAATGGCAGTACAGGGGTTCAGCAACTTGCAGGGAGGGACCCTCTGACTGAGTGCATGTATTAGCCATGTGAGGAACCAATCCCACTGTACATTCCTACAAGAGTGGGCGGGACAAAGAAAACAGGAAAACGAGGTACAAGACAGGGAGGATGAAGCCTTAGTGTGCCCACCACGTCCACCACCAGAACCAAGCTACCTTCTGCTGGGGATACCGCCAGTCTTCACCTCCACCGTGGGTGGCCAGATCAACAGTGGGGAAGAAATGCGATGGAGCTGAAAGTGTACCCAGCCCTGGGGTGTAAGCCAAGGGGGCAGCACAGCAGTGTGTCGTGGGTGGGCTGGCAGTCCTGACTGGATATGTGGCAGAGTCTTAGCCAGACGGTATATGCAGGCAAAAGCTGGCTGGGGTGGAAGGAGATCCCTGCCTGGCCCAGAGCGGCAGAAAAAAATATGTTTACAAAAAAAGTGCAAAATAATGCACTTGGGCCACATGAACCCAAGGGCAGAGTACAAAATTGGGGGAATGTTATTGATGACCACCAAGCAGGAGACTGACTTTGGGGTAACAATCTCTGATGACCTAAAGGTCTCCAGGCAGTGCAAGTAAGGCAATTAGAAGGGCTAGTAGGATGCTGGGGAGAGATATCACCAGCAGGAGGAGGATGGTGGTGCTTCTTCGATATAGATTGCTAGTAAAGTTCTGAAGGCCACATCTTTGGAAGAACATGAAGTGGAGGCAGTCCAGAGGAGAGCAACTAAAATGGTGAGGGGTCTGCACCAGCCCTAAGAGGAGAGACTAAAAGAACTCAATATGTACTCCCTGGATGAGAGAAGGAGGGTGGGGTATGATATAGACCTTTAAATACCTCATGTGTGTAAATAAAGTACAGGGGGAAGTATTTTTCAGACAAAAGGTGCTCAAAAACTAGGGGACATGTTATGAGACTGGAGGACTGTACATTCAGGAGTGATGTGAGGAAGTACTTCACAGAAAGAGTGGTGGATTCCTGGAATAGTCTACTAGCTGAGATATTGAGGGTGAAAACAGTGGTAGGATTTAAGAATGTATGGGATATGCATAAGGGAATCTTAGTAGAAAGGAATTGGGGGAGTTGGAATTGGAGGAACTAAGGTGATACTGTAGGTAGGGGAAAATGGGTGGACCAAGCAGTCCTTATCTGCCGACAAATTCTGTCACTCTGGCCATTTCAGATGGGTATGACTCAGCAGAGGGCAGGTTCACAGGTCAACTCCCTTTGGTTTGCAGATTCCTCAAGGCTATTCGATGGTTAAGACCCCCCAGCCTAGATACAGATTCATTTAGGACATCAGCAGGGTTTTCTGATGGTTTCAGGAGTGGGGTCCTAACCAGGACCTCTGTATGAAATACAGGTAACTATGAAATAGGCGACCCTACTGTTTAGTTTCCACAAAGCATGTCTTTGATGTCAGAGCTCTGGAGGTCTCCAGAATGACACAGACTGTGATGGGTGTCCACTTGGAGCTGATGAATCATATGAAGACCTCCACTCCAGGGGTTGTGTATGCTAGGTTCCAAGAGAACCCAAGCTGTGCATGGTCCAGTGCCTACAGCTATACTGGAGAGAACATGGGTTTGTGACCACGACCAGCCCAAACTTCTAATTACATTGGCAAAACCTCACAACCCAAATTCGGCATAGTCTATAGCCAGGTAGGTGCACTGGACCATGGTGGAAGCAGGAATTCACCTGCTGTAGTTTGAGGCTTAGTCTACCGGGAATGCCATTGTGAGCAAGGCCTTTCACTGTGGCATTCACCTGGGTGACATCATCAAAACAGCAGACTGGTCCAAGGACTGAATTCTTTTATCACAGACCAGTGGAACAAAGTTTGGCAATGTGTTTCTACACAGGGCTTTGAACAAGCCTTTTATAGAAGCCCCTAAGCTTGTGTCTTAAAACTGTGATTTTCCTAGAAACATAAATTTGACGGCAGAGAAGGACCACTTGGCCCACCTAGTCTGCCCATTTCCCTACCTAACGGATAAGCTGCAGATCCTAGTCAACCAAGAGCCTACTTCCTCCTACCCCCCACTAGAATTGCCTTATGTCTGTCCCATGCATTCTTGAATTCCCCCACTGTTTTTGACTCTACGACCTCCTCAGGAAGGCTGTTCCATGTATCCACAACCCTCTCTGAAGAAATACTTCCTCACATTACCTCTGCGCCGTCCCCCCTCTATCTTCAAATTGTGCCCCCTTGTTTTTGCACATCTCTTTTTCTGAAAGATGCTACCTGTAGAAGCGTGGGAAATAACAGATGTCCAGACCAAAGGTTTAAGATGCATAAAAAACGCAAAGGTATGCGTTTGTCAATTTATTTCCAAAAACAAAACAAAAAAATATTCTTAACTTAAAGTTCATAGAAAGGAAAACAATCGGTGTTAGTCTTCACACCCAAAAACAGGAAATACTTCTTTCCACAGACTCCTGAATTGCCTTTTCCTTTCCTTTTGTCTGTACAGCACTTTGTGTGGAAACACACACACAACCTTCTTGCTCTGTGGTCAGTCAAATACTGACTCTCCTCTCTCTATCCATCTACACAGGTCTCCTAGTGGAGGGTTTATATACTTTCCAGAAGGGGTGTGTCTTGAACTGAGCCCTCCCTCTATTGTGACATCACATTACCTGAATACTATAAAAGCAGCCATTTTGTAGGCTGCCATCCCTATAGGGACCTCAGCAGGAGAAGCAAGACATTCAGGTACACATTCATTTTGTTTTAATACAGAAAGAAAAGAAACACTTGTTAAAGATTGAATTAGAATCTGCAGCCTTGGCAAGGAAAACAGATGAGGGGCGCGCCCCTATCTGTCTTCCTTGCAAGGCTTCAGGATCTATTTGCTTTTAAATGTAATTGCCAGAAAGTAAACATGCATTTATTTAAGACAACAATTTAGTAAATCTTTTTACACAGTAGTCTCCTCTAACATATTTTCTTATATGTGCTGCATAATGCTTGTTTTTATGAAATTCCTCACAGCTAGAATTTCAGCTGACTGCTTTTCAGCTTATCAAGATTTGGATGCCAGATTGTTTTAAAGATAATCAGGGACAGTAAAGAAGAGTTTAAAGATTGCCAGGTTGGCCACCCTGACAAGAAAATTAGGATGAATCTGAATATAGAAGCAGACAGGATAGAGTGAAAATTGAAAAGTATGGGGGGCATCTTGTAAATTCTTGATATTTCTCTTCATAACAGGACCCTGTTACACACCTCCACCACAAGAAGGCAACATAATAAGTTTTTATTTGTTGGCTGAGACCCTTCACCCTTGAAAGGGTTAGAACTTCCGCCCACCCACTCTCAGAGTTCCACCTCAGGGACCTCTTATAATTAGTTCTGTACAGAAACAATATTTACTGTCTTATCAGAACTACTGTACAAAACAATTCCCTGAGGTGTCTAGTGCTTACTTAGCACCAATATTCATTTACTTTGGTATTCTTTGCAGCACCATATCGAGATAGAAAATCAGCATTTAAATGCTTCGTTCCTGACCTGTGTTTTACGGTAAACTTATATGGTTGTAGAGACAAATACCATCTCATAATCCGTACGTTTTATCTTTCATCTGGTTTATCCAACACAACGGATTATGATCTGTCATCACTACAAAATCATTTCCCACAAGTAATACTTAAGTGACCTCTATGGTCACTTCAGTGCCAAACATTCTTCTCTATCTGGGAGAGTACTTCCTTTCACGTCATGAAGTTTCCTGCTAATATACAATACTGATGTTCTCTTTTTCATCATATTGGGTTAACACAGACCCCAAACCTGTCTCTGAGGCATCTTTTGAATTTCAAACGGTCTTGTAAAATCTGGGCTAGTTAGCACAGGGGCTGAGCAAAGGACCGCTTTATGTTCTGAAGGCCTCCTCACATGCTTGCGTCCATTTAACTTTATTAGGATATTTGTTTTTGGTCAGCTCTGTTAAGGGAGTTGCCAGAGTAGCAAAATCTGGGATAAATCGACGGTAATAATTTGCTAAACCCAAAAAAGATCGAACATGTTTCTTTGTAATGGGGGTGGGGCTGTTGGCTACTGCCTCCACTTTATCAATCTCTGGTTTCAAGGATCCCTTCCCAATTATGAAACCCAAATATCTGGTCTCTGTCCTTGCTATGGCACACTTAGCAGGGTTTATTGTTAATCCTGCATCCTTAATGGTCTGAATAATTGCACCTAAATGCACCAAATGTGAATGCCAGTCATGACTGAAAATGACTACATCATCCAAGTACACTGAACTGTACTGGGCATGTGCTCTTAGGATGTGGTCCATGTACGTTGGAATGTGGCAGGTGCCCCATGGAGTCCAAATGGCATAGTGGTAAATTGGTACAATCCAATTGGTGTAGGAAAAGCTGCTATTGCTTGGGCAGTGGGGGCCAGGAATTTGCCAGTACCCTTGGTTAAATCTAGCGATGCTGATGTAGTGGGCATTTCCTATTCTATCTAACAGATCATCTATTCCTGGGCATGGGGTACCCATCAAAATCTGAAATAAATTTATTTTTCGGAAGTCTAAACATACTCTTATTCCTCCTTCCTTTTGTTCACTACCACCATTGAGGAAGACCATGCACTCTTGGAAGGGACTATCACCCCAACTGTTCCATTTTTTATCTCATCAATTACCTCCTGCCTAATCTTTTCCGGTAATCTATAGGCTTTTTGGTGTATGGGCTTCTGCTGGTTGACCTTAATGTCATGTTCTACTCCCTTAGCTCGTCCTGGGGTGGATGTGAAAGTGTCCTGAAAATAGTGTAACAATTGATCTATCTCCACCTTTTGTTCAGGGCTTAGATTAGGATTTATTGTATACTTTTATCATTCATGGGCCAGTCAAGCCTCTCATAAGCAATCTCCAATTCTGTCTGCTGGGGCTCAGGGTGAATGTAGAGTGCTTGGACCTGGGGTTTTTCTACCATTTCCTCAAAGATTTGCATGGTATACCCTCTTAGTTGGTCGATGACCAGGCATTTCAATTTCAAAGTTGACACTTCCTGTTTGTCTGATTACATCAAAGGGACCTTGCCAGTGCATCAACAGTATGTTCTCTGTTGAGGGTAATAATAACAATACTTTTCTCCAGGTATAAAACTTTTACACTTTAACCCCCACGTCATATGCTTCTTTTTGTCCCATTTGTTTCTGGGTCACATTTAAATGAGCCATATTTACATATTTGACCAATCTTTCTCTTAATGCAGTCATGTAATCTATGATGTTACTATAGCCAACATTTTTACCATCCTCAGTGTTCTTTTACCACATCTAAGGGTCCCTGGGATTTCTACCATAAAGTAAGAAAAGGTGAAACCCAGTTGTAGCCTGTGGTACCTCTCTGTAGGCAAACAGGAGGTAAGGGAGATATTTGTCCCAATCTCTACCTTCTTCCTGAACATACTTCTGTAGCATTTTTTTAAGGTTTTGTTAAATCTCTCCACAAGACCATCTGTTTGGGGGTGGTAAGGTGAAATCTTTGCACGAGATACCCCTAGGGTGATATAACTCCCTCAACATAACAGAAGTAAATTACTACCTCTGTCTGTGAGAATCTCCTGGGGTATTCCCATTCTGCTGAATATTTTGGCTAACTCTTCAGCTATGTGAGGTGCAGTAACTGTTCGCATAGGAACAGCTTCAGGGTACCGTGTGGCATAATCACATACCACTAATATGAACCGGTTACCCTTAGAACTTTTGGTAAGAGGGCCTACAACATCCATTGCGATTCGTTCAAATGGGGTAGTGACATAAGGTATTGGCTGAAGGGGCACCTGATCTCTTTTTCCCCCTTGTGCAACCAATTGGCATTCTTTACAGGCACGACAATATTCAGCCACATCCGATGTATACCTGGCCAATAAACCCGTGCAAGTAATCTTTGCAAGGTTCGATCCTCCCTCATGGCCTGCCATTGGAATATTGTGCGCTAACTGCATGACCTTTTCTCTATACATTTTTGGTACCATTAGCTGTTCTACAGGTTCATTTATGGTAGTATCAACAGTGACTCTATACAAGATATTATTTTTCACAATAAAATGAGATTGTCCAGGGTGTTTTACTTGTTGAGCCTGTGGAAAAAAAGGTTTTAAGGAAACATCAGCTTGTTGTTCCTTAATAATGTCTTGCAAGGGTACTTCTGGCAAAATGCCAGCAATACTGTTCTTTTGTTGTTCTGCCCACTTTCTCTGCTCTTTTTTCTTCTGATTTTTTGATTTTCTGGGTTTCCCTGAACCTTCAGCTCCTTCAAAGAAATCCTCTTCAAAAGAAAACACTGGCTCTGACTGTTTTTTGCTTGGCCGGTTACCACATTTACTGATTTTACATAGTCTTGTTGTTCTTGCACCAGTGAGTTAAAGTGGGAAAGTCTTGGCCTATAATCACTGGAACTGGCAATCGAGTACCAGGCCAACAGTCATACAGTGGTGCTCATTATTGACAGTCATTTCAACCACTGTAGTGTAATACTGATGAATATCCCGTGTATGCACATTACTGTTGTATCATTTGAGGTAACTTTACTGTCCGAGGCCAGATCTGCTCTCAGCAGGGTCTGCTTACTCCTGTATCTAATAAACCCAATGTCTGTTGGTCTCCAATCCCCACATTTGCAACATACCCAATATTAGCCAATGCTAGGTGAGTCATGTCAGTTCTTTTCTTATTTGGACAGTTTCTCATTATGTGGCTTTGCTCAAAACACCCATACCAAATCAGTTCAGAATATATTCTTCCCCTCTGTCTCGCCTGCTGTAATTATTCTGACGTGCATTAGAATAAAAGGCCTACCATTTCTGATGTCTGAGGTGGGGTATTTTGTTGTCCTTTGGGTCTAGTGTGGGTCGAAGCAGCTATATAATCCTCTGCCAGCTTCACTGTATCCTCTGCAGATTCAGGCTGATGTTCTTTCACCCATAGCTGGACATCATGAGGTAACACCTGAATAAACTGTTCAATGACAATCATATCCATCATCTGCTCTTTAGTTTTTACTAAGGTTGTAGCCATTCCACCATAGTCCTTTAGTTTTGCATAGATTTCTCTCGGTGTATCATGAATAGTCATTCTCTGGAGTCGAAACCGCTGTCTATAGGTTTCACGCTAATATCATAAGCGTCGCAATATCTCTTCTTTACTCGATCATAATTATTTGAGTCCACCCCACTGGCTATACACCATTTGAGCTCTACCAGTTAAATATGGGACCAGTCTTATGACCCATTGATCTTGGGGCCAACACAAGTTTGGGCAATCCGCTCGAAAGTGGTGAGTATGCCTCTATATCATCACTCTCTGACAGCTTTGTTAATTTAATGTCTCTGGGTATGGTTCGATCAGACTGACCTTGTGCAAGTGCCTGAATAGCCTTCAGGGTATCCGTCCATTTCTCATCCTATCGCGGCGTTCCTCAGCCTGAACCGCCTGTCCTCTTCCCTCTGGTGATGATCCTCCCTCTCTGGCGATCCTCTTCCCTCTAACGATCCATTTTGATCTGGTGAATCACAGCCACTTTAATAATTCTCCGGGTCATCTGGTACTGGGGTCACCTGGGCTGCCTCCTGCTTCAGGGGTTCCGTATCCATATTCTCCTCCTCTGTTCTTCTCATTTTAGGCCTTGCTCCAGGTTCTAGGCCAGGCAATAACTGAATACCAGTTTTTCAGTCACTGCTCTAGTGACATGATATACATCTTTCTTTGTCAGGTCCTCTTCCTCCATCTGTTAGGGTACTTAACTCAGTACCCCTGGCAGCGCCTCCCAGGCAGTCTCGGCGTGCCAGTTATATCCGCTTCTGACACAGTGTAGAGGCGTGGAAATAACAGATGTCAGACCAAAGGGTTTAAGATGCATAAAAGCATAAAGGTATCGTTTGTCAATTTATTTCCAAAAACAAAACAAAACAAAACAAAAAAATATTCTTAACTTAAAGTTCATAGAAAGGAAAACAATCGGTGTTAGTCTTCACACCCAAAAACAGGAAATACTTCTTTCCACAGACTCCTGAATTGCCTTTTCCTTTCCTTTTGTCTGTACAGCACTTTGTGTGGAAACACACACACAACCTTCTTGCTCTGTGGTCAGTCGAATACTGACTCTCCTCTCTCTATCCATCTACACAGGTCTCCTAGTGGAGGGTTTATATACTTTCCAGAAGGGGTGTGTCTTGAACTGAGCCCCTCCCCTATTGTGACATCACATTACCTGAATAGTATAAAAGCAGCCATTTTGTAGGCTGCCATCCCTATAGCAGGACCTCAGCAGAAGCAAGACATTCAGGTACACATTCATTTTGTTTTAATACAGAAAGAAAAGAAACACTTGTTAAAGATTGAATTAAAATCTGCAGCCTTGGCAAGGAAAAACAGATGAGGGGCGCGCTCCCTATCTGTCTTCCTTGCAAGGCTTCAGGATTCTATTTGCTTTTAAATGTAATTGCCAGAAAGTAAACATGCATTTATTTAAGACAACAATTCTAGTAAATCTTTTACACAGTAGTCTCCTCTAACATATTTTCTTTATATGTGCTGCATAATGCTTGTTTTATGAAATTCCTCACAGCTAGAATTTCAGCTGACTGCTTTTCAGCTTATCAAGATTTGGATGCCAGATTGTTTTAAAGATAATCAGGGACAGTAAAGAAAGGTTTAAAGATTGCCAGGTTGGCCACCCTGACAAGAAAATTAGGATAGATACGAATATAGAAGCAGACAGGATAGAGTGAAAATTGAAAAGTATGGGGGGGGGGGGCATCTTGTAAATTCTTGATATTTCTCTTCGTAACAGGACCCTGTTACACTACCCTCTTGGACTTTGTTGATTCCCTTACGGTATTTGAAAGTTTCTATCATGTCCCCCCTCTCCCTCCTTTCCTCGAGGCTATACAACTTTAGTTCCTTTAGTCTTTCTTCATATGTCTTCTGATGCAGACCCTGCATCATTTTGGTTGCCCTCCTCTGGACAGCCTCCACCTGTCTATGTCTTTGCGGAGATGGGATCTCCAGAACTGTACACAGTACTCCATATGTGGTCTTACCAACTGTCTGTACAGAGGGCCAACAACTTCCTGTTTTCTACTGGCGATGCCTCTCCCTATGCATCCCAGTATCCCCCCAGCCCTCCTTACTGCCTTCTCACATTGCTGGCCCACCTTTAGGTCATCTGATATGACTACCCCTAGGTCCCTTTCCATTTTGTTGTTGTCAGTATCTCACCCCCCATTGTGTACTCTTCCCCTGGGTTTTTGTTTCCCAGGTGCATTACTTTGCACTTCTTTGCATTGAATCTAAGCTGCCATACATTGACCATTCCTCCAACCTTGCCAAGTCCCTTTTCATCCTTTCCACCCCACCTTGTGTATCAACCCTGTTGCAGATCTTTGTGACATCTGCAAAGAGACATACTTTCCCTTCCAGTCCCTCTCCAATGTCACTTATAAAGACATTAAAAAGGACCGGACCCAGTACTGAACCCTGCGATACCCCACTAGTAACCCTTTCTTCACTGTGGACTCCATTTACTATTACCCACTGTGTCCTGTTGTCCAACCAATGTGTTACCCAGGCTACCATCCTAGGACCCACTCTCAGGCTGGCTAATTTGTTTATTAATCTTTTGTGCGGAACTGTGTCAAATGCCTTGCTAAAGTCTAGGAAGGCCATGTCCACGGCAGAACTTGAAAGAAAATTATGATTTTAATAATGACTGTAAGGCGGAGGTAATGGTCTCTTCTCACTGTGTCTTCATCAGGTCCAGCATATGCTCCATAGAGATCATGGATAACCAAGAAGATGGAAGCCAGTCGGAGTTTCATTGGTTCCAGCTACTTTCCAGTTGTGCCACTGTAGTGCAGTTCAGGACAGTTTGTGGAGTCCAGTTGGTATGGCAAAGAGGCAGGAAACTGCATTCATACAGATGGGCATCTGGTGCACTATGGACTCAGTGTCTTGGCTCTATGTTATAGTAGCTTTTTGGGCCAATGATTGTATTACTGTTCTTTGATGTTATTGTCTCAGGAAAGGAAGCAGACAATTATATCTCGGTTGGACAGATGGCCTTCTCGCATCACCTCCCTAACTTATGTAATGACCTCCCACCGCAGATTCGTCACTCCTCCTCACACTCCATTTTGCTAGCCTTACAAAACTTTCTAGCGGTAAACTGTTCCTGTGGCTAGTCCTTATTTTCTCCTGTTTAAGCTGGCTCACTGCTTTCTATCTCCTACTGGGCTAGCTGTTCATATACAAGATACACTTCTCTTTCATTACTATACATAATGGTCTTCTTAACACTGTGCATAATGGTCTTAACACTATGTATAATTATTTTCTACACAGCACTTCAATGTACAGTCATGTACAGTATACTCTGCACTCTATATCGAAGTACAATGTGATAATGTCCTCAGTTTTAATGTGGCCAATGTATATATGTAATATGTTATATGTCTACACCAGAGAGCTGTTCACTTAATTTATGAAATGGGCATCAGAATTCAGACATCCTAATTGGTGCTTACCTGTGTGATATTCCTTCTTACACACAGGAAAAAGTACCAGTGGGCACTGATCCTAGTAAACATGCTAATTAGAATGTTGGCAAATCTGAAATCAGCCATCTTGTTTAACCAGCTGAAAGTGGCACTACCAGTCTATACAATGGCATCTTTAAAATAAAATAAGACTGTACCTCTGACCTCTTGTTCACGTCACCTCAGTCTTTCAAAATTTCAATCCATCTGCATGTCTCCTCATGGATGCAGCAGGTATTAAAGAAAAAAAACGGAACAGCTGCGCTCTCTCTTTCTCCCAGCCCGCCCACTCGCTCTTGAATGTAAAAAAATGGAACAGCCACGCTCTTTCTCCCTGTCCGCTCGCTCTTGAATGTTTTAGTTTTCATTACATCTCCCTATCTCCTCATGGGTGCAGCATGTAATAAACGGGGGAAAAAATAAACGGAATAGCTGCGATCTCTCTCTCTCAGCTCGCCCGCTTGTTCAGAATCCACTTCTTGGGGAAAAAAATAAATGAACAGCCACAATCTGTCTCCCAGCCGCCCACTCATTTAGAATCCGCTTGTTTGCGAGGTCCCAGTCATTCAGAATCAACTTCTTTTACAAATAATTAAATAACTAAATAAAAAAGACATTTTTCATCTTCGTTGTCTCCACACAGCATGGGGGGAGGGGGTGACTACTGCCATGACAACCAGACCTAAACTACAGAAGCTTTTGTAGGACAAAATTCCTTCACTCAAAAAATTAAAAACACATAACACACTTAGGCAGAGGAACTATTTTATTAAAAGTGACACAAATATACATGTTTTTCCTACTTAAAATTGGGAATTTTACTTACAAAATGCAGTTGCTTTACATATGGCCATTTCATAAGTGCAATAAGCCACTACAGTGTGTGTGTTAGGCACTTTAACACACAGCTAGGAGGCTGGACGCACTCAGACGATGGCCTCGTGCCTCACTACGCCTCCTAGCCGTGTGTTAAAGTGTCTAACGCACACCCTGTCATTGCTTATTGCTTACTTGTCAACTGTTATGCCACTCTGTGTATGTACTTTTATTATGTGTTCTCCCTTATCCCCCACCCCCCAGGATGCACGGTGAGATGAGCAACTTGTTCAGTGTGCCATTCCCGGTGAAACATTTCAATAAATATACCAGAGTGTAGGCAATGCTAGGATTTACCACACCTGGTGTATTTTACTCACTTAGCCTGCGGCCTCCTGATGTAACAGCACACCAGGCAGTAAATCCTAGCTTATAAAATGGATCGGAAATGTTATCCCTGCTGGTTGGTTGAAACACATCACATGATTGTGCGTATATTAGAGCGGGACTGCACACCTGCACTTTTACCCCCTTCCCCACCAAAAACAATTCTGACATTTTATAAGATAGATAAACCACTCTGAGGTGTGCTGTTGCGCTCTGATATACCCACGCCTTTGCTGGTTGAGGCAGGAGTCTGCACACCAAGTGAGTATATCAGAGCGGGACTGCACACCTCACAGTGATTTATCTATTACTTGTAACATGGCATATCTTGTCTAGGTGTGAGGGAGCAAGTGGATAGGCTGGGGGCTGTCACAGGACGGCATCCGAAGCGGGTATTAACCCGGCATATATGCCGTGCCCGCTTCGGCAGTACCGTGGACAGCCAGACCCCCAGCCTAGCAGCACTGGATCCTGTGGGAAAGGGAGAGCAGAACCGAGAAGAGCGGTGGTCCGGGAGCCCCACTGGGAGTGCGAGATGGGAAAGGGGGACGAGAACCCGCGGCGCACAGTGCAGGAGACTGTAGCTGGCAAGGTGAGAGGTGGCACAAAGAGGGCGGTCTGCTTTTCTTCGCCCAGGAGGGGCAGCGATGCAGGAGTGGGTGGAGAGGAAGTGTTCCAACCGAAGACACTGCAGCGATGTCGCGGGCAGGCGGAAAGGGGAAGGAGGCGTACACAGGACGGATAGCAGAGCCCCACAGAGACCTCCTGCAGAGGCTATATTGTCGGAGGACCATGCGAGAGGGAACGGAAGTGAGGCAGAGGCATGCTAACTTCTCAACGCGCGCACAGCGCGGCGACAGAGGCGGTCACCGGAGACCTCCAACAGGTGTTAACCGACAAATAGCCGCGCAGATCAGGACAGCTGCTCCACCAGAATGCGAGCCGCTCTGGTCAGTAGTAGTACACCTACACACTGTGTTGACTGCATCGGCATCGTAAGGGCGTTGTCTGAGATGAGTTGTAAGTGCACCATAACACTGTACAGATCTCCCCGAGTCTTCCTCTTATGGAGTTTTACCGAGGCAAACTGGGCTCCTGGTGACTGCGTCGCTGGGCGGCCCATGTTACAAAGCGCATTAAGCCATCCTGTCCGCGTGTGCCCTAATGCGATTGATGGGCCAGAGGGGTCGTGGGTGGTAGCTCTGGCCATGGGCCTTGGGCACGCACCGGGCCCCACCCCACCCCCCCATGCATCAATCCAGCATTAGAGCACACCTCGTCGTGGCTTAATGCCTACATAACCCACACCCTATCGTGGTATATTGCTTAATATCTGCCTCCCAGGCGTTAGTAAAATCATTATTTTCTGTCAAGCTCCGCTTTTGGAAATTTACTGTTTATGTCAGCAATACTGTCGAAAGGCCTAAAAATGACTGCATCGCCTGGGTAAAGCAGAATATTTTAAGTTCTACAGTGAAGGGGTAGTGGGTTGATGATTGAAAGGCCCTAACTGGAGCACTGAGAGACCCCGATCACCCGCCATCCAGCAGCACCCACCCCGCACTGTTGTTCGCAGTGGTTCTTTGGAAACTGTTGGGACTCCAATCGAGACGTCAGAGGGAAAGGAAACGGTACTAGTAACTAAGCGTAAGCACCTGGGGCGTGACGCTAATATAACTTAGCTCGGAACCTCTTGATCATTCTGCGCCCTGGCTGGCATTTAAGTGGTTAAACTAACTCGATGACGTCATCGTGTTACATCACTTGTCGCCATCCAAGAAGGAAGTGAGTCAAATAGGTTCGAGACAGGATATACCCGCCCCCACGAGCAGAATTCAATAGGACTGCGGCAATTGGCCAATGGAGTTGTCTGTGAAAGTTTTCTCTGCTTTCGATTGGCATATATAAACAAATATCTCCGCCCGCTGGAATCACCCTATAGGATATGTTTATGATCAATTGAAGTCATCCCGAGAGATGCTGCGTGAGGATCCATATCTTCTCAAACTGACCACATGCCCGCCACCCAAAAAAAATCAGTACATTTGGGTCACCTACTTTGAGAACTAGTTTGTGACTTTTACGTTGCTCTGCAAAACAGCTTTATTTTATTGGTGAAATACTCAGCCAATCATATGAATATTTTAATTCATTGGCTAACCCGAGAGCCAGTCCCGCCCCTTGATTAACGTATCTGGAAATCTGAGCGGCTAATCCAGTTGTCAATCACGAAGCACTGTCCATCTTCACTCATTGCACGCCCTTCGGGACGAATCCAAGTCTGTATTGGTTAGGCAAGCCGTCCGTCTTGGTATTGCTCCGCCTTCGCCCTCCCTCTTTCCCGCCTCCTCAGCTGAACGGGTTTGGTTGAGCGGCTGGCGGGGTCCGACGGCTGGAATTTTGGGAGCGCAGCAACAGCAAGGGGAGCGCGAGCGGCAGTCTGAGGTAAACCGGGCCGCTCGCAGCGGGCTGTGCCGGCTCTCCCCGGAGAAACCTGTCGTCTCACGGTGGGTATCCGGGAGGGAGGACGGCTCGGCCCGGCAGGGATCCCGAGTCTGTCGGGGAGAGGTGTTTGTGGGGAGAGAGAGTGAGTGAGTGCGAGCGGAGAATGTTGCGGTGGTTTCGTAACTGACGGGTGGAATACGGTTGTCATTAAGGGGCTGTTTGATGTGGGGAGGGGCATTGGGATACTGTTTAGTGTAGGGAGGGGCATTGAGGGGTTGTTCAGGTGGGGGAGGGGCAGTGAGTTGTTTAGTGTGGGGGGGGCAGTCTAGTGTGAAGGAGGGGCATCGGGGAGGCTCTTAAGTGGGGGGGCATTGAGGGTCTTTATTAGCTGACACTAGCCAGTTAGCGTTGTACGAATTATTTGTGTATTTTAGTTACAAAACGGCATTGTTCGAGTAGCCACATTGCTACTACACTTCCACATAATGCAGGTTCAAATGTTAAAGTTTAATTGCAAGGCTTTATATAACGTTCAGGTGACATAGTCAAAATGCAGTGGGTTTTAGACGTCTAGCTGAAACATTGGTTGGGTGGGCATCATGATCCGGTTTGGGGAGCAGCGATTTTGTAACTGGAAAGTTGCCAGGTTATGAGCTCAAGGAACTGGGAGAAAAGGGAGTTTTCTCAGGAGGGGAGTGGAAAGGCAGGGACCATACCTCTCAACCTCCTGCCCCATAAAGCAGGGACAAATGATCAAAATCAGGGACATCTTGAAAATTAGAGATATCCACCCAGAAAGCTGGTAGAATATAGGGCTTGGGGCGAAATGCATTTTCTAAAGAAGAAGAAGTCTGTAACTTTAATGCTTGACATTGTTTTGTGCTTACAGTCCCCATTGTTTAACCATAAAAACACAAATTTTAGGAGGGGCAGAGTAAAATTTTGAGGCAAAATCGGGGACGTCCCTGAAAATCAGGGACACTTGAGAGGTATGGCAGGGACCACCATATCTCGGAAGACCCCATATCTTGTGTTCTTCTACACTCTTGTCACTTCACAAATACACACACAAGTAACTGCATGTGCAAAGTTGAAGGGGCATTGGGGAAGGGGTGTTCAAATCAAAACTTTAAGGACTTTCCCAGCCATGACTGTAGCTGAATTTTCACTTGCCCCCTATTCATTACAGCTAAATTAGCTCACTTTTTGTACTTGCCCTTCAAGGAAATTGACTTGCCCTGGGGGGAGGGGGGGCAGTAGGATATGCACACCCCTGCATTAGGACAAGTGCTGAGTTTGAAATGAGTGCTTCTTAAAGGTTTAGGCAACAATTGAACACTGGGAATGGGTAATTCCTCACTATCACCACACACACAGACAAAACCTGTCCTCTCTAGATTGTTGCTATCACCTGTTAAAACAAGAAATGGAAAGTGTAGAATGTGGGACACCTTACATTTCCAATTTAGCACTTCTCTGTGTGAACTGTATGTTTTTAAAGCACTTTTTTAAGGAGGGATCTCTCTTATATTATTTAGATGGCACCCCGTTCTCATTCTGTTTTCATTATGGGCTTTTAGCAGGAAGTTCACAGGGTTGATGGTGTTATGCAGACAGCATCTTTATGGCACCACGAGCTGCTTTGCAGAGTGGGTCCAGTGACTATTTTTCTTGTCTCCCTTCTCTGAAGATGCTGTTGCTGTGCAGTAGGGACAGTGTCAGAAAACTTTGATCAGATGGGGTATCCATTATCAAAAAACCTTTGACCCCAGGAAAAGTGAGGGAGTTCTGGAATACATTTCTTTGTGAATATCAAGTCAAGGTTTTTCTGTATAGTGAGTGCAAAATGTGTGTTGGTCATTACAGTTGGAAATCACAGTGATGGGGCTTTACACTGATACACTACTGTTTATCAGCATTGTATTCATTTTGACTGGCGAGCTGTGGTACTCACAGGTTTTGAATAACAAGCCACACTACTTACCTGCTTATAAGTTGTGTGTGTGGGGGAGACTGAGCCTTAAACAATGGCACAGTTTTTATAAGTATCAAGACTACTGAATTTTAAGTTACTGCATCAAGCAGCAGTTACCTCTGTGTCTGCATATTTTCCTCAAGTAAACAAAAATGCATTTAGGTTACTTATCCATAGGTTAGAGTTTGCACAGGAACATTAACTTTTTTTCCCCCCTGAAGAAAACTGTTTTGAAAAGAAAAGCAGCGCTGCATGTTCCTACTTCAGGGGAAATAGAAAACCTTATTGCATGTAAGCTTTAGTTCTTGCTACCCTGTACAAACAAAAATGACGTGTTGTACCCATCTTCTTTGTAACAGACATTTTTAGGCTGATCTATTATGTATTGTATATTTTTGCCTGTTTATTTGTATGTATAGAAACATAGACTTTGATGGCAGATAAGGACCACTTGGCCCACCCAGTCTGCCAATTTCCCTACCTACTGGATAAGCTGCAGATTCTAGTTAACCAATAGCCTACTTCCTGCAACCCCCCACTATAATTGCCTTATGTCTGTCCCATGTATGTTTGAATTCCCCCAGTGTTTTAGACCCAACGAACTCCCCAGGAAGGCGGTTCCATGTATCCACCACTCTCTCCGTGAAAAATTTTTACTCGCATTACCTCTGAGCCGTCTCCCCCCCCCCCCATCTTTAAATTGTGCCCCCTTGTTCTTACACATCTCTTTTTCTGAAAGATGCTACTTTCCTGGACTTTGTTGATTCCCTTGAGGTACTTGAAAGTTTCTATCATGTCCCTCCCGTCCCTCCTTTCATCAAGGGTATACATATTAAGCTCTCAGTCTCTCTTCATACGGTTTCTGCTGCAGACCCTGCACCATTTTAGTTGCCCTCTGGACTGCTTCCATCCTGTCTATGTCCTTGTGTAAATGAGGTCACAATATAAACTGCACTACATGTTTCTATGTGGGTCGCACCTGAAAAAGGAACTCAGTTTTCCAGTGTGCTTACCCGTTAAGCGATTAAACGACAACAACATAGTCCTCCATAGTAACTGGTGAGTGTAAACTGTGTCACACACCACTGGGTATCCTGGAAAAAGCATTCTTTGTATGCCTAAATATTTCCTTTGTCTGAATGTTGGGAGTGAATCAACACGTGCTGTTTGTTAGCATAGTCCAGTGTTGCTCAGACTATTCTAGTTCAGTACCTGCTTGTCCATCAACTCTTGTGCTTCAGTTTTTAGGCCTTGTACTTCCACTGTAAGACTAGAGGTGGGCAAGCCATGGATTTTTCACCTAGTGCCAAGCCAGGGGTCTGGCTTGACTCTTACCAGCCAAAACATGAGCCAGGCCCTGGCTACTGCAGGCTGTTCTCTACATAGAAGTTGAACATTTCAGACGCTACATTAACTGCTCAGGCAGACAAGAATGCTCGCTTTGACCATAATTGGCTCAGCTTGACTTTGGCTTGCAATCGTTTATAGAGGTCGAGCTGAACCAGGCACTAAGCTGAAGCCAGGCTCGAGCCTGTTCTGGCTTGCAAATCTGTAGTAAGGCCCACCCCTTTTGTTATCCTGAATGCACTGTCCTGCTGCGCAAGAACTGCATTTTGGACTGGACATCCATTTTTAATGACCTGTAAGGCTAATTTTTACGTGTCCTGTAATGTAGTCTTCTAATTGCTGCAGTTTATATTGTGAAGAAAGGCTTACTAAACATAAAGGGAAACCGCACTAAGAGCCCCACATCAAGTGTGGGTGTGGCCACAATTTGTTCTTTGTGTGCAGCATTTTCTTAATTACTGTTGACTGCAGTATGGTATCAGACTGATTTTGTTTACATGCAGCCCTACATTTTCTGTAACTACAAATTCCGGAATCCCCTGTAGCTGACATCAGAATAGGGCTGCAGCAGTGTGAAATTCAGGAGCCTGTAGTGCATGTTTCAGTTTTTATAAGCTCTGCCCTTTTGTTTGCCGATCCCACTGTCCTCCCTGGGTTAAGTACAGTTGCAGAGGACTGTACTTTGCCACGGGAAGACAGTGTGGTTCAGCAGACATCTGACCAGAGCTTATAAAAACTAAAACATGCACCACAAGCTCCTGAATCTCATACTGTTGCAAGCCCTCTTCTAATGTCAGCTACAGGGGACTCTGGGATTTGTAGTTACAGAAAGTGTCAGCTTGCATGTAAGCAGAATCAGTCTGTTAAATCTACTAAACTGCAGTACAAAGTAAGAAAAAAAATGTTTTGGATCAAAAGTGCAGATTATGACCAACCACACAAGGGTCTCAGAGTGCTGACTGGTCCTCTTTAAGAAATATAAGTGACTGGACCCTTTCTGAGCAAATGCATCACTTATTCCATTTTAGTAGCTGACCGTAACCTTCCTGCATCAGTTTTGTTTATAGGACCAGAAGCAAAAATTGACATTTTCAGTGCTTTATCCTGATCATCTTCCAACACACATGCAGTGCTTATAGGTCATATTCCATTCTTCCAACAGCTGTTACAAAGCACATAGACTCTTGGACCAAGATTCTTTTGATTGACTTGTGTGTGTGTGTGGGGGGTCTTCTAAAAAAAGTAATGATTGCCGAGACCTATGTTTCTGACCTGGCACTTTGTATGTCGAGTCTGTTATACTGGTATACATTTGTTTGACATTAGGGCACCAAATTACCCAGCACTACACTACGAGTGATGACCCAGGTTCTGGACCCTGAACTCCTGTGTGGTTGGGTGATCCTAGGGGAACATTAAGGAGCCTGACTGTTTTTGGGAGTGTCATTTACAGTGTCATCACATTGCTAAAGTGAAGGAGCCACATGGTGCCTTGCTTTCTGTTAAAGGGAAAGTCCTCTCAACCTGTTTCCTGTGGCACAGTTTGTAGGCAGGAATAATGATTTCTTCTCTTGCATCCCCTAATTTCATCCTAATTTAAATATTAATGAGGCTGCTTCCTTCTGTTCTGCCCGAGTGAAAACCTGTTGTACTCCATTGCAAAGTTCAACCCTCCACTCATGCGGGGCATCATGGGAGTTGAAACTTACCTGCACAAGCCAACTGAAGTTATACTCTCATTCAGTTTTATTACTTGTCTTGTGAAGTTCCTGTATTGTCTAAAAGCATTTTTTTTTTCTAACTCTGATACACTTTAAACTACATAAACAGCAGCCACTTACTGTACCTTGAAAAGTTTCATGGCCAGCATAAGACAAGAACATAGGGACTGTAGAGGACAGCAGCAGCAGCACTGACTAATACAGTATAACTACTGTAGGCTTTAGCAATAAAACAAAATTCCAAGATCCCTTAGATGAGTTGGGGCTTGACCTTTACAATGGAGTCAGTCAGGTTTTCACACCAGATTTAAGTAATTTTATTTACATTTAAATCCTGATAAAATTAGGAGGGTACAATGGAGGCAATTACTTTTGATGCCTACAACTTACACAGGTGAACAGAATAAAAGGCCGAGAGGACCTTCCCTTTAAAGGAGTACTACATCCTCATATCTTGTAAATGTTGTTTCCTTGTCAGCACACATTTTCCTGTAGCTGTTGGGGATCTGTTTGTTTGCTTTAGTTTTTCACTGTTCATACCAGTCCCTGTAACTGTCCTGGGGGTCTCCATTTTCTGGTCGTTGAAATCTCATTGTGCCTGAGACAGTGACAGCGCTAGGGGTTTTAAAACATAGGTCAAATTAGACCCATGGGTGTAAAAAATGTGGGTCAAAATGAGAAACAACTGGGTCCAAACCTAATCGTAAGTAGAAATTTCACTAGTTCAGAAGCTTAAATTTGTTGGTGAAAATACTTTTCTGTTGTTTAGTTTTCCATCTTTCAGCTATTATTGAGAACAGGTGCACCACTTTGGACCCACTGTCCTGTAGAAGTGGGTCATTCTCAAACAAGCTGCAACTTTTCCCTTTTGCCCTGTCTAAGCTCGTCTCTGGCCTGAGAACTGCATTAACGTATGAGAACATGATGCGTTGGCACCCTTTAGTCTCCACAGTATGCCTGTCTGCTTGCTTGAATTTTACAAAACAAGTTGCTGCAAGGTGTGAAATACCACATTTACTTTCAAGTTAGCTTTGCAAACTGTCTTAAATATAATGCAAATTTTTTTCTTTTAACCTGCATTCAGTCTGTGTTTTTGGAGTTTGTTCAGGTTATGTGTACTTTCATTATAAAGATGCATGATGCAAATGGGTCCTGTTAGAAACATAGAATTTGACGGCAGACAACGACCGCTTGGCCCACCTAGTATGCCCATTTCCCTACCTAACTGATAAGCTGCAGATCCTAGTTAACCAACAGCCTACTTCCTCCTACCCCCCACTAGAATTACCTTATATCTGTCTCATGCATTCTTGAATTCCCCCACTGTTTTTGACTCTATGACCTCCTCAGGAAGGCTGTTCCATGTATCCACAACCCTCTCTGTGAAGAAATAGTTCCTCACATTACCTCTGAGCCGTCCCCCCACTCTATTTTCAAATTGTGCTCCCTTGTTTTTGCACATCTTTTTCTGAAAAATGCTACCCTCTTGGACTTTGTTGATTCCCATGAGGTATTTGAAAGTTTCTACCATGTCTCCCCTTTCCTCGAGGCTATACATCTTTAGTTCCTTTAGTCTTTCTTCATATGTCTTCTGATGCAGACCCTGCATCATTTTGGTTGCCCTCTTCTGGACAGCCTCTACCCTCTCTATGTCTTTGCAGAGATGGGGTCTCCAGAACTGTACACAGTACTCCAGATGTGGTCTTACCAACTGTCTGTACAGAGGGCCAACAACTTCCTGTTTTCTACTGGTGATGCCTCTCCCTATGCATCCCAGTATTCCCCCTCAGCCCTCCTTACTGTCTTCTCACATTGCTGGCCCACCTTTAGGTCATCTGACTACCCCCAGGTCCCTTTCCATTTTTGTTGTTGTCAATATCTAACCCCCCATTGTGTATTCGTCCCCTGGGTTTTTGTTTCCCAGGTGCATTACTTTGCACTTCTTTGCATTGAATCTAAGCTGCCATACATTTGACCATTCCTCCAGCCTTGCCAAGTCCCTTTTCATCCTTTCCACCCCACCTTGTGTATCAACCCTGTTGCAGATGTTTGTGTCATCTGCAAAGAGACATACTTTCCCTTCCAGTCCCTCTGCAATGTCACTTATAAAGACATTAAAAAGGACCGGCCCCAGTACTGAACCCTGCGGTACCCCACTAGTAACCCTCCTTTCTTTACTGTGGACTCCATTTACTATTACCCGCTGTGTCCTGTTGTCCAACCAGTGTTTTACCCAGGCTACCACCCTGGGACCCACTCCCAGGCTGGCTAATTTGTTTATTAATTTTTTTGTGCGGGACTGTGTCACGTGCCTTGCTAAAGTCTAGGTAGGCCATGTCCACAGCCCCCTCCCTGGTCTACTACTTTGGTCACCCAGTCAAATAAATCTATTAGATTTGTCTGACATGACTGTCCTGCTGTGAATCCATGCTGCCTTGGGTCCTGTGCCTCACTGGCCTCTAGGTACTCAACAGTTCTTTCCTATCATGTTCTCGTATGCTGATGCAGATCTTGGGGACAATGAGACTTCAAGAACCAAAAAATGGAGAGTCTCAGGCTAATTACAGGGGCTGGTAAGAACAATGAAAACAAACTAAAGCAAACACATATATCCCCAAAAGCTACGTGAAAGAGTTGTAGGTCAGCAAGGAAACAAGTAATACTTACAAGATATGAGGGTGTGGTACTCCATTTTTAATTTTTTTTTTCCTCCTTCCTTACCCCCTGGAGCTCCATACCTTCAGGCTCCCAAACTTCAACCCCCCAAGCTTTGCGTCACCCTGATGGACCAGCTTACTCTGTTGGAGGCCCCCTGCGGCCTGAGGAGAGAAGCCCCTGCACTGGGTGGGGTGATGGTCTGGGGGGAGAACGGTGCGAGGATGGTGTACAGAAGTCCATGGGGGGGAGTCATCCGTGCTCCAGATGGGCCATTTTCGCCCTCTATCCCCCCCCTCCTTCCAAGTAGCTGCTGCATGCTCATAGCATCCTGGGAATGATGCACGGTGGCACTTGGTCACCCACGCGGCCAAGTGCGCCTCCACTGTGGACTGTCAGGAGCCACTCGGAGTGGTGCAGGCTGAACCCTCCTAGGGAGGAGAGTGTCCGCGCAGATACTCTTCACCCTCCCCGCTGGTCTTCGCTCCTGTTGTCCCAGACGTGGACCCGGGTTGTCAGCATGCTTAGTAATCGCTTAGTGCCACGGAGCTGGCATGTACTGCTTTAAAAGCTGTGGGCTCTAGGGCTTCTACTGATTTTGAGCCCTGCCTTGCCTTCTCGGTGGACTTAAGCACCGCTCCATGGTGGGATGAAACAGGGTGCTGGGTGTGTGGGCACTAACCCCTCCCTCACAAGGAGCAGAGGCCCTCACCTGGCTCTTGCCAGTACCAGTGTGAGACACTTGTGTCTGCTGTGAATGGGGTCGGTTGGGGGGAGAATACATCTGTCACTCGCCATCAATGGGCTTGCCTGCCTCTTTCTGTCTATCCATGGGCCTGTTTCCTCCTTACTTTCTGTCTCTGTACATCCCCAAAATGCAGTAACTGATTTGAAGCAGGAGGCCACAAGCTGTGTAGCCCATCGGAATTTCTGCCAAATCTGCTAATGCATATTAGTCTTATGACATTTTCCCAGAGTGAGAATGGCAACTGTAGCTTTCTCCATTTACTGACTTACTAGAAAGCAGCTTTAGGAACAATGTATTTCTTGTGTTGAGACCTTCTGATGGTTAGGGCTGGAAGTCTAACATGTTAATGGATTGAATGTGTAAGTGATGAGAAATTTGTGTCTTCTGGCCGTAGGAGGCAGCAGTTAATTTTGGTGTACTAAACTGTAAGTGATGGGCAGAAAGTGGTGGTTGGGGGTGGGGGCAGTATTCTATCGGGGCTGGTGAGAAATGGTGGAAAACCAGTAATAATTTGTAAAAGTACAAGGTTTGATTTATTGGAGTGCAAACCTGTCTATTTGGTTAACCCCCATTTAACCAGAGTAGGTTATCAGTGAGTAAGGGGGCATGTTGTGTCGTTAGTCTGAAGCTTCATGTCTGATGGAAAGCATGCCAGTCTTTGCTAAGAAGAAAAAATTACTCACCACAGTAATCTTCTTTCTTCCAAGGGGTCCTTTAGCATCAGTAACTTTTTTGCACTTTAGTTGGCTAGGTTCAACTGCCCAAGAGATGTGCCTTTTATTGATATTTAAAGCAGCAGTGCTATATACCTGTTTTCATAAATGAGGATAACAACATTATATAACAAACGGTCCCTGCCAGTTTACTTCACAAATACTTTCCTAACTTTTTTTTCTTTTTTGTGACCCTGTCGCCTCTTGATCAGCACACACCCTTGCCAGAATCGCCATATTTAATCAGAGTGCATCATGGTAATTTTGAGATCAATTGGTATAACCGTGTTGCAACTCTGTTTCACCATAATGCAAAGTTTTGTTATTGTTTGTAAGCTGTACTCGTTCACGATCACTGCCACTTCACACAGTAAAAAAAAAAATGAATGTTTCTCAGTCAGTCTGCAGCGCTAGTAGTTCTTAGTGCTCCTGCAGTAGCCCATGCTAGTACATCTGATCAGTATTCTAAGTTGCTGTTTTAATAAAAATGTTGAAGTGTAAATTAATAATAATAAAAAAAAAAGTTTACTTGTGCCACACGTGTGCGAGTCCATCGCTGTTGCCTAAGGGGTAAGTGGCTAAAAAAGATTTGGTCAAATCTGAAGGAAGAGGCACTCGCTGGAAACCAGTGGCCTCAAAATAAGCCAAAAATAGAGCCAATGCAGATTGGGGGGGGAGACAACAGATAAAAGTACAAACTGCCGACAGAAAGCGCTTGTGTGTGTGTCTTTACACCTAACTGCAGATCTCTTGGCGGGCCACTAATTTGTCGGCATCGGAGTGTTCATGAATGTTCCTGCATTTTGGCTCGGCACACGGGTGAATTTTTGTTTACACTTTAAAAACATTAAAACACTGTTTTAAAAAAAAAAAAAAAAAGGTTTCGTGTATGAACTGTTCTATCAGTTCAGTGAGTTTAATGCCAACTTTGGCTACACATCAAGCAGCATTTGCTTTTAGACTCCGGAGGCACAGACCATAGCTCGGCCACTTCCTGCGCGACGAAGCATTTGCAGCCTATAACAATAATTGGGCAAGACTCATGCCTCAGTCACTGATTGTTGCTCAGTCCATGTCTTCTTGAACAATGATCAGTGACCTGAGCCAGGAATCTTGCCAATTATTGCATCATTGTCGCACAGGAAGTGGCCGAGGTAAGGTCCATGCTACCAGAGTCTAAAAGCAAATGCTGCTTGATGTGTAGCCAAAGTTGGCATTAAACTCACCGCACTAATATATTTATATTTATGTATATACACTCTGTTCAAAATCTGACATTTTTTGAAGCTGGTGACAAATCGCTGAATCTGGAAGCAATGTAAACAGTTCCCCTCCTCTTCCTGCCCCCGCCACCCGTAACATTTCTGTTTGTTATTCCATGTTCCGAAATTTTTTATTTTTAAGTAATAAATTCTGCATGCATATGCAGTTTGCACTTAAACATGTAAAACACTGAATGCATGTAATACATGTTAATCACTAACCGCAAGGTAACAATAGATAGGCACTCAAGAGCGAGCACGGTTTCACAAGCATTACGTGCAAACAAGGGGCATTGTGGGGATACAGGTACGGACAACAAACATGGCGTGTGGTCACTTAATTTGTGCAAAGTAATATAAAAAAAAATAACTAAACACACAAAAACTGAATAAACAACCTGGAAAACAAATACATATCCAAAAAACAGAATGAATACCACATTTGATAAGTTAAACAATGAAGTTTATTATTTATTTTTTTTTTTTTGTCTGTCTGTTGCACTGCTGCTTTAAATGAGTTTAGCGCCAAGCCAGTCGGTGAGAGCTGTTGAAGGCTTCAGAATTTTTTCGAGGAAAAACGAGGGCAAATGCCCTGAAAAAGAATCAACAGGGTTCAAAAAACATGCAAATGTCCACAAAAGTGGAAACAGCAACATGAGCTAAAAACTCATCAATAAGAAACTCCAAATTTGGTAAAAGGGGACATAAAGAGCCGTCCTCCGACAGGTGAACCAGGGAGGAAGGATGGGAGCTTACTGATGCTAAAGGACCCCTGGAAGAAAGATTACTGTGGTGAGTAATTTTTCCTTTTACACCAGGAGTCCTTTAGCATCAATAACTTTTTAGCAGACTACAGAGCAGTACCAAGTGGGAGGTGGGCAGAGAACCTACTTAGGAAAGAGGCTATGCAGAACCACCCTGCCAAATTTGGCACCAGATCAGGTCTGCACATCCAACCTGTAGTAGTTCACAAAGGTGTGCACAGATTTCTAGGTAGCTGCTTTACAGACATCCGGTAGGGGAATGTCCCTTGCTGCTGCAAGCGAGGCTGCAGTGCCCCTGGTGGAGTGGGCTCTGTGCCCCACTGGAGGTCTGTGACCAGCTTTCTCATAGCAGAATCTAATACAAGAGACCAACCAACGGGAACAAGAGACCAGCCAGTGGGAAATAGTTTTCTTGGTAGCTGGACTTCCTCTGCCTACATCCCCGAAGGTGAGGAACAACTGAGTGAAAGAGCCTCTGGACTGTCTAGTATGCTTTAAGTAGTGAAAGATGGCTCTTTTGACATCAAAGCTGTGGAGCTTTTGCTTGCCAGGAGTGTATGGCTCAGTAAAGAAGACAGGCAGAGTAATGGACTTGTTCAAGTGAAACTCTGAAACCACCTTTGGCAGAAATTTCCTGTTTGTCCTGAGCTCAGCTTTATCGTTGTGAGGGGTGATGTAATTTGGCTCAGTGCACAGGGCCTGTAGCGCTGAAATCCTCCTGGCAGAAATAATGGCTACCAGGAAGTTGCTCTTCCAAGTTACAAACTTGATGTGGGCCATTGACATAGGCTTGAAGGGTGGATTCATGAGCCCATCTATGCGGAGGAATGGGCTCCCTAGTTGGAGGCTGGAGGTGCAAGAGGCCGTTGAAAAACTGTTTAAAAATGTTGGGGGGAAAACGGATTTCTTCTTTCCCACCGATAGGTAGGCCGGAATCGCTGCCAGGTGTAGCTTGAGTGAAGGTGGTTTCAAGCCTGATGCCTGTAGGTGTACCAGGTAGTCTAGCAGCTGAGGGTCTGAAGCTGATTGGGATTCGACCTTTTGGCTCTTGCACCAGAGGGAAAACCGTTTCCATTTGGCTGCATAAGTCTTCTTAGTGTTTTTTTTTTTTTTTTTTAAGCCATCCTCAGTATCTTAAGGACCTGTTCAGAGTACTGTGAGGATGGAAACTCTTAACTCCTCAAGAACCAGGCCTTGAGGTGAAGAGTGTATATGTCTGGGTACTGCACTCCCGTCTGGGGAAGGGTCAGCAGGGAGTGAGTTGGAGGCAGGCGAATGGGCCTGTTGCAGGATATTGGGAGAAGGAGATGGTACCAGGCTTGCCTGGGCCAGTCTGGAGCCACTAGGATCATGGATGCAGGCTGCTGTCTGAGTTTCAGCAAAACCGTGAATATCAGGGGAAAGGGAGGAAATGCGTATAGGAACCTCCCTGACCAGTCCAGGATCAGGGCATCCAGATGAAGTGTTCCCGGAACTGGGGGCCTGCAACAGTACTGAGGAAGCTGAAAATTGAGAGGCGAGGCAAACAGATCCACGTCTGGTGTGCCCCACCACCTGAATACTGTGGCTAATACTTGTTCAGTATCCATTTGCTCTAGCTTTGACTGATGCAGCTTAGAGCATCCACCAGAGTATTGAGTTTTCCTGGGAGGGTGAATAGCCGACAGGCTGCCTCCCAGGGAGAATGCTAGAGACCAGAGCTTCAGAACTTCAAAACCGAGTATTCCTGATCTGGTACCACCCTGCTTGTTTATGTAGAACATTGCAGTGGTGGTGTCCGTTCGAATTTGAACCGCCTGCCCTTCTGTGTTGGGAGCAAAAGCTTTGAGAGCTAGTAAGACTGCTCAGAGTTCCAAAAGATTTATCTGCAACTGTGACTCTTCGGGAGTCCAGTTGCCGCTTGCTGAGGCACTGTCCAAATGAGCTGCCCAGCCCAAAAGGGGGTCATCTGTGGTGATCATCTTGTGGGAAGAGGAGCTTGAAAGGGAACCCCTGCCTACAAATTTGTAGGGTTCTTCCACCACAGCAAGTTTTGGAGGAACTACTCCATCACAGGTATCAACTTAAAAATCTGTTGCTTCGGACTTCCGGTGACGTCACCGTAATGGTGGGTAGCTGAATCTGAGGGCTCCACGACCTCCCCGCCTTTATCTTATAAAATCCTCTACGGAGCTGCCCCAATATTAAAAATGTAATGAAGCCTGCGGTGCCTTAGAAGGCTGGGAAGCCTCAGAAAGCCAAAGGTCCAAAATTTTCTTCAGCATCGGGCAAGATGAAGCAAACCACTCTAAGCAGGCCTCAAGAAGGCCTAACCGTCTTACCTCCGCAGAGAAGGCATCCCTCAGACTCCTCGGCGGATTGGGACCAGGAGGAAACAGACCCATCTGAAAGTACGAGCCAAACGCTTAAACAAATTTTGGCCACAGTCAACAAAATAGACACAGCGCTTGCTGACCTGAGGCAAGATGTGCGTATCCTGGATAAAAAGGTTTCGGCATCGGACACAAGAATTACGGAGATCTCAGAAGCGCAAGATGGTACAGATCGCCTGCTTTTATATCTACTCCAGAGAGACCGGGAGACGCAGGCTAAGTTGGAAGACCTAGAAAATCGCTCTCGGCGTAACAATTTCAGAATCCATGGGATCCCCGAAGGAGCGGAGGAAGGCTTCCCCACGACCGCGGACTTCATTCAGCAGTTGCTCAGATCTACGCTCTCACCCCCACCCGATGTAAACCTAGAGGCAGATCGAGCACACAGATCCCTGGGTCCAAAACCGACCGACACGACTGCCAAGCATCGCTCATTAATAATCCGCATGTTGCATTACCAAAGTAAAGAGTGGATTCTCCACGAAGTGTGGCGACAGCGTGAAATAACATATCAAGAGACGAGGATTTATTTTGACCAGGATTTCTCTTCAGCCCTAGAGGCAGAGAGTTCGGGGGGTTATCAAGGTGTTAAAGCAAAAGAAGGAAGTGAAGGCGCAACTGCTTTTTCCCGCCAGGATCAAGATATATCTAGAATCGGGGAGCCAGGATCTTTCCCTCGTTGGTGGAGGCAACTCCGGTGCTGAAAGAACTGCATATTTCGATGCCTGACTTAGAAGCTGAAATACTGGAGAAGAAACCTGAGGATGGGTGCATGGAACATGGTAAATTGTGGCAGCGGCAGAAAACGCGGCTTTCCTGGCTCCATCATACCAGCTGCAATGGGGGATATTGTCAAGCTCGTACAGCGAGCGGAGAAGAGGGGAAAAAGCACAGAGTGGAGTTAAAAATGGACCCACATCAACAAAGGACTGATTTCTAGCCCTAAATCTAAGGTACTGTCCTAACTTGATTAACATCCCCTCGGGCGTACTGAAGAGGGGTAAATTAACAATGTACCGTGGAAGAGGGGCCGGGATTAATCAAAGCAATTGAACTGAGGGTATAGATGATCTTTTTGTGAGGAGTTTATTGTATGCAGAATTTTATCAGTTTTTCTTTTTCTAATGGGGTTGTTCACAGGAGGAATTATTAATTTAAAGGTGCTGTGACACCCAATTCTGACCACTAGAGGGCAAGCAAGTATTTACCATAAGAGGGAGATAGAGATGCGTGGATAAGCCCACAAGAGGAGATACAATGAATAAAAGTATTTGTAGTTATAAAGATGGAGGAGGGTGGCGAAGGGAGGCGGGGAGGGGGTAGAGATGGAAAAGGGGACAGTGTTTGGGCATTTCTCCTGTTTCTAAAGAGGTGTGAAGTCACGGCACCATGGTAGGCGGCGGGGGTCTGGAGAATATAGGGTACTCTGTTCAGCTCCCACCTTGAGTGTTGTGTGGAGTTATATGTTGCAGGCGAAATCCCATTGAATTGGCTATAGCTGCAACTCCCCTAAACACCATTGGGGACTGAAATTAGTCACGTTTGTGACTTCCTGTGGTAGTTCTGTCTACCACTAGATTCTCCTAGGAGGTCAAATACACTAGATCTTTGGTTATATTAATAAATGTTTTGCAGTAGGAACCATAAGGGCTCCATTTTGCAAGTTAATGGTTACATGTTTATGACAATGTTTTTCAAGTACTTGTTTTCTATGATACGTCGATGTGATTTCATGCAGGGTAAGTTTGCTTGGTGGACTTCTTGGCAATTAAGTGAAGGGCGGGGAAGAGGGGGTAAGCCACACAAGAGGAGGGATAAGAGGCTTAAAAATAGCAGAGCTAAATGACACCTTTAAAAATATCCTACAACGTCAATGGAATTAATTTGCCCATTAAAAAAAACAAAATCCTGACGGAACTAAAAAGAATGGAATGTGAGATCACTCTTCTCCAAGAGACTGTCTTATTGGAATTAGAGCACACGAAGCTACGGCGACAATGGGTGGGGGAGAGTGGAAGCTACATCGGGTAAGGAGGCAAAAAAAGCAGGGGTGGCAATTTTAATTAAGAAAGAGTCCTCATTTATAGTTCAAGAGATAGATATCATACATCAAGGTAGATGTATTAGGGTCTCTGGCACAGTGCAAGACAAACTAACACACATAGTTAATATCTACGCACCTAATGTAGGCGTGGACAAATTTTACGTGGAAATCTTCCAGAAGATGGGGGCTTTTCCTAAGGGACTTTTGATACTGGGGGGGGGATTTTAATGCCACTTTGTGGCCTGCAGTGGATCGTTCCTCTGGGAAAATGGGCACATCTAAGGTTGCTAGCAGTAGGCTGAAGACCTTAGTGGAGGAGGGGGGAATGGTAGACATTTGGAGAGCACACCATAAAAGCGAGAAAGACTACACTTTTTATTCAGCTTCTCAAAACTCGTACTCGAGAATAGACTTTTTTTTTTTTTTTACCTACACCACGGATCTCCCATCTTTACTGCTTCCCAGATCCACTCTTTAACTTTATCAGACCACGCCCCAATATCCATTGAGGTTACATGGGACAGAGAAGCCAGAGTTACCAATTGGAGGCTAAATATATCATTGGTAAATTATAAGAATTTTGTTCAACAAATTACTCAAAATATCCAACATTTAACTGTGGACTCCCCTATGGCAGACTGCACTCCCGGGGACACTATGAAGGCAGTCCTAGAGGGTTACATGATTAGCCTGGCATCTGCCAAAAAGAAATTGAGGAATAAAAAGCTATCGGAACTGCAAACCGTAATAAAAAACGTAGAAAGGGAACACAAAAGTGAACCTAGGGGAAGGAGAAAATCCTCAAGGAACTAATTAAAAAAAAAAAAAAAAAGAAAACTTAATGATTTGAAATCTGACAAAGTGGAAGGACTGTCACGGTTCGCAAATCAAAAATACTATGAGGGGGGAGAGAGCGTTGAAATTGTTGGCACTTAGAATGAGGAAGGAACAAGCAAGCCAACATGTTCCCTTTCTCCAGACGGGGAGGCGTCAGTAAGGACCGGGTAGATAAGCCAGGGGAAATGGCCAAGGCCTTTAAAAAGTATTATCAGACCTTATACACAGAAAAGAGAGAGATCCTCAGGAGGTGATAAATCAGATGGAATCCTTCATGAAAACATTGAAACTCCCCAAACTGACCAACACAATGCAACAAGAACTATCGGCCCCCATAACGGAAAAGGAAATTCTAACCGTAATAAATAACTTTCCATCGGGTAAGTCACCTAGACCAGACGGACTTCTGTCAGAATTCTATAAAAAATTTAAAAAAACCTTAACACCTAAACTGGTAACGGTCCTGAATGCCATGTTAGAGGATAATAACCCCGCCCCCCCGGACTCCTGGCGGGAAGCGCTGATCACTGTAATTCCCGAAACCAGGCAAGCCAGTAGCATTTTGCGAGTCTTACAGATCTATAGCCTTACTAAACCAGGACTCTAAAATACTTACAAAAATTCTAGCCAACCGCCTGTAGAGACCTTAATCCACCCTGACCAGACGGGGTTCATACCCCACAGACATTTGTCGGACAATATTAGACGTTTGTTAAATATATTGGATCATAAAGGCCCCTCCCAAATTCCTAGAATGGCTATTTTTCTAGACGCAGAAAAGGCCTTTGATAGGCTGAACTGGTCTTATCGTAAATCGGTGCTAATAAAAATGGGCTTTGAGGGTTCCTATTTGCAGTGGGTCATGATGGCATACCAACAGCCAGTTGGAAGAGTACGGGTGAACGGTACTATTTCCACAACTTTTCCAATACAGCGGGGCACTAGACAGGGTTGTCCCCCTGTCACCATTACTCTTTGCATTAGCAGTGGAGCCCCTTGCCCAGGCAATCCGAGTCGAGGACAAGATTCGGGGCATTCGTATAGAAGAGGTCCTGAACAAGGTCTCTCTATATGCAGATGATACCCTGATATATATGCAGGACCCGGTTAACTCGATCCCTCCCTTAATGGATCTGTTAAATCAGTTTGGTAAAATATCTGGGTTCAAAATTAATATGAATAAATCGGAGATTCTTCCAATAAGCGGTGAAATTCCGAGGGAGCTATATGGACTGATTCCATTCAAGTGGACTAAGGATAGAGTAAGATATTTAGGCATACAAATTCCAACTAAAATTTCCCCGACTATATCAAATTAATTATGGCTTGTTGCAGAAAACAGTTTTTGCAGATATAAATAGATGACGGATGCTACCCTTCTCCTTCACCAACAGAATAGAGGCAGTGAAAATGAACATTTTTCCCCGGTATCTCTTCTTGTACACCAATTTACCACTACCCTTCCTAAAAAAAGGGACTAGAAGGAACTGCGACACAAGCTTCCTCAATTCATCTGGGCGGGGAGACGACCCAGAAAACGCTGGGAACTCCTTACGGAGGACAGGGAGAAAGGGGGTAGGGGGGTACCAGATTTTTACAGTTATTACAAGGCAGCCCAGATATTACCTATTCTCAACATGTTAAATCCAGGACATGTAGGGGGGTGGTGTCCAATGGAGCTAACAGCTCACCATACTATACCCCTGAAGATGCTGCCATTGGGTTGCAGTGCACTCGGACCTTAAACAAATCAAGAATAAATGGACGAGGCACACTCTTAAAATATGGCTGGATGTCCGACAGCACTGGGGGTCGTTAACCCCGGGTTTGAGGTACATCTCACTTCATTCTCTCCCGGGATTCCCAGCTGCACCTGGGGACAGCTGTTTCAAACATTGGCAGAGTAAAGGATTACGCTTCCTAACTCAGTTTTTTCAACAAAATACGTTAAAATCCTTTCAAGAGCTGCAAAGAGAATTCGACCTTCCCAAACAGGACTTTTATAGGTTTCTTCAGAGTCTCCATTATATTTTCACGACGATGGGGATGCAGGCGATTTTATTTTTTTTCAGAACCACCTGCTCCAATTCGAACCACCTTTCAAAAGAGTCGTATGACAGACTCTAAAGGGTTTATATCATACATATATAAAACTTTGCAAGAAGAAGTAGGTAAATTATTGACCCAACAGATTGAACAGAGATGGGAGGAGGAATTGGGTATTCGACTATCACAGGAAGACTGGTCTGCGATTTGGTTAGGAATCTCTAAAACGACTAACTCCCCGAGTTGGAAGGAATTTAGATGGAAAGTGGTGGCTCGATATTTTATTACCCCAGTGATCTCTGCTCATTATACAATACCTGCAACAAATAAATGTTGGAGGGGTTGTGGGGGACTGGGTACACATACCCACATGTTTTGGGACTGCCATGTTAAGTAATTATTGGAGGTCGCGTTCAAGCCTTCCAGGCCATCTTTCAGTGGAATGTGGTAGTAAATGGAGCTCATTTTATACTGGGTCTCACATCAAAGGGAGTCTGATCCAGTAACCAAAAGTACCTGTATTATTTATTAATAGCTGCAGCCCTAAAAGTTATCACGCAGCACTGGTTGCAACCAGAACCATTGACCCTTTCCATGTGGAGAGCTAATGTTACAAAAATCAAAGAGATGGAAGCCATAACTGCCCGATTACGACTGACCACAGAGCAACATAATGTAAAATGGCTCCCTTATTACAATTACATTGAAGGTCTGGAGGGCACCCCGGTGCTAGAACAATACCTTTAGCTTAAATGTGTTTTGGCCTATTATTGGGAGATGAGAGAACTACTTAATTCAACCTCGTAGGTAAAGATCGCAACTGGAGATGGGGAGATTAATAAGATGGTCATGTAAATGAAATCACATCGACTGGTTATATGTATATTTTGTTTATTTAATAAGAACGAATACTCAGCATAAATTACATCAAAGTTTCATTCTAATTCCTAAGATTATTTGCTGTTATTTAAATAGTTTGGAATAGGTGACATGAGAGAAGGATGTAGATGAAGGGTGAAGTAGAAATAGATCTTCCCACTAGATGAAATCTGGAAATAGCGGGGTTGATCATCTCTTCTGTTGAACAATCTAAGGTGGTTATTCGCCTTTCGTTATGATAGTGGAGTAAGTATCTGCAGGAAAATATAAATATACCTGGCAATATATAAGGAATTGTATAACTGGAATAGATTACTCCATCTGATTGTACATTCATATGTATGTTGGAATTATTTCAAACTATTAATAAAAGTTGTCTTAAGTTCAAAAAAAAGAAAGAAAATCTGTTGCTTCTCTGAGACCAGCGAGCTCTGAGGTAGGCTTGCAGGAGCTTCATCCTGTACCTGACTTCTGGGACTACTGCAGTCATAGAAGCCATATGTCCCAGGAGTTTGAGGAAATGTCTGGCTAGTCCTGGCTGTCCCTGGGTGAAAGAATCTATCACTGAAAGGAAACTCTCAATTCTTTCCTGCGAGAGGAAAGCACTTCCCTTCTGAGTGTCCGGCTGGGCCCCTATGAAGGTGAGCAGCTGGGTGGGTTCGGGGTGAGATCCCTTTAGATTTACCCGGAAACCCAGAGACTCCAGAGTGCGATTTGTGAGGGAAAAGGGATTCCTTGACCTAGCAAGGAGACTTTGCTACTATGATCCAGTCGTGCAGATAGGGGTAGAGAGCGACACCCAGTCTTCTAAGATGTGCTGCTACCACAGCGAGACACTTGGTAAAGACTCTTGGGGCCGAGGACAGACTGAAGGGTATTGTGGTGACCTGATAGTGACCTGAAGGAAGTTTCAACCTGAGAAACTTCCTGAGATATCTCCTTATGGGTATGTGGAAGTGGGCGTCCTTTAAGTTTAGGGAGGCTAGCCGGTCTCCCTGCTGTAAGGACTGTATGACCAGTGACAGTGACCATTTAGATTTTTTTTTTTTTTCAGATGTTTGTTTAAATATCTGAGATCTAAGATAGGTCGCCGCTCCCCAGTTTTATGTGTCAGAAAGTACCCATAGAGGTCCTTGCCCTTCTCGTGGGCAGGGACCCTCTCCACTGCTCGTAAAGCCAGAAGGTTTTGTAACACCGTTTCCAACAGCGGTATCTGTGTTGGGGACAGAAGTCTTGACACCTGGGTATGCTTGAGGTCTGGCAGCTGCTTGAACTGTAATGACAGACCCTTCTCCACTATTTCCAGCACCCCCTTGTCCAACTTGATGAGGGACCAGTGCTGAAGATAGTGGGAGAGTCTGCCTCCAGCCGGAAGCGGGGAGGCGACCTGGACACTCACATCAGGACTTAGACTGAGAGGCAGATGGCTGGGTAGAGGTGGCTCTTCTTTGGCCCCTTCTGCTCCTGCCTCTGAAAGATCCCCTGTACTGGCCGAAGTCGGATTGGGGATAGGGACTGTAAGGCCTGGGAACAAAACTTCTGCCCCTGCCACCCCGGGACAGGATCTCTGAGGGGTGGCGGGCTTAGGCTTGGATGAGTGACTCTGCCAGGAGACCTTGTACTCATTGAGTTTTTTCATGTTGTCAATGCTTCTGTAATCAGACAACATATTTTGATCACAGGGAAAATCCATGGCCTTGTTCTGAGTGTCTGTGGTCAGACTGGTTGTTCTAAGCCAGGCGGAATGTATCAGAGAGATGGCATGGGCTGTTGCCTTAGAGGCTGTATCGTTGTCTTTCATGTAGAGTTGGTACATAGTAGCTTCCAGGGCGGTTTTTGACGTATCCACCAGCTCCTGCACCATAGAATCTGATCCGTTATGGGTGATAGCCTGAACAGATTTCCAAAGGGCTTTCTGATACTTGGCTGTGAATGCCATCTAAGAAGAAAGCCTGAGCAGCAGGGAAGGTGTGGCATACATTTTCTTTGCTATAAAGTCAGTTTTCTTGGAATCCTTGTCAGGGGAGAGGGGACAAGGAGACTCCAGCTTTCTCACAAGCTGCCTGCTGCACTGTACTCTCGTGGCTAGGGTGTGCAGACAGGAACTCAGTACCATTTTTAGACCATTTATATTTTCTCTCAAGCTGCTTATCAACCCCTGATACTGAAGTGGGGTGTTGAAGCACCTTGATGGTATTTTTTCTAAATGCATTATGGATAGGGATGCCCAGGGTCTTTGAGGATTAAAGGACCCTTCATCTCCCTATAATCTCCATCTTCGACACCCTGGTTGGACTCTTGCATAGGGAGGTCCAGCATGTTCAGCATATTTTGTATAAATGTAGACATAGAGGAAGGATCCTCTTGGTCACCCGGGGGATCCCCAGGATGAGGGTCCGGGGACTTCTGGGGCTCAAGGCCCTCAAAATCCATGTCAGGGGTATCATAAAATTGATCATCATCTGCGTCACCCTCAGTCTGCAGAAGAGAGAACTGTGGAAGAGTGCTTGCCAGCCCCAGTAGATTGAGGACCTATATTTTGAAGGGTCTGAAACAGTTGTCATGCTTTGTCCATATCTTGCACTGACGGAAGAACCTGTGCAGTTTGTGTTTCCGTTTTTTCTGTATGCTTTAAGTTGCCTGTTGTCTCGCTATTGGCTTTCCCAGGAGCAGCGAGAGCATATCTGTTTTGACAGAGTTTCTTTTTAACCACTTCATCAGAGGCTTGATCAAGTTTCCTGTTTTCGTCACTTATTTTTTTCAATTTGTGAAGAACTTCATCTTTGGAAGCTTTATTTTTTGGCTGGGATCTGGAGTTTTCCTCAGCACCTCTGCTTTTAGTATTAGTACTTTTGGATGGCCCCTCATCAGAAGCCTTTGATATATCCTCAGCCATAATAATCAAAGGTTTGTCTGCTATGTTTGTCAGTTTAAGCAAAGCAAACCAGTCATGGACCTACAAACTGAGTGCAGGTTTCTGTGAAAATGCCACTGGCCAGTCCTTGTCTATTGCTAGTGCTTTTTTTTTTTTTGTTGGTTGTAGAACTGGGATGTATACCAGTGGCAATCTTAATAGAAATCCAGTAATACTCAACTGCGCACAGGTGGCTGCTGGACCCTTACAGATAGTCCTGACACAGATGATACCAAGGTCCAGTAATATAAAAAAAAAAAAAGTTTCCTCATAATTGCCAATGTAGAGGGCCTCCGGCACTGTTTAAATTTGAAATCTACTGCAGGTGCCTGTGGTAAACCCTGTGAGGTCAGGGTAAAAATAAAAAAAGGAAGCTGGTCCCTAATTCGATGGTTCCCACGAGAATTTGCCCCAAAATGAAGGAAACTGTCAAAAATAAGCACCCGTGATATAGGCTTTAAACTACACAGTCGCAGTAAAAATAGAATAGCGCGATCGCGCTAAAAATAAAAAAAATTTGCACAGCGCTAATGAAAAAGTAAAACTTTAACTCAGCACACTAAAAGAAATAATTTGAGGAAAACTTCACCCAGATAAGCACTAGGAGGCTGTCAACAAGGAAAGTTGGGAGACACCTCAGAAGCAATATTGCTCAGTCCAGTGGAGAAAAAATTCTGAAGCCTTCAACAGCTCTCACACCCTCCTGTCTTTTGATTGGCTTGGCCCTAAGCTCATTTAAATATCTCTTAAAGTCACACTTCGGGGGCAGTTCCACCTAGCCAGCTAAGTGCAAAAAAGTTACTGATGCTAAAGGACTCCTGGGGTAAGAAAGCTGGTTTTCGATGAGCACTTAAGAAATGTAATTTGTTGTATTGCTATGAGCCCTTACTTTTTATAGGCTCCTCTGTTTTCTTATTCTTTCAGGTCACTGGATCACTCCCCAGGTTCTGTTCACCTGCTGAAAGTCCCGTCTCTTGATCCTGTAGAGCTGGTTCTTTGAATAACATTTTTTATCCCCCCCCTCCCCTCCCCTCTCACCCGTTGGGACACCCAGTGCTGAGTCCAGGCCATGACCAGCAGAGGAGCAGCGAGGCCCAACGGCCAGTCTCAGGCCAGCAAGATCTGTCAGTTTAAGTTGGTGTTGCTGGGGGAGTCGTCGGTGGGGAAGTCCAGTCTGGTGCTGCGCTTTGTCAAGGGGCAGTTTCACGAATATCAAGAGAGCACCATCGGTGGTAAGTATGCCACGCTGAGAACTGTCTCATGTGGAAACTCTTTCAACTCTTCTAGACCGTTTCCTGTTCCTTGTGCTACAGTAGCTGCAGGCTCAGCATTCAGGTTCCCATCAACAGAGCCAGACTGATATCACTGCAGTACAATGATCGGAAACCACTTGTGTTCCAGATACCAGCCGCGGTAGAGAGACCGGGTCATTAAAAATTAAAGGGGAACATTCCGCCTTAAGAGTCTCACCTAAGTGGGGCTGGTCCCAATTTGCACTTTGTGTACAATTTTATTTATTTATATTTTTTGAACTTGCTTACTGCAGTATAGTAGATTGTATCAGGGTGATTTGCCAACTCCCAAGCTGACATTTACATTAACCAGAAATCCCAGAATCCCCTGCAGGTGACACCAGAGCAGGGCTGCAGCACTGAGAGATTTGATAGCTTGCCGTGCACGCTAGAGCTTTTTTTTTTTTTTTTTATTTTTTATTATAAACGTGAAGGACCGTACATCACATAAAATATTGAAAGATATAGGTGTTTAAATAGATGATCTTTAGTATTTCCATTACAAATTATGTCTCTTTCCTTGGCTTTATATCTATTCTAAATTTCCACTAAATGTTATACTTACGGGCTTATGGAGATGTGTTCCTCTGGACTCCTTCCTGTTTCACGTCTGGTTACCTTTAACATTACCATTATTGGCAGTATGTTATAAGAGTATTAATTTAAGACAGCCTTCACAATATTCATTTCTGTATTGGGTACTTCTGTTTATCCTATAGTATGCTTTAAATTAAGGAACAAAGTCCAGCGTAGTGTTCGTAACATGTACAATCCATCCTTGTCATCTCTTAAGGAGTTCTGTTTGTTGCCTGAGTTTGTTATTTTCTTGTGTAGATTTACGTCATTATTGCAGCCCATTGTGCTACTGTAGGGAGCTGGGGCTGAATCCATAATTTCTTGGTGGCTTTTTTAGCCGCTGTTAATGCTATGTTGAAAAAATGCCTTTGGTGCCTATTAAAGTGTTTAATAGGGTGATACTGACCATTTCCTGCTATATATCTCTCCAGAAATTCTCAAGGAGAGGATGTAGCCAAAAAATGTATGAACGTGTTTCAGTTGTTTCCCCATGTTGGAGCTTTTATAAGCTCTTATAAACTGTTTGCCGGTCCTGCTGTTTTCCCGGGTCTCATTAAAGTTCTCTGTAACTGTACTTAGCCCCAGGAGAACAGCAGAACCAGCAAACAAAAGATCAGGGGCCTGATAAAAAGTTTGGTGCTGCGCTTTGCCTTGCCCAGGATTCTGAGGATGCTATGTTCAGTCGGATAGTCCACCTGCGCTATCAGATTGAAATATAGGAGCATGTTGACTAGTTGGGGGGCAACTGCCCCTGGTGCTGCTATACAGTGCACAGCAGGATCCATGTCTGGTAACACTGCCCCAACATGGATCCCTTCTGTCTCTGAGGAAGCGCACAAGACCCGGTGGTGCTGGAGCGCTAGGTGCCACAGGTTCTGAACCACGTAATGAGCCTGCTTGGGCATGCTAGGCACGAAGGGGCCATATGCATGCCCATCATGGGTCCATTTGCATAGGTAGCAGCGGCAGGTTTGTGCTAATCGGCCCTCCACCCCCCACCACCCCCTGAGTGCCCTGTGTAATACTGGACAGTCTGTGGTGCCCTGTAGTCCAACCCCTTTCCAATGGGCAGACCGGTAAAACAGAATAGTATCACTTGTGGCCAGTGGTCTCTTCTCTCTCTCCCCACCGATCGGCCTGCCAACACAGTACAGTATTCCTGGTGGCCAGTGGTCTCTTCTCTCCCCCCACCGACCGCCTGCCAACACAGTACAGCATTCCTGTGGCCAGTGGTCTCTTCTCTCTCTCCCCACACCGATCGCCTGCCAACACAGTACAGTATTCCTGGTGGCCAGTGGTCTCTTCTCTCCCCCACCGATCGGCCTGCCAACACAGTATAGTATTCCTGGTGGCCAGTGGTCTCTTCTTCTCCCCCACCGATCGGCCTGCCAACACAGTATAGTATTCCTGGTGGCCAGTGGTCTCTTCTCTCCCCCACTGATCGGCCTGCCAACACAGTATAGTATTCCTGGTGGCCAGTGGTCTTTCCAGCGATCGGCCTGCCAATACAGTATAGTATTCTTGGTGGCCAGTGGTCTCTCCCAGCAGGTCGGCCTGTAACACAGTATAGTATTCCTGGTGGCCAGTGGTCTCTTCCCCCCCCCGATCGGCCTGCCAGCACAGTATAGTATTCTCAGGCCAGTGGTCCCCCCAGCGATCGGCCTGCCAACACAGTATCACAGTATAGTATTCCTGGTGGCCAGTGGTCTCTCTCCCCCCAGCGGTCGGCCTGCCAACACAGTATAGTATTCCTGGTGGCGAGTGGTCTCTCCGCCCCAGCGATGGCCTGCCAACACAGTATAGTATTCCTGGTGGCCAGTGGTCTTCTCTCTCCCCCAGCGATCGGCCTGCCAACACAGTATAGTATTCCTGGTGGCCAGTGGTCTCTCTCTTCCCCCACCGATCGGCCTGCCAACACAGTATAGTATTCCTGGTGGCCAGTGGTCTCCCCCAGCGATCGGCTGCCAACACAGTATAGTATTCCTGGTGGCCAGTGGTCTTCTCTCTTCCCCCACCGATCGGCCTGCCAACACAGTATAGTATTCCTGGTGGCCAGTGGTCTCTCTCTCTCTCCCCAACCGATCGGCCTGCCAACACAGTATAGTATTCTGGGTGGCCAGTGGTCTCTTCTCTCCCCCACGGATCGGCCTGCCAACACAGTATAGTATTCCTGGTGGCCAGTGGTCTCTTCTCTCCCCAGCGATCGGCCTGCCAACACAGTATAGTATTCCTGGTGGCCATTGGTCTCTTCTCCCCAGCGATCGGCCTGCCAACACAGTATAGTATTCCTGGTGGCCAGTGGTCTCTTCTCCCCAGCGGTCGGCCTGCCAACACAGTATAGTATTCCTGGTGGCCTGGTCTCCCAGCGGTCGGCCTGCCAGCACAGTATAGTATTCCCTGGTAGCCCAGTGTCTCTTCTCTCTCCCCCACAGGGCCTGCCAACACAGTATAGTATTCCTGGTGGCCAGTGGTCTCTTCCCCCCAGCGTCGGCCTGCCAACACAGTACAGTATTCCTGGTGGCCAGTGGTCTCTTCTCTCCCCCACCGATCGGCCTGCCAACACAGTATAGTATTCCTGGTGGCCAGTGGTCTCCCCAGCGATCGGCCTGCCAACACAGTATAGTATTCCTGGTGGCCAGTGGTCTCTCTCCCCAGCGATCGGCCTGCCAACACAGTACAGTATTCCTGGTGGCCAGTGGTCGCCATGAAGGGAAGAGAGGTCCCTGGCATTCAGTGGTCCCCATTCCGTCCCTGATCCCATTTACACATGCGTACACTCTGGCGTGCAGTAGTTCCCCACCCCCAGACCCGCTACATTAAATGGACCCCGTGCAGCCCCCCAATTACCAATCCCCAGACCCATAACAAATGCAAGATCCTATCATGTAGAACAGACAGAAAAGTAGAGCATTTTAGGAATAGTGAGGTGGTGCAGAGAGGGGCGGCTAGTCCGAATCCCACATGAGACAAGCACAGTTCCGCACACAGCACAAAAATAAGACACTGAGAATTTATGCCAGTTAAGCCAGGGGGTTATTTTAGATGGAAGACAAGGGTAACTCCCCCCTGATGAAGACCAGTTGCTGGTGGAAGCACTGGGGTAGTTATCCTTTTCCTCAGACTGGTGCTGTGTGCAAAAAGATCTTGTTCTTCTGTCACATCTGTAATCCCTGGTGTCTAGCGCCCCCCAGCATCACTGATCACCCACACCACTTTGCCCCCACTTACACTGACTCTGTGCCACGGGAGTCCATGTGGCAGCTGGCACAGCCCTTCTCTCACGTCTCCGGACAGTCGCTGTATGAACAGACAGGGAGTGCACATCCAATGTACGGTACAGGGCACATGTCCCTGTGCTGTACATGGGACGCATGTTTCTTGTCTGTTCATACAGTGACCAGCCGAGGAGGGCTGTGCCAGTCACTATATAGGCTTGATAAGTCGGTTGGGGGGATGGTCGGTGCCACAGTGGGGTACTAGGCACCAAAGATTACGGGTGTGACAGGGAGGAATGGCAGTGGGAGGGTGGGTGGTACAACTAGAATCAGGGAATACTTTGGGTGGTTGTTTGCCATGCACTTTAGCTTATTGACAGTCATCCCAGGCACAGAACAGGATCTTGTATTTGTTACAGGACTGGTGATGGGGTGGGGGTCTGTTTAATATAAAGGGGCCAGGGACCGGGGCGGGACCACTCGATTGCAGGGGAGTATGCTTGTGTGAACGAGTCTGGGGGGAGGGGCAGCTGAATGCCAGGGACTTCTCTTACCTTCACAGCACAGCAATTGGAGGGGAAGGGGGGGCCACTGGCCACCAGGGATACTATACTGTGTTGACGGGCTGGCAGTCCGAGGGGGGTGGGTCCACTGGGCGTCAGGAGCAGCTGTGCTCCCCCACTGGTCAGCTTGCTAGTTGGCTGCAATAACTCCAGTAGCCACTAGGGTTGCCTAGAGTAAGACGGGGTTTGGTTTAGCAGTATTTGCGCTGCACAGAAGGACCGCACTAACCCCTTCTGCGCAGCAAAGATGTACAACATGGAGTTATGTGTGTTTTTCTGTCCCTGCCCTTCCTTTGCTGGACCCGCAAACATTATTTTTTGTTGGGGCGCCAACCCTTTTTGCCTGCACAACAACCCCTTTTGACTATTGTGCTTTGGCACAAAACTTAGTTTCTGCGGGCAAACACCCGTTTGCGCTTACGCAAACTTTTGAGTATTGGGACCCAGAGCGTATAAAAACTAACATGCTCTGCAGGCTATTAAATCTCCCAAGGCTGCAGCCCTCCTCTGTCAGCTGCAGTGGATTCTGGGATTTGAAGTTACAGAAAATGTCAGCTTGAATGTCTGCAGAATCAATCTGATGCAGTTCTGCTGTACTGTAAAAAAATGGAAAGTAAGTTTTTGTGCACACAGGGCAAATTGGGATGAGTCCCACACTTGGGTGTGGTCCCTTAGTGCTGACTGTTGCCACATAGTTGTTTGTTGTATTTATTCACTTGTTTAAACTTTTGGTAACCAGGAAAGGCACACTGAGCCAAGGATCATTGGTGCGTCCCGGGGAAAGAGGGTAAAAATACAAACAGAGGGTACAAAGAATCGAACCAAAACAGTGCCAAAAGTCGGTAAGCAGTAAGTATGTTATTAGCAAAAGTGTGAATTGAAACCATTCAATACAGTCAGTTAACAGTGAGTTACATGGGGGGGGGGGGGGCAGGAGCAGAACAATCAGGGAATGGTTCAACATGAGTTACTCACCCACGGGGGTTATAATGATGAACATGCTTTATGCCTCTAAGGATGACGAACTCATGTCAAGATAATCACATTGGAGCCAGGAACATGATAGATGTGAGTTAGGTGCGTTGCTTGTTGAGAGGAAGGGAACGGGATGCCTGGCATTCACAGCCCCCGCCAGCTGACCAAGGAGTGGCACTGGTATATCTCGCTGTAAAGGCAGCAACTCTTTCCCACCCCCATTTGGAGGAAGGGTGAGTGGTATTGTGGGGAGGGACAGGGAAAAATTTGGGCATAAATAAAATCAAAACCCTTTCACTCAGTGGGGTCCCCTCCCGGGTTAGGCTGTTCAGTACTGCAGCACCTTCACCCACTAAGGGACACATGCATTTTGGGGGGGGGGGGGCTAAGCAGTGATTCAGCATATAAGATCAGGGATGGGTTGTGTGCTCCCTCCAGTTGCTCACTGGAACCTGTGGTCATCTTGTCTACCAGTGTGTAGTACAGCCAGAGTGGGCACTGTAGCAGCCTGGTGAACTCTCACCTTCCATGGAGCTCAGTTGTGCCAACTTCTTGTCAGAACAAAATAATTGGACTCGCAAGGTATCCATGAAGGTGAATAACTTAAGATAGCTGCCAGTGGAGAGCCAATCCAGGACAAGGTAGTCGGAAGTGTCACAGCAGTTTTCCTGTGAGGTTCTGTCTGCTGACCACTAGACAAGGATGAATTGTGCATTTGCTTATATACTTCACTTTTTTGTTTGACGTGTGTTCTTTGAGTTGCTCACCATGTTGCCTTTTCCTTTTCTCAGCGGCCTTCCTTACACAGTCTGTGTGCCTGGATGATACGACAGTGAAATTCGAGATCTGGGACACAGCTGGCCAGGAGCGATACCACAGTCTGGCACCCATGTACTACAGAGGAGCCCAGGCAGCCATTGTTGTTTATGACATCACCAACCAGGTAACAGGAGCTCAAGCTACAGCCCAGCTTTGCCAGAACAGTAAATTTGTTGGAAACCAAATGAGTCTAGTATGAAGTTTCAGGAAGGAGCTCTGCGATGCATGCCTCTGATTCTTGGGAGTTCTGAAGTGCATTTGTTCTTATGTTTCATGGCACAGCTTCACAGAAAACAAGACGTAGTGTTTCAGTTGGGCTAACTTCGGTCAATAATTTGCAGCCTGCAGCATGCAGAGAGAGTTTATAAGTGCGTTCCTGGGGAGTAACGGGCAAGGCTGGCAGTATATGCTAGAGGTTAGAGTAACGAGCTGTGAATGAGCTTGGTACATTGAGCAGACCTGGGTTTGATTCCAATAACCTCCACTTGCATACTGTGCGTCCCTGAGCAAATCACTTAACTAGTGGGCCTTACCCGGCTACCAAAGAATAGTTAACAAACCAAAATCACAATAGAAGTAGTGATGGTCGAGTGGTAGCTTGTCGCAGAATAGTGATCAAGGTTCAGGTGTGAACCTGGGTCTCTGCAGTCAATCCACCACATGTCCGAGAGTGCTGACAGTGGCTTTTTGATGGGGGAGGGATTGTCCGTGCTCTAGCCCCTGCAGTGACTCTTGTGGTGGAGCAGTGGAAAAGGCTATCTCAGGTAGTGATGAGGCAGAGATAATAAATGGGTTGAGGCCGGGGGAGGCAGATACAGGGAGTTGGTAAGAGCTAAGGGGGTAGCGGGGGGGAGGACTAGTTTTGTAGGGCGTTATGGCTAAGGGACATTACAGAATTGATAGCCATACTGGGCAGATGAGATGGACTATGAGACTTTTTCTGTCATCACTTTCTATGCATCTCTGATCAAGGAGGCTGTCTTCTGTGGTGCCTACAATGTTATGGGACATCACATGGAAGGGAGGGAGGGGCAAGGTGGGGTTAAAATCCCCACCACTGTCCAAATGACAGTCACGGAGTAATCCTGGGCCTGCTCCACAGTCGCAGTTGACCCGTAGTTGGGGCTGGGAAATTGCCAGTGAAGTGCTGGGGAGGGCAAAACTGTGATGGAAAGGGAAAACAAAAAAATAAAAAAACGAAATGATTTACAGCCTGCTCAGTTTCCAAAGTAGAGAGGGTGTGGTGGGGAAGTTGAAGGATCTCATTGTAGGAGGCCCATGTGAAAGGAAATGTTGCATCATTGTTTGCCTTGTTCATAGTTTAAGGTTGTTGTCTTTCCTGAGGGTGTTCAGGCGTTGTCACTCTTTGGCCATACAGGGATGGAGTTTAGGAGGGCCTTCTGGAAGTCAGAAGTCATAGAAAACATTTATAAAAGAGCTGTTACATGAGAATGCTTATCTCCAGGTAGCTGAATTTCACATTGGGAGCAGCTGTCGAATGTTCACTTTCTGGGTGGTGTGGTGATGGCAGAGCATTGCAGGTAGTTGATGAGGTTTTTATTGTAATGTTGTTTTCCCTTTTTTAGTCCCCTATCATACAGTCTAGGTCTCCATAGCTTCATGCTTCATCCACGCATCCAAGCGGCTGCCAGTGTGTCAGACAACCTCACTGCTTTTTGATCAGCCAGCAGGGTGCACAAGCACTGGGCTGTCTGCCGCCCTGTCCCCAGTAGTTGCACACCTTGCACCCATAGTGCCCCAGTTCTGCCACAGACCCACTCCTGGGGGGTCAGGCCCACTGAGCTTGCAGTGCCCACCCTTACGTGCAGTCCAGGGGAGGAACAGGGATACCCACCTCGTCCTTTAGAATGCTCGCCGAGGTCACGACTTCACCTCTGCCATGAGGATCCAGGGCATCCCTCTAACTTTGGATACAGGCACACTACTTCAGTCTTGTGGCCAAGTATGAACCTTTCCTTGGCCATTACACAAAGCAGGAAGACATGTCACTGTCTTTGGGGTAGCAGCGTAACACCTGATTAGGCCTTCTCCCTACAGGGTGTGCAACAGCCTGGTTCAAAATCTTTGTAGACTCTGGTATTCTCCCTATCCTCCCAGATGCTTTCTTCAATTTGGTTGTTTATGGTGGCCCCTCTAAGCAAGTAACAGTTGTTACAGATTATTAATACTGTTTTCACAATTCCCACACAAATAAAGTCTCACTTAGGCAGAATTTCTTTAGGAAAACAAAAGTTTTTACTAAGATAAATAAATGCAGTTACAATTGAAAGAGAACATATACAAATTTAGATTACAGTATAAGAATCGGAATGGGAAATAAATATATATATATATAATATAGAGAGAGAGAGAAACACCTTAAAACATGTTAGCCAAGTCTACCTTGGGTATGAAGATTTCAGAGTCCAGAGAATCGCTGGTTTGCAAAATATTGCAGTCTTTCTGTAGCAGCCTTGTGGTAAGGAGAGACTCCAAACAGAATGGCTTCTGTGTGTCCGGTGGAGTCCAGATGAGAAAGTGTGTCCAAATGCCCTGAGCCAGGGGTTTAAATACCCTTCTGTGATCTTGTAGTGTCATCAATTCCCAGTTCCAAGCAACTACTCTGTTTGGCCAGAAGATGGCACTGTTTCCAAAATTTCCAAGCATATTAAGAAGCGGATTCTGAGACCTGTGATTGGCATGGATATGGCATTTCAGAGTTAAGCCCTTTGAAGTCCCCTGTAGACCACTGGCACCCGTAAGATAAAATTCACGCATGTTCCTCTCCTGTTACTTCATAAAATACAGCATATTGTAACAGCTTCCTTAGATCAAAGCATTCTGTTGCCGAGTGCATGGTTTTATGACACACAAATGGATTTTGGCATATCTCTGTTAACACACACAAAAAAAAAAAACTTGAAATGCAGTTTCAGTTCTGGCAAACAGCTGCCTTCAGCTCAAAAGAAGGGCAAGCCTTTTTTATAAAAAAAAAAAATGCCGACCCGTCGGCGCAAGATGGGATTTCTGCTATGACGCCGCGGCACCGGGTTCGGGACGGATCCGGTCATCGGAGGGCTGGCCGGGGAGTAGATCGAGCGTCCGCTGGGCAGCTCTCCTTCCCGGGAGGGTGGGTTGCACTGCGTGGAGACTCCGGCGGAGGCCGGGTTCTCACGTGCAGCCGAGGCTTGACGGGAGAGGCGGGCGGACGCTGGCGCCATTGCATGTCCCCGCCTCTGGGGAGAAAAAGGAGGAAAAGATGGCAGGCAGGACCACGATCAATGAAGCCCTCCTGAGAGCCTCGCATCGCTACCGCTGCGGGACCCCAACCAGTTACAGTTCCGGGTCACGAAGTTGGCCCACGGCCCCACCCTCCGGGGGGCAAGCCGGGGGTGACCGAGGGTCCTCTGCAGCAATAGGCGGTGGTAGAGGTCTCCGGGGGCCGTGACCAGGGCGGAGAATGTACCCGGTGGTCCTGCCAGGGGATAAAGGGGAAAAAAAAAAAAAAAAAATCTAGTATTTTCCTTATGTGCCTTTGTGCTGACACTGGCATGTAAGTATAATTACATAAAAAAAAAAAAAAATTTGTGTGTGTGTATGTATATATGTGTGTATATGTGTATGTATATATATATATGTGTGTGTGTAAGTATGTATGTATGTGTATATATATATATGTATATATATATATATATATATATATATATATATATATATATATATATATATATATACATACATACATACATACATACATACATACATACATACATACACACACACCCCCCCCCAGAATAATATCTACACATAAGGGCTAGCAGTGGGGTAGCGCGCCACACCCCAGTCTGGTGTTACAGAGTTTGCTTGTGATCCTTGGTCTCTCGGGTAGCGGTGCCACTGGGCTGCCCCAAGTGCCTTTTTTGTCATCTGTTTGATTATCTGTTATTCTCCCATGTGGGCTTGAGCTGCTGTCTGTTTGTGTCAGACCTTGAGAAATATGTAGTTAGACACAGTTAAGCCTACATTTCATATGGGTTCTCTTGCTTCTCTCGGACTTGTTCTTTGTTGACAGTGAGATGGGCATGAGAATCCCTGCCAGGTTCAGCAGTGAGCCTGGGTTGTTGGAGGCTGGTTGGGGAGGAGGATTGAGTGGGGGAGGGTAGCTTTCTCCACTACAGTACTACCAAGTAGGTGACCACAGTGGAGTGCACTTGGAAATGGTTAAATGGGGGGAGGATAGTGGCTGGTGCTACTGCGCTTCTTCGTGTGCATGCACGCCTTTGCTGCTGGCATCCTATAGGTCTGGGGACAGGAACGCCCCCCAAAAAAAAACACTGGTCAGGCAAGATGAAATCAGGCCTCCTGCAGGCCTCCATATCGCCTCCTCTGACTGGATCTGGATCATGGGGAGTTGGGGAGTCCCTGCCTGGGGGGTAATTGGTCACAAGACTCCATCCTTCCTGCCTGGGGGGTGCTGGAAGAATGGAGTAGCAGGATAATTTCATGAGAAGCTGGGTGACAGGGCTGGCGAGCCCAGCAAGATGGGGGCACGGTCAGCGATGAATGGGAAAACCAGACTAACCAAGATTTGCATGAGATTCCAACCCCCCAAAATATGCTTCCTCCATGTTTTGTCTACCTTTGAAATCCTAATCCTGTGCTTGTGACACTACAGTAATTTCTCCAGCAGCCGAAGGTGATGACCTTGGTGCCCCAGCTTAGGCAGCTGCCCAGTTTGCTTAGGCTTACGGCCAGCCCTGGTCAGGGGATTGCAAATTCAGGTATGGGACAACAGCAGCAGTTTGTAAGGACATGTTGGTAGCTCATCGAGTCGCATGTTTGCAAGCCCCAAATTTTTTGTAAATTTTTTTTTCTTTGTCTACAGGAGACATTTGCACGAGCGAAGACATGGGTGAAGGAGCTACAGCGGCAGGCCAGCCCGAATATTGTGATCGCACTGTCAGGAAACAAAGCAGATCTCTCCAACAAACGGACAGTCGAGTATGAGGTAATGACCGTCTGGGACCATGGCAGCTAAGAAAAGCAACTGTGGTAGCCCACACATCATCTTTTTTTTTTGTAGTAATTAAAAAACCTTTTTTTTTTCCCTGTGGATGTGAGCCCATCACATACGTCTTGCAGTAGGGTTGTGGAACTGTTAGAAGTGGGAAGCAGGTAAATGGGGAAATGGAAATGTCTCGTTAGGAAGTTCTGCAGGTACAGGATTTCGTTAAACAGGAGGATGGAGTCTTGTGATTGATGCCAAGAAACAGCAGTCCACTTTGGATGTCTGTCACCTCTATTATGTATGGTGACATGGGCTTCTCTGGCCCCAGTTCTGGATCCCTTTCTCCGACTGTTCTGTTTTGGTCATGAGTCTGACCCCACTGAGGGAGAAATCTACAGGGAATGTTTCTTGTGACACGGTACGATTAGTTGCCAGCTGAAGAAGATGTGGTCCGGGGGAAAAGAAATAAAACAAAAAAGCAAGGGAAGTTTTTTATTTTATTTTTGTTTTTATACTGTATTCCCTACTGTAACTGGCTGAATGTGCCAGCTTGTTCATGCCACTCATGCCCCCCATATTCCCGCCAGGTCACTATACATCCTGGCCAACCCAAGCCACCAGTGATATCCAGCTCGCCCCTTTTTATGAGGCCTGGGACAGCGACATTCTGCTATGCTGGCAGCAGAGGGGGAGACACGGATGGTGTCTGGGCCAGGAGTGGAGGGCCTGTTGTCATTAGTAGCCACGTAGTGTGGTTGCTTACCTTGTAGAAGTTCTCCCCCCAATGATGACATGTTGCTGCTAGGCTCGTGCTGGCCTGCGGGATGGAGGAGGGGAGACAGCATCACATGGCCACCCATGACACCAGTGCTCTCTAGTGACCAAAGGAGGTGCCACAGAGCAAATGACCTCAAGGGCCTGTGTCTGCTACCCTGCCAGCCCAAAGTGTGCGAGTCAGGTTCAAGATTTGATGCCAGATCTCTGCGTGGTAGTGCAGCCCACTACTGGTCAGACACACACACCCTGCACTCACCCCCCCCCCCCGTGAGCCAGCAGGAACACAAAATTAAAAGTGGAATACCCATGTAACATCACAACACTAGAAAAAGGGACTCTAGAGAAGCCACCAAAGGGCTGATGTGAACCAAAGTGGTGCCCCTGTGTAATAGGCTCTAAATTTGGTTTTATGTTTCTTTGTTTCCATAGGAGGCCCAGGCCTATGCAGATGACAATAGTTTATTGTTTATGGAGACGTCGGCTAAGACAGCAATGAATGTTAATGATCTTTTCCTGGCGATAGGTAAGCCACTGGCTTGGATGGCCATTTTTGTGAGTTTCTGTGTATTAAGTTTATTCAGGGCTCTGTTCTTATGAGTCGTCGTCCCTCGTCTCTTCTCCCCCCCCAAAAAAAAAGAATGGTACTTAACCTCTCAGAATTCTAAACCAAGATGGTAGGGATTGTACTTCTAGGGGATCAGAGCCCTGGGAAAGGTACATGTAATAGATGAGATGTCATCTGTGCCAGGCGAGATGGTAGGCGGCAGGGGGGTTAAATGGGGGGGGGCATTATAAGGGTAGTTAGGACCAGGAGACATCCTAGGGTGAAACTGGACTGAGGGAGAAGCCACATGTTGGTTTCTATACCCAGGGTTCTCACCGGACGGAGTGGGCAGGTAGCCTAGAGGCTGGCAGTCTCCACTCGTCTCCTGTGGGCTGTGTTGCACAATGTGAGATCGTTGGAAAACAAGTCCGCGATTATATCGGACTTGATTTCCGCAGTTCATTTGGCTTGCGTCATGGAGACCTGGCTTGGTGATGACACGGGGCCAGTTTTGGAGGCATCTATTCCAGCTGGTTTCTCTGTGGTTCACTGCATGCGGAAGGATTGCAGGGGTGGGGGAGTGGCCATCTGTTTTTGATCTGATATGAACTTCATGATCCACCCAGTGGGAGATACTTCGTCATTCAAATGCATGGCCGCACATGGGGGGATTCAGGTGCAGGTTATAGGATCTTTCTTGTGTACCACCCTCCAGGACGCGAGAGAGATTTCCTGCAGGAAATCTCAGACTTAGTCGCTGAGAAAGTGGAGTCGCCCAGATGGTTGATTCTGGGAAACTTCTATGCCTGAACTGACTACAAACTCACAGTTTGGTCAAGATTTACTCCATTTGTTATCGCTGGGCCTTGTGCAAATGGTTACTATTGTGACCCACCAATATACAACCACACTTTGAACCTAGTAGTCTCACTGGGGCTTGAGGTATATAATTTACAGATTGAGCTGGTCAGTTGATCACATCACTGCACTGTGAAGTACTCATTCGGGGGCCCCCTCCTAGTTCTTCCCCCGTGGAGGTGGTTTGCTGTCACCCTTTTAAAGGGGTTGTCTCCCCCCCCCCAACAGGACTTCTGGCAGCATTAGACCTCTTGGATGTGATAGCTGCTTGTGGAATGGGATCGGAGGATGCGGTAGGTATAATAGGGATGTTGCCTCTGCCCTCGATACTGTTGCACCAGTTTGTGTATGACCCAGATCTTCTCGCTTAGAATCCCTGTGGTTTGACAGGGAGCTTAGAGAGATGAAGGCCTTGGGTTGCAGATTAGAGCGTTGTTGGCAGAAATCTGGGGCACATCAAGACAGAATGGTTCTGAGAGCTCACTATAGAGTATCAGTGGGCAGTCTTCCATATGTCCGTGGAGATTGTGGCGGGGAGGAACATACCATCTCAGCTCTTCTGGATGGTGTACAGGTTGTTGCTTCATGGCTGTCTCCAACTGGTAGAAATATTTTCATCTGCCCGGTGGAGAGAGTTTCTCAGTTCTGCTCCGCCAGGGTGCCTTCGATCAGGTCCGGGATAATACCAACTGGGCTGTTGTGGTCCCGCAGTGTGGAGCAGATTGTCTCAAGGAATACTCTTCCTGTTTGGTGTGAGTTTAGACTGATTTTGGTGGAAGAGGTGTGTGGGGTGATTCCCAAGCTGTGGCCCATTTATTGTGAATTGGACTTGACACGCCGACTAGTGAGTTGTGCCCTATTTTTGGGTCCATTCTTTGCTGAGATAGTCAGATGCCAGAGGGACTTTCTCCGAGCGCATTGAAAGATGCACTGGTGAGACCCCATTTGAGAAAAATATCTTAAGACTCAGACTGTTTGGCAGATTTGATGCCGGTCTCTAACCTTCCTTTTTTAGGAAAGGTTACAGAGAAGATCGTGGCTCTGCAGCTCATGGCCTTTAGCATCTATGAGCCACTCCAGATTTAGATCCAGGCATAGTACTGAGACTGTGTTGGTCAGGATACATAATGATCTCCTCAGGGCTAGAGATAGAAGGGGAATGGTCAGTTTTCGTTCTACTCCATCTCTGATCGGCATTTGATAACTGTGGACTATAGGTGGTAGTTGGATCATTTCAGGGAGTACTGTGGACTCGCTGGTAGTCAGCTGGTTTGAGTCCTTCAGTGGCAGGATGTAGAGGCTGATAATGGGAAGTTTTTCTCACTCCTGAAGCCCCTGCTTTGTGGTGTACCCCAGGGTTTGATTATCTCGCCTGTTGTTCAGAGTACATATACTGTTCCTGTGTGGTATCATCAGATGGCACGGCTTGGGTTTTCGCTGCTGTACAGATAATATCCAGCTGTACCTGTCATTTGCACCCTGGATATCTGGCGTGGTCAGTGTACTGAATTTATGTCTGGTTGAGATCCAGGATTGAATGTCCTTGAGATGGCTGCAGCTCAACCTGTACAAGATGGAAGTACTAGTGATTGACCCTGGTCGACGGCAGGGTGAGGGGGCAGCGCCGGCCCGGTGGCGCTGAGGGGTGAGGAGCTGGACGCCGCACTGGTGACCCGAGTTCGGGAACTGACTCGGGTGCCAGGGGTCGGCAGGGGAAGGGTTGAGGACTGAGTGCCCCAGTAGTGCTCGCTTCCCCAGACTCTGGTTGGGTTGGCCCAGCGAGCCAGGGACCCCCGGTGGAGACTGGAGGTACTGTAGCAAGCCAGGCAAAGCACGCATCAGCGTGGCCGGCGCGGAGCAGGGTTACCATACACCAATTGTGTCTGGGCATTGCCACCCTTGCCGGGGAGGAATCCATAGAACATGGGAAAAACACGGTCCTGTGGTAGGGGCGAGGCCCATCACCCCCCCATGCCCACCACCAGGTCCGAGCCGGCTTCAAGTTCCTTCGCCTGGAGACGCTCTGTGGCTGGAGGTAAGTTTGCAATGTGCGCCCAAGGTAGGAGGGGCGGCCCCACTCCGGAGGGGTCAAGCTGGGGATGCCAGCTACAGACTGGGTGGAGAAGGAGGAGGTCTGGTCAGGGGGACTTCAGGTGGGGCAGGATCGGAGTGGATGCCCGAGAGAGGCCCTCAGGATCATGATCAGGAGTGAAATAGAATTGGGAAGAAAAAAAAAAAGTGGAGGGGGCAACAGTGTTGAGGACCGGTCTGGTACTTGGTGGCTTCTATCAGACTGAAGAATCTGGGTGTCATTTTGGGAGAAAGACTGACATTTAAGGCTCCGGTGTCGTCTATAGTCCAGAATTGCTTTTACCATCTTGGTAACATCTCCCAAATTAAAGCCTTGATCCTGCTGGAAGACCTGCCCTCCCTGGTGCACACTTTTGTGCCCTTGGGGTTTGACTACTGTAATGCTCTAGGGTATTAAATGGCTGGTATAGCACAGCATAGCAACATGTTGTGTATATCAAGATGGTAATGTTAACCACTATGACTTGCATCGCACTAGATTGCTAAACATTTTCTAATGTTTTATATTCAGGTTTACACATATAAAACACATTACAAATAAAGCATTTTTAATTTTGATAATCCGTCTGTGCCATGTGCTATGCATTTTCACAGCTGATTAGCACTTTTCTGTGCACAACTGCTGATCAATATTTTTTACTTCTTTAATACCCTGGCTTCCTTTATTTAGGGATGAGTGGAGGGGTCCTTCAGTGCAGAATGCAGCAGTCGGGTTACTGATGGGTCTTCCCAGGTCATGTCATGTGACCCCGGTCCTGCATGATCTGCACTGGCTGCTGGTGAAGTTGCGAATCTCTTTCAAGGTTAGTTTGCTGACCTATAAAGCCCTACATGGACTGGGCTCGAGTTATCTGAGTGAGCGCCTTACAGCCCAGCTCACCCTCTCTGCTCCTCAAGGGGGAGCCTCCCAGCAGCTCCCAGGGCCTGATTTAAGACACTGGACGACCGCACATTTGAGGTACGTGGTCTAGCTCCGTGAAACTCGCTTCCCAGGTCTTTGAGAGGAGGCTCCTTCGGTGGAGGCCTTTAAGAGGGGCCTAAACACCCCCCTCTTCAGTCAAGCTTTTGATTTGATTTAATACCACTGGTCTTAATCTCCAAGTTACCCTTATTGCTAATTTGCACTTCTGATTATGTGTTCTGTTTCGTTTGGTTTGATATTTTGTTATGCTGTGCAGTGCCCAGAGCCTCTGGGATTGGGTGCTAAATCAGTAAAATTACTGCTGCTGCTACCTGATGGCCCAGGGACACCATATTGTGCTTTTGTGCTCGTAACCTGTGTTCGGAAGTGGACTTGAGTTGCTGCAGTCAAGCAGCCAGACTGATAGTAAGGGTTATCCTAGCCAGAGTGGCTTTGCCCCATGACCTGGTGCAGCAGTGACCTCTCATGAGGGGTGGCATGCGCCAGGCTGCTGCTATCTGCGAGGCTCCAAATAGGCAACATGTGGTGCCAGGGAGAAGGAAAGTTCGGGGGAACTACTTAATGCATGAGCTGAGAACTGAGAAAATAAAATTCCCTCATATACCACAGAATGATGGCTAGAGCCTGCACTTGGGCTGTGTATGACAAGCCTCCCCACCAGGTATGTTTCTCATGTGGAGGATGCCCACAGACTGGAGTCCCCACCGTTGTGGAGGAAGTGGGAGGTAAAGCATGGTGGAGTGTAAATGTTGTCAGGAGGCAGTTAGGTCATACGATAGAAGGGCCATAAATGGAGAATAAAAGCAAAAAAAAAAAAAAAAAGCGTCTTACCAGTGGTGGAGGGTCACAGTACAAGGACCACTGATTTCTTGTTGTGTTTTTTTCTTTATTTGTTTCTGGTAGTTCCCCTGACCCCAATGATGGTGTCACCACAGCTGTTCTCCCTTCCTGTTGGGGGTTGGGTAGCAGTTACCTTTTACAGTCAACTCTAGTACCATGCCTTGGTTGGCCAGCGGGGTGGGGGGATATCAAGTGGCCTGTGTCTTTCTGTTGTGTAGTCGATCACCTCACCTCCGTGGCGTGCCTCTCCCCAGCATGGAGTTTTGGGGCGCAAATCTGGATCGCTGTCTTTACCACTGGACTGGCAGACTATGCTTTTTTTTCTTGTTTGTCTTTTTTTTTTTTTAAGTTTTTGTCCAGTGTTGAGCCTGTCCTCGAGCTCTTCTGGCCGCCTCCCAGCCACAGCAACTGCTGTTTTTGTGAGAGCCGGCCCACAAAGGTCCATGTAGTGCGGGGCCCCACAAGTGGTAGAAGCCACCATTCCAGGGGAGGGGTGGTGGGTAGGGATTGGTTTTCTTCCCTTGGTTGCCCCTTGGTCCTATGACCTTGCGCACAGCCTACTGTTGGCCTTGTGCATACACAGCAGGTCCCCCGATGGGAGAGCATGCTCCAGGCCTATCATCAGGGGGATAGAACACACTGCCAGGATCCGCCCAGTTCCCCAGCTGCCACTGCTGAGCCTACTCCCATACCAGGGTTGCTGCTGGGACATCGGGCAGCCCCTCTGCCTTTTTTTTTTTTTTCCCTTTCCTTCTTAATGCAGATTCGCCCCCAACCCTTGACCTCTAATCGGTGTATACCTAGTTCAGGCTTTAGGGGCCATCCTGTACATGGAATGGAGTCCCCCTTCCCCCACATGCACAACAAACCCCTGCAGGAAGAGTAAGCACCCTAACCCAGCCATAGGGATCGCTAGTGATCTTACTTCGAGTGGGAGCTCTTGCAGCAGGCTATAACATTCTAGGGACATGGATATGTTGTTCATCCACACTCATTGGCAGGTATCCTTGCCGCTTTAAATCTTGCCGGAAGGTCTTCAAGCTTGCTCCTCCCACCCACCCGGGTGGTATAACTCTCGGCTCCGCCCCATGACGCCAGATCTTCCTTACCGCTTGGAAGCTCAGGTTCCCTCCTTAACGCTCTGCGTTTGAGACTGGTTCCCTATTTCTCCGCTTGTGGATTTAAAAATAAATTTTGCAAAAGACTTTAGTCTTCTATCCCTCATGAGCCATGGTGGACCATCGACTCCCGGTTTGAGATGCCCATGCGGGCAGAAGATGTTCGGACGGATCCACACTCCACGTGTGTTCTACTGTTGCCTTGAGCACGACCCGCGGGCTTGCGACCTGTGCTCATCTTTCTCGGCCTCGTCCTCCGAAGACCGTGCTGCCCGATTGCAACTGGGCACGTCCCGAGGCGTTTCCCTCCGGTGAAGTCCAAGGAGGCCCGGTTGGCGGTGTCCGCGGCGTCGGGCTCGGCGGATCAGCTCGAGCGGATGGTCGCCCTCGAAGAGGAGGCGGCGCGGGCCGTATCTTCCTCGGCCGCGGCATTTATCCCGCTCTCTCTGGGTTCTTCCTACACGGCTTCTTTTAAGGAGCTTTGTCTGTCCCTCTCCACTAAAGGAGAAGGGCCTGCGTCTGCTGGACCTTATTCTCGGTCCAAAAAGAGGGACAGGGGTAAGTCCCTCCGTCGACGCTCTTGGGAGCGGGAAAGGTCCCTCTCCCGGGCCATCGACCCGCCGGCTTCGGGTCGACCGCTGCTTCGCCACTGGCCTCACGGTGTCCCCTGGCAGGTCAGTTGACGAGACTCCACCGATGAAGTCGAGATTTTCTCGACCCATTGGACGGGCTGTCGCCTTTAGCAGCGAGATTCCCTCTCTCCCGGTTCCCCGGAGGAGTTGAGGTCCCGTGGGCTCGCCTGTGCCTCCGTTCCGGAGCCCTCGGATGGACCATCCGAGCCGAGGGAGTGCTGGTTCCGCCGACACCTCCCGCACCGACCTCGGAAATTCGGGACTCGGTCTCGGTCTCGGACCTCTTCGGTCCAGCCGATCCCACCGTCATAGGCGGTCTCGGGGTCTCGCACTGACGTAAGCGGTGTCGCCGCTCGTCCTCGTCCTCCTCCTCGGATGAGGGGAGGCTTCGGCGTAAATTACGTCGACGGTACGAGGACCTTATGTTGCAACAGCTCCTCCTGGCCGGGAATAAGCCGACCCCGTTGCCTTCCCCGGCCATTAAGTGGCTGTCACCGGAACGGCCGACACAACCCCTCGACTTATCCGAGGAGCCTATACCCAGGCCGGTTGTTAGGCCAAAACCAGCTGCTCCACCGATTCCGGTGGAACCTCCGCCTCCACAGCCACCAATTGGGGCTCCGACCAAGGATTCTCGGTCGGCTAAGGGTCTACCCATCGGCTGTCAGTTACCTCACTCCCACCGACCTCTGCAGGTGAAGGTGGCTCAGGCCAGAGGCAGCTCTTCGAGGACTCTTCCGAGTCCGAAGATGATTCCTCCTTTTTCCAAGCGACTGGACTTGGAGTCTTCAGGAGGTCAGTCAATGGACGATAGCCCGTCCGTCCCTTCCTAGGACTGCTTCGCTCATCTCGAGTCTACCGGATGGAGCTCGAACCGCTTCCAAACGGGCCAGGTATCCCCTCACGGAGATTCTGGACCGAGGATTCTCCGACCGAGGCCTTTCCGTGGCCGAGGCCATAGTGGGTCGGCACTGGAGCTTGTGGCGCCCTGCTTCCTGCCCTGCGCCTGCCAGGATGGCCAGGAAGTATCGGTCCCTACCGTTCCTTGTCCGGTTTTTGAACACCCTCTGCTGAGGGGTTGGTTACCGACAGCGTTTCCGCGGTCGCGGCGGCGCCAGGAGGATTGGACAAACCTCCTGACAAGGAGTCCAAGAAATTGGACTATGTAGCCGGCGAAGAAAGTCTACGCCGTCCCTCTCTCAGCGCCGTCAGGCCAGTTCGCCCGTCCTCATGGCACATTTTTCTCATGCCCTGTTGGGCTCCTGGATGAGGTCATCCCTCATCTTCCATGATCTGCAGACTACGGTTAAGCAAGGGACCAGGGCAGGCAGTGGCCAAACAGCAGCTCAGACTGCTTTGGATATGGGGACTCATGTGCCAGATCGGTGCGCGCCGCAGTGGCTATGCGTCGGCGGGCTTGGCTGAGGATATCCACCTTTACTCGGATACCCAGCAGCATGTTGGCGGATGTTCCTTTTGGGACTGACCTCTTCGGCCCTGGGGTGGAAGGTCACCTGCAGAGGATCGAGAAGTCCAATGCCACCTGACTCGGTCTCTTCCGCTCAGAAGGACAAAGGCCGCAACCACAGCCTAAGCCCTTTCGGTCCTTCTGTGCCTCGCGCTCCGGCCCAGCAACGCCGGGCCAGCAGGCTCGGCCTTGGCATCCCAAACCCAAGCCGCCGGCTCCTCTAACAGGAGGCAGGAGGAAAGGGCCAGGAGGTCCCTCGGCCGGTCCCTCCTCCAAGCCTGCCCAGTGACGGGCTGAGGGGTGTCGCCCCATTCCCGTCCACTCATTCCTGGGTCCCCGTGGGGGACGGCTCGCACTTCCGTTCCGCCTGGTCCGCTGTTACCACGGACAGGTGGGTCTTGGAGGTGGTGGGAAGAGGCCTGCCTCCTGGATTCGAGCAGGCACCACCTTCTCAGTCGCCTCACCGGGGCTTGGGATCCCCAGCTCACTGGCGTGCCTGTCGAGCCGACATCGCCTCCTCCTCCAGAAGAGGTGGTAAGAGGTGGTGGACCCTCCTTCAGACCCAGGGTTTGTGTCCAGGTACTTCCCTGGTTCCAGAACGGACTGGGGGCTGGCGCCCCATTCTCGACCTACGGCCTAAACAAGTTCCTAAGGTCTCTAACCTTCAGGATGGTCACTCGGCTCAGATAATACCATCCTTGGAACGCGAGGTGGTTCTGCTCTCTGACTTGCAGGACGCGCGTTTTTCACGTCCCTATCCAGTCTGTCTCACCAGAGATTCCTTAAACTTCGAGCGGAAGGATCCTCTTAGAGTTCAAGCCATGCCCTTGGCTTGTCTCAGCTCCCAGGGTCTTCACCAATTAATGGCAGTGGTGACAGCATTCCTCGGCGCCGAGGGGTCCGCACTTACCTGGACGACTGGCTGATAGCAGCTCCTCCAGGAAGGAGGCGGAGTGGTCCAGAGATCTGGCCCTCCAGGTCTGCTCTCAACTGGGCCTCCTTATCATGCAGGCCAGAGTCGGAACTCGAGCCGGCAGGTGATTCTATTCATCGAGTGCAGCTGAGCTCTCTTGAGCCAGGCAGCGGCTCCCGGCGGACAGGGCCGAGGTCTTTCCTCCTTTGCCCGATCATTTCTGGTTGGGCACTGCGCCTGCCCGGGACTTCCTCGCCCCTGGGTCTCTTGGCGGCGGCCTGCACCATGCGTGGTCCGTTGGGCCCGCTGGAACATCGTCCCTTCGTGGAGACTGGCCAGCCAGTGGTCCTGGCGCTGCGATCCTTGGACAGCTTGTGGCCGGTGGCTTTGAGGGGATGTGGCGCTCTCCAGTGGTGGACCGTTCCAGATCATTTGCAGGAGGGCATCCCTGTTTGTCCGCCTGAGCCGACGGGTCTCTGTCGACCGATGCCTCTCTGATGGGTTGGGGTGCCCATCTGGGGAACACCGGGCTCATGGCCTCTGGTCCCCATGGAGTCCCGATGCCACATCAACCTGCTGGAGCTCCGGCGGTCCGCCTAGCTCTCCACCGCCTTTGCTCCGTTCCTCCGGGGTCAAGTGGTCCGAGTCCAGGCGGACAATACCGCGACCATGTACTATCTAAACCGCCAGGGCGGGGCGCTCCATGCTTCTATGCAAGGAAGCTCTCCTGATTGGTCACCTGCGCAGCCTGGAGCGGATCTCCTAGCCATTCACGTGGCAGGAGCCTCCAACACCCTGGCCGATGCCCTGAGCCGGATAGGTTGCATCCCACAGTGGTCTCCCTGCCGGAGGTAGTCAGCATCTGTTCTCCTTTGGGGCACACCTCAGGTGGACCTGTTTGCCTCAGGAGAACGCGAAGCTGAGTCTGTTCCATGCCCGCCTCCAGGGCTCGCTGCAGGGGATGCCTTCTCAGGCAATGGACCTCGGGTTCTTTTACGCCTTTCCCCATTTCCTTGATCCACAAGGTGCGTTTCTCAAGGCGAGGAGGGACAAGGCGCAGGTGATTCTGATAGCCCCAGACTGGCCTCGCCAGTTCTGGTACCCAGATCTCCTCAGTCTCAGCTCCAGGACTCCGCTGCAGCTTCCAGCTCGCCTGGACCTGCTCTCAGTCAATCAGGGAAGGTGTTCCATCTGGACCTTCAATCCCTGCACCTGACGGCCTGGTTCCTGAGCGGCTAGAGTTCCAGGCCTTGGGTCTTTCCGACGAGGTCCTCAATGTAGTTGAGGCGTCCGTAAGGGTCGACCAGAAAATGTTATGCCTTCAAATGGAAAAGGTTTTTCCATTTGGTGTCGGAGCAAGGGCTTGGATCCTTCCTCCTGTTCCTTGGCAAGCATCTTGGACTATTTATGGTCCTTTTAGTCAGGGCTTAGGTCGGCGACCCTAGGGTGCACCTGGCAGCCATCTCTGCTTACGGGCGCGGGCCGGGAAGCAGTCGATGGCCGCAGGAGAAGATGGTCTGGCGCTTTTCAAAGGCCTTGATCACATTCCCTCCAGTCGGGAACCCCACCTCCGTGGGATCTACTGCTGGTACTGGCAAAGCTCATGGGGTGCTTTCGAATCCTAGTGCACAGGTGTGCCTCTCACCTGTCGTGGAAGACCGCCTTCTTGGTGGCTATCACGCCAGCCAGAAGGATGGGAGAGCTCCAGGCGCTCCATCGAGTCTCCTTACCTGGTCTTCCACAGGACAAGGTTGTCCTGCGCCCCACCGAAATTCCTTCCGAAGGTGGTGTGAGTTTCACCTTAACCAGGTGTTGACTCTGCGGTGTTCTACCCAATCACACCTCGGAGGCCGAATATAGGCTCCATACTCTGGACCCTAGAAGGCTCCGCTTATTATAAGGCGCGCGGCTGAAGATTGGGAGAGGTTCGCCAGCTGTTTGTCACCTCACGCTGAAGCCGCATCTGGCAGACCTGCAGCCAAGCGGACTATAAGCAGGTGGGTAACCTCCGCATAGATCTCTGCTATAAGTTGGCGGGCATGGAGCCTCCCAGAGGATAAGAGCTCATTCTCACCCGCCATACTGCTGCAACGGTGGCTGCTTCCAGGATGTCCCTATCCAGGAAATCTGCAGGGCTGCTACCTGGAAGTCAGCAAACACCTTCATTACCCACTCACCACATCGACCTTGAGTCACCGCCGGATGCTGGGTTTTGGGGCCTCGGTTCTCCAGTCTCTCTTTCCCAAGTAAGTATTGAATGTGCCTTGCCTCCTCCTCCCGGAGAACTGCTAGAGTCTGCCAATGAGTGTGGATGAACAACATATCCATGTCCCTAGAAATACAGGTTACTCACCTGTAACAGGAGTTCTAGGAATGGTATATGTTGTTCATCCACACGACCCACCCGACTCTCCCGGCTTGGACACGACAACCTGAGCTTCCAGCGGGCAGATCTAGGCCATGGGCGGAGCCGAGTTATACCACCCGGTGGGTGGGAGGAGCAAGCTTGAAGACCTTCCGCCAAGATTTAAAGCGGCAAGGATACCTGCCAATGAGTGTGGATGAACAACATATACCATTCCTAGAACTCCTGTTACAGGTGAGTAACCTGTATTTCAGGACTATGCCGCAGGCACTAGGACCATCCGGAAAACTTCTCAGCCAGCAGTATACAGCAGGGACTGCCCACGACGCAGGCCCTACCCCGACGTCAGCCCTGGTACAAAAGAGGGCGGACCCAGCTCCACCTCGGTTCTTTTCCTGCCGCGTCCCGCACGTGAACAGAGAAGATCTACATTCAGCTTGTCAGGAACAGCAAGATTTTCTACAAAACCCGTTTTTCTTACTGTTTTTCAACTTTTTTTCTAGTTTAACTGACGTCTGACTGTTTCCGACGGTTTTTGAAGTTTCCCGACGGATGTCTTCACAGTCGTCGGCCTCGCCTGAACACCATCAAAACAAGTGCGAGTGTGGGAGGCAGATCCTGGCCAACGACGGCCATCGACGCTGCGTGTTCTGCCTTGGGCCGGACCATGACGCTGCGGCCTGCTCCATCTGCCAGGCATTTACTAGCCGGACCCGCATCCGTCGTTTGAAGGCTTTTCTTCTGGAGAAGAAGATGGATCTGCACTCCTCCGAAGTGAAACGCAAAGAGAAGAAGCATCACGGTAAAGGCCGTAGTTGGTTCCGGTCTCACTCGTGGCCCCTCCCAAGAAGGCCGCCCTTGGGGATCAGGAGGCCACGTCAAAATTGTCTCAGGCCAAGGCCTGGCCCTTCGGGAGAAGCCTCAAGGCCAAAGGTACCTGCTATAGTACACTAAGCCCTTGAGGTGAAAGCTGCAGCCCTATTCTCCCAAGGCACCGCGCCGGGGCTTGCTGAAAGCGCGCCTCCAGAGCCCAAGGACTCTCCGCACCCCGTCATCGGTACCACCACCGACGCTGGTCAAGGGGCAAGGGTGAGGGTCGGCCGTGGAAGAGCCGATGTCCCCTCCGCCCAAGTCGCCGCCCCCGAACTCCAGGAGGGCTGTTCACAGGCCGACATCCTGGATACTCCTTTCCAGGCTGAGCGCCAACTTTTTGAAGGGCGAACTGCTGGAGCTGTGTTCCTTTGGTGGGGCAGGTCAGAAGCAGCCCCGTTGCGGCCCAGACACGGTACTGGACCCAGCAGAACCACAGCTGAGAGGTGAGCCTTCCCCGGAAGTCCCGGAGCGACCGCCTACACCTCCTCCTAGGGCTCGTTCCCGCACCCGGTCTGGAGACCACCGACGTCGCTCCAGGGACTCTGGAGACCGTCATCTGTCTAGGTCACGTTCTTGGAATCCTTCTCTGTCTTCTAGACGAGAACGCTCCCAACGTCTGTCCTCTGACCGACGTCTGTCTCTGCTCCGTCGCCGGTCTCGAGACCAGAGTCGGTCTTGGGACAGACGTCGGTCCTCCAGTTACTGATGACCGCGGGAGTCTGGTCATAAGGAGAGGTCAGACTATTCTAGATCTTATAGTCTTATCTCCCTCATCCTCTTCTTAGTCATCTTCCTGTCTCGGCTTGCAGCGGTCCCTAGGAGAGAAGGACCAGCCTCGCTCACCTCTAGACGATCCAACCTTCATGGACGTCATGAGGCATATCCAGGCCTCCAGCGAGTGGGAGACGGAGGACTTGGATCTGGAACGCCAGAGATTGGCAAAGTACCTGAGGCAGAAAGAGCCGTAATGACTGGTGATCCCTCCTTTGGATACTTTCCAGGACCTTACGCGGACTACCTGGAAACATCCAGCTTCCGTCCGGCTGTTCCTAAGAAGTCGGATAGGCTGTACAAGGCCCCGAGGGCAGAATCTTTCCTAGCTGAACACCCTCAGGCGGACTCCTCGGTGATTACGGCTGCCCATGATAAATCCAGACAGCCGGGCACTCAGCTCACAGCCTCCTGACCCGGAGTCTCGTTATTTGGACCAGGTGGGCAAGAAGGCTTATTCTGCCTCCACCTGTTCCATCCGGTCCCTCAATTTCTTGACGCATATGGTCCTGTACCAGAATGCACTATGGGAAAGGGGACAGGAGCTTTTGAAGGCCATACCAGATTCTGATCAGAAGACAGAGCTTCTGGACATATTGAAATCGGACTCAGACGTAGGCTCCCATGTCCTGAGAGCCTCGTATGACACCACAGATACGGCAGCCAGGGCAGCTGCTTCTGGGGTGTGGCTGCAGCGCCACGCCTGGTTGAGAGTCTCGGGCTTTCACCAGGACCTGCAGGCCAGTATCAAGGACTTACCCTTCCAGGGTACCGTGCTATGTGGGCAGGAGACGGGAGCTTTGATTTCTCGTCTCCAAGAGTCTGGCAAGTCTATCTGGTCTGTCCGCCAGATGTACCGTGGCGACCAGCAAAGACAACGCAAGCGGCCATTTTGTAAGCCCTCAGGTGGCCAAGGTCATGCCCATGGTAACCAGCAGGGGCAGAGAGGCAGCTTCCGTAGGAGATCCGGTAACCAGCAGCCTGGAGGCGCTCCTACCGGTGGGCCCAAGTCCTCCCAGGCCTCTCTGCCTACACCCAGCTCAGCCCAATGACTCCCTTCCGCCCCCCTTCCACAGGAAGACCCAAGGGAGACTGTCGGGGGCAGCTTCTCCCTTCATTTTGAAGGAGTGGCAGTCTATTACTGTGGACCAATGGGTCCTAGATATCGTCAGGAGAGTACACATGCTGGAGTTCACGGAGTTTCCCCCAAATACTCCGCCAAAGCACTCCTGTCATCCTCCTTCTCACATCCCACTAATAGAAGGAGAAATTCAGACCCTCTTGCAGAAAAGAGCAATAGAGGTAGTCCCCTTGCATCAGCGGGGAAAGGGGTTTTACTCCCATTTCTTCCTGGTTCCAAAAAAAGACACAGGGTCTTCGTCCCATTCTGCACCTCAGCTCTCTAAATCTCCTTATGGAGTATAAAAGGTTCAGGATGGTGACCCTCCGCGGTCTACTTCCTCTGCTGCACCAGGGGGACTGGCTCTGCTCCCTAGACGTGCAAGATGCATATATGCATATCGGGGTCTTCCCTCCCCACAGGAAGTTTCTGAGGTTCCACTTCCAAGGGAGGACCTACCAGTTTCGAAGTTCTTCCGCTCGACCTCGCCTCGCCTGCAAGTTTTTAAAATGCTTGCAATAGTGGCTGTGGTTTCTAGTATGGGACACTACGCTTTTCCCATACCAGGACGATTGCTACTTACAGCCCATCAAGGGCAGGGCTACTTCACGCCCTCGGAGATACCTATGCACTATTCTGAGGGCTGGGGATCACCCTGAATCTACGAAAATCGTCCCCAGAGTCCAGTCAAAAGCTCGTCTTCATTGGAGTGGTACTGGATTCTATCCAGGGCATGGTTTTCTTCCCCCAGGATAGGGGCAATCGCCTACGAGACACTGCCGAAGGGATCTCAGTAACTCAAGTTCCAGCACTGAGCTTTCTCAGGCTACTGGGGCACATGGCGGCCATTTCTACCACTCCCCTGGCCCACCTCCACATGCGGATCCCACAGTGGATGCTCAGGGTAGAGTGGGACCAAGGCTACGACGATCTAGACTTCATGGTCAGGATCACCGAGCCAGTCGGGAGAACTTTACTTTGGTGGATGGACCCCCAGAACCTGGAGAGAGGGGTCGGCTTTCGTCCGGAGCCACCAGGTCAGACTCCTACAACAGATGCATCAGACCTGGGATGGGGGGCGCACCTGGGTGCTCATCAAGCATAAAGAGGTTTGGTCACCCGAGGCGGTCCCTTCATATCAGTGTACTGGAGATCGGCGGTTCTCTGTGCCTTACAGGCCTTTCAAGAGGACCTGGTGCCAGGCTCTCTTCTGGTTCAAACAGACAATATGGCGGTCGTTTTCTACATCAACAAGCAAGGGAGCACTCATTTGTACCCCCTTTGCAGGGAGGTGATGAGAGTCTGGCACTGGGCGCTGGAGCGGCGCATTCTGCTGTCCGCAGTGCACGCTCCAGGCGTCCTCAACGATCTGGCAGACAGCCTAAGTAGGTCTCGATCCAGAGCACACAAGTGGGAGCTGCTACAGTCTGTGGCAGATCAGCTCTTCGACAAGTGGGATCATCCAGAGCTGGACCTCTTTGCGTCACCATGCAATGCCAAACTGCCAATGTTTTGCTCGTGAGAGCACACGCCTGGAGTTTTCTGGCCAGACGCGTTATCCCTTTGCTAGGCAGGGAGGTTTCTCTATGCCTTCCAGCCCGTCCCTCTCATTCAGAGAGTCCTACTAAAGTTACAGGTAGAAGGGGCTTGAATGATTCTAGTAGCCCCCAGATGGCCTCAGCAGATTTGGTTCCCACTCCTCCAGTGGTTATCCACGGAGCCTCCAGTTCTGCTGCCCATATGCTCGCAGTTGCTGTCCCAGGAACAGGGGTCGCTGGTCCATCCAAACCTTCGGTCCTTACACCTACATGCTTGGTTCTTTCAGACGTAGCTCAACACAGATACGGGGTTTCCCCGGAAGTGGCGGCAGTCCTAGTTTCGTCGAGAAAGCCCTCCACCTGCTCCGCTTATGCTATGAAGTGGAAGCATTTTTGTCTATGGGCCTCGTCACAGCATTTGGACCCAGTCACTTGTCCAGTGAACTCAGCGTTGCAGTATCTCCTCTCCTTGTACCAACATGGCCTGAGTTACTCCTCTATCAAGGTGCATATGTGGGCTGTCTCCGCTTATCATGCTGTCATTGGAGATAAGGCGTTGGCACAATTGGATGTCGCCCGCACCTTTCTGAGAGGAATTTTGCATACGAGACCTCCCATTCAGGACCCTGTCCCACCCTGGGATCTCCTTTTTATGTTGGAGAAGCTCACCTTCCCTTCCTCCCTTTGAACCGGCAGCAGATTGTGAGCTGCATTACCTTTCTTGGAAGGTTTGTTTTTTGGTTGCTATTACCGCAGCTCGAAGAGTTTCTGAGCTTCAGGCTCTGATGTGTAGAGAGCCGTATTTGATTTTCCGCAGGGAAAGAGTTTCCCTTAGAACAAATCCTAAGTTTCTTCCGAAAGTGGTCTCGGAGTTGACCCTTCCAGTTTATTTTCCTTCCCCACCCAATAGAGGGGAGGCTCTTCTTCACACACTGGATGTCGACAGGACTTTGAAGTATTACCTCAAGCGGACGGCTGCGCACAGTCAGTCGGAGCAACTTTTTGTGGCTTTTGTACCACAGTGCTTTGGTAAACCGGTGACCAAGCAGACGATATCGAAGTGGATAGTCCACTGCGTTTCCTTCTGCTATGAAAAACACAGTAAGCCCCTACCGGGCCCGGTTAGGGGTCACTCCACCAGAGGAGTGTCTGCTTCATTTGCCGCCCTGAGAAATGTCTCTATCAGGGACATAGGTGCGGTCGCTACCTGGAACTCGGTGCATACCTTTGTCAAGCATTACAGCTTGGATATTGTCTCCAGACGCCAAGCTAGCTTCGGCCTGGCTGTTTTGCAAGGACTTCTGTCCTGATGCCTCTGGAGTCAGGATATTCCACCTCCCGGGGTCGTCTGCTTCTTTGGCATTGACTGCTTAGTATTGAGTCCTGAAGGTTATAGCCTGCTGCAAGAGCTCCCACTCAAAGTAAGATAGTACAGTTACGTAAGAACTTACCGTAACAGAAGATCATCGAGGAGGAGCTCTTGCGGCAGTGATTCTATCCCTACTTGCATTCCCCCTCGAGGTGTGCAGATCCATCTTCATTTACATCTCCTACAGTCGCTTTGTCTCCTTCTCTTGTCAGGGCTTGTTGCGGGCCTTGGCGGGAGAACTGAGGTGGAGCTGAGTCTGCCCCTTTTGTACCAGGGCAGATGTTGGGGCGGGGCCGGCTTCGGGGGCGGTCCCTGCTGTATACTGCTGGCTGAGAAGTTTTCCAGATGGTCCTAGTGCCTGCGGCATAGTCCTGAATGTTGTAGCCTGCTGCAAGAGCTCCTCTCGAAGATCTACTGTTATGGTAAGTTCTTGCGTATCTGTACTTTCCAGAATTTGCCTCCAATCCTCCCTGGCCAAGGTGTGCTGCCTTTTGGCAGCTTCCTGCAGCCTGGCCTGCCCCTGATGCAGCAAGCTACGTCTGCTCCTGAAGACCGGTCACCTGCACAACAGTATAACACGATGCTGTTGGGTGGCCCTTCCATGCAGATTTTTATCTTCTGTGGACAGCAGCCTCCCAGGCCCGACTCCACTTGCACAGTCCCTTTCACGCAGCGCAGGGCCCAGCTAACCTTAGTTTTGTTAGTTACTATTTCCCCCTCTCATTTTCAAACCAATTTCTCTGCATGTATTGTCCTCCTACTGAGTTCTGCCAGTAGGGCCCACTGTTCTCTGTAAGTCTGACACCACACTGTGTGGTACTGAGGTAGTGCATGCCGTTAAAGCAGGCACCCCTCCCTCCTGCTGCCACCTCAGGATCTGCAAATGGGCTGCTGTGGTGTTGCTTCCCAACTGGACTGCCAGTACCAGGTTTAGACTTGCCTTTAAAGCAGCAGTGCACAAAAAATGTTCTTCCAAAAAACCTAGTTTCTGCTATAATTAAGAACAATATTAGCATACCTGTCGAATGTTCTTGTCTAGGTACCTCGTACTGTGTGCACCTTGAGTTTATTTTTTTGGTTGGTTTGTTTTACCCTAACCCTTGCCAGTTCTGCAGTGCTTTCTCTCTGCAAAATGTGGTGGCCATCTTTTTTTTATCATGGGGGGCGGGAGAGGAATCAAAACATTTTTAAAATCCTCACATTTTGGCTGAATGAGAAAATTGTACCAACAAGAAAACTGGAAGGTGCCTGGAATGATTTGATAGTTAAAAAAAAAAAAAAGTAGGGTAATATGTTTTTTACTCGGTTCCGTTGCACTGCTGCTTTACGTTCAACTCACCTGCAGTAACCTGCTGAATGAATAGCCTGAGAAGCTGCCAACCTGCAGTCAGCTTACAGGCCCCCCCCCCCACCAACCGTCTGCTCAGCTACTATATGGCTGCTTTCTTTTCTCTCCAGCACAGCCATATAGTTGCTTTAAGTCGTCATCTTGAATGTCTGGGTGACCAGACTGCATTCCCGGCCACCTTGCATTCCACCTCACCCTGAGACACAGTCCCTGCTTCACCAGGGGGCAGTCAGGCAGCAGTGTCTGCAGTCCACCTTCATTGAACTTTGCTACGGGGGATTCTTGCTGCTAATTCACACCCTGTTCACAACTGCTTCCAGTTCCCCGGAGGCGTCTCTCATTATATTTGAGCGTTTTTAGTCTTGTCGGTTTGTTCTTGCTGCACGGTCACGTTTGCTCTGAGTGATGTAGAATGCAACACTTGCAAGTTTACGTCGTCTCCTCACTAGACAGAAGTCCATCTGAAGGTGGACCTTCATGTTCACTGGGTGGCGCTGGGACCCCCTTTAACTGTCGAATCCTAGCATGTGTAGACATGGCATACTGTAAAGTTGTAATGTTGCCATCGTGAGGGAATGTTTTGCAGTATATTTGCAAGCTCCCCAAACAAACGAGCTCACTAGAGCCAACAATGGGTGCAAGGTTCTAGTTTTTGTTGTGTTTCTGTGATGTTCGTGTGGGATTAGTTGTAGGGAATTGAAATGTAGTAAGAGCATTCTAGTCTGCACTCCTGCTCACCTACAGTTCTGTATAACTCTGCAAGAGAGCTGGTTTGGTTCAGTGACAGAAGTGCCCCGCTCAGGGCAAGGCTCTTACCTCCACGCTACCACCTTCCTTCCCACTCAGTCCTTAACATCGCCTCTTCAGTTGTCACTAGGCAGTGCTGTGCTTGTGGTGGTGGTGAGGAGGGAGGGAGGTGTCGTACACAGCGGGAGTGATTGGCATGGGGTTGGGTGGGGGCAGGGGTTTCACTAGACATCAAAGAGTGCACAGGGTGGGGAGAGGGAGGGACATCAGGAAATGCTGTGCACAGGGAGGAGGAAACAAAGGGTGGAGATAACTAGACTCTAGTGAATGCTTGACATGGACCTGAAAGAGGGAGAGGGTGCCCTAGAACTGTCGCGATGTTGCTGGCACGTGATTGTCTTGATGACATTAAGGTGTCATGTTTATTTCCACTCTTCATGGGCAGTTACTGATACCCTTATCATTTTACGGTCCGGTCCTTCTGATCTGCCTGTATTGGCACATTCCAGCAGAATAACAGTCAGAACCTCAGTTGCCACAGAGTTGTGTTGAAGGATAACGGAGGTAAACACATCCAGTAGGTCTGCCTCTGTCGTAAAGTCCTTGTAGGTGAGGATACTACTGGGCAGTGGCCACCAGGAAGTGCTCAGGATAGGGATAGGGAGGAGAGGGTGTTTGAAAAATCCAGGAGTCCTTGAGCTTCCATTTTGTTTCTTAAATTCTAGTTACAGTGCTAGTGCGTGTTACTGCTTGTCGTGCCAGCGACTCAGTTTGAGTAACGACCAAGGGTCATCGCAAAGTTGAATAAAGTTGAGGATCTGCATTCTGCAGACTCTGTCCTCCTCTGTAGTGTTACCTTGATGCTAACACACTGCCACCTGGTGACCATAGATGGAAGTGCAGCAGGTGGGTGTGATGTCTGAGTGTGGGGGGCAGACAAGCATGCTGCGTGCATGTACACACTGGGCCCACGTTGGCCGCATTTCAGGGGTTACATAGTAAGCAGAAAAACCTGAAGCAAACAGGAGGAAGCCTGTCTCCCCCCAAACTGGCCGCACTATGTTCCCATACTTGATGGGCTGGAGAGGGCAGCTGAACGCCATAACCCCTGACAGAACCACCACCACCACCACCTCGCAGGAGCTGCTCTCTGGCATTGAGGCGGAGATAAGCACCAGAAGAAGGTTGAGACATGGTTGTGAGCCAACCTGGTAGGTTTGGGTAGCACTGGTAGACGGGTCGAAGAACAATATTGGGTGGGAGATGCATCCTTTAGTGGTGCTGCAGAGTTGTGGAGCACAGAGGGCCTTAACTCTTGGGTTATTCCTGGTTTCTCTCAGGCCTGACTGGTCATCTTCCCACGTCTCTCCCAATCCTCTTGCAACTCCAGCTCTCCTGACTCATGGTACCCCAGCTCCAAATAGTATTTTTTTTTTTTTTTTTCAAAACAATACTATACCATTAAATAGTATAGTACTGAATTGCATTTTTTCCCCAATCCAGGAACACTGGAAGCAGCACATGGGTACTACACCTGTTCTGGTTCTCGCATTCTCATATTTCTTTTGTGTCCCCAGGAAGTCTTCTTGGTTACACAAAGTAAACTTATAGGACAACTAAGCAACCTATTTTCAAAAGACACGGTTAGAAAATCTGACATCATTGTTGGGTAAAGGGAAGGCAGCTGCTTACACTGATGCTAAAACTGCATTTATATAAATTAAAATAAATACAGTTTTGTAGCATTTAAAAAATTTAAACAGCCTTCCCATTTCAAAAGACCTGCTCCATCTACTCCCTGAGATGGCTGCCAGACATGCACCTTGATGATGATGAAGATGGAGGAGTGCTAATCAGTTCTTTTACATTTGTTGTGCATTATTTGCAAAAATGATCAGAACCATGATTTAACCTGTGGTGTTTTGACCAGTATACATGTTAGGATATGGTTTTGTTCATTTTCTTAACCTTGTACTGCAGAAATCGTATTTTGATTTCAAATGGCTTTCTAACCCTCAGTACAGTACTGTACAATGTTTCACATACCTGGTGGTCTAGTAGCTGTGTCCTGATGTGTATAGAAACCAGCGGGTCCTGTAAAATAGCAACATTGGTTTTATTACGTGGTAATACACCTCTGTTGCAGTCAGCCTTCCTTGGTCCAAAATGAAATCGTGAAATGCTGATTTTTTTTTTTTTTTGTTAAATAAGGCTGATGTTTACATTTTTTAATACAAAGGCTCTCAGATATACAGGGATTTCTGTATTTTACAGGGAAATTGAACATTATTACAGGAAAATTATTCCCATAGACTTGCATTAGTTATATGGGAAAACAAAACAATTTGGCTTCCATAGGAAATAATGTACTCTACAACAAAACACAGAAAATTGCAGTGAACTTACAGGGAAGATGCCATGTCAGTCTGGGAGCAAATGCTACATACAAAACTGCATTTATGTTAATTATATAAATGCAGTTTGCTTGTTTAGTTGTCCTTTTAACACTTGTCAGCACTGGCTAGTGCAGTGCTAGTCAGCAAAGGGAACCGTTGAGCTAGATTGGGCTTTCTTGAGTAACCAGTGACAGTCGGAAGCAAGGCAGTGCACCTTGCTTGCTAGACGGTGGATTACAACTTGAAAATGTCAATAGTGAAATGTTTGTTCCCCAACACCCCATGCGCCTCTCCTCCACATAACCCCCCCCATTTAAAAAAAAAAAAATAAATAAAATAAAATTTTATCTCGCACAAAAGGATTAATTATGCACATTTTTATATCCCTCTAACTCAGCTAAGAAGCTGCCGAAGAGTGAGCCCCAGACTGCCAGCGGAGCACCTGGAAGAAGCGTGGGAGTTGACCTCCACGAGCAACCGCAGCAGAGCAAGAGTCAATGCTGCAGCAACTAACGAGAGACTGGGAAACACGGGACTCAGCGTTCACCCATCCACCCCTTCCTTCAATAACAGCACAGAGTTGGTTATTAAAATCTGTCTACACAGCTCCTGGCAGGACACCCAACCGTGTTTAAGAATTTGTGCTCCATAATGCTTTGAGGGAGAATCACAGCACACTCGCTGTGGAACCGATAACCTGGGATTTCACTCAATCACAAACTGCTCTTTACTTTGTATTATAGATGCAAATATCTTCCTACTCTTTATTATTTTGTGATTATTTTTGTTTTCCGTTTCTTTCTATAACGTTTTTCATCGACATTTAATTCTGGGTTTTTCTTCTGCTCTGCAGAACATACCTGTGTTCTCTGTACCATACCTCCAGTCTTTCCAGTTTTAAACAAGTATTGGATGAGAGAGCTGAATTAACATTTGTAGATTATTTTATGACGAACAAATCTTGTAAATGGAACCTTTAAAAAATGTAATGGTCTTTTTTGAGGAGAGCTTTTTTAAGCTGCAGTGACCTTTTTTCCTAAATTGCATGTTAGAGTGAGCCCCCAATACCACGGGGGCAACTTTCAAAACTAAAAGTACTCTTATTACATCATCTTATTTCATATACTTACTTTTCTTTCATTTTATTACCAATGACATTTTCACCTAAACAGGATTTTTTGTGTTTTCCCTAGAAAACTTAAAAGGATTGTGACATTTGTCAAGCAGTGTATATGTGTATATGTGTGTGTGTGTGTGTGTATGTATATATATATATATATATATATATATATATATATATATATATATATATATATATATATATATATATATATATATATATATATATATATATATATATATGTATATATATATATATATATGTTGTACACAGTAGTACATGGGGCTATGACCCCTTCCTTCAGAGGGGGTACATCCTCGGGCCAGACCCCCAGCTCGTCTGCCTCCCAAGGTTCCCCCATGGATTCCCCCTCTGCAGCAGGGCCAGGTGGAGGGGTGCCGGCAGTCCCCTGCCACCCAGTACAGCAAATCTGGTGGTGGGGGGCAGACTTTGCTGAAGCAGTCGGGCCATCACGGGTCCGTGGAGCCCTGGCCTTTTTCCGTTTTCTCCCTCCTTCCCCTCCGATATAAGCACGTCAGCTTGGAAGCCTCCTGACCTATACTGCCCTCCAGCCACCGCTAGAGGGCAGTCAGCGAGTGGGACAACTAGTCCCCTTCCCCGGAGAGAGGACAGCAGTCCTCCAGATGCTCAGTCCTCTCTCCCCCTGCCGACCCCCAGCGGCCAAGGCCCGTTCCTGAACCTGGGTTGCCAGCGTGGCGTGAGGTGTGGCGTCCAGAGCCTCAACCCTCTGCACCACCGGGCCGGACAGTACACTAGCTCTTTAAGTAGCCAGAATTGCTACTGTTCTAAAGTCGGCAGAGCTGATGCGAGCTAGCCCGCTTCTCAATGCAGCACCCCAAACTCAGGCTGCTGCTGGGCCATCAAGGCAGCCTTTTTAAGGTTTGGCTAAAAAATAAAATTGGGAATTAATTTACCAAAATGCTATAGCCTTACAGCTTAAACACTGTTGGTTTCTTATCTGTCCTTTAATTTTTCTCCCACATATTTCTCAGAGTTCGTCCACACTCTTCCCCCCCACACACTTTTTTTTTTCCTTTCTGTGGTCCCACCAATGCTGTAGCTGTAACTGTTTTGAAATCTGGACTCCTCTTGAAGGGGGCACTTCCATACTTTAGGGGGAAATGGAGACCTCAGTTCCCTGGGCTTCATCTGCTGGTGGCATGACGGTCCTCTGCTTGTGACCTCACAGCTGGTTGCTGTAGATGTGCCACAAGCTGAGGATTATGACGTCACTTATAGACAGTTGAAGTAGGTGACTGAGAATTCTGTTGTCATGTTAATGTTGTCAGTAGCAAGAAATACAGGGAAGGATGAAAATTGTATATGAATTGGGTTTTGTTGGTTAAGTTGTCCCTGTGATGTTAGAGGCTCTTTAAGCCCTGCGAAATGCCTAACTTTGCTGCAGAGCTTCTGTTTAACCTCACAGTAAAGGGTCCCAGGAATTGTTGCAAAGACTTTCTTTTCTTCATCATGTGTTTATGCTACTGATCTCCGTCCAGCCCTCGCATGCTCTGGTCCCCCAGCCCTGTCGCCCAGTTTCCGTGGTACTTGCCTCTTCTTCTGTGGAGTCCCCCCTTTCCCTTCCCCTGGTTTGAAGCAGGGCATCGAGGCTGGCTAGGCCCCTGCAGAGCACAATCCATATTTCCAGGGGAGGGCCCACTGGATGGTGCTGGGCTTGGGGGGGACCTGGAGCTTTATCCTGCCGGTTGGGGAGTTACCTCCACCATTTTCTACCCAAAAGCAGCCAGCAGTGACACACAGTGATCAGGAGGCTGATAGCATGCACATGCCAGCATCCTCTGGCAGACCTGGCCACATGCTGGATGCGCCATCTGTACTGCCTTCTGGCTAAGGCAGCAGTCAAGCAGCAGGTTGTCTTGTCCCCCTGTCCCTGCGCGATGAGAGCAGTCCATAAGACGCTTCTCATCTTAGGTCGCCTGCGTGTCAAGTGGCAGCACTACGATTGTACCATCATGCCGGCTTTTTTGTGCCTTTTGATCACAAGAACAGGGCCCGATAGTGCTCCATTCTGGTTGCACAGACTTTTTAGATGTACTGTTAGTTATTTTCATAAAAATGAGCAGTTTACTGGAATGGGAGTCCCTGTGAGTTTAAAAGGGAACCTTTAGAATTTGTAGGGAGTAGGGTCTAGAATCTAGGGAAGGCAGTATAGTGCAGTGGTTTAAGTCTCTGAGCTGCAAATCTGGAGACATGGGTTTGAATCCCATAGCCCCCACTGGCATACTGTGTGACCCTGAACAAGTCACTTAACTTCCCTGTGCTCCCAGGTTGCACCTGTAAACAAACTTTCAGCTTAGTGTGTCTCACCTGGCTAAACAATTTGAGAGAGAAAAAATTTGTACCAGAAGCTCTGCACGGTTTCGAATTTCACTCAGTGGCATGAGAGATGGCATAGTTCTGAAACTTTGAAACAATTCCAGGTGGCTACGCCATAGACACTTCTTCCAAGGTTGGGAGAGCATGGATATGTAAAGTAGGAATGGAGACTTTGTGACGAGTGCATTTGTGTATAGTTGGTTGGGAAGCTTGGTTGTGTAAACCAGGAATGAGGAGACAACATAATGACAAGTGGGTTCATGTGTGTATGGGGAGGTTTGACAGAAGCTCTTTTTGTGTGTGTGTGTGTGTGTGTGTGTGTGTGTGTGTGTGTGTGTGTTTGTTTTAGTTTTGTTAATGCAGTATGCACTTTGAAACACCAGGGCTTCTCTTAGGCTGAACTTTTAAAATTGGGTCAGTTTTGTCCTGTAAACGTGGGCCGGCAAGGGTTAAAGAACTGCAATGGACCTTTTTATGTTGAGTCTTCCACAACAGACCTTTTTTATGTTGCGTCTTGGTCTAAGTCAGGCTCTGGACCAAACTTCAGTCCTGGTGCAATAGTTTTAAATTCACTGTTGAAACGCAGGGACACTGCAGCTTAAAAACCACAAATGAACTATTTCCTGTAACTTACTTTTAATCTGATGTTGCTTACAATCCTCCTTTCTTGCATTGAAATAACAATCATGGTTCTATGGGCGATTTACCAGTGTATTTAATGTAAGTAAAACAAAAAAAACAACTACTATGTATTAAACAATTCTCTTTTCTTATTACCCCCCGATTCATGTTATGAATGATGTTGATGGTAGGAAAGGGCAGGTGATATTGCCCCTGTACAGGTCCTTAGAAAAGCTACACGAGAGTAATGTGCATTTTTGGAGCCCACACCCCAAGAACGATGGGGACCACATGGAGACTATACCAAGGAGGGTTGCGAAGATAAGTGCAGTCGGGGAGGTTGTATAGGGAAGGGTTGGCAGATCTCAACATCTGTACTCTGGAGGCCAGGAGGGAAGGGGGGGGCTACGATTGAGATAGATGAGTTCTTACGAGGGATGAACAGAGCTGATTGTAATTACTTGTTTAGGAGGATAATGAGGGCATAATAACTAGGGAGCACAGGTGGAAACTGGGGGGGGGGGTTCAGGATGGACAAGAGGAAAGTCTTCACAAAGCGGGAGGTGAACAAGTGGAAAAAACTGCCCAGAGAGCTGATTGAAACCAAGAGTATGTTGGGGCAACAAACCTGGGTGGGACAGATGCAAGGCAATATTGGGACCCACAGGCAGAAGTAGGGAAGAGATACCTGGAGAAGGGGTGATGATCAGCTCCTAGATTATCCGATTTCCAAATCCAGTCCGGCATTGGGCCTCACGTGAAGCGAGGCAGGAAAATGGACAGACTGGTGGGACCTCTGGGTCTTTTAACCCACCAGTACTAAGGTACGGTAGTCCTAAATGTAGGAAGGCTTGAGGAGCCATGGTCTCCTGCTGCCATGAGATTCTGTTTCTCTGCTGACACGGTCCGTTTCTATGGAACGCGGTTATTCTGGTACTTTCATTGTTGATTGCTTTGCTGGAACATGAGCTGTCTTTGTGGAATGTGGCAGAAATGTCCCTCAGAAGTTAATAAAACCATGGGTGAACACTTGCTCTTGGTGGCAAGGTTATCGGGTGCTGTGCCAGAACATAGAACCAGCCAAGAAAATAATGCAAAGTGAGATGTACAGTGTAAGAAAACTTAACAAAATATAGCCATCCAGTTATAAAGTAAATGGGAGCAGATCCACAGCACAAAACCCGTGGATCTGCTGTGATTTACTTTGACTGGGTGGTTCTATTTTGTCCCCTTTTTTTTTTTACATTTTACATCTTATAATGCGTCATTATGAGTACTGCCTTTGTACTTCCCTCACAAATCAGAAGGGTAAAGCAGCACTGTTAGCACAAAAAAAAAATTCTTTTTTTAGCAAAAATTATTTCTGACACACTTAAGATTTGTGCTCTTGTGTTTTTAGTTTTCTCAGATATTTTTAAAACTGCTTTATATTCCAGTCTCTTCTCCTGCTCTGTGGAGCAGGCTGGCAGGTCATCCAGCCGCCTGGACCCAGTGAGTGACACACTGTCCTCCACATAGGCTGGCACATGCAGTAACTCCCCCGACACGGGGGACCCAGATCCAATACCTGGGGGGTGCACCTCTTTAGGTCCTGGGGACGCAGTGCACGGCCATCAGCCACCATGACCACCCTGCAGTTTTCCGCCCAAGTTTCCGCCCCTGCTGGAGCTGGACGTGCAGTGATGTTGGCGCACTTGTGTGCCAGTGTCCGCCACGCTCCAGCCCCCTCTTCTGTGCCCCACTCCTGCAGTGCCCCTGGCTTCCGTCAGATGCCACTGCAGAGCGACGCAAACCCTTTTACCCATCCCAGAGAGAGGAGAGCTCCCTTCCCTGCCGACTCCTGACAACCCGAGCTGTTCCCGAACCCAGGTTGCTGATGTGGCGTCCAGCACCTCAACCCTCAGTGCCACCGGGAGAGCAAGCTTTTTTTTTTTTTTTTTTTTTTTTATGACACGTCATTAAAGATGGCTTCCACTACTTGAGAGTTTTTAAAAAATATTTTCCGTTCAGGTTACTTGTTGAATGTAAAAGCTACACTTAATGCTGTAGATTTATCAAGATGGTGTTAACCACAGGTTCTGATGGTAAACAGCCCAGCAGTGTACTAAGATATTTATTTTTTCAGGGTGGGTATGGCACAGGAGTGGGAACTTTTTAAAAACGTTAAAATCCCATGTCTTGGTTTAGGAATGAAAGAAATTGAAAAATGGGTATCTTAATATTTTTGCCAGAAAATATTGTTGGTGAAAAAACATTGTGTGGTGACTAACAAATGCTGCTGTTTTAGAAAGGATATTTTTTTGTGTGTGTTTATTTACTTATTTTAAATCTCCGATTACAATACCTTTGAACCAGAGGCTCTTTTACAAAAATTCCATGTCAGAATGGATTGATATAAAGGCAAATAACAAATCTGATAAACATTCAACATCAACAATAAATACACTTAAGGTGGTTAAAAAAGTCATTTGAATACATTTCTGAAAAAAAAAAAAATAGCCACCATATAGTGGCCAAGGGGTATAAACAAGACAGAGGATAGAAGCAGCCAGAGGTGGGCTTTGTTGGTATCACATGGTGTGTGTCTGATCTGTTTGATAGTAAAAGCTGGATGACGGTGCAGTGTTCATTGTCTTGTAACTTGTCAGCAGAAGGAGACCATGTGGTCCATCTAGTCTGCTGAAGATGTCTACCCCCCCCCCACCGTCTACTGCTCTTGTTGAGGTGACTAAATTGACTGTCTCATGCCCGTTTGAATTCTCTACAGTCTTAGCTGCCACCACCTCAGGTGGCAGCCTGTCCCAAGGGTCCACGACCCTCTCTATGGAAAAAGTACTTCTTAACATTGGTTCTGAATTTACCACCAACCAGGTGTAAGTTGTGCCGTTTTGTACGAGCAGTACTATTTTCCTGAAAGCGGTTACCGGTGTGTACTCTGCCTTTATCCCTTTAACAAATTTAAATGTTTCTATCGTGTCTCCTCTGCTCTAGGGAGAATAGATTTAACTGGCTGAGCCTATTTTCGTAAGGTTTGTGGTGTAGTCCCTGCACCATCTTGGTGGCTCTCCTCTGCACGAATTACAGACTGTCTAGGTCCTTTTTTAGATGTGGTCTCCAGAACTGTACAGCAGCACTGAACTCTCTCCACTGATGTTCAGTGCTGCTTACTAGTTTTACTGCTCGTTTCCCTGGGATAGCAGTGTCTTGTTTTGAGTGGGATCCTGCTTTGACACAGTTTTACAACTGTCAAATTCTAATGCACAGGGAGGTCAACTAACTTACCGAAGGTGACACTGAGCCAGCTAGTGCGCCAGATAAGGTGAGTATTGGCTTACTGTGCTTGCCAAATTTGTAAAGAAATATTTTTTTTGATGAGTACCAGTTTTCATCCCAACCCTTGGAAATGCTCCATAGATACTTGAAAAGGTACTGCTATTCCAAGGTTAAAGTACTTTTATTCACCAAAATTGTTTTGCTCCACCAATGTCAAAAATGGTGTGTACATTATTGTTGAATGCCAACATTATCTGGAGCGAGCTGTGGTGAGATTAGAACTTGGAATCCCTCGGTTTACAGTTCAGTGTTTTACCTGTTGGACTGGAGCAAACTGGTCTAAGTGAAGGCCGTTTTGCACCAATGTGAATTGGGTGCTTCCATCCCTAGATGTTAAGACCCTACCACTGCTATACCTCGGGGGCTTTCATCCCCAGATGTTAAAGATCCTACCTTTGCTGTACCTTGGGGGCTTCTATCTTTAGAAGCTAAGACTCCACCACTGCAGTATCTTGGGGGCTTGAAGACCCTACCACTGTTGTGCCTTGGGGGCTTCCATCCCCAGATGTTGGAAGACCCTACAACTGCTATACCGTGGAGGCTTCTATCAGTAGAAGTTGAAGGCCCTACCACTGCTGTACCATGGGGGTTTCTATCCTTAGATGTGAAGACCCTACAACTGCTGTACCTTGGGGGGGGGGGTGTTCTGTCTCTAGATGTGAAGACCCTACAACTGCTGTATCTTGGGGGGCTTCCATCCCCAGATGTTGGAAGACTCTACAACTGCTATACTTTGTGGGCTTCTATCAGTAGAAGTTGAAGACCCTACAACTCTGTACCTTTTTTGGGGGGCCTCCATCCCTAGATGTTGAGACTGTAATGCTGCTGAGCTCCTGCCCTGGCCCTCATTTCTTGGATCTCTCCTGTGTGAGAATCGCATGTGAAGTAAACCGTATGGTTCACAAGGTGTAGCTGTGTTGACACAGGCACTCTGGAAGATTAGGGAGGGAGAGGGCTCACCCAGGTCTCACACACACACACACACACACACACACACACACACCATGGACGATGAGTCTCTGGTACAGCAGTTTTATTTTGTGCCCCATCTCTGGAGCTCCAGGTGCTTTACAGATGCATCCCATTAAAATATCAACATAAAATATTACAATTTAAATAAAATACCCCCAAAAAAACAGGTACCGTGCATGAATAAATGAGTTTGTGCTGAAAGTTTGTAAAAATAAACAGCATTTTAGCCCCTCCTTAAATGCCGCCACTGAAGGGGGAACTCTTCAGAAGACAATGCAACAAGTTCAGATAGTTTGGGCAGCCACTGAGAATGCCCAGTTACTGACGGACAACAGCAGCTCCCCCAGTGAAGCAGAGTGAGCAGAAGCGTATTAGACCACGAGATTTTTTCCCCCTAAATTTATTATACTTTCTAACCCCAGTAATACTCAGGTATTCGTAACTTTCTGCAGTAAGCCTGGAGGGCTGGAGAGAATTGAACATATGCAAATGATGGAATCCTGCATGTGACAGCTTTTCAAATGCTTCCCTATACTAACTGCCAATGTACTAAACCTCCTCAGATTGTACTCTCCGCCTGAACAGTCTGGTTGCCCGGAGTGTCACTCTTCATCTGTCTGAAGAAAAAAAAAAAAAAAAAAAAAACATAAGTATCGTTTTATTTTCATTTGCTGCCTTATATTGTTTTACTTAGCTAAACTTTGTTTTTGTAGTTATTTAGTTGTTTTGGCCGGTTCCTCTCAGTTCAGAATAACCGGGAGGGAACCAGGTTAGTTTTATATATATATTTTTTTTTTCTTAACACAAAACCCGTTTTATCTTTGTTTAAATTTGGTTTAAAAGTGTTTTTTTGTAACCGTAGTTATCGGTTACTGAGCCACTAGTACCGGTTCCAATTTTTCTATCAGTTTGGTTCCTTTTCGGTTCTGAAAGCAACCATAACCACAACTGTTGTTGTTTGTTTATTGAATTTTGTTGACCCGGTAGGCCCACTGGGACTAGAAGTCCCTTTTTCAGGGGCGACTGGGGGGGGGAGAATACAGATGGTAAGCAACTGAAATTGAACCAGATTAAGCTGTTGGTGGTATTTTTAGTGAATGGGGGAAATTTGGTCAGAACATCGGGGAAATCCCCATCTCATTTTGATAAGTGCCATGGGATCTTTAACTTCCACCTGAACTACTGCCAATCCAGGCAGATGGGACCTCTTAACATCTCATCTGAAAGACAGCACCTCAGAAGTGCAGCGCCCCCGCCCCCCCCTCATGCTGCACTAGTGTCAGTATTGGGATATTAACCCAAGTGCCAGATGCGAGAACGGAACCCACAGCCCTCTGATCTCCCGGCCTTGGAGGCGAGTGTGCTACCTACTGATCCAGGCGTGGAGTGAAAGCACAACCTCCACCCCAAGCCATGCAGACCCCTGAAGTACAGGCTGCCTCCTCACTCCCTGTTAAGAGGCAGACTTTCCCACTTCCTCCAGGCTTGGCTGACCATTCTGCTGGAGGCAGAGGTCCAGAAACTGCTACTTTTAAAAGCAGTGGAACCTGTCTCGAGCCCATTGAGAGAAGGGGGGTTTTTACTCCAGATACTTCCTCACCACAAAGAAAAGTGGGAAGTGGCGGCCTATATTGGATCTCGGAGCCCTAAACAGGCATCTAAAAAAAGCCAAAGTTCAAAATGGTAACTTCAGCATTGATTCTGCCAACAATCCAGAAAGGGGATTGGTTGGCATCACTGGACTTGAAATACGCCTATTTCCACATTCCCATAAAGGAGTCTCTCAGAAAATATCTCTGATTCAAACTCCCTTCAGGTCACTACTAATTTTCAGCCCTGCCTTTTGGCCTTTCTTTGGCCCCAAGGGTATTTACAAAGTGCCTAGCACCAGTGGTAGCATACCTTCGAAGACAGGGTGTAACACTTTTTCCATATTTGGACGACTGGCTGTTGGTGGGCAAGTCACCACAACAGGTCATTCAGTATCTCAGCCTTACCCAAAGCCTACTGGAATCTTTGGGATTCATTATCAATATCAAAAAGGCAGTTCTCACTCCTGCACAAAAGTTGCAGTTCATAGGGGCAGAGATAAACACCCTGCAGGGCAGGGCCTACCGCCCTCTGAACAGGATCAAAAATCTTCAGCTAGTAGCAAACTCCTTCACCTTGAACAGGAGCAAGCCTGCAAGACAGTTCTTGCAACTTCTGGGTCATATGGCTGCATCCACAGCCACAGTGCTAGGTTCAAGGTTTGAAATGAGGGACCATCCAGTTCCACCTCGGCTCACTAGAGTCAAAGAAAAGATTCTCTGTCAAAACCCATTCCGGTCACAAGAACTCTGCCGCAAGCCTTACAGTGGTGGAAGTACCCAATCTAAGGGAAAGTGTTCCCTTTCAGAAAGACTACCTCTCAGTAGTTCACAACCGATGCATCCCTATTGGGCTGGGGCGCCCATTTGCAAGATCATACAACCCAGGGTGCCTGGTCAACCACAGAGTCCCTCCAGCACATAAACTTGTTGGAACTCAGGGCTGTCTTTATGGCTCTAAAGACCTTTTCAGCATTGGTACAGTCAAGGGAGGTACAGGTCAGGACAGAGAATACCACCACAGTGTACTACATCAGTAAACAGGGAGGCACCAGGTCATGGCCTCTTTGCACAGAGGCCATGAAAATTTGGACTCTGGCGTATTCTCTGGGAGTCTCCCTGCAGGCAATCTATCTACCAGGAAAGGACAATACCCTGGCAGATGCCTTAAGTCGAATCAACCAGGCCCATTACGAATGGACTCTGAATAAACAGGTGGTAGACATAATTTTCCGAAGGTGAGGCACTCCAGAGGTAGACTTGTTCCGCATCCCACTGGAACCACCACTTGCCTCAGTAGTGCTGCAGGCCACCAGATCAGGGCAATTTGCCCCTGGATGCCGAAATTCTAGATTGGTCATGGAGGTTCCTGTACACTTTCCCTCCTTTTCCCTTGGTCTTCAGTGTTACTCAAACTCAGGTCCCACTCAGCATCTCTGATTCTAATAGCCCCGGACTGGCCCAGGCAGCCATGGTACTCACTAACGCTCTCAATGTCTGTGGCCAAACCGATACGACTCCCGAAAACCCTCAACTAAGAAAACTTATTCTTCTAAATGGAAAAGATTTTAAATCTGGTGTTCGACTAGGGATTTGATTCCATTACAGGCTGGGGTCCCAGCTGTTTTGGATTACACCTCAGTTATATTCTTTGGGTCTACAACCCAATTCACTCAGGGTACACCTCGCAGCACTGTCTGTTTACATTTCTGCTGGTGCCAGGGTATCACTAGCTTCAGACCCCATTTTTAGAAGGTTTTTTCAAAGGTTTGGCCCATTTACACCCTCCTCACAGGGCACCTGTGCCAGCATGGGACCTTAATGTTTGTGTAGCCAAGCTCATGGGGCATCCCTTTGAGCCTATGGCTATAGCTCATCTCAAATATGTCACTTGGAAAGCAGTTTTTCTAGTGGCAATTACTTCTGCAAGAAGAATAAGTGAACTACAGGCTGTCTCTGTGGAGCAGGATTATATATCTTTTCGCAGAGATAAGGAAGTTTTGAAAACAAACAGAAAATTCCTACCAACGGTAGTCTCTGATTTTCACATCAACCAATCCATTACCTTACCTGTCTTTTTTTTCACTGAGCATTCTACTTCTGGTGAAAGAAGACTTCATAGTCTGGATGTGTAGAGAGCTCTCAGTTACTATATTACAGCCACTAAGGACCATAGGCAGGACAGGAAACAGCTGTTCTAGGGACATGGATATGTTGTTCATCCACACTGTCTGGCAGGTTCCTTGCTGCTTTAAATCTTGCCGGGAGGTCTTCAAGCTGGCTCCTCCCACCCACCCGGGTGGTAAAACTCTCGGCTCCGCTTGGAAGCTCATGTTCCCTCCTTTGCGCTCTGCGTTTTAGGCCTGGATACAAACTGTTCGGTTTACCAAACTAATCTTAAAATTTACAAGACTTTGGTCTTTATCTTCCCTCCCGGCTGTGATGGACAAATCAACTCCCGGATTTTGTCGGTGCCCCTGTGAGTAGAAGATATCCGGACGATCCGCACTCCGCGTCGTTTACTGCCTGGGGCTTGAACCACGATTGCAGGCCTGCAACTTGTGCAAGTCCTTTTTGGCCAGTCTTAGAGATCGCTGCCAGATTGAGACTTGGGCCGAGAAATGTGTTATCCCTCTGGTCAAGTCAAGGAGGCCCGGCGGCTGTGTCCAGGCTGGGCGGCCCGGCTGAACATCTCAACAAATGATCACCCCGGAGGAAGCGGCCCAGGCCGTAGCATCATCTTCGGTCGCGGCATTTATCCTGCTCTCTTTGGGCTCCTCCTACACGGCTTCGTTCAAGGAGCTTTATCAGTCCCTCTCCACCAAGGCAGAGGGGTCTTCGGGACATTCCTCTCGGTCCAAGAAGGACTCCAAGGGTAAGTCCCACAGTCAATGTTCGTGGGAGTGGGAGAGGTCCCCTTCCCCGGATAGTTGACGCTTGACTTCGGTCGAGGTTGCAGCTAAGGCCGCTGGCTTCATAGTGTCCCCGTCAGGTCAGCCGGCCGAGACATCTGTCGACGCAGTCTAGATTTCTCTCGACCAGTCAGACAGGCTGTCGACAGGAGAAGCCGACAACCCTTCTTCATCGGTTCCCCCAGTGGAAACCGAGGACTTGCCTGTGCCTCTTATGCTGGAGTCCCCAATTAAGGTCCCTGAACAGAGGAAGGAGCAGGTTTCCCCCCGACCCCTCTCAGACCCACCCTCGGAAACACCGAAGGTCTCGGTCTCTGACCTCTTCCTGGTCCAGCCGATCCCACTTACATCGGCGGTCTCGGCACCGTGGAAAGCGGTGGCGCCGCCCATCCTCGTCTTCGTTCTCTTCGGAGGATAGGCTCTGGCGCAAATTGCATCAGCACTACGAGGATCTGATGTGGCAGCAGCTCCTTTTGACTGGGAATAAGCAGACTCCATCGTCTTCCCCGGCCATTAAATGGCTGTCACCAGAGCGGCCAAAACAACCCCTCGTAATCGAGGAGCCGAAGCCGGTTGCGCCACCCATTGTGGTGGAACCCCCGCCTCCACAACCTAAATTTGGGGCCCTGACCAAGGAGTCTCGGGTCAGGGCTTGCCTCATCGGTTGTCGGTCACCCTCACTCCCGATCGGCCTTGGCAGGTGGAGGGTGACTCAGGCCCTCGGCAGCTGTTTGCAGACTCCTCGGAGTCTGACGATGACTCTTCCCTGTTCTCCAGGCCCCTCGACCTGGAGTCCACTGGGGTCGGTCTGTGGACGAGAGCCCATCCTCGTTCCTCGGAATGCTTTGGCTCATCTAAGTCCACTGGGATGAAGCTCGAACCCATTTCAAAGTTGGCCAGATATCCCATCACGGAGATACTGGACAGAGGGGATTCCCCCACGGAGGCCTTCCTGGTGGCTGAAGTCATTGTTGGCCCGGCCCTGGAGCTATGGCAGCGGCCAGCTTCTTGTCTAGCACCTTCGGCCGGGATGGCTAGAAAGTATGCCATTCACACTGGTTCACTCTCCGGTTTCTCAGAGCACCCCTCCGCGGAGGGGCTAGTGACCGACAGCGTTTTCCGGCGCTCCAGAAATGCTCGGGATGTGGACAAGCCACCGGATAAAGAGTCCAAGAAACTGGACTACTCCGGGCGGAAAGTCTGTGCTGCTTCTTCCCTAGGCCTTTGTCAGGCCAGCTCTGCCGTTCTGATGGCACACTTTTCGCACGCCCTTTTGGGCTCCCTGGATGAGGTGATGCCTCATCTCCCAGCTGACCTCCAGAAAATGGTCAAGCAGGTGCGGAATCAGGGAAGGGCGGTGGCCAAACAGCAACTCCAAACTTCCTTGGGCATAGCTGACTCGTGTGCCTGGTCAATAGCGGCCGCAGTGGCCATGCGCTGCAGAGCTTGGCTGCGGCTCTCCACTTTTACAGCAGATACCCAGCACATGCTGGCAGACGTTCCCTTCTTGGGTACCGACTTGTTCGGCCCCGAGGTGGAGGGTCAGCGGCAAAGCATCGAGAAGTCCAATGCCATCTTGGACTCTGTCACGTTTGCCCAGAAGGACAAAGGCCGCCAGAAGCAGCGTAAGCCCTTTCGGCCTTCAGCCCCTGCGGCACGTCCGGCCCAGCAACACCAGCATCAGGGCCAGCAGGCTCGCACTTGGCATCCCAAAGCCAAGCCTGCAGCTTCCTCCAGCAGGAAGCCGGGAGGGAAAGGTCCAGGAGGCCCCTCGGCCGCCCTTCCTCAAGCCTGCCCAGTGACAGGTTGAGGGGTGTCACCCCAACCTCGTCACTCTTCCCGAGTTCCCCATGGAAGGCGGCTCCACCACTTCCTTTCTGCCTGGTCCGATATCACCACGGACCACTGGGTGCTGAAGTGGTAGGAAAGGTCTGCCTCTGGAGTTCGAGGCAGTCCCGACCCTAGCGAGCAGTCGCCCCATGGGGGCTATGGAGCCCAGCCTGTCGGCTCATCGAGCCGACATTGCCCTCTTCTCCAGAAGGAGGTGATCAGGGAGGTGGCGGATCCTCCACCAGACCCAGGGTTTGAGTCCAGGTACTTCCTGGTCCCAAAACAGACGGTGGGCTGGCGCCCATTCTAGACCTACACGACCTGAACAAGTTCCTAAGGTCTCGTACCTTCAGGATGGTCACTCTGGCTCAGATAATCCCATCCTTGGAACGAGGCGTGTGGTTCTGTTCTCTGGACCTTCAGGACGCATTCTTTCATATCCCAATCTGTCCGTCCCACCAGAGATTTCTCTGCTTCAGGGCAGAAGGATCCCTCTGAGTTCCAGGCCATGCCCTTCGGCCTTTCCCTAGCTCCCAGGGTCTTCACCAAATGCATGGCAGTGGTGACAGCATTCCTACGGCGCCGAAGGGTCTAGGTGTATCCCTACCTGGACGACTGGCTGATTGCAGCCCCCTCCAGAGCAGAGGTGGAGTGGTCCAGAGATCTGGCCCTCCAGATTTGCTCTCAGCTTGGCCTCCTCATCAACGAGGCCAAGTCAGAACTCTTGCCAAAGCAGGTGATCCAATTCATCAGGGCAGAGCTCGACTCTCTACGAGCAGGAGCACGGCTGCTGGCAGACAGGGCCGAGGTTCTTTCCTCCTTTGTCCAATCATTTCAGGTTGGGCAATTGCACCCTGCCCAGGATTTCCTGCGCCTCCTGGGCCTCCTGGCGGCCTGCACCAGCGTGGTTCATTGGGCCCGTTGGTACATGCGTCCCCTTCAATGGGGGCTGGCCAGCCAATGGTCACAGCACTTCAATCCGCTGGATCAGCTAGTGACAGTGACCCAGGGGATGTGGAACACTGTCCAGTGGTGGACCATTCCAGCACATCTGCAGGAGGGCATCCGTTTGTCTGCCCCAAAACCGAAGCTCTATCGACCGATGCCTCTCTGGGTTGGGGTGCCCATCTGGGGGAGCACAGAGCGCACAGCCTCTGGTCCCCTCGGGAGTCCCGATGCCACATCAACCTGCTGGAGCTTCGAACGGTTCATCTAGCCCTTACCGCCTTCGCTCCGTTTCTACGGGGTCAAGTGGTTCAGGTCCAGATGGACAGTGCCACGACCATGAACTACCTAAACCGCCAGGGTGGGATGCACTCCATGCCTCTGTGCAGGGAAGCTCTCTGCATTTGGTCACTCATGCGCAGCCTGGAGGCGGATCTCCTTGCCATCCATGTGGCAGGAGCCTCCAACACCCTGGCCGATGCCCTAAGCCGAATGGGGGCTGCGTCCTGCGAGTGGTCTCTCCTGCCGGAGGTAGTACAAGATCTGTTCACCCACTGGGGCATGCCTCAGGTGGACCTGTTTGCCTCCAGGGAGAATGCGAAGCTGAGACTGTTTCATGCCCGCCCCCACCCCCTCAGCAGGGCTCGCTGCAGGGGGATGCCTTCTCGAGGCCGTGGACCCCCGGCCTCTTCTGCACCTTTCCCCCATTTCCCTTGATCCACAAGGTGCTTCTCAAGGCGAGGAGGGACAAGGCATAGGTGATTCTGGTAGCCCCAGACTGGCCCTGCCAGTTCTGGTATCCAGATCTCCTCAGTCTCGGCTCCATGCTCCCGAGGTGGCTTCCAGACCGCCCGGACCTGATCTCAGTCAATCAGGGGAAGGCATTCCATCCGGACCTTCAATCCCTGCACCTGACGGCCTGGTTCCTGAGCGGCTAGAGTTCCAGGCCTTGGGTCTTTCCGACGAGGTCCTCAGCGTCATTGAGGCGTCCGGTAAGGAGTCGACCAGAAAATGCTACGCCTTCAAATGGAAGAGATTCTCCATTTGGTGTCAGGGCAAGGGCCTGGACCCTTCCTCCTGTTCCTTGGCAAGCATTCTGGACTACCTATGGTCCCTTTCTCAGAAAGGGCTTCGGTCGACAACCCTTAAGGTGCACCTGGCAGCCATCTCTGCTTACTGGGCGTGGGCCGGGAAGCAGTTGGTGGTGCAGGAGAAGGTGGTCGGCGCTTTTTCAAAGGCCTTGATCACATATCCCCTCCGGTGCGAGAACCTCCACCTCTGTGGGATCTACTGCTGGTATTGGCTAAGCTCATGGGCAAGCCATTCGAACCGATGCACGGGTGTGACATCTCTTACCTGTCGTGGAAGACTGCCTTCTTGATGGCTATCACGTCAGCCAGAAGGATGGGAGAGCTCCAGGTGCTTTTCATAGTCTCCTTATCTGGTCTTCCACAGGGACAAGGTTGTCTTGCGCCCCCACCAGAAATTCCTTCCGAAGGTGGTGTCGGAGTTTCACCTTAACCAGATGTTTGACTCTGCCGGTGTTCTACCCCAGTCACACCTCGGAGGCCGAATATAGGCTCCATACTGTGGACCCTAGAAGAGTGCTCGCTTATTACAAGGAGCGGACGGCTGAAGTTCGGGGAGAGGTTCGCCTACGCTGAAGCTGCACCTGGCAGACCTGCAGCCAAGCGGACGATAGGCAGGTGGGTCACCTCCTGCATAGATCTCTGCTATAGGTTGGCGGGCATGGAGCCTCCAGAGGATAAGAGCTCATTCTACCCGCCATACCGCTGCATCGGTGGCTGCTTCTAGGGATGTCCCTGTCCAGGAAATCTGCAGGGCTGCTACCTGGAAGTCAGCACACACCTTCATCACCCACTACCACATCGACCTTGGGTCACGCCGGGATGCTGGTTTTGGGGCCTCTGTTCTCTAGTCTTTATTTCCCAAGTAGGGGGTGTGCGCCTTGCCTCCCTCCTCCCGGAGAACTGCTAGGAGTCTGCCAGACAGTGTGAATGAACAACATATCCATGTCCCTAGAAATACATGTTACTCATCTGTATCGGGAGTTCTAGGAATGGTATATGTTGTTCATCCCCACAACCCACCCAACCTCCCCGGCTTCAACGCACAACCTGGTTTCCAGCGGGCTAGATCTGGCGTCATGGGGCAGAGCCGAGAGTTTTACCACCCGGGTGGGTGGGAGGAGCCAGCTTGAAGACCTTCTGGCAAGATTTAAAGCGGCAAGGAACCTGCCAGACAGTGTGGATGAACAACATATACCATTCCTAGAACTCCTGTTACAGGTGAGTAATCTGTATTTCCTTCCTAAAGTGGTCTCTGAGTTGACCCTCAACCAATTGGTTGACCTTCCAGTTTATTTTTCTTCTCCTAATAGGGGAGAGGCTCTCCTACACACACTGGACATTCACAGGATGCTGAGGTACTACCTCAAGCACACAGCTACACACCGTAAATTGGAGCAATTGTTTGTGGCCTTTGTGCCACAACACTTGGGCAAACTGGTGTCTAAACAGACTATTTCTAAGTGGCTTGTCCACTGTATTGTGTTTTGTTATGAGAAGCACAACAAACCCCTTCCGGGCCTGGTTAGGGGTCACTCCACCAGGGGAGTTTCGTCTTCCTTTGCCGCCTTAAAGAATGTTTCCATAAGAGACATCAGTGCGGCAGCCACTTGGAATTCTGTGCACACTTTTGTGAAGTACTACATCCTGGACATTGCCTCCAGATGCCGTGTCTGTTTCGGCTTGGCAGTCCTTCAGGGACGTCTATCCTGATTTGCCAGTATTATTCCATCCTTCCTCCTCCCGGGGTTAGGCACCTCCTTGGCATGGGACTGCTTGGGATTCAGTCCTAATGGTTATAACCTGCTGCAAGAGCTCCCACGCGAAGTAAGATAGTACAGTTACGTAAGAACTTACCGTAAGAGTAGATCTTTTCGAGAGGAGCTCTTGTAGCAGGTGCTGCTTTCCCATCCTCCATCCCCTGGGTGAGGTGTTCAGCACATCATCGACAGGCTTCGCTTCTTTCATTCACTGGGATCCGTTCGCGGGTCTTGGCGGGGGAACTGAGGTGAAGCCAGGGTCTGTCCCCTTACGTAGCATGGCAGTCATCTGGGTCGAGCCGACGTCAGGGGCGGTCCCTGCTGGGTATTGCTAGCTAAGATTTTTCCGGTGGGTCCTAAGGCCTGCGTCATTAGTCCTAATGGTTACTGCCTGCTGCAAGAGCTCCTGTCGAAGATCTACTGTTACGGTAAGTTCTTGCGTAACTGTACTTTCCGGGAACACTTCCTCTGAATGCCCTGATCTTGGACTGGTCAGGGAGGTTCCTATACGCATTTCCTCCCTTTCCCCTGATATTCAGGGTTTTGATGAAACTCAGGCAGCAGCCTTCATCGATGATCCTAGAGGCTCCGAACTGGCCCAGGCAAGCCTGGTACCCTCTCCTTCTCTCAATGTCCTGCAACATGCCCACTCGCCTGCCTCCAACTCGCTCCCTGCTAACCCTTCCTCAGACAGGAGTGCAGTACCTAGACATACACTCTCTTCACCATGGGTGTCCCCCTTTTGCCTGACACCCCGATGGCGAAACACGGAAAAAAGACCACTACAGTGACAGTTGCTGTAATGGTCCGTTTCCTTGTTACGCTTTCCCCCAGTGTTCTGCCCCTTCCCCGGACCAACTCTGACCTGGAGTTGAGAATCCTAAAGTCCAGGGGGTGTGGGAGATAGAGCCCCTCACATGGGGGGGTGTGGGTGGCACAGGCTCCCACAGAAAATGCTGGAGGATTGGGCAGCACAATATCTGCGTCAGTATTGTGCTGTCGCTGTGCGGGAGGTAGGCAATTTTACTGTCGTCTTAACTTGGTGCTTCCCTTCACCTCAAGGCCTGGTTCTTGAGTCAGTTTCCATCCTCGCAATACTCTAAACAGGTCCTTAAGATACTGAGGATGGCTAAAAAACGAGCACTAAGAAGACTTATGCAGCCAAACGGAAAAGGTTTTCCCTCTGGTGCAAGAGCGAAAAGGTCGAACCCCTATCAGCTTCAGACCCTCAGCTGCTAGATTACCTGGTACACCTACAGGCATCAGGCTTGAAATCATCTTCACTCCAGCTACACCTGGCGGCAATTTCGGCCTATCTTCTGGTGGGAAAGAAGAAATCATTTTTTTCCCCACAACATTTTTAAATAGTTTTTCAGAGGCCTCTTGCACCTCCAGCCTCCAACCAGGGAACCCGTTCCTCCTTGGAGCCTGAACCTTTGCATAGATGGGCTCATGAATCCACCCTTCAAGCCTATGTACATTCAATTCATGTTTATTTATAAAGCACCTTTCAAAATCAAGGCGCTGTACATGACAATACAATCAAGATCAACAATAAACAAATAAACTATAAAGAGAAAGCCAAGTTAAAAAGATAGTTTTAAAACTGCTTTAAAAACTTATCGACGGTCGGGCATTCTCTCAACCAATGAGGTAGAGAATTCCACAGGGTAGGAGCTGAGTAAGCAAAAGCACGAGATCCTGATAACTTCAAACGAACCCTGGGAATCTCTAGCAATCCCTCATTGGCAGAGCGGAGGGGCGATAGGGAATCAGAAGATCTTTCAGGTAGCCGGGTCCCTGATCGTGTAGGGCTTTAAAGGTTAGTAAACCAACCTTAAAGATGATACGCCATCGCACAGGCAGCCAATGCAGTTCGCTAAGCACAGAGCGTAATATGACTGGTTCTCGAGGTCCCAGTCAAAAGCCTGGTTGCAGCGCTCTGCACCAGCTGCAGGCGCATGGATATCAATCCCTGAAGCCCTAGGTATAGGGAATACAGCAGTCCAAACGGGTTGTAACAAAGGCGTGAACCAAAGTCGGAAGATCCTCCTGGAATCAGGTGTTTGACCGGCGATATTCCTCAGATGATAAAAAGGTTTTGACAACAGCTGAGACCTGAGATTTCAGGGTCAGACCGTCGTCAAAAAATAATGCCAGATTTACGCACCTGTTGAGAGCTAGAGAGGCACCCCACCAAGTGATAAGCCTGGTGGATGTGCCGCACCCAAGCCCCAGGATGATCTTGGGCCCACAACCAATACCTCGGTCTTATCCGGATTAAGCTTCAACCAGCTCGAACTCGTCCAAATTCTGATTTCATCCAGACAGTTGTTAGTACAGAGGTGCATCACTCTGATCGGGAGAAAGGATAAATACAGTTGAGTATCATCCGATAGCAGTGAAAACTCAAGCTGTATCTCCTGATGATTTCTCCTAATGCAGCATATACACTGCAAACAACATGGGAGCTAAAATGGAACCCTGCGGTAACCCATGGTAGGAGAAGGTGTCAGAGGAATAAATTCCAGTGACAACTCTCTGAGACCCACCAGTGAGGTAAGAACGGAACCATTCGTGGACTGTACCAGACAGTCCACAAAAAACCCGCAGCAGCTCCAATAGCACCTCATGGTCTACAGTGTTGAATGCAGCAGAAAGATCAAGAAGGACCAGAATGGTATAAGCCTTTCGATCTCTGGCCATTAGGAGGTCACTCAAGACCCGAACAAGGGCAGTCTCAGTACTATGCCTTTTTCTGAAGCCAGATTGGAGAGTATCATAGACATTATGAGAGGTGAGATATTCATCCAATTGCAGTGCAACTGCCTTTTCAATAACCTTACCAACGAATGGCAGGTTAGAGATAGGCCGGTAGTTAGCTAGACAGTCTGGATCCAAGGAGGATTTTTTTAAGGAGTGGATGAACAACTGCCTCCTTAAGGGGATTAGGAAAAACCCCCCCTCTCCAAGGACTTCCAGACAGTGTCAGCGAGGATTGGGTAGATGACTTCAACACATCCTGCTAACAGAAGTGTAGGACCTGGATCCAAGCTACAACTAGTTGGACGCATTGATTGGATGATCTTCACAATGTCTGCGAATTCCGGGTGGTGAAACTCCAACCAAGCAGGCTGGGGATTAAGTACAACCGGTTGCCCACCGTGACCACCCAAAGGAGAGGTCGGACCGATGCCGGACCTGATGTCGGCAACCTTATCTGCAAAGAAGCGCGCGAACTCCTCACATCTAAGTTGAGAAAAAGCTTCTCTAGGCTGAAGACAGACTGGATTGCACAGCCTGACCACAGTCCGGAAAAGTTGAGCCGGTCGGTTCTTTGCAGCAGAAATCTCTCTGGACAGGAATTCTGCCTTCTTGCGAGTGATTTCTGATTGGTAGCCATCATAATGGGCTAGCAATCTAAGCCTGTCGACATCAAGGCCCGATTTCCGCCAGGCTCTCTCCAGCCTTCGGCCTACTCACCTTAATTCCTTCAAGGAGCCATCAAACCATGGACTCCTTGGACGGATAGTGAGAGGCCGAACACGAACAGGAGCAATTTTGTCCAGTGCATCTCCCACAGCCTTATTATAGGCAAGTACAAGATCCGCTGGACTCGCTGCATTTACCTGACAAACCTCGAGCAGGTCCAATGTCAGAAGGTCACTGGGGCCAACACCCCTTAAAGGGCGGTATTGGACCATCTCTGTAGGGGCAGACCTATTAGAGGGGGCCCTGAAACTGAACCTTATGGTGTAATGGTCCGACCAACTGACTGGTTCCACCCCCAAATCAGTGATCTCCATACCCAAGAGAAAGACAAGATCTAGTGAATGACCTCCAATATGGGTAGAGGAGGTAACAACCTGTGTCAGGCCCAGTGTACTCATCAACTGGAGGAGACTTTGACCAAAATGAGAGAGTTCATCGTCGACCCAAGCGTTGAAGTCGCCCAGAAGAATTAATCTGGGAAACCTCAACACAAGGTCGACAATGAAGTCTGCAGTCTCCTGTAGGAATTCGCCACAGTCACCTGGTGGACGGTAGATGAGGAGAATCCCACAACCTGCACCCTCACCCAGGATATATTCAAAAGATCTGGTGTTCCCCAATGGAACATCCACAAGGCCCAATTCAGATTTAAACATAATGGCCACACCTCCGCCCCTACGATCCTGCCTTGAACGGTGTATTACCGAGAACCCGGCTGGAGTTGCCAAGGCCAATATAGGGCCAGCATTTTCATCCAGCCAAGTCTCAGTAATGCAAGTCAGATCAGCTGACCCAACAAGATCAGCTACAATAGCTGTCTTGTTTTTAATAGATCTGGCATTGCATAACACCGCCAAGGCAGGATGAGATGTCGGGGAAGACCTCGGTACCTGTCCGATATTTTCGGGACTCTTGGGTATGGGGACAAGATAGGAACAACCTCTATCTTGACCCCATTTCACCCCAGGACGTCTTCTGGACCCTAAGACCCCAATCCGCCCCCCTCTCCTGTCCCCCACAAGGCCCAGCTTTCCACCTTCGTCCTCGCCTCTTTAGAATGCCCAATGCCCAACACCTAAAATAGGTGTCGGATGATAACGGTGGGCACTCAAAAGGGCAAAGTTCCCTGAGCCTGGTGGGGGAATAATGCCCAACCGTCATTATTAAACAAATCAGAAAAATAAGACTAACAATAAACCTAAAAATATCACAATTATAAATGCACTCTCCCCACTCTCTCTCACAGAGGAAGGGAGGGCAAGCCAAATAATCAAACATAAACCAAAAACAACGCAAAAATAACAAACAATAAAATAAAATACAGTAAATTTAAAACGTAATAAAATAACCTATTAAAGATTAAACAAATTTGAATTTAAACAATTCTGTATCTTAAAATAATGCAGCACCTCTCACATGCAGCAAATATAAAAAATATAAAATAAACTCCCAACACCACCTCTCAAATGGCATGGAGTTAAACTCAAATTTGTAATAATAAATAACAATCGCTCTTATTACCTACAGTCCAAAGACTAAACCACTCACTCAGTGTTCTATCAATAACATCCAACAAATAAAAAAATAGTCTTTACGAAAAAGTTTGGAAAGTCAAATAATAAAAATCCTGAAATCTTCCAACGACTGCTCCTCAGATGCCAGTGATTAATTATAAAACCAATAAAATACAGTCAGGAGATATGTTCCTGCAGGGAGCATTGCCCCCACTCGGACGGCAGCCAGCAGCTAAAGTTGCCTCATAGGTCAGCACTACAGCTGACCCCAAGGCAACCTAGAAGAGGCCCTGGTCTCCCCAGCTCCCTGGGAGGCACCGAGGGCCGCTCCTGCCTGGCTGGAGACCACCAGGTAGGCAGCACTCCCTACAAATTAGAAACAACTCCCAAGATAGCAGAGAAACCCTATACCACCATATATTAGAGAAAAAATTGCAGGGTCCTTAAAAAGCTTAATCCTCAGAGATATAACAAATCTCCGAACTTGGTTGGATAATCCAGGGTTAAATTAGTTCACAAGCCGTGATTCTAAGTGGCAAAGATCATCCAAATGAAGTAAGGGCTTCACAGTTTATCTCAGCGCGACATAGAGTATAAAAAAGTCACCGGGCTCACTAGGTGTGGGGGTACAAAAGCAACAAACCCCACAATCCACAAATAGTGGAAACACCACAGCCTCACCAGGTGAGCCCCAATTCTAATATCCAGCATCCAGGTCTCAGCAAGTCTCAATAGGTGGGGGGCGGTACGAAGGCAACAAACCCCACAGCCCACAAATAAAAGAAACAATACAGCCTCACCAGGTTAACCCCTAGTCAAATATCCAGCGTCCAGGTCTCCACAAGTCAGGCAGCAGATAAAGAGGCCTTGAAGAACATATGAACACCAGCGCCAACAAAACAGAACAGTGCACAATCGAAATACCGCAGTCCTCCGGAGAAGCCGCGATCCAGTTCCAATCTGCGATTAGTGCCAGCAATCCAAAAATACCGGCAGTCCTCCGGGAGAAGCCACATCCAGTGCCAGCCCTCAATTAGTGCAGCAATCCAAACATGGTCTGAGTCCATCCAAATCCCAGCCCAGACGACTGGCAGAAACTCGTCTGGAGACTCAGTCTAAGGATCAGTCGAAAGTCAACAGCCGCGTCAGTTAAGCAAGTAGGCGAGACGCGGCACCCTTTAAATTAAACTTAGAGCACAAAAACTAAACAAATTAGACAGCAAGGGTAGTAGAGGCACCTAAAAAATAAAACGAAAAAACACAGATAATACGAGCAGCAAGCGGCTAGCCCAGCGTGGCCGCCATCTTGAAATGTCCTGTCCTCCCGCCTGAGACTCGCTAAACACAGAAGTTGTGACATGGCCCACATCAAGCTTGTAACTTGGAAGACTGTCTTCCTGGTAGCTATTACGTCTGCCAGGAGGATTTCAGAGCTACAGGCCCTGTGCACTGAGCCGAATTACATCATACCTCACAACGATAAAGTTGAACTCAGGACAAATAGGAAATTTCTGCCAGAGGTGGTTTCAGAGTTTCACTTGAACCAGTCCATTACTTTGCCTATCTTTTTTACTGAGCCATCCACTCCTGGTGAGCAAAAGCGCCACAGCTTGGATGTCAAAAGAGCCATCTTTCACTACCTAGAGCAAACTAGACAGTCCAGAGGCGCTTCCACTCAGTTGTTCCTCACCTACAGAGATGTAGGCAGAGGAAGGTCAGCTACCAAGAGAGCTATTTCTCGTTGGTTGGCCTCTTGTATTATATTCTGTTATGAGAAAGCTGGTCAACAACCTCCAGTGGGGCTCAGGGCCCACTCCACCAGGGGCACTGCAGCCTCACTTGCAGCAGCAGCAAGGGACATTCCCCTACTGGATGTCTGCAAAGCAGCTACTTGGAAATCTGTGCACACCTTTGTGAAACAATACAGGTTGGATGTGCAGACCAGATCTGATGCCAAATTTGGCAGGGCAGTTCTGCAGAGCCTCTTTCCTAAGTAGGTTCTCTGCCCACCTCCCACTTGGTACTGCTGGGTAGTCTGCAAAAAAAGTTACTGATGCTAAAGGACTCCTGGGGTAAGAAGCAAAAAATACTGCAGTACTCTTCTTTCTTCCAAGGGGTCCTTTAGCATCAGTAAGCTCCCACCCTTCCTCCCTGGTTCACCTGTCGGAGAAGGTCTCTTTATGTCACCTTTTACCAAATTTGGAGTTTCTTTTTTTTTTTTTTTTTTGTCAGTCTAATCTTTATTGAGAGATTTTACCTTTTACCAGTCACAGTAACCATTGTTAGCATACAGTTATCTCTGTCTGACAGGGTTACAAATTCATTCTTAGAACAACCTCATTCCTCACTGTATGTAACTTCAGACACGATCAAGGTTATGACTTATTTGGGTTAAGAGGGGCTGCACCCGTGTTCCTATAGTCCCAGTAGTCATTAAGACCTTCCCTCACCCTCCTGGACACCCCTTATGGATTCCACTAGGTTCCTTGCCTCATTATCCCGAACCAATCTTAAAATCCAGAGTAGAGAGTCTAGATACTCAAGGGATAAAAGTTGGGTCTTTCGACATAATGTGTAAAATCCATCTATTCCACTTAGTGGTACAGGCTTCTACTCTGTCATTTAAGGAGTATGTAAACTTCTCTGATCTGTATATGCGGTTGACTATTTCTCTCCATTCCAGTACAGAAGGAGTCGTCATAGTAAGCCAGTGCTTAGTTATCGCTTTTTTCGCTGCGAGAAAGATAATTCCCAGCAAATACCGGTGGTGGGGGCTACGAAAGTCCCGAGGCAGGACATGTAGGACAAAGAGCTCCCCAGTGAAGGGGGGCGCTGAGCCGAACAATTCAACAAATTCCCGCCACAGGCCCTGGAGGAAAGGTTGAAGTCTTGGATACGACCAGAAAATGTGCGAGAGGTGAGGAACCACCTCTCCACACTGCCTCCAGCAAGTCGCAGGACTCTGATTGCTATAATGGGCTGTTACCACAGGGGACCGAAAAAAACGTATTAGTATCTGCCAGGCAAACAGACGCCATGAATGTGAACTGGTAACTTTTGCAAACAACTGGCACACTGTGTCCCACTGTTGTGAGGCTATATGCGAGCCCAGCTCCCCGTTCCACTTTTCTCTAATAGCATCTATATTTCCACCTAGCATTTGTGTCAGGGATTTATATAAGACTGAAATGAGGTGTGTTATATTCTTGGCCTTGATAATTTGCTGGAAGGTTTGAATCAAGTGAGGGCACCTCTCAGGGGTCCTAATGTCCGGAGATAGAGCCTCGTAGTAATGCCTTAATTGCAAAAAACGAAAAAAATCCAACTGACGTAGTTGGAATTCCCTCCGTAGTGACTCAAACTCCTTAAAAAAAGGGCCATCCAAAAGTTGAGAAAAATCTGTGAGGTAGAGGTGTCTCCAGGCCAAGAAAGTGTGGTCCTGTGTAGCTGGGGGAAAATTCTCCAGAAGGGCTATCGGGCAGATCAACACTAGAAAGGGGGCGAGTTTAAGCTTCCTACGCACCATGTACCAGGCCTTAAGTTGCTGTGCAATCCATGGGCTCAGGGGTAGATATCTCGACAGTGGGGGGTTGTTATATATTACAAGCCTCTGGTAGTCATTTAGTGGGAGAATGGAGTCCTCAATTTCATCCCACCGTGAGCGGGACGTTCCCATCAAGCGCTGCACAATGAAAGACAAATGTGAAGCTCAGTAGTATTGTTTAAGGTTAGGGAGTGCCAGTCCCCCCTGAACCCTAGGCAAGAACAAGGTGCTCAGTTTAATCCTGGGGCGCCAGCCAGCCCAGACAAATCTAGTAATGACTTTATTCCAGACTTGAAATAATTTATTGGGTAACTTGAGCGGAACATTCTGGAATAGGTAGAGGGCCCTTGGGAGAATCACCATTCTCGTCACTTCTACTCTCTGAAACATGTTCAGGGGGAGGACATTCCATCTCTCAAGGTCCTGCCTCAGCTGAGCTGTAAATGGTTGAAAATTATTATTCAGGGCATCCTCTACTGTATGGGAGAGAAAGACGCCAAGGTATTTTAATTTAGATAAAGCCCACCTGAAGGGGTGACGTTTCCTGAACTCATCAGAGGGAGCAAAGTGAAACGTAAGGGCGTCAGTCTTGCTGGTGTTGAGCCGATACCCTGAGAGAACTCCAAATTCCTCCAGGATGCGGAAGACTGAGGGAATGGACTGTGTGGGGTTGGTGAGATATAACAGGATGTCATCTGCATAAAGAGCTATGCGATGCTCTGATTCCCCTATTTGGACTCCTGAGATCTCGGGAGACATTCTAATTGCCTGGGCCAGGGGCTCAATAAAGATAGCAAACAGACCAGGGGACATGGGACATCCCTGACGCGTACCCCTGTGCAGCGGGAAGTACTCAGAGTGATGCCCCGAGACCTTCACGCACGCCCGTGGGGCGGAATATATTGCTTTGAGTACTGCAATGAAGGAGGCCGGGAACCCCATCTCAGCCAGGCGGCAAAAAGAAAGGACCAGCAAACCCTGTCGAACACCTTCTCAGCATCTAGGCTGAGAAGGACTGCAGGTTGTTGTTGGGAATGCATTACATTCACCAGGTGCAGGGCTCTTTGAGTGTTGTCAGAGGTGGATCTAGATCTCACGAACCCTGTCTGATCCAGGTTTATCAATGTCAGGAGAATTACATCCATCCTACTTGCCATAATGGACATAAAGTACTTATAATCCATATTAAGTACCGAGATTGGCCTATAGGAACCACATTGTAAGAGATCTTTATCTGGCTTGGGAATAAGTGAGATTGTTGCATACGACCAACTGGGAGGTGGGGCTTCCCTTTTAGGATGTCATTAAATGTGTTCCGCAGTAGCTCTTCGGCTGACTGGCACTATATAGAACTCTGCCCCAAACCGTCCTGGGCCGGCGCCTTTCATGCTTTAGATTTAGCAATAGCCCTGACCAATTCCTCATGACCAATCGGGCACATCAAGCTATCCTGCTGGACCCGACTCAGTCTAGGAAGCCCTAGGCTGCCAAAAAGGCATCGGCTTGGGACCGATTCGGAGAATGGTCTATAGTATAAAGGGACTTGTAATATTGGCAGAAAGCTTGAGTTATGTTCGCAAGTCTAGTGTGTTGCTGCCCTGTAATCGGGTCTTTTATAGCCATGATTGTGGACATCTTACGCTGTTGTCGTAAGCGGTAAGCTAGAAGGCGTTGGAGTTTCTTATTGATGAGTTTTTAGCTCGTGTTGCTGTTGTTTCTATTTCCACTTTTGTGGACATTTGCATGTTTTTTTTGAATCATATTGATTCTTTTTTTGGGGGGGCATTTGCCCTTGTTTTTCCTCAAATTCTAAAGCCTTCAACAGCTCTCACTCACTCAGCTCACACACCCTCCTGTCTTTTGATTGGCTTGGCCTTAAGCTCATTTAAACATCTTTTACATCACTGGGGCAGTTGCACCTAGCCAACTAAGTGCAAAAAAGTTACTGTTGCTAAAGGACCCCTTGGAAGAAAGAAAATTACTGCGGTGAGTAATTTTTTCATTCATGCCCTTAACCCAACAAAAACAAACAGGCCCTTTAAAATCTGCCTACTAAAGCTGTCTGTGACTACATCAGATGGTGGGCTAGCACACGTGTCAAAACTGGCCCTCTCTACCAGAATGACAAAGTGAGTGCTGTATGCTCAAAACAGCCCTTTCCTGCTCTTCAGTATCAAACAGCACAAAAAACACACACATTCATAACCTGGCTAAGTAATATTCATTTTGCTCTTCCTTTCTGCTGCTGGATGAGACCTACATTATTCTCTGTTTACTGTATACCTGTAACAGACAATGTATGAAATGCTTCATTTACTAAACTGTACTGCAAATATTTATTACTGTGTTACATTCACTAAAAGACATTAAAAAAAAAAAACTCCAATACCTCACACTGTTGCAGTTGGCACTACTGAGACATCTTTGCAGCCAGCGAAAGGATTAACTCTATTTTCCTGATGCCCCTAGAGCTGCAATATTTCATTATAAGAACTGGTGACCCCCTATATTAACCTGCTTCATTTGGTTTTCAAAAGCTGTAATAACCTGGTCCGATGTTGCACCAGGTTATTGCAGCTGTTGAATGCTCGCACTCCACTGTCTTGTTCACTCACTACAAGCGGGGGAACAAAAACTAAGTACTCTGCACCAGTTATTATAAAAAATAAAACATTTTAGATATTTTTTTCTTTTATTTTAGTCTTTGGTAACCAGATAAGGCCCACTAGGCACAAGTGCCTGTTTTCAGGGGTGGCCTGGGAGCACTAGGCGGTTAAGTGACTTGCTCAGAGTTGCACAGTATACAAGTGGAGGTTGTGAGAATCAAACCCAGATCTCCTGGATGTACCAAGCTTGTTCACAGCTCATTACTCTAACCTGTAGGCTATACCGCCAGCCCGTATATGTGTATGATGAGGTGTTTTTTTTTTTAAACACACTCTCAATGCGTGATAATCTAATAAACCTCTTGAGCTTTGCCTCGAGGTTTATGGATTATCACACACCTTGGGTGTGTTAAAAAAAAACATAACACGCACCTGCATATACATTATTCTCTATTTTGCTGGGGTTCCTTGGTACAAATAGGATATAAAATGCTTTGTATACAGTAAGGGACATGGTTGCACATCACAGTGGTGAACCCTTACACAAACTGAGGAGATTGATGAAAGCAGGTACAGGTATTCACTTATTTACAGTTATTTTTTTTTGGGGGGGGGGGTTGGCATACATTTGTCTTAAAGAGCAACAGATGCCTGCAGAAGAATTAAAAAAAAAAAATCTCAACTCAATTATTTCATACTAGTTCCGCAGTTCTCCTCTGCATTACTGATTATGGAGGTCATGTACATGAAAAGAGGATCTTTAAAGTTCATCTGCTCTTACTGCTTAATCCCAACCTGAAGGCACAATACTCTGCTTGTTACATCAGTTATTACCATGGCAACAGACTGACATCAGATGAGGAATCAGCTGTATGTGTAGATGAACTGTGAAGGGTAAAGATCATGTTTTCAAGAAAATTTCCACAGTAATAAATAATTTGGAGGGGATTTCTATGAAAGATATGTGAAATTATAAGCTGAATTGTGTCTCAGTATTGTTTTTCGAAGTTTTCCCACAGGCATCAGCAGCTATAAGTACTCTGGGGCTTAGTGACATGGGGTATAAGGGGTATGGGTGGTAAACTCCAGACGGGGAGAGATGAGGTAAGCTAGGATAGGGTACTGAGCAGTACTTCTTGGATAGCTACAGCGTCCTTAAATTGTCCCAGCAGCCATTTTCGGAAAGTGGGAAGCTCAGGGGGTTGTCAAAGAGAGGTTGGTTTGCCAGTTTTCCGATAGCCAGGCCTGAAAAGGCTAGGCCAGTCTGCTAGTCATTCCTGAATTTAGGCACTACTCAGTTTGGTGCTTCCGTAGATCTTCAGTGGTTGGGGCCAAGATTACTTTCCTGTTATGATATCAAATGTGTTAATTATATAGCATTTGTACCAAAAATATTTGCAGTAATTTACATAAGGTGTTGTAAGATAGGCGTGTGTATGGTGTTTGAACAATTTTGAGAAGATTACATGTGCCATTGTCCTGTGAGTCGAAACCTGTTTGGTTCTGTCTGGGCAATTTCTTTCAAAATACAGTTCCGGTTCTATTTTATACAGCGGCCCAGATATTCAAAAGGGTTGCGCCATGCGCAAGTCCTACATTGCGCCATTCTGCGATATTCAGCAGGAGGCAGTTGCGCCACTGAAAACAGGTTGAGCAACAGCGCAATGCAAATGAATGCATGCTCAACAGGAGGGGGAGGATCCATGCATAAACTGCGCAACCCGATATTCAGTCGGGTTGTGCAGATTTGATCATCGCGCAACCCCAACCTGCACCTGCACAACTTTGAGCCAAAAAAGGATCAAGTTGAGGGCCACACAGGTGAGCTGCTGATGCAGGCAACACAGCAGCTGCCACCCGTGGCTGGCCTCAACTCAGTCCCTGTGCCCCCACCAGCCCGATCGCCGGGCAGTATGTATCAGACACACCCCAAACATCTCCCGATGCCCGATCGCGGGCGGTATGTATCAAGACCTCCCCAAACAGCTCACAATGCCCGATCGCGGGCAGTATGTATGAATACCTCCCCCACAATCTCGATGCCGATCGCGGGCAGTATGTTATGAATACACTTCCCCCAAACGGCTCCGATGCCCGATCGGCGGGCAGAGCGATAATCTGCCCCCAGTGCCCGATCGCCGGGTAGAATGTAAAAGCCCCAGCGAATATCTCCCTGGTGGTCAGTGGACGTAATGCCCGATCGCGGGCAGAATGTCAAGTTACACCCCCAAACATCTCCTGGTGTCTGGCGTGCAGCCCTACCGGACAGTCAGTGGGTGGCGGGCGGCAGTGGTGGGATGCTGCCGGGGGAGCGGGGTGGAGGGGCTCGTGTGGGTGGGGGACACTAGACACCAGGGAGATGTTGGGGTTGTAACTGACATCTCTGCCCGCGATCAAGCATTACGGTCCACTGGACCACCAGGGAGATATTCGTTGGGGAGGGGGCTTTACATTCTGCCCGCGATCGGGCACTGCGGGGGTTGTTTCATGTTCTGCCCGCGATCGGGCATCGGGAGCTGTTTGGGGGGTGTATTCATACATACTGCCCACGATCGGGCTGCAGGGTGCATCGGTCCCCGACGGCTGCTGCCTGGCAGGGTGGCCAGGCGCAAGTCCTCGGGGATCGGCGCACCTACATGCTAATGGCATGCAAATGGGGCCATAAATAGATGCAAATGGCCCCCCGCCTTGCATGAATTATGGCCCCATTTGCATGTCACCTTTTGAATATCGGAAATTTCGCATGGCGCAATGGTACTAGCATCACGCAAATTTAATGCTCAATTCAACAACTTGCGGTGGTACAGGTTCACTGCATGTGCCACAGTGGCTGTGGCTGGGGTGATATTCAAAGGAGTTGCTCAATAGCGCAACTCCTTTGAATATCCACCACACCCCTGCGCAACTATTTTGAGCAGCGCAAGGGCTTGCGCCTCAGAATGGCGCAGTTTGAATATCCGGGCCAGCATTTTCACACACAAGTATTACAGAAAGATTATGGAGCAGTAAAAGAAACAAACACAAAAATGAATTTGAATGGAGACTAGTGATACTGAACAAGCACTGATGCATTCAATGGATAAAACAGCAAGATTGTACTTGTAAAAATAAAATTAATATAGTTTAATGGTTTTAAAAGAAAAAAACAATCCCACATCATTCTTTGGGCAAGACAACATGTTCTGAAATAATTTGGAAACTGTGTGGGTAGTCTCACAGGCTTCTCATAACAGCGCGTGTGTGTGTGTGTGTGTGTGTATATATATATATATACATATACGTATAGACTTGTGCTTTGCCCCAGTGTCTTCAGTGCTATCCAGTGTGCGATCTCCCAGCCCAACTTATCCAACGCTTACCCTTAGTCCCCCCTGCCCACTTGAGAGGTGGCGGAACCACTTGTGAGGTGGAGGAAAGCCTGTCTGAATGTGTTCTTTCAATAAGGGGACTCACTGTGGCTGGCTGGTTGTCATAGTGGGTCCCTAAGAGTGCTCATCCTGATACAGTTTTGTGTTGGGGAGTGGTTTCCTTCTTCTCCCATCCCCTAGGACATCTGTATAGGTTCTTCAGTTGCATGCATGCAGTGTGTGCCAACACAGAACTCTAATGGCATCTATTCTCCATGGTACAAATTCTGCACTGCCATCTTTGGTCACCCCAGCTGGCAGTGTCACAGTGGAGGCAACAACCCTACCTTCCTGGAGAGTGTCATCTGGAACTGGATAGTGTGGACCTTCTCCATCTCCAACCATCTGGACGACCATGATTTCCGCAGGGATCGGTGCTGGGGCCTGCATTGTTCAGTGTCTTTGTAAGAAAAAAATTAGGGGAAGGCATTAAAGGCAAAATGTGCTCATTTGTGGATGACACCAACATCTGTGGGAGAGTGGACACCAAGGAGGGGATACAGGATCTGAGGGAGGACCTTGCCAGACTAGAGATGGTCAGGAATCTGGCAACTTAGTTTCAGTGCCAAAAAGTGCAAAGCGATGCACATAGGGGCCAAGAATCTTAGGACAGAGTATTGCATAGGACGGGCTTAGGTAACTGCTTCTGAAGAGGAAAAGGATCTCGGGCTAGTGCCTATGAGTGACCTAAAGCACACCTCTGTGTAAAAAAAAAAAAAAAAAAAGGCAGTGGCGAAGACTAACAGGATGCTGGGTGTATTGCAAAGGGATTCAGCAGTAGGTGGGGCGAGGTTATTTTACCATTGTACACATCATTGGTGAGTCCGCATTTAGAATATGGGGTGAGGTGCTGGCATCCTTACCTTAAGAAGGACATCAGCATGCTGGAGGGGGTCCAGAGGAGAGCAAAAAAGATGATTGAGGGGTTACAGGATAGGTCCTATGAGGAGAGGCTGGGAGCCCTGGGGATGTACTCCCAGGAAGAGAGGAGGCAGAGGGGTGATGTGATGGAGACCTTCAAGTACATGAAGGGAATTAATAGCGTGAAAAGGGAGGGTCTCTTTAAAAATGAATGACAACAGCGCCACTAGGGGGCACAGCCTAAAACTTAGGGAGATTCAGAAGGGATATAAGGAAGCATTTCTATACGGAGAGAGTGGTGGAATGAACTGCCAAAGGAGGTGGTATCAGCAAGGACGGTGGGAGCATTCAAGAGAACCTGGGACAAGCACAAAGATAACCCTTGGGACCAAGGGAAGGGAGAGGAAGGGACAGTTGGGGCAGAGTTATTGGCGTAAATTGTAAGACCAGACCCTGCATCACTTACTGAGCAGATGCGCTAGACTGGGTGTTCTTCTGCTGGCTGTCATCATATGTTCGTATGGTTTGCTCCCTGCAGTTGGGCTCCTTTGTTCTTCTCTGCATGGTCACATCCTAGTCAGTAGAAGGGAAATACAGGTTACTCACCTGTAACAGGAGTACTAGGAGTGGTATATGTTGTTCATCCACACTTATTGGCAGGTTCCTTGTAGGTTTACCACCTGTCCTGATTTGGGCAGCTGTGTCCTGCAAAAAAACATGAAAAATACTAAATGTCCTGATTTTACAGTAGGAAAGATATTTTCTAACTTTCCACTAAATGTTCTAGAAAACTACAATAGCTTAACTAAAATACCTTAAAATGATAAGAAACAATAGAAGCAACTAAGAAACTACAATACTTAGCCTTAATTCTGATTATATAGAGAAAACAAGTCTGTGCATTGGTCGAGGTTACATAGAAACATAGAAACATAGAAGTTGACGGCAGATAAGGACCGCAAGGCCCATCCAGTCTGCCCATTTCTTTTTCTACCTTATAAATGTGCCATCTGCCTTTGCTCTGTCAGTGACCTATCTATTCATAGTCATTTGTATTGCTCCCTTATGCCTATCCCATGCCTGTTTGAAGCCCTGCACTGTATTCATAGCTACCACTTCTTGTGGTAAGCTATTCCATGTATCTACCAACTTTTCTGTGAAAAAGAATTTCCTCACATTCCCCTTAATCGCCTCCTCTAATCTCATGCTGTGTCCTCTTGTCCTGCAATTTTTCTTATATTTAAACATGTTGACTCTTTCACCTTGTTTATGCCCTTAAGGTGTTTAAATGTCTCGATCATATCACCTCTCTCCTCCTTTGCTCAAGGGTATACATATTGAGCTCGTTAATCTGTCCTCATATGTCTTCTGATGCAGTCCCTGCACCATTTTGGTTGCCTTCTCTGGACTGCCTCAATTTGTTAATGTCCTTGTGAAGGTGTGTGCTTCAATACTGCACTAGTACCCAGATGGGCCTAACCAATGTCTTGTACAGAGGGATTATTACCTCCCTCTTAGCGACTTGTGATACCCCTACTAATACACCCTAACACCCCCTAGCCTTACCTACTGCTTTAGAGGTCTGCTTGGATGATTTTAGGTCATCAGTGATGATGATGCCCAAGTCTCTTTCTTCCTTTGTGACTGCTAGCAACTCCCTCCCAGCCTATAAGTGGCTTCAGGTTTCTCTTCCTATGTGCATGATTTTGCACTTCTTTGCATTAAATCCCAGTTGCCACTCTTCTGACCATTTTGCTAGTTTATCCAGATCTCTTCTCATTCTGCCCACCCCATCTGGATCATCTACTCTGTTGCAGATCTTGGTGTCATCTTCAAACAGACAAGCTCTTACCCTCTAGTCCATCTGCGAGGTCACTAATGAAGATGTTGAATAGGACTGGCCCCAGGACTGATCCCTGAGGTACCCCACTTGTGACTTGCATCTCTTCTGACTGTATACCATTTACCACCACTCTCTGTTTTCTGCCAGTCAACCAGTTTGCCACCCAGTTGACCAACTTCTGACCCACCCCGAGCCTACCTAGCTTATTTATCAATCTTCTATGTGGAACAGTGTCCTGTGGAACAGGTTAGGTATTGTCCTGCGAAAAATCATGTTTGAGTAAGAAATGTCCCACTTTGGGCTTCTTAAAAGGTGGTAACCCTAGTTCCTTGCCGCTTTAAATCTTGCCAGAAGGTCTTCAAGCTGGTTCCTCCCACCCACCCAGGTGGTAAAACTCTTGGCTTCGCCCCATGACGCCAGATCTAGCCCACTGGAAGCCAGGTTGCGCGTCGGAGCCAGGGAGGTCGGATGGGTTGTGTGGATGAACAATATATACCACTCCTAGAACTCCTGTTATAGGTGAGTAGCCTGTATTTCTAGGGACGTGGATATGTTGTTCAATCCACACTTATTGGCAGATTCCTAGCAGTTCGGGAGGAGGGAGGCAAGGCACGCACCCCCTACTTGGGGAATAAGGGCTGGAGAACCGAGGTCCCAAAACCAGCATCCTGGCGTGACTCTAGGTCGATGTAATGGGTAATGAAGGTGTGTGCTGACTTCCAGGTAGCAGCCCTGCAGATTTCCTGGATAGGGACATCCCTGGAAGCAGCCAACGATGCAACGGTATGGCGGATAGAATGAGCTCTTATCCCTCTGGGAGGCTCCATACCCACCAGCCTATAGCAGAGATCTATGCAGGAGGTGACCCACCTGCTCATCGTCCGCTTGGCTGCAGGTCTGCCAGGTGCAGCTTCAGCGTAGGTGACAAACAGCTGGCGAACCTCTCCCCAAACTTCAGCCGTCCACTCCTTATAATAAGAAAGCGCTCTTCTAGGGTCCAGAGTATGGAGCCTATATTCAGCCTCCGAGGTGTGACGGGGGTAGAACACCGGCAGAGTCAATAACTGGTTAAGGTGAAACTCCGACACCACCTTCAGAAGGAATTTTGGGTGGGGGCGCAGGACAACCTTGTCCCTGTGGAAGACCAGATAAGAAGACTCGATGGAAAGCACCTGGAGCTCTCCCATCCTTCTAGCTGACATAATAGCCACCAAGAGGGTGGTCTTCCATGACAGGAGAGAGATGTCACACCTGTGCATCGGTTCGAATGGCTTGCCTATGAGCTTAGCCAATACCAGCAGTAGATCCCACAGAGGTGGAGGTTCTCAAACTGGAGGGGATATGTGATCAAAGCATTTGAAAAAGCGCCCGACCACCTTCTCCTATGCCACCGACTGCTTGCCGGCCCACGCCTGGTAAGCAGAGATGGCTGCCAGGTGCACCTTGAGGGTCGTCGACCGAAGTCCTAGCTGAGAAAGGGACCACAGGTAGTCCAGAATGCTAGCAAAAGAACAGGAGGAAGGGTTCAACCCCTTGTTCTGACACCAAATGGAGAATCTCTTCCATTTGAAGGCATAGCATTTTCTGGTCGACTGCTTATGGGATGCCTCAACGACATTGAGGACCTCGTCGGAAAGACCCAAGGCATGGAACTCTAGCCACTCAGGAACCAGGCCGTCAGGTGCAGGGATTGAAGGTCCAGATGGAGTACCTTTCCCTTGTTGACTGAGATCAGGTCTGAGCAGGCTGGAAGCCGCCTTGGGAGCCTGGAGCTGAGACTGAGGCGGTCTAGACACCAGAACTGGCAGGGCCAGTCTGGGGCTACCAGAATCACCTGCGCCTGGTCCCTCTTCACCTTGAGAAGCACCTTGTGGATCAAGGGGAATGGAGGGAAGGCGTAGAAGAGGCCCGGGGTCCACGACTTCGAGAAGGCATCCCCCTGCAGCGAGCCCTGCTGGAGGGGGTGGCTTGAACAGCCTCAGCCTCAGATCTCCCTGAGGTGAATAGGTCCACCTGAGGGGTGCCCCAGTGGGAGAACAGATCTTGTACTACCTCCGGCAGGAGAGACCACTCGTGAGATGCAGCGCCTATCCGGCTGAGGGCATTGGCCAGACTATTGAAGGCTCCTGCCACATGGATGGCTAGGAAATCCACCTCCAGGCTGATCACGAGAGACCAAGTGTGGAGAGCCCCCTTGCACAGCGGCAAGGAATGCGTCCCGCCCTGTCGGTTGAGGTAGTACATGGTCGTGGTGTTGTCCGTCTGGACCTGGACCAGGACCACTTGACCCCGTACAAATGGAGCAAAGGCGGTGAGGGCTAGTTGGACCACCCGAAGCTCCAGTAGGTTGATGTGGCATTGAGACTCCTCAGGGGACCAGAGGCCGTGGGCTCTGAGCTCCCCAGATGGGCACCCCAACCCATCAGAGAGGCGTCGGTCGTCAGAGTGACAGTTGGCTCTGGGCAGACAAATGGGATACCCTCCTGCAGATGAGCTCCCCACCACTGGAGGCCGTTCCACATCTCCTGGGTCACTGTCACTGGTTGGTCCAGAGGACCGGAGCGCTGTGACCATTGGCGGGTCAGCCCCCATTGCAGGGGACGCATATGCCAGCGGGCCCAACGGACCACACTGGTGCAGGCCACCATGAGGTCCAGAAGGCACAGGAAGTCCTGGGCAGGGTGCAACTGCCCAACCAGAAATGATTAGGCAAAGGAAGAAAGGACCTCGACCCTGTCCGCTGGGAGCCATGCTCTGGCTTGAAGAGAGTCAAGCTCTACCCTGATGAACTGAATCACCTGTGATGGCACGAGTTCCGATTTGGTCTCGTTGATAAGGAGGCCAATCTGAGAGCAGACTTGGAGGGCCAGATCCCTGGACCGCTCCACCTCCAGCCTGGAGGGGTCTGCAATCAGCCAGTCGTCCAGGTAAGGGTACACCTGGACCCCTTGGCACGGTAGGAATGCTGTCACTACTGCCATGCATTTGGTGAAGACCCTGGGAGCTGGAGAGAGGCCGAAGGGCATGGCCCGGAACTCGTAAAGGGATCCCTCTGCTCTTAAGTGGAGGAATCGCTGGTGAGACGGACAGATTGGGACATGAAAGAACACGTCCTGAAGGTCCAGAGAACAGAACTACATGCCTCATTCCAAGGATGGAATGATCTGAGCCAGAGTGACCATCCTGAAGGTGCGAGACCTTAGGAACTTGTTCAGGTCGTGTAGGTCGAAAATGGGGCGCCAGCCCCCCATCCGTTTTGGGACCAGGAAGTACCTGGACATAAACCCTGGGTCTGGAGGGGGGTCCGCCACCTCCCTGATCACCTCCTTCTGGAGGAGCAAGGCAAAGTCGGCTCAACGAGCCGACAAAGAGGCTGTGGAGCCCGTAGCCCCCCGTGGAGTGACGGCTCGATAGGAGGGGAACTGCTCGAATTCCAGAGGCAGATCCCTGCCTACCACTTCCAACACCCAGCAGTCCATGGTGATAGCGGACCAGGTGGAAAGGAAGTGGCGGAGCCGTCCCCCCACAGGGGGAACCCGGGGAGGAGTGATGAGGTTGGGGCGACACCCCTCAACCCGTCACTGGGCAGACTTGGAGGAAGGGCTGGCTTTTCCTCCAGGCTTCCTGCTGGAGGAAGCTGCAGGCTTGGCTTTGGGGTGCCAAGCACGAGCCTGCTGGCCCTGATGCTGGTGTTGCTGGGCCGGATGTGCCGCAGGGGCTGAAGGACAAAAGGGCTTACACTGCTGCTGGCGGCCTCTGCCCTTCTGGGCAGATGTGACCAAGTCCAAGGTGGCGCTGGACTTCTCAATCCGTTAGAGATGACCCTCCATCCCGGGCCCGAACAAGTTGGTACCCAGGAAGGGGACGTCTGCCAGCTTGTGCTGGGTATCAGCCATAAAGGTGGAGATCCGCAGCCAAGCTTTGCGTCGCATGGCCACTGCGGCTGCTACTGACCGGGCACATGAATCAGCAATGTCCAAAGAAGTTTGGAGCTGCTGTTTTGCTACCGCACTTCCCTGATCCTGCACCTGCTTGACCGTCGTCTGAAGGTCAGCAGGGAGATGAGGAATCACCTCATTCAGGGAGCCCAAAAGGGCGTGTGAAAAGTGTGCCATCAGAACGGCCTAGCTAGCCTGACGAAGGCCTAGGGAGGAAGCAGCGTATACCTTCCGCCCTGAGTAATCCAACTTCTTGGATTCCTTATCGGGTGGTTTGTCCACATCCCAAGCATTCCCGGAACGGCGGAAAACGCTATCAGTCACTAACCCCTCCGCAGAGGGGTGCTCCGAGAAATCGGAGAGTGAACCGGTAGGGACGGCATACTTTCGAGCCATCCTGGCCGAAGGTGCGGGACAAGATGCTGGCCACTGCCACAACTCCAGGGCCGGGCCAACAGTGGCTTTGGCCACTGGAAAGGCCTCTGTAGGGGAATCCCCTTGGTCCAGTATCTCCGTTAGGGGATACTTGGCCCATTTTGAAACGGGTTCGAGCTTCATCCCAGTACACTCTGAGATGAGTCTAAGCATTCCCAAAAACGAGGGTGGGCTCTCGTCCACCGACTGACCCCCTGCAGACTCCAGGTCAAGCGGCCTGGAGAACAAGGAGTCATCGTCATCAGACTCCGAGGAGTCTTCGAACAGCTGCCGAGCACCTGAGCCATCCTCCACATGCCGAGGTCGATCAGGAGTGAGGGTGACCGACAACCTATGGGGCAAGTCCTGACCCGACCGAGAATCCTTGGTCGGGGTCCCAGTCTATGGTTGTGGAGGCGGAGGTTCCACCACAATGGGTGGAACAGACAGTTTTGGCCGAACAACCGGCGCCGGTTTCGGCTCCTCGACCACTACGAGGGGTTGTTTGGAAAAGGATTTGCACAAGTCGCAAGCCTGCGAATCGTGGCCAAGCCACAGGCAATAGACACACGTGGAGTGCGGATCGGTCCGGGACATCTTCTGCCCACAGAGGCACTGATGAAAGCCGGGAGTCGATTTGTCCATCGCAGCCATGAGAGGAAAAAGAAGACCGAAGTCTTGTAAATTTTAGAATTAGTTTCGGGTTAACCGAAGAGTGTGGATCCAGGCCTAAAACGCAGAGCGCTAAGGAGGGAACCTGAGCTTCCAAGCAGTAAGGAAGATCTGGTGTCATGGGGCGGAGCTGAGAGTTTTACCACCTGGGTGGGTGGAAGGAGCCAGCTTGAAGACCTTCCAGCAAGATTTAAAGCAGCAAGGAACCTGCCAATAAGTGTGGATTGAACAACATATCCACGTCCCTAGAAAGTCTGTTCTGGGGAGATGGGGTTGAGCGAGGGGCAGGCTTTTTGGAGCACCATAGGGCATGGTCCATGATCGGCAGGCCATGACGCTGCTGCCAACTGGTGGGAATTTTTGTCCCATTGAAGCCCTACCTCCTGATTGGTGCAAGTGCCTGCACTGCCAATTGCACGTGGGCTACCCCTAGATGTTGCTACAAGTGTCACTTCTGTTCTACCCCAGAAGGAGAACACATGCATGGCTTCTCTGCATCCTCCCTGCCGCCCACAGCACATACTGTCCCAGGCGTGGGTACAAACCCAGTTTGCCAGCATGACAGAACAGTTTGTCACCGCTCCGAGCTAACATATCCCACTGCCGAGAGCTAGCTAACATATCCCACTGCCCGGAGCCAGCTAACATATCCCACTGCAGAGAGTCAGCTAACATATCCCACAGCCCAGAGCCAGCTAACATATCCCACAGCCCAGAGCCAGCTAACCTATCACACTGCCCAGAGCCAGCTAACCTATCACACTGCTCTAACATATCCCACTGCCCAGAGCCAGCTAACATATCCCACTGCCCAGAGCCAGCTAACATGCCCCACTGCTCTAACATATCCCACTACCCAGAGCCAGCTAACATGCCTCACTGCTCTAACACATCCCACTTCCCAGAGCCAGCTAACATATCCCACTACTCAGAGCCAGCTAACATATCCCACTACCCAGAGCAATCTAACATATCCCACTACCAAGAGCCAGCTAACATATCCCACTGCCCAGAACCAGCTAACATATCCCACTGCCCAGAGCCAGCTAACATATCCCACTGCCCAGAGCCAGCTAACATAGGACAAAGATCCTTCATGTACCAGGCTCCACTATGGCTAAATGAGATTCCTGCTGCAGCTCTTAATACAACAAATGTTCAGTCCTTTAAAAAGAGAACTGAAGCAATACCTGCTGAACTCAAATGCCTGCTACTGCCTTACCTGAATCCATATCTTCAACCTGGATACCCGCTCTTAAACACCTCTGACTCCATTACCCGAGTCCATATCCTCAACCTGGAGATCCCCCTTGTCTATCTGAGCTTTTCTACTGTTTTACCTACCTTGAACCCCCCACCTGCCATCCCTTGCCACCCCCTCTCAAGTTCCCTTCAACTCCCTCCGCTCCATACCCTCAACACCTCCCCTTTCTACCCACTCTCCCCCTAAATATTCTCCTCCTCCCAGTCCCTTTCTCTCTCTTCTCCTCGTCTCTCTCTCGCTCTAAGCTACCTCTTGTTTGCACTCTCCCCCTTTCTTTCTCCTACCCTTTCTGATACTCTATCTTGACAGGCCCCCCCGGGGCAGCTATGCCATACGTTGCTAATTGGGAATCTCCTCCTGCTGTTTAATCTCAGTTGTATAGGTTACTCAAATGTATTATTTATCTATATTCTGTATTACATATCATTCTTATATTTTGTGTTAACTGTCAAGTTTTTGTTGTTTCTGCTGTTTTACATCCTGACGTGGAACCTTTGTAAAAGAGTGTATACTCAAAGGTTGTATCTGAATTACCAAATACATAAAATAAGTAACATATCCCACTGCCCAGAGCGAGCTAACATATCCCACTGCCCAGAGCGAGCTAACATATCCCACTGCCCAGAGCCAGGCAACATATCCCACTACCCAGAGCCAGCTAACATATCCCACTACCCAGAGCCAGCTAACATATCCCACTCCCCAGAGCCAGCTAACATATCCCACTGCCCAGAGCCAAGTATCATATCCCACTGCCCAGAGCCATTAAACATATCCCACTGCCCAGAGCCAGCTAACATATCCCACTGCCCAGAGCCAGGCAACATATCCCACTACCCAGAGCCAGCTAACATATCCCACTCCCCAGAGCCAGCTAACATATCCCACTGCCCAGAGCCAGCACATATATCCCACTGCCCAGAGCCAGCTAACATATCCCACTGCCCAGAGCCAGGTAACATATCCCACTACCCAGAGCCAGGTAACATATCCCACTGCCCAGAGCCAGGCAACATATCCCACTCCCCAGAGCCAGCTAACATATCCCACTCCCCAGAGCCAGCTAACATATCCCACTACCCAGAGCCAGCTAACATATCCCACTGCCCAGAGCCAAGTATCATATCCCACTACCCAGAGCCATTGAACATATCCCACTGCCCAGAGCCAGCAAACATATCCCACTGCCCAGAGCCAGCTAACATGTCCCACTACTCTAACATATCCCACTGCCCAGAGCCAGCTAACATATCCCACTGCCCAGAGCCAGCTAACATATCCGACTGCCCAGAGCCAGCTAACATGTCCCACTTCCCAGAGCCAGCTAACAAATCCCACTGCCCAGAGCCAGCTAACACATCCCACTGCCCAGAGCCAGCTAACACGTCCCACTGCCCAGAGCCAGCTAACATATCCCACTGCCCAGAGCCATCGAACATATCCCACTGCCCAGAGCCATCGAACATATCCCACTGCCCAGAGCCAGCTAACGTATCCCACTGCCCAGAGCCAGCTAACATATCCCACTGCCCAGAGTGAGCTAACATATCCCACTGCGAAGAGCCAAGTAACATATCCCACTACCCAGAGCCAGCTAACATATCCCACTGCCCAGAGCCAGCTAACATATCCCACTGCGAAAAGCCAAGTAACATATCCCACTACCCAGAGCCAGCTAATATATCCCACTGCCCATAGCCAGCTAACATATCCCACTGCCCAGAGCCTGCTAACATGTCCCACTGCCCAGAGCCAGCTAACATATCCCACTACCCAGAGCCAGCTAACATATCCCCCTACCCAGAGCCAGCTAACATGCCCCACTGCTCTAACATATCCCACTACCCAGAGCCAGCTAAAATGCTTCACTGCTCTAACACATCCCACTTCCCAGAGCCAGATAACATATCCCACTACTCAGAGCCAGCTAACATATCCCACTACCTAGAGCAATCTAACATATCCCACTACCCAGAGCCAGCTAACATGTCTCACTGCCCAGAGCCAGCTAACACATCCCACTGCCCAGAGCCAGGTAACATATCCCACTGCCCAGAGCCAGGTAACATATCCCACTTCCCAGAGCCAGCTAACAAATCCCACTGCCCAGAGCCAGCTAACACGTCCCACTGCCCAGAGCCAGCTAACACGTCCCACTACCCAGAGCCAGCTAACATGTCCCACAGCCCAGAGCCAGCTAACATGTCCCACTGCCCAGAGCCAGCTAACATGTCCCACTGCGCAGAGCCAGCTAACAAGTCCCACTGCCCAGAGCCAGCTAACACGTCCCACTGCCCAGAGCCAGCTAACACGTCCCACTGCCCAGAGCCAGCTAACATGTCCCACTGCCCAGAGCCAGGTAACATATCCCACTGCCCAGAGCCAGCTAAAATATCCCACTGCCCAGAGCCATCAAACATATCCCACTACCCAGAGCCATCGAACATATCCCACTACCCAGAGCCAGCTAACATATCCCACTACCCAGAGCCAGCTAACATATCCCACTGCCCAGAGCCAGCTAACATATCCCACTGCCCAGAGCCAGCACACATATCCCACTGCCCAGAGCCAGGTAACATATCCCACTACCCAGAGCCAGGTAACATATCCCACTGCCCAGAGCCAGGCAACATATCCCACTCCCCAGAGCCAGCTAACATATCCCACTCCCCAGAGCCAGCTAACATATCCCACTACCCAGAGCCAGCTAACATATCCCACTGCCCAGAGCCAAGTATCATATCCCACTACCCAGAGCCATTGAACATATCCCACTGCCCAGAGCCAGCAAACATATCCCACTGCCCAGAGCCAGCTAACATGTCCCACTGCTCTAACATATCCCACTGCCCAGAGCCAGCTAACATATCCCACTGCCCAGAGCCAGCTAACATATCCCACTGCCCAGAGCCAGCTAACATATCCCACTGCCCAGAGCCAGGCAACATATCCCACTCCCCAGAGCCAGCTAACATATCCCACTCCCCAAAGCCAGCTAACACATCCCACTGCCCAGAGCCAGCTAACACATCCCACTGCCCAGAGCCAGCTAACACGTCCCACTGCCCAGAGCCAGCTAACACGTCCCACTGCCCAGAGCCAGCTAACATGTCCAACTGCCCAGAGCCAGCTAACATGTCCCACTGCCCAGAGCCAGCTAACATGTCCCACTTCCCAGAGCCAGCTAACATATCGCACTTCCCAGAGCCAGCTAACAAATCCCACTGCCCAGAGCCAGGTAACATATCCCACTTCCCAGAGCCAGGTAACATATCCCACTTCCCAGAGCCAGCTAACATTTCCCACTGCCCAGAGCCAGCTAACATGTCCCACTGCCCAGAGCCATCTAACATGTCCCACTGCCCAGAGCCATCTAACATATCCCACTGCCCAGAGCCATCTAACATATCCCACTGCCCAGAGCCATCTAACATATCCCACTGCCCAGAGCCAGCTAACATATCCCACTACCCAGAGCCAGCTAACATATCCCACTGCCCAGAGCCAGCTAACGTATCCCACTGCCCAGAGCCAGCTAACGTATCCCACTGCGAAGAGCCAAGTAACATATCCCACTGCCCAGAGCCAGCTAACATATCCCACTGCGAAGAGCCAAGTAACATATCCCACTACCCAGAGCCAGCTAACGTGTCCCACTGCCCAGAGCCAGCTAACACGTCCCACTGCCCAGAGCCAGCTAACATGTCCCACTGCCCAGAGCCAGCTAACATGTCCCACTGCCCAGAGCCAGCTAATGTTCCCACTTCCAAGAGCCAGCTAACATATCCCACTTCCCAGAGCCAGCTAACAAATCCCACTTCCCAGAGCCAGCTAACAAATCCCACTTCCCAGAGCCAGGTAACATATCCCACTGCCCAGAGCCAGCTAACAAATCCCACTGCCCAGAGCCAGCTAACACATCCCACTGCCCAGAGCCAGCTAACACGTCCCACTGCCCAGAGCCAGCTAACACGTCCCACTGCCCAGAGCCAGCTAACACGTCCCACTGCCCAGAGCCAGCTAACATGTCCCACTGCCCAGAGCCAGCTAACATGTCCCACAGCCCAGAGCCAGCTAACATGTCCCACTGCCCAGAGCCAGCTAACATGTCCCACTGCCCAGAGCCAGCTAACATGTCCCACTTCCCAGAGCCAGCTAACATGTCCCACTTCCCAGAGCCAGCTAACATATCCCACTGCCCAGAGCCAGCTAACAACTCCCACTGCCCAGAGCCAGCTAACACGTCCCACTGCCCAGAGCCAGCTAACATGTCCCACTGCCCAGAGCCAGGTAACATGTCCCACTGCCCAGAGCCAGCTAACATATCCCACTGCCCAGAGCCAGCTAACATATCCCACTGCCCAGAGCCATCGAACATATCCCACTGCCCAGAGCCAGCTAACATCCCACTGCCCAGAGCCAGCTAACATATCCCACTGCCCAGAGCCAGCAAACATATCCCACTGCCCAGAGCCAGCTAACATATCCCACTGCCCAGAGCCAGCTAACATATCCCACTGCCCAGAGCCAGGTAACATATCCCACTGCCCAGAGCCAGGTAACATATCCCACTGCCCAGAGCCAGGCAAACATATCCCACTCCCCAGAGCCAGCTAACATATCCCACTCCCCAGAGCCAGCTAACATATCCCACTACCCAGAGCCAGCTAACATATCCCACTGCCCAGAGCCAAGTATCATATCCCACTACCCAGAGCCATTGAACATATCCCACTGCCCAGAGCCAGCAAACATATCCCACTGCCCAGAGCCAGCAAACATATCCCACTGCCCAGAGCACATATCCCACTGCCCAGAGCCATAACGTATCCCACTGCGAAGAGCCAAGTAACATATCCCACTGCCCAGAGCCAGCTAACATATCCCACTGCGAAGAGCCAGGTAACATATCCCACTACCCAGAGCCAGCTAACGTGTCCCACTGCCCAGAGCCAGCTAACATGTCCCACTCCCAGAGCCAGCTAACATCCCACTGCCCAGAGCCAGCAACGTATCCCACTGCCCAGTGCCAGCAAATATCCCACTGCCCAGAGCCAGCCAACATATCCCACTACCCAGAGCCAGCTAACATATCCCACTGCCCAGAGCCAGCTAACATGTCCCACTGCCCAGAGCCAGCTAACATGTCCCACTGCCCAGAGCCAGCTAACATGTCCCACTGCCCAGAGCCAGCTAACATGTCCCACTTCCCAGAGCCAGCTAACATATCCCACTTCCCAGAGCCAGCTAACAAATCCCACTTCCCAGAGCCAGCTAACATATCCCACTGCCCAGAGCCAGCTAACATATCCCACTGCCCAGAGCCAGCTAACACATCCCACTGCCCAGAGCCAGCTAACACATCCCACTGCCCAGAGCCAGCTAACACGTCCCACTGCCCAGAGCCAGCTAACACGTCCCACCTGCCCAGAGCCAGCTAAACATGTCCCACTGCCCAGGAGCCAGCTAACATGTCCCACTCCCAGAGCCAGCTATATGTCCCACTTCCAGAGCCAGCTAACATATCCCACTGCCCAGAGCCAGCTAACACATCCCACTGCCCAGAGCCAGCTAACACGTCCCACTGCCCAGAGCCAGCTAACACGTCCCACTGCCCAGAGCCAGCTAACACGTCCCACTGCCCAGAGCCAGCTAACATGTCCCACTACCCAGAGCCAGCTAACATGTCCCACTGCCCAGAGCCAGCTAACATTGTCCCACTGCCCAGAGCCAGCTAACATATCCCACTTCCCAGAGCCAGCTAACATATCCCACTGCCCAGAGCCAGCTAACATATCCCACTGCCCAGAGCCAGCTAACATATCCCACTGCCCAGAGCCAGCTAACATGTCCCACTGCCCAGAGCCAGCTAACATGTCCCACTGCCTGAGCTTCAGGTAACATATCCCACTGCCCAGGAGCCACTAACATATCCCACTGCCCAGAGCCATCTAAATATATCCCACTGCCCAGAGCCAGCTAACATATCCCACCGTCCCGGAGCCAGCATACATATCCACTGCCCAGAGCCAGCAACATATCCCACTGCCCAGAGCCAGCACACATGCTCCCACTGCCCAGGAGCCAGCTAACATATCCCACTGCCCAGAGCCAGGTAACATATCCCACTACCCAGAGCCAGGCAACATATCCCACTGCCCAGAGCCAGGCAACATATCCCACTGCCCAGAGCCGGCTAACATATCCCACTCCCAGAGCCAGCTAACATATATCCCACTGCCCAGAGCCAGCTAACATATCACTACCCAGAGCCAGCTAACATATCCCACTGCCCAGAGCCATCACACATATCCCACCGCCCAGAGCCAAGCAAACATATCCCACTGCCCAGAGCCAGCTAACATGTCCCACTGCTCTGAACATATCCCATGTCCCACAGCCTAATCTCACATATCCCACTGCCCAGAGTCAGCTAACATATCCCACTGCCCAGAGCCAAGTATCATATCCCCACTACCCAGAGCCATTGAACATTCCCACTGCCCAGAGCAGCCAACATGTCCCACTCCGAGCCATCTAACATATCCCACTGCCCAGAGCCACATATCCCACTTCCCAGAGCCAGGTAACATATCCCACTTCCCAGAGCCAGCTAACACGTCCCACTGCCCAGAGCCAGCTAACATGTCCCACAGCCCAGAGCCAGCTAACATGTCCCACTGCCCAGAGCCAACTAACATGTCCCACTGCCCAGAGCCAGCTAACATGTCCCACTTCCCAGAGCCAGCTAACATGTCCCACTTCCCAGAGCCAGCTAACATATCCCACTTCCCAGAGCCAGCTAACAAATCCCACTTCCCAGAGCCAGCTAACATATCCCACTTCCCAGAGCCTGGTAACATATCCCACTTCCCGGAGCCAGCTAACAATCCCACTGCCCAGAGCCAGCTAACACATCCGCACTGCCCAGAGCCAGAGCTAACATTTTCACTGCCCAGAGCCAGCTAACATTTCCCACCACCAGAGCCATCTAACATGTCCCACTTCCCAGAGCCATCTACATATCTCACTCCCCAGAGCCATCAACATATCCCACTGCCCAGAGCCAGCCAACATATCCCACTACCCAGAGCCAGCTAACATATCCCACTGCCCAGAGCCAGCTAACATATCCCACTACCCAGAGCCATTAACGTATCCCACCGCCCAGAGCCAGCTAACGTATCCCACTGCGGCAGAGCCAGGTAACGTATCCCACTGCCCAGAGCCAGGTAACATATCCCACTACCCCAGAGCCAGGTAACATATCCCACTGCCCAGAGCCAGGCAACATATCCCACTGCCCAGAGCCAGCAACATATCCCACTCCCCCAGAGCCAGCTAACATATCCCACTGCCCAGAGCCAGCTAACATATCCCACTACCCAGAGCCAGCTAACATATCCCACTGCCCAGAGCCAAGTATCATATCCCACTACCCAGAGCCATTGAACATATCCCACTGCCCAGAGCCAGCAAACATATCCCACTGCCCAGAGCCAGCTAACATGTCCCACTGCTCTAACATATCCCACTGCCCAGAGCCAGCTAACATATCCCACTGCCCAGAGCCAAGTATCATATCCCACTACCCAGAGCCATTGAACATATCCCACTGCCCAGAGCCAGCAAACATATCCCACTGCCCAGAGCCAGCTAACATGTCCCACTGCTCTAACATATCCCACTGCCCAGAGCCTGCAACATATCCCACTTCCCAGAGCCAGGTAACATATCCCACTTCCCAGAGCCAGCTAACACGTCCCACTGCCCAGAGCCAGCTAACATGTCCTACAGCCCAGAGCCAGCTAACATGTCCCACTGCCCAGAGCCAACTAACATGTCCCACTGCCCAGAGCCAGCTAACATGTCCCACTTCCCAGAGCCAGCTAACATGTCCCACTTCCCAGAGCCAGCTAACATATCCCACTTCCCAGAGCCAGCTAACAAATCCCACTTCCCAGAGCCAGCTAACATATCCCACTTCCCAGAGCCAGGTAACATATCCCACTTCCCAGAGCCAGCTAACAAATCCCACTGCCCAGAGCCAGCTAACACATCGCACTGCCCAGAGCCAGCTAACATTTCCCACTGCCCAGAGCCATCTAACATGTCCCACTACCCAGAGCCATCGAACATATCCCACTGCCCAGAGCCATCGAACATATCCCACTGCCCAGAGCCAGCTACATATCCACCACCCAGAGCTCAGCCAACATGTCCCACTTACCCAGAGCCAGCTAACGTATCCCACTACCCAGAGCCAGCTAACGATCCCACTGCCCAGAGCCAGCTAACATATCCCACTGCGAAGAGCCATGTAACATATCCCACTGCCCAGAGCCAGCTAACATATCCCACTGCGAAGAGCCAAGTAACATATCCCACTACCCAGAGCCAGCTAACGTGTCCCACTGCCCAGAGCCAGCTAACACGTCCCACTGCCCAGAGCCAGCTAACATGTCCCACTGCCCAGAGCCAGCTAACATGTCCCACTGCCCAGAGCCAGCTAACATGTCCCACTTCCCAGAGCCAGCTAACATATCCCACTTCCCAGAGCCAGCTAACAAATCCCACTTCCCAGAGCCAGCTAACATATCCCACTGCCCAGAGCCAGCTAACATATCCCACTGCCCAGAGCCAGCTAACACATCCCACTGCCCAGAGCCAGCTAACATGTCCCACTGCCCAGAGCCAGCTAACAGTCCCACTCGCGCAGAGCCAGCTAACACGTCCCACTACCCAGAGCCAGCTAACATGTCCCACAGCCTTGAGCCAGGTAACATGTCCCACTTCCCAGAGCCAGGTAACATATCCCACTGCCCAGAGCCAGCTAACACGTCCACTGCCCAGAGCCAGCTAACACGTCCCCACTGCCCAGAGCCAGCTAACACGCCCCACTGCCCAGAGCCAGCTACCATCGCTCACTGCCCAGAGCCAGCTAACATGTCTCACTGCCCAGAGCCTAATATATCCCACTGCCCAGAGCCAGCTAATATGTCCCACTGCCTGGAGCCTGCTAACGTCCCACTGCCCAGAGCCAGCTAACACGCCCCATGCCCAGAGCCAGCTAACATGTCCCACCGCCCAGAGCCAGCTAAATGTCCCACCGCCCAGAGCCAGCTAATTGTCCCACCTCCCAGAGCCAGCCAATATATCCCACTTCCTGAGCTCAGCTAACACATCCCACTTCCCAGAGCCAGCTAATGTCCCACTGCCAGAGCCAGCCATGTCCCACTGCCCAGACGGTAACATGTCCCACTGCCCAGAGCCAGGTAATATGTCCCACTGCCCAGAGCCATCCAACATATTCCACTGCCCAGAGCCATCGAACATATTCCACTGCCCAGAGCCATCTAACATATCCACTGCCCAGAGCCAGCTAACATATCCCACTGCCCAGAGCCAGCACATATCCCACTGCCCAGAGCCAGCTCACATATCCCACTGCCCAGAGCCAGGTAACATATCCATGCCCAGAGCCAGGTAACATATCCCACTGCCCAGAGCCAGGCAATATATCCTTCTGCCCAGAGCCAGCAACATATCCCACCCCAGAGCTAGCTAACATATCCTCCTCCCCAGAGTCAGCTAACATATCCCACTGCCCAGAGCCAGGTATCATATCCCACTGCCCAGAGCCATTGATCATATCCTACTCCCCAGAGCCATTGAACATGTCCCACCCAGAGCCAGCAAATGTCCCACTGCTCTACCATCTCCCATGCCCAGTGCTCTAACATATCCCACTGCCGAGCCAGCATCATATCCCACTGCCCAGAGCCATTATCATATCCCACTGCCCAGAGCCTGCACATATCCCACTGCCCAGAGCTGGCTAACATGTCCCACTGCTCTTTCATCCCACTGCCCAGCTCTAACATATCCACTTCCCAGAGCCAGGTAACATATCCCACTTCCTAGAGCCAGGTACCATGTCCCACTCCCAGAGTCAGCTAACATGTCCCAGCCCAGAGTCAGCTAACATGTCCCACTGCCCAGAGTCACAATGTCCCACTGCCAGAGCCAGCTAACATGTCCCACTTCCCAGAGCCAGCTAACATGTCCCACTTCCCAGAGCCAGCTAATATGTCCCACTTCCCAGAGCCACACCATATCCCCTCTTGTGAGCCAGCTAACAACCCACTCCAGAGCCAGGTAACATATCCCACTTCCAGAGCCAGCTATATCCCACTTCCAGAGCCAGCTAACACATCGCACTGCCCAGAGCCAGTTAACATTTCGCACTGCCCAGAGCCATCTAACATTTCCCTGCCCAGAGCTTCACTTCCATTCCCACTCCAGAGCCATCAACATATCCCACTGCCCAGAGCCACTAACATATCCCACCCAGAGCCATCTAACATCCCACTACCCAGAGCTGGCCAATATCCCACTACCTAGAGCCAGCTAACTATCCCACTCCCCCAGAGCCAGCCATCCCATCGTGGAGAGCCACTGATCCATCTGACGCCTGAGCCAGCACATCCCACTGTGAGGTTGGTAACATATCCCACTACCCAGAGCCAGCTAACGTGTCCCACTGCCCAGAGCCAGCTAATCGTCCCACTGCCCAGAGCCAGCTAACATGTCCCACTGCCAGAGCCAGCTACTATGTCCCACTGCCCAGTTAGCCAACAAGTCCCACTTCCAAGAGCCAGCTAACATATCCCACTTCCCAGAGCCAGCTAACAACCCACTGCCCAGAGCCAGCTAACATCCCACTGCCCACAGCCAGTTTAACATGTCCCAGTGCCCAGAGCCAGCAACACGTCCCACCACCCAGAGTTCAGCTCACACGTCCCATCACCCAGGCCAGCTAACATGTCCCACAGCCCAGAGCCAGGTAACATGTCCCACTTCCCAGAGCCAGCTAACAAATCCCACTGCCCAGAGCCAGCTAACACGTCCCACTGCCCAGAGCCAGCTAACACGTCCCACTGCCCAGAGCCAGCTAACACGTCCCACTGCCCAGAGCCAGCTAACATGTCCCACTGCCCAGAGCCAGCTAACATGTCCCACTGCGCAGAGCCAGCTAACATATCCCACTTCCCAGAGCCAGCTAACATCCCACTGCCCAGAGCCAGCTAACACGTCCCACTGCCCAGAGCCAGGTAACACGTCCCACTGCCTAGAGCCAGCTAACACGTCCCACTGCCCAGAGCCAGCTAACATGTCCCACTGCCCAGAGCCAGCTAACATATCCCACTGCCCAGAGCCAGCTAACATATCCCACTGCCCAGAGCCATCAAACGTATCCCACTGCCCAGAGCCATCGAACGTATCCCACTGCCCAGAGCCAGCTAACATATCCACTGCCCAGAGCCAGCACACATATCCCACTGCCCAGAGCCAGCACATATCCCACTGCCCAGAGCCAGCTAACATATCCCACTGCCCAGAGCCAGGTAACATATCCCACTACCCAGGCTTTCGGTAGCACATATCCCACTGCCGTGAGCCAGGCAACATATCCCACGCCCAGAGCCAGCTAACATATCCCACTCCCCAGAGCCAGCTAACATATCCTACTACCCAGAGCTAGCTAACATATCCCACTGCCCAGAGCCAAGTATCATATCCCACTACCCAGAGCCATTGAACATATCCCACTGCCCAGAGCCAGCAAACATATCCCACTGCCCAGAGCTAGCTAACACATCCCACTGCCCACAGCCAGCTAACACATCCCACTGCCCAGAGCCAGCTAACACGTCCCACTGCCCAGAGCCAGCTAACACGTCCCACTACCCAGAGCCAGCTAACATGTCCCACAGCCCAGAGCCAGCTAACATGTCCCACTGCCCAGAGCCAGCTAACATGTCCCACTGCCCAGAGCCAGCTAACATGTCCCACTGCCCAGAGCCAGCTAACATGTCCCACTTCCCAGAGCCATCTAACATGTCCCACTTCCCAGAGCCAGCTAACAAATCCCACTGCCCAGAGCCAGCTAACACGTCCCACTGCCCAGAGCCAGCTAACACGTCCCACTGCCCAGAGCCAGCTAACATGTCCCACTGCCCAGAGCCAGCTAACATGTCCCACTGCTCTAACATATCCCACTGCCCAGAGCTAGCTAACATATCCCACTGCCCAGAGCCAGCTAACATGTCCCACTGCTCCAACATATCCCATCTACCCAGAGCCATCTAACACATCCCACAGCCCAGAGCCAACTATATGTCCCAGTGCCCAGAGCCAGCTAACATATCTCACTGCCCAGAGCCAGCTAACATATCCCACTGCCCAGAGCCAGCTTACGTCCCAGCTGCCCAGAGCCAGCTAACATATCCCACTGCCCAGAGCCAGCTAACATATCCCACTGCCCAGAGCCAGCTAACATACCCACCGCCCAGAGCCAGCTAACATGTCCCAGTGCTCTAACATATCCCACCACCCAGAGCCAGCTAACATCCACTGCCCGGAGCCATTTCTCTAACATACCCCACTGCCCAGAGCCAGCTAACATATCCCACTACCCAGAGCCAGCTAACATATCCCACTACCCAGAGCAATCTAACATATCCCACTACCCAGAGCCAGCTAACACCCACTGCCCAGAGCCAGCTAACATACCCCACTGCCTCAGAGCCAGCTAACATACCCCACTGCCCAGAGCCATCACATACCCCACTGCCCAGAGCCAGCTAACATATCCCATCCTGCCCAGAGCCATCTAACATACCCACTGCCCAGAGCCAGCCAACATGTCCTGACTGCCCAGAGTCAGCTAACATATCCCACTGTCCAGAGCCAGCTAAGATATCCCACTACCCACTGCCAGCTAACATATCCCACTACCTAGAGCCAGCTAACATGTCCCACCGCCCAAAGCCAACTAACATGTCCCACTGCCCAGAGCCAGCTAACATATCTCACTGCCCAGAGCCAGCTAACGTATCCCACTTGCCCAGAGCCAGCTAACATGTCCCACTGCCCAGAGCCAGCTAACTATATCCCACTGACCTGAGCCAGCTAACATGTGCTGTCGTCTGTATTTCAGTTTAACATGTCCTACTGCTCTAACACATCCCACTGTCCAGAGCCAGCTAATCTTTTTCCACTGCCCAGAGCCAGGTAATATATCCCACTTCTCCAGAGCCTGCTAACATATCCACTGCCCAGAGCCAGGTAACATAGGTCCCACTGCCCAGAGCCGTGTCCACATATCCCACTGTCCAGAGCCATGTAACATATCCCACTACCCAGAGCTGGCTAACATATCCCACTGCCCAGAGCCATGTAACATATCCCAGTGCCTGGGAGCTGGCTAACATGTCCCACTGCCCAGCCAACCAACATGTCCCAGTGCCCAGAGCCAGCTAACATATCTCACTGCCCAGAGCCAGCTAACATATCCCACTGCCCAGAGCCAGCTAACATGTCCCACTGCCCAGAGCCAGCTACATATCCCACTGCCCAGAGCCAGCTAACATGTCCCACTGCTTCTCAACATATCCCACTACCCAGAGCTATCTAACATATCCCACAGCCTTGAGCCGGCTAACATGTCCCACTGCCCAGAGCCAGCTAACATATCCCACTGTTTCAACATGTCCCACTGCCCAGAGCCAGCCATCATTCCACTGCCCAGAGCCAGCCATATCCCACTGCCCAGAGCCAGCTATCATGTCCCACTGCCCAGAGCCAGCTAACATGTCCCACTGCCCAGAGCCGTGTAAGATGGTCCCACCGCCCAGAGTCGCTAACATATCCCACTGCCCAGAGCCAGCTAACATGTCCCACTGCCTGTGATCCAGCTGGCTGTCCCTCTGCCCAGAGCCAGCTAACATGTTCCCTGCTCACCGTGAGCCAGCTAACATATCCCAGTGCCCAGAGCCCGCTTAACATGTCCCACTGCCCAGAGCCAGCTAACATGTCCCACTGCCCAGAGCCAGCTGATATGTCCCATCGCCCAGAGCCAGCTAACATATCCCACTGCCCAGAGCCAGCTTTCATACCTCACTGCCCAGAGCCAGCTAACATGTCCCACTGCTCTAACATATCCCACTGCCCAGAGCCAGGTAACATATCCCACTGCCCAGAGCCAGCTATCTTGTCCACTGCCCAGAGCCAGCTAACTTGTCCCACTGCCCAGAGTTTCTCAGCCATGTCCCACTGCCTTAGAGCCAGCCATGTCCCACTGCTCTTAACATATCCCACTGCCCAGAGCCTTCAGCTAACATATCCCATTCGCCCAGCGCCAGCCAACATGTCCCACTGCGTCTTAACATATCCTCACTACCCAGAGCTATCTAACATATCCCACAGCCCAGAGCCAACTAACATGTCCCAGTGCCCAGAGCTATTTCATATCTCACTGCCCAGAGCCAGCTAACATATCTCACCGCCCAGAGTCTGCTAACATCCCACTGCCCAGTAGCCAGCTATCATATCCCACTGCCCAGAGCCAGTTAACATCCCATCGCCCAGAGCCAGCTAACATATCCCACTGCCCAGAGCTGTGCTAACATGTCCCACTGCTCTAACATATCCCACTACCCAGAGCCAGCTTAACATATCCCACTGCCCTGAGCCATCTAACATACTCCACTGCCCAGAGCCAGCTACATATCCCACTGCCCAGAGCCAGCTAACATATCCCACTGCCCAGAGCCAGCTAACATGTCCCACTGCCCAGAGCCAGCTAAGATATCCCACTGCCCAGTGCCAGCCAACATATCCTGACTACCTAGAGCCAGCTAACATGTCCCACTGCCCAAGCTTCCAGCATGTCCCACTGCCCACAGCCAGCTAACATATCTCACTGCCCAGAGCCAGCTAACATATCCCACTGCCCAGAGCCAGCCAACATGTCCCACTGCCCATAGCCAGCCAACATATCCCAATACCCAGAGCTCAGCTAACATATCCCACTGCCCAGAGCCAGGTAATATATCCCACTCCCAGAGCCTGCTAATATCCCACTGCCCAGAGCCAGGTAACACATCCCACTGCCCAGAGCTATCTAACATATCCCACTGCCCAGAGCCATGTAACATATCCCACTCACCCAGAGCCAGCTCAACATATCCCACTGCCCAAAGCCAGCTAACATATCCCACTGCCCAGAGCCATCTAACATATCCCGCTACCCAGAGCCAGCTAACATATCACACTGCCCAGAGCCAGCTAACATATCCCAATGCTCTAACATATCCCACTGCCCAGAGCTAGCTAACATATCCCACTGCCCAGAGCCAGCTAACATATCCCACTGCCCAGAGCCAGCTAACATGTCCCACTGCCCAGAGCCAGGTAAGATGTCCCACTGCCCAGAGTCGGCTAACATATCCCACTGCCCAGAGCCAGCTAACATATCCCACTGCCCAGAGCCAGCCAACATGTCCCACCACCCAGAGCCAGCCAACATGTCCCACTACCCAGAGCCAGCAACATATCCTTGTGCCCAGAGCCAGCTAACATGTCCCACTGCTCAGAGCCATTAACATGTCCCACTGCCCAGAGCCAGCCAACATGTCCCACTGCCCAGAGCCAACTACCATCCCCACTGCCCAGAGCCAGCTAACATGTCCCACTGCTCTAACATATCCCACTGCCCAGAGCCAGGTAACATATCCTACTGCCCAGAGCCAGCTAATTTGTCCCACTGCCCAGAGCCAGCTAACTTGTCCCACTGCCCAGAGCCAGCTATATCCCACTGCCTTTGAGCCAGCTAACATGTCCCACTGCGTCTAACATATCCCACTGCCCAGAGCCAGCTAACATATCCCACTGCCCAGAGCCAGCTAACATGTCCCACTGCCTAACATATCCCACCACCTGTTTCATCTAACAATCCCACAGCCCAGAGCCAACCAACATGTCCCAGTGCCCAGAGCCAGCTAATTATATCTCACTGCCCAGAGCTAGCTAACATATCCCACTGCCCTGAGCCAGCTAACGTCCCACCGCCCAGAGCCAGCTAACATATCCCACTGCCCAGAGCCAGTTAACACATCCCACTGCCCAGAGCTAGCTAATACACCACTGCCCAGAGCCAGCCAATATGTCCCAGTGCCTCTAACATATCCTACTACCCAGAGCCAGCTAATATATCCTACCGTCCCGAGCCATCTATATAGCCCACTGCCCAGAGCCAGCAACATATCCCACTACCCAGAGCCAGCTAACATATCCCACTACCCAGAGCAATCTAACATATCCCACTACCCAGAGCCAGCTAACATACCCACTGCCCAGAGCCAGCTAACATACCCCACTGCCCAGAGCCAGCTACACATCCCACTGCCCAGAGCCATCTAACATACTCCACTGCCCAGAGCCAGCCAATATATCCCACTGCCCAGAGCCAGCTAACATATCCCACTGCCCAGAGCCAGCTAACGGTCCCACTGCCCAGAGTCAGCCATATCCCACTGCCCAGAGCCAGCTAAGATATCCCACTACCCACTGCCAGCTAACATATCCCACTACCCAGAGCCAGCTAACATGTCCCACTGCTCAAAAGCCAACTAACATGTCCCACTGCCCAGAGCCAGCTAACATATCTCACTGCCCAGAGCCAGCTAATATATCCCACTGCCCAGAGCCAGCTAACATGTCCCACTGCCCAGAGCCAGCTAACATATCCCACTACCCAGAGCCAGCTAACATATGCCACTGCCCAGAGCCAGCTAACATGTCCCACTGCTCTAACACATCCCACTGTCCAGAGCCAGCTAACATATCCCACTGCCCAGAGCCAGGTAACATATCCCACTTCCCAGAGCCTGCTAACATATCCCACTGCCCAGAGCCAGGTAACATATCCCACTGCCCAGAGCCAGGTAACATATCCCACTACCCAGAGCTGGCTAACATATCCCACTGCCCAGAGCCAGCTAACATATCCCACTGCCCAGAGCTAGCTAACATGTCCCACTGCCCAGAGCCAACTAACATGTCCCAGTGCCCAGAGCCAACTAACATATCTCACTGCCCAGAGCCAGCTAACATGTCCCACTGCTCTAACATATCCCACTACCCAGAGCCATCTAACATATCCCACAGCCCAGAGCCAGCTAACATGTCCCACTGCCCAGAGCCAGCTAACATATCCCACTGCTCTAACATATCCCACTGCCCAGAGCTAGCTAACATATCCCACTGCCCAGAGCCAGCTAACATATCCCACTTCCCAGAGCCAGCTAACATGTCCCACTGCCCAGAGCCAGCTAACATGTCCCACTGCCCAGAGCCAGGTAAGATGTCCCACTGCCCAGAGTCAGGCTAACATATCCCACTGCCTAGAGCCAGCCAACATGTCCCACTGCCCAGAGCCAGCTAATAGTCCTCTGCCCAGAGCCAGCTAACATATCCCACTACCCAGAGCCAGCTAACATATCCCAGTGCCCAGAGCCCGCTAACATGTCCCACTGCCCAGAGCCAGCTAACATGTCCCACTGCCCAGAGCCAGCTGACATGTCCCACTGCCCAGAGCCAGCTAACATATCCCACTGCCCAGAGCCAACTAACATACCCCACTGCCCAGAGCCAGCTAACATGTCCCACTGCTCTAACATATCCCACTGCCCAGAGCCAGGTAACATATCCCACTGCCCAGAGCCAGCTAACTTGTCCCACTGCCCAGAGCCAGCTAACTTGTCCCACTGCCCAGAGCCAGCTAACATATCCCACTGCCCAGAGCCAGCCAACATGTCCCACTGCTCTAACATATCCCACTGCCCAGAGCCAGCTAACATATCCCACTGCCCCAGAGCCAGCTAACATGTCCCACTGCCTAACATATCCCACTACCCAGAGCCATCTAACATATCCCACAGCCCAGAGCCATCTAATATGTCCCAGTGCTCAGAGCCAGCTGACATATCTCACTGCCCAGAGCTTCAGCTAATATATCCCACTGCCCAGAGCCAGCTAACATCCCACTGCCCATAGCCAGCTAACATATCCCACTGCCCAGAGCCAGCTAACATACCCCACTGCCCAGAGCCAGCTAACATACCCCACTGCCCAGAGCCAGCTAACATAGCCCACTGCCCAGAGCCATCTAACATACTCCACTGCCCAGAGCCAGCTAACATATCCCACTGCCCAGAGCCAGCTAACATATCCCACTGCCCAGAGCCAGCTAACATGTCCCACTGCCCAGAGTCACCTAATATATCCCACTGCCCAGAGCCAGCTAAGATATCCCACTCACCCACTGCCAGCAACATATCCCACTACCTAGAGCCAGCCAACATGTCCCACTGCCCAAAGCCAACTAACATGTTCCACTGCCCAGAGCCAGCTAACATATCTCACTGCCCAGAGCCAGCTAATCATATCCCACTGCCCAGAGCCAGCTAACATGTCCCACTGCCCAGAGCCAGCCAACATATCCCACCACCCAGAGCCAGCTAACATATGCCACTTGCCCAGAGCTGGCAACATGTCCCACTGTTCTAACACATCCCACTGTCCAGAGCCAGCTAACATATCCCACTGCCCAGAGCCAGGTAACATATCCCACTTCCCAGAGCCTGCTAACATATCCCACTGCCCAGAGCCAGGTAACATATCCCACTGCCCAGAGCCATCTAACATATCCCACTGCCCAGAGCCATGTAACGTATCCCACTACCCAGAGCCAGCTAACATATCCCACTGCCCAGAGCCAGCTAACATGTCCCACTGCCCAGAGCCATCTAACATATCCCACTACCCAGAGCCATCTAACATATCACACTGCCCAGAGCCAGCTAACTATCCCACTGCTCAACGATATCCCCCCTGCCCAGAGCCAGCCATATCCCACTGCCCATAGCCAGCTAACATGTCCCACTGCCCAGAGCCAGCTAGCATGTCCCACTGCCCATAGCCAGGTAAGATGTCCCACCGCCCAGAGTCGGCTAACATATCCCACTGCCCAGAGCCAGCAACACGCCCCACTGCCCAGAGCCAGCTAACATGTCCCACTACCCAGAGCCAAGCAATACATCCCCCACCCGGAGCCAGCTAACATATCCCACTGCCCAGAGCCATCTAACATATCACACTGCCCAGAGCCAGCTAACATATCCCACTGCTCTAACATATCCCACTGCCCAGAGCCAGCTAACATGTCCCACTGCCCAGAGCCAGCTAACATGTCCCACTGCCCAGACCCAGCTAACATATCTCACTGCCCAGAGCCAGCTAACATATCCCACTGCCCAGAGCCAGCTAACATGTCCCACTGCCCAGAGCCAGCTAACATATCCCACTGCCCAGAGCCAGTTAACATATCCCACTGCCCAGAGCCAGCTATCATTCCTCACTGCCCAGAGCCAGCTAACATGTCCCACTGCTCTAACATATCCCACTACCCAGAGCCAGCTAACATATCCCACTGCCCGGAGCCATCTAACATACCCCACTGCCCAGAGCCAGCTAACATATCCCACTACCCAGAGCCAGCTAACATATCCCACTCACCCAGAGCAATCCAACATATCCTACTACCCAGAGCCAGCTAACTATACCCCACTGCCCAGAGCAGCCAACATACCCCACTGCCCAGAGCCAGCTAACACTACCCACTGCCCAGAGCCAGCTAACATATCCCACTGCCCAGAGCCAGCTAACATATCCCACTGCCCAGAGCCAGCTAACATGTCCCACTGCCCAGAGTCGTATGTATCCCACTGCCCAGAGCCAGCTAAGATATCCCACTCACCCACTGCCAGCCAACATATCCCACTACCTAGAGCCAGCTAAATGTCCCACTGCCCAAAGTCAACTAACATGTGCCACTGCCCAGAGCCAGCTAACATATCTCACTGCCCAGAGCCACTAACATATCCCACTGCCCAGAGCCAGCTAACATGTCCCACTGCCCAGAGCCAGCTAACATATCCCACTACCCAGAGCCAGCCTAACATATGCCACTGCCCAGAGCCAGCTAACATGTCCCACTGCTCTAACACATCCCACTGTCCAGAGCCAGCTAACATATCCCACTGCCCAGAGCCAGGTAACATATCCCACTTCCCAGAGCCTGCTAACATATCCCACTGCCCAAAGCCAGGTAACATATCCCACTGCCGAGAGCCATCTAACATATCCCACTGCCCAGAGCCATGTAACATATCCCACTACCCAGAGCCAGCTAACATATCCCACTGCCCAAAGCCAGCTAACATATCCCACTGCCCAGAGCCATCTAACATATCCCACTACCCAGAGCCAGCTAACATATCACACTGCCCAGAGCCAGCTAACATATCCCACTGCTCTAACATATCCCACTGCCCAGAGCTAGCTAAGATATCCCACTGCCCAGAGCCAGCTAACATATCCCACTGCCCAGAGCCAGCTAACATGTCCCACTGCCCAGAGCCAGGTAAGATGTCCCACTGCCCAGAGTCGGCTAACATATCCCACTGCCCAGAGCCAGCTAACATATCCCACTGCCCAGAGCCAGCTAACATGTCCCACTGCCCAGAGCCAGCTAACATGTCCCACTACCCAGAGCCAGCTAACATGTCCCAGTGCCCAGAGCCAGGTAACATATCCCACTTCCCAGAGCCTGCTAACATATCCCACTGCCCAGAGCCAGGTAACATATCCCACTGCTCTAACACATCCCACTGTCCAGAGCCAGCTAACATATCCCACTGCCCAGAGCCAGGTAACATATCCCACTTCCCAGAGCCTGCTAACATATCCCACTGCCCAGAGCCAGGTAACATATCCCACTGCCCAGAGCCATCTAACATATCCCACTGCCCAGAGCCATGTAACGTATCCCACTACCCAGAGCCAGCTAACATATCCCACTGCCCAGAGCCAGCCAACATGTCCCACCTGCCCAGAGCCATCTAAGATACTCCCATCACCCAGAGCCATCTAACATATCACACGCCCAGAGCCAGCTAACATATCCCACTGCTCTAACATATCCCACTGCCCAGAGCTAGCTAACATATCCCACTGCCCATAGCCAGCTAACATGTCCCACTGCCCCAGAGCCAGCTAGCATGTCCCACTGCCCATAGCCAGGTAAGATGTCCCACTGCCCAGAGTCGGCTAACATATCCCACTGCCCAGAGCCAGCTAACACGTCTCACTGCCCAGAGCCAGCTAACATGTCCCACTACCCAGAGCCAGCTAACATATCCCACTACCCGGAGCCAGCTAACATATCCCACTGCCCAGAGCCATCTAACATATCACACTGCCCAGAGCCAGCTAACATATCCCACTGCTCTAACATATCCCACTGCCCAGAGCCAGCTAACATGTCCCACTGCCCAGAGCCAGCTAACATGTCCCACTGCCCAGACCCAGCTAACATATCTCACTGCCCAGAGCCAGCTAACATATCCCACTGCCCAGAGCCAGCTAACATGTCCCACTGCCCAGAGCCAGCTAACATATCCCACCGCCCAGTTCAGTTAACATATCCCACCTGCCCAGAGCCAGCTATCATTCCTCACTGCCCAGAGCCAGCTAACATGTCCCACTGCTCTAACATATCCCACTACCCAGAGCCAGCTAACATATCCCACTGCCCGGAGCCATCTAACATACCCCACTGCCCAGAGCCAGCTAACATATCCCACTACCCAGAGCCAGCTAACATATCCCACTACCCAGAGCAATCTAACATATCCTACTACCCAGAGCCAGCTAACATACCCCACTGCCCAGAGCCAGCCAACATACCCCACTGCCCAGAGCCAGCTAACATACCCCACTGCCCAGAGCCAGCTAACATATCCCACTGCCCAGAGCCAGCTAACATATCCCACTGCCCAGAGCAGCTAACATGTCCCACTGCCCAGAGTCAGCTAATATATCCCACTGCCCAGAGCCAGCTAAGATATCCCACTACCCACTGCCAGCTAACATATCCCACTACCTAGAGCCAGCTAACATGTCCCACTGCCCAAAGCCAACTAACATGTCCCCCCTGCCCAGAGCCAGCTAACATATCTCACTGCCCAGAGCCAGCTAACATATCCCACTGCCCAGAGCCAGCTAACATGTCCCACTGCCCAGAGCCAGCTAACATATCCCACTGCCCAGAGCCAGCTAACATATGCCACTGCCCAGAGCCAGCTAACATGTCCCACTGCTCTAACACATCCCACTGTCCAGAGCCAGCTAACATATCCCACTGCCCAGAGCCAGGTAACATATCCCACTTCCCAGAGCCTGCTAACATATCCCACTGCCCAAAGCCAGGTAACATATCCCACTGCCGAGAGCCATCTAACATATCCCACTGCCCAGAGCCATGTAACATATCCCACTACCCAGAGCCAGCTAACATATCCCACTGCCCAAAGCCAGCTAACATATCCCACTGCCCAGAGCCATCTAACATACTCCCACTACCCAGAGCCAGCTAACATATCACACTGCCCAGAGCCAGCTAACATATCCCACTGCTCTCAACATATCCCACCGCCCAGAGCTAGCTAACATATCCCACTGCCCAGAGCCAGCTAACATATCCCACTGCCCAGAGCCAGCTAACATGTCCCACTGCCCAGAGCCAGGTAAGATGTCCCACTGCCCAGAGTCGCGGTTAACATATCCCACTGCCCAGAGCTCAGCTAACATATCCCACTGCCCAGAGTCAGCTAACATGTCCCACTGCCCAGAGCCAGCCAACATGTCCCACTACCCAGAGCCAGCTAACATGTCCCACCACCCAGAGCCAGCTAACATATCCTAGTGCCCAGAGCTAGCTAACATGTCCCACTGCTCAGAGCCAGCCAACATGTCCCACTGCCCAGAGCCAGCTAACATGTCCCACTGCCCAGAGCCTGGCTCAACATATCCTCACTGCCCAGAGCCAACTAACATACCCCACTGCCCAGAGCCAGCTAACATGTCCCACTGCTCTAACATATCCCACTGCCCAGAGCCAGGTAACATATCCTACTGCCCAGAGCTAGCTAACTTGTCCCACTGCCCAGAGCCAGCTAACTTGTCCCACTGCCCAGAGCCAGCTAACATATCCCACTGCCCAGAGCCAGCTAACATATCCCACTGCCCAGAGCCAGCTAACATGTCCCACTGCTCTAACATATCCCACTACCCAGAGCCATCTAACATATCCCACAGCCCAGAGCCAACTAACATGTCCCAGTGCCCAGAGCCAGCTAACATATCTCACTGCCCAGAGCCAGCTAACATATCCCACTGCCCAGAGCCAGCTAACGTCCCACTGCCCAGAGCCAGCTAACATATCCCACTGCCCAGAGCCAGTTAACATATCCCACTGCCCAGAGCCAGCTAACATACCCCACTGCCCAGAGCCAGCCAATATGTCCCACTGTCTCTAACATATCCCACTACCCAGAGCCAGCTAACATATCCCACTGCCCGGAGCCATCTAACATACCCCACTGCCCAGAGCCAGCTAATATATCCCACTACCCAGAGCCAGCCTAACATAGTCCCACTACCCAGAGCACCCAACATATCCCACTACCCAGAGCCAGCTAACATACCCCACTGCCCAGAGCCAGCTAACATACCCCACTGCCCAGAGCCAGCTAACATACCCCACTGCCCAGAGCCATCTAACATACTCCACTGCCCAGAGCCAGCTAACATATCCCACTGCCCAGAGCCAGCTAACATATCCCACTGCCCAGAGCCAGCTAACATATCCCACTTCCCAGAGTCAGCTAATATATCCCACTGCCCAGAGCCAGCTAAGATATCCCACTACCCACTGCCAGCTAACATATCCCACTACCTAGAGCCAGCTAACATGTCCCACTGCCCAAAGCCAACTAACATGTCCCACTGCCCAGAGCCAGCTAACATATCTCACTGCCCAGAGCCAGCTAACATATCCCACTGCCCAGAGCCAGCTAACATGTCCCACTGCTCTAACACATCCCACTGTCCAGAGCCAGCTAACATATCCCACTGCCCAGAGCCAGGTAACATATCCCACTTCCCAGAGCCTGCTAACATATCCCACTGCCCAGAGCCAGGTAACATATCCCACTGCCAAGAGCCATCTAACATATCCCACTGCCCAGAGCCATGTAACATATCCCACTACCCAGAGCCAGCTAACATATCCCACTGCCCAAAGCCAGCTAACATATCCCACTGCCCAGAGCCATCTAACATATCCCACTACCCAGAGCCAGCTAACATATCACACTGCCCAGAGCCAGCTAACATATCCCACTGCTCTTCAACATATCCCACTGCCCAGAGCTAGCTAACATATCCCACTGCCCAGAGCCAGCTAACATATCCCACTGCCAGGCCAGCTAACATGTCCCACTGCCCAGAGCCAGGTAAGATGTCCCACTGCCCAGAGTCGGCTAACATATCCCACTGCCCAGAGCCAGCTAACATATCCCACTGCCCAGAGCCAGCTAACATGTCCCACTGCCCAGAGCCAGCTAACATGTCCCACTACCCAGAGCCAGCTAACATGTCCCACTACCCAGAGCCAGCTAACATATCCTAGTGCCCAGAGCCAGCTAACATGTCCCACTGCTCAGAGCCAGCTAACATGTCCCACTGCCCAGAGCCAGCTAACATGTCCCACTGCCCAGAGCCAGCTAACATATCCCACTGCCCAGAGCCAACTAACATACCCCACTGCCCAGAGCCAGCTAACATGTCCCACTGCTCTAACATATCCCACTGCCCAAAGCCAGGTAACATATCCTACTGCCCAGAGCCAGCTAACTTGTCCCACTGCCCAGAGCCAGCTAACTTGTCCCACTGCCCAGAGCCAGCTAACATATCCCACTGCCCAGAGCCAGCTAACATGTCCCACTGCTCTAACATATCCCACTGCCCAGAGCCAGCTAACATATCCCACTGCCCAGAGCCAGCTAACATGTCCCACTGCTCTAACATATCCCACTACCCAGAGCCATCTAACATATCCCACAGCCCAGAGCCAACTAACATGTCCCAGTGCCCAGAGCCAGCTAACATATCTCACTGCCCAGAGCCAGCTAACATATCCCACTGCCCAGAGCCAGCTAACGTCCCACTGCCCAGAGCCAGCTATTATCCCACTGCCCAGAGCCAGTTAATATATCCCCACTGCCCAGAGCCAGCTAACATACCCCACTGCCCAGAGCCAGCTAATATGTTCCACTGCTCTAACATATCCCACCACCCAGAGCCAGCTAACATATCCCACTGCCTCGAGCCATCTAACATACCCCACTGCCCAGAGCCAGCTAACATATCCCACTCACCCAGAGCCAGCTAACATATCCCACTACCCTGAGCAATCTAACATATCCCACTACCCAGAGCCAGCTAACATACCCACTGCCCAGAGCCAGGTAACATACCCCACTGCCCGAGCCAGCTAACATACCCCACTGCCCAGAGCCATCTAACATACTAAACTGCCCAGAGCCAGCTAACATATCCCACTGCCCAGAGCCAGCTAACATATCCCACTGCCCAGTGCCAGCTGACCATGTCCCACTGCCCAGAGTCAGTTAATATTCCACTGCCCAGAGCCAGCTAAGATATCCCACTCACCCACTGCCAGCTAACATATCCCACTACCTAGAGCTCAGCTAACATGTCCCACTGCCCAAAGCCAACTAACATGTCCCACTGCCCAGAGCCAGCTAACATATCTCACTGCCCAGAGCCAGCTAACATATCCCACTGCCCAGAGCCAGCTAACATGTCCCACTGCCCAGAGCCAGCTAACATATCCCACTCACCCAGAGCCAGCTAACATATGCCACTGCCCAGAGCCAGCTAACATGTCCCACTGCTCTAACACATCCCACTGTCCAGAGCCAGCTAACATATCCCACTGCCCAGAGCCAGGTAACATATCACACTTCCCAGAGCCTCAACATATCCCACTGCCCAGAGCCAGGTAACATATCCCACTGCCCAGAGTCATCTAACATATCCCACTTCCCAGAGCCATGTAACATATCCCACCACCCAGAGCTGGCTAACATATCCCACTGCCCAGAGCCAGCTAACATATCCCAGTGCCCAGAGCTAGCTCACATGTCCCACTGCCCAGAGCCAACTAACATGTCCCACTGCCCAGAGCCAGCTAACATATCTCACTGCCCAGAGCCAGCTAACATATCTCACTGCCCAGAGCCAGCTAACATGTCCCACTGCCCAGAGCCAGCTAACATATCCCACTGCCCAGAGCCAGCTAACATGTCCCACTGCTCTAACATATCCCACTACCCAGAACCATCTAACATATCCCACAGCCCAGAGCCAGCTAACGTCCCACTGCCCAGAGCCAGCTAACATATCCCACTGCTCTAACATATCCCACTGCCCAGAGCTAGCTAACATATCCCACTGCCCAGAGCCAGCTAACATATCCCACTGCCCAGAGCCAGCTAACATGTCCCACTGCCCAGAGCCAGCTAACATGTCCCACTGCCCAGAGCCAGGTAAGATGTCCCACTGCCCAGAGTCGGCTAACATATCCCACTGCCCAGAGCCATGTAACATATCCCACTACCCAGAGCCAGCTAACATATCCCACTGCCCAAAGCCAGCTAACATATCCCACTGCCCAGAGCCATCTAACATATCCCGCTACCCAGAGCCAGCTAACATATCACACTGCCCAGAGCCAGCTAACATATCCCAATGCTCTAACATATCCCACTGCCCAGAGCTAGCTAACATATCCCACTGCCCAGAGCCAGCTAACATATCCCACTGCCCAGAGCCAGCTAACTTGTCCCACTGCCCAGAGCCAGGTAAGATGTCCCACTGCCCAGAGTCGTGTCAACATATCCCACTGCCCAGAGCCAGCTAACATATCCCACTGCCCAGAGCCAGCTAACATGTCCCACTACCCAGAGCCAGCTAACATGTCCCACTACCCAGAGCCAGCTAACATATCCTTGTGCCCAGAGCCAGCTAACATGTCCGACTGCTCAGAGCCAGCTAACATGTCCCACTGCCCAGAGCCAGCTAACATGTCCCACTGCCCAGAGCCAACTAACATACCCCACTGCCCAGAGCCAGCTAACATGTCCCACTGCTCTAACATATCCCACTACCCAGAGCCATCTAACATATCCCACAGCCCAGAGCCAACTAACATGTCCCAGTGCCCAGAGCCAGCTAACATATCTCACTGCCCAGAGCCAGCTAACATATCCCACTGCCCAGAGCCAGCTAACGTCCCACTGCCCAGAGCCAGCTAACATATCCCACTGCCCAGAGCCAGTTAACATATCCCACTGCCCAGAGCCAGCTAACATACTCCACTGCCCAGAGCCAGCTAACATGTCCCAGTGCTCTAACATATCCCACTACCCAGAGCCAGCTAACATATCCCACTGCCCGGAGCCATCTAACATACCCCACTGCCCAGAGCCAGCTAACATATCCCACTACCCAGAGCCAGCTAACATATCCCACTACCCAGAGCAATCTATATATCCCACCACCCAGAGCCAGCTAACATACCCACTGCCCAGAGCCAGCTAACATACCCCACTGCCCAGAGCCAGCTAACATACCCCACTGCCCAGAGCCATCTAACATACTCCACTGCCCAGAGCCAGCTAACATATCCCACTGCCCAGAGCCAGCTAACATATCCCACTGCCCAGAGCCAGCTAACATGTCCCACTGCCCAGAGTCAGCTAATATATCCCACTGCCCAGAGCCAGCTAAGATATCCCACTACCCACTGCCAGCTAACATATCCCACTACCTAGAGCCAGCTAACATGTCCCACTGCCCAAAGCCAACTAACATGTCCCACTGCTCAGAGCCAGCTAACATATCTCACTGCCCAGAGCCAGCTAACATATCCCACTGCCCAGAGCCAGCTAACGTCCCACTGCCCAGAGCCAGCTAACATATCCCACTACCCAGAGCCAGCTAACATATGCCACTGCCCAGAGCCAGCTAACATGTCCCACTGCTCTAACACATCCCACTGTCCAGAGCCAGCTAACATATCCCACTGCCCAGAGCCAGGTAAACATATCCCACTCCCAGAGCCTGCTAACATATCCCACTGCCCAGAGCCAGGTAACATATCCCACTGCCCAGAGCCATCTAACATATCCCACTTCCCAGAGCCATGTAACATATCCCACTACCCAGAGCTGGCTAACATATCCCACTGCCCAGAGCCAGCTAACATATCCCAGTGCCCAGAGCTAGCTAACATGTCCCACTGCCCAGAGCCAACTAACATGTCCCAGTGCCCAGAGCCAGCTAACATATCTCACTGCCCAGAGCCAGCTAACATATCCCACTGCCCAGAGCCAGCTAACATGTCCCACTGCCCAGAGCCAGCTAACATATCCCACTGCCCAGAGCCAGCTAACATGTCCCACTGCTCTAACATATCCCACTACCCAGAGCCATCTAACATATCCCACAGCCCAGAGCCAGCTAACATGTCCCACTGCCCAGAGCCAGCTAACATATCCCACTGCTCTAACATATCCCACTGCCCAGAGCTAGCTAACATATCCCACTGCCCAGAGCCAGCTAACATATCCCACTGCCCAGAGCCAGCTAACATGTCCCACTGCCCAGAGCCAGCTAACATGTCCCACTGCCCAGAGCCAGGTAAGATGTCCCACTGCCCAGAGTCGGCTAACATATCCCACTGCCCAGAGCCAGCTAACATATCCCACTGCCCAGAGTCAGCTAATATATCCCACTGCCCAGAGCCAGCTAAGATATCCCACTACCCACTGCCAGCTAACATATCCCACTACCTAGAGCCAGCTAACATGTCCCACTGCCCAAAGCCAACTAACATGTCCCACTGCCCAGAGCCAGCTAACATATCTCACTGCCCAGAGCCAGCTAACATATCCCACTGCCCAGAGCCAGCTAACATATCCCACTGCCCAGAGCCAGGTAACATATCCCACTGCCGAGAGCCATCTAACATATCCCACTGCCCAGAGCCATGTAACATATCCCACTACCCAGAGCCAGCTAACATATCCCACTGCCCAAAGCCAGCTAACATATCCCACTGCCCAGAGCCATCTAACATATCCCACTACCCAGAGCCAGCTAACATATCACACTGCCCAGAGCCAGCTAACATATCCCACTGCTCTAACATATCCCACTGCCCAGAGCTAGCTAACATATCCCACTGCCCAGAGCCAGCTAACATATCCCACTGCCCAGAGCCAGCTAACATGTCCCACTGCCCAGAGCCAGGTAAGATGTCCCACTGCCCAGAGTCGGCTAACATATCCCACTGCCCAGAGCCAGCTAACATATCCCACTGCCCAGAGCCAGCTAACATGTCCCACTGCCCAGAGCCAGCTAACATGTCCCACTACCCAGAGCCAGCTAACATGTCCCACTACCCAGAGCCAGCTAACATATCCTAGTGCCCAGAGCCAGCTAACATGTCCCACTGCTCAGAGCCAGCTAACATGTCCCACTGCCCAGAGCCAGCTAACATGTCCCACTGCCCAGAGCCAGCTAACATATCCCACTGCCCAGAGCCAACTAACATACCCCACTGCCCAGAGCCAGCTAACATGTCCCACTGCTCTAACATATCCCACTGCCCAGAGCCAGGTAACATATCCTACTGCCCAGAGTCAGCTAACTTGTCCCACTGCCCAGAGCCAGCTAACTTGTCCCACTGCCCAGAGCCAGCTAACATATCCCACTGCCCAGAGCCAGCTAACATGTCCCACTGCTCTAACATATCCCACTGCCCAGAGCCAGCTAACATATCCCACTGCCCAGAGCCAGCTAACATGTCCCACTGCTCTAACATATCCCACTACCCAGAGCCATCTAACATATCCCACAGCCCAGAGCCAACTAACATGTCCCAGTGCCCAGAGCCAGCTAACATATCTCACTGCCCAGAGCCAGCTAACATATCCCACTGCCCAGAGCCAGCTAACGTCCCACTGCCCAGAGCCAGCTAACATATCCCACTGCCCAGAGCCAGTTAACATATCCCACTGCCCAGAGCCAGCTAACATACCCCACTGCCCAGAGCCAGCTAACATGTCCCACTGCTCTAACATATCCCACTACCCAGAGCCAGCTAACATATCCCACTGCCCGGAGCCATCTAACATACCCCACTGCCCAGAGCCAGCTAACATATCCCACTACCCAGAGCCAGCTAACATATCCCACTACCCAGAGCAATCTAACATATCCCACTACCCAGAGCCAGCTAACATACCCCACTGCCCAGAGCCAGCTAACATACCCCACTGCCCAGAGCCAGCTAACATACCCCACTGCCCAGAGCCATCTAACATACTAAACTGCCCAGAGCCAGCTAACATATCCCACTGCCCAGAGCCAGCTAACATATCCCACTGCCCAGTGCCAGCTAACATGTCCCACTGCCCAGAGTCAGCTAATATATCCCACTGCCCAGAGCCAGCTAAGATATCCCACTACCCACTGCCAGCTAACATATCCCACTACCTAGAGCCAGCTAACATGTCCCACTGCCCAAAGCCAACTAACATGTCCCACTGCCCAGAGCCAGCTAACATATCTCACTGCCCAGAGCCAGCTAACATATCCCACTGCCCAGAGCCAGCTAACATGTCCCACTGCCCAGAGCCAGCTAACATATCCCACTACCCAGAGCCAGCTAACATATGCCACTGCCCAGAGCCAGCTAACATGTCCCACTGCTCTAACACATCCCACTGTCCAGAGCCAGCTAACATATCCCACTGCCCAGAGCCAGGTAACATATCACACTTCCCAGAGCCTGCTAACATATCCCACTGCCCAGAGCCAGGTAACATATCCCACTGCCCAGAGCCATCTAACATATCCCACTTCCCAGAGCCATGTAACATATCCCACTACCCAGAGCTGGCTAACATATCCCACTGCCCAGAGCCAGCTAACATATCCCAGTGCCCAGAGCTAGCTCACATGTCCCACTGCCCAGAGCCAACTAACATGTCCCACTGCCCAGAGCCAGCTAACATATCCTCACTGCCCAGAGCCAGCTAACATATCCCACTGCCCAGAGCCAGCTAACATGTCCCACTGCCCAGAGCCAGCTAACATATCCCACTGCCCAGAGCCAGCTAACATGTCCCACTGCTCTAACATATCCCACTACCCAGAGCCATCTAACATATCCCACAGCCCAGAGCCAGCTAACATGTCCCACTGCCCAGAGCCAGCTAACATATCCCACTGCTCTAACATATCCCACTGCCCAGAGCTAGCTAACATATTCCACTGCCCAGAGCCAGCTAACATATCCCACTGCCCAGAGCCAGCTAACATGTCCCACTGCCCAGAGCCAGCTAACATGTCCCACTGCCCAGAGCCAGGTAAGATGTCCCACTGCCCAGAGTCGGCTAACATATCCCACTGCCCAGAGCCAGCTAACATGTCCCACTGCCCAGAGTCGGCTAACATATCCCACTGCCCAGAGCCAGCTAACATGTCCCACTGCCCAGAGCCAGCTAACATGTCCCACTACCCAGAGCCAGCTAACATATCCCACTACCCAGAGCCAGCTAACATATCCCAGTGCCCAGAGCCCGCTAACATGTCCCACTGCCCAGAGCCAGGTAAGATGTCCCACTGCCCAGAGTCGGCTAACATATCCCACTGCCCAGAGCCAGCTAACATGTCCCACTGCCCAGAGCCAGCTGACATGTCCCACTGCCCAGAGCCAGCTAACATATCCCACTGCCCAGAGCCAACTAACATACCCCAGTGCCCAGAGCCAGCTAACATGTCCCACTGCTCTAACATATCCCACTGCCCAGAGCCAGGTAACATATCCTACTGCCCAGAGCCAGCTAACTTGTCCCACTGCCCAGAGCCAGCTAACTTGTCCCACTGCCCAGAGCCAGCTAACATATCCCACTGCCCAGAGCCAGCTAACATGTCCCACTGCTCTAACATATCCTACTGCCCAGAGCCAGCTAACATATCCCACTGCCCAGTGCCAGCTAACATGTCCCACTGCCCAGAGTCAGCTAATATATCCCACTGCCCAGAGCCAGCTAAGATATCCCACTACCCACTGCCAGCTAACATATCCCACTACCTAGAGCCAGCTAACATGTCCCACTGCCCAAAGCCAACTAACATGTCCCACTGCCCAGAGCCAGCTAACATATCTCACTGCCCAGAGCCAGCTAACATATCCCACTGCCCAGAGCCAGCTAACATGTCCCACTGCCCAGAGCCAGCTAACATATCCCACTACCCAGAGCCAGCTAACATATGCCACTGCCCAGAGCCAGCTAACATGTCCCACTGCTCTAACACATCCCACTGTCCAGAGCCAGCTAACATATCCCACTGCCCAGAGCCAGGTAACATATCCCACTTCCCAGAGCCTGCTAACATATCCCACTGCCCAGAGCCAGGTAACGTATCCCACTGCCCAGAGCCATCTAACATATCCCACTGCCCAGAGCCATGTAACGTATCCCACTACCCAGAGCCAGCTAACATATCCCACTGCCCAGAGCCAGCTAACATGTCCCACTGCCCAGAGCCATCTAACATATCCCACTACCCAGAGCCATCTAACATATCACACTGCCCAGAGCCAGCTAACATATCCCACTGCTCTAACATATCCCACTGCCCAGAGCTAGCTAACATATCCCACTGCCCATAGCCAGCTAACATGTCCCACTGCCCAGAGCCAGCTAACATGTCCCACTGCCCATAGCCAGGTAAGATGTCCCACTGCCCAGAGTCGGCTAACATATCCCACTGCCCAGAGCCAGCTAACACGTCTCACTGCCCAGAGCCAGCTAACATGTCCCACTACCCAGAGCCAGCTAACATATCCCACTACCCAGAGCCAGCTAACATATCCCACTGCCCAGAGCCAGCTAACATGTCCCAGTGCCCAGAGCCAGCTAACATATCTCACTGCCCAGAGCCAGCTAACATATCCCACTGCCCAGAGCCAGCTAACATGTCCCACTGCCCAGAGCCAGCTAACATATCCCACTGCCCAGAGCTAGCTAACATGTCCCACTGCCCAGAGCCAGCTAACATGTCCCACTGCCCAGAGCCAGCTAACATATCCCACTGCCCAGAGCCAGCTAACATACCCCACTGCCCAGAGCCAGCTAACATGTCCCACTGCTCTAACATATCCCACTACCCAGAGCCAGCTAACGTATCCCACTGCCCGGAGCCATCTAACATACCCCACTGCCCAGAGCCAGCTAACATACCCCACTACCCAGAGCCAGCTAACATATCCCACTACCCAGTGCAATCTAACATGTCCCACTGTCCAGAGCCAGCTAACATACCCCACTGCCCAGAGCCAGCTAACATGTCCCACTGCCCAGAGCCAGCTAACATATCCCACTGCCCAGAGCCAGGTAACATATCCCCCTACCCAGAGCCAGCTAACATGTCCCACTGCTCTAACATATCCCACTACCCAGAGCCAGCTAACATACCCCACTACCCAGAGCCAACTAACATATCCCGCTACCCAGAGCAATCTAACATATCCTACTACCCAGAGCCAGCTAACATACCCCACTGCCCAGAGTCAGCTTACATGTCCCACTGCCCAGAGCTAGCTAACATACCCCACTGCCCAGAGCCAGCTAACACATCCCACTGCCCAGAGCCAGGTAACATATCCCACTGCCCAGAGCCAGCTAAGTTGTCCCACTGCCCAGAGCCAGCTAACATATCCCACTGCCCAGAGCCAGCTAACATATCCCACTTCCCAGAGCCAGCTAACATGTCCCACTGCTCTAACATATCCCACTGCCCAGAGCCAGCTAACATATCCCACTACCCAGAGCTAGCTAAGAAATGTTTTTAACAGTTTTAAAGTTCAGATCTAAAGAGCCTCCACTAGGTAGGTGCATGTGTGTCATTGGAGATGGCTTGTGCCCCAAAACTACAATCAACACTGCAGTGTAGGTAAAGGAAACAAGGTAATATTAATGCCAGCCAGGAGAGGGATTTGGCAGGGAAGGATAAATAGGAGAAAATAAATTTATAAAGTGAAATTTTGAAGGTTGAGCTGAAGTCAGTCTGATGAAGGAGTTTTTTTTTTTCTAGATGTGAGCAGAAGAACTGAAGGAAAGACCCCAAAAGAGGCAAGGGATAACAAGAATCAGGAGAGAAGGGAGGGAGGGAGGAGAAGAGGAACAGAGAGCGAGTAGGTGAGCAGATAAGAGATAGGCTAAGGCAAGAACATGAAAAACTATGGAAAGAGTAAAAAGGTGGGGCTTTGCAGGGCTATTCTTTCCAGCAGGGAATACCTGCCTCGAGGGTTCTTACAGGTGAATAGTATCCTAAAGTCACCACAGATAGCTATGTTCTAATGTAAGAGACAACCAAAACTGCTTCAGGGACGGAAAATAATGTATTGACAAAGGTGTTTGAAAGCATTCATCCAAAAGGAATGTGTGGTGGGTGTGAACAGACGATGGGGTTACATATCACCTTTGGTTTACTCAATAGCAGCAAATGTCTAAAGATTTAAAGGCACAGACACCCTTTTCAGAGGGGGTGAATGCTGCAAAATCCATGAGACACAGAGGGTGCTTCTGAGAGTGATTTAAAAAGATAAATTGGGGGTGGAGGGGGAAGCCTGGTGGTGCTGAGGTGCTATGCCTTACCTTGTGCTCTGCCGGCAACCCGGGTTCGGGAATGACCTTGGGCGCTCTGAGTGCCGGGCATGGGGGGCGGGATGGACAGAGTGGGATTGAGATGCCCAACAGCATCTCTCCTTCCAGAGTGGCTGCCACCCCCCCCAGTAGTTCCGCTGCCAATGGGTGGAGGTCTCATGGTGGGTGTAGGCAGGAGGGGCAGCAAACTGGGAGGGCATCTAGGACCATGGGGGTGCATGTGCCTCCACATAGCGCGTGCACCGCCAAGAAGGGGCAGGGCTAAAAAACGGGGCAAAAAAGCACTAAATGTAAATAAAAAAAAAAAAAGATACATTGCGGATGGCTCCAACAGTGGCAAACCTGGCTTTATGAGCTAGCTTGGGTTGTCTGTGAGTTTGAGAGGTGCTTGTAGTGGCAGAGTGGTGTTACATTCCATGGTCAGGCCTCGGATGGTCCGTTCACCTTTTTTCCCCCACAGGGAATGCTGTGTGCTCCACCAGGCCTTTTTAACATCGTAATCGAGGAGGGAGAGCAGGAAAAATAGAGAAAAACACCCAGGGTTGTCCAGATGACAGATGGTACTCTTCAGCTGTGCTCCACAGGAATGGCGTTGGGAGCCCAAAGAGTGAACATGACATTGTGGTGGATGGGGAGGAGAACCTCTATGGAAGAGAGAAATTAGCTTTCCAGTGCTTGGTTGTCTCAAGAGAGATGAGGTGAGCCACGAGTGAAGCCAGTGGCACTTCAGGCACATTCACGGAGTAACATGGAAACATTTGTGGTTTGGTCATTTGCATTATTTAAATTTCTCTTAAAGATCACAGCCACTGGTGTGGCACTTAACCCTTTACATTCAGAAGCCGAATCCCAGGATAGTCTGTAAGCGCCAGGACCCTGATGCAAGAGTAATGGGATTAACTTTACTTATCCCAGTTATGCCAGATGTGGTGGGAATTTTGTTCTCCTGCAGTCAGGATTTCGTTGCTGTGTACTGGATCATGAGCAGCTCTCTCTCTCTGGGCCTGCTGAGAGGGATTAGTCCTGGCCTGTAATCCCAACATCGCTCACAAGTGCTCAGATTCATGTGAAAAGAAGCAAACAGTGAAGAGTCTGTCCTCACTAAGGCACATGGCAGCCAGGATAGAAAAGCAGCAGCCTTGGAGGGAGGGGTTTGTCTTTAGGAGGGCTTCTGCAGTAATCCAGCCCTGTTTGTCTGACGTCTTTAATCAAAAAGCACCACCTGCATCTTCGTCTATTGCAGGTGGACTCTTAGACCCAGGGGAAGATTTCCAGGAGGTGGGAGGGACTGGATCATCTACAATCCAGAAGCGCTTAGTGCCCTTGTAAAGGCAGAGAGACGCTTGAAATATGTTACATTTTTTAAATGAAAGCTTTCTTAACAGCCCAAAGAATGGGGATGTGGATCTGAGGTAACACTTCGCAGCCAGGAGCACCGCATTGTGAGACAGGCTGGCAGCAAGATCTATGGAACATAAGGAGCCTAACCTCTCTGAGATAGCTTATGCACTTTCAAAATTAAAGTTAATTAGCTAAAGAATACAAACGTATTTTTAATCGGATATGTAGAGAGAAAGAGAGTTAAATGGTGTCCTTTAGTCTGCCTGTTTCTTGGCATGTTTAAAAGAGTAGCTATTTCAGAGCACGTAGGGAACGTTTTCTTTATAATTTTTTTCTAAAGTGGATATCTTAATGGGATGAAGTGCTTCGCTTGAAACAGAAGGGGACTACAAACTTAAACCAGGAAGCCCATCACTGTGACGGACAGATTTTGTGGAGTTTTTGCAACACGTAAAGAGGTTTTTATTTCTTTTGGGGGGCATATGAAAGATGGGGACCTCTGGAACCCCACAAATAAGAACAGCACAGAAAGAACTGTCTGAAGATGAGGCCCTGACTCTCATGTTTAAAGAGGTAAGGGACGGAAATTTATTACCAAGGACGACACATTTATTTCTGTATTATAAATGCCAAACTTGAGAAATACAAATACAATGTCTTTGTGGTGGTCAAAAATGAACATAGTAGTATGGGATGGAAGAGACTTGGGATCTGTCCTGTGCACTACTCCTGCTGCATGTGACTATACCCCAGTGTGAGTACAGACAAACCTCCAAATCTGTCAGTTGGAATGCCACCTTTGCTCAATGTGTGTAACCCTCAATGCCATTGTCCTTCAGGAATCTGTCTAGTTCAGCTGGCCCGACGGCACAGCAGTAGTGCTGCGACCTGTGACGTCAGCGACCCAGATTCAGAAGTGAACCTAGGTCGTTGGGGGGCCAGCCAGGGGGGCAGGGGGAATTGAGCATTTCACCAGACGCTGTCTTCCTCACTGGGTGGGACGGGATACCAGGGTGCTTTTGCACCTGAACTAACACCGTTGCTGGTGGAAGCACGGGCCACAGGGAGGTAGAATCACAAACTGGCAGAGTGGGGGGAGAGGAGGACGCTGCTGGGCACTTGGCTGAAGTGTACGTCAGCACGTTGCCAGCCTGGACTTATGTGCTTTGCGCTGGCACTGTTGGGGTAGGGGAAAAAACCAAGGTAAAAATCCTCAGCATCAAGCAGCATGACACCAAGTTACTAGTATGCCAGGACCCAGTAGGGGAGTGTCATGGGGAGGATCCTGGTACGCCAGAACCTGAGCCGAGAACTTGGTGTGGGGGGTGCATCTCCGAGGCTGTGAACTGGTGGGAGTAAAACAAAATCTGTCTAGTTCTGTGTTTCCCCTGCTCATGCTGTGTAATCCTCAGTGCCATTCTCCCTCAGGAATCTGTCTAGTCTTGCGTTACCCCTCCTCATGCTGTGTAACCCTCAATGCCATTCTCCCTCAGGAATCTGGCTTGTCCTGTGTTACCCCTCCTCATGCTGTGTAGCCCTCAATGCCGTTCTCCCTCAGGAATCTGGCTTGTCCTGTGTTACCGCTCCTCACGCTGTGTAACCCTCAATGCCATTCTCCTTCAGGAATCTGGCTTGTCCTGCTTTGAAAGCCTGAACAGTTCTAGTTTCCATGATGGTACCATAATTTATAATGTTCAAAGAGAGCCCAGCCTAAGGGTAGCGCCTTTTGCTGCCAGACAGGAGGCCTGAGTCTGTGTCCTGAGCCAACATCCAGCCCTGGACTGGGGAACGTTGCAGTGGTAGCGTACTTTGACTTGGTTGGGGGGTGGGGAAGCGTGATTGCCATCACTCTGGTCAAGCATAGAGAAATTAAAAGTGGAGTGGCTACCACCCCCCCACCGGTTCCGGCACCTATGCTTAGCTTCCCACTTTTTGTAATCCAGAAACCCGGAAACATTATCACTGTCTGAGGACTTCAACTGATCTAACTGCTGCTCTGCGCCTGGCATCACAGTCACCTGCTTATGACCTCACATTCTGTTGCTATGGAAATTATTGTGATGCCATAAATGGGATAGTGATGCCCTGGGTAGACAGGCAGCCTGAGCCCGTTTACATGTGAATGCACAGCGGTGTTCTGAAAAAAGAGGAAATGAAATTCAGAAACCATGTGAAATGTTTTGAATTAAAATGGTGTTTCCTGAAATTTTGAGCACCAAAAAGCACTGCACACTATAAAGGAGGCTGGACACCATTGTCGTATAATATGGATTCCCAGATTTGATTTGTGTAATTTTTTAATTTTTTTGAATAAAGTCTTGGAATCTGTATTACACAGCTTGGCATCCAGCCTCTTTATAGTGTTCAACATTTTTTTTTTTTTTGCTTTCTACTTTCTCCCTCCCCTGGCCCTGGTCGGCCTTTCTCGTCCGGCCGCCATCCCTAGCCTTCATTCCCTTCAGGCCCTCACCCTTGTGCTTACTCCTCGTGGCAGGGCGATGACGGAGAGCCCCCTACCCACCTGGATACGGCTCAGGGTGTTACCTCCAGGAAAGGAGTGCCAGGGGACAGCCATCAAGTCGCCACGACCAGCCACCAGGGTCTTTTCCATTTTTCTCCCATGATGGTGCTTCAGCATGCAATGACGCCGGCGACTGGCACGTGCACTTGTCCGTGCGTATCCCCACCAGGCGTCTGCCAAGCTCCGGCCACCTTGTTAAGTCAGCAGTGGTGCGCTGACCCCCAGCCTCCGCCGGGGGTCAGACGTGCACACCGACAGAAGGCACCCTCCCCTCCCTGGAGATGGAGAGCAGTCCATCGGATGCTCGATCCACCTGCTTCCCTGCTGACCCCCGGCAGCCTGTGCTCATTCCTGAACGTGGTTCGCGGGCATGACGCGAGGTGCAGTGACCAGTGCCTCAGCCTTCAGTGCCACCGGGCTGGCCAGTGTCCAATGCTTTTTGGTGATTTTGCTATTTAGCGTGGGGTTGGAAGCCCCCATTTGTTCGTTTGCACCGGCCCTGCACTGTGCTCGCAGTTCCAACCTTGGGAGCTTTATAGTTACTTTCCCGAAGCGTTTCCTGTGATGGCAGGGGGCTCTTTAAAAAATGTCGTTGTTGCAGAATATTCTTGTACTTTGTTATAATTACTCAATGTGATCCTGTAGCTGCTCAGCACTGTGTGCACCTGTAACCCCTTGCCCTGGGACATGGTCACAGATGGAGCTGTTGGTCTGGAGGGTCTTGCTGAGTCTGAAAGTCCTTGAAAAGCTATTTTAAACAGAGCCGGCCCAGTGGCATGGTGGTAACCCAACCACCTACCACACTGACAACCCTGATTCAGGAGTGAGTCTGACTCACATAGGGGCTGGGGGGAGAAGAAGAGAGGATGAGAATCCTATAGACTGCTCTCCTCTCTCTGGACAGGAAGGGGGGGAGACGAATTGCTTCACTGCTTGTCTCTCACCTGGCAAAGGCCAGTAGGCAGCACATTCGGAGCATCACATACAGGGACTGGCTTGCTGGTGGACACCTGCACATACATGCCTCTGCCTGCTCGCATATAATGTGTCATTGCACAGCCAGCAGTCTACAAGGAAAAAAAAGGCAGAGATAAATCCCTGACCAGTGGTATGAAGCTCCGGTCTACCACAGGCCCTGCACCCCTGACTGAGCCCCCCAGGCTTTGGCATGTGCTTCGGAGGGGCCTGGTCATCCCTGATGGCCCTGCCTCTGGTGTGGATGGAGGGATATTCCATAGAGGACTAAACAGGGATTAAGTCCCAAAGAAGGTGTGTGACATAGTGGTGGTGGTGGAGGGGGAGCACATGGGGGCTGTCTAGTATCCAGGAGCATGAAAACAGGATGATTGTTGGCCTGCCAGTGCAGCAGTTGGATTTCCACCTGCAACACCAATGACCCGGGATTGGGAACAGACCCAGGTGTCGGAGGACCGGCCGGGAGGGAGACGGCTCTAGCATCCTACAATGACTCACCTTCTCCCAGGAAGGAGGATGGTATGCAGCCCGATGATTGCCAACCTGTGGCAGAGGCCAGAGGCATGGCAGCACATCAGGCCATGCTAAGTAGGGAGCGAGATGGACGTTGGCTCATGCCTTGACATCCTGGCATGTTGCGCTCCCAGGGGAGAAACCAGGAAAATGGCTCCCTGACTGGCCGGATGACAACTGCTGGTCTCCCACTGCCACAAACCCCCGGACAGCCCAGACCGACCCCAGCAGCACCCGGGTCAAGTAAGTTGCACTGGTCGCCCCCACCGGTGCTTTCTCCTCTGAAGATTGGGGGGAGAGACCCATCTGACAAAAGGAAATGGGTTACCTGAGGGGCTGCAATGTGGGGTGGTGGATGGCAGTGGGGATGGAGTGTCGGCGGGGTATCCAGGTGACCCTAAGGAGTGGCCGGTCAGGAAGCAAGGGAGGCGCGATGAAAAAAATTATTATTTTTTTTAATGGTATTTTGTCTTTTTTCTCCCCGATCCCAGCCCCTGACTTTGGACGTGCACGCGCATGTGGAGGCATGTACATGCCATGTCTCAACGTCCCCTCCCTTCGTGTCGCCCCTGCCACCTATGCTAACCACCGGACCTCCACCCAGTGGCAGCAGGACTACTGGGGGGGCAGCGACCACCCACACGAGAGGAGAGTTGCCATCCGGCTTGCTGAATCCTGCTCCGGTCGAGGGGGGTTGTTTTTGTAGCTAATGCCAGTAAATGATCAGCTGTGGAGGGTGGCATGAATACCAGCCAGCCAGCACCCTCCCAACCAAGAAGCCTGGTGCCTCACTTGCTCCATAATCAGCTGGCAGGGTGATAAGTGAATACAGTCCACTCCATGCCTTCCATCCCAGGGGACTGGTGCCTCTCCTCTGTAGCATTTCTGACCCCTGTGAGTGGTGAATACTGTCCAACCCACACCATCCCTCCCACCCCAGAAACCAGGCGCCTCATCTCTGTGACATGCCTGACACCCTGCCAGTGGTGAATACTGTCCAGCCCGCACCTCCCTCCCACCCCAGGAGGCAGGCATCTCATCTCTGTGACATGCCTGGCACCCGCTTGTGATGATACTGCTGTCTAGACCGCACCCCGTCTCCCACCCAGGAACCAGAAGCCTCACCGCTGTGACATGCCTGGCACCTGCCAGTGGGGAATACTGTCCAGCCTGCATCCCTTCCCACCCCAGGAGGCAGGCATCTCACCTCTGTGACATGCCTGACACCCCGCTTGTGGTGAATACTGTCCAGCCTGCACCCCCTCTCCCACCCCAGGAACCAGAAGCCTCATCTCTGTGACATGCCTGACACCCTGCCAGTGGTGAATACTGTCCAGCCCGCACCCCTTCCCACCCCAGGAGGCAGGCAACTCATCTCTGTGACATGCCTGACACCCCGCTTGTGGTGAATACTGTCCAGCCCGCACCCCGTCTCCCACTCCAGGAACCAGAAGCCTCATCTCAGTGACATGCCTGACACCCTGCCAGTGCTAAATACTGTCCAGCCCACGTACTCTCTCCCACACCAGAAGGCAGGCACCTCATCTCTGTGACACGCCTTACCCTTGACACTTGTCCAGCCCCTATCTTCCCTCTCAACCCAGGAGACAGGCACCTCCTCTCTGGAACATTCCTGACCCCCTGCCAGTGGTGACCACTGTCTAGGCTGCACCCTCTCTCCTGCAGCAGGAGCCAGGTTCCTCTCCTGTGTAACATTCCTGACCCAGTGATATCTGTGGATCTGTTCAAGCCCTCCTCCACATCACAAGCTGGGTTCCTTTCCTTTGTAACACACCGTTCCCCCTTCCATTTGTGAATACTCCCTAGCCTGCACACTCCCTCTGCCTCAGGAGCCGAGTGCTTCCCCTCTGTAACATTCCTGATCCTGTGACACTTGTGAATACTGTCCAACTCACACCCTTCCTCCCTCCCCCGGAGCATGGGCACCTCTCTCTGTAACATGCCTGACCCCCTGGCAGACGTGAATACTGTCCAACTCACACTCTTGCTCCCCTCCCCAGACATGGGCACCTCTCTCTCTCTAACATGCCTGACCCCTGGGCAGACATGAATACTGTCCAACCCACACCCTCCCTCCTCCCCGGAGCATGGGCATCTCTCTGTAACATGTCTGACCCCCTGGCAGACGTGAATACTGTCCAACCCATGCCCTCCCTCCTCCCGGAGCATGGGCACCTCTCTCTCTCTCTCTCTAACATGCCTGACCCCTGGCAGACGGAATATTGTCCAACCCACACCCTTCCTCCCTCCCCGGAGCACATGGGCACCTCTCTGTCTAACATGCCTGACCCCTGGCAGACGTGAATTCTGTCCAACCCACACCCTTCCTCCCTCCCCGGAGCATGGGCACCTCTCTGTAACATGTCTGACCCCTGGCAGATGTGAATACTGTCCAACCCATGCCCTCCTCGCCAAGTTTGGTCAGTTCTCCTCTGTAACATTCCTGACCCCCTGGCACATATGAATACTGTTCAGCCCTCACCCTTCCTCCCACACCAGCAGCCAGCCCCTCTCCTGTATAACATGTTAGCCCCCTGCCAGTGGCAAATACTGTCCAGCCCGCGTCCTTCCTTCCTCACCAGGAACCAGGCACCTCTCCTTTGTAACTTGCCTGACCTCCTGGCAGCCATGAATACTGTTAGACTCACACCCTCCCTCCCACCTCAGGAGCCAGGTACCTCTTCTCTGTAAAATGTCGAACCCCCTTCCAGTTGTGAATACTGTCCAGCCTGCACCCTCCCTCCTGCCCCAGCAGCCAGGTGCCTCATCTCTGCAACATGTCAGATCCCTTACCAGTTCTAAGGTGGAACAACCAATGCCACACACATACACAGTTCTCCCACGTGGCACTGTGGAATGCTATTGGACCAACTGCTGGTGGAGAATTTGTGGCTGGCGTATGGGCACTGGATTTTTGTTCGAGCTGCCAAATGTTGCAAGTGCTCAAAGAGAGCTGCTTGCGCACCGATGGAGTTCAGCTGTTTGTACATTTGTAAATATCTGTCACAGCACAAACCTAGGCTGAGTTGCTGGACAGGTTTCTGTTTGCTCAGGAGTTAATGCAGTGTAGCCAGACAATCGGCTGTGTTGCCAATTGCTGATCCAGTGTTTCCTAGCACTTATGCAAAACCTGTAGTGCGTTGCACTGTGGTGTCTCGGAGATATGACTGCAAAGAAAGCATTTCTTGTGTTCAGCCATCAAAGTACGTGTGTGTGCGCCTGCCGGGAAGGGGGGATTATAAAAAAACAAACCAACTCCCTTAATTGAGGGGATTGAATCCTAATTTTGCACCACAATACAAGTTAATAAACTGCTGATATACTTGGGGGGGGGGAAGAATTAATGTTTTTTCAGTTCTATTTTAGATTGAAGGGAAAAAGACTACTATTTTTCATTACTCTTCACTGGTAAAATGCAAAATTGGCAAGACAGACACACAGCTGTTGACTTTGTTACACACAGTGGTGTGTGTGTATTTTCCCTTCTTTGTATGTGGCGGGGCGTATTGTGTTTAGTGTACCTGCCAGGCATTAAAAAAAACAGAATATAGCATCATGAATAATACATAATGGAACTTTCCATTGGATAGTGCCGATTTGCCCCATCGATCACTGAACAATCACTCCTTTTACGTGAATGCAGACGGTGATGTTCTGTTGTGTCTCCCCCCCCCCAAACCCCATCAGTGATAGACATTTGACACTATAAAGTGCTTGAGTGCCGTGGACTTGTGACTCTGGACTAGATATGAGAGCATAAAAGGAAACTAATTAAGAGACCTTAGCTGATAATGTAGCCAGTTATACTGTGAGGTGATTAACACACTTTCTTATTCCCCTCCTCTTACCTCTCCAGGCTGAAACACAACTCTCCGCTAAGCGAGCTGCCCGGGCCAAGGCCAGACAGGCATACCTGAGAAAGGCCGAGAGAGAACGGGTGGAGGTAAGTCTCTCTCTCTCTCTTTCTCTTTCTCTCTCTCTCATTCCCTCTCTCGCTCGCTCTCTCTCTCTCTGACAGAGCCTGGGCTATGCTGCTGTTCCCTTGCCAAGTATTCTTTCTCACTGTTACCCTAAACACATCTTTCCTACTACAGTACTTGCATTATGTTACTATAAGATGAAAGGAGACTGTGTGTGTGATTCAAATAAAGGCCTGTGAGCCAAAGGATCCTGTTTGAGTCCCAGGTCAGCCACTGGTGTAATGTTACCTTAGACAGGATGCTTCATTCACTTGTGTTTCTGTACCCCAAAACATTTTGGGTAGATGCAGGGCCTTACCAAAAGTAAGATATTACATTCAGTTTGCCCGTCCCCAACCCGCATAGTGCCCCTTGCTACCACGGGTCCACAAGACCGCTAAAATAAACCAAGCGTGGTCACTAACTGCGCAGAGAAAATGCCGACAGCTAAAATCGTGGCATGCAATGAGTTACACTCCATCATACAGAACTACATATACAAACACAATTAGGGGGGAACGAATCACTTGGGGGGTTGATTTACTATTACCACTCAGGGAGACAAATCACTGGGGGGGTTGTTTTACTATTACTACTGTGGGGGGCAACTGGGGGCGATTTACTATTACCACTCGAATGGGGGACGAATCAGCATGGCCCGCATTTCACCCATGCTGTTCTGTCCGTGTAGCTGTTTTTACCTACGCTGTCCGCAGCTCCCATTTCAGTGCTCTATTACTGAAACTGTATTTTGACGGTATACATGCCACCAAATAGGATAGGTAGGGTTAGGGCAGACTGGATGGGCCTTGCAGTCATTTTCTGCCTACAAAACCCATGGTTCAGTGTTTGTCTGATTTGAGTTACCCTGAATAAATAATTTTACAAACCAGTTTCAGTTACAAGAAGTTGTAAGAAGTACTGACTTCTAGCAGTGACATGCTTTATATATGAGCTGCACACACAGACAGGCACACGTGCATGTATATGCAGATGCACATATAGACAGAAACACAGCAATACACATCAGTGAGACTCTAAGATGCCAAAAGGCCTCAGAAATAATCTGCAGAGGCTGAAAACAGCAACCCCAGCATGTGATTCATCCTTTCTAGGACTCCTCAATGTGATATGCCATTGTCTCAGCCCAGAAGAAGGGGACAGACATTTAAATGATGACACTTATTTGGGCAAAGGTGAAATCCAAGAGGGAGAGTAAGACGGGGACCCCAGCGCAAACCAATAAAACACAGTTACACATAAAGTGCATTGGCAGCGAAGCCAGCTTTTAAAGAAGGATTACAAATATACCTGTAACACTAGACATTATGGGTAATATATGTAGAAAGAAACTCCAGCTGTATTGGTCCTTGGATAAACAGGAAATGATGGAAGGGTTGATACCTTTTATTGGACCAACAAGTGTCTTTACAAAGATGGAATAATACACAAGCTTTCGGGGCCTCACAGGTCCCTTCTTCAGGTGAACAGAAAAACTGAGCAACAGAAGCAGTATTTATATCCACTGTGGAGCAATTAAAAAAAAAAAAAGGCAGGAAGTGAAGTAGGAAATGGGAACAAAACAAATCCTGCTTTGTATCATAACATGGCAGTCTTTACTGTAAGGCTACAGTATCTAACTCCATGTCACGTTCATGCATGTTACGCAATCGCCCTAATTATTACTGATAACTGGATTGGGCTTATGTGTGCGTGTTAACAGTCATGAAAGTTGACTGGAGTGCAGAGAAACATCATGTTGTCATGTTTTATCACACAAATCTTCCCCAGATGAACTCCGATTATTCGTATTATTCTCAGCACTTCTTTGGTTCAATGTCCAGCTCCACCCTATATTGCTACTCTGGGGTTTTATTTTGTCATATAGACATCTCTTTTCTTCATGCTATCCGTCCAGCTGTGCAGTCCGTCAGTCTGGTTGTCTAGTTCGTTGAAGCCTCCAAAATGAGAGGCCCTTGTTCTCACTCAGCCTGCATCACTGATTTTTTTCTGATTGCTAACACGTTTGTTTTACATTTCTTTCCACAGTAACACCTGCATTCCAAGGAGGGTGACCAAACTGGAAATACAGGTGGGGGTGGTATTCTGCTTCGGGGAGGAAGCATTTACAATCATTATCTTGTTTCCTTTTTTAACAAAACAAACTGGAGTGTGTGAGAGATGCTGAGCTTCTTGCAGTCTTTCATGTTAGGATTCCGTGAGTGCACTTGGGGGTTACTTTCTTCCCACAGTGCTGAAGCGCATCTTATATCCACCCCCTTCTGTACTACACAGTGTTGGGGGCACAAGACACAGCTTTATACAATATTTATTCAGGCTGATACATTCGAACTGTGGTGTGCCTAACAAGGACAGTTGGTTCATTGTAATATGACTTATGGGAACAGAAAATGTTTGACGGAAAAGGGCCTTCAAGTGTCCGTCTTGTTTCTTTGTTTCCTGCCATCCCAGGAGATATACCATTAAACATTATATTGGAACGGGCAGTATACCCTAGAGGTTAGAAGAGTAATGAGCTGTGAACATCCAGCAGACTTGGGTTTGATTCCCACAACCTCCACTTGCATACTGTGTGACTGAGCAAGTCACTTATCCTCCCCAGTGCTCCCAGGCCGCCCCTGAAAACAGGAACTTGTGCCTAGTTGGCCTTACCCAGTTACCAAAGAAGGAAATAAAATGTAAAATATTGTAAACCTTCGGAAGGTCCCCCTTCCCCATTATCAGGGATGGCAGGGCGGTGAGCACGGAACTGGGAAACAGGAGATTCTCAGATTGAACCCCACCACTGGCTCTCTGTGAACTTGAGAAAGTCACTTGACCTCCCTGTGTATTAGTATTCCTCAGCTGTAAAACTGGTTGGTTGCAGGACCCCTCACCTACACTGCAAGATGCTGTGTTATCGGTACGGCTAATGTGTCAGCAAACAACGTTTCCAAATCAACACACACCACTCCGGTTGTAGAAGAATGAAACACCAAAGAAATCCCATGTCAGTTTGCAGTCCTTTGTTTCTGTTTATTGGCTTTTCAGTATACCAGCTCCCAAGTACAACAGCACTCACGCTAAGAGCATGTCAGAGGCCATCACACTGAGTGGAGGAACCAAGAGAAACATGCTGGTTCACATGTTGTGTTAAAGCAGCACCAGTTCAGCATGGGGAATCTGTAGGGTTTAGTACTGTCACCTCAAGACTCTGCCCAAAACAGTTCACCCAGCTTCTGATAAGAGGAACTGTTTGAAGCACTTAATGAAATCTTTTCTTCGGCTGGCCTATCGGCGCAGCTGTAATCTTACCACTTGCGACGCCAGCGGCCTGAGTTAAGGGACGAGCCTGGGTCATCCGGTGCCAGCCAGTTGCCATCGGTGCAGCTACAGGGTTACCACTTGTGACACCAGTAGCCTGCATTAGGAGATGAGCCTGTATCATCAGGGGCCAGCCGGAGAGGGGGACTGAGTGTCCCAGGTGACTGTTTGCTCCAGGGAGGGAGAGTGATGTTTGCCGCCATGATACTACCATCTTGGTCACCACAGGTGGTAGTGCAGTCGGAGAGTGAGAGGGATGTCACCAATGTCTGTGCGCTGACTCACGCTACATGTATACACCCATATGTGCTTGCACGTGACATCTCAGGGACTCAGGTGAAGCACAGAAAATGGCCCTAACATTGGTGACGATGGCCCTAGTTTATCTTGGCCCCAGCACCAGGTAAAACAGACCTCAGTATATCTTGGCCCTGCATCTGTGACAACAGATGCTAGTATATCTTGGTCCTAGCACCAGTGACAATGGACCCCAGTGTATCTTGGCCCTGCACTACCCCCTGAGATGCTGCCTGATGATATTACAAGTTGGGGGGGTTATACCCCCACCCTGTCACTGCTTTGTGGTGGGAATAGCCAAGGCTCCATAGAGGATGGCACTCAGTTCGGAATACAGGAGGATCGAGTACACCTTGGAGGCCCCTAAGGGTGGCTGGTGTTATAGATATGAAGGAAGCATAAAGAGAAAGTAAAAAAACAAAAGGAAAATCTTTTCTTTGGTTATTTTGTGACTGTCTTCTTGGAGACTTCTGAGAACAAGAAGCAAGAGTTCACCCCCCTCAGGAAAATTACAGGGTGGAAGTGTCAGCAAGCATCCCTGGGGTCCCCCCCCCAATCTAAGGAACGTAAAGGGACAGAGTAGCAGTTAGCACACCTGTGGTCTCCCCCTTTACCAAACACCCCCAGCATCATGCTAGAGTGGGTTGCACACATCATAGGGCTGCAGCTGCAGCACAAAATCTTCTCGCATGTTTTTAGCGTGCCATTATCACTGGTCTCCGCCAGTGGAGTTAGTATTGCCAACATCTGCTCTTGAGCAGGAACCCCATTTAAACGTACTATCCGAGCCGGCCCAGTGGTGCAGAGGGCTGAGGCGCTGGATGCCACACCTCGAACCACGCCGGCGACCTGGGTTTGGGAATGGACTCGGGTCGTCGGGCTGTCTGAGGAAGGAGAGGATTGAGTGTCTGGAGGACTGCTCTCCTTTCCTGGGGTGGAGTTGGGTGGGCACTCTGCTCTTTGTAGTGGCCCCCTGGTGGAGACAGGGCACTACTACCGCAAGCGGCGCAGGAGGGACAACCAAAGAAAAGCGGAAAACAACTTCAGTGGCCACTGGATGACGGCTTCTGCATTCTCCACACCCCCGGAACCTCCGGGAGCCTGCCCCTCCACAGCAGCACCCCCGAGTCAAGTAAAGACAATAGAGTGCTGGGGTTTCCCCCTTCCCCGGTGCCTTCCCCTTTGGAGGAGGGGGACCCACCCAGAGATGGATTACTCTGGGACGACTCGGAGGGTTGGCTGCGATATGTGGTGGGTCAGCAGTGCTCAGGAAGAGGATGGCCGGGGAGTGGAGAAGGCCAGGAGGGCCCAAAGGAGAGGCAGACACTGGAGCGTTTTAGGAGGGGAAAAAAAGATCACACAATAAACATACCATCCAACATATCTGGGGTGTCGTGTTGCAATATCTTTTAGTAAGTAAAAACTGTTACTATCCTCTCAATCTGCCTTTCTTCCTTTTCTTGCAGTTTGATGAGAAGCTACATAAACAACAGCTGAGTAAGGTACGAATCTTTCTTTTCTAAAATACTCATTTAATTTATGTTGTTGTTTTTTTTTGTTTGTTTGTCTTTTATCGTTTATTTTTGCACTGAACCGAGGAACTCTGTCGGGCATCCTCCAGTGCCCCCAGCTCTACCTCCGTACCTGAGAGGTCTCCAAATCCTGGTACCAGCCTGGCTATCCCCCCGGTTCTGAGCCCCCCCCGAGGTAGGGTCGCCCTATCCGCCCAGGATGCTCTATCTTTGAATTTGGGCCGGGCTGGGCTCGGCCCAGGAGAGGAGGGCAATTGGCGGTGGAGTGTGGCTGAGTGGGTGGAGGTGCCGTCGCCTATCCCCGAGGTCGGGGATTTTCTATGTATAGGTTTCCCCTGGAGTGCAGCGTGCAATGACATCTGCACATGGCTGCCCTGCTGATGTCTGCCGCACTCCCGTCCTCTCGTTCTGGCTGGTGATCCTGCAATATCCCTGATCTCCATCGGGGGTCGCAAGGACACAAAGCAGCCCCAGGATCCCTTCCCAGAGAGAGGAGAGCTGTCCTCTGGATGCTGAGTCCTCTCCCTCCCCTGCTAACCTTTGGCTCCCCGAGTCAGTCTCCAAACCCGGGTCACCGGCGTGGCGTGAGGTGTGGCATCCAGCGCCTCAACCCTCAGTGCCACTGGGCCGGGCTATGTTGTTGTTTTAATATTTTTTTTTCAAGATTTGGGAAGAGAATGTTTCACAGCAGAAGTTTATTTCCTTCTTGTCTGAGCTCTCACTCAGCTCATTAGTAGCTTCTTCAGAGGATGGACACGGCCTTCTGTTTTAAAGGACAACAAACGCCCGAAGCTCAGGTTGCCAGAGGTGGACACCAACAAGGAGGTCTACGGAGCATCCTTAGGGATGCTCTCCTCCTAGGGAGGGGGTCATTTATTTAAAATTTGGTGACCGAGAAAGGCAAACTGAGCCAAGGCTGGTTTCCAGGTTTTACGGGGGTACATGGTAGAAGAAGCAATCACATTATCAGCAATTATTGAATACCACAAAGAAAATAAAAATGTGACATAACCCTATGAGGGACCTATATAACATAACTAAGGAGCAACAGGAAAGGGACAGATAGAAAGGTGGGCTCCCAGCAGCCAGTGTTTCTTCACCAGTACATATAGTGACCCCTGCTGGCAGAGGCTGGGACTGGAGTAGCAGTGAGCTACCCCACAGTCAGTGTTCCTACATTACCTACAGTGACTCCTGCTGGGAGGCTGGGACTGGGTAACTGTGAGCTCTCCACAGTCAGTGTTCTACACTGTACCTACAGTGACTCCTGCTGGGAGAGGCTGGGACCGGAGTAGCTGTAGCTCTCCCACAGTCAGTGTTCCTACACTGTAGCTTACAGTGACTCCTGCTGGGAGAGGCTGGGACCGGAGTAGCTGTGAGCTTTCCCACAGTCAGTGTTCCTACACTATTACCTACAGTGACTCCTGCTGGGAGAGGCTGGGACCGGAGTAGCTGTGAGCTCTCCCACAGTCAGTGTTCCTACACTATTAGCTACAGTGACTCCTGCTGGGAGAGGCTGGGACCGGAGTAGCTGTGAGCTCTCCCACAGTCAATGTTCCTACACTATTACCTACAGTGACTCCTGCTGGGAGAGGCTGGGACCGGAGTAGCTGTGAGCTCTCCCACAGTCAGTGCTCCTGCACCATTACCTACAGTGACTTCTGCTGGGACTGGAGTAGCGGTGAGCTACCCCACACCCAGTGCTCCTACACCATTACTTATGGTGACTTCTGCTGGGAGAGGCTGGTACTGGAATAGCTGTGAGCTCCCCCCCTCCAGCCAGTACTCCTGCACTGTTACCTACTGACTCATGCTAGGAGAGACTGGAAGTGGCATAGCCATCTGTATGTTTGTATATTTGAAGACAGTCTTGGATTTTTCCCGGTAGGAGGAGTGTGAAGATTTAGCAGAGAAGTATCAACATGTGATGGAATCCTTATCCCTGATGGAGAGAGAGAAAGTTGCACTTTTGTATGAGGTTGAGAAGCTAAAAGATTCTTTGGAAGACGCTGAAGAGGAGTTAGCAGAGGCCATGAGAAAACACGAGGACAAGTGCAAGGTAAGTGTCTACCAGCCTGAGTCCTCAGAGAGGCAGTATAGTGCAGCGGTTTAACGCTCTGAGCTGGAGACCTGGGTTTAAATCCCATGAGCCCCCACTTGGATACTGTGTAACCCTGAGCAAGTCACTTAACTTCCTTGTGCTCCCAGGTTGCACCCGGAAACAAGCTTTGGCTTAGTGTGCTGTTCCCAGTTCAACAATTTCCCCTTCTGCCATGTGGTGCACTAAACAGGCATATTGTGGGCATCCAGGTCTCTTCTGTAACAAGCAAATTCTTTCTTTGTAGGTAGCAGATAAGTTTACACTGTATACACTGCAAATTGTATAAATGTATCCATGTGCTGTATGAATGTACACGTGTTGTGTAAATAGAAACATAGACGTCGACGGCAGAAAACGGTCCAACAGCCTAGTGAGTCCGTCCAGTACTTGACTGCTCCCGCACGCAGCCTAATGCTGGACTGGAGCGTGTCAGTATCCTGACTGCATTTCGACATCTTCCTCCCAAGTCTACTTATCATCTTCCCTGGAACTGTGGACAAACCCAAAGGCACTGCAAAGAAGTGGTGTTATGGAACAAAACTTGTGCTGGCGTCGTTTATAAATACTTGTTTTCACTGTCACCGTTTATCAGCAGGTGTTCTCTGCCGCCTGCTCCTTGCACTTCTTGGTGAACTCTATAGCCTCTGCAGACGAATGACAGTCTTGGGAGGCCCCATTAATAAATATGCACAGGTCCTCTGAGAACGTAACAGCATATTTAAGCCTAAGTTTTCTCAAGGCCTTTTTGGGTTTGTTGAAGATCATTCTAATCCAGTATCTCCTTGGGGTAGTCAATGATAAGATACCCTTAAACATTCCCACTCATGCTGTTGCTTTTCTGTGACCTTTGCAAGGATGTTGTTCCTTTATTGGGAAGTTATGCAGGCGAGCTGTGGTGAGTTGGGGTTTCCCACCTTTTTTTGCTGGTGCACACACAGCCCTGTGTATCCTTTCAAATTTAAGCCAATAGCAGGACACTGCATTCTGCCACAGAAATGAACAGTTCGTGCTGCAGTGATTAACAAATGCTGTCGCTGGGCATAGGAGCCCTGCTGCAGAAATCCGAACCAAAGTGCCACAGAGAACAGGAGCTCCAGTCACAAGGCATCGGAGAGGCAGCTTGGGAGACTGGAGAAAAACAAGAGACCAGAAATAGAAAAGGAAAGGGGATAAAAATGGTGCAGAATGAGGAAAATCTAGGTTCTTCTGTGGCATGCTCGGTAGAGCAGGCTGCATTGTGGGTGAGATTCTCCTGCTCACTGAATGAAATCGAACTATGAGGGTGACATCATTTAACACAGTGGTGTCCAGGCAGCCGGCCCTGGAAGACAGACCAGTGGAATGGAAAAGGTGCATCTCCCTCCGCAGTTACCCCTCAGGACACAGCACAGTAGTTATTTAGCCTATTTCATATAACGTAAGGAAGTATAAAACACTTTACAAATGAGATATGAACACAGAAATATATGAGATCTTGACAGGAAAGTAGTAAAGACCTGCCAGCCTGCTGAGAGTGGTAGAACTAGACTTGCTATGCCAACGCCCGGTTCGGAAGCAAGCCCAGGATGTTGGAGGGTCGACCAGGGGAGGAGGATAGAGCATCCCAAGGACTGCTCTCCTCCTGCAGGGTGGGTGGGTGGTGGGGAAGCAGCCAGTGCTTGACAGACCCCTAGCAGAACCCGGGGGTTCTGCTAGCTGGAAGTTAAAAGTTTGGGAGCCGTGCCACACATGTAGTGCATGTGCCACCATGTCATTGCATGCCACGCCTCCCTGGGGATCGTCCGCAGCAAAAAATGTGCTGGGCTGAGCGGGAGGACATCTGCCCCCCACCTGGCTCCACAGAGCTGACCGAGGTACTCTGTCCATCGGATTGCAACTAGTCTCTGGTAGGAGAGTAGGTGTCCTTCCCTGACAGCCCTGCCCTAGGAGGTAAGCCAGGGTGCACTGCAGGGAAGGAAGAAGGTGAAGTCACGGGGATGGGGCTGTAGAGGTGGAGCGTACCATTAGAGGGCCAGCCAGTACAGGAAGGGTTTTTTATCCAGGGGTTTTCTCCTTGGTACTCATTCTTCAAGACTTTGGGTGTCCCCAGCAGCTTCCTAGTCCCAATTCTGCTACGCCCCAGATTCTTCAGCGGCTTTGGGCCTGCGAGACCCAGGACATTTAAATGTTATTATGGTAGTTACCCCTGTGTTCTCCCATTAGTCATTAACCCGCTGGCACTTTATGTGCCCTTGAGGCCTTACCTGCACTCAGCTCCTGTGGAGGAGACAACACTCCTTGGCTTACCACAGGGGTTGCTGCTGCAGCAGGGTGGCACAGTGCTGCCATCTGCAGGCCAGAAAGCTCTGACACCACAAGCACTGTCACACCTTTGCAGCCAGTTCTGGGAACCCCAAGCTCACTGGTGAATTTGGGTCACCTACATGTTAGCACAACACTTTAACACTGGACCACAGGGTGGCAGGAGGAAGGGTTTTATGGAGGATGTGAATGTAGTGTAGGAATCTGTTACCCTCCGAGCTCTAGGGTGGCTGTTCCATGCAGATTTCTATTGTGAATAAGAATGTAGTGTAGGAATCTGTTACCCTTCGAGCTCTAGGGTGGCTGTTCCATGCAGATTTCTATTGTGGATAAGAATGTGGTGTAGAAGTCCGTTACCCTCCGAATACTTGGATGGCTGTTCCATGGAGGTTATCATGGATATTAATGTCATGTAGGAGTCTGATTCCCTACAAACACTTGGATGACTGTTTCACGGAGGTTTTAGTTGTGGATATGAATGTCGTGTAGGAATCTGCTTCCCTACAAACGCTAGGATGGGAGTTCCACAGAAGTTTTAAGTTGTGGATATGAATGTGGTATAGGAGTCCATTTTCCCTCTGAACTCTAAGATGGCTGGTCCACAGAGGTTTTCCCTGAGGACAGGAGCCTTTATTTAGCTTAGAACTCCAGGATGGTTGTTTTACAGAGTTCAGGCATGAGCGCTCTGTCATCTGACAGATGTCAGATCGCTGTGGCTGGACAGCAGGACACTGGAAGCCCAATGAGGGGGTATGGAGTGCGAGCATGTCAGATGGGTAGGGAGGCTGAACCTGATGTGCGAGTTTCTAGGAAAGGATGGAGATCGTGTTGTGAATGTGTTTGTGAGGATTAAAAGCCTGTTGGTGTGTTTCCTGTGGTTGGTTGGAGCTTTCATCACATCTCTCGGCAAGCTGGATTAGACAACTTCTCCTCCTGTTGTAACACCATTAATAAAGAGTACAGTCCTCTCACCTGTGGTGTATTTCATATCCTGAAGGTATTACGATTGTCCTCTCCCACCCCTCCTAACCTCTCCTCCCTCCACTATCCTTGGCGCATCCTGTGCCCTCAGTGCTGCTGCTTTATAGTCTTCTCCTAGGCCACGTAATGCTTTGCTGGTCTAGACCTCATCCAATGTAATATTGTACTCCACTGTCTATCAGAGACTTGCCTTGCATAGAACTCGCTCACAGCGGTATGCTGATTGCCTTTGGTACCACGCCTGTAAATTATGCCGCCTTGTTCTGTTCTCAGTGTCAAGTCTTACGTTGCTGTTTGTAAATTATTGTACACCACTGTGCCAAGCCACGCCTTTCTCACTTGTAATGACTGTACATAGGCTGCTAATGTTGCTACGCCTACGCCAGATTGTTGTATTGTGACTTGTTGTTGTTGTTTAAACTACCAGGTCCAGCTTGTAAATGAGCCCTGCTCAATGGTGTTCCGCCTGGCTAAATAAAGAGATTATTGATTGTTACCCGAGTCAGGAGTCCAAAACAGCTGACATAACATGTTCTGTTTCACAGGAAGACCCACAAACCGTTGGCAGCAGCCATTAGTTGCACACACAGAGAGGTTACAGCAGCGGCATTTGTTAGTCGAGTTGCTTTGTGGCATCAGCATTGGAAAGTGTAAGGAGGAAAATAAATCACGGTACAAGGGGGCATCAGTGGTTGCCATGTCAGACTGGTATAAAATGTCCAGATATGTGAGAGATTTTAACAGGTTCCATAGTGTTCATATTACACACTGTCGCTGCACCTAGTTTTACAATGCGCCTGTCCACTGCTTGTTTGCGCAGCCGTATAGCCATCAATCTTCTAGTCTGCTACCATGCTCATAAAATATTTGACTACTGAAGTGTAACTTACCTCTCCACCTGTTGATCACAAAGGTCTAACAGTTCCTGTTTTTGCTGCCTGAAGTTGTTGGGAATATTATGAAATGGGTAAAAAGAATGCTGATTCCTAATTGGCTAAGAGGTACTTTCAGCCAGGCTGTTTTCCCAGCACAACGACCCAGCTGAAAGTAGCTCAACAAAAGTATGTTTAAAAAATACATCTAATTTACTAAAAAGCACCCTTTTTATAATTGCAATAAGGCACTGTACGGGGTGTGTTATAGCAGGTTAACAGCCCTATCGGATTCAGGAAGCACTGGCTTTGCTTCGTGCTTCAACCAACCCAAGGCGGGTCATTATCCCACCATAACATACTCCCTGTCTTGCTTTACTTCTATAAAAAAAAAAATGGGTAAGCGATATACTGTACTGTGACTGGTGAAAGCCAGTCACATGACTGTGCTGATATTTCAGTACAACAGCACAGGTCAGAAATGCTTAACTTTCTGAACCTCATTACTTAGTCCTAAAATAAACAAATCAGGGAAGCCATTTTATAATCACAATAATGCATTCCAGGGTGGGCATAATGGCGGGGTAATGGCATTTCTCGGGTACATAAAGCCCTCAGCTTCACCTCGGGCTTCACTTTCTGAAGTGTGCCGTTATCCCACAATAATGTACACCCTGTCATGCCTTATTGTGTAACTATCATCCATTGAGGTTTTATTTATTTGCTTTTGTTAACCAGGTTAGCACACTAGACAGCATGTGCCTATTTTCAGGTGCAACCCAGGTGGTTACAGAGTACATAGGAGACACAATGTACATATCTACTGAGCCGTTCTTCCAGTTGACTCTTTTTTTGGTGCTGCGTAGGCTATAATATCCGCCCCACACCCGGAAGACCATCTTCATGCCATCCCAGACATATCTAGGATGGTTTTCTGTTGTTTTGTGTATTCTGAGACACGATGGAAGATATTATCAGTTTGCAATAACACATTTAATCTCCAGAGTGATTCACCCTTGGGTGCTGAAATGTGAAACCAGACTGAAACTGTGGCATGGTTGGAATGTACTATAGAATGAATCTGTGGGTTAGAGGTGCATATGTTTTGTAAGTCTAAATTACATGTCTGTATGGGAATAATCATTGTGAGGATGTGAGAACAATTTATAACCTTTCTTCCTCCTTGTAAAAGCGCCAGATGTCTGTAAGACTGTTTTCTGTAATGAGAGAGTAAAGTACTTCAGACATATGAACATTGGTTTGTTGCCTGGCCGAGGATCTGTTTTGATTAGCCAGTAACAACACACAATTGAAATCTCCTCTGAAGATTGTAATCATCCAAGAGCTCCTGAAAGATTTGCCTGATAAAACCAGGATCATTTGAATTAGGGGTGTAAAGATTTATGAAATACAGAGTAAGATCAAAAATACAACCAATCACTCACAAAACGACCCTCCAGATGGTTGGTATAAGACCGGTATTCAAGTGGGAGATTTTTATGGAATGAAACTGCCACTCCAGTTTTTTTCCTACTTGGAAATGCTACTGTCTGTACTTGCCCTACCTGACTGTTGGTCATCTTAGCATGGTGCAATAGTGGGAGATGGGGCTCCTGAAAGAAGACACTGGAAAACAACAGAAACTCTGCGCCCTCCTCTGGTATCTAAGCAGGTACCATATGCCCTAGACAAAGGCCCAAAGAGGACTTTTTCAAGCGATGTTTCGCTATTATTTTGCCCTTTATTTGGCCAAAGTGCAGAGTATATCACTCAAAAGTCCATTCTCAAAGTGCAATTGTAACCCCCCAGGTGGTGCTATCCCAAGGGCTACTACCCCTGCCTGCTTGACTACTAACAGTTTGAGGGGCCTAGGTTCTATGGCGGGTGCCTCCACCCAGAGGTCAGGGTTTGCAGTAGTTAGACTAACTTGGTCACAGCCCTCTGGGACACTGAGATCCCCTTTTATTCCTACTAGTGGCCCACACAATACACCATGAGTATCTTCACTATTTACACTTACCCCCGGGACTGGTTTGGTCAGCTTGACTCTGGGGACCCCCTGTAAAACAAAACAATGCAATACGATAGCCACAGTACAATACTTTAATATAAACGAATACCTCAGTCAGTGTAACTATGCTGAAACAAACATATCTGATTTATTTAAGGAGCTGTAACAAGGAAAGGGGAAATCAGGTTAATTAGGTTAGACACATTAATAATCACAGTACTGTGTGCATATTCAGAGTCCCAAATGTCACTCTTACTGGGTACCCAGGATTTGGGGGGGGGGCGCTAGCTGGAATCGGTGCAGCTGGTTGGGGCCCTGTGATGGAAAAACACTTGCACAATACCCAATTGTAATCTGGAGCCGGATGGCTCCGTTCATGAAGAAAGGAAGGAAGAGAAATCAGATTAAACACTTGCAATTGGATAAACAGATGGCAGGGAGCTACCCTGATTTGTACTTACAGATTCAGTGCTGAAAACTGGATGGAATGCAGATTGTCCTGGATTGCCAGGAGAAACAGAATACCTGGCCCAGCCCTCGTGGCAGGACTCACTTGCATTTGAAAAACAGGTGGATTCAGTCCGAATCAAGCTGGGTTCTGCTTCCAGCTTCAGCACACAATTCACAGTACAGGGGAAAATAAGTTTGCGATTCCCCACAAGCCCTAGACACATTTATATGTAAAAGGAAATTACTATACCAGGCAGGCTGCTTCTCTATCCCGATCGCAATTTCTGCAAGATACCCGGGAGCACACACAGCAGCTTCAGTTCTTGACAGACCGAGTGCGATTCAACAATTTCTCCAATCTTCTACAGGGTGAGCCTGGTTTCCACACTTCTGGTGCTTCTTTCTCCTCACAACTCGGATTCAGTCCAATCTGACACTCACAAAGGCTGCAGACTGAAACTCAGGGCCTCACACGCCGCTTCCCACAAACTATACAATCGAGAACAGACAGCTCCTCTCTCTTCACTGCCACAACTGATCTCATCTTTCCAGTCACAGAGCAGGGCATTTCCTTTAGCTCCACACTATTCTGTTGGCTGATTCAGCTGTCACTCACAATAAGACTCCCTCTGTTGGTAGAAAAAGGCGCCAAGGTCAAAACTACATTTCCCGGAGTCACTGCCCATACAATCCCCTTGTGGCTGGCTCAAATTAAGAGTCCAAGTTCTGATTCGTCCACAGGCTCCATTTTAAGGCTTCCTTAACCTAACTGGCCCAGCACAGCAGTTTAGGTCCAAGATGGGGAGGTAACATACATAGAGTCCCAGCAGCAATAAAGGCAGGTTAGACAAACTACAATTTTGCTAATGTTTTAAATGATTACTGGCAAACAGTTACAGCTTTCAGATGGGCTCCTTTGCACTCTTAGCGACTGCAAAAACAGAGCGATTTGACAGCAGCTCGAGCAGGATTCGAGCATTAAATACACAGTCCCCCCATATAAACTAATTAAGTCTGCAAGCAGACAGCTCTTAAAGAGACAGCACATGGAGGCTCAAATAGCACTCACTTGCAACCACAGTTAAGCAGCTCAGACACCGAACACCACCCAGGCTGGGAGCACTTAGGCAAGCTCCTGGGAGGCTTTTTAGGAACCCCCATTTGTAGGGGGGTTACACCATATTTAAGTAAAAAATACAAAGTGCATTTAGCTGGCAGGATGGGACAGGAGCTATGCTAACTGTGTACTGACATGCAGACTAACCACAGTTCATGCTCATTGTGGGGTGGGCTTCATCAGCGTCTGATGATAAATATAGTGAACTATCGTGTGAAGAAATCTTCTTTGGGCCTTTGTCTGGGGTAGCTGGTACCTGCTTAGGTATCGAGAGGTAGGTGCACAGTTTTTATTGTTTTCCGATGTCTGGTGATTTACAACTGTAACTCCACCCTACTGAGATGGAGCAACTCATCTCTGTACATGTTTCCTGTGAAAAACACATTTTCCTCGGTAGTTGGGATTATGTCTTCATAATCCATAACTTTTTGACTTAAGGCCCGTTATACTGAAAGTCACTGTTTGTATCTTCTCTGCCTGTACGGGCATTTTATGTCCAAAGATGTTCCCTACGAAATCAGAATCAAAAATCAAACAAGGATATGGACAAGAGGACCTCCCCACCATCCCAATTATCTTACCATTATCAGTCACAAATAATGAAGGTATTGTGCATCCTTCTACATGAAAAGATCCAAGAACCAGAACCAACATGAACAGCAGACCAGGAAGACAACATTAACAAGCTACTTTCACCAGTTTGTAACCAAATCTTTTTTTTTTTTTAACTCTGTATTATGGTCCTTTCACGTTTCTGCTTCCGATCTCCTTCTGGAGCCCCATGGTACCTCCAGGCGCCATACTTGCTCGGGCCTCGCCCATCCTCCATGTTGCCATGGCTTTTCCCTGCAGGCAGGGTGCTGGAGGGGATATACCCCGGATGTGTGGCTTGCTTTCGTCAGTAAACGACCTGAGTGGCTGGGCAATTCTGCTGGCACCGGGGTCCTTCGTCCTCGGGTGCAGGTCCATTTCTATTTCACTCCCAGACCCTTGAGATGCAGGCACGCAAGGGAGACTGAGATGCACCTGCATGTGAAACGTGCTGCTGTGTTGGTCTCCAGCATGTGTCTGAACCATCCATGGTGCCCTTAGCTGTACTGCCACCTGTGGTCACACACACATGGCACGTATCACTGAGAGGATGGCAACCCTCCCTGCTTGGAGGAGTGTATCTCCTGGAATGTTCTGTCCTCTTTCCCCGTCCAGACCCCAATGACCAGGGCTTATTCCCTGAACCCGGGTCGCTGATGTGCTGAGTGGTAGCCCTACTGCTATGATTGGCCGGCCATAACCGAATCTTAAGGTTCTGTCAGTAGGAGGTACCCAGTGCTCACTACTGTGAATAATACCCGATGTTAAGGGGTATATTACTAGCTCCCACTGAGAGCAATAAACTGTGTCCCCAAACTAGAGGAGCAAGGTTCCACTCAACCCCGGGCACTTTTCATAATACCAATTATTTTTATTACGCTTTAACATAGCCAGCCTCCGGCATTGGTATGTCAACAATGGGTCAACCCATGCTGGTGCCGTAACTGATCACAGCCCATTTCCTATGAAGGTCAGTAAAAGACAAAAGCAGTGCAGCCACTGGCTCATGTATATGCCCCCCCCCCAACAATTTTTTTACCCACTCCCTATTCCCTCCCCACACTGCCTCTCTTTACCAACCCCCCCACCTCCCACACCACCTCCTCCTTGTTGTCCGCTCTCTACTCCCTCCCCTCACTGCCTCGGTCCACATTTGGGACAGCAGCCCCCTTTCACCTATCTCATCCTCTCCACCCTCTTTCCACACCCACTCACCCTCTCCTGCCCCTTTTCCCCTTGGGACTATTCCCCTGCCCCCACCCTAGCCTCCCACCTCTCTATCTGTAACAACAATGTGTCAACCGCCCTCCCCTTACTACTTGCTTTCTCTTTGTTTACTTACTGGCCTTGGAGGCACTTGCCCACCCTCTCAATGCACAGGGTCTGCCCTAGGGCTTACCCCACACTTGTGTGTTGTTCTACATAGTGTAGCCTGATGCGAATGACAAAGCCTCTGGCGACTCCTGGTAATTTGTAACCAATTGTTTGTCTGGACCTTTCTTCCTCTAAAATGTATCTGTATGTTCGTGACTGGCATGGAACCTTTGTATACAAGCCCTGGGCTCAAAGGTGTTATCTAAAACTTTAATAAACGAATAGAAATAAATAAATGCGATGATATTTTCATTCCGTGAGGTCACATGCTACCTGAACATTTGCTACTGGAGGGATGGCGGGTCCGGATGGGGATAAGTTTTCATAGCTGAACCATTGTACACCAGGTGCTGTAATTTCAATGGTGTTGTTGCCTGCAGGAATTACTGTTTTTGTCATTTAAGGGGTTACTCCTCTAAATGTTCGACTTGTCACTGTATCTGAATGATTTTTAATTTGTCCACTGCACACCCCGTATTGAATGTAAAATGCATTGCTCTTCAAGTTTAATAAAAACATATTAACAACAACAAAAAGCACTGCATCCAGCCAGCGGTATCACTGCATCCAGCCAGCGGTATCAATGCATCCAGCCAGCGGTATCACTGCACCCAGCCAGCGGTATCACTGCACCCAGCCAGCGGTATCAATGCATATAGCACTTTAGTTCTTTTCTTGCGGTCAGCCCAGCACATAACTATCATTCATTAGTAGTAAAAAATGTTTATTTTTCACAGGAACAAGATGGCACTTAAACACCAATAGGATCAAGGTCCTATTTTCAAGATGGTCCTGCTAACAATATAAATACAAGTTGATACATAAAGAACAAATTACACTTAATTAGCAAATTGTACAAAGAGCAGGTTACTCTAGATACACCTTAGGCATGACAGACGGTGCATTTAATTCAAAGAACTTTTCCAAGCCTTTCTAGAAAACTGTCTGACTAACTTGCCCTAACTGTCCTACCCTTTCAATCATAGGGAATGATAAATATATCATATCTAGAGGCTATGAAACCTGATCCACATAGGTGGCAGAGATATGTTCAAACCAAGCATATCTCACGTAACACAAGTGTATTCTGGCTGCAGATTTGTGTCCCCTGAGGCCCATCCACACCGAATGGCATCCACAGCCCCAACCCACCACATTATCCTGGTGTAGGGGTGGGTGGAGATGTTCCAGACTATGGACATCCCAACTGAATGCCCCTGCTTGTGCACAAGTGGAGTCCTGCATGCACAAGGTGCAGTGAATATTGGGATAAGGCAGTCCTCCAGGACTGCTGTATCCCCACTGGAAAGTTGGAATTATTTCCAAAGCTGCCAAACGGTGCCAGTACTGCCCTCAGCCCACTGTGGAGGCTCTTAGAGCTGGGAGCTGGTGGAAGAGAGGCTGACTGGGCCCAGGACGTGGAGTTGTGGATGGAGGGGGATAGGTAGACGTTAATGCATTCCCTAGGTTTGCATAATCTCTGCCCTTCCACCAGCTGTCCACACTGCAGATCCTGTGTTCTGGATCAGATGCACACCGTCCAGACTGCATGTACTCCGTTGTTAGCGCAAGTGCATGGTGACCATATTTAAATTGGTAGGTTTTCCTTTGCCCATCATCTCTCCTCTTTATAACTGCAATTGTACAATGGCAAGAACATTTCTTGTGGTGAGATGCATACCCACCATGCCCATATAATGTGGGCATGCCCTTTCCTACATCCCTTTTTTTCAGGCTCTTCAAGATGAACTTGAGCCCTACACCAGACCAATCCATCTACTGGCCAAAATGGCCCTGCTCCTGCCATTCCCATGGGGCCTACGAGATCCCTACTCATGCTGCCTGTTGGGCATCCTTCTCACAGCAGATAAAAACATTATTACCAGTGCTTGGCTCTCACCCCAGTGCCCTGCCCTGGCTGTCTGGAGATCAACTGTCAACCTGATATACAGAATGGAGAAAATCAGACACTCACTGACTGACAGAGTTCCTGTTCACTGAATGAACTCTGTTCCTCCAGATAGAACAGATGGATCCTGCATGTGATGCTTAAAGGACCCAGACTTGGTACCCTAATGCCTCCCTTTTTCAAACAAAATTGTACCCCTACTATCCCCTAACAGAGCCCTAACTGAAATACCTACGGGGGATGTTGCTCAGAGGATAATACAGCTCCCTGGTTTGGCTGGGCTCAGCTTGCCCCTCTCACCTCCCAGTGGGTCCAAAGATTCCAGGCCCACCTACTCTCCCATTCCATAATTTGGGTCTTCTTTGCAGAGCACAGCATTCAGATTCGGGCCAGGTGTCAGGTACTCTACCTCACTCAAGCAGCCATTGCATCTGTACTCCCCTGCCTGCGCCAGGTTTTGGGGGAGGTGGGGGAACAGTTATTACACTTACCTGTATGCCCAAGATCACACTGGGTACAAGAGCCTCAGTATCACAAATGAAACTGTATTTAGTTTCTTTATTTGTTTTAGTCATGGATATACCAGGCATTGAAAAGTTCAATAAGATTATATTTACACAAAAAAAGAAAGATTTCATGCTCTCTGATTGGTCAGTGCCCACCTTCACCAGTGATGTTATCCCAGTATAACATCACTGTATGAAGGTCCAGCACATCCAGGACTGCTTCTGAAAGAAACAGCCACAGAAACAAAAAAAGACATAAAAATGATTGAAAAGCCACAGAGGTCACTAACTAAATTAGTAGCAGGACTAAAAGATGTACCATATGAATCTAGAATTAATAAATTGGGTTTATGGTCACTAGAAATTCGTCGTGCAAGATGGGACTTGTTACTGTTATACAGGATCCTTAGGCAGGACAATTTGAGGAATGAGTTGGACCTAAGACACAGAGAATCCAACTATTTTTTAAGAGGCAACACTCAGCAACAGTCGATGTGCAGTGTAGAACCGAGTTATGGAAGCACAGTGTTAAGCCTAGAGTTGTCAGAATATGGAACAAGCTGCCAGAGGAAGTAGTTGTGGCACCCAGTTTTAGTATCTTTAAGACTAGGTTGGACCACTATATTTTGGTTGCCAACCTTGGTGGCCTCCAGTAAGAAGTGGGGGCAACTTCTGTGGGCTTACCATTTCTGTTGTCTTATACTCCAAGTATGAATCACTCCACTCCCAATGTAGCCCCCTTCCTCAACCTGCCCAAACATTCATAGCACCTGTGTGGACAGAACCATGAGGGGTGACAGATATGAAGTGATGGGGACTAGGAGGCAGATAAGAGAACACACAGTGCACGCACAAAGACAACTCCACCTGCTGGAGAAGCAGAGTAGGATTTTTTTTCATTTTAATATGCTTCCACACTCAAAAATCAAGACAAAAAATATATTTTTTTTCCATATCGGTTTTTTTTTCCATTGGGGCTCCATGGGCAGACAGGCTGTGGTCCTCCCTCAGAGGATCTCAATGAGCCTCCCCCAGTGCCCCATTTTTCTGTTTTCTCTCCCGTTGTCCTGGGACCCCAGAACATAGTTGCACATGTGTCTGGAGGTATGCATGCGCTCCGTGACTCTGTGATGGCCCCGTCTTCCCACCCCTCCTAATGCCTGATTCCTTAAGGCTTGGCATCGCCACCTAGCCTCCACTGGGTGGCAGCCAAGAACCAGAAAAACCCGCGCCACTCAATCCAGTTCCTCACCCCCCAACTGCCCCCCCCCGGTGCCCCAGGCTTATTCCCAATCCCAGTCAGCGTGTGTGAGAGGAGTGGCGCCCAGTGCCTCAGCACTCCATGCCACTGGGCTGGCTAAGACAAAAACTATTTTAAAAATATATTTTTTAATTTTATTTAAAAACAAGCCATTGTATAAAAGCAATAATGCACTCCAGGGTGTGGTTCATGTTGAAATAACATCACTTTTTGAGCGTTGAACACACTCGGCCTGTGGCCTCGTGCTTCAACCACATCAGGCATGACTTTATCCCAGCATGACACACACCCTGTTGCGCATTACTTCTTCATTCACAAATGGTGGACTGGGCTCTTCTTCAGCCCAACTTCAAGGCCGCACACCCGTGCTGGCTCAAGTACCTCTGGATTTCAGTTACTCGCCACCCTTAGCTCCTGCGTACCAGACTCACTCCTCCAGAGTGGGAAGAGAATGGATTATTTCATGACCATAGAGGGGCGAACAGGGAACCCTGATGTCTGGGCACAACTGAGTGCGGGGAGGGGGCAGCAGCAGCACTGTCTTCCTGCATCCTACTCTGGAGTCTTTGGTGACATTGTCTGGTTACTTTGCAGGAGCTGGAAAGTGAAAGAATCACCAACTGCATGCTGGAGAGCAAACTGAAGCTTGTGCAGCAGCAGCTCACGGAGGCAGAGCAGACTCTAAAGGTAACTGTAATCGCTCGATGAGTAAATGTTCACTGCTGATGCCTCGAACGTTCTTGTATTGTTAGTAACTTGTATTTGTGTATTCCTGTGGAACCAACACTGTCTGTAACCTGCTGTCCTGCTCCATAACCTAAATTTGTCTGTACCCTGCTGAACTGCTACGTAACCTAAACACTGTCTGTACCCTGCTGTACTGCTCTGTAACCTAAATACTGTCTGTACCCTGCTGTACTGCTCTGAACCCTAAACACTGTCTGTACCCTGCTGTACTGCTCTGTAACCTAAACACTGTCTGTACCCTGCTGTACTGCTCTGTAACCTAAACACTGTCTGTACCCTGCTGTACTGCTGTGTAACCCAAACACTGTCTGTACCCTGCTGTACTGCTGTGTAACCCAAACACTGTCTGTACCCTAGGACTCCTACAAAAATGAGATGTTGTATCTCATGGGACCATCTACTTGATGCAGATCCCCCTCCTCCCCAAAAACAAAAAGTCCAGACTGGTGGTGCCAGCTGGGACTCCACTATGTGAGAGATCTGGAAAGGATTCTTGGCCCCAGAGCCCTTGCCCTGGGTTGATGGCATTTGAAATGTGATCCTGAGTCACTGAGTGCCAACCTGGGGGGGGCTGAGGTCCCATTCTCTGTGCACCACCTGCAGGTGGGAAGTGGGACTGTCTTGACATTGTGGGTGGCTACGCAGCATTGGCGGCTTCCCACCTCCAGGTTGCTGCTGCGGGCACTCACTGGCTGCATGCTGGGAAGGTAATGCTCACAGCAAAGTAGTATGATAGCTGGCATGTCCAGGCCTTGCTGTCTGCTACCCGTCATTCGATCCTGCTCTGGATGTGTCCTTTGCAGGGGCAGTAGGGGATGTCACCAGACTGTGGCCAGGCCCTGCTCTGGTTGTGTCCCACTGCATTTGCAGGGGAATTATTGGATGTCACCAGACTGTGGCCAGGCCTTGCTGTGGATGCATCCCACTGCATTTGCAGGTGCAGTAGGAGATGTCACCAGACTGTGGCCAGGCCCCACTGTGGATGTGTTCCACTGCATTTGCAGGGCAGTAGGGGATGTCACCAGGCTGTGACCAGGCCCCGCTGTGAATGTGTCCCACTGCATTTGCAGGGCAGTAGGGGATGTCACCAGGCTGTGGCCAGACCCCACTCTGGTTGCGTCCCACTGCATTTGCAGAGGCAGTAGGGGATGTCACCAGGCTGTGGACAGGCTCCGCTCTGGATGTGTCCCACTGCATTTGCAGTGGCAGTAGGGGATGTCACCAGACTGTGGCCAGGCCCCACCATAGACAGTGATCCATGGGATTGGGGGTATGGAGGTAAGGTTTGGAAATGTGGAGACATGGGGCTGGGCCCAGTCAGAGGGATGGTAATGCAGCACTGAGGGGATAAACTGTAAATAGCAAATTAAAAATGGAATACCTGAGCAGGCCTGCCAACACAGCGGTAGTGCAACCACTTGCAATGCTACCGACCCAGTTTGGACGCAAACTCAGAAAGTCAGAGGGCCGGCTGAGGGAAGGAGGATTGAGCATTCGAGGGACTGTTTTTCTCCTCCAGGGTGGGGTGGAAGCAGTGCCTGGAATTAGCGTAGCACCTAGCAGCAGCTGGGCAACAGACTGCTGGGACAGTACACAGAGGGTAGAGGTCAGGCAGACACCTGGCATGCTGCATATGGAGGTGTGTGCAGCTTGGCCATTGACATCACTGCACGCCACTTCTTCCGCACCGTGGGAAGGGAAGAAAATGGAAAAAATCACCCTGTCTGGCAGGATGATTCTCTGACCCATTGCCGGTCCCGCACTGGTAACCTGACATAGTTCCAACCGGATCCTGTCCGGTGGGATGACCAATGATTTTCTACCACCCTGCCACAGGGGGATAAGCTGTGGAGAAAAGCTGGAGCCAAGTAAGTCCAGGAGATGTCATGTGACAGCACTGGGGGGGGGGGTCGGAAGGGATAGACGTTAGCCAGGGAGGCAGAAAAAGGATTAACAAAACAGAACACCCAGTTGCCCAGCAGTGGTGCATTTTATTAGCATGCAGGAAACGCAAGTTCAGCAGTGCACCTGGGTCACTAGTGCTGGAGTAGCCAGGGCAGATGAAGCAGAGCCCAGGGAAAAGTATTCCAGCCCGGAAAGCTGAGCACCACATTCCACTGCCATAGTAATCCCCTGTGGAGGGCCACAAGAATGCTTTCTTGGGGAAGGGGGGTAGTTACATAGATGGTTTGGGACAGAAAACTACTTTCCATCATCTAGTCCACCCTGCTATTTTTACCTAGTTTAATGAGCACCCCTACATACACACAAGCTTGTCATTGATACATGTATGGCACTAAAGGACAAGGGTGGCAGCTTGGTTAAAGGGAAACAATAGGTAAAGAATGTCCACTCCAGCACATTTGGGCTTCTGCCCACTCCCAAGCCCATTCCTGTTCTGAGGGTGCCAGCAGATGGTTCACAGACTAGACTTGGTGTTCGCCTTGGAGAGTGGCTCCTCCCAGATTGTTGAAATATGGTGCTGCATCACTGATAGAGAAATGGGTTGGACAGGGAGGGGATTTAAGGGGAAGAGCACAGAGTTTAATAAAGAAAGCAGAATATATGTTGATTCCCTTTTTTTTCTGTTCTAGGAGAGGACAGTAAGTGAGGTGACTCAAAGAGCGACTTGGATGGAAAACCCTGAAGAGCAAACCTTAGCCACACTGGAAGAAAAGACAGGAAAAGATATGTATGGGGTTCATGGCTTATCTGCTAAAGGGCTTCCTGAACGAGAGACAGACGGGGGAAAGCTCAGAGACAATGGAAACCAGGAAATCAGACTGCAGGGGAAAGAGGATTCAGGAATGAGGGCACAGGCCCAGAGTAAGGAGGGCTTGTCTAGTGACAGGGAACAACTAGGCAAAGAAGTAGTGGCAGGTTCAGGAAAACCCGAAGCAGGATTCTTGGGGACAGAAGGCTTGGAGCTGCAAGGGCAAGGTGGTGGTGTTCAACACCACAAACGCAGTGCGCCAGGCGGAGAAAGAGAAGCAGCGCAAAACATACGAGAGGCAGAAATCACTGAGGAGCATGTGGCTGAAAACAGGTTAGGATACGGTGAAAAATTCCCAGCCGAGTCTGAGAGAAGTAATGGGGAAAGAGAACAAATAAAGACAGAGAGAAGCTTTTCAGAGGATGAGGAGAAGGGTACAGAGAGAGGGCATGAAGTGGAGAGCAGTAGGGTGCCAGAGAACATGTCAAATGGAGGGGACATGGTAAAATCAGACAGAAAGGAAAGGGAGGAACCAAGACTGGAAACATTTTCAGAGGAAAAGGGTGTAGGGACTGGGTCCTACCTAAAAAGCTACTCGCAAGGAGGAAATATTTCAGAAAGACATAACCAACAGAGACAAGATGGGGAGAACAAGAGTGGGATTATGAAAGGCAGAGGCCAGGAAATGTGTGAGGAGGCAGACACAGAGGGAGCACCTGTGAGACGAGAAGGGATGATGGAGTGTTATAGAGAACAGGATGAAGCCAAAGAGAGAGAAACGAAGGCAGAGGCTGAAAACCAAACTGAAGATGGGGAGGAGGCTGAAGAGACAGTGGGAGCAGAACCCCTAAGTGCAGAGAGTAGAGAGTCAGAAAAAAGAGAGAATATCTTTGATTATCTAGTCGGAAGTTGGTTAACGGGGGATGCGGTTAAGGAGTCTGCCAGAATGGGAAGTGGACTTGTAGATGAGGGAAAAATACTTAGCAAGACAAACATTCCTATTTCCACCATAATAGAAGATGTAGTGGCAAACTTGGGGTGGGAAGGAGCCACACTGCAAGGTCAAAGGGGGAGCCCTCTTCAGCACGAAGACCAGACAGGTATTACTCAAGAAAAGATATGTGATGACAACTTGGGGCGTGCAGAAAGGGACAGAACAATGCAGGGCGTACTAGAAGTGTGCTCAAGCTGGACAGGGGTAAATACAGATGTGGCAATGAAGAAGCAAAACCACGGCTCAGACGCAGTAGGAACCGCATCAGACCTAACGGGGTGGAAAGCTGCAGTAACAGGGGACCAGAACATAGAGCAAAATGGATTTACGAATATAATGGAAAGCTCTGTGCAGAATGTTTTACCAGGGGGGTACATTCAGAGAGAGGACAGTTCAGTGGCAACCAGCAATGATGACAGCTATGGAGCAAGGGATGGTGGAACCATAGATAAGATTGAGAAACTGATCCTCAAAGTATCAATGAGAAGGAAAAGTCAGGAGTATGAAGAGGGTAGGCAGGCAGAAAAAGAATCAACTCAAGAAGTGGATGGTAGTGGCAGTGAATCAGGCTCAGGTATCCTGAGGTTTGATCCGAGAGTCACCATTGAGGAGATGTTTGCCGAGGCTTCCATGGAAACTGAAGCAGCCATGGAGGAGAACTCGGATGATGACGTAATGCATGACTGTTTGGAGAGTATAGAAGAAGAAAAAGTTAAAGTTGACCAAACTGTGGTTGACGGTGTCAACCGAGGAGACAGAGGAACTCACTGGGGACTGGAACAGGCTGGGAATCACTGGCTGACTTATTCCCGTGGAAGTATATCCTTCGAGGGTGACACAGCAGGTCAGGAAGAGGCTTCTGTCCAGAGTGAAGAACATGTCCCTGGAGACATGGCAGCACACAAAGAGATTTCAGTTGAAAGTGACGAGTCATTACACAGAAACTCATCTACAACCAATATCAGGGGGCCGCGAGAAACTTTAAAAAGACGGAAGAGTAGTAAGAAGTTCACCAACAGTGGGGATACTTGTAAAATTGCTTAATGCACATGAACAGTGCCTAGAAATAATGACACTTTTATTCTGAGGGAACATGGAAGCTCCTAAGTGAAAACATGGTAGCGAACCTGGATTTGTGTGGTGGTTGTGGGGATTGAGCTCAGGATACGAATTTCTCTTTCCCAGGATATTATCTGCAATTATACAGGATTACACAGCATGAGTCGGTCAGGGGCAATGATCCTAGAGTAAGCACTCACGCAAGTTTCTGTATTTCTGTACAGAGAAGGAAAAGACACAGAATATATGTTTTTCCCTCAAGTGCAGAGTGTAGCAGAATTCATCAAAAAAAAAAAAAAAAAACTTTCCTAGGCAGTAGAAGCAGCTTGAATCAGGACTCAAAGAAAGATCCTGTATTCCAGCAACTGTCTTCTTGAAAAAGTATGAAGGAAGAGAAATAAAAGTAATGAAATACAAGCTGAATTGTGTCTAAATAAAAAAATGCTCCCTCAGGGGCCTGTGGGCTTCTAACTCTGGGTGTCCCCTAGGGGACTGTCTCCCATGCACCCAGCTACAATGTACACAGTCTCAGGTATCACTAAATCTGTGCAAAAAAACAAACAAAAAGAAGTTAAATATATGACTTGCTAAGTCTCGGACTCTGTACACCTATATACAGTTTATTGTCAAGGACAGCCTTCAGAGATGTGGGTTTTACTCTGTGCCTGCATCATACAGTACCTGGGTGTATATTTACTGACCAGATGCTTTCCATACTGGGTGTATATTTCACCTTTTACCTGCCTCATCTCAGCGCAGGGCTTCCCTTTGGCCGGCTGGAGTGTTTCACAAAAATGCAAGTTTAACACAAGAGTATTGGGAGAAAAACGGGGGCCAGTCCAAATGGGGAAGGGGGGGTGCAAGCGTGCCGGTGCTGTAGTGCCACACTTCAGGCTTTTTCCCTTGGTTATGGATGTAGCTGGCAGGGCTCCACAGTATGCATGCCTACGCTACTGCATGGTTGCACTTTGAAGCCATACCGCATTTCTCTCTCTCTCTCTCTCTCTCAAACTCCTCCACCTGTGCTGCCACTGTGGTCACCCAGGCAGCAATAGTGCAGCAGAGAATGTGCCCCTTCCCCCTTGATACTCTGGGCTCATTCACAGACCCCCGTCACATTATCACGAGCAGTATCCCTGCTGCTCGTTGTGCCGACAGGCCAGCCTTGCATGTTCAGTTTTCAGCAGATACTCATACTGTTGTTTGCATTGGCAACATAAACATCAATGACAATGAGATACACAGGATCAACAATAAGGTCTGTGGAAAACAAGACACAGACACCAGAAACCCGTAAGAACTGAGGTCAACTGGACAGCTGAAACATCTTGGGGACCCTTCTGCTCTGGTCACCCTGTGCACCTGCACTGTTTGTACTGCGCCATGGCTAGCTCTAAAGAGGTGGGGGTAGGGCAGTATTGGGGACCAGTGCTGGGTTTTCTGCTCACCACTGTGCCAGCCCCTTCATTTTCTCCTTTTATTCTTCTGCGCACAGTTTATCTGCAGTTCTGGACAGTAATCACTAGGTGGCAGTAGAGGCCAGGCTGTACAAGGTCACAAGCAGCCGGTTAAGTTAAGATGCTTGTGGAAAATGTTGTCTGAAGCAGACAAACATCCGAGAGTTCACACTCAGAGGGTGAGCCTACAGCATCAAGGTTTCCTCTCACCTTCGGGGGGATACGACTTTCTACACAATCAAATACAGACACAGACGAGCATACACACACATGCCACACACATATGCAAGCGCCTCACACACACACACACACACACACACACACACACACACTCTCTCTCTCTACACACACTCTGTAGCCTAGACACACTCGTAAATGCGCTCACATCTGCATAGGACAATTGATGAAGTTGGGCTGCAACGTCCTTGAAGCAAAAACAAAAATCCCCGTGCTGTTGGAGCAGTTAAAAATGTTATAGTGTAACAAACATGAAGTAGCACCCTCCTTACTGTCGCCTAATGTGTTGCATCACTGTCTCATGCTTTATCTTTACGAGGCAGTATGGCATAGTGGTTAAAGGGACTGAGCTATAAACCTGGAGACCTGGGTTTGAATCCCATCAGCGCCCAGTTGCATACCGAGTGACCTGGAGCAAGTCACTTAACTTCTTGTGTTCCCAGGTTGCACCTAGAAACAAGATCTGGCTTAGTGTGCCTTTCCTGCCTAAACAATTTCCCCTTTCCCTTATCAAAGGCGTAGTACGTATTGCAATCACATGTTAAATACTATGCCATGTGCAAATAGCAATGAACACAGGCTCATGAATAAAGAGCTAAGCGCAATGTACAATTCTAAATAATTGTGCAAATGTTGTTATATATATATATATATATATATATATATATATATATATATATACACTGATGTCAAAATATAAATAGGTTTTGCCCACCCAAAACACACTCACTTTTAATCTACTAAGGTAGTTGAACGCATCTAAAAAATAGATATGTCAGGGAGATGGGGGAAGGTGTAGTGGATAGGAAGATGCGAAGGAAAGAGGGTTAAGGGGATCAGTTTAGGAAAAATAAGAAAGCAAAGAAAAGGGAGGATGCTATCCTGGAAGTGGCCAAGAGAACACAAACACACATGCTGCCACACACACGTACTCCGAGCAATGCCTGTTGGTCTCACTTCAGCCCCAAGACTATTCCCAACATTTCTCTCTAGTGGCAGCAGCAGCACTGAGAAGGCAACAACTGAACAGGTGACAGTCCTTCCATATCTGGGGGCTAATACATGTGCTGTAAACAAGGGACATTTTGCTTATCCACAGCACTTTTTGCTCTCTTTACTACAAGTCAGAGAACTCCCATCCCACAAAGGACACCTTCCCCTTGTCACATGCCTAAGGTTTACTAATAATCCAGACCTGCCACACCTATTTTGTCACAGACAGTGTTCTCACTCATCTAGTTTTACTACCAGTAAAGTAGTACAGATGAAACTGGAGCTCTTGTGTTGCAAAATAAAAAACTATCTAGTAAACGTAACTATTTTCCTTACAAACTGCCCTGTCCATAAGTCACGCTTGGGGTGAGTACACCCGCACCCCAGTGTGTGTTTTTTTTTTCCTCACTTTGCAGTGTAGTTACCCATGCAAGCCCAGGTGAGAGGGGCTAAAGCACTGGGCAGTCAGGTGACTTGCTCAGGACCACAAAACAAGTCAGTGGTTCTGGTGGGATTTGCACCTGGGGACCTCGTTCCCAGTTCTGTGCTGTATCCACTTGTTCACTTTGCCTACATATAAACACAACATAACCAGAGGCTGTAGTGATACCCATTGGGTCGCAAATCCAAATACCAGGGGTGCTCAGTATTTACAGAGACTGATGTGTCAAACAGAGTGGCAGCCACGGGAGAAAGCACTAAGCACTGAGAATCTGTCCCTGGGCATCCTCGTGTGCTGCATTACCTCGACAATTAGTCCATGAACCCCATCCTTGCAGTCTGCACCACTTCAGGAATAAGCTGCATAAATAAGGAGTGTTTGGGTCCCGTCTTATTACAGTTAGGCACCTGACAGAAGGAACAGTGTGACTCCAAAAGCTTATGTGCAACAATATCCATGTCGAAATACAAAATCACACATACCACAATGATGCAAAGCAGCATGGGAAATAAATGCAAATCACCATGAAAAAATTCAGACTGGTTCTGTTTTAAGCAGGAAAGGACAGAGCCTCCTGTTTTCAACCTTTGCAAACTGTGTGAGAGGCCCTCGGGCACCATACACTCTTGTTTAAAGAAGAACAAGTCTAAATTCTTTGTGATGCTTTGCTTTGCATTGTTGGTATGTGTGATTTTTTTTTTTTACGTTTTTGAAAGATGTTTTTTTGCTAATGCACTTCCTGGTAACCTTTGCCTCAGTGTTAGTGTGCTGATTCAGTGCTTTGTCTTTTGAATATCGATGTTGGGACAACAACAGGCAGAACACTTCTCAGTGCATCTAACTACGGACGCTTCAACTGTTTCCACATACAGCCGGCCCAGTGGCGCGGCGGTAGCGCTACCGCCCACCATGCCTGCGACCTGGGATTGGGAGCAGTCTTGGGTTGCTGGGGAATGGCTGAGAGGGAGAGGATTAAGCATGCAGTGGAGTGCTCTCCTCTCCTGGGGGGGAGGCTTGCCGCTTTTGCCAAATTACTGCCAACAGATGGAGGCCTGGATCACTGCCACCAGGTGGAGGCCTGGTGGCGGTGCAGGTCTGCAAGCAGCAACAGTGGATGGTGCTGCAGGATCCATCAGCGTGCACGTGCCTCCACCTGCGCATGTTGACATGCGTGCCCCAGCAACAGGGTGGGAGAAAAACAGAGGAAAAAAGCAGCGAGGCAGGCATCTATGATGCGCTGCACACTGCGCATCTACCTGCCTCACCACTGGAACGCCTTCCGGCTGACTAGATATGTACTGGGGTGGAGGATCTTCTGGCTGACTTAATATGTACTTCAGGGGAGGGAGAGGACCACCATCCCTTTTCTGATATCACCACGGCGGGGAAGGGGATCCACGAGGGTAAGCTTGCGGAAGGTATCGGACAGTGGAGGCCAGTGTGGCAGGGCAGATGGGAGCCCTAGCCTGCCTCACCCAGGGGAGCATAAACTGATTATGGGGCAAACAAACTGTTTCTACATACTTTTTACAGCCAGAACTATGCAGTTTCCCTGCTCAGCTTCTACACTTACAGGTAATTGCTTCTGAACGTTCTACAGGAGGAGTGTTTTCCTTAAATGGAGAAATAAAGGTTTTCTTGTTGAAATGTACAGTGAGATGTCTAATATATATTATATATTACATTTAATAATACTGCCTTCCTTTGTATAATGCAATATTCTTGAATAAAGAATCAACTGCAGAAAAGAAAAACACTGAATTTTGGCTTAAACTGAAACCTACTGCTTTATGATTGATGTTTTTGGCTGGCCGCTGTACAGTATTAGCAGCTACAGCTTATAGCATAATGACCTGGGTTTCAGGAACGAGCCAGGAGTCGGAGGGGCCGGCAGGTAGGAGGCTGAGCGTCCCAAGGAGGACTGCTTGCCTCTCCAGGGAGGGAGAGGGGGTTGTGGCTCGGCACTTTACTGGCCCCAGATGGAGGCCTGAGGGATGGCAGGTGTTCAGCCAAGTTGCCAGGGAACAAGCGTGGTGGACATCGGCGGCAATGCCTTAACATCATGGTGCACACCACACTCACCAAGAAACCCAAAAAAATGGCCTCCAGGCATAGGTAGACGGAGCGCCCAATGAGGACCGCAGAAGCTCCTGCCTTCCTGTCCCGAGCTAGACCCAACAAAGACAAGATAGTTCGGGGTGTACATGCCCCACCTCGTCTCTGCCTGGGGGGGAAGATCCACGGCTCCATGGGGGTCCGGCAGGGCTCCAGGTAAGATGAAGGAAGTGGGGCAGACACCATAGGCGCCTCCCGAAGGTGCTGTGCCTGGGGCCAGGGGCAAAAGAAAAAAAAAAGATTTTTTTTTTTTTGAAAACTGAGCTGAAGCCCATTTCCAGTTGCAGGGTGGGTGGGGGGGTTACAGAGGTGGTGGGGGCTGCAGTAAATGACAAGAAAAATACAGTATTTGCAATACAAACCCTAATATAAAGTACTGATTGCAAAAAGCATGCAGTTAGTAGCAGCACATGACAGGGGCAGTTATCTAGTAGTCTGGGGACTCAAAAGGCTCAGCAACAGGAGATAGGTTAAATGTAATGGGAGGAAAATGAACAGCGTAAGGATGGGTTGGGGAATAAAGGGGAGCAGTGAATTCATGGAGATGACATTTGAGTTTAATCAACATTTGTTTCTTGGTGCTGTAGATCCAAACAGACCAAATACCCCTATTCAATCATATCATCTAATAATTTATTATTTACTTGAAATAACTCGGACCTAGCTAACCCCATGAGATGCAGTATCTCGTTTTCTTTATTTAGTATGTTTTATGGCAACCAGCCAGCAAGCCGTCGGTCTGACTTCTGCCACACCCCCATCCCCAGGACTTACCTCTGCCCCTGAAGTGCATCCTGCCTTACCCCCAGGGTGAGGCTGCCAAGGAGTGCCCCTCTGCTCCCCGATGAAGGCCTGACACTGAGCCAGAGGGTCATGTGCCATGGACTGCTATGTGGGGCTAGACAAAGCCGACATCTTCCGTGTTCGGCCAGGTAATTTTCGGGCTGAATTATTCCCTGAGGGGCATGGCATGCAGTGACGTGGTGGCGCATGGCTGAATGTGTGCCCCCCCCCATGTATACAAGCTCCAAATGTCTGCCACCTCTAGCCTCCAGTAGGGGGTCACTAGAACAGCGGGTGATTCTCTCCCCCCCCCCGAGAAGGAGAGCCGTCAGTAGGCTGCTCAGTCCTCAGACCCTCTGACTTGCTTCCAAACCTGGGTCATCGACATCGCAAGCAGTAGCACTACTGTTGCACCAGCGGGCTGATGCAGCATCTTGTTTTCATGGGGGTCCTAAGGAGGACAGCAGGAAACAGGTTAACATAGTCCAGCAGGAATAGTTACATATAGGCTAAATTATACACTAGAAAAAACAAACTGTAAAGGTAAGTAAACCTAACAGTAATCAAAGCAAACAAACAAACTGGGATCACAACAAACAAAGAGCACGAACATGGTTATGTAACATGATCTCGGTCGGCAAGATGGGATTCTGGACCAAAACAAATTTATGTATGTCTTCGAAAACCGGGTAGGTGCACTGATCCAAAGGACCGTTTTGAGTCACGACCCAGGCCACAGAAATGCGGCAGCAAAAATACAGGTAAAACACAGAGATTCAAATAATGCATAAGATACAGTGTACAAGGTAGAATTGACACCAATACTAGGCTGTAACAGGGTATAAGCAGCAAACTGTGTAAAAATACAAGATCAGTTCATTGTTGAGTAAGTAACAGAGGTTGTTCAAATACAGGCAGAGATCAAAAACCATCCAACAGAGAAATTCAAGCAGTGATGAACACAAAGGTTCGAAAGAAAGAGAAAACAAAGAGGGGGGTAGTAGAGGGGTAGGCAAGGGAGGGGCAGGAGGTGCAGAGGTAGAAAAAGGGGAGTTATAGTGGGGAAGGAGCACGGAGGGAGGAGGAAGGTGCTGTCTGGATGCCGGCATAGTCTAAGTGCTTAAGTCAGTGGAGAGATGCAGACCATATCCTTGCAGTGAGGAACAGTGACAGACTGCAGACGAGAAGAGCCATGCCTTAAAAGCTAGATGTGTGGGTGATGAGTGAATAAACAGGTGGAGCTTGTTCCATAGCGAGGGTGCAGTGACAGACAAAGCTCGTTTATCCATGGCAGTGATGACACAAGGTACTTCCAGTGGTGGGATTGAGGATGCCTGAAGGCTTCTAGTGACCACTCTGTTCATCAGTAGGGGAGAGTAGGGGGACATATGTGGGAGGCGGAGGGAGCTGTCCACTGTGAAGCCCAATGCATAGTCAAAATGACAGGGAGTTGTAATGAGGCTGAAAAACTGAACATGAACAGTCGCAAGCTAGAAGTATTCCTCTTCCAGAGAGGGAGTTTGTTCCTGGTTTCCGTGCTACAAATGCAAACACTTTTCTACCAAACTATCACGTATCCCAGGAAATGGGAAGGTACGGTGGGGATGGTATTTTTTTTTTGTTGTTACAATATTTGGGCAGGAAAGACGCACTAAGTCAAGGCTTGTTTCCAGGTGTGTCCCTTAAGTGACTTGCTCATGGTCACACAGCATGCAAATGATGGCTGTGGGGTTCAAACGCAGTTCTCCAGGTTTGCAGTTCACTGCTCTTAACCACTACACTATAGTGCCTCCCCAACTGTACTGCCTGTTGAATGGAGTGAGCAGGCACTGCTTAACTGTGTGAGGACGGCTAGGACATCATCAGGGGCTTTTCTTTGTGCACAGTTGACAGCAAAGAAAGCCACCTAGGACGTATGGTTATTAACGTGATATAAAATGGCAGGAACATTTCCTGGTTTTTGATTGGTCAGTGTGTCCCTGGCACAGTGAGGTTATGCCAGCACAACCGCACTGTATTGCCTTGGACGATGAGCATTTGGATGGTGAGCTGGATGCCATACACTTAAGAAACAGAGATATACTGCCACACTAAAGATCTACTAAAAACATTTTTTTATTTTTATTTTTTTATTTTGTATAACAACAAGCCATTGTATAATAGCAATAATGCATTCCAGGGTGTGGGTTGTGCTGGGATAACCTCACTTCTGGGAAGTTGGACGCACTCGGCACCACCCAGGCATGAGGTTATCCCAGCACAACCCACACCCTGTCATGCATTATTGCTTAAATGGTGCAGTGGTCTGTGTTTAGGAGGTAATAACAGGAGCTGGGTGGATAACAGCCAAAGTGTTTATTAATAGCCCAGTCCAGTTATTACCATGTAAACACCAGTACCACCACCACTACTATACCATCATTGCCACTGTACTGAAAGAAAAAGGTTTCAAAACAGAGCACCAAAACTGCTCTCTCACTGTCTATCTCTCTAGTGCTAGAGTTTGTCTGTGAGAAAAGTAGAACTGTTGGGTAGTTTTTCACAAATGAGCACTAGTGTTCATCTTAATCTTTTCAAAAACCAATAACCGTACAGGCTTGGTGTCGTGAATGGGGGGTCAGGAGCGATCCCCTGAATCTCGTCCCAAGTGAGTGGGGCTGGGAGCATCACAGATGAGAGGCGTCAGGTTCTCATGTGGGAAGCAAAATCACCCCTTCCCCCACCAGCCAACTAAGGAGCAGCAGTAGCTGTTGCTGTCAGTGTAGTAGCATGCCCCCCACCCGCCGGATGGAAAAGAATGTGCAGCTGTGATGGCCAAGACTATCTGAATGGAAGATGAGAGACTGGGATAAAAAAGACAATCTCTCCCCGACCATATATCTCAGGTACTAATGAATGTTTTACTGTTATAGTTTTATTTCAAGTTTTCCTACTAAGGTAAATGAACCTGTTTGACAAGTGTGTCCTGGCGTGACAGAAGAATTACTGCTGTACAGATTTACAGGGCCACAATATAGTAAATAATACTGTAACTATAAAAAATATTACCTACCTTCTGCAGGGATGTGACTGCAGTGCCTTTGAACTTTCCTCTGAAAGTTTAAATACTTAGCTGAATTGGGTAGTGCTTTCTAAGTGCCAGATATGAAAAGGCTAGTTTGCTGCTGTTAGGTTAGACTCTGGAACCCTTACACTGGATCTAATCCAGGGATCGGTGCCAATAGCCTGAAGTTAGATTACTCCGAAGGTTTATTAGATACTGTGGGAGTTTTCCGAATATTCTCTAATACAGGAACTAGCTGAAGTGCAGCCGTTGTCTTCTGTCAAGACTGAACCGGTCTGACCTCCCCAAAGGTTGACGCACTGCCATGCAGATGACCCAGGTCCGGGAGCAGATTCATGACGCTGCGTTGGGAGGCAGGCTGTGGCTGAGGTAGCCGTGGATGTCAGCATGGGACACTATGTCGGGAGGCAGGCTGTGGCTGAGCTAGCCGTGGATGTCAGCAAAGGACGCTGTGTTGGGAGGCAGGCTGTGGCAGAGGTAGCCGTAGATGTCACCATGGGACGCTGTGTCGGGAGGCAGGCTGTGGCTGAGGTAGCCATGCATGTCAGCACGGGGCGCTGTGGCGGAGGTAGCTGTGAATGTCAGCACGGGACGCTGTGTCAGGAGGCAGGCGTGGCGGAGGTAGCTGTGAATGTCAGCACAGGACGCTGTGTCGGGAGGCAGCCTGTGGCGGAGGTAGCTGTGAATGTCAGCACGGGACACTGTGTCGGGAGGCAGCCGTGAATGTCAGCATGCATCAGTTGGGGAGGGTTGGCAGTGGGCTCTGGTGCCACAGCGCCCTTTTGGAGGGCCAGGAAGCTTGCTGTATCATAGCAAATCAGTCACATGCTACGTGTCCATGCCTAGGGAGATGGTTCCAGTGCCACGGCCCCCCCCAGAGGGCAATCTTCCTCCATCATAGCAGCAAGTCAGCCATGTGCTGCAGGCACACACCTGGGGAGATTGGAGCTGTCAGGAGAAAAAACCGGGAAAAAATCCTGGCCTTTGTCCGGATAAGGCTACTGTTACATTCGGGACCCATACCATTTTGGACCCCTCTGGCATGGAAAGCACCCCATGGGGGAACTGCAGCAGTAGTGGGGTTAATAGGCAACGGGGCTGGATGGTTGGCAGAAACAGTCTGAGAGGGGACATGAGTGTCCAGAGGGGAGAAAAACCTCCAGAAAAATATTTAACCAGCTTAATGTGCTCAGCAGTATTCAATGATGTGTTCCCAAAGCGTCAACATGCGCACACTTGAGACAAGAAGGGAGAGAAGGGACATAAGTGAAACATATGAATTCCTTCACGGGGTAAATAAACTGGATGGTGGGGAATTGCTCAGACTAAGTAGGAGCACAAGCACCAGGGCAACTCCATGAGGCTGAAGGGGGCAAGTTTAAGAGAGATACCAGGAAGCACTTTTTCACAAAGAGGGTGGTGGCAGAGGGATGGAATACTATGCCAGAGGAGGCAGTCTGTGCAGAGTCAGTGGTGGGGAGTTCAAAAGAGGTTGTGGCAGATACAAGGACTTGGCTAAGATCACAAGTTCATCATCAGATAAGAAACTTCATGATCAAGTCGATGAGGATGCAGCCTCCAGGCTGAATACAGGTTTATAACAGCTACGCACTTAATACTCGTAACTTGTACCCCTCTATCTGTGAATGTGTCTTCTCACATACAGAGATTTCCTTTCAGCAATTTACTCAAACCAGGAATGTTAATCAAAAAAGCCAAAAGTAGCACAATAGGATGCCTGTCTAAAGTCTATATTCAATGAATAAACCTATTTTGTGACCTTTAAGGCGATCCGAGTCACCCATTACTACATTCCTTTTTTTTTTTTCTTAATTTTATTGGGAATATTAAAGGAGTTTAGGGAGGTGCTGGCAGCACCACTGGCAGCCCTGTTCAATGAATCACTGGAAATGGGAGTGGTTCTAGAGGACTGGAGGAGAGCAGATGTAGTCCCTCTACATAAAAGTGGGAGCAGGGAGGAGGCTGAAAACTATAGACCAGTCATCCTGACCTCGGTAGTGGGAAAAATAATGAAATCGCTGCTAAGACACAGGATTGTGGAACATCTTGAATCCAGTGGAGCACAGGATCCAAGGCAGCATGGATCCACAGCGGGAAGGTCATGTCAAACAAATCTGTTTCTCTGACTGGGCATCCAGGGAGGTGGATCGGGGGCCCTCCCTGGATTTCAGCAAGGCCTTCAACACCATTGCACATAAGAGACTTGCAAACAAGCTAGGCAGCCTGGGAAGGGGGCCCAAGGTGGTAAACTGGGTTAGAAATTTGCTGAGGGCTAGAACACAGAGGGTGGTGGTAAATGGAGCTCAATCTGAGGAAAGAAGGGTGACCAGCTGGGTGCCACAGGGATCGGTTCTAGGGCCAGTCCTATTCAATGTCTTCATAAGTGACATTAGGGAGAGGCTGGCAAGAAAGGTATGCCTCTTTGCAGATGACACAAAGACCTGCAACAGGGTAGACACTCTGGGAGGGTTGGAAAAAATGAGGGACCTAGGGAAACTAAAGGAATGGTCAAGAGTGTGCCAACTAAGATTCAATGCAGAGAAGTGCAAAAACATGAATTTGAGGCATAGGAAGCTGGGGGAGGCTTACCATGATTGGGGGGAGGGAGATAATGACAGCCCCCAAACAGGAAAGGGATCTGTGGTTAATCTTATCCGATGACCTTAAGGTGGCCAAACAATGTGCCATGGCTGTGGGGAGAACTAGCGGAGTACTGGGGTGCACAGGGAGAGGATCACTAGCAGAAGAAAGGAGGTGGTGATGCCACTGCACAAATCATTAGTGAGATCTCACCAGGACTACTGTGTTCCCATTCTGGAGGCCACATCTCTGTAAGGACATAGCCATGGTAGCGGCAGTTCAGAGAAGGGCAACAAAAATGGTGCAGGGCCTGCACCAAAAGTCTTATGAGGAGAGACTGGAGGACCTCAATATGTATACCCTGGAGGAGGGGGAGGAGGGATATGATAGAGACCTTCAAATATCTTAAGGGTATAAATAAGGTACAGGAGGGTAGCATCTTTCAGAAAAACAGATGTTCTAGAACAAGGGGTCATGGCATGAGGCTGGAAGGGGTAGACTGAGGGGTAACATGAGGAAGCATTTCTTCAGAGAAAGGGTGGTGGATGCATGGAGCAGCCTACCAGCAGAGGTGGTGGGGCAAATTCAGTAGGGGAATTCAAAAAATGCATGGGACAGACATAGGGGAACCAAAGCTGGAGATCAAATAGAGTTTGTGGTTTTTGCAGCAGGTAGAGAAAATGGGCAGACTTGGTGGGACTAGCGGACCGAATCTGCCATAAATTTCTGTGTTCTATGTTCTATGATAAGATATAAAACCTTATCATGTTACATCAATCAAAAATAGGTTGTACACAAATGTACTAGATATATAAACATTTCAAATGATAAAATCAATGCATAAATGAATCATGTCTGTGATACATAAATAGGTTGCAACCGTGCTGGCACAGAATAAAGTAATAGTTGGGTTTGTCTGTTGCATACAGAATGCTAGATATATTCATCAATTTATGGACTGCTTATCAAAGTCAATTAACAGTTTCCATATCTCTTTATAGAGGGATATGTTTCTTATCGCAATGTACCTACGCCCTTCATCAAATGCTAATTACTACATGCTGAGTCCAGTGTTCAAGGCTATAAAGAGTTTCCCAGAAGGAGAGAATAAGTTGTTTTAATCCCAGGGTGTTTTTCGGTAGAAAATGTAACGGGTTACAGTCCTCTGGTATAAACAGAATAGGGTTTGGGGAAATTTGGATTTTAAAGATCTGTGAAACAGAACTGGACCAGTGTCCAAATGGGTGATATTTTGGGACATGACCAGAGAATATGGGTTAAATTCACCTGATTGTTTCTACGTCGCCAACACATGTCCTCTTCTTCAGAAGAAATGTTTGAGAGAAGCAAGGGAGTGTAATAAACATGCTATGAACATACGAAATTTGCCAGCAGAAAAAGGCCATTTGGTCTATTGATTTTGCAGCTAGCAGCCCTGTTCTGCAGCTGCCCCTCCCTCCTCACCCCCCTTCCCTTTAGCCTCTCTCTTGCCCTGTCCCAGACCCTTTTGAAGTAGCCCACAGTTTTACAGGCTACCACCTCTGCCGGTAACGCATTCCGCCCTGCCACCGCCCTGTCTCCTCATTTTCCTCCTGAACCTTTCCCCCCTCCAATCTCATGTCATGGCCTCGAGTGTCCCTCCCCACCCTTACCCTGAACAGCCCCTCAGTATCAGTCTTGTTTAGATTTATGTAAAATCTGGTATTGTATTGCTCTGTCCTGCAACTCCCTTGAAGATTTCAAAACATTAACCCATAGTTTTTCTCAGTACATTTGGTTCAATCTGGATGCCCAGTTCTTCTGCCTGTCTTAACCTAGAGTTATTAGTTACGCCTTGACAATTGGTATTATTATTTATAAGTGTGTAACTTGTTCCAGGTACTCCCTTCCCTATACTTGTCTTAAGCAGCAGATCCCATTCTTCGTTACTCTTTTTTTCTAAACTGTTGGATAGGAATGGCTCAGTTGAAGGTAAAAGTAAAAGTCCAGTCTATTTAGTCCATATGTTCGCTTCATTTCCTGAAAAGTTTGAATCAAGTTTGAGGAATCATCTATTATGTCTTCTAGCTTATCAATTCCTGCATGTTTCCATTTTGCATTTATAAACTTATTTTTCTTAAAATGGTGCAGGGTCTGCATCACAAGCCCTACAAGGAGAGACTGAGGGAACTCAATATGTATCCCTTCCCCTTCTCTCTTCCAGGGTGTACATATTGAGTTCCCTCAGTCTCTCCTTGTAGGGCTTGTGATGTAGACCCTGCACCATTTTAAGAAAAAGAAGTTTATAAATTCAGAATAGAAACCTTTAAATACCTCAGGGGGTAAATAAAGTACAGGAAGAAGGTATTTTTCAGAAAAAAAGATGCAGAGGAACACGGGGACGTGCTATGAAGCTGGGAAGGGGGTGCAGATTCAGGAAAGATGTGAGGAAGTACTTCCTCACAGAAAGGGTAGTGGATTCATGGAACAGCCTACCAGTCGAGATGGTGGGGGCAAAAACAGTGAAGGGGTTCAAGAATGCATGGGATATACATAAGGGGATTTTAGCAAAAAGAAATGGGGGGGGTAAAAAAAAACTGGAGATTAAGTAGGGTGTACGGTGATACTTAAGGTAGGAAAATTGAGCAGACTGGGTGGGCCAAGTAATTCTTATCTGCTGACAAATTCTGTTTATTCTCATATTTAAGTGTGGTATTCTTCCATATTGCGAGCAGCTACAGAGGCAGAGAGGTCCACTGTCTTACAAGATTGCATTGCTTTGTATACGGCTGGATGTCAAGAGATGGATTTCTTGAGTGGTATAAATAAAAAGTCTGTGGGAAGATCAGGGATTAGTAAACTGTATTCGTATTTTGCCCAAAGGGGTGTGTGTGACAAATGTTTATATTAGTAAAGGTGACAAGATTGTTATTTATTAGATTGCAGTGTCAGTGGCTCAGCAGGTTGCACACTAACCTCTGAGGCCAGAAGATCAGAAGGCTGTGTGTTCTAGTCCCACACCAGGCACTTGGGTTAAATCCAAATACTGACACTGTGGTGCAGCATGAGAGGGGCGCTGCACTCCCAAGGTGTCATCTTTCAGATGAGATGTTAAACCGAGGTCCCATCTGCCTGTTCTGGTGGTAGTTCAGGTGGATGTTAAAGATCCCATGGCACTTCTCGAAAAGACCAGGGGAATTTCCCCTGTGTCCTGGCCAAATTTCCCCTCATTCACTAAAAATACCACCAAGAGCTTCATCTGGTTCAATGTCCACTGGCATCCATCTGTATCCCCTTCCCCCGGGGCAAGGCTGAAAACAGGCAGATTTGTCTAGTCCTCCTTTCCCAACCAACAAAAACTAACTAAATAAATATGACATATGCGGGGTAGTATAGTTCAAAGTTTGGTAGGCCAAATCCTTCCTTTTCTTTTGTTAGCCAGAGTTTTGTTTTTGTATTTTTAATACAGAGTCATGGCCATTTACAACATCATATGAATTTAGGTAATATTTTGTTAATTTTTAAGGACCAGAATTTTTACATTTTTAATGGCAGGGCATTGATGAGGACAAATAGAATTTTCGGTGCACTAATCATTTTGATCGAGTTTATATGGCACCATAGTGATATGTTCAGTTTATCCTGTGAAGAGAGTTCAGGGTCAGATGTATCAAGTACAGGTTTGAGATTAAGTTTTCTGAGTTCTTTCAAATTATTTATTTATATATTTATTTATTTATTTTAATCCACTCTATGTCCCGGTCCGCTCCCACCTGCTCAAACCCTCCAGCTCTGTCACCCCGATGTCCACCAGGGCTTAAAGCTGGCCAGTAACCACCCCCCCTGGGCCTTCCAATCCTCTGCTGTGAGACTGGATACAGCATTTGCAATGGCAAGCCTAGCTAGTTGGGTGCAGGGCCTGCAAGGGTCCAAGCGTCATCCAGCCGCTGAGAGTTTTACGTTGGTTTCGTCCCCTGAGGGACGCGGCATGCAATGATGTCATGACGTGCGGCCTGCACACCTGCGTGCCCCACAGCAGTGTCAGCCCACCCCTCCTGCCAGTTTTGAGGCAGATCTGAGTGCCTTTCCCCCAGCCTGTGTTGGGGCCAGGATTGCACTGGACACTGCCCCCCCCCCCGAGGAGGAGTAAAGCAATTCTCTGGACGCTCGTTCATTCTCTCCCTGGCTGTCCCGCCAATGCCCGAGCTTGCTACTGAACCCAGGTCACTGGTGTCACAAGCAGTAGCTGTACTGCTGTGCCGACGGACCGGCCACAAGTTCTGTCAAATTAGTCAATATAGCAATTCCCAGAAAAGTTATTTTGTTCAAAGCGAAGTTTAGTGGAATTTTAGACTTTATATGGGAAATAGTGTCTTATGAACAGGATTTGTTCAGGGGCATTAGCTCCGATGTGTTCCAGTTTACCCTCAGTCCAGAGGTACCTCCAAATTTGCCTAACAGTTCCATAATGTTTTGGGCAGAATAGCAAGAGTTTTGTTTGGACAGCAGTATGTCATCTACGAATGCAAGACATTTGCATATCTTTTTCTTAAGGCTTCCTTTAATTACTTTTGAGTATTCTAGTGATTAGATCAGGGGGCTCTGTGGCCAAAATGAATAGTCCGGGGGATGAGGGCAACCCCAAGGGTGTAGGCAGGCATACTCACTGTACACATTTGTGTACAGTTTTGTTGAGTGCCTGTCACAAACCATACCTTTCTGTTAACATTTTCATTCTAATCTGTAGTATTTAGGTTAGTGTAGGCCACTGAAGAGTGTCTCTGTTTAAACTTCTGTTGTTTAGGAGACAGATACATGTATACCCTCTTTAGAGATTAGAGGACTCATCTAACAACATGATTTATTTGGAAGGGGGTACCATTTGTAGAAGATGTGTACATGCTTTAATGGGGGGGGGGTGTAACTGTTGGAGATTGTGTACAAAATGGAAATTACTGGCTACACCCCTGGGCAACCCTACCTGGTTCCTCGTTTCAGACGAAGGGAAGCTGACTTTGTACCATTTGGAATTGCTGCTTGAGTTTTTTCTTGTAAGGTTTTTGACCCATTAAATGAAGTAGTCTGGTATTCTAGTGTTCCAGAGTCGGTGGCCTGCTTGAGAGGGACACCACGACAGCGAAACCCAAAAACAGATTGTTACAGCGATAACAGAACTAGATACAAATAGTTCTAGTCAATGAAGTCAAAGGCTTTGTTGGCATCTAATGAAATTAAGGCTGCAGGTCTTGAGCTCGTGGAGACTGACCGGAGTACTGAGAGCAGTCTTCCAATGTCATCTGAGCCTTGATGCCCAGCGATGAAGCCAGTCTGCTCCGGCCCTAAATCCTCGAAATAACATTCTGTAGGTGGTTGCTAAATACGTTGGCCAGGATTTTGTAATCTGTATTCAGCGGTGATACTGGTCTGTAATTTGAACAGAGGTTAGTGTCTCTTCCCTTTTTGGGTATGACCACAATCACAGCTTTATGCGGTGTAGGAGGAATGTTGCTTGCATATTTAGATTAACTATACACCTCAAGTAATTTGTCTACTGTTAGCTGTGGCAAGGTGGCACAAAATTCTGCTGGGAACCCATTGGGTCCCAGGGATTTTCCTTTTGGTAGTTCTGTTACGACATTTTGGGTCTCTTCTTTGGTGAGATCCCTATTAAGGCTTTTTGAATCTGAGAGTTTTGAAAACGTGATCCCTGATAGGAATTCATTCACTTGTCTATTTCTTTTTGATTTCACAGAGTTTCTTACATAAGTTGAGGAATTCTCTTATCTCATTGTTTGCGGTTGTTATTGAGCTGTCTGATTTGTTGCAACTTATGACTGCATTTTTAAGTTGTGTATTCTTTAGCCTGTTAGCTAGACAATGTGTAGGCCTCTCCTGATCCACACTTTTTTTTTTTACTCAATATATTTTTCATTGAATTTTTTTCAGTCCCTCCAGCACAGATGCATTGGATTTTGTCCACCTTATTTTTCAGCTTTAGAATTTCTGGCAATAAATTCTTGTGAGCTGCTGGATTTTCTGTATTTTTTTTTTTTTACTAATGGTTTGAGTTTTTCTTCCACCTTTTTTAAGCTGCTTGTTGAGTTTGTTCTCACTGGCTGAGTAACGAAGTATTAGACCTTTTATGGCACATTGACATGTTTCCCACACACTCGATACTGGAGTACCTTGGGTTGTATTAATTTTAAGAAATGTTTCGTTTCTTTGGTAATCAACTTACAGAACTCGGGGTCTCTAAGTAATGCGTTGTTTAGAGTCCACCTCAGTGGGCCTGAATGGTTCTTTTTAGTGTCTACATTACAGACTACTAAGGAATATTCTGCCATCACATTGCCTATAATATCAGCAGTGTTAATACTTTGGCACAGATCTTTAGATACAAAATATAGTCAGTTGTGCTATAAGAATTGTGGGGAATTGCACAGAATGATTTATCTCTGTTAATCGGACATTATTCCATTCCATTCCTTTTTTTTTTTAAACTTTGCTTTATGGACCTCAACCGATCCCCTATCAGCCCTACCATCCACACCACTGTCCATAGTGACCCGAGGCTGCCCTACATGAAGTGCCTCCTGGATTACCCCCCCAGAGCAGGGCCTCCGGGACTCTCCCTCTGCCCTGTTGGAACTCTAACATGGGTTCAGCAGGGAGCCCTGGGCAGTTACGCGGTGGCAGAATGGGAGTGGAGCATCATTGAGCATGTCACGGACAGGTTTTTAGGCATGGACAATGGGAGGTGTGGCATACAATGAAGCTACTGGTGAAAACATAGCAAGCATCCGGCACACCTCCTAACACCAGCTCTGGCTAGGGGTCCCCAGCAACCGGTCATCCTGTGGTCACCCAGAAACTTGTTCCAAGGACACATAGAAACACAGACGATGGCGCCAGAAGGAGACCAGAAGATGGAGCCAGAAGGAGAACAAAGGTCCATCTAATCTGTCCAAGGGTTACCAAGACCTTTTACGGGTCCCGGCACCTAGCCCCCTACCCAATTTCTGTACCTTCGGCACCTACTTGAGCTCTTACTCTGTCCCACCCTCTCTTGAAAGCCACCACTGTCTTGGTAACCACAATCTCAGCAGGCAATCTATTCCATAGCTCAGTGACTCTTTCTGTGTGAAGTGTAATTTCCTTAGATCCCTTTCGAAGCTCCCACCCCATAACTTCCATTCATGTCCCCTTGTGGCTGAGCCTTCAACTTTATTAAACAGTTATGAGTAGGGTATCCTAGTAATGCCTCTCATGAACTTGAATGTCTCAAATCCCCTCTCCCCTCTCCCTTCTAGTCTCCAGATTGGACATGTTCAGTGACCTTAGTTGCTCCTTGTACGAAGGACCCTGGAGGCCCTGAACCATCTTGATCACCTTGTCTGCACCGCCTCCCAGCTCATCTTTGTCTTTCCCAAGGTGAGGGCTCCAAAACTGGATGCAGTACTCCAGGTGAGGTCTCACCAGGGACCTATACAGTGGAAAGATTAGCTCTTTGTTCCTGCTGTCAAAACCTCTCCCTATACACCCCAGCATTCTATTTGCTTTGCTGTAAGCCTTGTTACATTGGCTTGAATGCTTTAGGGTGTCGCATATGATGGCCCCCGGAGCCCTTTCCTCGTGTGAGGTGTTTAGTTGGACCCCATTAAGCCAGTATTCTGCCCTTGGGTTCCCTTTGCTCAGATGCAACGCCTTGCACTTTTTTTTTGCACTGAATTTCAGTTGTCAAACAATGGACCATCTCTCCAACTTTTTCAGGTCTTTCTGCAGGTCCTTCAGTGCCTCGGCACTGTCAACCCTTCTATCTAATTTAGTATGATCTGTGAAGAGGACCATTTTGCCCTGTATGCCATCACCAATCTTACTAATGAACACATTAAAGAGGACCGGACCCAAGACCTATCCCTGTGGCACCCCACTAGTGACCTCCGCTCCCCAGAGGTGGAATGCGTGTAGAAGCCGCACAATCCACCTCCCCAGCCAGCCCTCTAACAACCCGAGTCTGTTTCCGAACCAGTCACCAGCGTCGCAAGTGGTAGCCCTACCTCTACGCCGTCAGGCCAGTCAGATACTGCATTTCTCAAGTGCAGATTTTATCTGGCCTGGGAGGTATCTGTTCTCTCTAGCTGTGTTCCAGATGGACATTTATATTCCCCTTTCCTCTCCCATTCATCTATCCTCCTGAGGAGGTTCCTCTGATTCTAGTATATCCTGTTTGGCCCACTTTTCTGTATGCTTCACTCTAATGTCAGCCTATGAGTTGCTGTGACTTGTTCCATTTGGTTAATCTCTTTAACTCTCTTTTTCAATTACTCTATTGTTGGGGGGTTTGCAGCCCTCTATGGCCACAATGTAAAGTATCCTGAGCAACCCTTCTTGCTTGCTGTTACCAGCTTCTGGTTTTGTATCCAGTACTAAATTTTTGAACCGAAATGGGATATTCTGCCCTCATAGTACAGCCAGCTCTGCGTGTACGAGTTTCCAGTATTGCTGAATTTTTGGGCACTCCCAGAAATATGATAGTGCATTCCCATGCCCCCAAGGCCCCTCCAGCATAGATCTGTACCTTCTTTACTAAAGTTTTGGGTGATGGATGGTGTGTGGAAGAATCTAGAAATACACTTCCACCTACATTCTCTCCAGCCTGGTGAGGTTATCTTCCATCCCCTTTCCCAAATCCACTTCCATTCCTCTTGTGTAATGACTGACCCATTTCCTCCTTCCATTGGGCATGTGTTCTCTCCGACTCTGGGTGCTCTGTCCCCATGAGGGCTTTGTATGCTCTAGATATCATAACCTCCCTCCCTGCTAACATAGCTGCCCAATATAGGAAGTCCTCCAGGAGGATTAAATCTCTGGTAATCTTTGGGAGCAGATTCCAGGAAGTAAGATAGTGTCTAACTTGGAGAAATATAGAAAAGTCTTGTTGTGAGAGGCCATATTTTTCCTTCACTTCTCGGAAAGAGGCAAGAAAGTAATTCTGTACTAACACTGTACACCTAGTAAGTGCGAATCTACTCCACTGGGAAGGCTCCTGTACGATTCTATCATTCGCATTAGGTCAACTAACACAGAGTCAAATTGGGAGGGCAACTGAGACAGAGAGGAAGTTAAGAGAGAGGTCAAGTGGCCCGGAGGGTTGAGGCACTGGACCCCACACCTCGCATCATGCTGGCGACCCGCGTTCGGTTGTCAGGGGTCAGTAGGGGAGGATAGGATTGAGTGTCCGGAGGACTGCTCTCCTATCCTGAGGAGGGAATGTGGGTTTCCACAGCTCTGCAGCGGCCCCTGGGGACACCCAGAGGCACTGCTAGAGTTTGTGCAATGGAGGGAGAAGTGCAGTGGACGTCAGCATGTCAGTGCTAGACGTCATTGCACGTCTGCACTCCTGGGGAATAATCAGAGGAAAACAGTGGCATCACTCACGGCAGCTTGATGTCCATAGCTTCCTGAGCCCGGCGGCGGCCCAGGGGTGACCTGACATGCCAGTATTAGATCCTGGCCTGGCGCAGGGACCGGGGGTGGGTCCCTCTTGTATGTACAGCAGCATATGCCAGCTGCTTGTGTGGGCCCCCCCGGGGGAAGCAGAGCAGTGGCTGGATGTAGGGTAGAGTGGTGGCTGCACAGGAGGATAAATAAAGTGGAGATAAAAAAAAAAGAGAGGTCAAGTGACTTGCACAAGGTCACTCAGTTGGCCATGGTTGTGCTACTACACTACAAACCTGGGATTTCCTCATTTACAGCACTACACTCTAACCATGGTGCCGTTCTGCCTTCCCAGTCAGAAGAGAGAGATAAAGCTGTGTACCAGCTACACAGAACTGGTTACCATGGCTGACCAGACAAGAGACCTGCAAACTACTGAGAAGTTATGATTTGTTCTGCTTCCATTGCCAGTGAAACTTCCATCACCACCAAAGCACGTGGTTAGAAATGGGCCATAACTGGCTGCTAATTAACTAGAGTCAGTGCATCCCAGCAATAAAACTGTCTGTAGGTGAAATAAAAGGGCAGAGTTCACAAGGGAAGGGAACATTGTTTAACCAGGAGTAGCACACTGAGCCGGAGCTTGTTTCCAAATGCGACGTGGGAGCACAAGGACGTTAAGCGACTTGCTCAGGATCACACAGTATGCACCTAGGCAGCTGTGGGATTCAAACCCAGGGGCCCGATTCCAGAACGTATGGTGCAACTCGCGGGCGGATGTGAGTTGCGACATACACCACTATGCTGGGGACCCTGCACCAGATTCCAGAACAGGCAGGGTCCCCGGCACCTACACCCTGCAACAGCTTCAGGGTTGCACCATGGGAAGGGCACACCTGACCTGGTTGCCGCAAGCCACAGCGATGCCCACCCACAGGGCGCAAGCTGTGCATGGCACGCCCCCCCCCAAAGCCCCACATCAGGACACCATTGCAATGCTCCACAGGGCCAGGGAGGGGTTGGGGGGTGACACTGGACAACCCTGAGGTGCCCGGCAGGTGGCAGACGTGTACTGCCATGAAGAGCACCGCTCGGGGATGGGGGCACAGAGATGCCAGCTGCCCACAGAGGGCAGCCCTGCCACGGGGGGTGGGGACCCATGTGGGACTGTGGGGGGGTTGGTTGTAGGAGCGCCAGGCATGGAGGTGTGACCACGGTGGATGTAGGGTACGGTTAGATCAGCTAATAGTTGTCTGCCGGGGTCCCTCCTGGAATAGCGCCTTGCCATTCCCTCGGCCACAGACCTGGAATAAGGCCGTACATGCTGCCGGATACCCCCTTGTGCCATGTCGTAGGGGGCTTCAGGCATAGAGAGTGGCGTAGCCAGCCTTTGGCGCAGGCAGCCTGCACCATGTCGTAGGGCACCTTTCAGAATAGCGGACAGCATAACGCATGTCACAAGGTTCGATTTGCGCCACTGGGTTTGGTGCAAGTCGCCTTGCGACACGCGTAACCTGTCTTGGAATCGGGCCCCAGGTCTCCAGATCTACAGCTCAGAGCCTTAACCCACTGCACTATGCTGCCTCCAGTGGCATAGTTACTGTCATTTAGCTGCAGTGGCTACTGTAATCAAGCCATGCATGTTCAGCAGGAACTGCACTTCTTGCCAAGCAAAGGGATAGGCACACATGGGAAGGGACCCACGGTGTCCCTTCCTCCTCCACCAAATTGGGAAAAACTTTTAAAATATATTGGGAGAATGTATTCTGGGGAAGGGGAGAGTTGGAGATGAAAGGGTCCTTTATCATCTTGCCACCCCAGAATTTTCTGTGTGTGCCACTGATCAATGCAGTTAGTCTAGCCACTGAAGTGTCCTTTGTGCCTGAGGGAACCCTCTGCAGTTTCCACTGAGGTTACTCTTCAGCTGTGTGCAATGTGTGTGAATACGCTGAGGTGGTACCAGCATGTGTGTTGCAGTATTACATTTCCCCGACTGGCAGGCCTCGCGATGAGAAGGAACTGCTATGTGCAGAAAAAGGCCTGGTGGTCAATCCAGTCTGCCCTTCTTCGCTTAGCTAATGGACTGTGCCCCTCTCAGTCCACTTATTACCTTGTCACTCCCAATTCTTCCCAACCTTAAACCCTCCCACCGTTTCAGCATGTATGACTTTATTTGGAAGTTTGTTCCATTCTGCCATGACTCTTTCCATAAAAAGGTACCGCCTGAAATCTTTTTTGAACCCCACCAGTTTCATGGAGTTTGCTCTGGTGGAAGTATTATTGCTTATTAAGAAAACGTCACTGCTGTGCACTTGATTCTGCAGAGGAATCTGAACAGCTCAGTCATGTCCCCTCTTTTCTATCTATCCTCCAGAATGTATGTGCTGAGATACTGCAGTCATTCCTTGTAAGCCTGCCTTGCCACTCCTGAATTATTTTGGCAGCCCACCTCTGTACTGCCTGCAGTCTGTCCCTAGATATAAGTGCAGACTCCAAAATAGTTCACAGTACTCCAAATGTAACTGAACCAATTATCTACGCAGGGTCCCTCTCTCCTGCTAGTAATCTCTCTCTACCTCTGCAGCCCAGGATATCATTTGCTTTTCCCACACCACCTTATTATATTGTACCGATGCCTTCAAAGTATCCATGAACATCATTCCCAGATCTTCCTTCCCCACTGTGCTAGCCACCACCACCCCACCCATCCTGTATTCCGATTTCAGATTTTTGGCACCTACGTGAATTACTTTGCACTTTTGTGCATTAAATGTCGGCTCGCACACTTTAGAGCACCCCTTTAGCTCCTCCAGATCCCTCCTCAAAGCCCCAACCCCCTCCTTGAGTTCGTTCTACTGCAGATTTTGGTGTTATCTACAAAGAAGCATCTCTAACTTCAGACTACCTCCCCTATGTCATAAACATAGAAACACAGAATTTGACGGCAGATAAAGACCGCCTGGCCCATAAAATGGAGGAAAAGTGAGCTCCATTTGGATATCCAGGGATTAAGACCCCGGGAAGCTCTGTTCAAAAGGCAAGGTGGCCAGCTCTGTTACCAATCTACCCCTCTAGGCAGCCCCCTCCTCCCAACCCAGCTCCCAATCGAACGTTGGTGGGAGCCTCAGTCAAACAGAGGGGGACCTTGCCGTGCCAATTCCCAACTCCCCTTCCCAGCAGGGGAAGGGGGTGCCATTTGGGTGACACTGCTTGCCAAACCCCTCAGAACCCATACTAGGTCCGGGGTAGCTTAGTTCACAAGGTTCCTGGTTCATATTTCCCAACTGCCCCCGATTTTCAGGGATGTTCCTAATTTTACCTCACAATTCCCCTCTGTCCCTCCTAAGCCTTGTTTAAACTGAGAGGAAGCTTAACTAGGGAAGCTAGGTCTGCAATTTCCAAAGGTAGTCCATTGCCTATACTGAATTATAATTCTTTTTTGTTCACTCATTTATCCATATCCGATCTAAATTTAGTAACAAAACCATTTTAAGTAATATGTCGATTTGCAACTTTCAACCCTTACAATATACACCATTGCCTACTTTATAATGAAACAGGATGGTTACCTCCTAGATTAAGTTTTCAGTATAGTTTAGGCTGTTTAATTTATAATACAATTGGAACAAACAATCCCTCACCATTAGCTAGATTATTAGTACCTAAGAAGGATAACAGAGTATTACGATCTTCTTCTTGTGTCAGTATGTCAGTTCCAAGGGTTTCATCTTTGTCGGGTGAACGTTCCTTTTCAGTCCAAGCTACTAAGACTTGGAATGCACTTCCAGTTGGTTGTCTCAATGACTGCAGTTTTAATATGTTTAAAACACAGTTTAAAAGTTATTTGAAACAACAGATGAATTATAATTATTATTAACGTGATATGATGACTGGGGAGCGTTTTCTCCCATAGGAAACCTGGGTTACAATTCGCCATTATAACCCACAGGTTATAACGGCGAACATGTGCCAGGTTTCCTCACTCCACGCATGTGCCTGCCTCCGCTCACACAGCCCACTGACACTTGCCCACAGTCGACTCCGCCACCATCACTCAGCGGTAAGTAAATGTAAAACAAAAACAACTTGCCTCTCAGCAGTCCAGTTTGACTCCTCGGTTAAATCTTTTTTTTTTTTTAAAGATAAAAACAAAAGGTTGTGGCAGCCACTTGGCCGCGCAGGCGGCAGACCGCTGACAGCCTTTCATCAAGAACAGACTGCTGCTGTTTATTTTATATAGTTGCTGTGGTGGGAAATCGCTCCCCAGGAATTATATAAAATAAAACATGAGGCTGTGTGTTTAGCTCGAATTTTTACACACACCCCCCTTGGTGTTGGATGCTTAAATAAAGCCCTTGAACTTCGCTCTTGGGGTTTATGTAGCATCCATCACCTCAGAGTGTGTGTAAAAACTCGTTAAACACCCAACCCCATGCATTATTCTATATACGTTATTTGCACTATACTTTATGTAATGTATTACACTTGCATGTATAATCTATATTGTTATTCCTAGCCCAATTTAGGCTCTGGGTCGTTCCTGAAAATGAACCTTTGGCTCAGTGTACTTACCTGGCTAACAAAGTAATAAATAAAATAGAAAATGTGTGTTTCCCGACTGAAAGATGGGCATTAAAAATATAGCCTCTTGAGTGGATATCACCAATTTTTTAAATGTGTCTGCGAGTCTGGCATTTCATCCCTGATTCTTTAAGTCTTGCTCCTCTTGGTGTTGAGCTTGAGAGGTGTAGTCCCACATCTACAGGGAAATGGGGCGATCTGCAGGGAACTTGTTCTCGTAGACTTGCACCGATTGCAGGAAAACTGCCCTGGAGTTAACAGGGAAATGCCAAAGTTAACCGACTTTATACGCGTGGTGCAAGTCGTTTGCTCCACATTGGGGTTCCGCGTGTGAGCGGGATAACCACTGCCTGATAAATCAGGGACAAGATTTACAAAAAATCAAGAGCAAAGGACCAAAATCAAGGATACGTTAAAAATTGATGATATCCACTTATGAAGCTGGTAGAATAATAATAATCAGCATTTATATAGCGCTTTTCATACACAGTGTACGTCCCAAAGCGCTTTACAAGCAATGCTAGACTGGTAGTGAAGTGACTGAATGTGTGATGGCGGCCATATCGCACATCATTACCCACACACAGCCTGGATAATTGCATGAACCAGTTTATAGGATGAGGAATGTTGGCCAGGACACTGGGAATGTTCCCTACTCTCTGCAAAGAGTGCCCTGGGTTCTTTTACTTCCACCTAGACACCCACCAGGACAACACCAGGATGGGCAAAAGGGACCTCAGTTTAACGTTTCATCCGAAGGACAGCACACCTTAGCAGTACAGCACCCCCCAATACTGCACTCAGATGCCAGTGATTTTTAGGTGCAAGTCCAATCTTGGTGTGGGATGAGAACCCATGACCTTCTGGTCCAGAGGTGGATGTGCTACCAACTGAACCATGCTGACAGCTATAATAAGGGGATTAAAGAGCTACTGATGCCTTAAAGAAAACTTTAAAAAACATAATAGGTACAATTCTGCCTGCATCCCATATATATTTGTATATTTTTCTTCCCCATTACTTATTACTAAGGAAATGTGCATGAATATTTGATCATTATCCCTTAAGAGTTCCTTTAAGAGTCCATCTGCCTCTATAGCTTACTCCCTACATCAAGTCATAATCCTCTGTTGTGACATCACAATCTGTTGCTATGGGAGTAACTGTGATACCTCAAGCAGTGTTCTATGACTTCAGGTATATATTTATTTATTGAAAAGTTTCACCAGGAAAGGCACACTGAACAATATAAAATTGCTCCACAGAGCGTCCTGGGGACAGTGGAACATGGGAGACATGGGAGTACAGTAATCATAAATGTTCAGACTGCTGATTTGGAGGGGAATCAAACTGAATTGGTAGACTGTTTCAGTTACTTGGGAGTTACCCTGGATTCTCAACTTTCTTTTGATCTCCAAGTGACTAAAATAATTAAAAGAATTCATCAGAGGATAGGAATGCTATGTAAGCATTAATCCCCGCCGAAGGTGGCATCTAATGGGGAGTTAATGCATGGTTGGGACTGTTGTGGCACGAGGCCAGAGGCCGAGGGGTGCAACGGACCAACCATGCATTAACTCCCCATAGATACCACCGTGGGGATTAATGCGCTTGTAACACGACTAGTGCGACGCAAGTAGCCATCACACTTGAAAACTTAGCTCTTCCAATGGCCTCTTCTACTCCTGTGTCTCTGTTTCTGCGTGTGATTCCTGTCGTCATGCTAGGTCCATGCTGGAAGGCAGTGAGCTGGTAGAAGAGCAACATGGCATTATGAGACGATAATGCCGTGTTGGGCTCGTGAACGCGCTTCCCACAACAGCAACACGGCATTGTGAGGCGATAATGCCGTGTGGCTGTAATGAGCAGACGTTCTGTGCTGCGGCAATAATGTCTCATAATGCCGATTGCTCCCACTGCATGATGCCGTCCCGCCTATCGCGTAGCGCCCCTGACACGGCTCTCAATGATGCCGTGTTACAAGCAGGATTAAATCTTTTCTCATTCCCGAATGTCATAGACTTCTCAGGCACAGTTTTTTTGCTAAGTGCACTCGACTATGGTCTGATGATTTATTCGGGAACTAATGGTAAAATGCTTCAGGAGCTACAGGCAACTTACCAAAGTACATTACAATTCATGACAGGAATTCCCAATGAGAACTCACCATTGTGTATTGATAAGGGAAGCTAAATGTCCCACTTTTTCAGATAGGATAAAATCAAAGCTTGGAGTTTTTGTGTTTAAAGGAATACGGGGGTCACTCCCTCAGGTTATTCAAGATCTTTTTCCTACCCAACAAAGTTATTTAGAAACAAGGTCCCAGTCTCGAGGATTATTCAGGATCCCTCTCTATAAAAAAACAGTTGGTCAGAGGTCAGGTATCTATAGGTCAATGACATTTTTTAACAGTATCCCATCTGCAGCCACCAATGCTAGGACAGTCCGAATGTTCAAGAATAAGCTTGTTCAATGGCTGAATAGTTTGACTGATTGTAACTGTTATTGTTAACATGATATTATTTGGATTTTTTTTTATGACGAATGCTTGTTATATTTAACATTGTAACATGGGAAAAACAGTAGCAGTTGAGGAAAGAAAGGCAATAGGAGCAATAGTGTCAGGTGGTACACGAGCAACATGGCATTATGAGACGATAATGTGGTGTTGCTTGTGAAATACATAAAGCAGCCACGGGAGGAAAACGAGCAGTGTGTCAAATATGAGAAGACAAGAAATAGAAGTCAAGTTTGTAAATGGAAAATACGCACAGTAGAAGAGCATGGGAGAAATATCAGAGAGGGACTAGGTGAAAGGTAGAACGAGGGAAGTGGGAAAGTTAGATATGGAGAAAATGCGAACAATGTTTAGGTTGAGGATGACGAGATACTGATGTCAGATGGAGAAAGAGGCAGTACAGAGTGAGAAATTAAAATACTGCAAAGTGGCGACCACAGAGCAGGTGAGACAGACAGAATGCAGCAAGCTGGACCAGAAATACTGAGAGAGAGAGAGAGAGAGGATTCAAAGGACCGGAACAACGAGCAGGACAGGGAACATGCGGAAACGCATTTCAGTTTAACAGTTTTACTGTCTATGGGACTGGTAATTGTAATTATGCAGGAGCAAACACAGACTTAGAACATAGCAGAGAGACTGGAGAAATCTGACTACAGAAAGGAACCGAGCTGTAGAAAGAAAGTGTGAGTACCCGAAGAATAGAACGAGAGCGGAGTAAAGCACGATTTCTATATGCAAATGAGAGAGACAGATAGACGGCGAACTAGAAAACGAGCAACATCGCGGTCAGCCTAGCAAGAATATCAAATGAGCAGTCGCTAAGAAATCAATAAAAAGTATCCCAATTGTTAAGACATAAATACTGGTACCACTATAAAAAAGAGAAAAAAACACACATATGTATGAAAGAGAGGTTCATTCAGAATGTTCAAAGTAACAGTAAAAATAAGTGAGAAACTTTATTAGTGTGATTGTGTATTGCATTGCATCACCAGAAACATATATAGGAGATATAGATCCATATGTAGACCATGTTACAAGCGCATTAATCCCCTCCGAAGGTGGTATCTATTGGGGAGTTAATGCATGGTTGGACCGTTGTACGCAGTCGGCCTCCGACCTCAAGCCACAACGGTCTCAACCATGCATTAACTCCCATTAGATGCCACCTTCGTCGGTGATTAATGCTTACTTGTATACTAACATACTAAATGCCAGCAGATTAGGCCTTGTGGTCTATTGAGTCTGCTCGATATGTATGCACATATGTCCTTATTGTTTTAGTTTTATATGTTAACTTGTTGCCCCTGAAAACGGGCAATGTGCTCATCTTGCTAACAAGTATGAAAAAAATCAAAAGCAAATTTCCATGCAGTATTATAGAAAAGTACACATACAATAATCAACAACACATTTCCAAAGGTAATATAAAACAGAGAAGCAACAGAGTGAAAAAAACAATGCAGCAGTTAATAGTATTAGATAATCATGTAAGCATTAAGCCACGACGGAGGTGTGCTCTAATGCTGGATTGATGCATGCGTGCCCGAGGCCCGAGGCCCAGGGCCGAGGGCTACCACCCGACCCCCATGCATCAATCACATTAGAGCCCACCGACGGAGTGACTTAATGCGCTTGTAACATGGGCCGGCGAGTGGTGGAGGGATGTCGAGGGGGCCCACTGTGACAGCTACACAATAACTGGCGGAGGCGGTGAGAACATTTGACAATTTTAATGCACTTTCAGAAAAGGCTACAACACATGACATACATACTGATGTGGTCCAAAGAGTGTCCATGCAGTGGCGCGGAGGGGGCCAGCTAACAGTCCTGTGCGTCTTGTGGAGATTTCCGTGCGGGTATTGTGGTCATACCCGCAGTGCGAGGTCTGCCGTGCAGAGTTCCGCGGCTCCGAGGAGCGCTGGCCTCGCGCTGTGCATCTCGGTCGCTCTCACTTCCTGCTGCCCCCGGGATACTCGTCCGGCTGCGTCGGCATGCAGGTGTTGTGTGGATGATGCTGTCCGGGGCGCTCTGCTCCTCTGACCGGGCACTTGTGGTTCCCATCGCCGGCGGGGTGGTCCCATAGAAGTTCACCGTGCCATGCACGGTGAACGTGTGGCAATGGAATCGGTGGAGGGTTGATGCTTCTTGTCCCCGGATCTGCTGCCGCCTCGGATTCCTAGTAGGGCTCCAGAAGCGCCGCTCATCGCCCTCCTCCTCTCATTTCCCCACAGGACCCAGTGCTGTTAGGCAGGGGGTCTGGCTGCGAGCGGTACTGCCGAAGCGGGCACTGCATATATGCTGCGTTAATACCTGCTTCGCCTGCCGTCTCGTGACCGCCCTGGCCCTATCGGCTTGCTCCCTCAGAGGTAGACAATTCATGCCATGTTACAATGGGATTTGATGTGGAGGAGCAAACTAACAACACTGCAGATTTACATACAGTGCGGACAAGGACTTGCTAAAATAAAGTATATTGGTTTTCGGTAGGGAGAAAACAGCAGGACTAGATAAACTCTTCAGGAGCAAAGATCCTGTTTTCATACAAATGACTTCAGTAATTAATAATTGCGAGGAGGAATACAGCACTAATGGAAAATACAAGCTGGGCTGGACTGCCTCTAAATATTAGGTTTTGTTAAAGTTCTCCTGAACGTGTCACCAGCTCTTTAATACATCATACATTTTTTGAAGAAACACAAGTATGTAGCTTTACTATTTAACATTATTTTGTGCTATAAATTCCCACTGTTCAGTCACGGAAATTTTTTAGTAGTGAGTGACAGAGGGAAATACTGACTTTGCTGCGACAAAGTACTGCGCGTGCCGAGTTGCGCAGCTCGTCTTCCCTAATCTCGCGCCGAAACAGCATGCTAGCCGACTGCTGCCTCGTGCGCGTTAACCGTCCGCGGGCTGACGGAGAGCTTGTTCTCCAGCTGGCAGGACGATCACATGGGTGGGCGGTGCTGGCTGGCTCGTGGAGCTGTGTTTGTGGACCTGCGCAGTGTGGGCGGCGTGTTGGCCGCTGCCACATTGAGTCCAGGACTGAGCGGAGATACGAAGCAGCACTCGAGTCTCCACAGACCGGTGACGGTAAGGCATGGTAGGGGTATAATGCTCGGGTCTGGACCGGTGGATAGGAAATGCCTCGCTCCGGTTACAGAGCCCGGATTCTGAACCGGAGACGACTGGAGCGGAGTCGCTAAGCCGGGGCTTCGCTGCAGATATGATACCGGCGTTCGTACTCCAGTGTCCCGGGAGCCCGAGTCCCTTTCTGCAGATAGGGCACTGGGTGATGCCGGTGTTCGTACGTCAGTGTCCCGAGTGCCGCCTGTGAAAGTTGTAACAAAAGTTCTGAAGAGGAGGGGGATGAGTTAGTTTGCCATTCCTGTTACATAACTTAAAACATTTCAGGCAAGGGAGTTAGTTTTTGATTCGTGTCCAGTGTTTTCAGAACACTTTATTCTGTTTCGATGGCCCCTTTCCATACAGAGAAGCCCTTAAGGGTCTGTTGACAACCAGAACATGATTTTTACCTATAATTACACCTGGGATAAAGTGCTCAGTCTAAACATATATCTGGCAGCATGTGTCCCCATCCACAGTACCTCCCCAGATATGCCAGTCTCTCCTATGATGAGTGTTCTCATCTGGTCTCCCTGGAACAAGCCAGGGTGGGGAGTGCTGGGTGCTGCCTTAGCCCTCAGTAACTTCTGGCAGCAGGACATGCGCTGTTTCCTTCTCACCCATCACCTGCCAACAATCTTCAAGGCCCTTCTGTGATGATTGATGTCTCGTTTTGTCTTTCTGGAACAAGGGGGAGCTGCCTGGGCTGTCTCACTGGATGCTGGGTACCACCTTAGTTTTTCCATTAACTGCTGGAAACTGATATGTACCCACTCGCACTCCCACCAACACCCAGCAGCTGACAGTAGCCCCCATATGACCCTCGCCATTGTGATGAGTGATGTCCCATTTCGTCTCTGTGGATCAAGCCCAAGGCCTGTGAAGTCCTCTTGGGGGCTTGGGACATACTTCTGGCCAACTAGGCAATCAGTTGTGTATTAATACTGCATTTTTTTTATATGAGGCATGATTAGCAGTTTACAGTATTTTTTTTTTTTTGTGTGTGTATCCAACTCCCATCCTCCCAGGAGAGTCTGTCATCATTTTATTGCTGCAGAGCTTGTCCGTCCGGCCCTGTTCTGGCCCATCAACCATCAGTCTCCTCCATGTCTTACTCTGCTCTGTCTCAGTGTGCGCCTTGGCCCAGATATTCAAACTGCGCCAGGCTGTGGCGCAAGCTTGGGCGCAGCTCAACTTGGCTGCGCAGGGATGTGGACTGGGCGATATTCAACGGAGCTGCGCCATGGCTCAGCAGCGTTGAATATCGCACCCTGGCCACCCCCAGTGTGCATGGCGCAAGTGCAAGTGGCCAGAGTGGAGCATGGGGATGCGCTAGCGCAAGTTCCATTGCGCCATGTACAGCAACCGCGATATTCAAAAGTTAACATGCAAATGGGGCCATAATGTATGCAAGGCACACATGGGGCCATTTGCATATCATTATGGCCCCATTTGCATGCAGGTGCGCCAATCCCTGATGACTTATGCCTGGCGCCATGCCAGGCAGCAGCCGTCGGGGACCGACGCCCTCTGCAGCCCGATCGTGGGCATTTGTATTAAAAGAAATAACTATTATGTCCAATATCCCTGGTGGTCCAGTGGACCGCTATCTGCCCGATCACGGGCATCTGTCTAAAAAAAAATAAGTCCAATATCCCCGGTGGTCTAGGTACCTCCCTCCCCACCGCCCTGAGCCCACGCACCCCCGGTCAGGTGGCAGCACCCCACCCGACTGACACCGCCGGCTGTACGCCCATTGGTTCACAGTGTGAGCCAATGGGATGCAGAGTCAGTACTACACATTCCAGATATTCACATATCTGAATGTGTAGCATAGGTATGGGCTGCATGCCCATTGGCTTACGCCAGAACCAATGGGTGTACAGCCATACCGACGGTGTCAAGGCGGTGGGGCGGCAGGCAGGTGGTGCTGCCGCCCGCCAGCTGACGGGGGGGGCGGTGGGCTCAGTGGGCGGGTGGGGAGGGGGGTACCCAGACCACCAGGGATATTGGAGTTACTTATTTTTTACACAGATGCCCACGATCGGCAGATAGCGGTCCACTGGACCACCAGGGATATTGGGGAATTACTTCTGTTTTCTTACAAATGCCCGCAATCGGGTGTGGGGGGGGGTGCCGCCAGGTGCAGCCAGAACTCGGGTGGCCACCCACAGGTGGCAGCTGCTGTGTTGCGCCCTGCAATGCAGCAGCTCGCCTGTGAGTGGCCATCAGTTCCTTTTTTTTTTTTTTTGGATCAACTTTGTGCTGGTGCAGGTAGGGGTTGCGCATGCATGGCTCTGCACATCCCGGGCTGAATATTGGGCTGTGCACGGTATGCATGGGCACGCCCCCCTCCACACCTGCGCCTGCATAGATTACTGATGTGCTCCGGCGCATCGAGATTTGTGCCACGCACTTTTCCCTTTTGAATATCACGCCGGAAACATCAGTGGGTTGCACATGGCGCAACCCCTTTGAATATCTGGGCCTTGGTTTTCCTCCATGGTGGCACCCCGCAGCTCACTGTGTGGGCTAGTAACCAGTGTCTGATTATTTTTTTTTTATTATGTATTTACTTATTAAGATTTGGATTACAAAATACCTCTGAGCTGAAAGTTTTTTCACAAAGGTTCCACGTCAGTAGTTAATAACGAACAAACAAATGCAGGACAAGAGCATGGCCGTTCATTAGCGGGCTTGGTATAAAGCCAAGGCAGATGAGCCAGTTACAGTGTAAGTCAGTAGTTACAAAGAACAGTAGCACTTGCCAGGTTGTTCACAGTAATGGGGTATGAGGCATTGTAAAGTGCGTGGTACAAAGTCGAGCACATGACTGGAACAATTTACAAGTGCAGTAGATAGTGCAGATCAGTCAGTGTCAGGAGTTAGGAAGGAGGAAAAACGGGGGCAAAGGGGAAGGACGGGGAGAGTGACGAGAGGACAGGGAGGGAAAAGTAGGTAGGGGAGAGATCAGTGGATTAGAAGCAAAGCGGCTCAGGTGCTATAGGTCAGTACAGCAAGCTGGGTCAGATCCGGTCTAGGAAGGGCATTCACAGCCACAGAGTGCTGAGAGGTGCTGCTGAACCTTGCACTTGAATGGGCCGATCTTCATTTCAGACAAGACATAAACCACGAGTGTGTTCAGCCACTAGGGTGCATGGTATTCAAAGGATCGTTGACCTTGGATGTACAACAAAAAGGGACCTTAAAGCAGCAGTGCAATGTAAAAAGTAAAAAAAAAAAAATTTGCGCTTTTTGACCGTTTATTCCCTGTGCTCTGTTGAGCATTTCCCTGATAATCTTTCTCGCCAGCAGTGTACTATCACCCTATAATGTGCTCTGTTTTCCTTTGTCTTTGTTTACATATCTGCCACCGGCCACGTTGAACAGGAACCCCCTATACTGCCAACTGCACATATGTATGACTGGCAGCACTACACATGGCTACCGAGAGTGTTCAGCACTGGGTCCCACTGCTGTAATCAAAAGACCTGATGCGACTTGAAGGGGGAGCGAAGCTAGAAATTAGGCAGCTGCCATATTTATTGTGGTGCCACAACAATTCAAATAAATGTTAAATATCTACAAAACTAAAGATCGCTAGAAAAAAACATTTACAGTTATGGAAATCTCTTCTATGGCCGCATGTTTACAACCAAGAAAAATAATTTAGATAATCATTTCCAGATTATGTTGCAATGCTGCTTTAAAAGGCTGATTGAGCGTACCTCTGTGAACCAGGGAATCATAGCTGGGCTTATGAGGTTCTGGACCCCCAGAGGGGTCAGACCTAGGGTTGTTTTTTTTGGCAAACACGCAGGTCTGGTACTGCAGCCTTCCTTTCAAGTTGAGCCAACCCGGTTGTGCGTATAACTCACAGGTGTGCGTTAACCGGTGGGCACCCGTGAGCAGTCTACATGCTTTAAGGCCATCGCTACCCTTTTTAGCGCGGTGTCAGATGCTGCACCATAGACTACTGGGCCATAATCAATAGTGGAGATGACAGAGCTGTTTACAGCAAGCCTGAGTGCATCCTTGTAGGAGGCCGTATCAGGGGACAGCCAGGTAATGTAAAAAGTCCTACTATTAATACCTCTGAACTAGAATGGAAGTTATTTAAGTAGTCCAGTACTCCTTTAAAGCCACTGGACTGTTCCTTGGGGGAGTATATAAACTGAGACCACTATAAGACCTTTACTGTGGGCGCCTAATAGTAATTTAACCCCTAACATTTGGACACTGGGTATAGCAGCCGAGAAGGGGAGGGCATGTCCTTGCAGGGTGTCCTTCATGTAGATAGCACAGCCTCCTCCTCATTTGCTAATCCTGTCGCAATGAAAGATTGTATAACCGGTTAGGGAAATAGCAGAGTCAGAGACTTCAGGCGAGAGCCACATTTCAACTACGGATAATACGTCTGGCTAATGCTGGATAACCCATGATGGACACTTGGACCTGGGGAGCTAGGAACCCAGGCCGTCACATAAGCTATACATAGGTTTTCTGCCCACCCTCCCTCCTGGCTTGTGCATAGCTCCACGGGGCATCTGCTGGGAAGCAGGAACATCCTGCAGAGGGAGCTCCGAGGGACATCTGCTGCAGGCAGGAACATCCTGCGGAGGGAGCTCCGTGGGGCATCTGCTGCAGGCAGAACATCCCATGGAGGGAGCTCAAGGCCTGCTGCAGGCAGGAACATCCCATGGAGGGAGCCTGTGAAGGCCTGCTGCAGGCAGGAACATCCCGTGGAGGGAGCTCCGTGGGCGCCTGCTGCAGGCAGGAACATCCCTGGAGGGAGCTCCGTGGGGCGCCTGCTGCAGGCAGAACATCCGCGGAGGAGCCCGCGGGCGCCTGCTGCAGGCAGGAACATCCCGCGGAGGGAGCTCCGTGGGGCGTCTGCTGCAGGCAGGAACATCCTGCGGAGGGAGCTCCGTGGGGCGTCTGCTGCAGGCAGGAACATCCTGCGGAGGGAGCTCCGTGGGGCGTCTGCTGCAGGCAGGAACATCCTGCGGAGGGAGCTCCGTGGGGCGTCTGCTGCAGGCAGGAACATCCTGCGGAGGGAGCTCCGTGGGGCGTCTGCTGCAGGCAGGAACATCCTGCGGAGGGAGCTCCGTGGGGCGTCTGCTGCAGGCAGGAACATCCTGCGGAGGGAGCTCCCTGGGGCGTCTGCTGCAGGCAGGAACAACCTGCGGAGGGAGCTCCCTGGGGCGTCTGCTGCAGGCAGGAACAACCTGCGGAGGGAGCTCTGTGAAGCATCTGCTGGAAGCAGGTGGAGGGAGCTCTGTGAGGCATCTGCTGGAAGCAGGAACATCCTGTGGAGGGAGCTCCATGGGGCATTTGCTGCAGGCAGAAGCATTCTGTGGAGGGATCAGGCTACCTTGGCCCACTACAGGGGTCACTGTTGCACTGGGTGCTCGGTGCTATCCCTCCGCGACCACAGTGCACTCCCAGGCAGCTTCTGCAGTCCCACCTGCCTCTCGACGCAGTGTTACAAGCCCACTCCCGAACTCTGGTCGCCTGCACAGTAGCACAGCGTTCTGCCGCTGGCCCATCGGGGGTGGGGCAGATAATCAAAAATGTTTGCTGTAAACTAGTTATGAAAAACCTGAAAAGTCTGCACATGACTTAAAGCAACAGTACTAGTTAATAATTTAAATAACTTGTTGGGCAGTTAGGAAAAACCAAAACATCAATATATCTGATTTTCTTTTTGCTTCATTTCATTCCCAAGGCAAGGAAAAGGATTTTGAAGTTCTTAAAAATTGTTGATCTTTTGCCATGTCAGTCATCCTGGATGTAAGCAAATCAGGGCGGTGGTGTGCTGCTAGCCATCAGAAACATGTGCTGGCAACACCCTGACATATTTGCATTATACATACACTGAGTGCTGTTAGTGTGTGCTCTCTGGGGAGAAGATTTTAGAAAGTTACTGGCGGCTGCCATCTTTATTGTAGAACCACGGAAATGATAAAAGTTGTAATTAAATGCAGTTTTAAAAATAGCTGATTGAACTTAAAATACCCCCAGTGAAGAATCTAAGATTATCAGGGATACAGTACTGCTAAAAAAGGAAGAATGACATTTTTTGCTGGAAAACTAGTACTGCTGCTTTAATATCCAGTGCCGTGCACATTCATATTTCAGGAAAGTACTCAGAAAGTCTCTACCACATTAATGCACAAACTTTCTATATATAGAGCCAGCAGAGTATTATTTCTGCAACTGTTCTGCAACATGTGATTGCTTAAAGGGAAACTCCGATTGAGTCCCTCAGTGCAGCAGCAGCTGCAGAAATGCCCGATTAGGGCTTTCAACATAAAATAATTTTTTTTAGTACCTGATGCCCTGGAATTTTAATAGAAAAGATCCGCTCGCTCCATCATGGCGACAGACCTGCAGCAGACATCTCGCGCACCTCGGGCGACTACTGCATAAAGTTCGCACTGTAAAGGGCTACAACAAATGGCAGATGTTGGTAGCCCTCGTGCCTGGCTGCTGCGACGAAGTCACCGGTGCGCGGGCATCATCGCCGGGTCTCGCCCGCCAGCGAATCGTCAGGGCGACTACTAAGGCTATGTTGACCCCTGTCGGCGTTTCTACAACGCTGGTCGCACTGAGAATGTCGGAGACTCACTAACCTATTGCCACAGCCCTGTTCCCAGCATGGTATCGTTTCTGTAAAAAGTATTGCCATCTGCAGTTGGGTCAAAGCCAAATCTGGCACACACTTGATGAAGAGGCGGTATACTAGAAAACCGTGGGAGAGTTTTGTCTGCAGCAGTCTGGCATCTCCAGCACTTCGATGTGCTGTGTTGTTAGATACCAGTGTGCGTGCATGTCCACAGTAAATATGGTCGTGGTTGGGTAATTTGACATGAAGTGGCTGCCAGTTAGGCTGCAGGCTGCTCCAAATATAGAATGGCCCTGCTCGCCCCATGGCACTGAATAGCTGGTGGTTGTGGTGGAACTCAACTCGGGTGCCAGAAGCGGCCTATTAGCGCAGTGGTAGCACCACCACTCACTACGCCAACGATATGGGTTTTGGAGCAAGCTTAGATCATCTTTGACCGGTGGGGGTGAGGGATTGCGTGTCCCACAGGATGCTCCCCCTCTCCAGGGACCCCTGGCCCCTGCTGCAGTACTGTCACTTGGGTGACCACAGGTAGCAGTGCAGTCTGAGGGCTGATGGGGGGTGGGGCTTCATGGACATATGACCATGCTCAGTGCGAGTGACTGTACCTCAATGTCACTGCACATAAGTGTTCCTGGGGGAGGACAGAAGAGGAGACAGCTGAGTGTTCCTGGGGGAGGACAGAAGAGGAGACAGCTGAGTGGTCCTGGGGGAGGACAGAAGAGGAGACAGCTGAGTGGTCCTGGGGGAGGACAGAAGAGGAGACAGCTGAGTGGTCCTGGGGGAGGACAGAAGAGGAGACAGCTGAGTGGTCCTGGGGGAGGACAGAAGAGGAGACAGCTGAGTGGTCCTGGGGGAGGACAGAAGAGGAGACAGCTGAGTGGTCCTGGGGGAGGACAGAAGAGGAGACAGCTGAGTGGTCCTGGGGGAGGACAGAAGAGGAGACAGCTGAGTGGTCCTGGGGGAGGACAGAAGAGGAGACACATAAGTGTTCCTGGGGGAGGACAGAAGAGGAGACAGCTGTATAAGCTGTCAGGCCTGGGGCTGGGGCAGAAGGTGGTTCAATGGATGGGAAACTGGCTGGGGGACAGGAGGCAGAGGGTCATTATAAATGGGGTGACATCCGGAGAGGGCATGGTCACAAGTGGGGTCCCTCAGGGATCAGTGTTGGGGCCCCTACAGTTCAATCTATTTGTAGGGGACATCGTGGAGGGCTGGGGGGGGTGAGTCTGTTTGCCAATGATAATAAAATCTGCAATAAGGTGGACACTCTGGAAGGAGTAGAAAGAATGCGGAGAGATTTTGGGAGGCTCAAGGCATGGTCAAAGAGGTGGCAGCTTTCATTCAGCATGGACAAGTGTAAGATCATGCATCTTGGATACAGGAACCAGAGGGCAGGGTATTGTATCGGGGCCAGAGACCTGGAGGTAACAGAACAGGAAAGGGACCTAGGCATCACTATATCAAGGGATCTGAAGGTGGAAAGGCACTGCTAGGGGCAGCAGAATGCTGGGCTGCATTGGAAGGGGGATTACCAGTAGAAAAAGGGAGGTCATAGTACCCTTGTACACCCATCTAGTTAGACCGCATTTGGAGTATGGAGTCCAGTTCTGGAGGCCATACCTCAAAAAGGATGTGGGGAAGCTGGAGCAGGTTCAGAGGAGAGCAACAAAGATGGTAAAGGGGCTCAGACTCTTGTCCTATGAGGAAAGGTTGGGAGAATTGAACATGTATTCCCTGGAACGGGGGGGGAGAGAGAGACATGATTGAGACCTTCAGGTACCTTAAGGGTATAAACTGGGTGCCAGCAGAAAGCATCTTCCAGCTGAAGGTAAATCGGAGGACGAGGGGGCATGGGTTACAAATTATGGGGGGGCAGTTCAAGGGTAACATTAGGAAGTACTATTTCACAGAGAGGGTGGTGGATAAGTGGAATAGGCACCTGGAGTTGGTTGGAGAAGGAACAGTGGAAAGCTTCAAAAAGGTATGGGACAGCCACAGGGGAGTGTGTGTGTGGGGGGGGGATGTCTTAGCAGATTGCTAGACAAAGGGGCAGACTAGGTGGGCCTGTCGGTCCTTTTCTGCCGTCACACTTCTATGTTTCTATGTAATGTAGCCCTAGCCCCCATAGGTGAAAACCCCATTGCATCCGGGGCTGTGCTGCACCCTCCGGTCACGTGCTGCCTGACAGACATCGTATGCTTGACGGTAAACTTGTCCACCCCCCAGCTCCCAAGTCGCTCCTGTAAAAAAGCTTCCAGCTTAGTGTGCTATACCTGGTTAAACAACTAAATAAAAAAAAAAAAAAAAGACACTGGTTTGGGTAATTCAAAGGCAGAATGGAGGAGGTGGCGCACTGGTGAAGTAGGAGCACCAGGGGGTTGCAACATGGGGACCTGGATTGGGTTGGGGACCAGTGGTGAGAAGGGGGCATAAAGATAGAATATTAAAAAAAAAAAAAAAAAAAAAAAAAAAACTGTGCCAGAGGCTTTGTGTATGTGAGCAGGACTTCCCTGGGCTGGTGGGGTCACTGTTGGATGCAGAGGCATCCCATGCTGGTCCCAAGGGGGGGTGGTTGGGGTGATGAAGGCATCCTAGAACCATTACTCTTCCTGTGGCAGGTTAGGGATGACAGTGACCATGGGACACCTGTGAGCTCTGGGTACGGGAGCTATCTAGAACTGCAAGAACCCTGGAAATGCGTGCAAATGGTAAAATCAGAACACTGGGAAGGGACTCTGAGCATCCTTGCTGACTCTCTATTTCTGTGCAGGAGAGGGGATGTGGCACCCCTTCCCTAGAAGCTCCTGGTGGTGGCATTGTGGGTGACTTAGGTGAATGCATCATCAGGCAAACACGTGCACACACACACACCCTCGACCAGCCGTTGGTGTAACCATCATAGCTGGTTTTAGGCACCAGTGAACCCTGCAGTTGCTGGGGGCCCCCAGCAAGATCCAGAGTACCACTTTAATTTGTTTTTAATTATTATTATTCATGTTGAATGTAAAACAGCACCAAAAGGCATCACTAGGCTCTGTGGAGCCTTTCCTTGTAGTTTTATAACATCATGAAATTACTCCTTAACTTCACGCCCAGTCCACTCAGAGGCTGATGAATGGACATTGATTGGATGGACAGTGGGGCCCCAAAGGGGCTACTGCCCCTTTAAAACACACCATATGTAACTGGTTGTATTGAAAATGTGCATTTTAGTCAAAGTAAAAGGTGAAGTATGTTTGGGTTGGGAAAGGGCCCCATGACTTGTCTCACCGGGGGCCCCCCAAACCCTATAGCCGGCTCTGGTAACCATTATATGGGAGAAAACTGGTGGAAAAGACACGTTTGTAAAGCCTTGGATGATTGCCTCCGTGTGCTCGCTCCCTGATGTTACCAGGCTCTAATCGGTGGCGTGCACACTACCCAATCTCTAATCTCAAGACTTCAGATGCACCTCCCTATCCTTCTGTGGTGATGGTAGGGAAGGGCAGGAAGACACAGTGTGAAGCAGTGTCGAGGGTGTGTCTGGCAGGCTGCACCATGGCAACAATGGAAAGCCAGGCAGCGTGGCTCCTGGAGGCACAGGAAAGGAGGTAAAAAATAAGATTTAAAAACTGATGACAATTCACCGTCTCGGATTGTGACCCCCCCACTTGTGAGACCAACAGCAGCAAGTATCAGTGTCTGCACAGTTCCCGGATCTTTTTTTTTTTTTCTCCCTCCTTCACCTGACTGGCCCGTTCAGTGCCACTGTCTCCCCCCCCCCATCCCATCACCCGCCGTCTCTGTGGGACCCACCTGTTCCTCTGCAGTTTGCCCCTTGTGGTGGGGCTGTTGGGGGTACCCCGAGCCTGTTTGGTGGGTCCTTGTGCCCAGTAGGCAGTGTGAAGTCTGGAGAACCAAGAGTGCCATCCTGCCAGCCGGTGTTTTTTCCTTGTGTAATGTGACAGTCTGACGCGTGCGCACAGTGTGCACTTACGTCTGCCATTGGGGACAGTCCCCAGCTGCATGTCTCCACCAGTGGTCACTAGGTGGCGCTGTTACAGCATAGCATACTGCTCTCTCACCCTGGAGGAGGAGTGCGTCTCATGGGATGTTCAGTCCTCCTCCCTCCAGCTGTCCCCCAGTAACCCAAGCGCATTCCCAAACCTGGGTCGCCGGCATTACAAGCAGCATCCATACTGCTGGTGTGACAAGCCAACTGTTCCTGGATAATTTTTCCATTTTTCCCTGAAACTCCAGTAGGATTTTCCTATAATTTCTGAAACCTGGATGATTTCCTATGGAAACAGAATGGCCCTGTGTTTTGTGTCTCTGGAATGATTTTCCTATCAACCATTCCCTTTCCCTGTAAAATACAGCAACCCCTTTAGATATGGGAACCCTGGAGCTGAAGTGGACTCTGCCTTCATGAGCGAGAGGCAGTGTAACAGAGCACTTCAAGCACAGGCGGCCTATACAAAGCCACACACTCATCATGTGACCCTGAGTGAGTCACATAAACACCTCCTCCTGGCTCAGCACACCTGACTGGAAATGGATAGAAACAGGACCCCACTGAAAATGAGATGCTGCAATGCAGATAGCTGGGGAAGTGTGTTAAGAGAAAACACTGGTCCACACAGCTTACATTAAAAATAAATAAAAATGTAGATTCTGTTGATATCTTGACATTTCTACATATATTAAGAAGGGACGTAGTTGGTGCTTCACGCTATCACATTGTTACAGTGGCGTATCCCTTTGGGCTGTAAGTACAATGCTTTGCTTTAGCGTCTCCTCAAGTGATTTAAAAGCGCTCGATTTGTCTCCATAGTCGTTGCTTTTAAACTCTCCTCTCCTAAAGGACTCTGGCTTTTATATTGAGTTGTGTCTGTGCCAAAACGTAATATGTCTATTATGTGTCTTTATCTGGCTTATTCTTCTTGTACGTACATAAAGAATTATTTTAGTGGTCCTTTTCCTGGAGCCCCACCTACCCTCCAGATGCCCCAGGCCCGCCCCTTAATATTTTTTTTTTTTTTTTTTTTTTCCTTTGGGACACCTTCACGGAATGCAGTGTAGCCCAGGTATTCGCAGGGCTACTGGAAGCCAGGGTCAGCAGCAACTCAGATCTCCATTTTCGCTTTCTCCTGGAGAGGCAGCATATCATGCCATCCAGACATCCCCACGCACGCTTCTGTGCTTGGTGCGTTGGTATCTGCTGCTCTCTCTCTTATGCTGTCAGCCTCAGCCCGCCCGATGACACTGAATTGCTTGCATAGTGCGAGTCGTGGCATACAGCACCACTGGGCGGCCCTCATAAAAACTTAATGCATCATGTGTTTGCGTTCTGTGTTTTGGTGCTTCTGTTTGACAAGCCCTTTAGCTGCATATGTTTTGCTTTTCAGGCAGTACTGAGGCTTATAACACTTTTGACCATTGTACAAATTTAATAATCCACTGTGTGTGTGTGTGTGTGTGTGTGTCACTGCTGTAATTTAAATCTCTCTTCCTGGGTGGTTGAAGTCCCTTAGGCATCACAGCCTACCCAGGTCATTCTAGTGTTACAGATGCCTGCATGCTCAACTGTGGATTATTCCTTGCACCCCTCCTTTGTTTGTGGGGTACTTACCCTTGCCACTGCCATACCAATTCTCAGATTCTGGGTATGTGTGGTAAAGAAGGGTTGGTGCGATTGGATTGTCGCAGGGTTGTTAGGTGGTGGGGCAGGGTAGTTGTTTTTGTGAAGCATGGAGTATTGTACTTTGTTCCCACAACAGAATTTGCTGACTCTTGGGGGAACTTCACTGGAAATGAGAATCTCTGTCTTGCAGAGTAATGACTGGGTTGTAACACTCTGCAGAAAAACTGTATTCCTGGCTGGGAGCCAGGGGGCGCATGAAATGCTGACCCTGAACTCTGTGCTTGTGCTTGTGTGTGTGTGTGTGTGTGTGTGTCAATGAAGATTTTTGTTTATCTTTGAGCTCCCATTTGATTGGTTAGAGTTGGAGGTGAGGCTAATAGCTTTCTGATGTATTCTCCTGATATTTCAGCCATCGGGAGTGGGGTCTCTTCTTGCAGTTCCACTAGGTGCAGGATCAGTAAGTTAAGGTGGTGGGGGCTCTTATCCTTTCATCACTCAGATGTGGAATGCTGTACCTAAAAATATAAGTGTGTGTGTGTGTGTGTGTGTGTGGTTTTTTTGGGGGTGGGATTTGTCATAGCTTGGATCCAGAAGCAAATGATCTGATACCTTTTATTGGACCAACATAGATGTTACAACAAAAGAACAAAGTGCTCTAGCTTTCGGACCAACCAGGTCCTTCTTCAGAAGCTTTCTTTTCTGTTCTTACAAGGACCAGTACGGCAACTACACTATTTGTTTGTCATTATAGCTTAGAACGCACTGGACATGTGAGCTTTGTTGTTGTTTCAGCACCACAAATTATTGTGCACTTTGTTGCATAAAATCTTAGTAGAATGTGAGACAACTCGCTTTCCATACAGGGACTGAAATAAAGTTTTGTAGTCACTAGCCAGCAGGCTAGTGACTGGGAAAAATCTACTATTTTTCCACTGACCCAGCTAGTGTACTTACGAAATGTTACCTTCTCTAGTACAAGCCTGCGGGGCTAATTAAAGGAAAATAGTCTGATTTTAAAAGCTACCAGCATTTGGCTAGTGGGCCGGTGCCAATTTCAGACCCTGTCATATGGAACAGAGTGCTTTGTAAGTGACAGAATGAATGAGGGACTCTCCCTGACACTGTGGAACCTTTGTGAGGTATGTGGGGGAGGGGTAGAGGGGTGCAGAACGTGGCTTTTGCTGCTCATGCCCATTTAGTTGCTGTAATGGATTCCTTGTGTAGTCCTGGGTCAAATTTCCCATCTCACTAATTCGATAAAAGATGTACCTGTATGAGGATGTAATACAGGAGTGATCTATCTCTGTATTCCTGCGGGAGGTGTTTTACTGAGTTGTACTGACTACCTAATCCACAGTCTGTAACACTCTGTACTGGAACGGACCCTCTCAGTAAAGCTGCCAACTTGGCAATAACCTCAGCTGTCAAAATAAAGTCCAGGTTCCAATGGATAGGACACCAACTCTTTCTCTCTGCAATAGTAAAGCTACTGAGTCTCCATTTTCAAAAATGGGCAATTCTGATTTACAAAATTTAACATTCTTTTCCCCCTTTAAATTGAGTGCAAATCAGCATGTTTTGCAATTAAAATGTGGTGCCAGGTGTGATTATAAATGTAGCTCAAAGGTGTTTTTTTTATGTAAAAAAAAAAAAAAGTATTAAAAATGGCAAATTCAGTTTTTAATCCCAGTTTTCTGTTTTCTTGAGGAAAAATGTGTCTCAGCACTAGTGTTGGAAGTAACTCCCTTCTATACAGACGATTTTTGTAATTTCTGAAAAATCACTGGTTTTTATAGCACCATATCTAAAACTGCAATTAAATAATTATCCTGCCATGTAGGGATACAAAAAAAATGTAACTGCGCACGTCCAGCATTCTACAGCACCTGAAAATAGACACAAAAACAAAAATCACCTGATCTGCATTGTTTGTTGTTCTGCGTAATTTCAGCTCCAACACAGTGAGAGTAAAACTTAATAACGCACACCAGGCAAAGTCCAGAAGTCTGGAAAAGTCCCTTTGAGAGGACAGGTATATTCGTCATGTTGTGTTTCACCATGGGATAGTTTGCCAGCATCCAGTGTGCCAAGGTGTTGGGGAACAAGTTCTCGGGGAAAGTCGCGACGGTCGAAAACATGTTCATCATGTTCCAAAGTCAGCTTTAACTGGGTAAAGAAGAGAACATTTCATTCAGTCAAGTACCAGTCACAGGTTTTGGTCTCCGCAGGGTACAGCTACTGTCGGTGTACCAGTGAATTCAATTTCCCTCCTACATAACAGTATTCGTCTAGACGTCTGCCTTCCAAATGTCATCTTTCAGTGGCCTTATTTTTCACTTTGTAAAGTCCAACATGGGGCGGGGGGGGGAGACAGGGAATTGTTGCAGAAAAGGGTTCTGGCATAAAATGTTAATTCCCAGGCTGCACCAGTGGTTCAGCCAGGTTATATAATACATTGCAGGGTGAGGGATAGTGTCTCTTTGTGGTAGTCCAGGACCCCCCTCACCTAATTCATAAGGTATCTGAATGGCCAAAGACCTTGTGGAATGAAATGCTGTGCATTGGTGTGAGGTAGTGTACACAGGAAACCCATCTGTTTGAAATATCTCCATATTACGCTGAAACGCAGAAGTAATCTTTTCCTTCCAGTGTATTGGTATCCTGATCTGTTGCTCAGTGGTTAATTTCAAGTGTAGCATGACCACAATTGTGGTACAAACAGAGAGAGAGAGACCACGTGTGCATTTGCCTTGTGGTTGCTGCATTGTCTCCTATTGCACTATAATTAGGATGTTGGTCACTGTTTCTGGACATTCTGCTAAGAATAACATTGCTTCTGCCTCTCTATCCTGACTGTCGGAGTGAAAAGGGTTTGGGGGGCAGACAGAGACTTGGGCAGTCATTTTCAGTGGCCCCCCCCATGTCTCATGGTGACGTCCTGGTCTTGAGACACGAATCTGGGCCAGCAACAAGGCAAATGGTAATCCTGTCACTGCGCTACTGGCCCGCCCCGTGGAGCACTTAATAATAATAAAAAAAAAATTGCATACTTTATTGAAACTTTTTGACAGAGGAGTGACATACAAGGCATAATACAGCATTACATTGTACACACAAGGACTACAATGTGTATTCCCCCCCCCACACAGTTATACAGCACTGTGATATCCTACATGTTGCAAGGTATAATGTCATTATTATAAGTACATTTTAAATTCTGTATTTATTTACTTTTTTCCTGTTTCCTTCTCTGCAGGTGTTGTCAGAAATGCTGCCCATTGGATGTACAAGACCCGTCATGGGTGGGCTACAAAAAACATCCAGGTATCTGCTTATTGAAGTACATACGTACATACTTTAACATTTCGTTTTCGACTGTGCATCTTATCGTGGCAGGGCTGTGTGACAAAGCAGTGGGTAGGGCCAGGTGGGATGCTGGGATGTAGTGGGCCAGTGGGATGCTGGGATGTAGTGGGAGAGGTATATCCAGCACAAGGAGGCAGGTGGTGTTGCCCCTGTATCACTCACTGATGAGATCGCACCTGGAGCATTCTGTCTAGTTCTGGAGGCCACATCTCAGAAAGGACATAGACAGGGTGAAAGCAGTCCAGAAGAGGGCAACTAAAATGGTGCGGGGGTTGCACCAAAAGTCCAGCAAGGAGAGACTGAGGGATCTCAACATGCACATCCAGGAGGAGAGTGAGAGGAGACATGAAGTGATCTACAAATACCTCGGGGGGGGGTGTGAACAGGGTGCAGGAGGGGAGTCCCTTTCGAATGAGGAAGAGCACTAGAACCAGAGGGCGTGCGATGAAGCTGGGTGGGGGTGGCTAAGAGGGATGTGAGGAAGTACTGCTTCACCAAAAGAGTGGTAGATGCCTGGAACAGGCTGCCAACGGAAGTGGTGGAGGCAAAAGCAGTGAGGGGTCTACCAGCGTGCGTGGGATAGACATAGGGGAATATTGGTAAATAGGCAGGGAGAAGAGAGGATCACAGAGGCCTATTAGAGTCTGCGGAGACGGACTAGGCTTGGACCATCTGGGCAGACTGGGTGGGCGAAGTGGTCTTTTTCTGACGGCAAATTCTACATTTCTATTACCAACCCTTGCCAGGGTGACATCTTTGTTTTTTCAACTGGTTGGTGTGTTGGTGGCTAGGAAAGACCACTGCCACTTGTACTGAGTCGCTGTCACTGGTTTCCTGCTGCGACATGTCTGGGAGCATCAGGGAGGGGGAAGAGAAATTGGATGCTATATTTATTGGCATGGGTTGGAATTTCATAATAAAAAAGTTAACGGGTGGCACAGTGTTTGACCCTTTGTTGGCACCCTGGACTGCATTATTGAAATGATGAAACACCTGCTGCTGCTCATTCCATCGCATTTAGCAGTCACCGCTTTGTTTAGATAGCTGTGGGGTTTTAATTAATTGAAACCCATCTGGATATCGACTAGTGTGAGATTCACATTGCTGTGGGCCAGACCTGTGCTTGCAGTGAAATCTAACAGAAATTCATCAGTTACTTGAGTAGTGCACCTGCGTCTTTTTTCCCATCAATGGTTTTACACCTTCCAGGCTTCAATGCTGTGCAGAATGTGGAGTTACACTGATGAGGTTAGTGTGGAATGTGGAGTTACACCCATGGGGTTAGTGTGGAATTTAGAGTTACGCCGATGGGGTTAGGGTGGACTGTGGAGTTACGCCAATGGGGTTAGGGTGGACTGTGGAGTTACGCCAATGGGGTTAGGGTGGAATGTACACTGGTGGGGTTACTGTGGAATGTGGAGGTACACCAGTGGTGTTAGTATGGAATGTGGAGGTACACCAGTGGTGTTAGTATGGAATGTGGAGTTACACCAGTGGTGTTAGTATGGAATGTGGAGGTACACCAGTGGTGTTAGTTTAGAATGTATACCAGTTGGGGCAGTGTGGAATTTGGATTTACACTGGTGTGGTTAATTTGGAATGTGGAGTTACACTGGTGGGGTTAATGTGGAATGTACACAGGGACGGGGGGGGGGGGTAGTGTGGAATGTAGAGTTACACCAGTGCAGTTAGTGTTTGATGTACACCAGTGGGGTTACTGTGGGATGTACTGTACATCAGTGGGTTAGTGTGGAATGTAGAGTTACACCACTGGAGTTAGTGTGGAATGCACACTGGTGGGGTTAGTATGGAATGGCATTTTCTTTTTTAATTCCACGGAATTATGAAATGCATTTGCATGTAAACACAGAAAAATATTTAACGGATTACATAATCCATGATTTGTGGAACATGAACCTATGGAAATAAATCCACTTCCGTAATTCCAGTCGTGGCGGATTTTTGCAGAATTTCAGTGGAAGTGGAATTTTGACAGTTTCACATGACGAACGGTGATCAGCTGCCACACAGACTATCTGCTTGGCTTCTACCTAGGCTAAATTGTCTATATAGTTTATGTTCTTTACCTGACAATATTCTCTGTCAAGGTACAAATTCTCCATTCATTATTACAGATTAAAAGGAATTCAAGGGAACTTTGCTCAAATCATCAGATTAAATTAAATGTTCCTAAGACCAAGACCAAAATGGGTGATGGTTCTTTCTCCTATTCTGCTGCTAACAATTGGAATGAGCTTCCTACTGTTTTATATGGGAATGTTAGCCACCAAACTTTTAAAATTAGGCTAAGAAACTATTTTCTTGTCAAATTGCATTTTTATTGCTTTCAATGAGTGTTGAATTTTTATATTGTTTTAATGTTTGTTCTATTGTAATTTTATGATGTATGTTTAATTATTCTTGTAATGTATTGTAGTGTGAGTTTAATTGTTGTAAACATCTTGACTGTATGTATGTATACGGTCCCGGGTCGTACATGAAAACGGGCCTTGGCTCATTGTGCCTATCTGGTAAACAAAGGTTGCCTTCCTTGGCGGGGGTGGAGGGGTAGGCTGAACGGTGGCCTTCTCCCCACAGCCTAGGTTTGGGTCCCGCAGTGGGGGTTGCACACAGTTTGGCAGTGTGAACTGGCAACCATTATCCTAGTGGGGATGGGATTTTTCCTCTACATTTTTTCCCCAACCCCTTCCTGTTCCGCTTTATCATGGATGAAGCCTAGGTTGGCCTTACGTATGCACAGCGTGCCCCTGCAGAATGAGCAAGCTGCCTGGCTCGACCACAGGGGGCCACAGCGGTATCAGAGGTCCACCGCCAGTCTCCAGTCAAGGTGCACTGCCAAGTGGCAACCACTAAGGCCTGGCCTGCCTCCCAGTGCTGCTTCCCGAGTTTGCTCTTGAACTCGGGTTCCATGCATGGCAGTACAATGCCACTGATCTGTCATGGCAGTCGTGTTCATTGTTTTTAATTTTTTAAATCTAGTGTCTTCTCGATGGCCTGCCTTCCAGCAGTGCCCTACTGTAGTAAGCTACAAGCTCCAAGACCAGATAAGTCACTGTGCTGCTGTACTGGTCATCACTTGTAAATGTGGAGGACAAAGGGCATTGGGACCAGTGATTGTGGGGAGGAATTTTTCAAATCATGTTAGATTCATAATATAGAATTTTTATTTTTTTAAATATTCGGCTTTATTAAAAAAATTAAGCAAGTTACAATCTCAAGTTTGAGGGGCAGGGTTCCTAGCGCAGACCGAATGGGAATCCCATGACCCTTAGTCAGCCTTCTAATGTACAGCGTTATTAAGACTTAGATTAGCAACATACAGTAAACAGTAGTGTTAGTAAACTTAGTGCATTGTGCAGGCATATGGGATGACCACTCTCATCTAAAGGTCATATGGAGCAAAGCCTCGGCGTAAAGATTGGGAGGCTGCATACTAAATCCAGAGATTCAGTATATGTGCTGCATACTAAACCCACAGATTCGGTACACCTGCTGCATAGTAAACCCACAGATTCGGTACACCTGCTGCGTAGTAAACCCACAGATTCGGTACACCTGCTGCGTAGTAAACCCACAGGGCAGGATTTTCTAAAGGTGTACATCATCGCAAGCCCTGATGCACCGATGATGCAGTGCATGGGACTTGCGGTGATCTTTCTTCTTTTTTTTTTTTCTTTTTCGATTCTTTTTCCTTCTGGTCACTGCTCGTTGGGACTTTCTCAGGTATCCTAGCCTGTTTCTGCCCGCCTGAGGACCCCCCCCGTCCAAGTCTTCCCCAGCGGTACTCGAACCCCTTGCAGCTGGATGCCCTTGGCTTGTACCTCCCAAGGTGGGGCTGCCACTCCTGCTTTGGCGCTCCTTGAAGTCTAGAATCTGCTGCATGCAAGGCTTGGGGAGGAGGAGGGAATTAGGAGACTGGGTGGGTGGGATCCAGCAGAGTGCATGGGGGCCAGGTGCCGTTGCCTACCCAACGGAGCAGGGTTTTTCCTTGTTCGTGAGCTCCCCCCACCCCGAGGCACGGACATGCAGTGACCTCCAGTGCAGGCGTGCACGCTCCTGCACCCGTCTGCAGGTCGTCTGCCGACACCTCGCCTCAACTTGTAAGTGATCCCAGGCTACAGCACACCCAGCCTCCGCTGGGTGTTGCTAGCACCGGGAAACACTCCCTACCTCCCCAGGAGAGGAGAGTTGTCACCGGACGCCCAAGCCTCTCCTCCCCGGCCAACCCCCTTCGACTCAAGCTCGTTCCCCAACCAGGGTCGCCAGCATGGCGCGAGGTGTGGACATCCAGTGCCACTGGGTCGGCCCTGGCTTGTGGTGATCTAACAGTTTCTGTTCCATGCAGCAATTGCTGCAGGTTTGACCAACTTTTTCTGGTCTAATTTGTGGGAATCCTGGGGGCCCTTTTTACAGTAACCCTTGATATGGTGGGCGGGTCGAATTGAGTTACTCAGTTTGCCTGCCTGCAATGATAGCAACCATTAAATTATAGCAAGGAGCGGTTATAGCGAGTAAGGTAGCCCAAAACTGTGACAGGTAAAATGGAGCTAGCAGGTTGGGGACCTATAGGGAGTGAGTCTATAGGAGCATGTTTGGTCAGGCAGTTCCCAGCTGGCCGTTTGGTGCTGCGGTAAGAGGTATGCTTCTGGTGGGGGAAATCAGGGCGTGTTTGTTTTGTTTAGGTTTGTGCCGTGGGACTTTTTTTATTTTTCCCCACCGCCTGTGTCCCCCCACTTGTTTCTTTCGGGTCCCCCCTCACCGAACAGCCTCCAGATTGTTCCCCTTTACTCCAGTGTCAGGTCCCTCCCGGAGTTGATTTTGTGTAATGGGGTGTGGGAGGCAGTGCCCCCACCCCGCTTAAAATAGTTGCTTAGATGGCTCCCGAGAGAATGTTGCGGACCCTCGCTGTTTTTGGGTCCACTATTGTGTGCATGGCCGTTGTTGTAATCGGCGATGTACACTCGCTGATACTGTAGTTGCCTTTGTGCTATAGCTGCTATCACAATGCACCCTTTGTGCAGGGCTCATGCTAGATATTTGGTGCAAGTTGCCATAAAATGTCAAAACTGTCGCAGCTGCGTCTGAGATTGTGGAATTGGGTGCAGTTGTGGTGACAGGGTTGGCAAACTGCCAGGCCTTGCTTTGAAAATCCAGCAAACAGATTTAGTACACATGCTACGTACCAAATCCACAGATTTGGTATATGTGCAGTGTACTAAATCCACAGATTCAGTATACGTGCTGCATACTAAATCTACAGATTTGGTACACTTGCTGCGTACTAAATCCACAGGTTCGGTACACATACTGTGTACTAAATTCACAGGTTCGGTATACATGCTGCGTACTGAATCCACAGGTTCGGTATACGTGCTGCGTACTGAATCCACAGGTTCGGTATACGTGCTGCGTACTGAATCCACAGGTTCGGTATACGTGCTGCGTACTGAATCCACAGGTTCGGTATACGTGCTGTGTACTGAATCCACAGGTTCGGTATACGTGCTGCATACTAAATCCACAGATCTGGTACTCTTGCTGCATACTAAATCCACAGATCTGGTACTCTTGCTTACTAAATTCACTTCGGTACACATGCTGCGTACTAAATTCACAGGTTCGGTATGCATGCTGCGTACTAAATTCACAGGTTCGGTATGCATGCTGCGTACTAAATCCACAGGTTCTGTAAATATTTCCTTTGTACCACCCTTGAGCTTTTTTCTTTTCTGTTTGTATTTTCTTCCTGGCCGTGCTCCACCAGGTATGTACCCTGTTTCCGGGGATATACCAAGATCCGGCCCCATTGAATCCTGGCTCACTCCAGCCCCTACCTTTTTCTGGCATCCCCCCAAAGCTGTTTGGGGGAGCCGGTGACTCCCTGTGAGCCAGGAACCAGTGCCAGCAAGCACCAGGACCCAAGGGAGTCGGGGAACCCAGGCTGTCATACAGGTGATGCTGTGAGTTTTTTCCCTGGATTTCGCCCATCCTCTCTCAACCTGGGGTGCACTTAGCTTCTGGGCCTCTGATGCAAGCAGTGACGTCACTGCAGAGAGAGCAAGCTCCCTTGGCTCACCCCAGAGGTCACTGTGGCACCAGGTGTGCAGCATCATCCCTCCCTGCCTGCAGCGTCCTGCTGAGTGGCAGCTGCTGTGGTCATAGAAACATAGACTTTGACAGCAGATAAGGACCGCTTGGCCCATCTAGTCTGCCCATTTTCCTACCTACAGGATAGGCCGTAGATCCTAGTTAACCAACAGCCTATTTCTTCCTACCCCCCACAAGAATTGCCTTATGTCTGTCCCATGCATTCTTGAATTCTCCCACAGTTTTAGGTCAGGCCCAACACGGTGTCCCAAGCTGGCTTCTGAACTCTGGTCGCCAGCGTGTCCACCTGTGTAGCCTTGCAATTCCGCTATCTTCCAGTCCCACAGAAGACTGCTTCCTCAGCTCTTGATATGTTATGCTGTCAGGGGTTTTAGTTAACTCTAAAAATTGATTAGCGTTTTGCTTATAAAAGTGCTAAAACTTTGTGAAAATGTATAGCACTTGCCTCACTGTGTTTAACAAACATATAATTTCTAGAAAACCTATATAAATACTTTCTGTACCGTTGGTATTGTCCCAAGGAAAAAACTGCTAATCAATTATTTAAAACCCTGTGCTGTACTCTGGTAGGTCACACACAATTGTCCTCCATGGACTTTAGCTGCCTTTCTCCCTCCTGGCCCTCTTTGTAGTTCACTCTGCCCGTGTTTCAGTTTGTGTAATTATTTTTCTTTATTCCCCTCCCTCCTTGCTTACCTCGGCTGCATTGGCAGTCTTTAAGGTCAGTGAAAGGGACTGTTAATCGGTAGCCAGTACCACAGCTCCTGAGTAATACTCAGACACAAAAGCCCTTCAAGTAACTGATTACCCACCTAGTGTTTTATGAGTGTCTAAGCTGCTGCAGTCACACACAGCTGGGACTAGTAACACATGTCCTGTGTTCTACAGAGCAGCACGAGTAGGACCAGTAACACATTCTGGGTCCCACAGACGCACTACTTGGACCAGTAACACATATTCAGTATCCCACAGACACATGACTGGGACCAGTATCACGTATTCCACAGACGCACGACTGGGACCAGTAACATGTATTCCGTATCTCACAGACGCACAACTGGGACCAGTAACACGTATTCCGTATCTCACAGACGCACGACTGGGACCAGTAACACGTATTCCGTATCTCACAGACCCACGACTGGGACCAGTAACACGTATTCCGTATCCCACAGACGCACGACTGGGACCAGTAACACGTATTCCGTATCTCACAGACGCACGGCTGGGACCAGTAACACGTATTCCGTATCTCACAGGCGCACGGCTGGGACCAGTAACACGTACTCCGTATCCCACAGGCGCACGGCTGGGACCAGTAACACGTACTCCGTATCCCACAGGCGCACGGCTGGGACCAGTAACACGTATTCCGTATCCCACAGGCGCACGGCTGGGACCAGTAACACGTATTCCGTATCCCACAGGCGCACGGCTGGGACCAGTAACACGTATTCCGTATCCCACAGGCGCACGGCTGGGACCAGTAACACGTATTCCGTATCCCACAGCCGCACGGCTGGGACCAGTAACACGTATTCCGTATCCCACAGCCGCACGACTGGGACCAGTAACACGTACTCCGTATCCCACAGGCGCACGACTGGGACCAGTAACACGTACTCCGTATCCCACAGGCGCACGACTGGGACCAGTAACACGTACTCCGTATCCCACAGGCGCACGACTGGGACCAGTAACACGCATCTGTGACCTACAGGCGCACGACTGGACCAGTAACACGCACTGGTGATCCCACAGGCGCACGACTGGGGACCAGTAACACGTACTCCGTATCCCACAGGCGCACGACTGGGACCAGTAACACGTACTCCGTATCCCACAGGCGCATGGCTGGGACCAGTAACACGTATTCCGTATCCCACAGGCGCACGGCTGGGACCAGTAACACGTATTCAGTATCCCACAGACGCATGATTGGGACCAGTAACACGTATTCAGTATCCCACAGACGCACGACTGGGACCAGTAACACTTATCCAGAGTTGCAGCTGCTAATTTATTTCAGTTTGCTTTTGTTCCATACCCACATGGGACATCAAGCAGAAACTTGACTGCGATGGGCAGAGTGGAATACGTCTCAGTTTCTTCTTCTACGTGATGTCATCAAAGGACAGCTGATGGTCTCTGACCTGCAGTTTTTACTTCTCAGCCTGGACCTTGGCCATCACCAAATCCACGGTTTCTCTTTCCCTGCAGCTGTGTGACCTGTCTTTTAATTGGTCTTTTCTTCCAGGTTGCTGATGCGGGGACCGGCGTTGTACCCCAAAGTCTGTGCAGCCAGGGTCCTGTCCTGTCCACAGAGCACAGATTCCAGGACTAGTGGTGAGCATTGGTCTGCAGGGAAGAGGTGGCAGTTCACAGCAGCTGGGCTGCTGACAGGAACGGGTGTGGTCCTGATATGGGGACTGTATAAGAAACAGGTAAGAGCAAAACATGATTTAGAATATGTAGAGACCAAATCATAAGGCAGCATAAATTAAAATTAGTTAAATTAACCGTCACAGTTGCACAGTGGGGGCCAGCTGGGCGAGAGAGGAGCATCCCATGAACTGCACTCCTTTCTTGGGGGACAGGTCTGAGCGCTGCTTGCCTGCCACCTGGTGGAGGCCAGTGGGCTGCGCAGTTGGGAGTGTGAAGCAGAGGGAGAGGCTTGCCCACAGATGCTTGCACAGGCTCCTGCAGCCCATGCACAGTGCCTCTTTGCACAACTGCCAGCCTACGGGGAGAAAATGGTTGGGGTGAATTCCTGACTGCAAAATAAAGCTACGGTCTTCCACCATCCCCGTACCACCGACTGGGCGCTCGCTCCAGAGTGACATGGCTATCCCTAGTGGCCCAGCCACAGGGGGGGTGTTCTGTGGGGGACTCAATGGAGGGATAAGTCCCAGAGAAGGTGGGAGACTGCACTGGAGGGCGGAAACGGAGCCGATGTGGTCCAGCTAGTGACAGGGAGGTATTAAGACATGATTTAAAAAACAAAAGTGACATTTTCTCTTTGTGCCGGACCTGTAACACCAAGAAGTAACAGGCTCAAGTGCAGTAATGTAGCCGTGGGGTCAGTTACAAACATTTGTGGCTGTCAGTTTAAAGATGGTCTAAGGGGTTGGAAACAGCTTTATTATATAATAAAAAAAAAAATGTGACCTAACTGGGAATTGAACCTGGTCCCATGAACTACCAAGGGAGACTGCAAACCTCTTGCTCAGTCTGTGTGTCCCAAAGCCACTTCCTCTTCAGCCTGTGTCATATGTCTAGCTGGGCTGGCTGCCCACTAATTTGGGAGATGGGGTGTTTCTTCAGTTGCTCTGATAGCCTGTTCTGGAATAGTGTAAAACACTGTGCTGGAGTCCCAGATTACACACATTTTTGCAGGGTAAGGGGTCTGGAATCATCATTCTTATGCCTTAAGAGTCTTTAAGAACCCCTGCATAAGCCAGAGGTCTCCGCAGAATATCCTGGGATGAGGGGAGGGAGGCCTGATCAAAGTATAATTTAGAAGAGTTGTATATGTTGGTTGGGTTAGGGAACTGCATAGATGCCGGGGGTGGGCACCTGGAAAGCTGGCACTAATAATTTGCAGAAATGTTGGCGATTGACCGGTCGTTAAGATATTGAAATAATGTTTTTGGTTTTTTTTGTTTGTTTTTAATAGGTAGAACAAGCTGAGTCAAAACATGCCACGGTTTCCGAAGTGGAGCTTGACAAACATGGAGAAGCTTTGCAGCCTGTGGAGTCCCTGTACCCCACCTATACCAGGGAGGAGGTTACCCAGCACAAGACCTTGTCTGACAGAGTTTGGGTCACCTATTTAAACGATGTGTACGACATCACCGATTTTGTGGAGCTGCACCCAGGTGGGGATAAGATCATGTTGGCGGCCGGTGGAGCTCTGGAACCATTTTGGGCCATGTACGCAGTTCACAAGCAAGACCATGTCTTCGAGATCCTGAAGGAGTATAAAATTGGAGAGCTTTGCCTCGAGGACCAGAGCAAGGCTGATCTTGACTTGTCTGACCCTTACAGTAAGGACCCGTCACGACATCCCTCCTTCAGGGTAAACAGCTCCAAGCCCTTCAATGGCGAGCCACCTGTGGAAATTCTAACTGCGAATTACATCACCCCAAATGATTTCTTCTTTAAGAGGAACCACCTCCCTGTCCCAGAAATCGACCCCAAGACCTACAGACTGCAGATTGAGGGACAGGGGGTGAAAGCCCTCAACCTGACTCTAGGGGACATCCGCTCCAAATTTCCCAAACACACAGTGACGGCAACCCTGCAATGTGCTGGCAACAGAAGGTCGGAAATGAACCAAGTAAAGCAGGTCAAGGGCCTGGACTGGGGCATAGCAGCCATTGGCAATGCAACGTGGGGTGGGGCTAAGCTTTGTGATGTGCTGGCTTTCGCGGGCATTAAGGAGGAGGACTGGGAGCATGTTCAGTTTGAAGGGTTGGACAAAGACATTTCGGGCACGGCTTATGGGGCCTCTATTCCTATTCATAAAGCCATGAGCAAGGAAGCCGATGTTCTCCTCTCTTATGAGATGAATGGGGAAGACCTGCCAAGGGACCATGGCTTCCCTCTCCGGGTCATTGTGCCTGGCGTAGTGGGTGCCCGTAATGTGAAGTGGTTGGGCAGAATTGTGGTGAGCAAAGAGGAGAGTACCAGCCATTGGCAGCAAAATGACTACAAAGGCTTCTCGGCGTCGGTGGACTGGGACACTGTGGACTTCAGGACTGCACCTGCAATTCAGGAGCTGCCGGTCCAGTCCGCCATAACAGAGCCCAGAGACGGGAGTTACATCCCAGCCAGTTGCCAAGACATCACCATGACCGGTTACGCCTGGAGTGGAGGTGGCCGTGAGATTATTCGAGTCGATGTCTCTCTGGATGGGGGCAAGACATGGCAGGTGGCCTCCCTGACTGGGCAAGAGCAGAAGGTGGGCAGGGCCTGGGCATGGAAACTGTGGACTCTGACTGCCCCATTACCGGAGGGTCAGGAGCAGCTGGAGATAATCTGTAAGGCAGTGGACAGCAGCTACAATGTCCAGCCAGATACAGTGGCGCCAATCTGGAATTTGCGTGGTGTGCTGAGTAATGCCTGGCATCGTGTCCATGTCTTCGTCCAGAAATCATGAACTACGCTAGTTCAAACACAGAAAAAACATAAGTATAAGCTGATTATGTAGACTTCTTAAATGGGATCAGTATGTCCAGTGAAAAAAAATGCGCACACGTACAAACAAAGCTGTGAAGCCAGACGTCTCTCAAAAAAAAAAAAAAAAAAGTCACTTTAGTGACCTAGTGGCCCACTTCTGCGAACTGTTGGTATAGTGAAGGCCAGTGACTTTTTAGTGAGCACTGACTAACCACCAAAGCAATTTTTTGTTGTTGTTAAATGTACGAGACCCTTGCATTAAACAAGGGAAGGGCTGCCACTGCAACGGCAATTTGAAGAATCCTTCAGCCAGCTGTTCACGTCCAATAGACACTGTTAATATGAGTTATAAAATGGGCCATGAAAATCTTGCAGTCTCATTGGTCGAAATATCACATGACTGATTATTTTCTGACAACTGCATACCTCACCTGAACTAATGCACTTTGCAGGTGGTTATGGCACTTGGCTACACCTTGTGAAGAACAGTCCTCCCAAGAATTGCATTATTTCTGCTTAACTGCGCAGTACTGCCACCCCATAAAGACTTTCCTTATTTACAGGGCATCTGTAGCATTTTGGAAATACCAGAGTTGTGTTTCCAATCCATGGCATCTCCTCTCGCATATTCCTCAGATTCCCACATTGCAGGTCTGTGACCGCTCCCCTGGTGTTTGAGCCTTCCCTGGCCTTCTGTCACAAGATTTTATCCCAGCTCTGACTGAGCATGTCACTTTGCAACTTTATGGAAGATAGTGGATGTAGTCCCAGTGTTGTGTGTGGGGTGAGGTAAGGAGGGTGGGGTGGGATGGGGGAATGCAAAACTCTACAAGTTTTATTTTCTTTATGACTTCTCAGGGGCATTCATACTACATGGGCAAGTGTGGATGATGCATAAGTAATAAGCCATGACAGGGTGTGTAGTATAGGATTTTAATGCATACCCCAAGGGTGTAAAGCACGAGGCTGAAGGGTGAGTGTCCTTACACCCCTGGGAAGTGCATTAAAATCCTATGACACATGCCCTGTGTAATAGGGTGGGATAAACAGATACACAGACAAGAAGAAGAGTGCATAAAATAAATGCATTCAACAGGTCAAAATAAATGTGCAGAAATCAAAAGAAAACTGGTGTTAACAGCACACCTAAAATAACCAAGTAAATTTCTCTCTTGCAGCTTCACTCTTTGTCTAGTGAAAATAAATTTACTGCTGTTGTGAATACCTGCACACCTCCTCTCCTGCCAGCAAACTACTGGCCTGTCTGTCTCCTGCTGCATCCTAGAGCTTTTTATTCCCTCCCCAAGTATGACATCATAGACATGTGACTTCTAATTACAGAAAAATCTACAATTTCTATTCTTTCTACATATCTCTACCTTGATTTGTGGGTAGCTAACAAAATAAATACCTGTAAGCATTATCTATAGCCTGGTACATCTCACATAACATGCTATATAAGACAATTTATACCTTAATTTGGGAAAAGGGGCAGGGTTTGATGTCTAAGCCCCTCCTTCTTCTGTGACGTCATACTTATTTTTCTATAAAGGCAGCCATTTCGTGGACCGACAGCCCTATAATAGGAGCTTCCAGCATACTATCGACATACAGGTAACATAACTTAATTATCTTTATACATGAAGCATGGCCAAATTCTACCAGCAGCATTTATAGTTTGAACAGAAAATAACATAGCTGGGGAAAACGCTCCCTGCCTGATTTCCCTCAAACTACTTAGCATTTTGTCTGCTAAAAGTATACACAAGCAATAAAAACTCCTGTGGTTGATTCATACGGCCTGTCTAAATATGTTTAGTAAAACCCTACAATGTTTAGCCTTCATTTGTGTGATACAAAACTTCTTTTCTACTGCTATCAGGTATTCATGCCTAATGTACTTTACCCGATGGCTGCAATTTCAGCAGACTGCTCCTTTTTGAACAACCTAGTCCTTCAGCTGTCATCTTTAGTCTTCTTTTAGTGATTACATCTCCTTATTTTACTGATTTCATTGGTTCTACAGGGCTCTATTCTCTGTGCCCTTTGTTTACTAAATCTTCTTGCTGAGACCAAACCCCTTTTGATTCTCCGAGGAACGGAGACTGCTACAGCACTTCAGGGCTTGACAACAAAAAAAGGTGCAACCCTGGAGGGGCTTATTACACTTATAAAATGGCTCTGAGTAGGTGTTTGGGGGAGGAAAATGAGATTCTACACCTCACCTTGCGTTTATAGAGATTTAATGCACAGTCGGGTGATGTCTCTTGGCCAGTGAAATGTCTAGATATTTTTATTGTCATTTTATAATGCGGTTTATAACATTGGCAAGAACATTCTAGCCACCTGTCTGGCTAATAAACTAGTAGAAGAATGTAATTGTCGAGCCATAATTTAATTCCCTCACCTGGACCTAGATTTTTACCCTTTGCACATATTTCATACTGAAAACAATATTTTCTGATTGGAAATCATAACAGAAATTTTTAAACACTTGGGTAGAACCCAAGTTGTATGTAAAGTAAGACACTTGAGAGATGTTTAATTAGGGTCAGTAATCGCAGTGTGTTTAAAGGCACTCACGTTTGATTTACTGACCCATAAGTGTACACCTGGACGTGTCGTATTGCATACTGTTGTTGCAGGTAAGCATATTAAAAAGATGTCTGTCATTACCCTCGGAAATCCATTAATCAAACAGACCAGATGCGGGCACTTTGTGTGTTTCAGCCGCACTGTGTGGAGTCCTTTGTGAAGATCATGTCATATCCTTGTGCCTCTGTTCTCCCCTCCCCATCTAGGTTTTCACAGTAACTGCTCCGTGTCAGAGATTCAGCGTTCATCCAAGGATTTAACAAATCAATAAGTGAAGGTGGTAATGAAGTAAAAATCAAACTTGTAACTCACCTGTGAACTTGTCATGTCAAGTAGCAATATTAATGAACTGTTTTGCATAGTAGTTATCCATGGAGACAGTAATAAGGTCCTCGCCAGAAATGGTGACTGGAGGTCAGTGGCTAATCATTAGCAATTTAAAGAGTAGGCAGCTACGGAAATAAAAGGGTTAAAACTACGATATTCGCAACAGTTGTGTACCTTACAGGAGAACTGCTTGCTCACCTGATTAAGGCACTACAGAATAGAGTGAGGACTGCCAGCCCTCCAGTGCTACACTAGTACCGCCGATAGCGATACTGACCCAGGTTCAGGCTGAGCCCAGAGCATCAGAGGGCCTTGGGGGAAGAGGCTAGAGCGTCCACAGGACCGCTGTCCTCCAGGGTGGGAGGGTTGTGTAGCTAGGAGTGAGAGTCTGGAGCCGCATACATAGTGGGAAGGGAGTGGTGGGTATCTACACGGTGTCCATTGCATGTCCCCTCCACTGGGGCAACCACGTAAAGCAGAAATCCACTGGTCAGTGGCAGGGAGATGATGCTGTGCTAGCCCCACACATCTGCGCTGGGTTCAGCCTGCCTGCACCTGAACCCCCTTCCCCAGCTTCACTTCCACCAGAGGTGGCCGAATTGAGTGAATCAGTTGCTGAGGAGCAGAAGGCAACCCCATCTTGAAGGCAAGTCGGGAGGGCCCGACTCTGGTGTGTTGTGGTGGCCTTGGAGCCTGGCGTCAGGTAGGTGGACTTCAGGAGGTGGTGCAATGGCTGAAGGATGCCCTGCCCTGGGGTAGAGAAGGAGCATAAATAGAAAAGTGTGTGTGTGTGTGTGTGTGTGTGTGTGTGTGTGTGAAAGAATAGTGTGAGGCTTCTGTAACAGGATCTTCTGTTCATGTTTAATCTTAATAGTATAGCTTTCCAAGCGGACCTCTCAAAAAACACAGCATGAGCTTCATCAGGCAGGCATTTCATGTTGTTCATCTGCCTACCTCTGAGACGGCACTTGATGGAAGCACTAGTATTGCGCTATGATGACATGTTGTCAGGTCTGTTACAGTGTTCTGTGTATGGAGATTTCACATGCTTTGCATCCTCCTATTCCCTGCTGAATTTGCCAAAACTAAGCCGACTGATATTTAGGCTTAGTCTGGCAAATATTCACAGAGTCACTTAACACAGGCGTGGTTCCAGAGGACTGGAAGAGGGCACATGTAGTCCCCGCTACACAAAAGTGGCAGTAGGGAGGAGGTAGGGAACTATAGACCGGTCAGCCTCACCTCAGTAGTGGGCAAGATCATGGAGGCACTGCTTAAAGAAAGAATAGTGGCACACTTGGAAACCAGCGGTGCCCAGGATCCGAGGCAGCATGAATTCACAGCAGGAAGGTCATGTTGGACAAATCTGATAGATTTTTTTGACTGTGCAATGAAGAAAGTAAATCGGGGGCAGTGGATGTCACCTACTTTAATTTCCACAAGGCCTTAGACACCATTCCACATAAAAGGCTGGTTAACAAGATGGGCAGTCTGTGCAGTGGGCAGAAGGTGGTAAACTGGGTTAGAAACTGGCTAACGGACAGAAGACAGAAGGTTGTGGTAAATGGGATCCAATCCGGGGAGAGGGGTTGACCAACGGGGTACCTCAGGGATCAGTCCTTGGGCCAGTCCTGTTTAATGTCTTCATTAGTGACATTGTCTTAGGGCTAGAGGGAAAGGTCTGCCTGTTTGCAGATGACACCAAGATGATACAGGGTGGAGAGAATGAGGGACCTGGGGAAGCTTGATAAATGGTCTGAGGGTGTAGCAACTGAGGTTCGTTTCAGGAAAGTGCGAAGTGATGCACCTGGGGCGAGGAGCACTGGGGAGAGCCACAGGTTGGGAGGGCAGTTGCTGATGATCACCAAGGAAGAAAGGGGCCGGGGCATTATCATTTCAGACGACCAGAGGGTGTCTAAGCAGAGTGCAAAGGCTGCAGGGAGGACCAGTGACATGCTGGGGTGCATAGGCAGGGGTATGACTAGCAGAAGGCAGGAGGTAGTGATGCCGTTGTATAAGCATGGGTGAGGCCTCCACCTAGAGTACTGTATTATTTTTGGTTAGAGGCCCGCACCTTGGAGATGATAATAATGGGTGGAGGGTCAGAGAAGGGCAACTAAGGTGGTACAGGGATTGCACTGGAACACACATGAGGAGAGATTAAAGGACCTCCGTTGTACTCACTGGAGGAGAGGAGGGATCGGGGGGGACATGATAGAAACATTCAAGTACCTTAAGAGCATAAACAAGGCAAGGGGGGAGACATCTTCCAATACAGGAGGAGTACAAGGATGAGGGGGCTTGATATGAGGTTGGAGGAAGGGGCAGGTTGAGGGGAAATGTGAGGACGTTTTTCTTCATGGAGAGGGTGTTGGACACATGGAATGGTCTGCCACAGGGGGTGGAAGCGAGCATGGTGGAAGGATTTAAATATGCCTGGGAAAGACATAAGGGAACCTTAGAGGTGGGAAGAGGTGTGAAATGACAGTGACCAGGCAGGGTCAGAGGCTACAAACTAGTGTACGGCTTACGGGCTGACTGGATGGGCCTAGCAGCACTTATCTGTCAGCCATTTCTGTGTTTTTATGAACTCTTCACACACACAGCACTGTAACAGACCTGACAATAACACATCATCATAGTGCAGTACTAGCGCTTCCATCCAGCGCAGTCTCAGAGGCGGGCAGGGGCACAGCAGGAAATGTCTGCCTGCTATATATCATGCTGCAGGTTTTTACGATGTCTCCATTTGGAAAGCAGTACTATTAAGATTAAATGGGGGAAGCCGGCCCGTCGGTGCAGTGGTTGGATTTCCACTTGCGATGCCGGCGACCGGGTTGGAGGGCCAGCTGGGAGAAGGATGGAGCATCCTGGACTGCTCTTCTTCTCCGGGGAGGGAGGGAGTGTCCAGCACTGCGGACCCCTGACGGAGGCCGGAGTACCGCAGTGACGGCGCCTGAGTAAGTCGGGGGGGCGGCGGACACTGGATGTTGTGCATGTCCCGCCCCAGGAGAAACCAACAAAATGCTGGCCCCCAGCATGATGACTCATCCTGCTCTGTCGCCCACTGCCACCAGTTCCCGCTGGGGTCCCGCCTCGTGGTCCCGACCCGGGATAATCCAGGACTTGCCCACAATGTCCATTCGGGAGTGGGAAGCCCCCTCGGTGGCCCTGCCCGGGGAGTAAGCCTGGGCATGGGGGCAGCAAGCAGGTGAGATCTGAAGGAAAAATGGGAAGGCTGGACCAAAAAAAAGAGATTAAAACGGGGAATCCTGTCACAGAAGCGTCATTCATTTCTGTAATAGCATAGTCACGTGAGCAAGAAGTTCTTTGAGCATTTTCTAGTTTCTGTTCGTTTTTGTAATTTCTCCTTTTGTCTACAAAACATTTCATGTAATGCAGTGATTTTGCTGCTTCTTTCACAAAACATTTGCATTTTGTAGCACTAGGCCAAGTGTCTTGTGTGAGATAACTCTTTGCTCCACCAAAACCTCCTCTTTCATAAATGTACTTTTTTTTTTTAAACTTGTTTGTTTATACACAGCAAGGCAAATGACAACAGCACTTCCAATGTCATTTACATAAATCAGTTATTATACACATAGCTCATATTGTAAATGTATTTTTGTGTGGGAAGTAAGGTTATGTTGTTATGCAGTGTAATTATGTTGACTGGACAACGCAGACCTAGGATTTCCAGTTTGGTTAATGTCGATGCTTGCATGTTTTGCATTTATTTTATGGATGTGTAACTGTTCCTGGACATAAATCTTTTTTTTTTTTTTAACTTATTCTTTATACTTCCCCTACCCCACAGCACTCCCACTCTTCGGGAGACACCTATGGCCTTCTAGTCCCCGCCCTCTTACCTGGAGCCTGGTAAAGTCCGTCCCCCATGTAGCTGTGGTTATATCCCCCAGGCGGGCATGGGACGGGGCCACCCCCGAAGTCCTTCTTGTCGGGAAGCTGGTACCGGGACAGGCAGGGGCACTGGGGATCGGGGCCTGGTGCTCCGTCTACCGGGAGCGCTGCGGGGTGATTTTTCCCTTTTTTCTTGTGGGAGTGGTGCGTGCCCCAACGTCAAGGCGTCACCGCCATCAACCACTCCCAACCTCCTTTGTACACAAGCGCTTGCTGTGCCTCCGACTTCCACCAGAGGCCAGTCAGGCGCCAAATGTGTGTCCTCCTCCCTGCCTCCTGGGAAAGGAGAGCTATCCTCCGGACGCTCAATCCTTTCCCTCCCCTGCCGACCCCAGATGCCCCGGTCTCATTCCCGAGCCCGGGTCATGGGTGTGGAGTGAGGTGTGGCGTCCAGCGCCTCAACCCTCCACGCCACCGGGCTGGCTACCTGGACATAATTCGGCGCTATTAGGCTGCGTACTTATTCCTAAATCAGTGCTGCTTGGTATGTAAACCCAGGGGGTTGCCAGTCTGCATTGTCATGTAAATATTGTTTGTGGTTGCCTGGCCTGTATTTTATGTATTGTAACAAACCTGCAGGTTGTATGGTTCCACCCTCCAGGTCAGAGCTGTTGTGGCCCCAACCTGCCCCTCTAATGGCTAATGGACAACTGAGTAGCAGCTGTCCTGTAGAAACGTACAGTGACATAGAAAAAGGCCAAAGGTCCATCCAGTCTGCCCAACTTCCCTGTTTAGCCCTGGGACCTACTGTCCCTCCAGGGTCCTAACCTTCTCTATCCTCTCCCATTCTGATGCCCCAAGCAACCACTGTACCCTTCATTCTGTCCCAGCCATCCTTGAAACCACTAACAGTGTTCACTCCCACCACCTTGAGTGACAGTTTGTTCCATGGCTCCACCACCCTTTCTGTAAAATAGTACTTCCTCACATCCCTCCTGAACCTCCCTTGTTACTTTTCACTCACGACCACGTGATTGCGCACTAGTATTCAATTTAAATAATTCCCTGCAGTTTACCTGAATTCCTTTAAAGAGCAACTATCGTCCTCTCTTCTAAATCAACCCCCAAGAAACAGAAAAACCCCTTACCTGCCCTCAGATTAAATCTTTAAAAAAATTATTTTAAGAAATGTCCCTATTTTGGAAGGGAAGGGATTGTATTTTTGCTCTGTGGAGCTCTGCTGCGCTGATCCCATCCACTTCCTGGTACCTGTGCCTCGACTGAACCATCCCCGCATTTTGTGACATTACTATTTGAGTAGAGCGTGGGCGAGTGTCCATTGACTTGAATGGGGCTGTTTTAAAAAGTAAAATTTGTATAGTTTAGATGGCCAGTTGGAATAAATCATGGCAACCGCTTAACTAACAAGGTCCCTTGTTAGAAGCGGTGGCCATGATTTTTATTCCGACTGGCCATCTAAACTACCCAAATTTAACTTTTTAAAACAGCCCCATTCAAGTCAATGGATGTTAACCCCCGTGCTACTCAAAAAGTGATGTCACAAAACGCAGTAACGCAGGTGCAGATCAGTCTATGCACAGGTACCAGGAAGTGGAAGGGATCGGCGCGGAAGAGTTCAACGGAGCAAAAATATCCCTTCCCTTCCAAAATGGGGACATTTCTTAAAATAATTTTTTTAAGGATTTAATTTTGGGGCAGGTAAGGGCTATTTCTATTTCTTGGGGGAAGCAGGCAGAAAGTTGCTCTTTAAGGAACTTGAAGGTCTCTTATGTCTCCTCTCTCCCTTCTGGTCTCCAGCGAGTACATATTTAGTGTTGTAAGGCACTCCTTATGGGATCTGCCTACTTGCCCTGAATCATTTTTGTTGCTCAGTGCTGTGCCGTTTCCAACTTATCCCTGTTCTTCCTGAGGTGAGGACTCCAGAACTGGGTGCAGGACTCTAGGTGTGGCCTCACCAAGGATCTGTACAGGGCAAGTATTACCTCTCTTTTTCTATCAGTACCCCTCCTGATACAGCTGCTTGCCTTGCTGCACTGACTCGATTGCTTTGGTGATTAGCTGATGATGATGATGACTCCTCAGCCGTGGTACTGAGTCTCACCCCCTCCCATCCAGTGCTCTGTCCTGGGGTTCTTGTTCCCTCGGTGCATTACCTTGCACTTTGTTGGCATTGAATTTCAACTGCCAAACCCTTGGCCACCTTTCCAGCTTTTGCAAATCTCCATGCATTTCCTTGATTCCCTCATCACCACCCTCCTGCAGAGCTTAGTGTCATCTGCGAAGGGACACAGCCTGCCCTGGATTGCTTTACCAATGTCACTGATGAACATGTTGAAGAGGACCAGACCCGGGACAGACCCCTGTGGAATCCTGTTCGTGACCTCCCTCTCACTTGATTTCCATTGTTTAACCACTACCCTCTGCTCCCTCCCTTGTAGCCAGTTGCCTGCCTAAGGAGCTTGGCCTCATCCAGATCTTCCACCTTATTCATCCAGCCTTTGTGCAGCATCGAGTCAAAAGGCTTGCTGAAGCTGAAGTAGAGCAAATTCACAGCATGGCCCCTATCCCATTCCCTTGTCACCTAGTTATAGAAAACTGTCAGGGTACTCTGAAAAGACTTTCCTGCCACAAATCCATGCTGTTTACTCTCCTGGAGACCGTTGCTGTCCAAGTAGTTCACGAGGTTCTCTTTGACCAGCAACTCCATCACAGTTTCCCAACTTTAGATAAGACTGAGAGTCTGTATTTCCCTGCTTGTTCCTCCACCCCACCCCAATGGAGCGGAACTACGTCTGCCACCCCCCAGTCCTTCAGAACTACCTCTGTCCTTAGCTGTTGAATAGACCTGCCTCCACCTCTCTAGGTATTTTCAAATCAAGGCTTTTCTCTCACCTTGCCACCTCCAGCTCCTGTGACTGCCCTGATTAAACCTCCTATTTTCTCACTACCCACCCTGTTCCGTTATTTGACAGACATGTTTGGGAAACCTTTTCTCCTGCTATTGTCTGCTCCCCACACCTTTCACTTACCCTCTCTGTTCTGGACTTTTTCCCTATTTGTTTCTCCTAATCTGGCATGGCCTCTTTCTTGTAATAATAATGTGATTATTGATATCTCATGTCCTTTTGCACAAATGATTTGATATGTATTTGTATATGTTTTCTTGCTCTTGACACAACACAGATTGTTGTGTTATGTAACCTTCTGTACTGTACCTAATTGAAGTGGAACCTTTGTAAAAGAGCCTCTGGCTCAAAGGTAGTAATTCCTAGAACACGAAACTAAAAAGACCTACCAGGGGATCAGCAAGTTCCCCTGAGCATCCTCAGATGCAGCCCATCTGATCATGAGGCCTTCCCAGTCTTTAGGGCTGCTAGCCCTTTCTAGACCTTTACCTAGTAAATGTTGGCTTCATCTCTGGGACACCCCTTAGTGGCTACTTTGATGCCACTCTCTGGCAAGGGCCCATTGTCCTCCGTAGTGAAAACAGAGCAAAAGTAATCATTCAGGACGGTGGCTTTTTGCCCATCCACCTCAGTCACCCTATCCCCTTTGGTTAGCCTTACAATTCCCCCTCCTTTCTTCCTTTTTTCACTGATGTACCTAAAGAACTGTTTTTCTCCATTCTTGACCCCCTCCATAATGTGCAGCTCTGTCTGCTTTTGCCTCTCTAGTCCCCCTCTTTGCCTCCCTATTTTTCAGCAAATATTCCCCCATTCTTCCTTCCACTGCTTTTCTTTTAATATGCAAAAGGACTTTTTCTTGGCGGTCACTGCTTGCTTGACCCTTGCCGAGAGCCACAGCAGTCTCTTAAACCTGTTCTTTTTGGCTACTGTTACAATGCATACCTTAGATGTCCTGAGAATGGCCCCCTTAATTGCCCCCTTGTCTCTTCCACCCCATCTATGTTGTCCACCCCTGCTGGCTTATCCCTGATCAGCTTCTTTAGCCTACTGAAGTCTGTCCTTCTGAAATCAAGGGTTAAGCTCTCGATTGTGGTTTACCAGACCCGAGGGCCAATTTTGAACCAAACAGAGTAATGGTCACTGTTCCCTAGTGCCACCCCTGCTCCCACAGCTCCTACACTCCGAAGCTGGTGAGCACCACATTGAGAATGTGGTCTGCCTGGAGGGCTCCTTAACTAACTCTACCAGCAAACAGTCTGGGAACACATCCAGTAAGACCTGGCTTCTGGTGATCCTGTCCACTGGAACATCCCAATCTATGTCTGACAGGTTCTGATCACCCACCACCACCACTACTTTCCCCTTAGCCTACCCATCTTTCCTACTGTTTCCTGAGCCTTTAGCTATTGTGAGGTGACTGCAGATGCTTCAGCCACTGTAGCTTGATATGACATCACCTGAGCATGAAGTCACAGTGGTAGTGGCATAGACTACTTACGTCTGGCCCTTTACACATCATGGGCCACGATGGAATAGTTGGTCAGTCAGTCACCTAGTAACTAGTGGTTGCTAGGCTGCAGGAAGTATGCAGAAATTATGAAGCCATGGAAGTGATCTGTGCGTTCAGGTGTATGTGTTTGAACCTGGACTTCAACAAAGCCTTCGTCTCGGTTCCACTTTGGAGGCTATTATAAATAAGCTGGGTATTGGGCCTAAAATTGTAAGTTGGAGCCAAAAATGGCTGAATGGGAGGACTCTGAGGGTGTTAGTAAATGGCGCACTGCCAGAGCAGGGTAGTTTTACAAGTGGTGTTCCACAGGGTTCAGTATTGGGACCAATACTTTTCAATGTATTCATCAGTGACATAGCTGATGACCTAAATGGGAAGGTGTCCCTATGTGCAGATGACCCAAAGCTCTGCAATAGAGTAGACCCAGCAGATGAGACTCAAAGGATTGAGTCAGACCTTAGGAAACTGGAGGAATGGTCATGAAAGTGGCAGTTGAAGTTCAGTGCCAAAAAGTGTAAGGTTATGCACCTGGGAAGATACAACCCAGGGAGGGAATACTTTTTAAGTGGGGAACAGCTGCCAGCAACAAGGCACGAGTGTAATGTTGGGGTTATCATCACAGATGACTTAAAGGTAGGCAAGCAGTGTGACATGGCTGCACAAAAGGCCAGCAGCATCTTGAGTTGCATAGCGAGGGGTATAACCAGTAGAAAAAGGGAGGTGATTATGCCACTGTACAGGTCCCTAGTGAGGCCTTACCTAGAGTATTGTGTCCAATTCTGGAGGCCTCACCTTGAGAAAGGTATTGACAGGAGACTGTACAGAGAAGGGTAACTAAAATGGTGCACGGGCTGCATCACAAGCCATATCAGACAAGCACAGCACAGCTCACAATGTATTCCCTGGAACAAAGAAGGTATAGGGGTACATGATAGAGACTTTTAAATACATGAAAGGCATCAACAAAGTACAGGCACGTGATCTTCAGGTAAACACTTGTAACAGGACCAGAGGTCATGACATGTGCCTAAACGGGAGTAGGTTCTGAAGCAATGCAAGAAAGTTCTTTACAGAAAGAGTGGTGGAGCCTTGGAATGGCCTCCCCCCAGAGGTGGTGCGGTCAGAAACGGTCAGGGAATTCAGGCTAGCATGGGACAGACTAGTGTGGTAACCTTAAGCTAGCGGCCTAATTTTGTGGGGTGGGGGGGTAATACATGGGCAGACTAGATGGTCCGCATGGACCCCATCTGCCGACACATTCTATGTTTTTGTGACAGCTGTTGAGGAATCTGGAATGCGCTTGCAGTTCTAGCACAAACCACCTGCCTGAGACAGACTATAGTGGAATTGACCCGCTCCAGCCAGAAGGAGCCAGCACCACAGCAGGCCCATGCTAGAGCCTAACGGAACCCATATTCTGTCAGCAAAGAGTTATGCTAAACCAGTAGCCGTGGACAAAGTGGACCTTCAGCGTGCTACACTGCTGCTTCAGTAACGGTCTGTTTTTCTATGCCTTTTGTGTGCTCTGTCTCATTGCGATCCCCAGGGTGGAAGCAGTGACTCCCATAGAAAGTGTAGTGACGAATTTGCTACAGTATCTTCATGCTTGTAATTGAAATTGAAAAAAAGGAATACAAGTTTAACAAAAAGCATCTGCTTTCCCTGCAGCTGACCTTACAGTTGCTTTGCTGTCATCAGACTCTTCCCATGGTGAGCACTGTAATCTCAAGGCACCAACCATCAGGCCAGTGAGGACGTGCTAATGCTGTTTATATAGTCTTTCTGCATAGGTGGTCAAAACATAAACCCTGTAACGGAGAATTGAAAATTTCAGAAACTTTTCATTGCCGGCCCAGTGGCGCTGAAGGTTGCGCTGGACGCCACAACTCGCGCTACGCTGGTGACCCGGGTTTGGGAATGAGCCTAGGTTGGTGGGGGGGAACGAGGAGCTGGATTGAGTCGCTGCGAGGAGACTCTTCTCCTAGGGAGGGATGTGGGGCTCCCCGGCTCTTAGCTGCCTTGGGGTGGAGGATGGGGGGGGGTAGTGCCAAGCCACCCGGGAGCCCTGGCACTTGCCAAGGGGTGGGGTGGAAGGGGCTGTAACAGGCGCCACAGGGTGCATGTGTGCCTCCACACGCATGCATCACGGTGTGCTGGGGTCCCAGGATCAGGGAGAAAATGGACAAAAATGGATAAAGGCATACTAGAAAACAGAAAAAGCATTTCCGTTCTGAAACTGCATTCTGTGCAGCTGCTTTAAACTGCTGCATTACTTGAAATCTTTAGTAGACAAAAGGAGAAAGTGCAAATCTGAAAAGCCCCTGTAAAAACATACAGATGCATAGCTGCTCTTTAACTCGGCCTTAAAACCGTGCTAACTGTTTGTTGTTTGTACATTTTACAAAACACTAATGTGAGCCTGGAGTTTTGATGGTTTGAAACAAGGGTGTAGGGGTATGGCCATTCTGTTCAGAACTCCGGGTGTTTACTGTCTTCCTCGGAGATGGGAACCACTGAAGCAGGAGATGTCCTTTTTAAAAGGATGTTCCGTGGTGGCAAGGATGTTTACCTGCCTGAGACACATTTCAAGAGATTTACTGTACTAGCCTTAAAAAATTGAATATTTATAGCAACTTTATGTAGTGGATTATGATTGTAATAAAAAAAAAGCACTTAAAAGCTGTTACCGTTTTCTGTGATGCAATAAAGAATTTCTTGTTTCTCTGTGTCCGCATACCACTGTTTTCTAGTAAGTGTGAAGAATGGGATGAGTGTCACTGCACAGGATGTGTATAGCGCCTGATTTAAATGTGGCAGTGCTGAGTTTGGCCAGCCCAGTGGTACATTTTCACTTGTAGGGGTGTCATGATATGAAACTTTTCACAATATGAAAACCCTGAAAAAATTATCACAGGTATCTTATTATCACAGACTGGGTTGAGTTTAGTAAGAGGACCCTTTCTGTACCCTAAAAAGATTTTATTTGGGTGAGGGATTGGGTTGGACACTGAGAAACTGAATTTTACATACTTATCGCGATATATCGTGGGAACAGATTATCATGATCTAGGAAAACGCGATATCAGTATTGCTGGTTATTGTGCAAAGTGGGGTTATCGTGACATCACTAGCCAGCAGGGAGACTGTAGTTTGCATGCAGGGGGCATGTCACGGGTGGGAGGAACTCTCTCTTTCCTGGTGAGGGAGGGGGTGGGCTGCCTATAATTTTCACATCCTCTGCTGGCAGACCAAGGAGTGGCACACTTGGCAGCTGATGGCAGGCACGTGCCCGCTTGGTAGAAGTGTACAGCTGTGTGCACGCAAACTGTTGGGGTAGGGAAATGGAAAATTAGGGATAAAAAAGGGGGGGAATGCCAGACTTTGGAATATGACCATTTTGTCCTAAAACCTGCCTCTTTAAGAGTTTTTAAATGATCTTTATTCTGTTGTAGGAGGCTGGAGATATACCCCATATTGGCCATTCAAGCCTCTTGCAGGTTCGCTCCAGGCTTGTGCTGGCTCCTGGGACCTACTGGGGGATCCAGGCTTGCCCCACTCCCCCATGGTGGGGCTCCCTTGGCCCAAAGGGGAGGACTGAAATGCTAATCCGGACTCCCAGCATCCCCTGCAGCGGGCTCAGGTGGTGCTTGTTTTTTTTTTTTTAATCTATTTTATTAAAATGTTTTTAAATATGCAGCAAACTGTGTAGTAAATGGAACTTAATGATTAACTTAGGCTGCTGGAAGATTTAGAACACATGGGTTTTTAGGACAAGATATTGTGTCGGTGGCAGCCTAATGCAGTAGAATATAAAGCATGTTAAAAACACATTAATGACATAAAAAAAATGTTCCAAGAACAGGCAGTTGAATACAGGGTTGGGAAAGGAAGGGGAGCTATAGGAGGGGGAAAAACTAACTCTTGACTGTTTACAAAGACACGCACAGAGGAGCATAGTTAAGGTGGAACTTGTACAGTAAATTAGCAAGTAAAATCTTTCTTTCTACAAATAATCTCACTCATTTAAATAATGTAAAAAAGGTTCCCAGGTGTCACAAAATGTATCCATTCTATTAATGTTAAGGTATGGAGTTCTTTCATAAATGGCCCTTGTCATAAGGTCCTGCAACCATTCTTTCGTACTAGGCTTAGCTGTGTTGAGGTGGCGCTTATGAGGGCATTGGTATCACTATGCTGCTGCCACAGGATTTTTTTTTTTCCCCTCTCTTTTGTGGTTGCTCCTGGAGACACAGATGTCCAGTGGATCCTCCAGCGTGTGCCTTACAGACATCTGCTGTCATCTCCATCCTGTCGACATGGTCCTGTGCTAGTGCTGTACTCCTAACCTCTGCTGGAAATAACACGCTGGACTCCACCATTTCGCTCCCCCTTCCCCCGAGGAGGGGAGCAGTCCAACAGTCGCTCATCCTACCTCCAGCCAGCCCTGGGATGCTCCGGGCTCGTTCCTTAACCTGGGTTATCAGTGTCATGTGGCACCGCTACTGCTGCACCGGCAGGCTGGCTGCCTCTTTGAGAGACTGATAGTGGTCCCCCCAGAGGCAGTGTTGCAGCAGCGGCTTCAACCCTCCCTCTCTGGAGGAGAGCGTCTGCTGGGATGCTCAGTCCTCTTCCCCCTGGCCAGTCCTCTGATGGCCTAGGCTCATTCCTGAACGTGTGCTGTGAGCATCGCAAGCAGTAGCTCTACCACTATGCCAGCAGGCCAGCTCACTGTAAAGCTTTTCAGCCGTGACAGTCCGTGTCCAAACGGCGAAGTCCAGTAATGCACCAAAAGGAACAGCACTCGATTGCTGTCCTGTCATTTGTAAAGGTTTACTTACTAATATTATAGGTTGCCAAAACAAACGCAACGTTTTGCACTGGAGTGTTATTCTTCAGTGGTAGTCTGTGGTAAGAATGGAGTTAGTGCAGAAATGCTACCAACCCATCAGTGTGTGTGTTGTGCTACACTCCATGCACGGTGGCTGATGTAAAAGAAAGTCGCTGGACAGTTTACTTCGATGTCTGACACAGACCAGGGAGAGTAATCCCATCACTACTGTCAGCAATGCTGAGTGTATGGCACAGTGCACATCAACGTGCTGGTAGCATTCATGTGCCATTTAATGCCTCATGGTTACTTACAGTACTACTGGACCACCTCTTGTGAATAACACTTCAGTGCAAAATGCTGAGGTTGCTTAGGTTCTCAGTACTACTAATAAAATGTTTTTTTTTTTTTTACAAGTAGCATCATGGTGGGGTCCCATTTGGTGCGTTGCTGCCCTTTATAAAGAGTTCCATGATGCATGCTAGGTTCAGCCACATGTTGGCTGCTGGGGATTGGCTTGTCACAGCCAAATAAATATTTGTAAAAAAAAAAAAAATCCTTGCTGGCAGACCATAGAAGACTGGTAAAGATGTGGCTGTGTTTATTCTGTAATATTGCATGATCACACAAGAGACCTGAAGAATCTGTCCCCCCCCCCCCCCAACAAAGCTTTTTTTCCCTGTGTTGTCTGGTGACTGTCAGCTCTGTCCCTGCTGACTCGACTGGCCACCATCTCCCCAGACCTTACCTGCTGACAAATACCTCACAGCTCCCCAATGATGGGGCCAGGAAGGAGCCCCCCCAGGTCCACATCTAGATGTGGCAGGGGCACAGGTGATGGTGCAGATCTGGCAGCAATTAGCCTGCACAGCTTTTTCTGTTTTTCTCCATGCCAAGCTCCCCGACATGGGTGTAGCCCTTGCAGACCCTAACATGTCACTGCGGAGGAACAGGCTCCCCTGGTCTGCTGCAGGGGGTAGCCAGTGCAGCAGATGCCAGCCCTCTCTGGGCTGGGAGCACTGCCAAGCTGCAGTGGTCCCCTAGCCCCTGGCTTGCCCAGGCAGCTCCCTGAGCTTGTTCCTGAATTCTGGTTGCCTGCACAGGAGTGTAATGTACGACCCATTGGGCTGTCATGTGGCCCCAAGGTCAGAAACATCTGACTGTGCCTCTTCAGTAATGTAACTTGTTAATTCATGCCAACAGGTGGGGGGGGGAACAATTGTCCGTATAATGCTGAGTACTCGAACACTGACGCTAACTCCCAGTAGAAAAAGCAGAGTAAATTATTAAAAATTACACAACCTATAAAACCTAAGGAAATTTGAACTTGGGTCTAAAGATTTTAATGCTGTTATGATTTTACAGTTAAAAGCAGATTATTCAGTAGAGAGCATTCCTGCAAACGTAGCCCTCCTGTGGTGCATGTGTTGTATTGCAGGTGTCAGCTTGAAGATTCGCAAGTGTAAAGGCTTGGCATTCCCTCAGAGAAGTTTTTTTTTTTCTTTCTATAAGAAAATTTGGTTTAAAAAAAAAAAAAAAAAAATTTAGAAGGAAAGACAAAACTTTGCTGTCTTGGCTCTGTCCAAGGCCTACCTTCCGAGAGACCAAATGAGAGAGAGATTTATTTTTGCTAGACATGTTTGTACTGGATGTTGAGTTCTGGCATATAGGGACAGTGTAATGTCCTAATTTGGTCTTAGCTGTTTGGGTACAACAGGAACCCAGCCCCAGCTGTAAATGTGATGCTCTAAGGGGGAGAAAAACAACAAAACAAAGGTTGCATAAGTGACTGACACTGCCACTGAAGAACGCAAATGCTTGCGTCAAAACTTGAAAGAAAAATAACCTGGCTGTTGTGGTTTGTTTTAGAACAAAAGAACAAAATGCCTGGTGCTGTGGTTTGTTATAGACCAAAGTAACAAACCCACAACCTTGCAGGCAGTCTTCTGCCTTAGGTCACTCCCATTTGTTTGTAGCTGTTTTAGAGTTTACGTTCCCTTAGCTGCAATGAGGGGAAGGAATCCCCAGGTTCTGCTTGCCCCAGCTAGCTGATTTTTGTCCACTTCGGGACCTAGGAAAAAAAAAAAATCCCTCTTTAGGGACAACTATTTTTTTTTGGTTTGGTTATTTATTTATATATATATATCTATCTGGTGACTTGCTGGGATTCCCCAGACTGTCCCAACTTGACAGTACACCCTGTTGCATGCCCCAACAATGACTCTGAATTACAAGTGCTGTTGGAAATGCCAGATGGACTTCAGATAAGAGTCCTCTATGCTCATACATGAGGAACGACAGCGGCAGCATCTCGACACTGCCGCTTACCAAAGTATCTCAGACCAGTGGTGGGTGAGAGGGTGGTTCTGACTCCCTTCTCAATCTGTCATTGATCTGTTATGGGGGACTGCTACCAAGGGGTCAGTTCTGATTTTTTGTGATTGGGGTGCTTGTCCACTAGGAAATGGACTGAGAACCATCACAGTGTATTTTTGCACTATTGCCAGCATGCCCATTTGGAGGTCAACTTGATGGCCAAGTAGCCCGCGCATCACACTATCACTCACGCAAACTGAGCTTGAGAGAGAACCTAGGCGTCCTCTGTCGTGTAGCCCCAGGATCAGGAGCGCTGCAGATGCCTGTGCGTCCTGGCCACTAGGTAGATGCCTGTTTCTGCCTCCTGCAGCACCTCCTGTGGTGGGCTGAGTAGGAAGTTCTCTACTGCCTCTGCAGGTCTGCACTGTTCGCAGGCGTGCTGTAGGAGTGAAAGACCGAACTGATGGGAAAATTTTATTGCAGTTCTTTGATGGCTGCTGGCACTTGGTCTGTGCAGTAGGATGGTGGCTGACAGGGCTAGGATACCGCTCGTAAAGGCCTAAGGAAGGAGATGGTTGGGGAAGGTGACAAAAAAATATATTTGGAGAAATGTTTGCCGTTTGTTCCCATGTCAACCACCAGTTTTTCGGTATAATGACAGCCTGGCTGTCTATATTGCAGGACCAGCTTGTACCTATGCTGTCCATGATGGTCTGAACTGAGCCTGCCTGTCTTGTTAAAAATGGAACCCAGGAGACACAGACGAGACGGCTTTGCAAGGATCAGAACTAGTCACTACTCTGGTACAACCAGAGAGATCACAAAGTACATCCCCCTCCACACACACACACTGCAATAATATATTTTAGTTAAATATAATTTTTATTTTAGAATTATTAGCTGAGAAAGGCACACTGAACCAAAACGAAGTTCTGTGGTGGGGAAGCTGCATACCACGGTGTCACTATCAGAAATGCAAGAAAAACAAGACAAGAATTTCTATGAAAAACAAAAGGTCAAGTCCCCCGTGTGCCTTGCTGTGACATTTACAGTGTTCTACATACATTTCCTTTTTATTTGACATTTGTGTTCCAGGCTAAAAATAATATGCAACGTAAAAAAAAAAAAGTTCTTGGAAGGTAAGTGCAGTTGTTTCTGGCAGGGGAGAAGCATGGGCGAATGTAAAATAAACATAATAATTTAGAGTTGGAAGGGTGTCTGGGTCTATCGAAGGTCACCCAGTCCCCTGCTTCATAGGAAGGGGCCAACAAGAATCCTAAAGGACAACTGACTTTAAACGTGGTAGCACTGAGGCAAGGGTTATCCAGGAAAGGAACTGGTAACAAAGTCAGGTTTCAAAGAAATCCAAAGTCACACATGCCTCAAAAATGGAAAGCATCATGGGAAGTATATGCAAATGCCCATGAAAGAATTTAAGCTTGTTCTTTAAACAGCAGTGCATAGCCTGTCCTTCAAAATCTGCAAAGGTTGTACAGAGAAGACCTAGATGTGTGTCTGCTTTCTTGGGACTCGGTCTGCCTCATCCGTATCTCTGGGAAGAAGGAACAAGCCTTATGATGGTCTTGCAGGTTTGGGCCATGGTGAGCCAGAAATAAGAAAGCAGTGTAAAAGAACAACCTCAGCACAAAAATACTGAGGCAGGGTTACCTGGGAAGGGCACTGACATGGACGGATGTGCTGCACAAACGTATTCATTTATAGGGATTACTCTACTCCCTAGGGTACCCTGTGATTCCCCATCCACCCTACTACACAGGGACACCCTGTGATTCCCCACCCAACCTACTGCCTAGGACACCGTTATTCCCCACTCACCCACCCTACTACCCAACGTACCCTGTGATTCCACATCTACTCTACTGCCCAGGGTACCTTGTGACTTCCCACCCACCCTACTACATAGGACACCCTGTTATTCCCCACTCACCCCCACCGTACTACCCAGATTATCCTGTAATTCCCTTGGGATGTATGTGAATCCTTTTCTCCTCTTCCCCAAACATTTTTTCTTATCCCTGGTCCCTCCCCCATCTTCACCCCACCAGTCAGATTTGATGCCATTGTAGGCTTCCTCTGGCTGAGAGAGTTGTCAACCAGCTGTCTTTACAGCCAGTGCCAATATTACGTGTTCAGCAGACCTGGAATGCATGATTTTCCAGGCGCCCCACTTCAGGAGAGTGCCTCACCTCTACAACCAGTCCGTAGTCCGCATCTGTGTGGGATTCCACGGCTCAGTCTACTAGGTGGCAGTGCATAGCTGCAGTGCCACTGGACTGGTCCTCTTCCACAGGAGAAGTTGAAACATTTATTTAGTTTCCCTTAGTGGTGAAGAGGACTCGAAGGCAATAAATGGCCCATTTTGGATGTGTGTTTTGCTGCTGACTGATGTAATCTAAACGAGTGCAGCTGTGGCTTGCTTTATCTAGGTAAGTCCAAGCCCCACCCTCCAAATTACCTACAAGTTAACCTGTAAACAAAGTTGACATCATCAGGCAGTGCTATCATTGGTGGGTTTGATGGAGCACCTGCAAGACCCCCCCCCCCCCGAAAATTGAGCAAGGCACAAGTTCTTCTGAACTCATTTAAAATAAAACCCAAGATGATTTTATTCCCATTACCAAATCCCTCTTATTTACTCATCCACTACACTGGACTACATCATCGTCCTCTTATCTTGGTTGTGTGGGGTGTGGGTGCATGACATCCTCCATGATTGATGATCAGTACATGAATGTATTATGCAGCAAAGGTAGACCAGTGATCCATCAAGCTTATCCCCTGTTGCCCTAGCAGCTGTATCCTGGGATAGGCACACAGGTGTATTATGGGATAGAAGAAGACCAGTGGTCCATCAGTGCCATTCTATGCTGTCCCAGCAGTTGTATCCAGGAATAGGTACACAGGTATTATGAGATAGACCAGTGGTCCATCGAGCTCATCCCTGCTGCCCTAGCAGCTGTATCCTGGGATAGGCACACAGGTATATTATGGGATAGAAGACCAGTGGTCCATCAGTGCCATTCTGTGCTGTCCCAGCAGTTGTATCCTGGAATAGGTACACAGGTATTATGAGATGGAAGACCATCGAGCTCATCCCTGCTGCCCTAGCAGCTGTATCCTGGGATAGGTAGACAGGGGGTATTATGGGATGGAAGGAGTGCAGTGATCCATCAAGTCCATCCGATGCTCTCCTTCCTAGCAGCTGTATCCTGGGATAGGTACCCAGATGTATTATGGGATGGAAGGAGATCACATCCATCTCTGCTGCTCAGAGACAGTCATGCACTGTTTTTTGAGGCAGCACAACCGGCTCTGCTGTGCTTGTGGCTGACTGAATATGAGGGCCTGTATGTTTAATGTTTCTGTAACCGGGTGAATAGAAGTTATAAATGATTGTATTTTCTCCCTAATATGAATTAGTGCAGCCATTGAAGAGGCTGGCATAAACTTCTATACTTTAGCCCTACATCTTTTTCTTTACCCCCAACAATTACGAGGTAATGGTCAGGTGCTGTCCCAGATTACGGGGTAATGGTCAGGTGCTGTCCCAGATTACGGGGTACTGGTCAGGTGCTGTCCCAGATTACGAGGTAACGGTCAGGTGCTGTCCCAGATTACGAGGTAACAGTCAGGTGCTGTCCCAGATTACAGGGTAACGGTCAGGTGCTGTCCCAGATTTCGAGAGTATGGTCAAGTGCTGTCCCAGATTACGAGGTAGCAGGTCAGGTGCTGTCCCAGATTACGGGGTAACGGTCAGGTGCTGTCCCAGATTACGGGGTAACGGTCAGGTGCTGTCCCAGATTATGGGGTAATGGTTAGGTGCTGTCCCAGATTACAGGGTAATGGGGGTAGGTACATCAGCTGTATGGAATATTTGTATAGGGTTTTATTCCTTTTGCAATGTGTTCATTCTGTATGAGACTGCATTGTTTTTCAGTACTTGCAATAATAAAATGAGTTAAAAAAAAAAAATCTCCCTCTAAGCTTCAGTTTGTGTACATGTGTTCTCTTTTCCTGGATGCTACAGTAATGCAACTATGTATATTTGATGTTTTTGCAATGAAAAGCAGAGTAAATCTTCACATTTTGAGGGTGTAAAAATGACAGGCGTCTTAATCCAGAGAATGTGATCAATAATGTGCAATAACACATACTGATTTCCCACACCGCCTAAAGGATTTAGGCATAGAAGGACGTTTTTGCCATTTTTAGAGAGGTCTTGAATTTATTCTGGCAAGTCTTCCATTGTTCATGTTGAGCAGTTAGTCAAACAGAACACCAGAGTGTTTCAAAGTGACAACTGTCTTTCCTGGGTTCATAAGTGATCACGAAACAAAAAGGTTCAGTTTGCTGTATGGGACTGAACAGGGGAAGGTCATCAAAGACATTGGATTAAATAGCACTATCGTGGTTATGCGAGACATTGGCTGTTTGAGGACTAGTAAAGAAAGGATCAGGTTGGAGACTGTGATGAGAGAAGAGTGGGGTCAGGGTTTTCAGAGGTTGGAGGGAGAGAGATTTGGAGGAACTGATAATGCCTTAATAGGTTTAATGAGACATTAACCATGGGATGGCCAATAACAGCAAGATCATATAGAGGAAATCTAGTTTATTTATTTAAGAGTTTCCCCCAGGAAGACATACTGAGCAAATTGCTTGTTTCCAGGTACATCCTGGGGCAAGGGGAATGGGGTACAGTAATGAGTACAGGGTACCAACAGGCAGTTACATACACCAGACAAAAATACAAAATGAAACAAATAATGCAGTGGTACAAGGAGGTGAGAAAGTGTCCGTGGGAATGGGGTACAGTAATGAGTACAGGGTACCAACAGGCAGTTACATACACCAGACAAAAACACAAAATGAAACAAACAATGCAGTGGTACACGGAGGTGAGAAAGTGTCCGTGGGAATGGGGTACAGTAATGAGTACAGGGTACCAACAGGCAGTTACATACACCAGACAAAAATACAAAATGAAACAAACAATGCAGTGGTACACGAGGTGAGAAAGTGTCCGTGGGAATGGGGTACAGTAATGAGTACAAGGTACCAACAGGCAGTTACATACACCAGACAAAAATACAAAATGAAACAAACAATGCAGTGGTACAAGGAGGTGAGAAAGTGTCCGTGGGAATGGGGTACAGTAATGAGTACAGGGTATCAAACAGGCAGTTACATACACCAGACAAAAATACAAAATGAAACAAACAATGCAGTGGTACACGGAGGTGAGAAAGTGTCCGTGGGAATGGGGTACAGTAATGAGTACAGGGTACCAACAGGCAGTTACATACAACAGGCAAGAGATGCAATATGAAACATGCAATGCAATGGCACAGGTATAGTGAGGACAATACCGCAGGATACAATGATAACCTGATTAAACCATATTGTTTAACAAGCAGCAGAGGGAAGTGCTTGAGATACCATGTCCTAGCTAGACTCCAGATGCATGGCAGGAGGTGGGGGCTCCCACAGGGAATGGAGGATAAGTGCTTGAGAATGGACACAGCTTGGCTCTCTTATTGGGACACGGGGTAATCTGTGAGGGGTTAGTAAGGAAAGGGGAGTGGAGAGTGAGTAGGATTTTGCATGGGAACTATAGTAAGGGAGTTGGGGGTGAGTTAGGTACAGTTGCAGGTGGTGGTAGTGAAGGGCCGCAAGAGGGAGGAGAGGGGGTGGAGCGAGGAGGCATTATGAAGGAGGCGGGGAGTGACTTCCAGAGCTTTGGGAAATAGTAGGAGAAGGATGCCTGGCCGGATACTGAAGACCTGAAGGGGATGGCAAGGGAGTGTGCACCACTACTCCTGAGGGAGCGAGCTGAGGTGGGGAGGGCGAGAGAGGGAGGCCAATAGGTAAGAAGGGAGTGTGCCGAACCAGACCTTGCCAAAGAAGTTGGCAGAGTGAGCTAGATGATCATCGAGGGAGGGGACAGCCAGGGATTGATCTAGGGAGCACTGGTGAATATGAGGAGGGCAGCTGAGAAAAAAGAGGCGGAGGGAGGGGAAGACGGTATCCAGTCTAGCTAGGGTAGTTTGTGGGACAGCACCATAGACTACATCACCATAATCAAAAGTTGGAAGCATCATTCTCAGTAGAATTTCTCTGCGGGCCGTCAATGGGATATAGTAGTGATTTGTTTGTGATGATTAAATCGAGTATACCTGTGAATGTGAGTAGGTAAAGTACAGTAATGTGCTGTACAAGTCATGGGAATGGGTGAGGACGTTTCTGCAGATGTGTCAGAAGGGTCGTTAATATGAAAACTGAAATCAGAACCAGAGGAGAAGTGAGACAGGAAATGGAAAGAAAGTCAGAAAATTCTGTACGTAAAGAAGAATTACATGTAGGTGGGGTATAAAGTACTATACGATTGGAAATGGGTGGGAGAAGAGCAGGCTGTTCAAATTTGTAAAAGGATTTCTAGAGGAGGGTAGCTTTGAGGTTAGATTTTATAACTATGGCAATGCCACCACCTCTGCCCAATGCACACGCTTGTTTAAGAAGACAGTAGCCAGGTGGTGCATCTTCAAGGAGGAGGAATAAGTCACTAGAGGTGTGCCAAGCCTCAATAAGACATGGGTCATCTACACCAATATCAATTACACTGGCCCCTCAATGATTCCTCACCCTTGCTATCTGCAAGCTTCTTCCCCTGTGCCAGTCATCCTCATGTTATTTCCCTTTATTATCCACCACCCTCAGTATCTGCCACTGGCAAATCGTCATTTCTCTCAGTGTTAATCACCCTCCATTATCTGCCAGGCCAGGTGTGACTGGTCAACTGGATGCAGAGTATCAGAAAACTTCTGTTGCCAGGTAGACTGAAACAATTAGTGGGAGCGAAGTTTCAGATTACCCGATTCATCTAAGGACCTCTTGCTGATCCTGGGGAATAACGGTGGTGTTTCCATACACATTCTGTCTAACTTGTTTATCGTTTCTGTGCGTACTGTTTATTCTAACATAATTACTGTTCCTGTACTATTGCTGCCCCCCCCCCCCCAACACCTCTAGAAACTAGCTGTTATGGCTCAGTGAGCCTTTCCTGGTAAAAACCTTTAAATACACCAACAGAAGCGGTGCTTTCTTAGTGATGAAGCAAGCGTTTAACACAGATATTTGTAAGGAAATGAGGACGGGGGCCAAGAAATGAAAGTTCAGCTGCATATTGTGCACAATTTTTCTTCTCCCTTTCCGCTCTGATAAGTTAATAATTTTTATTTATTCATTTAGTGATTTGCAGTTAATCCTGTTTTTACCTCTGGAACCTAAACCACCCTCTGGATGTCCACCCACCCCAGACCCACTCCCGCATTTGCCCTCCAGGACTTACCTTCGCACAGATGCAGCATGGCCTGGGTATTCGACAGGTTACCAGGTGGTCAGGGTCACTGGTGGCTCAGACCTCCATAATTTTTCCTGCAGTTTTCGTCCCCCAGAGGAGGAGCAGCATGCAGTGCTGCCTGGACGTTTCGTGCACACTTCCGTGCGTGGTGCGTCGGCAGCTGCCGCTCTCTCCCCCATGCCATCAGCCCCAAACTCCCAGCTGATGCAGGGGGCCAGGCGAGTACTGGGCACCGAAAACCTTCCTCTCCACGAGAGGAGAGAGCAGTCCTCTGGATGCTCGGTCATTTCCTACCCCAGCTGGGCCTTGGTGACCCAAATCCACATTCGAATCTGGGTCACCGGCATGGTGCAAGGTCTAGCCTCCAGTGCTTCAGCCCTCTGCACCACCGGCCAGCAAATGTTTTTATTGCTAATGTTGCCCTTTGAGTTTCATAAATCCTAAACATTTCAATGCCTGGTACCAGTGATATTCATATTCATTTGTATATTTGTGTGATGTCTTACACAGAGTGGTCCTACACCCCCCACTTGTGTGTTATTTTTTTTTTGTTACCACATTTTCCACTTCACACTCTGAAACACTGTTAAATAAGATAGTCAGTGATATTCCCCCTGCCTGACAGCACCCCAAGACAGTCGCCCATCTACTGCTTTAAGACAGCACCCCTGCCGCTATGAGACAGCACCCCCTGCCCCACACCTAAAACAACACCCTGCCCCCCGCCTGAGACTGCACTTCTTCCTCTACCTGAAATGGTGCTCCCTGCCACCACTGAAGACAGCACACCAGTGCTCTGGTTGAAACAGCCCCCTCTACCTGAGACAGCAGCTCAACTTCACACCTGTAACAGTGCCCTCTGCACCCCTGCCTGAGATAGCATCCAGTGCATTATGCCTAAAAATAGCTCCACTGTACCTTACCTGAAACAACACCCCTGTCCAGGATTTCGGACAGTGTCCCCTGCCCATTACCCCCCATCTGAGACTGTGCTTTTGCCCCCACTGGAGACATTGCTCCAGCTAAATGCCTGAAACAGCACCCCTGCCCCATGCCTGAGTTACTGCCCCCACTTGAGACAGCACCCCCTGTCCCAAACCTAAGACATCACCCCTGCCAACACCTGAGACAGTGCTCCCTAACCCCGCTGAAGACAGCACTGCAGCCCACTGTCTGAAACAGCACCCTATTCCCCATGCCTGAGACAGCATTCCTGCACCACCGCGAAACAGCCCCCTGCCCTGCATGAGATAGCACCCCTGCACCACCCCTGAAATGGCCCCCTGCCCTGCATGAGACAGCACTCCTGCAACCCACTTGAAACAGCTGCCCTGCCAGCAACTGAGACTGTGCCCCTTGCTCTTTACTACCCTTCCTAAGACTGTACCCTTGATCCTGCCAGACAGCACTGCAGCCCCCACCTGGAATAGTGCCCCCTGCCTGAGACAGCAACCCCATTGCATGTCTGTATTAGTGCCCTTTGCTTGAGACAGTGCCCCTGCAGTATTCCTGAGACAGCACCCATTCCCTTGCCTGAGACTGTGCCCCCTGCTTACACCTGAGACAGCACCCCTGCCCAGCAACTGAGACACTGCCCCTCCCCTTTACCCGCACCTAAAACTGTGCCTCCCAAGGCTGTTCACCCCAATCCCTAGAAGACTACCCCATACTTTAGAATTCTAGACATGTCCTGAAATATTTGTAAGAAGACCTATACTGGACTCCTGTGGTGCGCAAGGGAGCTTGTTCACCTCAGAAGGCTGTAGTATCTGTAACCACCACTGACTTACACATTAGGGGTGCTGCCCCACCCCCGGGCGGAGGGTGGAACACAAGAGAAAATGGTAAAGAAAACCAATTGCCTCAGCACAGCAGTAAGGCTACTGGTTGCAATGCGAAAAACCTGGTTCGGGAATGAGTCTGGGTCATCGGAGGCCACCCTGTGGAGAAGGACTGCACATCCCAAAGGATGCTCTCCTCCTGGGAGGACGTGTAGCTGCCTCCACTGCAATATTGCCATTTAGTTGACTATGGGTGGCAGCACAGCGCTAGGCAGGGCAGAGAGGCTGCTGGATGGGCACATGGATAATTTGGCATTGTGTGCATTTCCGCCTGCAGACCTAGCATGTAAACGATCATGTGGAGAAAACCAAAGGAAAATGCCTGTGACAACTAAGATTAAGGACTGCCGTGTATCTACCCTCATTAGTCTGTTGCGCTGCCATCTGACAAGACCAGAGAATTTGGGGTGCATACCTCCGTCTCCAGCTTTGCCTGGGGAGCAAAACTTGACTCTGTGGAAAGGTAGCTGTAGGCGTTGAGATGCGGGCAAGACAGGTATGCCTAGGGAGTCTGGAGAGAGCAGGTGTCAGAGATGGACTAAGGGGGGTGTAAATTGTAAGTTAACGCCATGGATTACCATCAGTGTCAAAGGTGGGGTTAGCAGAGGGGGATGCTGCCATGGGGGGTACCCCCCCCGACTAGGTGGTTGGCAAGCATGGAGAAAAAGCTTGATTTAAAAAGAGAGGGGCATCCCTCGTTTTACCCCTCAGAACTGATCCATCCTTCATGTGAAAAAGTGCTGCCCCCATTCAAAAAGTCTTGCATTACAAATACAGTCCTTTAAAGTATTCATTATAAGCTGTGATGCTAAAGTCAAAATTAAACTTTATACACAAATAAAAGAACTGGTTTCCACAGCGTTCTGAGCTGACTCCGGATTTGACTATGTTGCCCCATGTTGCATCATTCCACAGTTCAGTGCCAAAAAGTTGAGAGGGTATGTTGTGGACTATCCGGGAAATTCAGGGTTGTGGTCACTCCGTCAGACAGTGACTCCTGCTCCTCTCCTCCTGTCTGTGACAGTTGCCTCTCTGCCCCTTTTGAGACGCTTGCCCCTCTGTTCCCCCGTTTGAAAAAGTTACTAGTTATTGTGTCCGACACAGTTGCCACTCTGCGCCCCCCGTCCGTCCGTCTCGCTGTCTCCGTTTGAGACTGTTATCCTTTGCCCCTGTCTGACAGTTGCCACAGACAGGTGACCCTTTGCCCTATGACAGCTGACCCTCCGGAGAGACAGTAGGAGATAGTGAGGTCTAGTGGCTAGAGCACCAGCTTGACAACCAGGAGATCGCAGGTTCAAACCTGGCTACAGCTAATTACTCCGTCTATAACCTTAGGCAAATCAATTAACCTCCTAGTGCAGCTCCAGTCCTCACAACTGTGAAAACGGGTTGAAGAAGGACCCCGCCAGAAATGAGGCCGTACATCTCAGCTGTGCTGTCCTGGGTAAAGCAATTAAAAAAAACAAGAGCGTTGCTCCGCAGCCCCTCCCCGTGTGTGAGACACCTCTGCCAGTCAGAGCAGGGACAATTGCCCCCCTCCCATCTTACTCTGTTGCAGCTGCCCTCTCCCCCCTGTCTGAGAGCCCCCCTCCTTCCGCGCCAGGTGCGCTGCGGGTGAATACGCTCGGCTCTCGGCTCGCCCCGCCTGCTCGCTGGCCGCTCGCGGGCCGCTGTTGTCGGCGCTCGGCCGCGCGCCCTGTCTCCCGGTGTCTCTGTACACACCGGAAGTGGTTCGCGTCTCAGGTGGAAGCCCCGCGGCGGCAGAGCGAGCGACGGAGCGCCACTGCGAACGAGGCGGAGCGGCCGGCGGGACCCCGGACAGACACGGCCTCCCGCGGAGGAACGGCGCGGCCAGGCCCGGCGAGTCAGCGGCGGAGGAGGAGGAGGAGGTTGAGAGAGACGGACCCGCCGCCCGGGCCCATCACCGCACGGCGCACCGCGGCGGCGGGCGGCAGCCGCTCAAGAGGCGCTCGGCGGGGCAGGCGGCCGGCCGGGCCGCCGCCGCTGCAGCTGCGAGTGGGGCGGGTGTCGGCGGCGCAGGACCCGAAGCTGAGCCAGGTAAGGAGGAAGTGGAGAACCATGCCGGGCCTGGCCAGGCACAATAATAAATAATGCATTTCCAGGGAGAGATGGAGAAACTGGGAAAGTACAGGATTCTTTGTGCAGACCACTGGTGCTCTGGGTCTCCGGAACGGCTGCTAGGCACCCCAGCTTGCTGGCCCACAATGGACAACTAGCCTGCGCTGTGCAGTTCTCCACAATGTCCAGTTAGTAGCCCACAGTGGCTAGTTAGTAGCAACCGTACCCGGCTCTCAGCCTTTTCCTTGCCCAGGTGTGTGTGTGTGTAGTGAGAGATTAAACCAGTTGTCAGAGCTTTCTAGTTTTTTTTCATATTTATACCTACATACATTGAAAGGCACTGTTCTACCTTGTCATTGCAGTTTGAGTTTTTAAAACTGTAACATCAGTTAAAACGGGTGTGGAGAAGAGGGATAATGTGGCAACCCATCAGATTATGGAAATAATGTACTTTTGGAGGAGGGGGTTGTGCCCTCTGTGCACTTGGGTGAACATTGGGAAGTTTTTATGACTTTCAGGTGAGTAGTAATCTTTATCCAGGTAAGAGGACCCATTGAGACTGCACTGTCTTTTATTAGAAGGATGAACTGGCAAGACAGCTGCTGTTAGATAACACTGTAATATGTGGAACAGCACCTTCAGGCTGCCGGGAGAGATGGGTTCTGTGTGCTAAATTGGCATTTGCTTTGGAGAAGGTACTGGCAAGGCAACTGCTTGGTTTTAAAGTTACAGAGATGGGTGGGAGAGGAACCCAAATCACACTCCTTGGAGATGAGATCACAAGGTTTTTATGTACAGTACCTAGGCTAAGATAAAGAATGGTCCATTACCTATCTACTATAGTAATAATATTTCAAAAACATCAGACACAGTGAAAATCTAGTATAGAATGACCGAGAGAAAAATTTCAACAGCAGTAACTCAAGAGATGAAGTTCAGATGCCAGTGTATAGAAACAGAATTTGCCGGCAGATGAGGACCGCTGGGCCCATCCAGTCTGCCCATTTTCCCCTACCTGTATCAGCGGCCGCTGAGCCTGTTTGGTCTGTGGCTTGCCTGTTACCCACCACTAGGGTTCCCTTGTGGCCTGCCCCATGCATTTTTTAATCCCCCCCCCCCACTGGGTTTGCTTCCACTACGTCTTGAATATGAAATGAATGATGATTGGAAAGGGGCACCAAGCACTGTTTTGTCTTTTCAATGTTGTGATACTACTGTGTGTGGCGCAACTTGGTACACTTATCATGTACCAGGATGATTCTGAAAATAGAGCCTTTGCTCTGTTAGTCATAACGTTTTTACCTACCTACCTAAAGTGGAGGTTGTCCCACTCGGAGTGGGGCAGACGAGTGGTACTCTATGGACCAGCAGTGTCTTGTGAAGCTTTTCTGACACTGTGGTCCATCTGTGCTGTTTATTTATTAATTTTTTTATAGCTCAGTAGCCCAGGCACTTGGCTGATTGGGATGAGCTTTGAGCAGCCCCCCATGTTAATGTGAGTGTGGTGAACCTTCCATAGGTGTCCCTCACTCCTCCCTTACTGGACCCACAGAAGCTAGCAGACTGAGATTTGAATGAAAGGAGAGGGGGACATTCAACAGAAAACTCGCACTAATCTGCAAACTAGTCTGCTTTACTCGGGGTTGGGGGGTTAAGCCAGTTTAGCCATCGGGCCAAAAACTGGTGTATTTCTTTGGTCACTGAGATTGAACTGGTGGGCCAATGTATATGAGTAAAATATGTCTAGTGTCAGAATAAATAAAAATTTTTGCTAGAACTCTCAACTGAGCTGAAGTCCAATCTCACATGAATAATCGGCCCTTCTCAATTGCATGCTGCTTATCACACCTTCCTCAACCCCCCCCCACAGTAGTTTCCTAATCTTGACTCTGTGCTCCTAACCTCATTGTTCTTTGTCTGTTAATTGTCATTTTTTCTATCAGTTTGCATTATTCTGATTGTTCTGCCATGTTTAACCCATCGCTTTGGATGCAGTAGAATACAAAATTGTATGTGGTGGGATGTAGTTTTGTGTAAAGCAGTGATAGTTTTTTGTAGCAAGTGCTGTCCTTGTCCAAGCTGTCTTTGTGTGCAAACGTTGTGAAAAGTACTGTATTCACAGCGTCTGTCATTGTTTACATTACGATTTCCATAGCCATTTGCGGTTGACCCGTCGCCCCCTTTCATGGCGGGACGCTCAGGATGGGCCCATCCTCCGAGGCATATGCTCTTGTTTGGGGCAATGTGGCAGGCAGTTGTGTGGTGTGGAACTTGTTTGTGAGGGTGCAAGCTCCCCTGCCCACCACAAGGGGTCACTTCGGTGGTGTGCAACGCAGTGCTCGGGCAGCCCTCCTACCAGTCTGGCACAGGCACCAGTGTCAGTTCCCAGACCCCAGGTACAACAGACTCCCGAGTTGGGTAAAGGGTTCCTTCGATGTTGGAACTAAATGTTTTAGTCTCACAGACTGAATGTGGCTGCCGCTACACAAGTGAGATAGCAGCACATGGAAGTTTGACTTTCGAGAGAGATGCCTAAAATTTGTTAACATTATAACATGCCTGTGACATTGCCTTTTCTAGCTGCTTCCTGTGTTATGTGCTATTTTTTCTCGATTTGCTCCCTTGCTAGGAATAGACTAGCATTTGGATTTATATGTAGTGGCATGAAATGCTAGTGCCTCGTGTTCGGGGCAAGTAAATTTCCTTCAAGGGCAAGTGCAAAAAGAGAGCTCATTTCTTTGTAGTGGATAGGGGCAAGTAGAAATTCCGTGACAGTCATGGCTGGACAAGTCCTAAAAGTTTTGATTTGAATACCCCTGATGTATCATCTTTTCATATACACTTGTATCCCAGAGCGCTTTACAAAGCAAATGGTTAGATACTGGTAGTGCAGGGAATATGGAATAGACAAGCATTTGGATTGATGAAGGACCTCTCATACAATGTATCCCAAAGCACTTTGCAGAGCAGTGAGTTGGAGTCTGGCATTGCAGACTGTATGCGGTATACATGCAGTGGACATTAAGGATTTTTTTGGACTGCATACGGTCACTGCATTAGAAAGGTTGTTACTGACAGTGGCATTTTAACCAGGACAGCAGGGATAATCAGCCAGTTCTTTCAAAAACTGCCATGGGATCTTTTTTTGTTAAATTATTTCTTTATTGAAATGCCATTTAATACGGCATCAGTATACATCATAGTGCGAATACTTTACACTTGGTTCAGTGTATTTATATATATATATATATATATATATATATATATAAACTACTATGTACCGAGCACATTTTATGTTTTACTTTTTATGTTACATGCAAACACAGAAACCCAACACTTTAACATGAAACGAGGCGGCTAGTATTGGGGTTAGTCTGTACTAATCTTTATCCTTTGGAAGGGGGGTGATGAAGCACCGCACCTACTTGCTTCCAGTGTGTAAAACTATTTTCCCTTATGAGTCAGATTCTCATTCCTTATGCTCGGTCTGATCAGCCTCCCCATTATCCATGTCCTCTCATCTTTTTTCAATTCCCATCTGGCCCATGTGTTGATGTATACCTGGGATCTTAACTACCACTGTGCGGATGTCTGAATAATATTGGGGGCTGGTAAGAACCAGATTCACCAGCTGGAAATGGAGGCATCTGAGAAAGCTAAAGTAAACCTGTTGGGGTGCAGACATTTATGTTTTTTGGGAGAAAAACTATTAAAATGGAGATGGATTTGGAAGTATTTCCCTGTAAAAGTAGAAGAGAATGTGTAAAAATAACTATTAAGATTTTTTTCACACATATATTTCATCATTCCAGTTTGTGCTGATAATTAGATGAACTGTTAATTTTAGTATTTTTCAATATGCTTATTTTTTTTAACTTGCATGTAAAACATTAAGCCTAATTTTAAATTGAATTTTAACACTTTTCACGTGTAGTGGTAGAACATACTTGCGTGGACTAAACAGAATTTAGCAGCAAAACCCCTCTCCAAACTCGACAGTAATTCCCTTCCTAGATAATGCAGTGTTTGTTCTCTAGAGATAGATATATATCTCCATAACTTGGTTACATTCAGAAGGAAAGGCTCGGGTTGCACACGACCTCTAGCTGATTTTCCCCATGTTGTCTGCTGGTGCTCCTGGGTACTTAATGGGTTGAAAACATGGACTACCTTCTTTCAAATACACAAGGCACATTGGCTTTTTACTCTCTCCATTCATCCAAACTGTGAATTTGGGACTAAGAATCCTTTGGAGTAAAAGCCTTTGTTTACACGACAGTTAATTTTGCTCACAAAGTGTCTTCAGCCAAGACATTTCACTGTTTTTTCTTAACATCAATAAAAATGTTTTTAAATGTTCTAAAATTGTTTTTCTGTTTGAGTGTTTTTAACTGAATTTACTAATGTTGTATGATTTTTATTTGTTTTTATGTAGTTTTGTGTGTGTTATGTATTTTGTGTACTGGGTGCTTGTGAAAACTGGCAGTTTTGCTCACGTGCTTTTCAGTATAAAAATAAAACAAAGTGTGTAGTCATACAGTAAAGTTTGGATGAATATACAGAGTAAGTATTTGGTATGGTAATCTAAATCAAAAAAAAAAAAAAGTCTGGTTAGAGGTTCAAATGCTGTTTATGTGGAAGGACTTGACTGTCCCTGCAGACAAAGTCTCTGCTGCATTTAATGTGCCTTAGAGTAGAAACCTCATGAAGTAACATTGCTAACATGGCTTTGATTCGCACTTGCTACCTGACTGGGCTCCATGTAAACAACAACAGCAACAACAAAAAAATTTGCGTAATGAGTGGGACTTCAAAAAGCAACTACTGCGCTTAGGAGCTCCTGTGTGAGGCTGTCTGGCATAGTGGTAACACTTTGTGCTGCTATGCTGCTGACTGAGGGGTGAGTCCAGGACGCTAGCAAACCAGTGACTAGGATCGAGCCATACTGCTAGTGGCAGAGCGCATCCTTGATCTGGAAGCCCTGCATATCTCATTAATTCCTGGGCAGCCATTTGGTGTCGGGTAAAGAATGGGTAGTTCGGACTTCATATGGAGCTACTGGAGGTAATGAGATATATCAATGACATCAGCGATACCCAGTAGTAGGGCTCTGAAAGTTTCATCTTCCCACCACATGAGAAAATGCATTTTGGCAAGATCTCCAGTGACCCGGCATGGAGTAGCCTGGGGGTAATATGAGCACAGATGCCCATCACAATGAAAACGTTGAGGGGAAGAAATCCAAGCATCATCTGCATAATGGAGGGTACACTTGAGTCCCGTGGCGTGAACTTTCCCACAGAACCAGAAGTGTACTTTTTAGAGGGGTAAGGGACGCTCTACCTGAAAGGGCCCTGCCATGGGGTTGGGGGCAGGATGGGTAGGGTGAGCGGTGGTGGGGCTGGGTGGGCTGCCTGTAGAGGGGATGTGTGAATGAGGCCATAACCACAGAAGGAAAAGAAGGCTGTGGAATGTCGGTCACCGTATATACAGTGCCCACACACTCGTTACCAAGACTGAATAACTGTAACACTGTAGCAGTCTTGTAATAAATGGGCTTAATGTGGACAAAGAAAATCATGAACAGTAATTTAAAACGGGCTTTGTCTTCTTTCTTTTTTTTTTTCATTTAGATTTTAATTTCCCAGCCAGCTTCCTTCCGGCAGGGATATACTCTGGTGTCAGGGATATATCTCTTTCAGGCCGAGGAAACTTTGACCATCACGGAGACGGCAGTGGGTGCTTCCTGTCCGCTTTTTTCCTTCCTCCATCCCTCTTCCCCAGGCATGAGCCGTAACCTGTGTCTGCCTTACACATGCACAGTGTCCTCAGTGCAACAGGAGCGAGCTCTCTGGCCCAGACAGAGGTGCTGTAGTGGCAGCATCACGGGCAGTGGCTCTACCACAGCACCATCAGACCGGCCTTTACCATGGTGTTCTAAAACAGATCTGTCAGTTCAGTACAGCATAGTTTTGTACAGCTTCTTCCATACACGTACCCCAAAATATGCTTAAAAAAAAAAGGAACCCAAAGAGACACATGGGAACTTAAAAATAGATTGTAAAAATGGAGAATGCAGTTAATGAACGTATATGAAGCTGGTAATGTATAGAGAGAAATCAAAGCTGGAATCTGTAGTCATAGCAACCTAAAACTGGGGGGAGGTGGTCGGGTGCCAGTTTCTTTTTTCTTTGACCCGAATCTCAATTAGGCCCCGGAGGCCCTGTCACTTATCACAAGTAAACTGCATCTTTTTCAGTAAATTTACATCAGAAGCACACCTTGAACCCAAACTGGATTTCTGTTTCATGTGGCATCGCTGACAACATACTACAGCGCCAGTGTGAGATGCTCTTCAGTTCTTTCCCACCACCCCGAGTAAGAACTGTAAAACACACCGATTCATATTGCCCCCTTTTTCTAACAATTTAACCAAGGAAGTAAGCCTTGGCCATGAAGAAATAACATTTATGTTTCTACAAGTCTGCAAACACTATCTCAAACCCCATGTGCATATGTGGTTACTGCTGGCTACCAAAAATGTCAAAGCGACTAAGCGAGACTCTCCTAGTGAGAGAGAGTTGTTTTGGTTTTTAAATGCACGTTTTTTGCAACAGGTTAGGCAGTTGAAAATCACTGATAACAGGCAGCGGGGTCTGGGTGTCATCTGACATGTAACAATCACTGCCTGTTCTAAATGTGACTGGGATACGGCGTCAAACACTTTCTTAACTGACTGCTCATTTCCGAAGTTCAATAGAATCATTGTTGAATACCTCTTAGCTTCAAAAAGGTAGGTTTAAATGTAAAGTAGGACTGGAGGGTCTGAACGCTGTAAAGGGGTGTTGAGGGGTTTATTGTGCAGTATTTAACTACCTAACACCTTGTATTTTATTTTTCTGCTTGGATGCTTAACAGCAGGCAGTATCAGGGTTGGGTATAAGTGTTTGTGCAGTGTGTATTGGCATTTTTGATGCCTGTCTGATGGATATCTGTGGGTGTCAAAGGTGGAACGAGGTATATCTGCAGCACTGGCAGGTGTATTTAGTGTTTGGGTAAGAACTGTACTGCAAAGTGTGTATGTGTGTGTGTGTGTGTATATATATATATATATATATATATGTGTGTGTGTGTGTGTGTGTGTTTTACACAGAGCTTCTGGGAGGTTCATTTAAGGAGGATATGCCCCCTTATACAAATATGAGAGTCCAACGCAAATATTTTACGGGTCCCATTTTGGCAGAATACATTACTGATAAGGAAGTGAGGGCTATAAGCAAGAACAGTCAGTTTAAGAAGTTGGGGTGAAAAAATGTTGCATCTTTGGAACCCTGCCTCTCTTACCAAGAGCCTCAAACAAAATTTAGGGGACCTGGGGCCTCTGACTCCTCGCATCGCATGCTAAGTCGATACCTGAGGAAAGCATTCAATAAGTTTGTAAGCACACAAATCTGTACACTACATTGCTCACAATCTTACTCCTCTGAATAAAGCTTGGCATAAGTGCAGTAACCAAAGAAAAAAGTGTAAATTACAGTACCAAACCTCATCTGTCCACTGAGATGTCTTTAGGTAACTGATAGTTTCGCTGCAGTAGTGGCAGGAAATCTTGGAAGACAGACCCCCAGCAAAACTTGTGTGTGTACAGGTGTGCTATTCCAGCTTCAAGAAAGAAACACATCATCCCTTAAAGTAATTGTATTAACAACAACAAAAAAGACAGTCTCCTCCGGAAAAGCAAGCATGACGAACATTAAAATGGAAGAGAATGGTTTATAGAGGGATTAAAATCGTTGTAAATTCTATCAGAACAAAGAATTATTTTGTTAAAGGCAGCATTGGACTGGCTCCCACAGCAAAGGGCACTGCCTGTCTGTCCAGGTTAGCCGAACATTGTTATAGTTAGTTGGGACGTTTCACCTCTTGAACTCTTTATTGTCTAGCCCTTTATTGCTTCGCTGGACTTACTGATGGGTTTCTGTTTCCTTTTTAAATCCCTTTGGTATATGCAGGGGTTGACCTTAAAACCTTTTATTTGGCACTAGACAGCTGGACACGTTCATAAATAACTGCTCTAGCCAGCAGAAGCTCTACCTAGTCTGCAGTTGCAAATGGATACATTAGCCTGCAGAAGCTTGAATTAGTCCGTAGTCACAGTTTACTATACTAGCCTGCAGAAACTTTAACTAGTCTGTAGTCTGCCTGCAAGCTTGAATTGGTCTGCAGTCACAGCTAACTGAGGTTTTCACATGACAGCAAAGATGAACGTGCACACAGATTCTGTGAAGGATTGCAAATAAGTTTAAGTTCAGTAATGGCCTGTTTTTGTGCATGTGGGTTATATCCAGTGCTACGAACATACGAATGTGCCAGCAGAAACGGACCACTCGGTCTATCTAAGCCTGCTTGAGTGTGCAGCCAACACCCCTAGTTTGCAGCTGCCCCAACCCCCCAGCACTGGTGCTGCTTCTACCCAACACAGGTGCTGCTTCTACCTGTGCCTTTGAGAGTGTTGTACTTGTCATTGGTACAGTAATGTGATTGTATCTTTTTATTCTTGTTCTTTGATCTGTACTGTGCTAATGTAATCTTTAATGCTGTACCTTTTCTGTACTTGTACTGTCCCTGATCGTTCCTGAAAATAAGCTTTGAATGTACAAAAACGAAATATTTTATGTGACAGGGAAAGGCACAGTGAACTGAGGCTTGTTTCCGGGTGCGACGCAGGGAGGGGAACAAAGGATGCACAATACATCGCACAGACACTGAGATGCAGTTACAATAAAGTGTGCTTGGAGACCTGGATAAATACAGGAGTAAGTGCAAAAAAATAATTGCAGAATAAGCAAACAAGGCATGGGTAACAAGTAAGTGCTTCAAGACTTCTGCCAAGGTGTGAGAAAATGCAAGGGAGAAGTCGGGGAGTGGGAAGGCAGGAGCAGCGGGAGGGAAGTAGTTTTACCTGTCGCTTGAGGAGGCCAGGGGAGGCAGCGAATTGGAGAGGAGGAGGAGTTGGTTCCAGAGTGAAGGGAAGGGATAGGAAAAGGCTGATTTGCCCAGCAGGGTATGAAGGAATTGTGAAGGTGCGAGGATCCCTGGAGCATAGGGAGTAGGAGGCACAGGGACAAGGGAGAAGAATGAAGAGAGGTAGGTGGGGAAGGGACCCAAACCAATATTTGGACATCGGTGAGGTACAGTGGGTCTGGTGAAATGAAGGTGGAGGGAGATTGGATAAGGAGGAATAGAGTGAGCAATGATAAGTACGAAGAGGGGAGTTGGTAGTGAAGCGTCAGAAGGAGTTGCAGAGGTTACCCAGTCTGGCCAGGTAAGTGAGCTCGGGGGGTGGGCAGTGCCATAGACCACGTCCGCATAGTCAAAGACCGGGAACACCGTTTTGGTAACGAGCTCGTGGTGGACCTGAGGAGATGATCTTTACTGCAATATTAGACATCAAGTTTAGGGTGGAGCTTTGCATGGATGGTATCAGTGTGGGCAGAATACGTTGAGCTTGCCTTCTAGCCACACGCCGAGTACTTGAAGGAGTGGATGACTTCTAGAGGGTCGCCATCCATGGTGGGGAAGTTGGGCAGAGCTGGGAATCTGGCCAATTTCTGGTTAGTACCAAAAGTCACGGATACAGATTTTTGTGTTTGTGTATTGACAGAGTTGGTTTGACTGAATGAAAGAAGCACAGAACATTGTGGAAGTGTTGCTGGAGCGGACCTTCCGTGGCTGGGAAGGAGGGTCCGGAGGTGTCTGACTGTCGTCTGCATACATGTGGATATGTGAGTTGGCACAGGCTTTTGGGAGATCACTTAGGAAGATGGAAGAGAATGGAACCCAGGATGGAGCACTGTTGAACCGTGTTAAAAACCCGTGCTAAAACCCTGATCGGAGCAGGCTTTTAGCACAGTTTCAAACCAACATGGTTGCCGGTTGGGAACTCAAGGGGGCAAGCATGGTGTCTGAGCACTGCGTGGAGGCTTTTGACAACTGTGCTCAAACATAGAAATCAAAACGTTTTGAAAATGCAGGTCAGTTTGGACAGAGCATGGAGTCTGCCGATGTCCTAGCTCTCTGCCCCCCCCCCCCAGCAATTCCAGTCCACACTTCCACCTGTGGTCACCCAGTTGGCAATGAACAGCTGAGCACCTTCCCCAGGGAAGAAGCCCGTCCTGTGGGATGCTCGACCTTTGTTCTCTGGCCATCCCTTCCGCAGTCTGGGCTAATTCCTGAACCTGGTTCGCTGTCGCCGTAACCAGCAACGCTGCAGTCACCTGGATGGATTGGCCTATGCAATCCTCATTTGTAAAAACCTACAGGCTTGCCCTTAGGTGAGAGTACACAGTAGAGATCTGATGGCCTAACAAGCAGGGGGGTTAAGAAACATCAGAGAATACTTATAACCTGCAAATATCGTAAAACAGAAAGAAAATTATTAAAGTAAATTCAGAATGGGGGGAGAAGGCATTGTGCAAGACAGGAGATTGGGGCAGTTGCACAATAAGGCATGAGTAGGGTTTAGATTAACGGTCTGTTAATCACTCTTTAGAGGCAGGCATAATGTGGCATTAGATGCAGAGGAGTGCCCTGCTACCCCCTAGGGGGTTACTAACTGACTGGTAATTCAACCTCTGGGAGTGTCTTATTGCTACCTTAAACAGTTCCTCTGCCTGCTCCTGGCGGTCTTCTGAGGTGGGCCTTTTTGATGCCCCCAGATCCTGATCAAAGTTATCTGGGGACTGGGCATTTGCTGTTTTAGCACCTTACATATGGAATGCACTGCTTGTCACCTAAGAGGCCACCCACAACTTTACAACTGCCTATCGACTGACCTGTTCATTTTATGAGCGGGGCTAATGACTGTTATCAGGTGCTGTTGATTGTGTAACTTGCAGCTCTGCTCTTTGTTGTAAGGTGCCCTGAGCCTGCTGGATAGGTGCCTAATAAATCAATGTTTATTTTGTTTCATCAGGAAGGTGTGCTGGATCAAGTTACCAGTTTTCATCCACGCCTGGGGAAACCGGGGGGTTACCATAGGAGAACACCACAAAATTACAACACACACACTACTTAAATATAATCGAATAATAAAATCTAAAATATTTATGTATGTACAATATGATTAGAAATCCAAGAATCAGTTTCTAAGCAATTACAAATTGATGTACCCTAAAGATGGTCCTTCAAAAGTTTCTTAAATACATTTGGCCTTAAATCCGTATCCAACCCAGTTTCTGTTATTCTGTTCAATACTTTTGGTCCATAATATGACAGTGAACATTCTGCTATCGGCGTTTTAGTTCTGGCTTCACTAAGTAATCCGGTTGAAGTTTTACGTAGAATTTTTAGTACTATTAGAAAGCGTTAATCTAGTTTGTGATGCTTTTTGGACTGTTTTTTCCCAAAAATGTTTGCCAAAAATACTGACAGCATATAGTAAATCCCAAATATTCAGATGTGCCTGTGGCTGGAATGATGCGTCTCCCAAAAAAAAATCATGTGCCATGGTGATAACACTCTACATGACTAACAGAAAACGCAGGGGTCTCGGAATGCTGACAGCCAATGAGACTGCAACATTTCTTAGTCCCTTGGTATGTTCTAAAATAACATTAAAAAAAAAAAAAAATTAGGTAAAATGTTCCTCACTAACATACACTGCTGCTGTAATGCACAATAAAAAACTTGAAATTGTACATTGTTTATACCCCGGAAAAAAATGTTTAGTAGCAAACATTGATTTTCCTCAGTGTTTTCAATTAAAAAAAAAAAAAGAACATTGAAACACATTTTACTTTTATTCTGGTTTGCTACTTCATGAGTTTGGTTTGGGCCTGTGAGCTGTAAAAAATTGCCAGTATGCTGTGCATTTTCTGACAGTGGTGCCTTTGAGATGATTTCATTGATTTTATGTTGCATAACTCTTCCCCTCCCCTCCCGACTTGTGCCAGTAAGTGTTTTATTCTACATCTTTTGGCCTCACCTCTATGTTCCCACTAGCCATTCACCACATTTATTTATTTGAGTTTAACCAGGAAGGCACACTGAGCAGGGTACTGCTCGATTCCAGATGCAGCCACATAGCCAAATGTTGTAGAGTTCCCCAGTGGCTAAAGGAATTTCTTTTAGTAGCGGCTGCCTCTAAAGCAATCTAAAAATGTTACCCTCTGAGAATAACTTAAATGGTATCCTCACTCCTTATATAGTTAGCTCATTACTGTATTATAAAAATGGCACACTGCCCTTTAAGGGTTTAGCCATGATGTCAGATTGGATAGAAAATTCCCAATGTGAATGAAGATTACACATACTGTATGTAAGGACATACATGTTATTACAGATGCTCACACTTACTGCATGTGTACCTTCTTTTGCTTATGTACTTAGCCCAATTATATCCCCCCTTCCCCCGGTCGCACCTGGACACAAGCTCAATGTAAAATAAATGAAATGGTCCCTCGCTCACGAGGCAGGTCACCTTTCCTGATGCCACCAAAGGCTGTCGGGGCTACAACCCAGCCTGAGGAAAATAAAATAAAAATGTCATGGGTTTAAATAAATGGATTTTCAGCCTAGGAATTTGTAATATTCTGCTGTAGCATATTGCTTGCAAGAAAAAAGAAAAAAAGACTGAAATATGACTATGTTGTACTGGATGAAGACATTATATATAACTTTTAGTTTGTCTTCCCTTTTAAGTACAGCGAGTTTCACAATTATAGCCTTAAAGAGCCCCTGATGTCATAACAACTTTGAAAATATGTAAAATTTAGACAGTTTAGCTTATATTTAATCATTGTTTTCTGTAATTCTCACCCTTCTTTATTACTAAGGACATTTGCATGTAAACAGGATTGATCCCCTATATGTTCTGGCTGCTTGCCTACACTTGACATCAGTCTGTTGCTGTGAAGATAATTATGATGTCATAAACAGGATTATGATGGGTGTAGGCAAGCAGAAAGAGCAGATCATAGAACTGTCCTCAGTAATAAAGAAAAAAGGGAAAGAATGATAGAAAATTTATTAAATATAAACTGAACTGTCTAAATCTCACACTCTTCAAGTTTTTCTAGTGATGTCAGGGGCGCTTTAAAAATATTTTTTTCCAAATGATTGGTACCCAGATATTGTCAATGAAAATGCTTTGGAACATGTGCACCCACAAATTTCCAATAACCACAGAGACGGATCGGAAAATTACTCAGAATACTTGCTCAGAGTTGGGGCTCTGAACTGCTCCAGCTTCTGTGTCGTTTCCTGAGGGGCGCACCATAAGAGTGCGCACGCCTTAACCTGAGAGGTGCTGAACTGGGTGTATCTGTGCTTCACGTCCTGGCAGTTTCGAGATCAGTTCAAGTTACAAAGGAAGTAAGAGCACCATGAGCCAAGCTGTGTTCAGTACGGTTGTCAAGGCTGTGAGTATCACCTCTTGATTGATGCTTTCACTTGAGATTAGTGTTTGCTCTGCAGGTAGGGGCTGCAGCTCAGCAACAGAAAGACTGGGGCTTTCCTTGGTCCTGTAAACCACTGGTGTGAATGGATTAGCACTCAGCTAAGGCGGTTAGGCAGGGGATGAGGTCACACAGTTATATTTAGTTGACTTGTGCCGTTTTTTTATTTGAATTGTTTGTGTATTGTTTGAACTGTTTCAGTTTGTGTACTTGTTTATGCTGTATTTTGACTGTAATCCTTGGTTTGTTGAATGTTGGACATCATTGTAAATAAACAATCTGTTCATTGGGTTTTCTCTAAATAAATTCAATTAAATTTTGCAGTAAAGCCAACCAAGGGTGGTGGCTAAGTACATATGTTAGTACCGTCGCAGAGACCACTCTTATGGGTGTAAGAGTGGTCTCACGTACATTCTTTTTTTTTTTTTTTTTGTAAACTTTATGTACAAGTTTTTGGCAGAAACTTTCAGACAGTATAATAGTCACACATTCCAGCATATGCAATTACAATGAAAGGACCCAAAGTACATAAGATGCTCATTACAACATTATATACATTGACTAGACTAACAGATGTGTTCATGGCTCTGTCAACGGCCTATGATCCCCATACCAAGATAAGACCTGTGAGCCGAAGGTGAACGGGTCTGATAACGTTAGGATGTATGTAACCGTAAGAGTGGTCACTGTGGCAATATAGTATTCATATATTAATATTAAAATAAAAAAAAAAACTTTTGAACGTACCTGTTTCCACGGCAGTCGTGCGTGAGACATTCTTCACAGAATAAGGGTGTCTCGCACGCAGAGGAAGGGAGCACTATGATTGGTTGGGAACCTGTCCTCATTGCGTAATATTTAAGTTCTCCCATCCCAAATTTGAAACGGGCATTACAGAATGTAGGGCTTGATATGCTTTATCATTTAAGCTGGCAGTCTAAAACAGCATTTTGATTATCGATATCACCTGAACCTTTAGCCAAAAGACCAACCTCGGCCAAACCTTAAAACTTAAACTTGTTTCTCCCAGTAGTGCATTTAGAAGTCCGAACATTCCATTGCCAAACCTTGATACAAAATGTCCGCCTTGGCAAAATTGACTTTGTAAATTCTGTTCTCCTGCTTATGGGGGTGTAGCAACAATTTTGACTTCTTGAACAACCTTATTTGTAGTTGGAGAATCCCTTAGCAAAAACACTGTTTTGATTAATGGCGGCTTTAACACTGGTATTTGGAACATTTGTAGTGTGGGTCTCTAGGAAATTTGGAAGCACTTGTTTGGGGTTGGCAAAAATTTGGCTGTCTGAAGTGTCGAGGGGCATCTTCAGAATGCTTAACTCTGTAAAGTCTGATACTCCTAGAGATTCCAGGGAGGTATTTTAATTGGCTCAAAAAAGTTATATTAAAATATTTTGTTTATTGAAAGATATCGGAATTACAATCCTTTGAGTCGTAGACTCCTTTGCAAAGGCACCAGGTCAGTAAGAGCATACGCTAAGTATCACAAACTTTTAACATTTGGTACAAATGTTAAACATTTAGCACAGTACTAAACTTACACATTGATAGAGGATTTAAACATTTGGTACAGCATACAATGTAGGGTTACATCATCAGGGATCTTAAAAAAGAGGTCCCGGGTCAACACTTTTGTACATATGACAGTACTTCAGTTTCGGAGGGTCTTACAAAAAATAGGCCCAGAGTCAAGATAAGTTTAAAGTGAGATTGAGGATCCTAGCTTTGGGAAAGAGTAGAAAGTCCCTATGCCGGGAGGGACCCCATATTTTTAGCACTGGAACCTGTTTGTAAAGTTATATACAGACGCAGTTTGCAGCAGCAATGAATTATTTGTGCGTGTGTGCAGAAGTTTTCTGAAACATCTGGCCATGCAATTAGATGTGCCCAAGTCATATTGTAGCACCCGTGCAGTACTGACTGAGAATATCAGCAAAGGCAGTAAGAGCCCCTTAGAATGACACAGGATTGATAAAATACCAATGGTGGATCATCTGATGCGATTTTTCTTTGTCCATTCATGTCCACATCGAGGACAAAAGCTGATCTGTGGTTCGTGACTCTTGCTTCACAAATAGAGTTTATAGAAGCATTGTGTTGCTCGGCCTCTCCGCCTCGTCATTTGTTTCCAGGTGATGATTCCAAATCGATGTTATGACTGTTTGTTTGGGATTTTCATTTTGTTTTTCTGGGTGTCCATTGTTACCGCAGTGTACAAAAAGTGGTGACATGGTAACACAGTAATGTAAGATCAGAAGGGACTTTTGGTCCATCAGGTGTGTCCCTCCCTAGCGCTTCATAAGGTGGGATAAAGTAGTACCCCCCGGACCATTCAGACTTATTGCGGGGTCTGAGCCCAAAGCGGCTTCATAGCTGCCAGTGCTGTCCTTGCTGAAACAGTGATGCAAGCGTGGAATGTTTCTGGCATTCTGTCCTTCAGGGCCTACATCATCTCTGGGATCTAAATTACGTTTTGCAGCCACTAGCCAGCAGGGCTAGTGACAGAGAATATCCACTGACCCCACAGACTTTTGCACTGGCCCAACTGGTATAGTACTAAAATGTTACCTTCTTCAGTACAAGCCATCTGAGCCAGTTAAAGAACACCTTTCCTGGTAGAAAGTACCAAAGGCCCCAAAGACTCTTATCTGCCCATGGAGTCCAGGAATGCTTACAGTGTATTATTTTTACTGTAGGGTTTTGAGGGAGGCGGGATCGTATTTAGGCTCCATGGAGTAGAGGGCCCAATGTCAGAGCCCCACCCCCGCACTCATGTTTTGTGATACAATAGTGAGAGTGCAGGTGCACTCTATAGACTTCTATGGGGTCAGTTTTTAAACTTTTTTTTTTTAAATACTTCAGAAGGCAGAGTCCAGCAAATCGAGGCCAGTGCTTGGCTAATACATTTCTAAGCATTCCTGGACTCTGGATCAGGTAAGGGCCCTCTGTGCCTTTTGGGGGGATTTTGTAATATAGCATGAAAGGTGCGCTTTAAAGGAAAATTTTACTAGCCCGATGCAAAATCTACCAACATTTGGCTAGTAGGCCTGGTGCCAGTTTTAATCCTTGTAACGATATAGTGTGCACACTACAGCTTCTGATATCTCATCGTTCATACATGTATCCCAAAATGCTTTGCTGGAATATTAAAACTATAAAAAAAAAAAGAAAAATAAAAAAAATATGGCAGGCAGTACACAGTCTGTTTCAGAAACCATTGTCTGTTTACTGAGGGCACAGATTTTTGTTAGCGTACAGGAACCTTAAGGACTGCTTTTTAGAAAGGCATTCTCTTTTGAGATCGGAGTGCATACATTGTAGTAGTTTACAGTGACAGGGTTAAATATGCAGATATTTGATAATGCCAACATTAATGTAGGACAGCAGGCTACGTCAGTTATCTAGCAGGAATGTCGGGTACTAAGGGTTGGGGCTTTTTCGTATTTCTTTTTGCAATGAAAATGTTAGGTGTTTTTTTTTTGCCTTTAAATGATGCTTTAGTATTGGAGTGTGGTCTGGTTGGTATTGCACCTAGACTCTGGTTTCCCCGTCCTGGAATTGGTGGGGGTTGGGGTGAAACGGTGGTCAGTCGCTCAGTTCTTGGAGAAGGGTGTGTGATTGTAATACCCTCCTAGTGGTTTGCTCAAAACCACTCTGTGATGGAAAGGGTGAATTGTGGAGGTCCAGCTCTGAGGGGAAGGTGGCAGGGGCTACCTGTGGTAGGGAAGTTGTGTATTAATTGCATACATAGAAACATAAGATCGAGAGGAACGCTAGGTCCTTCCTGTCTGCCACCCTTGCTTCATAAGTAGCTGTTAATAAGTATGCTTTGCAGACATGTACTAATTAAGCAAAAAGGCACGACAGGGATCGCCTCGGTCACCTGAGAAGGGCCATTACCCCACCATAAAGCACCCTCGAAGTGCCTAATTGTGATCATGAAATGGGTCCCTTTTAGTAAATTGGATGTATTTTTAAACATATTTTTGTTGTACTTTCAGTTGGGCTGTTGTGCTGGGATAACAACACAGCTTAAAGTTCCTCTTGGCCAGTTGGGAGCCAGCATTCTTTCTACCCATTTCATAATTTTGTAATGATTCCCCACCTACCCACTGTACTACCCAGGGGACCTTGTGAGTCCCGTGGTAAGCAACAATTAGCCAAGGGGAAAAAAAAAATTGTTTTGGAAAGTCTTACCTGAACATTTTATTCCAGCAGTCTTAGACAATGAAGTTTATTTTAGTACAGCATCTTTCATTAAACTTATCTCATAATGCTTCGCAGTGGGGGGACACTCCAGAATTAAAGTAATGCAGAACTATTAAATTAAATGAACAATACTTGATATAGCAGGACATGCAGCATTATATCAAGGACGCATGTCGTGGAGGGGGGTGAGGAGGAGGAGGAGTGGGGTGGGTTGGTTGGTAATGATTCTGGCAGAACCATCCAAAATTACAACTGAATGACAGTACTGCAGCACATACTGTGGAACAGAATCTGTCATTGTGAGTCTCCGAATCCCACCTGGAGGTCTGCAGGGTGCCGGGCTCGTCACATAGGTGAAGCACTCTGCTCTTTGAGGGGGATGATGGTACGGGTCACTGTAACTGCTTACCTGTCCAGGGAGGAGGAAGGGTGCAACTATGGCAAGTTTTAGGAGCTCCATAAAGGGACAAAAGATGTATAGGGAATAATAAATAATAATTTAAAAATGTTTTTGAGTCGACTGGCTCCGGGGGTGCTGACCAGTGAGGGCTGCTCTGGCACACTGGTAACCCAGGTTTACGCCCTGAGACTGCGGGAACAGAGGTGGCAGGGAGGGAGAAAGAGTGTCCATGTGGATTAGGGAACGGAGGTAGCAGGGAGGGTGAAAGTGTCCATGTGGATGAAGGAATGGAGGTGGCAGGGAGGGTGAAAGTGTCCATGCGGATTATGTCCCGGGGGAGGGAGGAGCTAGGAGAGCGGCACCTGAGGATCATGTGATGCCATTGCTGGTGTGAGTTACCACATGTTGGTGGCGCCACCCCAGGGAAGTGGGGATGGGTATCGAGGAAATGCCTGGCCATGGCATCCTTGGGTGATGGGCCTCCTGGGTGCTCCCCCATGCCTTCTGACCCTCATTGGCAGATTACCCATTACCTAGCCCCTGGTGCCCAGACAGTGACTTCAGTGGTGTACTCTTTCTCCCCCAAATCCTGTTAGAAGTGGCCCCTGGGGAGGGATAGAACCAACCCAGGAACCAGAGGGGACAAACTGGGTTCTCTCGATTGACAGTGTGAGAGCAAGTGTGTCAGGTGGGGGCACACTGTAGGGCCTGAAAGAGTGAGGCTCCTGGGGGCATAGAAGGTGGCAAACAAAATGTTTTGGGACTGAGGTCAGCAGGCAGGGGTGTTTGTGTGTTTGTGTGTGTGTGTGTGTGTGTGTGTGTGTGTGTGTATGTCCGACAGAGGTCAGCAGCCAGATGTGTCTGTGCATACATGTCCCTTCCACATCTGGGACAGAGCTTAGCAGCCAGGTGTCTGTGCGTACAGGGTTCCTCCAGTATCTGGTCCTACTTCCAATCAAACACAACAAGGTCAGAGTGTTGGGATGGGGGGCTGGAACTCTGGTTGTGCTTGGTTTAGAGAAGGGTAGCACAGCAGGTGAAGAGTTAAAGGATCTAGAGGAATGAAATACGAGCAGAAACTGGAGCAGTTGGGACTTCATCACAAAAAGAGAATACTGGGGAGATACATAATTTTTTTTATTCTGTTTTTTTGGCAGCCCTGCTGTTGACTCTGCCTTTCTGCCTGGGAACCTCCCATTTCCATCTACCACTTGACCCTGGCCAGCATTTGACTGAGGGATCCATGGCAGTGGGGCCCTGAGAGTGCTGGCACTTACCCATGGCTGCCGTGTAGCCCTGAGGAGTGCTGGCATCACCATGGCTGCGGGTAGGCCCTGAGAGTGCTGGCAATTACCCATGGCTGCCGGTAGGCTTTTCCATTTTCACCCTTGTGTGTCTCCCACCTCCTCAACAGTGCAGCCCTACCAAGGCCTTAAACACAGCTTCGGCAGACATAGCCGCCTACCCCTTGCAAGGGAGCTAGCTCTAGAGGTGGGCAAGCCAGAAGTTTTTCACCTAGAGCCAAGCTGGGGTCTGGCTTGACTCTAGTAGCCAAAACACGAGCCGAGCCCTGGCTACTGCATAGGAATAGAATGTTTCAGACACTACAATAACTGCCTGGGCTGACAAAAATGCTTACTTTGGCCACAAAAGACTTGGCTTGACCTTGGCTGTCAAGTGCTTATGGAGGGCGAGCCAAGCCAGGCACTAGGCTGGAGCATAGCTCGATGCCATCCAGTCTTGCCCACCTTCATCTAGCTCTGTGGCTCACTGTGAGCAGCTGCGGGGGCACAGTTCCATCCCTCCTTGTCCTGGAACGCACTTCGCAGCCGGCTGCAGACACCCAAATCTGCTCCCAAACTCGTCACCCATTCTTCCCCTGGGCCCCCTGAGTGACCCATGATTGTGAGTGTAAGATGGGGTGTAGAGAAGCGGGTTAATCACATTCGCTTAAGAAGCACAAGTAAGGGAGCATGTGTTCCAGCAGGAGGGAAGGGGGGTAATTGGATGCTCTGAAGTATTACTTCATGTTTTGTGTGATGTAGGAAGGTACAGTGGCAGTCACGGCCATCCTTAACCATATCCAGCAATGACTTTTACTCTTTCCCAGTAAACAGACCCATATCTAGCCATGAATAAGGATATCATTGACGGAGGGATGTCATAGTATCATGGTTTTACAGTATACCGCGGTATCGGAAGTTACTGTATTGATACCGTCGACAGTTTCTGACACCGCAATTAGTGTTATAAGTGACAGCTGTTCCTACCATACCAACTCTCCCTGATGCAAGAGAGTGAGGTGACTCTTTTTGTTTAAGAAAATACTATCTCTGTAATACACATATAATTACTGCGATATCACACGACTGTCCTCTTGCTGTCAGATTTCAAACTGACGTCCCTACATTACAGATGTCTGGTAGGAATGGTAACGTTACAGAAGCAGAAACTGCAACCGGGCTCAAACAACGTTGGAGGAGTACCTGGGGAGAAAAGGCAGAACCAGATAGAACTGGTAACACAGCCTAGGACCAACCCTGATAGAGCAGGGATTTTGCTGTGTTCCAGTACTGGGATTTCATGATACAGGCAAGAGTTTATATAAAAAAAAAAAAAATAAAATAAAAGCCCCCCGACAAGATTTTTACATATTTCTTGTTACCTAGCGAGTGCTAATTTGTTGAATCGCTAGACTAACTGTGTTGTACCCATCAAAGCGTTAAACGGATCTATTAAGGAAAGTGTGAAATTAGTCTTTTGGGATTAGTGTTTGATGCGAGTTCTTGCAATTGTGTTAACTTTAACACTTTTTTTTCCGCTTTAGCAAAGCACTTTGAAGATGGATATAGAGGACTGCAATGGACGCTCCTATATGTCAGGTAAAGAAATTGTCATCGTTCAGAGTTGAGTCAGTAGGGCAAATTAACAAAACAAAAAACATGGTTATCTCAGCATTGCAGCTGGTGGTAGAAGTTTGGAAATTAGCAACTGCCAAACTGGCAGAATTCCTTGAAAAATAACATTGCTTCACACAGGTGTGGTTAACCTGTGGAATAGCCTACTCAGTGAGGTAGTGGAGACCAGCACTTTCTAGGGTTTCAAAGCAGGACTAAAAAGATTCTTAACTCAGTATTACCTGGGTGGCCATTTTGTGTCGAGTAACAAATGGATAGTTTGGACTTCATACAAAGCTATTAGAAGTAATGAGAGAATTGTATTGGTTACACCGTATGAGTTGGGGTAACACAAGACTAGACCGATTCCTTGGAAGGAATGGCATTGAAGGTTCCACTGCATGACTATGGGGTAACACAGGACTAGAGAAATTCTTGAGGGAGAACGGCATTGAGGGTTACACAGCATGAGTATTCCTGATGGAGAAGACATTTAGGGCATGAGTAGGGGTAGCATTCTGCCTGTTGACTTATGTTCACCGGGGTGGCCATTTTGTACCAGATTAAGCAGTGGATGGTTTTGACTTTATATGGCATTATTGTAAGTAATGGGTCCCAATACTGTGTTACTGTGTGGTAACTATTTTAGAGAAAAAGAGATTGCTCAGGCCTTGAGAACACAAGGCAGCCCCGTGTGTTAAAGTCCGTTTCTGGTTAACATCCGAGCTGGCAGTCACTTTTGCCAAAATTATCCAGACCCACAAACATGCCACATGCACTCCACACTGGGTTGATTCCTTAAGCATAGGTTTATTTGAGCCAGCCCGATGGCGCTGAGGGTTGAGGCGCTGGACGCCACACCTCTCGCCATGCTGGCAACCCGGGTTTGGGAACTAACTCAGGTCGCCGGATGTTGGCAGGGGCAGGAGAAGATGGAGTGTCTGGAGGACTGCTCTCCTCTCCTGGGGAGGGTGGCCTTGATTCCTGCTGCACTTGTGGCTCCTAGCGGCGGCTAGTGGTGAAGCAGTGCACAGGTGGCTAGAAGAGGGGAGCGAGGTGATGGCGGTCATCCTTCGGGTGGGTGCGCGCCCGTTGCGCACTATATGACATTGCACCTCTGCGCCTCAAAGGGGAACTCAAAGCAGAAAAACCCCAGGCACCCGGGAAGGCGACAACAGGAACTGGACCGCCCAACATGCTCAATGCCGGATCTGCCTAGCTGGCTGTTGGTTCCTCCCTGCTCTCTGACTGCACTCTAGATTGTAGATAGAGCGCCGGTCAGGTGTTGGTGGCCCCATCTCGGGGGTCGTCAGAGTCTGGGGGGATGGCGACTCAGAAGCAGAGGAGGGACACTTGGGACAGAGGCAAGGTGCGGAGGTCTTGGTGAGCGGTTATAAGGCGAGTACATAGTTCCTGTCTGAGAGAACCCTGTGGGTCCGGGTGCATAAACAGAATTGTGTTTAATAAAAATTAAAAAAAAGCATAAGTTTATTTGCTCTTAAATGAGCAGTGAGACTGAAACAGAAAATAATTACAATAAGTGTTGAAATCATTAAAAAAAAAAAAAAAAATTACGAACATATACATATATACACTGGGGGTGGAGTGTTTACCTGATGCCAACAACCTCTGGTTCGAGGATGGATTCTGATCACTTGACACTGGCAGCACAGCTTGGGGAGGTGCTGCCTGACACGGTGTGTCCCAGTTGGGGCAGGGAGGTGCTGCCTGACACGGTGTGTCCCAGCTTGGGTGGGGAAGTGCTGCCTGACGCGGTGTGTCCCAGCTTGGGTGGGGAGGTGCTGCCTGACGCGGTGTGTCCCAGCTTGGGTGGGGAGCTGCTGCCTGACGCGGTGTGTCCCAGCTTGGGTGGGGAGCTGCTGCCTGACGCGGTGTGTCCCAGCTTGGGTGGGGAGCTGCTGCCTGACGCGGTGTGTCCCAGCTTGGGTGGGGAGGTGCTGCCTGACGCGGTGTGTCCCAGCCGGGGTGGGGAGGTGCTGCCTGACGCGGTGTGTCCCAGCCGGGGCGGGGAGGTGCTGCCTGACGCGGTGTGTCCCAGCTGGTGTGGGGAGGTACCATCACTTGCTGCAACCGTGACCCTTAGCGATGGGATGGAGAGCCTGGTCTTGTGATGGGGTGGTGGGTGCCTTGTCCAGGCAAGCTGTGGTGTGCGGCTAACAGAGGCATGCATGGTGTTGGAGAGGCGGGAGGTTCAAGGGTCGCAGCACTCACTCTCAGTGCAGTAATGAGTTAGGGGGAGATTACCCCTTCCTTGCTGCCCATTCAGTGAACTTAATATTTGCGTGAGCAGAGTGAGCTGAAGGCATGTTTTAGCCTATTTGGCAGCGGGAAAACTTGTATGGGCTGTGGTAGCTGGGGGCTAATTTGTTCTGCAGTTCGGGTAACCTTTACTGGAAGGATTGTTGGCTGGAGTGTCTGTTGAACCCAGGGATGTATGAAGCAGCTGAGGGGCTGGGCGGGAAGGGGTATGATTCTATCACTGTATGGCTGCCCATTTTGGCACTGTGGTGGAGAGCTGTGCCAGTGGATTCTGCCTTAAGTGGGAGTCCCCTGACACATGACGTGAAACTTAAGCATAGCAGTGACGGTGGCACGTGTGCACCACCAAGGCTGATGATTCGCATCTTGCCCAGTTATCGTCCCCTCTACTCGTCCAGAGTCGGCGTGCCTTTTCCTCCCTGTGGATCCCAGCGGCAGAAAGGTCAATGTGGAGCATGGTTAGCTGTGGCTGGGTGAGTGGACAACGCAGGCTGGTGATCTCTGTGAGTACAGCAGCACGGTGGGGCTGCCAAGGCAGCCCTGGAGAGGAGCAACTACAGGGGAGGCGCGGGGTAGTGGATGGAGGGGCAACTTGGGAAGATTAAAAAAAAAAAATTTAACAATTTTTGATTTTGTATGAGGATGCAGTGGCTAACAATGAAAGGGTTAAGTCTGAACATGACATAACAGCATAAATGATTGGTTCTTACTTTTCCCCCTCATTGTGATAGGTAGCGGGGATTCATCACTGGAGAAGGAGTTTTCTGGAACGATAATAGGTCCCAGCGTGAGTACCCCGAACAGCCAGCATTCCTCCCCCAGTCGCTCTCTTAGTGGTGAGTAAAGCTTTTACATTTTTTTGTTAATTTTTATTGTTTTTCTCTTCCTTTTTGTCCCTCTGGATCCTCCATCTCCCACTTTTTTTTTGTTCTTTAACTACAGTACATAGTGTAGTCCACCCCCCACGTGCATGACTACCGCGCACACTTACTTGGCTTCTTTGCGCCTTGTGGTACAGACCCACTCCAAACCTTCTGGGATGCCCCCCTGGCTCCCCCCCCCCCCAGTAGTGGGGCCCCAGTGATTGACCCATGTACTGCTGACACCAGGGAGCAGTTTTGGTCTGGGGGGGAGGGTGATGTTGATGTGGAGGGGAGCTGGAGTAGTTTTGTGGCACTGGAGCGACCGATGCCAGTGCAGTCATTCTCTGTGTTGTGGTGGGTGTCTCCCCGAGCCTGCTGCCCTGCACACCTACATGGCATATAGCCAGTGGCATCCTGCAGCACTGACCTGTAGGTGCGGAGCTGCTGATGCTTCGTGGTCCCTTACGGTGTCTGTGCAGGCCCCTGCTTCCCACCAGCATGTGGCACGCACTCATAGAGCAGGAGGCACACAACACTCTTCCCCCTCCCCAAGGTCAGAACGGGATTTTTGTTTTCTTTGCAGTTAGTGCTCTTTATTTACCCCAGGCTGGCCCCACCCAGCCCCATACTACCTTGCCCTCCAACTCCTTGCCTTCTGCTTGGCGCGCCCCCCCCCGTGGAAGGGGTGGCTCCCCGTTGGGCTGTGGACAGGATCCTCAGATAGGAGGCATTTCATAGAGCCTGTGATGGGTCTGTCCCAGCATGCTGGTAAGCTGTGTTTTGCTACTCCTCTGTTCCCCGGGAGGCTGGACTTGCAGTGTCACCCAAACGTGCCCGCACACTTGCCTACATGCAGGACATCGGTGGCTGCTGCTTCTCCCACCCCTGAATTGCTGTCACTGGTTGCCCAAACCCCAGCTGCTACTAGGGGTCAGTACTACATTGGGCGCAGCAGCTGTCCCTCCCTGGGGGAGGAGATCAGTCCTTTGGACGCTCGATCCTCCCCTGCTGACCGTCTGACAACCCACATTTGCTCCTGAACCCGGGTCTTTGGCAATGCAAGTGGTATCTTTTCTGCTGTGCCAGCAGACTGGTAGTCAGCATGTGATACCTGTGCATCGTGCTCCGTACACCACCAGCCCAGGGCAAGGGAGTCTGGCTTGGCTTACCAGCTGAGAGCTACTATGTCAGGCTCTCTGTTTCCCACCTTGATGTTTGGGGGGGAGGGGGGCTGCGAAAGCTGCAACCGGTAAAGTGGGCTGGTGGTTGCTTCTACACCTGACACCAGCACTGCTCTCGAGTCAGCGGGTAGAGGGGCACAGAATGAAGTGCAAATGTGAATCCCAGTCTCGCAGACTAATGCGCATGGTTAGGCCAGCCCTCTGGTGAGTAGAGTTTCATTGCACTCGTATCATAAGTGCTGATGTCTGAGAGCAGCACTGAGGTATGTCGTCCTCTGTATAAGACATTTGGCTGTGGTCTGCCTGTTCTGGTGGACGTTAAGGATCCCACGGCACTTTTTGAAAACAGTAATTCCCCAGTGTCGTGACCAAATTTCACCCATTCACTAAAATACCATCAGCAACTTAGTCTGGTTCAATTTCAGTTGATTGAGTCGGTACTCTAGCTGAATAGGCAGTATTTAGCTTTCTGTTCCCTGTAAACATAAACTAATTAACTAGCTAACTAACTGAATGAATGAATATCTGCATTAAAGCATACAGTGAACACGTATTGAAAATAACATAGTATTGGGGTAGTGCAACAGTCATGAGCTTTATTTCGTCTTTCCCATCTGCTGCACAGCAGTGACTATACACCAGTGAGAGCACTGACTGTTTTTCACCCTTCTGTCCCCGTATCACCAGTAGTATCGAGTGGTCTTAAAGCAGTGCTCACAGCACACAGAGATGCTGCTGCCCCACTAGCAGAACCTTCCCCACAGCAGTACTCCCCCAGTGCTGGCTCTGGGGCAAGCAGCATAATTCAGTGTAATAGCCTCGAAACACTGTCCTCCCTCCTGTTTGGTTTTCCCCACCAGAGGTTTTGTTTTCCCCATGCTGGGATTGAATATTTCTCTCCTGGATAACTAGGGGCCAGTATCTGGAAGTGCATGTCTGCTCCATCTGAATCATAAAAGGTTACCTGCACCTTAACTGGGCCTGGAGGATGGATGGCAGTAAGTTGCCAGAAGGCCTAGGTTAATTAATTTGTTTATTTATTTATTTATTTATTTATTTGTGAGAATCAGTTTACAACCTTTGAGCCAGAGGCTCGTTTCCAAAGGTACCTCGTCACATTGAGGACGTACATAACATTTTAGGTTACATAGTACAGGTTTTCTCAAATAGGCATTCATCAGAGGTGCCACGTCACACTGTGATCAAACACAATACATTTGAGTTACAGGGTACAGGTAATTGAGATAGTTCTTACACAAGCTGGTTCCATATGTTGAGCAATTTACTGGCATTACCATAAGACAGCAGGCACTAGCCAGGATATACTTAGGGAAGGGGTGGAGGGGTGGGCTAGGAGGAGAGCCCCCCGCCCCCGGCGGGCGTTGTCACGGGTGGAGAGATTCGAGGTCCAGACTCACTCAGAGACAGGAGCAGCTATGAGTGTTGAGGAGTTGGCTTCGTGGCTGGTTTTGAATTTGGAGATAGTTGTGGCATTAGTGATGGGGGCAGGGAGAGGGTTAAACCAGAATGGGGCTCTGTAGCAGAAGGACCTCTGACCATGAGTAGTTCTTGACCTGGGGACCAGTAGAGCGGACTTGTTGGAGGACCGTGTAGCAATTGTAGGTGAGATCCGGTGGATGGATGCAGTCACCCCAGGAGGGGAGAGCCTGAGTAGAGTTTTTTTTAGTGAGGAGGCAGGTATGATAGCGAAGCCGTTCATCAAGGGTCAGGAGTTTGGCATCATCATACAGTTGACAGGTGAGTGAGCCTGGGGGCACCAGTAATCAGTCTGCAAGCCTTATTTAGGGTTATGTGAATTTTTTTGAGGGCAGTCGTGTTGGCAGCACCATAGACTGGTAGGCCATAGTCTACAAGGGACAGTACTGAGGACGTAACAGCGAGCCGGAGTGCATTTGGGGGGAGGCAGTTTCTATGGCGGAAGAGGATGCCAAGCCGTATGTTGGTGGTAGATGCAAGGGCATCAATGTGGTCGTGGAATGTGAGGGCAGAGTCGAAGGTAATCCCTAGGTATTTGTAGGAGCAGACTTGCTCCAGAGGTTGTTTGGTACTAGGAAGGATATGGAGTGGGTGGTTGCTAGCTTTGTTTTGGGGGTGGGCAAAAAGCATAACTTTGTTTTTTAAGATTAATGATGAGTCTGCGCTCCTTAAACCAGGCATCTGCCTCATTGAAGGACTGTTGTAGGGATTCCTGAAGGGAGATGGGATTGAGGTGGGTGGCAAAAATGACAGCATCGTCAGCATACAGAAGCATTTTGCCAGCGCAGGCACTGGGCAGGGTGTTCAGATAGAGTGAGAAGAGAAGAGGGCCCAGGATGGAGCCCTGGGGAACCCCATAGTGTATGGGACGGGTATCGGAGAGTGTCCCATTGATTTTAACACACTGTGATCGAGCGTCTAGGTAGCTCGAGCACCATGCTAGAGGGCCAGCCGAGAGGCCAGTGTGGCAGAGGGCGTTCAGCAGAAGTGGGTGGGAGACAGTGTTGAAAGCCTTTGATAGGTTGATGAACACTGCACCAGCTAGGGAGCTGGTGTCCAGGGAGGAGTGAAGGAAATTAGAGAATTCAAGTAGCGCAGTGTTGGTACTGTGGCCAGCATGGACGTCATGCTGCTCTGGGCATAAGATGTTATGCTTGGACAGATATTCAGTGATTTGAATGGGCACCACTTTTTCCAGAGCTTTTGAGAGGGGAGGATGGAGATTGGTCGGTAGTTGTTGGTCGATGACCTGTCACCTCGTTTATGAATGGGTGTGATTATGGCTGTTTTCCAAGCAGTGGGAAATTGTCCCAGGCAGAGCGAACGGTTTAGGAGGCTGGTGAGCGGGGCAAGGACTTCATCCAGCACCAGTCTGAGGATACTGGGGTCCAGTGAGTCGCTGCCGGATTGTTGCCATTTAGAGCTTTGATTAGGATGGGTCTAGCCTCCCGGGCAGATACCTTGCGCCGGTGGAAGCTGGGGTGGTGGTGGATAGGGGGAGGTTGGTATGGGGGAGGATCAAAGAAGTTACTGGGGAGGACTGAGCTAAGGTCGGTGAATGTGGTGTTTAGGTAGTTAGCTATGAAGGCAGGATCAGTGGAGGTAGTACCATCACTAGTGAGCTGAGATGGGGGAGGGGAGCGTGACTTACCATTTAATTGTTTAATATTGTCCCAGAAATTCCGGGCTGAGCCCCAGGAGGAGGTGAGGGTGGCCTGGTAATGGTCGGCCTTGGCTTTTCGGACCGCCCAAGTGCACTTATTCCGGGCTGCATTGTATGCTTGTCTGTCAGACAGCTGGCCTGTTTCAGTGGCAAGGTGCCAGAGGTTATCTCGGGTTCTGAGCAATTGTAGGAGGGCAGGGCTGACCCGGGGTGCATTCTGTCTTTTGGATCAGATTTTTGTGAAGGGTGCAAAGAGATCACAGGCCTTGTTGAAGGTTTGGGGAAAAAAAAGCGAGGGCAGTGTCAATGTCGGGTGCATGCTGAATGGGGGACCAGTTTATCTGGGTGAGAAACTGCCTAGGTTTTTTTCCACCCACCAGGGCAGAAGCGCCTGCAGAGGGTGGTCTGTGCCTTGGGTTTGGGATTGGGAACTGCCCAAAGAAATAGGATAGAGGAGTGGTCACTTAGGGAATCCGGTAGGACCTGGATGTTTTGGATTTTTAGGGGTCGGTTGGTGATGACTACATCCAGCAGGGTGCAGGTTCCTCTTTTTGTGTTTATTCTAGTGGGCTGGGTGACGAGTTGCGTCAGGTCTTGGGCGGCAAATGTGTCATGGATTGCGGAAGAGGTCCTGAACCTGTGACCTGCCCCAGCAGACATCTTGAAAGGATGCTCTTTGCTCCAGGGAGGATTATGCAGCTGCGTAACCCAACAGTGACATCCTGTAGCCGAGACTGTAATGCATCAGCTTCAGTGTTACTGCTTGGGCAGTTCCTTAAAGGGACATGTCCAGCTGCATGTTCCCACAACTGAGGGTGGGGTAGTCCCCGATTAGGCTTTTTGCCCATAAAATAAAATATTTACCTTTTGTGCTGCTGTATTTTATCTGGTTGATCCTGCTGTCACCCCCCCCCCCACCAGCATTTTCTAAATGGTAACACTAGCTGCGCATCCCAGAACCTCCCATGGCTGACATCCGTGCCAGGGATCTGCCGCAGGAGAGAGTACTGTATCGATTAGTTCTTTACCAGTCCCAGTGCCAAACAGAAACAAGAGTAGAGACTGCCCAGTGACTTCATGGTCCAGAACCAAAACTCTCTCTAAGCCCAAGATCAAGGTAATATCCAGTCCTTGAATTCCAGCGCTTAAGTATTAAGGGTTAAATGAAGGTGGCTTTTTATTTATTTATTTTTTATCAACTCGTTGGGACGATAATGACGAGACACAGAATGACAGATGCTATCTCTTTGAGCTGTGCTTTTGATTGGTGGTGTACTTCAGTGCAGTAAGTCAGGTAGCCTGCTCTCTGATTCGACAGCCTTTGATGAGGAGCAGTAAGGGCTACTCAGAAAGCAGAAACTGCTAGCAAGAGGAATGTTAAAGACAGGCTGAGTTTGTCACGATTTGACTGCAGGCTGAGGCATCAAACGCCTAGATTTCCAAATAAACAAATCATTTTTTATCCTTGGGTCTTGGTGAGGGTAGGGCCAGACCAAAGACCTCAACACACAGTAGTTTGAAGAGCTTCTGAAGGGCCACAAAGGGTTGTAAACTCCTCTCTGAATCTTACACGAGTTTGTTTTTTTTTTTTTTCGTGGTTGGTTTTGGGGGTACTTTTGGTGATGGATGTACCAGAACAGCAGATAAATCAGTTAAGCAGTGTGTGCTTGAAAAACTACAAAAGCTACTTTGTTATGCCATCCCTGCGGCATGTGCTGACATCTTGGGGACCGGAGTTTGTGTGTGAGCCCCGTATTCCTCTACTGAGGCGAGGTAGGCGTATGCATGGTCTGCCTGGCTTTCAGCCCGCTGACCAAGGAGCAACACTGGGCGTTGGCTATGAGTTGGCTGCTCACCTTCCTTCACTGCTGGTGGATTGGTGCAGCCATGGGGAACCTGAGCATTGGTGGGGGGAGGGAACCAGGGGAAAAAACATTTTTACAAATCTGTTTTGAAGGGGCACCTGATCCTTATTTTTTTTTCTGTCCCTCACCTTGATCTTCATGGCAGCCATTGCTGCACCTTAACTTACGACTGAGAGGGCAGGCGAGCGACTGTGTTCGCTGATGCTGCTCTGTGTTCAGTCAGCAGGGAGTGCTCAGGAATTAACCTGTCCAGTCGTCACCCCACAGTGAGCCCACAATTGCAAATGTACAGTTCGCCCACTCCGTTCCAGTTTATGGAAATGGTGTCTCTGCCACAAACCTGTCTTCCAGCTGCTAACGAACTCTGCCTTAGTGGCGCTGGGTCATGTAAAAGCTTTTGATGAAAGGAATGCTGGCAGGTTTCCCGTTATGTGTTTTTTTTTTTTTTTTTTTTTTTTGTTTTTGAGAGAGCTTTTTGTCCCCCAGGACCAGCGACCTTACTCCTTTTTGTTGGGTCTTGGCACCCTTCCAGCCCCAGTCGCCGCTCCCCTCTGTCAGTGCAGCAGATATCCACATGAGAAGGGGTCACAGAGAACACCAGCAGCCATCGTATAGACTGCTTGTTGGACATGAAGGTTTTCCACTTTTTCTCCCTGGCCACCATCCTGCGCTCCCTGTAGTGCCCAGAGAGGCCTCGTGCGCGTGCACACAGTGTCCTCCCTTGGAGAAGGCAAGCTCCTGGCCCACCACAGCGGGTGCTTTGCCAAAACTGTCTCAGCAAGGAGCTACTGCTTTAGCCAAGCTCACAGCTCATTATTTAACCCTTTCTCATCCTGTTTAGCCAGCTCCCCTCCTCAAATAAAATAAGTCTTTGCACTCTGAGCGCCTGTACTAGAAGCTGCTGCTGACTTATCTTGGTCTCTTTTACAGCAAACTCCATCAAAGTTGAGATGTACAGTGATGAGGAAGCTGGGCGACTGCTGGCACAGGATGACCGAACCAGTGAGAAGGAAGACGGAGGCATGGCCGACGACTCTCTCTCAGACCCCATGGTGTACTGTGATGGCTCAGGGCAGGACCCCCACTCCCCTGGAGGGATCCGTCTCCCCAATGGCAAGCTGAAGTGCGACATCTGCGGCATGGTCTGCATCGGCCCCAATGTCCTCATGGTGCACAAGCGCAGCCACACTGGTAGGTCTTTTTTTGTTTTTGTTCTTACTACATTTTCCCCTCTGGTCACTGGAGTGGTGGCCTCTCTCAGGTGACGTCCCAGTTGTCTCATGCCCAGCCTGAACCCCCCACCCCCACCCCTGGGTACCCTCCTGGAGCTCCACTGATTACCTTACCTCTGCCTGGCGAGGGACCCACTGGCTTAGCTCCCCCCCAAGGCGGGGCCGCCAATCCTACAGGCGCCCTAGACATCTAATATTATCCAGGCATTGGTGGTATGTGGAGGATCGGGACCCAGGTGGGCATGGGACCATGGTGCGCTGTCGCCTACCAGCACTCTGTGGCATTTCCTTGTTCTAGTGGTTCCGCCCACCCTCCCCTAGGTGATCACGAACGTGCAATGACGCCCTGTGGAGCAGGCGCGCTTGCTCTCAAGCTCGTTCCTGCCGACGTCTGCCGTGCTTCACCTCCCCTCTTGTGTACAGGCTGCCAGTACTGTACCTCCCATCTGCCATCGGGAGGCACCTGAGTGCCTAATCCTGCAACCTTCCCTTCCCAGGAGAAGGAGAGCTGTCTGCAGATGCTCCAGCCATCTCCTCCCCTGCCGACCCCCAATGGCCTGTGCTCGTTCCTGAACACGGGTCGCCGGTGTGGGGTGAGGTGTAGAGTCCAGTGCCTCAACCCTCAGCACCACTGGGTCGGCAACACTGGTAGGTCTTAAACGGCTTCTAATTGCAATCATCTGCCTCTGCTGTGGGGTCATCCTGCTTCAGCTCTACCTGGAACAACTGAGACCAGCCTAACTGGACCCAAATAGCAATATTATTATAAACATAGGAAAAGGGACCATAGCATAGATGTGCAGGGTACCTTAATGAGTTAAAGACCATGAAAAGCTCTCTTAAACACGCTACTGGGCAAGGTGTCACTGTGGGATCAGTTGCTAGCACATCCGCCTCTGGGCCAGAAGGTCGTGGGTTCTATCCCACACCTGGATTGGGCTCATACCGTAAATGCTGGTACCGGAGTGCAGTACTAGGGTGTGCCGTACTGTCTGGGTCTGCTGTACTTCTGCTGAGATGTTAAACTGAAGTTCTTTCTGCCCATCTCTGGTGCGGCCCTGGTGGATGTCCAGGTGGAAGTAAAAGAACCCAAGAGACTTTTTGCAAGAGTAGGAAAGTTTTTTTTATTGAGGACACAAATCTTGTACAATCATGTATATCTCACAAACAACATAATTAAGCAATCAAAAAGAAAAATGTGCTTACAATTGAAAAAAAAAAAAAAATCAACTTTGACATGTGTTCCACAACCCACTTTCAAGGTGGAGCGAGCCACCAACCTGCACAGTTGTTCTACATAATAGTCAGTTTTTGGGTCCTAGTTTTTCTTTTTCATAAATGTAATGTACCTGTCATTGAATACAAAGGAAAATAGCAAGTTGTGTACAATATTTTTGTTGTAATACCCATTTGCATCTTACTGTACATATATAATATTTTATAAGACCACAAATTATTCTTAAGGTACTTGCATTATATTTTTCCCATTCCCCAACATAGATCCCTAGGATTAATACCTCATATACAAGAGTAGGGGATTTCCCCTGGTGTCCTGGCCGACATTCCCCGTCCCATAAAACCGGTTCATGCAATTGTTGCAGGCTGGTTGTGGGTGTTGATGTGTGAAATGGCTGCCACTACACATTTACAGTCACTTCACTACCAGTCTGTTATTGGTTATGAGGTGCTTTGGGATACATTGCGTATGAAAAGCACTACATAAATGCTTCTTCTACTTCTCTGTAGGTGTTGGCATTCCAGAGGTATCCATGTCTACATCAGCCCCATTTTGTTTCCAGGTAGCGGCCATTTCTTGGAACTTTGAGACAGAAGGTGATGTCAAGGTTGAGGAAGCCATGCTTAACAACCCACAACATTCTCAACCTGTGATACACTGAGAGTTGCTCACTCTCTGCTTAAGGTTCCAGGAAATGGCTGCTGCTTTGAGTTGGTATAGGGTAAGCATAGACATGGATTTCACCAGGCTGTTAATGCCTACAGGTGAGCCCAATATCATGTTTGAAAGAGCTTTTCATTAGCCCTTACTTTGAGACTCTGCATACCTGCGTTCCCCTTTAAAATGTGTATTACTTTTGTGAAAACATTGAAAATATTCATCATATATTTTAAAACTATTTTGTATTTCTCTTCATTACTAGGTTCACTTATATGGGAACCATCCTTATACTCTGCATTTGTTCTGCTTCTGCTGGTAAACTGCTGAACTCAGTCCTCTGTTGGAGAAGACATACTCATTACCTCGACGACAAACTGATGTCACCAGCAGAGGATTGTGGCATCAGCAAAGGATGAAGCGAAAAGCAGATAAGCTCTAGGGGTACAAGCATCCTGTTTCAATGCACATTAACCTAATAATGAAGAACAGGGAGAAGAGAAGAGAAAAGAAAACAATCTGTAAAATAGAAGCTAAATTGTGTTAAAATTAGTTTTTTTATTTTTATGTTTTTTTCAGAATTTTCTCCACAGTGCTGAACTACCTTTACAGAACTACTGAAGTTCCATGTTTGCTAGTCTTGACATGGTTTCAGGCCGGGCAGCCCATCAGTGCAGCAGTAACCCTACTGCTCATGACACCTGTGACTCGGGGAACAAGCCTGGGACATTGGGGGCAGCCTGAGGGGGGGAGGACTGAGCGTTCCAGAGAAACTCTCTCGGGGGTGGGAGTGCCACGTCCGGCAACGCTAGTGCCACCTGTAGACATATGGTTGGCAGAGTGCTTGGGACATGGTGGGATGTCACGCTGCATATAGCAGAGCATGCTTACACATGCTCACATCAAGGACCTGGTCCCAGTGCTGGCGTCCCTGCAAGGACAGGGGAACACAAAATGGAAAAAGGGGGAAACTAATAAAGAGCAAATGCGTGCCCCTCCCCTCGGCAGCTCAGTGGAAACCAGTATACTCGCTCAGAAGGAAGTACATCCACCATGCTGGAGTTGGGGGGGCTGCAAAAAGTATAAATAAAAAAAAAAAAACTGTTTCAGGCCACCTGATGGCCTAATAGTCGGCATTGCAGATTGCCATACTGATGAACTGGGCTAAAGTCCCCAGCCCAGGTTGATGCACATTGAGTGGCTGAAATACAGGAGTGTCCCCCTGTGGCTGCTGCTTAGAGGAGAACAGGATGCTTATGCCTTTCGTCCGGCTGGTGCCCACCGACCTCCCAGCGCCATCTGCCACTCCTCCAACTGCCATAAGCAGGGGGGATCCATGCGGTGCCAGACATGGGTACCAGCTGCTGTCTCCAGGTAGTATTTTCTCCCAGCCTCATGACTGTGCTGCATCAGATCTCTCACATCATAGGGGTGCGCCTGTAGAACCACAGTTCCAACCCCCTTAACTGCCCAATCCAGCTCTGTGTGTCTACTCCTGAACCTGAGCTGGTGTCATGGGAGTGGGAAGTGCTGCCCATTGGGCATCAGGCAGAATTTCCTGCCCATCCCCCCCTTTTTTTTTGAATTCTTTTTCACTCCTTACAGTGGACTCTGTCTGAGGCATCTCTTCAGTGGGCCATGGGGTCTCGTGCCTTCACTGCCCCCCGAACCCTTACCTGACCAGGATATCTGGTATGCTGGGTCCTCCCTCCTCTCCGAGGCCCCATGAAAGGCGGAGGACCATGGAGAGCCAAATCAGGTTCGGGCCAGCATTGGGCATGTCTACAGGGCATTACCGTCTCCTCCTCAGAGACAGGGATTTTCCTTTGTCTCCCCCCCCCCCGATGCAGGACGTGCAATGCTGTCTGCGTGAGATGTGAACGTGCCTGCCCACGCTGCATGATGGCCGCCTGACGTCCCTATTACACAGCCCCTCAGCTGCTGTACCCTCAGTCTCCACCAGGAGCCACTAGCGCTGTGGGACAGGAACCTTCCTCCCTCCCTCCCAGGAGAGGAGAGCAGTTGGACGGACACTCAATCCTACTCCTCCCTGACCGACCCCCGAGGTCATTCTTGAACCCGGGTCACTGGCATGGTGCGAGGTGTGGCGTCAAGCGCCTCAACCCCACCAGGCCGGTCACCCCTGCTCACCTCTGCCAGACCAGTCTCTCACATTGGGAGAACTCCTGCTCACTTCTGACAACTGGCCTATTAAGGACTCCCTCATTGGGCAGCACTCCCTGCCCACCTCTGATAGGCCAGTCTCCTGCATCGGGCAACACTGCCCCCCCTTCACCTCTGACAGGCCAGTCTCCCAAATCGAGCAGCACTCCCCTGCCCACCTCTGACAGGCCAGTCTTCCGCATCGGGCAGCACTCCCCCACCATTTCTAATAGGCTAGTAAGGTCTCTAGAATCGAGCAGCACTCTCCTGCTACTTGTAAAACATGAGTAAGGTCTCCATATCAGCCAGAACTCCCTCATGCACTTCTGACAGGTCAGTAAGGTCTCTAGTATCGGCCGTCCCCCAATGGAGTGAGTGTGGTACATTGGGGCGCAAAACATGAATTGAATAAATAACAGTGGCATTATTGAATTGCATTGCTAAGTTTTCCATTTTTACTTGTGCCGCTGGGCCTTCTGGATCCATTGCCTTCCCACACCCAGATGGCAAGCCAGGACACAGTAGGGGATGTTGTGGGTGTTTGGTAGGCAGTGGTCTGTGTGAGGTCCAGGGCTGAAAGAGAGCCTGGTTCCTCTGGTTAGAGGATAAAACAAAAACCCCCCAAAATAAAACTTCTGTTGCCAGGCTTGACTGACATTGTGGCAGTCAGTCCTGGACTGCAGAGCAAGCGCAGGATTTCCTCCTTTTGCCGGTGGGTGTTCAGACACGTCAGGGAGGTGACTAATGGAGCCAATGTGAGGAGGAAACGCTGATGAGTATTTTCAGAAATGGAAACACATGTGGAAAAGGGTCCTCTTCTGGCCTAGTGGATAAAGACACTTCCTTGTTGATCAGAGGTTGTGGTATCAAATCCTCTGTGGGGTAAAAATACTGGTTGTTTCAATGCTAAGTACATGAAAGGGATCAATAAAGGAGGTCCAGCCAGGGTGCTCCAAAGGAAGGAAGGTGGGGCAACAAGAGGTCACGGGTGTAAGCTGGAAGGGGGCAGGCTCAGAGGGGAGAGGAGGAGACGTTATTTCACTGAAAGGGTGGTAGAGCCATGAAATGCACTGCCCAGGTAGCTGGTAGAGATGGAGACTGTGGACGGGTTTAGGAGGGGATGGGACAGGTACAGAGGGAAGGGGAGGGTAAATCTGACCAGGCACAATACAGGTGGAACATCTGGGACTGCAGACAGTATAACCGGGGGCCGCAAAAATCGACCCTCAGTGCGGGTGCTGAAAATCGAGCAGACTCGAGAGATCGTTAGGCCTATTCTGCTGCCATGTTAGTATGTAAAAGTGGAATTGACCATTTGTATGTTCAATTTTGCATTTTAAACCAAGTTGCAATGCAGAAAAACCTTCTTAGCATCCTGTTATGTAGCACCTCAACTCAGTCAATTTGCTGTTTAAAAAAAAAAAAAAAAACTTCCTGCCAAATGTTTTCACAACAGAACCCAAGTTTGCACCAAAATGCAGTACAGAACGTGCTGATTACCACAAACATTGGGGGAAATCGGATTTTAAGATATAGCAGCCTTTTTTCCCCGTTTATTTGTGGAGGATAGCCCAGCTGAGGTGCAGTATCTCACTTGCAGACAGGTTCTGGGTCTATGCCTCTTCACAGCTGGGGGTTTGAAGCACTGAGTGGTTAAGTGATTTGCTTGAGGTCACACGTTGAGTATTTAGCTCTAGCAGGCTTTGAACCTGTGATCTCCCAGTTCCAAGGCCGGTGCTGTAACCACTAGAATTAAAATTAAACTGATGTGCTTTTTAAATCAGTTGCCCTAGAGGAGGGGGCATGACACCAGCATATTGTCTTTATTTTGTGCCCCTCCAGATTCCCAGGAGTGAAGGTTGCCACCTCTCTGGGGAGCTGCATGGACCGTCTTTTCTAGCTTGATGGTGGTGATGGGTCAGCGGGGATGCTGTGTAACTGCTTGCGCTGCAGGTATGGGACTCATTATGGAACTGGGAGGGAGTTTTGTCAGCTGGGAGGTTTGAGGAGGGATCCCTGGGAGCTAGAATAATGCTGTGGGATATCACGGGACCGAGTGAAAATTCAACTTCCTTGTACTAAGGTCCCTAAACCCCTTGAATCACTACTGTGGATTGTAGCTGTCCTTCCCCATATGTGTCTGCTTATAGTTACGTTCTGTGGAGGTCACATAACTTGAATCTTGCTGGCCCAGGCATCCCCAGCCTGCATTTTGCGCTGGTATTGTGGCGGTGTGAATGAGAACTCGCTGACAGTATTCAGAGGAACTGTGTTTTGTTTTGTATTCTTGTTGTTACAGGCGAACGCCCATTCCAGTGCAACCAGTGCGGAGCCTCTTTCACCCAGAAGGGCAACCTCCTGCGTCACATCAAGCTGCACTCTGGCGAGAAGCCCTTTAAATGTCCCTTCTGCAATTACGCCTGCCGTCGGAGGGATGCGCTAACCGGACACTTGAGGACACATGCAGGTAAATACATTTCCAAACTGTTTCCTCCTTCCAGGGCTAGACCCCTCCCCCATCAGGCGCATTCTTCTTCACCTTCACCCTGACCTTACTGGCATTTTGTGGCTAACCCTCCTCACCACCATCATGGCAGTACCCAGCTACTGGTTATAGGTTGGGATCCGTGCAGTTCTGCCAGACAAGGCCTGTGGCGAATAGTGTGAGATGATAATGAAGCCAGGGATGCCCAAAGAGGAGTCAGTTTTTCAATGTTTTCTTTGCTCTCCTGTTCCCGATACGGACGTGCTCAGTCAGTGGCATTTCTACATGCCGGGTATTCCTTCCCTGATCTCTGTCTGTTGCCAGCTCCCCTGCAGCTGGAAGCCCCATCACAGATTGCACTGAGTGTCTCCTGTCCTGGTTGCTGGAGTCGCTGGCAGCACTAGATAGTGTGCTTCCCCTCGGACAACACTTCCCTCCCTGGCCTCCGATGTATGGAGAGCTAGGTTCACGAAACTAACCTAGGGCATCCACGTGGTAGCGAGAGATGCTGCCCCTGGGTCATCTGACGGCCCCTCAAGATATTTTATTCTTTGCTAGAATTACTGCTTGTAGATTTTTGGGTTATGATGTCGGGGTGGGTCTATGTAGACATGCATTAACACAACTACTACAACAGCCTGTGTTGAGCTGTCTTGTGCATCAACAGGAATTCTTTTTTTTTTTTTTTTTTTGTATACAGCAGTATGTAAAAATGGTTTCCATGACGGGGGGGTGGGGGTCATGGTATGTAAACTAACTCCATCAAAAGGAGACTAAGCAGAAAACTGCTGGCCTTGCATTTACCATGAGGGTTACACAGCTGAGTAGAGGCAGTTACCATGAGGGTAGCACAGCTAAGTAGAGGCAGTTACCATGAGGGTAGCACAGCTGAGTAGAGGCAGTTACCATGAGGGTAGCACAGCTGAGTAGAGGCAGTTACCATGAGGGTAGCACAGCTGAGTAGAGGCAGTTACCATGAGGGTAGCACAGCTGAGTAGAGGCAGTTACCATGAGGGTAGCACAGCTGAGTAGAGGCAGTTACCATGAGGGTAGCACAGCTGAGTAGAGGCAGTTACCATGAGGGTAGCACAGCTGAGTAGAGGCAGTTACCATGAGGGTTGCACAGCTGAGTAGTTGCAGTTACCTTGAGGGTTGCACAGCTGAGTAGAGGCAGTACTCTGGCAGTTGGGCTTGGATGTGCGTCAGTGCTCAAACTGAGGCCCAGTCACTGCCATGCGGTAGGAGGCTGAAACACGATGGACCTTAGTTTTTGCTACCACAATCTTACATTAGTGTTTGGCAATACACAAGTGGCCAATTAAAGGGTAGGGGAAGCACCACAGTATTCTCGGTACATATTTGTTACCCCTCTTCTCTTTAAGTCTCTCTTTCCATGATCTTGAAGACCAACTCTGTATGTTGCCACTGTGGCTCCTGATGCTGATTCCGCTACTTGCATGGGATGTTCTAACCAGCGACGTCTGTGGTGCCTGACACTGATACTGTTTCTCGCTAAGGCTGTTCAGCCTGTGACATCATTGATTACAATCAGTCCGTGGCTCCTGACACTGGTACCGCTACTTGTGTAGGCTGTTCAGTCAATGACTCCCAACGTTAATATCGCTACAATGAATAGGCAGTCCCTGTCAGTTACATCTTTGGTTGTAATCAGTCAGTAGCTTCTGACACTGATACCACTACTTGCATTGGCTACCCCAGCCAGTGTCTTCATCAGTTACAATCAGCCTGTGGCTCCTAATGCTTATACCACTGCTTGCGTGGGCTGTCCCAACCAGTGACATCGGTTACGATCCATCCATGGCCCCTGATGCTGGTACTGTTACTTGCATTTGCTATTCCATCCAGTGACATCATCGGTTATCATCAGTCCATGGCTTCTGATGCTGATAGCGCTCCTTGCATGGACCGCTTCAACCAGTGACGACATTGGTTACAATCAGTTCCTGCTCCTTGCATGGGCTGCTCCAGTCAGTGACATCAGTTACAATCCGTTTATAGCTTCTGCGGCTGATACCGCTCCTTGCATGGGCTGTTCCAACTAGTGACGTCATCGGATACAATCACTCCGTGGATCCTGCCGCGGATACCGCTCCTTGCATGGGTTGCTACATGGATGAAAATTAAGCACATTGAAGAGCTGGTCCGCTTTACTCACAGATGCAGCCTCTACGAATAGAGCTAGTAGTATTGTAGCAGTTATGCAGCTGCCAACGTTTTGCTTTATGAAAACTAATAAAAACCAGTCACCCTGTGGACTGTTGACAGTTTCAGGAGTGGCTGGGACAGGGTGAAAGGGAAAATTACACGGAGTGTGGGAAGGTGGGGGGGGGACGTCGATAGGGAGAAGTGGAGAGGGAGGGCGGAATCCTTAGTAGATTTTGGGGTGGGGTCTGCAACTAGATGGACTGTATGGCATTTTTCTGCTGGCTATGTCAGTCACCTTCTTATCGACCACAGTTTAGGATGTATGGAGGCTAGTAGATAAAAGATGGAGCACTGTAGTTTTTACAGAAATGGGGAGGTAACTCTGGAAATTGCATGAGTAGTTATTATGGAAAGGATGAAGGTAACTTCAGAGACTGTCAACTTTTATTTCTCTGTTCTGTGGTGGTCGCCAGATCTGGTATTGGACAGCTGTGTCTGAAACACCATTGCTTGGGTGGGGGTGATTCTACTTACCAAACAAAAAACATACATTTGTGCTAGGCTTCTGTCCGTTGTATTTCTTTTGGGTACAGATTGGACATTCACCCTGCTTTCATTTAGGGGAGAAGCACATGGTGTGAACTAAGACTGAGTTTGAGGGAAGCCTGCTTCCACGTGGAGTTTGGTAACTGATATGATCTAACATGCTAACATACTATTTGCCAGCAGATTAGGCCTTACGGTCTATAGAGTCTGCTCGAACCTCAGATCCTTAGTTGGGTGCCGAGGCCCTGCCATCCCTTGTGCTCCAGAAACCCCTATCATCCATCCCCACCCCACTGGGACAGGCCATCATCTGATACATCCACTTTCTGTGTCTGTCCCACCCTCTTTTGAAGCCCTCCACTGTGGATCTCTGAACCAGCTCGCCAGGCAGTGCATTCCAAGGGTCCACCACCTCTCAGTGAAAACCTCCTCCTCTTTTCCCCTCACCCTTCCACCTTCCAACTTCAAACCATGCCTCTGGTGATACCTCCTGCTTTAGTCTAAAGATCCTCCATGTTTACCCTATTTATTCCTTGAGGTACTTGAAGACCTCAATCATGTCCCCCCGTATCTCCTATCCTCCAATGAAAACAGGCAGAGCTCCTCAAGTCTGTCCTCATACATCAAATCCCCTAGCCCTCGTATAATCTTAGTTGCCCTCCTCTGTACCCTCTCCAGGAGCTGTATGTCCCTCTTCAAGTGTGGTCTCCAGTACTGTACACAGTACTCAAGGTGTGGTCTAACCAGTCCATTGTACAGCGGCAGAATCACTTCCTTGCTCCTAGAGGTGATCCCCCTTACGATGCATCCCAACATCCTGTTTGCCTTGCTAGCTTCTCTTCTGCACTGCTCAGAGTTATTCATACATGCATCCACCATGACCCCTAGGTCTTTTTCCCCTATTGAGGCCTCCAGCGCCTCCCCTCCCAGGGTGTACCTGTGTTTAGGGTTTCCCCGACCAAGATGCAACACCTTGCACTTGGTGATATTGAAATTTAATTTCCATGTGTGAGCCCAGCTTTCCAGGGTGTCCAGGTCCCCTTGCAGGGCCAACCTCCCCTCTTCTCCCTCAACTACTGCTCCCATCTTGGAGTCATCCATGAAGAGACTCATTTCACACCCTATACCCTCCCTGATGTCCGATATGTATGCATTAAACAGGATCGGACCCAGGACCGAGCCCTGCGGTACCCCACTACCAACCTCTCTAGGGTTCGAGAGCTCCCCACAGACCACTACTCTCTGGGTGCGTCCAGCTAGCCAGTTTTCAATCCATCCGACCATCAAAGGGCCTACTCTAACCCCATCAGTTTCTCCACCAGACCATTGTGGGGACAGAGTCAACCCTTGCTGAAGTCCAAGAATAATACATCCACAGGCTTTTCCTGTCCAGTTCTGATGTTACCCATTCATGAGAACTCCACAAGACTGGTTTGACATGATCTACCTGGCACAAACCTATGTTGCCGATATCCAGACCTCCCACCTCCTCCAAGTACACCCCAATCGTTCCTTTAGTATACTCTCCATTAATTTTCCCACCACCGAGGTCAAACTGATGGGTCTATAGTTACCTGGTACATCCCTCGACCCCCCCCCCTTATGGATTGGCACCACATGTGCCTCTCGCCAATCCCTAGGTACCCTCCCTGTCTCAAGTGACCTGTTGAAGAGCTCCGCCAGGGGTGCATTAGTATGTCCGCCAATTCCCACAGTACTCTCGGATGAATGCCATCCGGCCCAGCAGATTTGTCTTTCTTTAGGGCCTTGAGGGCTAACCACACCCTTTTGGTGGAGATAGCATCATCCGTCCCCGCCACCTTACTGGCCTTTTTATCCTTATCCAGATGTGACACCCCTGGGGTACCTCTCCCTCCCTCCCTCTTGCTCCATTTCTGTTGCTCCCCTGATCCCACTCACTGCCGCTTCTGTCCCCTTTGTGCCTTGCTTTGTAGACCCGATCTATCCCATCCCCCTCCCTGCTTATCCTTTTTATTTAATTTTTTTAACTCTGCTTTATTGAAGCAACAGCTGAAAGTACATATACAGTAATTACATGGTAAAATAGTTAATACATTTGGAGCGTTGTCTTCAGTTATTTGATTTATATACTTAAACTAAGATTAAATTGCACTGAAAAGTTACTGTTTTCTAAGTTCCAGTACATCAGTACAGTGACTGCCATGAACCCCACAACATAGGTACTTACGGGGACACAGCGCGCGCGCGCACACACACACACACACACACTCACTCACTCACTCTTAGCCTTGATGTTGCAATATTCAGTCTTGTAGTTCAGGTCTATTCAAGTACAGATGAACAACCTTTTTTTTTTTTTTTTTTTAATTCCCTCCTGAACGCCCTTGTCGCTCCACTCCTTCGGGCTTGCTCAGTGCCCACCAGTCCCCATTGAGTCTGCCCCTAGAGTGCATCTCAGGTGTCTCCTACCTGCCTCCTTACTCCCTCGGAGCACCTTGCACAGCGGGGTCTGCCCATGTTTTTTTTGCAGACTGGGTGGCTGGAGCGGCCGTCATCCGGAGCGACGAGGGTTGTTTTCCGGTTTTCTGTCCTCCCCTCCCACCCGCTGAGGATGCCGGCTCAGGCAGAACGTGCTTACGCACGCCTGCCAAGTGCCAGTGGCGTCCTCCCCCTCCCGACTCCCAACCCAAGGGAGCCGCTGTTGCCCCGAGATTCGGTGCTTCCACCGCTCTCCCGGACGCCGGGTGTGGCCACCCTGGTACCCTCTCCCGAAGGAGGAGAGCATCCGTTAGGCGCTCGATCCTCCTTCCCCCTGACGACCCGAGTCCTTTCCCGAACCCGGATGGCCGGCGTGGCGCGAGGTGTGGCGTCCCGCGCCTCAACCCTCAGCGCCACCGGGCCGGCTGAACAACCTTTTTAGGTACTGTGTATTTTTCAGTTCTTTTGTTTTACGCAAGCCAAATAGGTTTTAGTATATGGAAAACTCAGCGTCTCAGATATTCGTCAAATTTAGGTGTAAAGTATCAAGGACTGAGATGAGGTTTTAAGCTGTGTCCTGTCACCTCCGATTGCCAAATGAAAATAAAACAAGTTGTCTATCAGAGGGTTAAAACTTCAAGTGATTGCAAAGCAGACTGAAACTGCTGTGCCTCTGTGAAGCTGTCGGAGGCCTCTGCAAGTGACAAAACCCCCAGTTTGAGACAAAACTCTAAAGCACAACTCTGAGACGGATGCTGAATGGAATGAAAAGTACTGGCGTAGGAGTCGACTGTCGGAAAGGACAAGCCGAAGAATGGAAATAGGTTTTGAATACATGTTGATTTCTTATTTAAAAGTCGTTACACATATATGTACACCGGAAGTCAAATTACATCTCATTGTGACGCTTTTTCACATATTTACTTGAATACTGGCTTCAGTTTGTACCAAAAGTCTGAATAAAATCTTTGAAAATAACTTTTTAAATGACTACCCATAGACTTTCATGGAGCACGTCCCTGCCCTGGTCCTATAGTGACATCACAAAACAAAGTGCGGGGACAGACTGGCAAATCGGGAAGTTGGAGGGATCAAGTGGCTAGCCCCCTCGAGGACAAAATATATGATCCCTTCCTTAGGGGGCAAATGATAACGTTTTAAAACCAGCATGGATGAACTCCCATTTAGGTAGGGGAGTCTCCTGTCTGGTTTAAATATGAGTGAGCACAGCAAGGAAAGGTGCCCTTTAAACTAGTCTGTAAAGCTAGCAAAGTCTTGTTCGTTAGTCAAAAGCCTGTATTTTGATTAGGCTACCTTCCTCTGCACCCTAAAATCAGTCTTGCTTAATATATGTTGATATATATCTGGGCACTACTGCGCTCCTATAATGAGGGTTACACCTTCTGTTCTGTGATAAATCCGTTTCTATACCTTACCAATGTGTCATCACTGGATAGAAGAAGCCTGGAATTTAGTGCCAGGATGTTTTGGATTCCAAACATTTAACGATCGGTTCAGCGGTACAAGATTCTAGAAAGTGGAAAAACGTGAAAAAAATATATTAGACTTTTGCTCACAGATAATGTAAAAAAATGTCTGTCAAAATATGGAATTTTCATTTTATGTAGAGTTTGGCACAAGGATGATTTGATAGGTGACTGCATAGCACTTTGTAGTTTTTAAATTATTTAATAAAATTGCTTTCAGTTAATTTTTATAACAATTTCTTTTTTTTTTTTTTTCCCGACAGTGGTGGTTTACATTTTCGTGACTCTAAATCTGTTTTCGTGAGATAAGACTTCTGTTTTTGTGAGTCTTGCGGGTCACGACAGTGGGATATAGGTGGGGAAAACATTGCATATAAAAACGAAACCAATACTTGGAGCTGTAGTCTGAAGCCTCTGTGCTCAACAGAGTGGGGTGTAAGATTAATTCTACAACTTTATTTTTTTTAATTGTATTTACATTCGTATTACAATAATGTTTTCCTTTTATTGGGTGACTTTTCACTGCAGTGGGGGAGTGTGGTGGCGGACATGTACATTTCATTCCAGGAACACATTATCAAATACATGGACTTATGAATGGGCACGTTGACCATTTCAAGAGTGTTGTACTTGGGGACTTTTCGATGTTTACACTTTTCTTGTTAAAGGAAATTTCCAATATAAGGTATTGGGCTTCATAGCCCAGTACCTCATATCATCGTGAGCTGATGCATGATAAAATTTTAATTGAAAAATGCCTCTATTTAGAAGTGGAAGGGATCGTAACTGGTGCCAAACCCACGGTAGTGATCCTTCAGCTTCCTCCACTGTGCCCCAGCTCTGAGATTTAGTGACATGTGAGCAGGAGAGCGGGGTGAGCCCCATAGAAGTCAATGGGGACTGTTTTAAAGCAGTTTTTTTTGTTTGTTTTTTTATTTTAAGCATTCTTAGAGGAAAATTAAAGCCATCACTCAACTTGTAGGGGCCCTATTAGTTCAACCACATTCCAAAATTGTGCATCCCTGCCACATTCCGAAATTGTGCATCCCACTTTCTCAAATTGTTACCGCCACATTCGGATCGTGCGTGCGTCACCGCCACATTCGGAGTGTGTGTAAACTTCCACATTTCCAAAATTGCCTGTCATTGCCACATTATGAAAGTGTATGCGCCACCACATTTTGAAAATGAGTGCCACATTGTGCTCTTTGACGTGCCTCACATAAATTAAATAAAAATTGTTAAAAAAAAAAAAAAAAAAAACTCATTCTAAAGCCATGTTTGCTGCTGCATTCCAACCCCCTGTCCCATTCTGAAGAACTATATCTTGCATCTGCACATAATGGAAATGCATGAGCTGACCCACCCAGTGTCAGCTTTCCTTTTTCAGATGTTCACTACAACTGCAGTTTTATGTAACATGGGATAAATGAGTCTTATAAGGTAGCTTGCAGGGAGATCTAGGCTGTGAGTTCAGGTTATGACATCACCAGCCTTGAAAACAAGAAGACTCTGAGGGGACCTTCTATTAAAGCAGCAGTATTTGTTAGTCGGCGAAAACATTTGTCATGTAGTTTTTGTAGCAAAAATGTACTTCTGATAACTTAAGATTAATGCTCAGTATATATTTTTTCTTTTCTCAGATGTTAACTGTTTTTTACAGCTGATTTTGTAATTGACTCATGTCATTAAAGATGGCCATCATTCGTCATGTTTAAAAATCTCTTCCCCTGGTGTTACTTGTTGAATGTTCATGCTATAGTTGTATTAGGATGGTTCTTCCGCATGTTTCTTATAGTAAACTGCACAAAATATTTAATTTTTTCATGGTGGGTGTGGCATGGACGTGGGAACTTTTAAAACTTCAAGACCCCATATCTTGGTTCAGGAATGAAAGAAATGAAAAGAAAATGTGTATCTTGATATTTTTGCCAGATGAACCTTATTACTGAAACGTGTATGATGTAATACACGATCCTTACCTAATGTGTGAACTAGGTATCGAATTCAAAAATGACAGCAAAGATAATATAGGACATCCACTGCAGATTATGGGTAGGGCTTTTAAACATAAGAACAGAACATTCTTCTTTACATGCAGAATTGTTCACCCTTGGAATAGCTTACCAACTGATGTGGTGGTTAGCAACACTAAGGACATTTTTTTTTTTTTTTTAATATAAAAGACTGGACAATTTAAAAGGACACTGTTAACCCACTTAGGCCTCATTGTCCGCTAGTTTTAAAACCATATTTGTTGATTGCTCACATTCTGCAGAGACTGATGCAGCTGGTAGTTTGATTTGGATCCATTTTTTTCTTTAAAAAAGTGAAAAACTGGCTACCCAATATTGGTGTTACCACACCAAAACGTGTTTGTTTACATTTCGTGACCAGCTCCCACTGCATCTTTCCTGGACTCGGGAACACCCCCAACACAATCTAGCCACTCATTATGCAGAGGGAGTTTCAGACTATTGTGTCATGAATGGCTGCACTGTTTGAGGGTGTTTCTAATGTTCAGGAAGTGTGCACCAAGAGTAGATGAGTGATTTGAAGCAAAACAAAGCTGGGCATAGCTATATGTTGCCATGCATTTTGGTTCTAATAAGCAAGGAGGCAGATAAAACAACCAGCAACATCAATGACGTTTAGAGTAAGTAAAACAGGAGCAGATATGGGCATCAGTGCTTTTTTGCTGCTTACTGCACCTAGCATGAAACCTAGCTAGTATGAAATCAGTAGCTCTTCTCTGAAACTGTTTTTTTTGAATGGGATGAATTTAGGATTACAAAATGACTTGTAACTTTTAAACTAAGTAACTTGGAGATCTCATTTTTGGCATGAAGCTGATTGGGGATATGCTGATTCAAATTCAAAATTAAGTAATGGCAGAAATTTGGGCTGGACTCCCTACTTAATCACATTTTTGTAGACTTTATTTTTGCTCCCTCCATGACCGGGCATTCTTCCGGGGTGCTCACTCAGCAGAACTGCTACTCCCTGCCTGAACCCTATCCTCGGAGAGACTCCCCAATCTACCCAGGCAGGCCTAGCCTCCCGGATCACCCCCTGGGACGGGTCCGTCCTCCCCTGATGACCTATCTGAAATTAGAGAGGCCTTACCTGAGTGCTGGGTTGGCCGTGGAGTCCTCCGAGGCAGTGGGTCAGCAGTGGGATGTGAGTCCTGCTTTGGAGCCGCCATCATCTCCACGATCCATGGCATTTTTTCTTTCCCCTTATTGGTTCCCCCAGGAGTGCGGCATGCAATGACACCTGCACACGGCTGCCCTGCTAGCGTCTGCCGCACTCCTCCCCCTCACGTTGGCTGGTGTGCGGGGGTCACTAGGACACTGAGCAGGCCCCAGAACCCTTCCCAGGAGAGGAGGGCTTTCCTCTGGACGCTCCATCCTCTCCCTCCCCTGCCGACCCCTGATGGCCCGGGCTCGTTCCCAAACCTGGATCGCCGGCATGGTATGAGGTGTGGCGTCCAGCGCCTCAACCCTCAGCGCCACCAGGATGTGACTTATTTATTATGCTTTATTCACCCCCTAGGCCGGCCCACATCCCCCGGCTTACCAATCCCCGGCCGTCATAACCTGAGGCTAGGTGCTGAGGAGTGGCCCGTTGTCTCCCCAGTAGGGGTGGGGCCTTCGGGGGAGGGGACTGGCTCCCTTCCCTCATTGGAACCTGAGGCTCTGTCCAGGGAGCGTCACAGGGCGACAGTACAAGACCAGTAGGGTGAGACGAACGACATACCACATGGCTCCTTTTTTCCATTTTCTGGTTGGGAGGCATGGCATTCAGTGACGTCCGTGGCACTCGCCGACACTTGCCCCGCTCCCTCCCCCAGCAAGCTCAAGTGGTCACTTCCCCAACCTCTGCTAGGGGTCCATCGAGCACCGGCAGCTGACCCGATGCCCCCCCCCCGAGCCCCCTGGGGAGGGACGAGAGGAGTACCTAGGACACTCAGCCATCCTCCCCCGGCTGCCCTTCCGATTCCCAGGCCCATTCCCTAAGCTGGGTCATTGGCATCGCAAGTGGAAGTGCTACCGCTGCACCTGCAGGCCAGCGATGTAGACATGTTTTTAAATTTTGTAGGGTTGTTACTGGCGTGTGGGCAGGATCAGAAATGGTTATAGTATCAGCGAACCTTACCTGCCCCCCCCCCCCAATGCTGCTCAAAGAGCCTGCAAGTCATTTTTCCATAGAGATTTTCCTGCTTTGGCCACTAGCTCATAACAAGGATATACCCCGGTCATCATTCAGGTGGCTGGCAGGTTTTTCTCCCCTTGGTTTGTCCTCACTCATCCCATGGTGCTAACAAGTGCCTTTGTTGGCTAGGCACAGCTGCAGCATCCCCCGTGTGTCAGAAACAAGCACCCTGGTCTAGCTACAGCGTTGCTGTGGTAGTGGAGTCCGCCGCCAACAATCCCCAACCAAGATGCACTGACAAGCAGCTGTCTCAGCCACGCCCTGCCTCCCAGTGTTCTGCCACTGGCCGCCTGCAAGTCATTGTAAAGTTATTATATTGCTACTCACTGTCTTTCCTCGTTCCACGATTTAAAAAGTTATTCTTGGTTTCATAAATCAGCTGAATTTTGATATGCTGGATCACCAATGACAAGGGAACCCCCTCACAGGTCAGGTATCTACTGTTTGAGTTTTAACCTGCCAAACTGAGCTGTGATCTCACTGTTTTCTGTCTTATGAGCCAAGGTTGAGCTTGCTGTGCCATTGATCTCCAAGTGATCAGTAGAGGTGTGCCAACTCCCTTGCATGCTCCCCATTGGCCACCTGTGAGCCATTTACGGGTCAGCACTCTGTTTTAAAAAAAAAAAAATTAAGCCACAGTGTGGTCTCCACATAAGGCAGAGATATCATAGTGTGGGCATTGCTGGACTTTGCCTTGTCGACGTTCCTTGTTGTCAGGGCGATTCTCTGCCTCATCCGCAGTGCCTGTTCCAGGTTTGTCGTCGGTGCTGGTTGTTGCTGGGTTTTGGTTCCATAGCTGCTCTTTTCTTTTGCACAGCTGCTGTTTCGCATCTTTGTTGCCGTGCTTACTGTTGACATCCACTCTGTTTGTCACCTTTCTTTGTCTCATCGATGTTACGGCTACTTGCCCTGGTATCTGTTCTGTATCAGAGTCTATCTGTGGTTTTCCATTGTCTTACTTAGCGTTCAGTGCCTGCTGTGCTTATTGCCGGCTTTGCCTTGTTCACATCATTCCTGTCTGAGTGATTCCCTGTTTCTTTCTTGTCGATGTTCTTCTCATTGTTTGACACAGGAGTGTTCTTGCTCTCCGACCTGTGGGTCTCCATCCAGTTGTATGCCGTTGTTGCTCCTGCACTTCAGCCCTTGGCCACTGTTCTTTGCTTTGCTGCAGTGTTGCTTGCCATTCAGTTGTTTCTTTGTCATTGCTGTTCCTGGCAACGCTTGCTGACATGTGTCTCTTGGCTTGTGGCTCTGCCTTCCCCTGGTTCTTAACCGTTTTTTGTGGTCAGTGCTACCACTGCTTACTGATTTGAGTTTGGCCTGTTGGCATGCCTGGTTAGGGGTCGTATCCGCCCCTTCTCTCTGGCCTCTCTCCTGCTTGTTATTGTGGTCCTTCTTGGGAATCATTCTGCAGGTGTAGGTGATGACCGTTTCTTTGAGAGAATCTCCTCCATTGAGCCACTGCTCAGACTCCTGCCTTTCCCATTGTTTATTGCTGGCATAGTTTTGGGTGTGGGATGTCCCTGCTCATACCTGATTTGTCCTTTGTCTTTTACTGGGCTTTTTGTTCTCTCCCTACCTCACCCCCATCGCCGCTCCTGTTCGTCTGACATCAACGAGGTGTTTACATATTTCCCGTTAGTCTAGTATGTCGCTGTATGTGTCTCTAGTGAGTAGAACAAACTGAAGAGGTATGAGGTCGCCCTCATTTATAGGTGCTGACAATAATGTGTCATCATGGGTGACCTCAGTTAGGCTCGTTTCTGGCAGTCCAGACAGCCTAAGTTCTACAAGTGTGGCTCACTGGAGGAGACTCTCTTGAAAATTACCTTTATGGTAAGTAACTGCACTTTCTTTTTTTTTTTTTTTTTGTATCTCCAAATTATGAAAAGTTTTGTCTTCAGCCCCTCAACACTGTAAGAGTTAACTGGCATTGAAATATTGTCATTAAGTGAGAATACATTGAGTTGGTTTCAAAGTTCTAGATATGGAAAGGTTAAACCACAGGCTGCACTTAGCAGGAAGAAAAACATTTCTTTATAAATGGTAGAGCAGACACAGACCGGGGGTGGGGTTGGGGCACAGTTCTCTACTGCAGACTTGTGCCTTGTGGAGTGTCGATCTCCTAGAAGGGGATGTCAGATCATACAATTACTGCAGTGGCCTTTCTTTGGTTTGCGGCTTTGTTTCTCGTTAATATGTTGACCTGAGTTTTGTGTTTTTGCCGTAAAGGTTTTTCTACTTTTGGGACAGATGGGCAGCTCTTCAGCCTTGTCCCTGTATCCTGGAGCTGGCCATCCACTGCCACCTTGGTTCTGGTAACAGTCCCCCATGGATCACCCCCTCCCCACTGTGGCAGGGCCTGAAGGAAGGGGGCCATTCCACGGCAAACATATCCAGAGGCTCTGGTTCTCCAATGCCTGGTGGGGCTGGCTACAAGAAGACAGACAGGGCTTCACAGAGCCCATCCTCCCATTTTTGGTTTTCTGGGTCCCTTTCTGATGCGGGGATGCAGATATCTGAGCGTGCGTGTGTAAAGGCATGCACGTGCCGCAAAAGTCACGCAGCGCTCTCCCTTGTGTCACTTGTAGCCGTTCTACCATGAGGCCTCCACCTGGTGGCAGTCACACGGCGGAGACGGTAGGCACCCTCCTCTGGGAGAGTAGAGCAGTCCATCAGACACTCAGTCTTCTCTTACTCTGGGCAACTTGAGTCCGTTCCTGAACCCGGGTCGCCAGCGTGGGAAAAGGTAAGGTGTGCACGGCACCTTGGCTCTCGTTGCCACTGGCCTGGCTTCTGTGGAGCTGAGTTTTCGATGACACAGATTTGGAAGGGCAGGTGGAGGACATTTGCATCGCAGCGGTGTCTGTTCCTGTCCAAAGTGCACAGTTGTTAATGCATTGCTGCTAGTTGATGGCTTGCACACCAAGAAACATCATCATGTCCATTTATTATCCATAAGAATTAGTGAAACTGTTATCAAGTATTAACAGTGGCACTATAGCAGGTCAGACACAGAGAGTACCATGTCCGAGAGAATCTGCTGGTTATAATCTGCTCTACAGTCTGGATCCCATATGCTATAAAAGATATCTCGTAGCCCCCCCCCACCACCATCACTTACTAAATGGCCAGTAAAGACTGAGCAATGATAGAATGAGGTCTAGTATTTAAAACCGATTCAATAGGAAGACATGATTTAAAAGGATTCAGTGCTGTTCTCCTTTACCAGCTCACAACTCCGAGCAGAGAAAGAAAATGTTCTGTTGCAAAGGGAACGAACACTGGTGGTAGGAGCATGGCGCCTGCTGATGGAAGAGTGCAAGGGAAGAGACTTTGACTAAAGGTATGAGCAGATCAGATGGTTAGAGTAGGGTGAGGCAAAGGCCCCGATAGGGGCCGAGCTCAAGATGGAGTCACACAGACACGTGCCCACAAGGCATGTTCAGGGTTGCTGTCCTCCCGTTGTGGTGGGTGCTGAGAAGTGGAGAAACTTTGTGGTACCCCAGCAAATCCAGACAGTGGGAGTAAAACTTCAGTTGCAGAGCGGGTGTCAGTATGTGCAAGGACAGAAGCGGCCGCTTTACAGTGAACAGGAAGACTTGGGGATTTCCAGCCTGCCTTTGCTCGGGGCTGGTCTCCGTCCTGCACTTTGCTATCTGCTCTTTACTGCGGTTTCTGCACTGACACATCTGATACATACTGTGAAAGCATATGGAAGGTTAAGTTATTAAGAATCTTGGATTGTGTCTTCTGTTTATAACGAAACTCATGAGAGCGACAGATGGAAGGACAGATGCAGAGGTGGAAAAATATTTTTCTGCTGACTTGCTGCTGATTAGCGGAAGGAGCTGTGTGGCTAACCTGTACTTCTTTATGTGCTTGTTTGCTGCAGCACACACATCGGTCACAATGGCGCGGCGGGAACGCTGGACGGGTTTTTTGGTGGTTTTGGGCTTGTGGGAAAGGTGGTTGTTGGCAGTAGTATTTGTCCATTTTGGACAAATGAATCATTTGTTCAATTGACTGTGTGCTATTTTTTTTGTGTGTAGATTAACTGGCTGTCTACACTGGGCCATGCTTGTTCACTGCATCACTGGGATAAAGGTTTTATGGTTTTGTGTCGTACATGGCACTGAAATCCGTTCCTTAGTCGGGCAGCAGTGGCTGCTCAAACACAAGTGCCATGGCTCAGTGGGAAGAAGTCCAGCCTAAGACATATCTATGCTATTCCTGCCCTTTTTTTTTTTTTTACTTTTTACTTTGAAAGTTACAGTTTTTACAAAATACCGGATCTATGCAATAAAACCCCATAATGATCATACAATGAGTCCAGGTCTTTGTTCGCAAAACAGAGTACAAAAGGTAGGAAAGGAAATCTGGTTTTATGTAGCTAATGTTCCTGCTAGCCGCTCATCACGTTGCCACCAGACAAGGTTTTTAGTGTGTGGCTACGATTGATAAAGTTTCCTGCCCCACAGAGGTGAAAATCTTCTGTTCATGCTGTTTTTAGTAACTGTGTAATGCATGGTTCAGAAAAAAAAATTTGGCAACGTATATCATTGTGTTGCTCATGTTTCTGCATAACGGCTAAATGTTTTGGAGTCACTTTAGCCACGGTGGCTAACATTTTCAAAATCCTAGGGGGACTGCTATGTAGTATCAGTCATACAGACTGTACTCCAGAGACCTTCACAATCTAGGAGAGGGATGGCAGAGAATGTTATTGCTGTTTTCATGTGCTCGATTCAAGTCTATGGAGTGTGATCCACAAACCCACGTGCTGGCTGTTTAGCTGGACATTTGGTGAAATTGGAGTGCCGATTCAGCTAACGAGAGCCTTGATAGTTGAACCCGGGCTCCAATTTCACCAAATTTCTAGTTAAACAGCCAGAAAAGGGGTTTGTAAATCATGCTTCAGGTGCACTCCTGCCCTCTCCCTATACAGACTGCATCATAAAACGCCAGAGCTGGCAATAAGGAAGTGGAAGGCATCGTCCTTTCTCCTTTCTATAGATACATTAGTGAAAGGAGAAAGTCCAGAGGGGGAATTGCTAAGCTTAATGGAGAAAAGGGAGCATGTGAGGAGGAGGACCCTGTAAAGGCATCTATCCTAAATAGATACTTTTGCTCAGTATTTACTGAAGAGAAGGTAGGGCAGGGCCCCCAGCTCAGCATCATGGACACAGGGGGAGGGAGGTAAGTACTACTCCCTTCACAAAGAAAGGGTCCTACAAGAGCTTGCTAAACTCAGGGTGGATAAGGCAATGGGACCTGATGGCATACATCCCAGGGTACTAAGGAGCTAAAGGAGGAACTAGCAGAGCCATTAGCAGAATTGTTTAGTGAGTCTCTGAGCACAGGAGAGGTCCCAGAAGACTGGAGAAGGGCTCATGTGATCCGCTTCACAAGAGTGGTAGCAGGGAGGAGGCGGGGAACTACAGACCGGTCAGTCTTACCTCAGTAGTGGGCAAGATTATGGAGGCACTCCTAAGGAAAGGATAGTGCAACACCTGGAATCCATAGGGGCACAGGATCCAAGACAGCATGGGTTTACAAAAGGAAGGTCCTGTCAAACTAATCTCATAGATTTCTTTGACTGGGTAACCAGAGTGGTGGACCAAGGGGGAGCAGTTGATGTCTCTACCTTGACTTCAGCAAAGCTTTTGACACTGTTCCACATAGAAGATTGATAAATAAGCTGGGTAGGCTCGGGGTGGGTCAGAAGTTGGTCAACTGGGTGGCAAACTGGTTGACGGGCAGAAAACAGAGAGTGGTGGTAAATGGTATACAGTCAGAAGAGATGCAAGTCACAAGTGGGGTACCTCAGGGATCAGTCCTGGGGCCAGTCCTCTTCAACATCTTCATTAGTGACCTTGCAGATGGACTAGAGGGTAAGGCTTGTCTGTTTGCAGATGACACCAAGATCTGCAACAGAGTAGATGATCCAGATGGGGTGGGCAGAATAAGAAGAGATCTGGATAAACTAGCAGAATGGTCAGAAGAGTGGCAGCTGGGATTTAATGCAAAGAAGTGCAAAATCATGCACATAGGGAAGAGAAATCCTGAAGCCACCTATAGGCTGGGAGGGAGTTGCTAGCAGTCACAAAGGAAGAAAGAGACTTGGGCATCATCATCACTGTTGACCAAAATCATCAAGCAGACCTCTAAAGCAGTAGGTAAGGCTAGGGGGTGTTAGGGTGTATTAGTAGGGGTATCACAAGTCGTGAGGGAGGTAATAATCCCTCTGTACAAGACACTGGTTAGGCCCCATCTGGAGTACTGCGTGCAGTATTGGAGGCCACACCTTCACAAGGACATTAACCAAATTGAGGCAGTCCAGAGAAGGGCAACCAAAATGGTGCAGGGACTGCATCAGAAGACTTATGAGGACAGATTAACAGAGCTCAATATGTATACCCTTGAGCAAAGGAGGGAGAGAGGTGATATGATTGAGGCATTCAAACACCTTAAGGGCATAAACAAGGTGAAAGAGTCTAACATGTTTAAATATAAGAAAAATAGCAGGACAAGAGGACACAGCATGAGATTAGAGGGAGGCCGATTAAGGGGGAATGTGAGGAAATTCTTTTTCACAGAAAGGGTGGTGGATGCATGGAATGGCTTACCACAAGAAGTGGTGGCTATGAATACAGTGCAGGGCTTCAAACAGGCATGGGATAGGCATAAGGGAGCAATACAAATGACTATGAATAGCTAGGTCACTGACAGAGCAAAGGCCGATGGCACATTTATAAGGTAGAAAAAGAAATGGGCAGACTGGATGGGCCTTGCGGTCCTTATCTGCCGTCAACTTCTATGTTTCTATGTCCTTGGGGGCAAATTATGATCCTTCCCTTCCGGGGGCAGTATAGAAAATTGTGAAACTGCCTCAGACAAGCTCCAATAGAGGTAAGGGAGCTTCCTCTTATTTGTTAGCAGCACCAAGAACGGGGCTGTTTAAGATATTAGGCAGATGGAGTTGGGAGCTGTGGATCTAGACATCTATCCTGCACATTGGCTTGGCCGTGCCTCCCCCCCCCGCCACCAAAAAATTATTACGCATCTTGTAGTATTTTATTGCTTACCTAGTTTGGTACATATGTATTAAGCCAGTGTGTGTGTCTCTTTGGACTTCTTGCTGAGTTAGAGGTTTGAACAATTTGAGTAGTGAATGCTGTGCTGGTTTCTTTTTTTCATTTTACATACTAGCTTTTTTTTTTTTTTTTTTTAGTAGGCAGGATTCAATGCTTCTAAAGTCACAATTAAGGTGTCTACAATTCAGCCAGACTATTGGAGCTGCTATAAATAATCTTAATGCCAAGTATTACAAGAGGAGTGCTAAGTGTTTTTTGTTTTGTTTTGTTACCCCAGTCTCCTCCCCTACTGTCGGCAAGCCTTACAAATGCAACTACTGTGGGCGGAGCTACAAACAGCAGAGCACCCTGGAGGAGCACAAGGAACGCTGCCACAACTACCTACAGAGCCTGAGCGCTGATCCGCAGCCGATGGGCGGTCAAGGTACGTGTCACAGGCAGCAGTGTCGCAGCCTCAGTTACCAACAGTGTTTTTTTTACTGTACATTTAAAATAGGGATCTAGTCCAGCTGGGGACCCTTTTACATATTGCTCATAGAATATTGTTTGAAAAGCATTCTGACAGGCCGGCCCGGTGGCGCGGAGGGTTGAGGTGCTGGACGCCACACTTCATGCTGCGCCAGTGACCCGGGTTCGGGAACGAGCCTGGACCGCCGTGGGTCGGCAGGGGAAGGAGATGATTGAGCGTCCGGAGGACCGCTCTCTTCTGGGAGAGAGGGGACCACAAAAGTCGGAGCTTGACTCCCCTCTGGTGGAGGTCAGGGGCGCAGCAAGTTCCTGTCTCACAACGTGAGGTAAGTGTATATCGGACATCGGCAGGGGAGGGCCCTGACGTCGGGGACTCACACCGACACAGGAACATCGGAAAAATCGCCCTCTAGGCTCCTGGAAGGCTGAGCACTCTAGCGCAGACCCCATAGCCCACCTACCTGTCCTGGTCTGGTGCCCTGACGAAATATAGTTCGGGCGTGTAGGTGCCCCATCCCTGTCCCCGCCTGGGGGGGCAATCTGAGGCTGCATGGAGGGAATACCACGGTGCAGGCAGGATGAGGCTGGGGCAGACGCAATTAGTGACTCCCGAGGCAGCGGAGTCTAGGGGGCAGGGGAGGAGCATAAATAGCAAGTAGAAGGGAAAAAAAAAAAAGACAAGCATTCTGACAGCCTGTGGCATACTGAGATCTTGGTGGCACTCCCGGAGGGTGCAGAGAGAGCTGGTCAGGCAATCACCAGCTTCTTCACATATGCCATTAAACCATCATATGCCCTCCTCCCACTACTTTTTGGGGCCCCACACCTTTTTGTGTCATATTGGCCATGAGCTGTCCCATTGTCTCACATCAGGGCTGCTCGTGAGCTAGCTGCTGTTGTGGGGGTGGAGATGCTCAAAGAGCGAGTACACTCTGCCGTCCCTCACAGGACTTTGCCATGACATCTTTGCTCCTCACATGCCTCCTGCCAAAGAAGGATCAAACCCAGGTCCTGCTTAGGGCACATACATTGGGCTATCAAAGCTATACATTTGGTTTATTTAATGTTTGTTCTTTATGGATGTTACCCTATCATCCCTGCGACCTCTCTCCCTTCCTGCAGGGATTCTCCTGTACCAGTGCCCACACACAACTTTTTCTTCATGTGTGGGCCCTCAGCAGATCCCAAACCTATTAAGAACCATTACTCCGAGTGCTTCTTTTGGGGTGCTGTGAGCTCGAAAAGTGAGATGCCTGAAGGCATAGCTCTGCATCCAGATACTTTCAAACTGCAAAAATGTACTTTCATGCAAACTTGTGTGAGACTTTTTATACCTACTGCAAAGGGGAAAGTACCGAACCGAAAGGGCAAGCCAAAAGTGGCACAGCAGGTGGAGGAGAGCAACAAACAGCAGACAGACTGGGACAGCTGGGCCCAGCACCAGATCAATGCCACACAATAGAGTGACAGACGCAGGACAGGAGGAAATGCTGTAGTCCCCAGGCAGTAAAATGTGACAGCTCCTGGCATCGGTCACCATGTTAAATAATAAATTTGACACATTTACCTGTAGCATGATGACTGTGGAAACCTCTGTGGATGTAAAAAGACAATCTGAGCCTCACTATGCTAAAGACTCTAAACTCACACATAGTAGACTTGAAATAGTAGTGAACCAGATCCACTCCATGAACTTTTGCTTTCTGGGTATGCCAGAGGGCGTGAAGGGTGACCATTTATCTTTATTTTTGAAGGAATGGCTTAATGAGCAACTGAAAGAGCACTCTGGGGTTAAAGGATAGACCATATTGAAAGCCTACCATCTGCGCCCTCATGGTAGGCAGGGTGGCGATGTGCTTTGCGCAGTCATAGCCATACTGGACTCTGTGGCAACTAGGGACAAGTTACTCCGGCTGGCTAGACGACATCGCCTCCATTGCTTCTTGATAGAAACACTATTCTGGCATTCCCTGATGTCTCTTAGCAACCTGCCAGTGAAAACTAAAAATTTCAAGTAGCCTGAAATGTACTTTGGGAGAAGGTGCTACTGCATGTGCTACTGTTTCCTGCTAAGCTCAGAATAGTACGTCAGGACAAACTGCACATCTTTAGTGACCCATCAGATGCTGTGAAGTGGGCAGCGGATCTCCAACAAACTGAGTCAGCAGAAAAGCGAGGGAGGTGGAGAGCTTGATGATCCGAAGGAAGGTTTGAAGACTGTTGGGGATGCCACCACGCCTGTACCTACTGTCAGTAAACGGGAGGGTTTGTGTACTTGATCACAAGTGTAGCTCGCCTTTGTTACCATTCGGATCAGAACTGGTCCTACACTAATGTTCCCTTTTAGAGAACTGAATGCTTTTTTTTTTTTTTTTGCAATACAATGTTTACATTTATGGAAGGCTCCAGAATGGGGTGAGTATAATATTAAGTGTTTTTACAGTTTGTGCAGAGAAGTCAGTTGATGTCCGCTGGGCAACATGTTCTTCTTAAAACTCAGGACATTACTATGAAACTTTTCGAATATGGGAAACCTCTTGGTACAGGTTAACATTTTCAATAGGAACCCTGATCGTAGAGGGCAAAGGTTGTTAAACTGTATTGCTTTTGTGGTTTAAAGCTGTATATGGAGGGGCAACTGTGCCCCAGTTGAACAGAAAGGTTGATGCCAACTCATCTTTCGGAGGTCTTATAAAAGTTCTCTAGTGATCTGGCTTCCAGGTGTATGCATGGCACCCTGCTCTTTAAGGGTGGCAAGTTTGGACTAACCGCAGGACTCTTGAACTGTTCAGTTATTAAGCATGCACTCTTGGGCTGCAGTTCCATGGCAGCGACAGTTCATTTTAGATTTAGATATCAGTTTTAGGTTGCTTCTTCAGCATCGACGGAATTAGCAGATGCATATGTATCCTGTATAGCGTGTCATATGTAAGATATTCAGTTTCATCATTGAAACTGAATAAAATATAATAAAAAAAAAAAAAAAAACTGATGTTCTTTAAGTCCCTCCAGATGTGCAAGGTTAAGTGTACCACAGTGTTATGCTTGACCCTGGCTTTTCTTTTTTTTTTTTCCTCCCCTGCGGAGCGGATCTCTGCGATCTCCGGGGCCTCTGGCACCAGCACCCCCCGTGCTCGCTCGGTCTGGCGTCCCCTCAGAGCTGGCCATTAATCGCTGACGTTGCTGTGAATGCAGGATCCTCTGGGCTTGCACGAGGCACCAGGTGTGGCCATCAGCTGCGAGATCGCGCGCCGCTTGTTTTGCCTTGGTTTTCCACCCAGAGAGCTGGACGTGCAATGGCATGCAAACACCTACATGCTGATGCCCGCCGTGCTCCCCCCCTTGCGCTGTTGCTCACTGCTGTAGTGCTACTGGCCTACACCAGTCGCCGCTATAGTTTGCTACAATGCCCCATCCCTCCCCAGAGGAAGGAGAGCATGGAACACTCGATCCTTCCTCTCCCCTGCCAACCCCCAGCGGCCAGAGTCCGTTCCCAAACCCATGTCGCCAGTGTGGTGCGAGATGTGGCGTCCAGCGCCTCAACCCTCCATGCCACCGGGCTGACCGACCCTGGCTTTTCCTTGTTCTCCCCTACCCCTTAGCAGCTGATGGCAAGGGTTCCAGGCATACGCACGCAAACCATGTTGGAGCACAGAGCTAGTCTGCATTCATCTTTCCACAGGTGCTCCACCTGCACTCCAACCTGTTATCACTCAGGTGGCAGCTGCAAGGAGAAGCCAGGTCTCCTCTCCCCCCACCCTGGGAAATATCCACTGGAATACTCGGTCCCCAAACATAGGGCACAGTGTTGTGAACCACAGCGCTGCCATACTGATGGGTCTGCCTAGCTGTATTTTGTTTCTCTACGTTTTTCCCCTTGTTTCTAGTTTTCCATGCACTGACAGTTTAGGATACTTGAGCTGCACCTTCTCTTGGGCCAGGTGGACAATCATTGTCCTTCACGGCTGACAACAGTACCTCCCTGCTGGTCGGCAGGGATGCGCGCCCCCCCCCCCCTTCCACAACACCTCCTCTCTTGGGCCAGGTGGGCAATCATTGGTCTTCACAGCTGACAACAGTCCACCCCACTGGTCGGCGGGGATCGCGCCCCCTTCACAGCACCTCCTCCCTTGGGCCAGGTGGGCAATTATTGGCCTTCACGGCTGACAGCAGTACCACCCCACTGGTCAGCAGGGATGCGCCGCCCCCACAGCACCTCCTCTCTTGGGCCAGGTGGGAAATCATTGTCCTTCACGGCTGACAACAGTACCACCCCGCTGGTCAGCAGGGATGTGCCCCCCCCTTCCACAACACCTCCTCTTTTGGGCCAGGTGGGCAATCATTGTCCTTCACGGCTGACAACAGTACCACCCCGCTGGTCAGCAGGGATGCGTTCCACAGCACCTCCTCTCTTGGGCTTTTTTAATTAACAAAAACAATGTCTGGTCCTCCACGCTGGCCCAGCAGCATTGTACTGCAGGTGAGCCAGTGAGCTAACTCTGCCCATTGGGGTTTACTGTATGTGCAAGGCTGTAAAGGCACTGCTGTTGCTGAGGGGGGGGATGGGGACATAAGGGGCAGAAATTAGGGAGAAAAACTCCTTACCATCTACATGCTTCTCATAGAGCCTGAACAGGGTGTATCCTTGATTGCAGTGTATCCCACACTGTAGGGTATATCCCAGATTGCAGGGCATATCCTTGACTACAGGGTATATCCCAGATTGCAGGGAATAGCCCAGACTGCAGGGGTATATTCCTGACTACGGGATGTATCCCAGGTTAGATAGCAGGGGTGAAGTGGGAAAAAAAAAAGATTTGGGGGGGGGGGATCCCACCCCCCAAGCTGGTCCGAAGCACTAATCTCTTGTCATCCCGAAGGAGGGTGAAGATGTGAAGTTCTGTGACTCCTACCATCCTATTTCTGTTCTTAATCTTGACTACAACGTCTGTACAGGTATGGTAGCCAGATGCTTGGAACAGATTTTACCATGACTTGTGGATTTGGACCAAACTGGTTTTGTCCTAGGAAGGCAAACTCAGGATAATGTTGAGAGCACTCTACCTCCTGAATCATGTTAATGCAACCAAAAAACACCAGCTATACTTGCGAAGGTCGAATGGGGGCTACTTCCTTCATCTTTTACAAACTGTGGGCTTCCTGGCTTCACTTGTCACTACAGTTCTGTGCATCTATATAGCTCTTATGGCACAAATAGTTATCAGTCATGTGGAAGTCCGATTTGTCTTGGGAAGGGGAACCAGACAGGGCTACCCTCTCTCCACATGCCTCTGTGCCATCTACATAGAGTCATTTGCATAAGTGGGGTAGCGTTAGAGGGACAAGACCATAAAATCCATCTATATGCAGATGACGTCCTCCTCATCCTGACAAACACGGAGCAGTCCCTGGTTGAGTCCTCATCATTGCTGCAAGCCTTCAGACAATTTTTGGGGTATACAATTTAATACCCAAAAGACAGAAGCGATGGCACCTTAACTTTACCCCCTCTATAGCCCCTAGGAGACTCTTCCCACTTTGCTGGGATATGCAAACCCCAAAATGTGTGGGAGTGCACATACCAAAACCATTCTAGAACCTGTACAAGGACAGTTTTCTGTCCCTTACTGTATGAGTTAAACAGAACTTGGGGAGGTGGTCAGCACTACCGATGGGCCTCATCCACAGGTTCCAACGATCCAGATTGATCTCTTTCAAACCCCCCACACCCCGTTTCTGCTCCCCGAGCACCATTTTGAGACTGGAACAATATGATCTCTCAATTCATTTGAAATCATGCCCACCCCCATATTACATATATGACACTTGCAGTCCCAAAAGACAGGGGAGGTTTGGGCCTACCAGTGTTGAAGAGAGATTATTAGGCAGCACAAATCCGTACCTTGGTCTGTTGGTATTCCCCCTGCTATGGGGCAAGGTGGAAAACAGTAGATTGCCCTGGGGCAGGCAAGTAATGTACCAAAGATGCTTTTAAATGATAAGATACCATTGCAGACCCAGTCGGCAAACTGGACAAGGATGTAATTGCACTATGGTGGTGAATAGGAACCAGATATAATTTTACTGCTCATGTGAGTCTCCAGCTGAGATTTGCTAAAGACCCAGGTTTCCTGCCTGCCCACTGAGATCCTTGTTTTCAACACTGGTATAGACTGGGGATGTCCACTCCAGGCCAGTTCTTAAATGGGTATATAATGAAATCTGTAGAGGAAGTGCATGCAAAATTTGGTCTGTTGTACGGACTTATGTAGATAGATACTGGAGCTTGCAACATATGTGATTTCTCTAGCAGACTGTCCAAAAATACTCCAGTATGCAATAGCATTGCTCTCTCTTACTATGACAGCAGTCCAGGGCCCTCCTGGAGAGAAATTAGTCTGCTGCTTATGCAAGGTGTTAGTGACCCTCGAGCCATGGAACCTGAATTACATTAAACAAAAATGGGAGGCTGATTGGGAGAGCCAGATCCTGAAAAAAACAAGGAAACCGTTATCCTGTTTCCAGCATGAAACACCAAGTGTGCCTGGGTGGAGAGAAATGCGGGCAACATCTGACTAGATTTTTTTTTTTTTTTGGCACTCCAGAAATCCAATTTAAATTCAGGCCTCAAATCTCAAAGGGGGTAGGATTACCAGCTAATCCTACACATGTGATGTCCTGTCAAAATATTTGTGAGTACTAGACTCAATGTCTCATTGAAATTGAAAAATTATTTGAACTACAGATCCCTGATGAGCCTCAATATGCATACGTTGGGTTACACCCCCCACCTTAAAAACTAAACAAAACGGGGAAGGGGCGGCGGAGCTAGCAGCATAGCAGGATATATGTGTCTCTTTGGAGCTCTATCGGATCTGTGACTTTTCAAACTAAGAGATTCCTTTTACATACTTTGATCAGTATTTAATTGAGTTAGACTGGTTAGGTTACCTAAACTGTACCAGGTGAGTGAAAAATTTGGAGATGGGACACTCTGGTGGAGCCAGAAAACAGGACAGTGCGTGAGCGGGGCCTTCCCAACCACCTTCCATGCTGAAGCCTGGGGAAGTTAGTGGAGAACAACATGTGACATTGGAATCCTTGCAGCGGGCAGCGACTTTTAACTCAAACAGGCCAGCATTTTTACAGGAAACTGGATCAGCAGATGGATCACTGGTCCTAGTGGAACAAAAGACCGATAATACAGTAAGCTCCATGGACAAGGCAAAAAAGGTGACAGGGAAGGCACTGGCCACATCCACCACTATGATCAAGGACCAAGTGACTGTTCAGACCAGGCTGGAGTAGCTCGGAAATTTAGCAAGGGCAGCCAGCATATGGCTTTTGGGGGCCCCTGAAGGTCCCGAGGAGAGGGACTTGATCACCTACCTAGAATGCTGGCTGCTTGAGGCAGTCTCTTTGGTATGCCATACAGTTTTAGTTTACCCTGCTTTTAGTGCTACAGTACTGATGTTGGAAGCATGAGAGGATGGTGTCCCCAACTTCCTCAGGAGCACCGTGTTCAGGCAAGATGGCGCGGTGTCTTCACTTTCAAAGGCTTGAGTTGAGCCAGCTGCAGCAAAACTTGTCATTCTTGGTACTACTCTACATTAACAACCATCATTGGTTGACACAGCATTTTCTGGCGCAGACTTTGACTCTGGGTACCGTGAGTTACTGAACAGCTTTACAGAACAGTGTGTTGCAGGCTTTAAAAGGAAACCCCAGTGAATAGAAAGAGGGCAGCAGTTGCTGCAGAAATGCCCAGTTAGGGCATTCAGCTTTAATGTAAGATTTTTTAAGTGCCTGTTTCAAGATGATGTTTTATTTTGAAAGACCCCCACTAATCATCCTGTTGCAGAGCTACCCATGACCATCTTGCACACACCAAGCGGCTTCTGGCATGCAGGGTATGCTAATGAGGACCACCACCTCTACCATTAGTTAGTAACCCTGATTGGCATACCCCACATGCCAGAAGTCGCCTGGTGTGTGCAAGATGGCTACAGGTGGCTGGGCGACATGATGATTAATGTGGGTCTTTCAAAATAAGAGAACATCCTGAAACAGGTACTTAAAATGTTACTTTAATGTTGAAAGCCCCAGCTGGGCATTTCTGCAGGAACTGCTGGTGCTTTTCTGGTAACGGGTTTCCCCTCAAACTTTAGTTTCTTCACGGTTTCATGCAGGTGGTAGTGGGTCATTTAATGGGTGGGTAGTAGACCTCTGACGTGCATCAATGGGGCAAATACACAGATATTTTATTTTATTACAAAATGGAATTGTATACAAAGGCTGTAATTGGCAGGAATTGTTGTCTGGTGCCCATTAACATTCTGTATTCCAAAAGAATTGCTGCGTGATAAGTGTTCTAAATGTGTGTATTTTTCTCTTCCCTTGTTTACACTCTGATTATAGACGCTACTCATATCAAATCTTTACTTATCCAGACTACTGTCTGTATTAATTTACTGTGGGTAATATGTACTGCTGTTTGCTACATCTTATATGCATGTATGTGCCTATATTGCCTGTTTTGTGTAGTTAAAATACAATAAACAAAGTTAACAAAACAAAAAACGTTTGTTAATCCTACTGGCTGCCTGTTTATATAAAAAAAAAAAAAAATATGCGCTCACGCACACTAACTAGAAACTGATTATCCCTTGCTGTTCAAAGTATTACAGATTGGAGGGCAGTGGTAACACAGTACTGTGGGGAAAAAAATTACCTTTAGGAAAAATCAACAGCTACGCATTTTTGTTATGATGCAGAGTTTGTTCCTTAAATACTGGTTGTTCCTGTTGGGTACAGCTTACATACAATCACTTCAAGTGGGCCCCCTGGTAGGACGTTCTACTACCAGGCATCTAGCACCTACTTAAATATATTTTGTTGGGAAACATTTATTTTGCCATCTATGTATAGTTCCTTCCCTAGTTAAGGTGAAGAAACAGCTCGTTGAGACCTTACAGTATGGGCCTGGGCACTGAACAAGAGAGAAAAAAGCTACTTGGTAAACCGCTGATAGTGGGTCCGGGGAGGAAGAGGGGTTAAACTTAATAAGACTTCAGTCTGTAGTATACCCACCATTGACCCCCCCCCCAACCGGGGAGTTGGGCCAGGGTCTTGTTCTCCTACAGCCTCTCTCTGGATGTACGTGGGCACACTTTTAATGGGTAAATGGGTGTCTGGGTCTCGTTTGTACTATGATCATGTCATTGTGCAAATGTTACACCCTGTAATTGTTTGTCTCCTATCTGTTGAATACCTGGAAAAGCAATAAACATTTAAGAAAAGTCTGTAATAAATGTAAATTTGGGCGAGGGGACTTGAACAATGCCAGTGCAAGCAGATATCCTGTAGAATGACCAAAGGGGGTCTGCAACAGTGCAGCCCTTCCCCTCTTCCCATGAGTCACGTTCTCTGGTGAGGAACATGAACCCAAAATCTTCTGGCCCAGAAGTGAGAGCTGCTACCTCAGCTGCACCCATTAAAGGCAGGTTCACTGGCCGGATAGCCAGGCAGCCCTTCCATGTGTAACGTATGCCAGTTACACACACATGCTTTCTCATCCTTTTAGGGGCACCAGATAGATGAATATTAATAATGAGTTTTCAAAATCTGGCTTTTCTGAAGATGCCCTCTTCCTAAGTCTTTTTCTCTCATGCATCTAAGGGTGGCAGCTATAGAGCCATCCCTAATGTTGCATTATTTCTGGGGGGCAGTGTGTGGAATCACTCAGCTGTCTCCTACAAATGATTCTCTCTCTCTCTGTCTTTGCTAGGTGAGGAGATTCGAGACCTGGACTTGGTGCCCGACTCCCTTCTCCATCCCTCGTCTGAGAGGCCGTCCTTCATTGACAGACTGACAAACAGCATTACCAAACGGAAGCGATCCACGCCGCAGAAATTTGTGGGTAAGGGCCCCCCCCCCACACTCCTGAGCACCATATTCTGGCACATAGTAGTGAACGTACGAACTGCGCTACAGGCGTACTGTTGTACTTTGGCCATATGCTTGAATAAGAGTAACAAGGCGGTTTGCTGGTGTTGTGCTAACGAGTCATGTTGCCCTCTGGGGGAACTGGGTTTGTGTGCAGTCCCGGGAATCCCACACGGGGGGGCTACCTGGGGACCACTCGTGCTGCAGTGGTGAGGCGCTGCGTTCTCTGGGAGGGCATGGGCAACAGTATTCATGCGCTCCAACAGGCCGACCAGGGAGCAGTATTGGCACTGACTGTGAGAACAGCCACTTGCCTGCTCTCTCAACCACAAGGTGCGCAGCTGTGCCAACTCTAGTTGTTAGGCCGGGGGGACAGAGGTGGGGACTGCACACACAAAAAGCTGGTGCCAGCCTAATAGAGCTATTGTTGCTACACTGGTGACCTGGGCTCAGGAGGGAACATGAGTCGTTGAATGCCGGCTGGGGGAGGAAGGATGGAGCATCCTACAGACTGCTTTCTCCCCTCTGGTGGGCAGGGACATGCCTTCTGCAAGTATGCGGATACCTAGCTTGGGGTGGGGGGTGGGAGAGAGGACTCCAGCAAGCTGGTTGTGTCATTGGCACATTCGTATCCCAGAGGGCAAAAATGACAGGAAGTAACCCTTGGCTGTTGCAGTTTGAGAGATGGTCCTCCTCGGACCTGACAGCACAGACCAGGTGCCTCAGAATCTAGATCCTGCTCTGGAAGGGGCCTGGCTAATCTCTCTCTCTGGCCCCGTCACAAGGGGAAAGGCCTGGAAGCAGCTGAAGTGGGTAAGCCCTGGGGATGGTGGGTGATTAGGCCAGGAAGACCATCAGGAGAGAGGGAGCCAGGCGAGGGAGAAAGGTGCACAAACTAGGATTGGGCGGAGCTGTCTCTGTGACAGCATGGGGCTTTCTGGCATGCTGGTGGCCCTGCTTCATGACCTGAGCTTGGGACAGCAGGAGTGGCAGCCAGCAGGGAGGGTTCTCCTCCCAGTGTCAGAGGGCTCGGTTATTCTACTTGAGTGACCCCGAGGAAGCACTTGTGGTGCTGTTTCTGGCATCCCAGGTTAGCATGCATTGTCTCTTCTCCTCTCCCCCATGGGAGCATTGCCAGCAAGAGCCAATACAGAAGAAAGGTGGGTGGAATCGACATAAAGGGGACCAAATCCAGCTAGTTATATAGTTGACAAGCAGCCAGTCGCCACCCACATCTGATGCACCAGAGGAATGCTCTGCCTCTTCTTGCACTGGTTCCCCAAAGTACGACATGCAGCAGCCAGAAAATGGGTTCTGCCACAGATAGAAATCTGCGGTGTGTTGGAAGGGGAGCACAGAGCTGACAGAGGATCTTCAGTGATATTGGCAGGCCCTCGGGTGGGTAGAGAGCTGAAAGGCAGCCTCAGATAGGAAAAACCATGAGGTGTGGGAAGCATTAAGAATTAAAAAAATATACAGAGCAAGCAGGGTTCACAAGGCACGCACATGACTTGGTTTTTATGCATCTCTCTGGACCACATACACACATTCTCTAAAGCCTCAGTCACTGTGCAAGGCACATGTGAGAAGTCAAAGGTAGCTAAAAAATGTGCCACTGTTGGGGATGGAAAAGGATTATCCCACTTTGAGGATAGCTGGGAGGAGCGTCAGGTGCATCACAGAGGTGAGGGGGGTCCACTCTTAGGTTGGGACTACACAGGCTGCCTACCATTGTAAAATATACTATTTCTACCCTATAGGCTCCTCACCTCCCTCGGATACCATAATATATTTGTACTGGACTATGCATGCATTGTATTGTGTATAAAACAAGACCTCCCTGAGGCGGCTTACTACCAGCTCATATCATGCATTGCTTTAGCTACCAATTATATCGGTCTTAACTGCTCATTAGATAAATATGCGGATAGCGCTGCCCTGTTTTAGCTACCAAATGTATAGGCATTAACCCGGGCTCACTGTACTCTGTATGATTGCTCACCCACACTTATCCTATGTATGTACTGTATGAATGTCTGTTTTATTCTGACGTGGAGCCTTTGGAAACGATTCTGACTCAAAGGGTCGTATTTCCGATTTCCTAAATAAATGTCTGTGCTGATATCCCAGCATATCATCACTGAAAAGTCACTTTAAAAGCAACATCTGCCACCTACTGGCCACACAGTAAAATTACAGTGGCTTAATAAGACTTTTTCTTTTTTTTTTTTTATTCTGTTTAAATTTAGAAATGCACAAACAGTGCTATGAGTGATTTATTTCATGCAGAGCCCAGCACAAAAAAGCTTAGGACTGATCCTGCAGGCTCTGTGTGAAGCAGCAGTCACATGGGGCATGACTCTAAAGATGCAGCTGAATCAGCAAACCTCGTAGGACATGGCCCCAGACCTGTAGCTTGAAGCACCAGACCCATGGGGCACAGTCCCAGACCTGTACCTTACAGCAGCAGCAGACCCATGAGGCATGGCCCCAGACCTGTAGCTCGAAGCAGCAGGCCCGTGGGGTGCGGCCCCAGACCTGTAGCTCACAGCGACAGGCCCACGGGGCATGGCTCCAGACCTGTAGCTCGGAGCAGCAGGCCCAGGGGGCATAGCCCCAGACCTGCAGCTTGAAGCACCAGACCCATGGGGCACAGCCCCAAACCTGTTCCTTACAGCAGCAGCAGCAGACACATGAGGCATGGCCCCAGACCTGTAGCTCGAAGCAGCAGACCCATGGGGTGCGGCCCCAGACCTGTAGCTCGAAGCAGCAGGCCTGTGGGGTGCGGCCCCAGACCGGTAGCTCGAAGCAGCAGGCCTGTGGGGTGCGGCCCCAGACCTGTAGCTCACAGCGGCAGGCCCATGGGGCATGGCCCCAGACCTGTAGCTCACAGCGGCAGGCCCATGGGGCATGGCCCCAGACCTGTAGCTCACAGCGGCAGGCCCATGGGGCACCACCCCAGACCTGTAGCTCACAGACCTGTAGCTCACAGCGGCAGGCCCATGGGGCATGGCCCCAGACCTGTAGCTCACAGCGGCAGGCCCATGGGGCATGGCTCAGAAGACTGCTGCACAGAAAGAAAGCAGTAGTACAGTCTGTAAAAGGTTGCCAAAAGTTAACCAAACTGGATACTGAAAAAAAAAACTGTTTAATATAGGTATCTGTCAGTGCAGGGAGGGATTCAACAAACAGCAGTATATGTAGTTGTGTGCACAGTAAAAGCTTCAAATTAGACCTTTTGTTTTGATTTCTTTTCCTCTGATATTTTGCGTCTTCTTTGCAGGGGAGAAGCAGATGCGGCTAAATATAACTGACATTCCCTTCGATATGAACTCCAGCTTTGACAAGGAGGTGGAGATGGTAGGCCACCACCCCATGGACCCAGCGTTCAGCAGCACAATGGCGTTTGTTGGGGCAGAGCATCTCCGCCCAATGAGACTTCCGCCCACAAACTGTATTTCAGAACTTACTCCTGTAATCAGCACCGTCTACTCTCAAATCCAGCCCCTCCCGGGCAGGATGGAGCTACCAGGAAACCGTGAGGCCGCTGAGGGCCATGAAGACCTTCCGGAAGGAACACAGCTCATCCCTCGGCTGCGGAGTCAGATGATGGACCATGGAGTGTCCCCCAGCAATGGCTGCCAGGATTCAACGGACACCGACAGCAACCATGATGAGAAGGGTGCTCTGCTGCCTAGTGGGAACTGTGCCAGCAGCAGGCAGAGTCCCGCCTACGCCAAAGAGGATCCAAAACCGCCAGAGGGGCCCCCAGCTGCTAAAGGAACCCCCAGCTCCGCCAAAGAAGTCCTGCGGGTTGTGAATGAGGAAGGGGAGCAGCTCAGAGCATTCAAATGTGATCACTGTCGGGTCCTTTTTCTAGACCACGTAATGTTCACCATACATATGGGGTGCCACGGCTTCAGAGACCCTTTCGAATGCAACATTTGTGGTTATCACAGTCAGGATCGGTACGAATTCTCCTCCCATATAGTCCGGGGGGAACACAAAGTGGGCTGAACCTGACACCCTGTTTTCAGATGGTGAAATGGTGCACCCCTTCCCCTAGCCCTGGACTGCACTTTTTTTTACTTCTCCTTTGCACTGACTTTGACTAAATATAGAAGGAGCTCTTAATGACTTCTTTTTTATAAAATGACTTATTTAAACTGTATTGATAACTGACACACTCCTTTCTGTGTCCTGCTTTCGATTAGTTATTTATTAAGTGACATTCTTCCTATTTTATAACTCTCGCTCCCTTACCTTTTTTTTTCTTCACTTATTTGAATAATGGCTGATGACTAATTTGCATTTTAGTTCCCTTCTCTGCTGAAACTGACTAAAAGCTTTAAGCACACGTCGACATGTGTCCTAGAAACCCCCCACATCTGTAAGCAGCAGGGCTGTATGACATAAGTTGTGCATCACCCTATCTGAGCATCCCTCTCCTGCCAGCCTACTTCCTGTACCTTCTCAGGGTCATGGTGGGAGCTTCTTCCCCTACCTTGCACCAGGCTTCGATCTCATTCCTCTGCCTTACCCCAGACACTGGGTGGGGCCTGTTTTTCTACCTTGCCTCAGGCAGAGTTTGAGACCTTCTCTCCCTGGCAGATAGTTGGACCAAGGACCCCAAAAAAAAAAAAACCACACACTTTGCTGTCCCAGGTGTGGTTGTGGTGGTTTCCATGTCACCTTCATTGCCCAATGCTAAGGAGTGGATTTTGTTCCTTCCTTTTAAGTTTCCTCTGTCCCTGAGGGCCCCTCCCGCCAATGTTGCCCTTGACCATCATTGTCGCCTCAGGCCTTAGCTGAGCTAAACTGTGTAGCACACCATCAACTACCCTCCCCAAATGATGTTGTGTTGCTCAGAGAGCACACCTGCCCTGCAAGCCTTGATCCTGCTGCACTCAGCTGATGTTTGCAGAGTCACAAATGATAGTGTGACCATTTAAGAAAAACACATTCTAAAGGCATTGCAGTCCTCATTTTGGTTTAGAAAAAGGTGATTAGAAATTCTAGAGAAGTTTTCTGGGTGTGTGGGGTGGTGGCCAGGAGAAGCATTGTACTTCTTGATGTTATCAGATGTGTAGAGTCTCCCTTCAAAGACCAGTCTCAGAAAAGCAGCTCTGGAATGTAATGCAGGTGTGGGTCTTGTATAAAGGTTGGGTGCACGGATGCCATTTGGAATCAGCTGGCACTCCCTCCACCATCCTACTAAAAAAGGTGCCACTGTAGACAAAGGCACAGACCCTCCTGTTCATAACACTGCACGCAAGGCACAGTAGGGGGGTACGAAGCTGAAAATTCAAGCAAAGACCGTCCCCAGCCAAATAAAGCAGCAGTACTAGTTAGCTAGCAGATGATGTCATCCCACCTTTTTTATTAGCAGTAATGTATTCCTCATAATCTTACATTCGACATTTGGTGGTTATAAATTCAATCAGTTATTTTTAAGACCATGTTTACTACAGCTTTTATTTGCGTGGATCTATAATAAAGATGGCGGCCCCCAGCAGTTTTCAAAAATCTTCTTCCCAGAGATCACACACTAACTGCATCCACTGCATTTATAATGCAAATATGTTCGGGTGTTGCCAGCAAATGTCTCCCCCAGCTTTATGCCAGGCATCCACCCAGTCACGGATCCCTCAGCTGCAGCTTCCCCAGATGAGCCGCACTGCCGGGACCCCCTGGATTACCCCCCAGGGCGGAGACGTGGCACCCTGGCCCTATAGGGCACCGCAAACAATGAGGTAGGGCGGGAGTTGGCCTGGGGAGCTGATTGCAGCTGCAGGGGCGGGCTTCATTTAGGCAGGTGGAGCAGGTAGATTTTGTTTTCCCTTTCTGTAGGGGGCGGAACATGCAATGATGCCAGCATCCGTCCCGCCCCAAGGAACTTTGTGGACATTGGTTGCTGTGGCACCCCTGGCCTCCGCTAGGGGTCCCCCATGCACCAACGACAACCCTCACCCCCCCCCGGAGAAGGAGAGCAGTCGTAAGACGCTCAATCCTTCTCCCGGCCTAATCTCTCCAATGACCTGAGTCCGCTCTAAAACCCGGGTCGCCAGCCTCTAGCGGGAAAATCCAACCGCCAAGTGCCGCACGGGCTGGCATAGCCAGCAAATGTTTCTGATTGTCAGTAACACAGCACCACCCAGATTTGGTTACATCCATGATGGTGGACATGGCAAAGGACCAATAATTTTTAAAGGGAAGCTGTCATTTGCGGGGCTCCTCCCTGCAGACTTTAGTCTCAATTAAGCCTTTGGTAGAAATCGCCTTTTATTAATAGGCGAATGAATTCAATTTATAAAATCGCTATTTGAAAGTATAGCAGAGGCTTGAGTGGCTCCATTAAGTGTAACGTGTGGCTGCACCGCAGCTTCTATACAAAAATGCATTGAAATGCATGGTGCGGCACCACACCATTACACTTGCTGGAGCTGCTCAAGCCTCCGCTATACTTCTGGGTCGTGGATATTTATAAATTAAATTACTTTGTGCCTTACGAAAAAAGGCAGTTTTCTGCCAGAAACTTAACTGGAGGCTAAAGTTTGCAGGGCGGGCGCTCCTGCAAACAACAGCTTCCCTTTAGGAACTTTAAATCCTTTATCTTGCCTCAGTAATTAAAGAAAAAAGCAAATTGGATATACTGATGTTTTGGTTTCCCATAACTGCCAACCAGAATATTTAATTTTTTAACAAGTACTGCTGCTTTAAATATGGATTTGTTTTGCTCTCTAAGCAGCATTAGTAGGAAAATGGCAGTGTTTTTTCCATGTGGAACAAACATGAATGGTCCCCTACAGGTCCTTTTTTTTTTTTTTTTTTTTTTTTACTGTGAGTGTGGACTGTTGGGCGTGTTGTTACTGTCTGCACTGATGGGCTGGCTGGGCCTTTACCATGTGTTCCCCTTTCCTGTAAGGGAGATGGGGCCTTGAGGGTATTCCAGTCATGATTATCCTGTCAGCAGAGAGCCAGCCATCAGGAACAACTTAGCTTGTACTTGATATGTAAGCCAGCATAAGCACTGAAGTCTCTGCAGACCAGTCACTTGGAAATGGCCGCTGTGTCCTGTGAGTGGAAGGGGCCCGCAATGACACCCGGCATTAATTAGTGAGCAAGGTGTCCAGAACAGTACCGCATACACTCGAGAAGTTATCTCTGCCCACCCCTCAAAAACATAGAAGATAAGAGCTATTCCATGTCTAATCCAATATCAGTGTGTATTTATTGCTGCCGGTATTTAGGGGGAGGGAAGGGATTGTATTTTGGCTCCGTGGAGCTGAAAGCTTAATTCCTTCCACTTCCCTCTATAGAGACAGGCCTCTGTGTTAGCACATTTTGCAGTGTCGGTTCTGGGACAGCGCCGAAGTGTGCTCCATAAAGTACAAGAGGGACATTTTCTAACTGCTTTTTAGTATATTTCAGTTCCAATTTTGACAGATCAAGGCCACCTTCCAACTAAGAAGGTCCTTGTTATTTGAGCGGTGGCCTTGATTTGCCAAAATCGGAACTGTACTAAAAAGCAGTTGTTAAAACGTCTCTGTTGTACTCTATGGAGCGCGTTCCCTCACTCTCCCAGAACCGACATCACAAAGTGTGCTAGTGCAGGGGCCTGTCTCTGAATAGAGGGAAGTGGAAGGGATCGGCCTTTTGGCTCCACAGAGCCAAAATATGCTCCCTTCCCTTCCCTCCCTAACTACTGGCAACAATAAATTAAAACTTACACTGGATTAGACATGGGGCCACGTAAGCTTCTTTATTTGTTTTGGGGGATGGAATTTTAAACCAGTAGAAATCTACTATTTAAAAAGGTAAAACTTAAATTTCTTGAAAACCTCCACCGAGGGGGACTTGCTTAGAGAAGCGAGTAAACTGCTTATGAGCCGCCTTCACTAACCTGTCCAGTTTGGGCAGCTACTCTTGTCCCGTGTTGTTCCCTGAACTACTGAGGTCTTGCATCCTGTACTCCGAGCGGTGGGGATGCAGTAGGTAGATGAGGTTGTACTCAAAGCAGTGGGGATGCAGTAAGTAGACAAGCTGATTAATTTGAGCAAAACATCATAGAAGGTAGGCTCAGGTGCACAGTGGACCTCGAGGGAACCTGCTTCTTTTGCGAGCTATTCTCACAGGAAAACTTGCATCATATTACAGGTCTGGGTTTCATATGGCATAAAATGTTCGGATATGTGATATTTAAACCTGATCTACAGCACATGCGGTGTCGGAGCAGCCGTTGTTATGGTCCAACCTGTTGACCCGCTGCTTGTTTTCCTCCTGTGATACTTGGCTGTTTGCTCCTGTGTGCAAGATGCAGGTAACCAGTTTCGTGAATAATCCACAGCTGAGGAGAAAATCAGACAAAGAGCAAGCAAGCACACAAAACACTGAAGGCCTCCCACATCGTACTGCAACCCAGCATGTCTTAGCTGGGCATCTTGATTCCTCCATACGGAGAAGTAGAAGCTGTAGGTGGATTTACTGTGTCCTTTGGGGGCTGCCTGATGACACAGCTGCACTACCATGCCGACAGCCCCAGCTTGGGAGTGATTGCTGGATGCTGACAAGCAGGTGGTCACATATCGCCGATGGCCAAGGAGAGATGGTGTCCCATTTCTGCAGTCCTTGCAGTAGGCCCTTGAAGGGTTCACCTTCCAGCCTCTGGGGAAGCTGTGTGTGTGCTTGAAAGGGTGCGGTTGGCTTGTGCGACACCACTGTGGGTGGTTCACACTGCACACTGCCCCATTAACCATTCGGTTGATGCTCTTGTCTCTTTCTCACTTGCTATTCACCCCGCTCCCTAACATGGGCCATAACATTTGTTGCAGCCTGTTACAAAGAACCACTTTTCAGTGGTGGTCAAGAACAAAAAGCACCCCTGCACTCCCCCAGCCTATGTATAATAATTTATGCTTTCCTTCAGCCACATTCCTCCTTTCTCCTCTTCAGGTATCTTGCACAGTTTAGCTACTCATCTGACCTGCTTATTAAGTCTGCCCATTGATAACCTGGGTCTCCCCGTGTGCTCCACAACTCCCCTCCCCATGATGCAGGGCCAAGGCTGGCAGCCTAAGATGGAGAGTTGAAAAGGAGGGCCTGTGAACCGTTTGGCGGCCATGAGGTAGGCAGGGTGGTGCAGTCCTATAAACGGGGCAGCATTTTGTCTCATGAAAGAGCTAGTGTACTGCCTGAAATTAGTATAACTTTCAAAAGTAGTGAACTCTTACTTTTTATACACGGAGTATTTTTTTTTTCTTTTCCCTTTTGTTAGATTTTCTACCTGACAGAACCTGTGCTGTGCAGAGCGGTCCCCTACCTGACAGAACCTGTCCCCTACCTGACAGAACCTGTGCTGTGCAGAGCCGTCCCCTACCTGACAGAACCTGTGCTGTGCAGAGCCGTCCCCTACCTGACAGAACCTGTGCTGTGCAGAGCCATCCCCTACCTGACGGAACCTGTGCTGTGCAGAGCCGTCCCCTACCTGACGGAACCTGTGCTGTGCAGAGCCGTCCCCTACCTGACGGAACCTGTGCTGTGCAGAGCGGTCCCATACCTGACAGAACCTGTGATATGCAGAGTGGTCCCCTACCTGACGTAACCTGTGCTGACAGAACCTGTGATATGCAGAGCGGTCCCCTACCTGACAGAACCTGTGCTGTGCAGAGCAGTCCCCTACCTGACAGAACCTGTGCTGTGCAGAGCAGTCCCCTACCTGACGGAACCTGTGCTATGCAGAGCGGTCCCACTCCGACGGAACCTGTGCTGTGCAGAGCGGTCCCCTACCTGATGGAAACTGCTGTGCAGAGCAGTCCCCTACCTGACGGAACCTGTGCTGTGCAGAGCAGCCCCCTACCTGACAGAACCTGTGCTGTGCAGAGCGGCCCCCTACCTGACGGAACCTGTGCTGTGCAGAGCGGTCCCTTACCTGACAGAACCTGTGATATGCAGAGTGGTCCCCTACCTGACGTAACCTGTGCTGACAGAACCTGTGATATGCAGAGCGGTCCCCTACCTGACAGAACCTGTGCTGTGCAGAGCGGTCTCCTACCTGACAGAACCTGTGCTGTGCAGAGCGGTCCCCTACCTGACGGAACCTGTGCTGTGCAGAGCCGTCCCCTACCTGACGGAACCTGTGCTGTGCAGAGCGGTCCCCTACCTGACGGAACCTGTGCTGTGCAGAGCCGTCCTCTACCTGACGGAACCTGTGCTGTGCAGAGCGGTCCCCTACCTGACGGAACCTGTGCTGTGCAGAGCGGTCCCCTACCTGACGGAACCTGTGCTGTGCAGAGCGGTCCCCTACCTGATGGAACCTGTGCTGTGCAGAGCGGTCCCCTACCTGACAGAACCTGTGCTGTGCAGAGCGGTCCCCTACCTGACGGAACCTGTGATATGCAGAGCGGTCTCCTACCTGACGGAACCTGTGATGTGCACAGCGGTCCCCTACCTGACAGAACCTGTGCTGTGCACAGCGGTCCCCTACCTGACAGAACCTGTGCTGACAGAACCTGTGATATGTAGAGCGGTCCCCTACCTGACGGAACCTGTGCTGTGCATAGCGGTCTCCTACCTGATGGAACCTGTGATGTACACAGCGGTCCCCTACCTGATGGAACCTGCTGTGCAGAGCGGTCCCCTACCTGACAGAACCTGTGCTGACAGAACATGTGATATGCAGAGCGGTCTCCTACCTGACAGAACCTGTGATGTGCATAGCGGTCCCCTACCTGACGGAACCTGTGATGTGCAGAGCGGTCCCCTACCTGACAGAACCTGTGATATGCACAGCGGTCCCCTACCTGACAGAACCTGTGCTGTGCAGAGCGGTCCCCTACCTGACAGAACCTGTGATGTGCACAGCGGTCCCCTACTCGGTGGTCGACACAGCAGCTAGATTCTCCTCAAGATATTGGGCCCTGTGACTCAATAACTGCAGCATCTCAGCTGGACTAAGAGGCAATCTCTTGCTGCCTCATTGGTCACCTGTAATGCCACAGTCAGTGAGGTCACAGGGCTGAGGGAGTATAAAGAGGAACAGAACCAGATATCAGTCTCCAAATAAAATACTGCTCTTCACACATACCATCAGGTAGAATCCTTTCTAATGAGCAAATGGCAAAAGAAAAATAATTTAGAAATAAAAACTGGCCACTTGTAACATTTTCTGCCTGCTGTATTTGGTGCTACTAGCAGTTTAAGCCCCCCTCTCAGCATGCAGTTACAGTACAAGCCATTTCTGCAGCAGCATTGTATGGGGTAGGGGTGACGTCGTTTGGTCACCCAGGCTAAAAAATGCAAACAGTCTTCCCACTATTGCAGGTGCTGTTGCATTGGACAAGCCAGCTCCCATCCGCACCCCCGTTCCCGGGTTTAGTGTGCAGTGTCTGCATTTGCATCTTTGGCAACACCGGGGAAGGATTCTGGTCTCCCCCTGTGGCAGCAGAACAGGACTGTGCTGGACTGCACTGCTACGCCTGACTCTCTCCCCCCCCTCTCCCCCACCTTTTTCTTCTTCAAAGTAATGAGGTATTGGAAAAAAGCAGTGGAGTAGCTGCTGATACAAGGATAGGATGTCCACACTGATGGGCTTTGTGATTGACAAACTGATGTGCGTGTATGTCAGCCTGTACATGTGTATGAGAACCTGTTTCCAGCACTGGGGTATCCTGATAAAAATGTGGTCATCGAAAGAGTCCAGCTGGACTCTGTTTCCAGTAAATGATTCCCTTTCTATTTATACCGAAGGTTCTCCCCTTGAAACTGTAAGGCTGTCTGTATGTGTGACTGTCTGGATTTTTGGTGCCATTAATTGTATGCAGTCCTCTTTTGTCAGTGTGTCTCTTGTTCATTCTGTTGGAGGGGCAGTGTATCCACAGTGGGGGTTGCTGAGAAACGGCTGAGTTGGAGTGATATGTACTGTGCCTGTGTTCTATGGCTGCATCCATAACACAAGGCGTAGGTGGTGGAATTATGGGATATTGGTGCTCTTGTGGTGTGTGGGAGGAACACGGAGAAGCGACACGTCTTCAGGCACTGAAGGGTCACTGACATCCCTCCTCCCCGGCCCTCCCAAGGGGTGTATCATGATTACAGAATTACTTGTTTAATTTTTAAACTGTGACCTATTGTTAAGAGAAGGATAAAAGTAGTAATACATTCAGCTTCATAGCCGCACAAAGGCCAGTTCATCTCTGAAGTCACAGGTGGGTGTTGGTAGCCAGTGTTAAGTACAGCAGCAAGTCTGTTGGAATGGAGAAGCGACTCCCCATGTAGCAGAGGGTTGAAGGCCAGTGGAGGGGAAAAATGGCTGTGCAGGCTGGCTGTGAGATCCGCAGACAGAACACATTCTGTTATTAATGTTGGGAGGAGGGTTTGAAAGGACTTGGCCAAGAGCTTCCATGAATGAATGACCTGTATTAGAAAAAATATAAAATAAATTAGTAAAACCCAGGTGTGATTGGTCAAATGTGATCACGTGACTGTAGACTATTCCAGCACAGGTCAGTTATACATATATTTCACAGTGAACCTCATTACCCTGGTTTAAATTAAACATCAGGGGAGCTGGTTCATAATTGCAATAAGGCATTCTGGGTGTGTGAAACTGTATGATAATGGCACTTCTTGGGTTTTTAAACGGCTTTGCCTTGTGCCTCGTTACCTGAGTCATGCCGTTATCCCACAATAATGTACACCCTGTCCTGCATTATTGCGTAATTGGCATCCACATCCTTAATATATATTTTTTTTAATCATAGATCTTTTTATCCTCCTGCTGGCAGAGCGGGTCTCCACGATCTCCAGCCGCCAGCACCTGCACCCCCCCCCCGGGCCCGGTCTGGTACCCCCATGGAGCCAGCTATTATTGCTCATGCACTCTGTGGCAGGATCCTCTTGGGAGCCAGGGGGCACCAGGTGTGGCCATCAGCCGCCGAGACCGCCACCTTATTTCCCATCCTAGTTTTCTCCCCGGAGAGCCGGATATGCAATGGCATCCGAGCACATGCATGCTGGCACCCGCTGCACCCCCCCCCCAGCTTCTTACCCGCTGCTGTAGTGTGGCTGGCCTCTGCCAGTCGCCGCTATAGTGCACTGTAGTACCACAACTCTCCCCAGGGGAAGGAGAGCCGTTGTGGGACGCCCAATCCTTCCTCCTCCCTGCAGCCCGTGTCCGTTCCCGAACCTGGGTCGCCGGTGTGGTGCGAGGTGTAGCATCTCGCACCCCAATCCTCCTTGCCACTGGGCTGGCTGGCATCCACATCTTTAAATTCCTTCTACTATATTGGTTGCTCCTAACGAAGGCCTTATGTCTATACTGTTGGATCTAATTTTCTGTTGAATTCAACGTGTCTAAAGTGCACCCTTTTTCTTGTCCCAGTGCAGTGGCCCAGCAAGCTGGGAGGGAGTGGGTGGCTGCTGGACAAGGACTCTGCACCTAGCAACTCTAACTTTAGTCCACAGGATGTAAGTCATTCTAGAGTCCCAGGTCACAGCAACGCAGTAGTTTCACGGTCAGCACATTCCACACGGGGAGACTGGGGGGAGGCCCATGGCAAGGAAATAAAGCATTTAAAACAAAAACTGTTTTCCATGCAGGAGGGGGGTGGGCTGCATTAGATAACCAAATAGAAACGTTTCGCTACTGGAATGAAATGGATGTAAACTGTTCGGTGGCGGATTCGTTGGGTGATGCACACTTTGTTTGGATTTGTTTATCTACTCTCAGCTGCATAGCTGGCAAAGCTCTCACCTGACCACTGCCATCCTGTTACTAGCCTCTTAAATAGCCCATGTTTAGTTGGTTCTTCCCCTTTGCACATGAGCTGTGGGGGGTGAATCTGAGGAGAGTGATGCTTAATCTTCACTCTTCAATGCATCCAGCCTGGGAACTCAAGGTGAAGATGCAATTACAAGCCGACAGAGAATGTTCTGAACAAATGTACCTCCGAACGATCTCTGTATTTGTTTGCTGGAGGGTTGTGCAGTATTGCGGGCAGACATGGAACAGGCAGTGACTGCTGTCCTGAAGGTTAAACCAAAGTTTTGTCTTGCCTTTTATTTTTTTTCTTCCTTTCTCAATACAACAAAGAGCCTCGGCAACCCTGGTTGCACTTTTAATTCCGGTTTTCATTCTACTGGAGGTTTTGTGAACTCAGATGAGAAATGTGCATTTGCTCTGTGTGTGTAAGGTAAATTCAGTGCTCATGGCAGAGGGGCAATCAAAAGCGGTGCTTACAAGCCTGAGGCACGCTGTTCTCCTGATGGGACAAAGGCAGGATTCTTGTTTTTAACGTATCCACTTTTATAAAGGGCTTCTGCCACATTTACCAAGAAAAGGTTATGAAGGAAGTTACAGAAGTTACACTGACTCCGGAACTTGTTTTCTGTGACTGGCTGCTGCTAAGTTAGTGGGGAGACTTTTTTTTTTTTTCTTTCATTAGCTGTGGTTGGCTTAGGACTCGACCAGTGACAGCCTTGCTTACATCTTCTCTTTGGACTCTTGGTCCAGGCTTAAGAAAGTTCAGAAGAGTGGAAAATAATACCTTTATAAAGAAAATGTACATTTCTCTCCTCAACAGTGGTACAATTTTTCATGAAGTCAATGTTTTATAGACTGTTGCCTTTTCATTAACTTATACTGACTTTAAAGAAATAAGAGCAACCCAAGCATTTTGTAGACCCTTCCCCTAGCTCCCTTTTCTTGTATATAACATGTTTTTTACGGATGTCTGATCAAAAGTGCAATATCCCTTTCTTGTTTAGAAACTCCTTCTCCTCCTCCATTGAGAATACATTCGTTTGTATATTGTAGCTGATTGGTAGCGTCTCTAGATTTTTTCCCTTTCTTCATTTTCTTTCCTTTTTTAAAATATTTCTGTGGATATCATGACTTGCTTTGAACGCCCTGCTGCGTTGCTTTTGTATATGTAATTATTGTAATTAAATATTTGTGAAATGGAAATAAACTACTGTAAGTTTTGTACTGTACTGGCTGAAGGTCTGTTATAAATAAACATCAGAAACTGACCACTCTTCCACAAGCCCCTTCTTTTGCTTTGCACCCACAGTGGTTTGCAGAGCCAGCCCCAGCTTTCACTGGGGGCCCCGGACAGGGCTACTGCAAGCCTTCACTTTTGAGATTTAAATGTTTTTTTTAACTGAATTACTTCACCCACTGTACCCTCTCGAAACACTGTGCCAGCGTCTTCACTGGCCGTAGACCAGAAACATCCAAAATGGCAGCATAATTCCATGCGGCTACTCACCAAGGTGATGCCCAACGGGAAGCACAGGAATAGAATAGGCAGGGAGCTCTAAAAGATTTACCTCACTGGTGGCCCCTCAAAATATAAGGCAGTCGTTGTGGATTAGGCCGAAGTCCCCTCAGAGGACCTGACACCCCCCCCAAATTTTTAGTAAACACGGGGTGTGAAATAATTCTGTACATTGCTGCGATTTTAGTAAGTCTAGTAATGTAAACTTTTCCGGGGCAGGTCAAAAGAAGGGATCCTGAGCCATCCTGGTGGGGCTAAAGGCTGAAGGCGCTGATGAATGCTTTATCTTGTACCATGCTGGTGAACCGAGTTCAGGAATGAGCTTGGGTGGGGAAGGGGAGCCAAGAGTGGATGTAGCGGCTGCTGGGCCGCTCTCCTCTCCCAGACTGGGGGGAGGCTTATTGACTCGGCTCTTGGCTGCCATCAGGTGGAGATATGGTGACAGTACCCAAGTGTCAGACGCATCTGCATCATGGGTGCAGGAAGAGCTGCAGGTTCCGGATCGCATGTGTGCCTCTATGTGCATGCGTTGCCTGGGCTAGCTGGTGCACCGCAAACCTCTCTGGACCTGCTCCACCACCTAGGCACCTCAATGTAGTCTGGGGGGGGGAGCTGTCCCCAATCTGGCCCCATCATGGGGGGGGGGGTAAATATCTGTATGAGATCTGTGCAGAGGTAAGTACAGGTGAGGTGGTAGCCGTCTGGGGGAGGTGGGGTCGGAGTGGTCAGCAGTCTGACAGGCAAAAAGCTATATGGAAAAAAGGAAGGGACCCTTTGAACTGTACAGGGCTTGGGCACACTGCACCTGGAGTACTGTGTCCGGTTCTGGTCACTGCAGTACAGACAGGACACATACTGCTCAAGAGCGGCCATCACAGGGCTGCCAAGCTGGCTAGTGGTTCAGGGAGCAAGAGCTACGAGGAGAAATTAGATGGAGATTATTCAGTCAAGAAGACGAGACACGACACGATGAGGTTTTGTATTTCCTACTGAGACTTCTGCTTGTGTGTAGGCTTTCATCGTACATAGATACAAACACGTTGATGGCAGAAAAAAGACTTGTGCCATCCTGTCTGCCCATCTTACCTACTGTGCCTTGCCCTAGTGGCAGTACCCCCCCTTTATTACTGTCTCCCCCCAGCCTTTTCTTTTTCTTCTATATTTTATTCTCCTCTTTCTGGCTGCCCCTTCCAACTGACCCCCCTGCCCCGCCCTGTCACCCGGCTCCGCTGGGGCTTGCCTCACATTGGTGCTGTCTGCCACAGGATTTGTGGTACGCCCAGCCACTGGTGCAGAGCCTGCGGGGGTCTGTCTTGATCTAGCCTCTGGGGTTCTTTTTCTGCCGTTTTTTCTCCCCTTACTTCCTCGGGGCCCTCGACCATTCACAGTTGTGCATGTGGAGGCACGCAAGTGTGCCGGCACTGACAACTGCCCCGATCCGCCCACCTGGCCTAGTGCCAGCCCCCTCCAGTGCCTGATGCTACCAGCGAGCCTCCACTCGGTGGCAGCCAAGAGCCGGAGAGGCCTACCTCCCCAGTCCGGGAAAGGAGAGCTGCCTGACAGACGCTCTGCACCCCCCCCCCCGGCTGACCCCAGCAGCCCACTCATTCCCAAACACAGGTTGCCGGCATGGTGAGAGGTAAGGCGTCCAACTCCTCCGCCCTCTACACCACTGGGCTGGTCGTCCCCCACCTTTTTTAACTATGCCCATGTGCCCGTCCCATCACTGGTTGCAGCTGCTGATCCATAGGCAGTCAGATAGTATAGGTTGTCGTCTTCTGCTACTGTAGGTGGGACTGGTTGTAACAGTTTGAAAGAAGTCTTAAGATGGGCCCATTCCAGCCTCAGTCCAACCTTCAGTTCAAGTCTAGTAAAACACTGCTTAGAAACAGGAAATGGTAAATGTTAAACAACATAAGCTTACTGCTGAAAAAAGGAACAATATGCGGTACAGGACAGAAAGTACCATAGGGCAAAAGCAGAATTACCGGTAAGGAAACTGATTCAGCTTTATGCATCTGATCCTACAGGTAGTCACATGGAATGAGCCCTAATGAGGATTCCCTGACTGGAAAGGGTCAGTGTTGTACAACCGAACTTGCACTCACCCGCTAAACGCAGCATCGTTGGAGCTGAGAAAATCCAGGTGCTAATGCCTGGAGAATGTGCGGATAGAGGCCCATGCAGCGGCCTTACAGATATATGCCAGGGAAGTGGAGTGCCCTTGGTGGACAAAGCTGTCTTGTAAAATGAGCTATGATCCTGGAGGGAGCAGAGAGACCTGGGAAGAAGGATGGTGGTCTGATAGCAACACACTTGGCTAGAGCCTGCTAGCTGGAGTGAACACTGTTTTCCTTGGACCTAGGAGAACAAAGCCTGACAGTACAGCGGAATGGCTTAGTCTGCTTGAGGAAAACTCAAAGGGCTCTCCTAAAATCTAGGGAATGCAGCTGTTTCTCCCTGGCATTCATTACAATCAGGAAAAACATGAAAAGTTTTCAGCAGTAAACACAAGTACATAAACTGAGACTGATTTACTCATCGATGAGGCATGATGAGGGGTGACATGCCTAATTTTTTTTTGGGGGGGGGAAGAGTTGTTTTGTTTGTTCAAAGAATCCTTCCTATACCACTTTCCCAAAGCTGCAGTTTCATTCTGGAGACAGGAACTGTGCTTTAAGTGGCGCGTATTATTCTCTTTGTCAAGTTGAATACCTAGTGACAAAAGGACCCATTTTCCCTTGAGGGTCTGAAGTGGTCGTACATCAAAACACCAAAGTCCCCCTCTTTCTTACCGAAAGAAAAAACTGGAGTCCCTGAATGTAAGCAGATATGAAATCTGTATTATTCAAGTGAGGTGGTTTATAAATCACTGCAGACAGTGCCACAGGCCAAATAACTTGTCTCCCACAAGCTGTGGCCCTTCATAGCAGAAAACTGAATTTAATACAGAGCAATATCAATCAATCAAAATATTTATTTAGTCAGGCGAACATCATTGAGCATAGCTCATTTGCAAGATGGACCTGAATGGTCATACAAATAATAGTACAAGAGTTTTTACAAGGACATGAAAATAGCATAACATTAGTACAATGAAATAAAAAGGGAATATACAAAATTTACATATATACAAGGCACAGAAAAAATAACTTAACCTGTAAAATGAAGAGGATAATAGATATAGCAGTGATAATGAACAAATAATAGGGCTTTTGTTGGCTTTTATATGAATGTGGTAGCTGACTGGATAATAGAGGGAACTAACATAATGGATTACAGAAGGGGGGTGTGGGTTGGATGGGAGACTAGGCCTTGTGGAAGCAGTTGCACAACTCTAGGAATAGGGCGGTGAATAATCTTTTGAAGGATGATAAGGGTAAGAGGGTATTTAGGTTCATAGATTTTTGGAGTGAGTTCCAGACAAATGCTAGGGAATAGCTGATAGCAGCCCTCCCAAACCGGGTGCAGGTATTGGGAACCTTTAGCATCATGAGCTTACTGATCCTTAAGGTATATGGCCTAGATGTGATTCGGGTGAAACAGTCTGTAATATAGGAGGGGAGTTTGCCTGATAAAGCTTTAAAGATCCAGATTGCAGCATTCCTTTTCTTCTGTGTTGTAGGGATGTCCAATTAACTGCCATGTAAAGAGAGCAATGATGGGTGCTGGAGGGAAGGTCTGTGATAAATCTGATGGATCTATGATACAGGGTGTCCAGCTTATTTAAGAGGAGAGTGAGCAATGGCCATAGAGAAAGTCAGCATAGTCAATGAGGGATAGGAATGATGCCTGGATTAGTCTTTGTTTGGAGTCTCTGGTAAGGTAGTGTTTTATTCTGAAAAATAGGCCAAGCCTTTGTCTCAACTTTTTAGTAGCTCTTCAATATGGACAGAGTAATCAAGCTTATTGTCAATCCAGACTCCAAGATATTTGAATTTATCCACAAATTCCAGCTTCTCTCATATAAGGTGGATAATTGTGGTGATGAATGATGGGGAAATGGCAGAGCAATTCTTTGTGGCAAAGAACATAGCTTTTGTTTTCTTGGCATTTAGAAGTAATTTTTTTTCCAATAGGTTGTGTTGTAGGATGGAGAATTCTGACTGTAGCAGATCACAGGCTTTTGATAATGAGGGATTGCTGACATATAATACAGTATCATCAGCAAACAGATGAATGTTAGATTGAGAGAGGTTGGCATCGATATTATTAATATAAATGGCAAAGAGGATGGGGCCTAGAATAGAGCCTTGCGGTACACCTCTTAGCAGTGGTTTAGAGGTGGATAGGTAATTTTCATTTTTTACCAATTGTGACCTTCCAGAGAGATAGCACCTAAACCAATTGAGTGAGAGTGAATCAAGGCCTAGAGAGCTAAGAGAGGAGATTAATGATTCATGATCCACTGTATCAAATGCTTTACTCAAATCCAGGAACACAGCACAGGTACTATTCTTCTTATCCAAGGCAGTCTGCCAATCGTTAGTTACTTTGGCTAGGCAGAGATGGTGTTATGTATTGATCTAAATCCAGATTGTGCTGGATTTAGGAGGTTGTTGGTGTCCAGATAGCCCTTAACTGTGAATTTACTAATTTTTCAAGCATCTTGATAGTACCGGTAGGATGGAAATGGGCCTATAATTGTTAAGGTCCATGGGATCACCTGATTTAAGTAGTGGAACTACTTGAGCTGTTTTCCAAATGGAGGGTATGGAACCAGAAGCTAGGGAAAGATTGAAGAGGTGAGTGAGGGGGGCAGATAAGGCGTGTAATGCTATTTTAAGAAAGCAGGGATCCAGGGAGTCTGCACCTGCACTCTTCGAAGTATCTAAATTAGATAGGAGGTCTTCTACTTCTTTCAAGGATGTTGCTTTGCCTTTTATTAAGGTGATGCGAAAGAATTCAGCGTTTTTGAAATGGATAGACCTGCTTGGGAACGGCTGTAAGATCACAACAAAGCGTCCTCTCGCGGGAACAGGTGTGCCCCCAATTTGTGGTCTCCCCGTACAGATCTGGAAACAGTCAATTGAATGCTAGCAGGAGCGAAGCTAACGCTAGCATCTTTTGGAGCCCTGCTAAATTCAATTGCTTTTGGTCTTTTTATGCATATTATAGGTGGATTAACACAAGCTGGGTAGGGGTGGGTGTGTGTGGGATCCTGAAATAACTCCACGTCTATGGTGGCTGAAGGCCTCCTACTACACCTTGTGCCCCACAAGCCACCTAGGGTATGGTTATTTAACAGAATGTGTGAACAGTCATTTAATTTAAGCACACACAGAAGCCGTTTATTGCCAGTACTCCCCAACTAAATTAATGTTATTACAATTATACTGTTAGGAGTAGTGTTTTTTTTTTTTTTTATCTGACACGGAATTAAAAATGAGTGATGTGTGACTGGGTGAAATACAGTTTTGAAAAGTAAAGTCGTGACTCTCCATACACATTACCACCATTGCTAATGCACATGCTGAGAGTCATAGCTTTACTTTTCAAAGCAGAGCTTCACTCTCTTATGCCACTTATTGTTTGGATAGAACAACTCAGAATACAAGGTAGTTTTTTTTTTTTTCTTTTTAACATGTTTTATCCTCCTAGCTTCGGGCCAGGTTATAACTTCCTTCCACCAGCTGCCTGCATATCCTCTGGTTGAGATCTGCCATTCGTCTCCTGGGAACACTAGCCCACCCACCACAGACCGTGCTGCCCCCCCTGTTTGCCCTCCTGGGGTTAGGGGTCACCTTCAGCACAATGGTGACCCCCCACACACACACACACACACTGCAGACATCTGGCAACCCACAGCAGAGGTGAAGACTGGTGGTGTTCCCCGGTGTATGGCAGTACAGATCCGATGGAGGTGGCAGAGGCTTCATCCTCTGATCCTCTGCCTCTGTTTTCCATTTTTCTGGTAAGCCCACCCCATGGCCTGGAGCACATACAGGGACAGGCTGCCGGAAGACCCTGACACAGCCAATCCAGTCCTATGCTCTCTATGGCTGCCCATAAGCCACCGATCTCCCTGCACCACCATGTGTGTGCACCCAGGTGGTGGTAGAGCAGCGGGAAGCAGCACCCTCCCTGGAGGAAAGCTTCCTCTGGGATGCTCTGCTTACCTCTCCCCAGCCAGCCCTCCAGCCCAGACTCCTTCCTGAACCCAGCCCCCTCCGATGACTCTGGCTTGCTACCAAACCAGGGTTGTCGGCGTCATGAGCAGTAGCACTACCACTGCACAGACCTCCAAATCGGTTTTCAAAAAACTACCTTGTAGGCTGACCTGCTCGCACAGTAGTAGTACTACCACTCGCGACGCTCTGACAAGGGTAATAGGTAGTTTTTTATGTTCTACAGATGCCCACGATCGGGCAGAGTCTGGTCCACTGGACCACCAGGGATCTTGGTGGGGGGTGCTTTAAAACAGATGCCCGTGATGGGTAGCGATCGGTCCACTGGACCACCAGGGATATTGGACGGGGAAGGGGTTTATTATACCGATGCCCGTGATGGGGCACATAGTGGTCCACTGGACCACCAGGGATATTAGCCGAGGATCCTTTATTTAGACAAATGCCCGCAATCAGGCAGCACTCGGTCCACTAGACCACCAGCAATATTGGAGGGAGGGGGGTTTATTTAAACAGATGCCTGCAGTGGGGCATGGGGGGTGCTGCCAGGTGTGGCAGGAACTCGGGTGGCCACCCACAGGTGGCAGCTACCGTGTTGCGCCCCCTGCAGTGCGGCAGCTCACTTGTGGGTGGCCATTTGTTTCTTTTTTTTGGCTTAACTTTGTGCAGGCGCAAGTAGGGGTTGCACTGCATGGCTCTGCATATGCTGCAGATTATGCATGGGCATTACCCCCCCACACACACACCACCTGTGCCTGCATACATTACTCGGATTTGTGCGCACTTTTCCCTTTTGAATATCGCGCGGGGGCGCATCAGTGGGTTGTGCATGGTGCAACCTTTTGAATATCCGGGCCCATGAATTTATGTTTAAAAAGTTGGAATTTACAACACAGTCTCTGTGTGGGCAGCACCTCTAACGTGAAGGGAACAGCAGTTCTGACTGAGGGCCCTCCCTCGTAATCAAGAGACGGGACATGATAGCCCTTAGGTACTGTCCCTGGCTTCTGTCTCTTGTGACCACATTCTCCCTCGCCATTTTCAGGAAGTGTTCTGCACACCTCACCACCCCGTCTGAACTAACAACCCACATTCTGTATGTTTATCCCCAGACAGTAACAGTGCAGTTAACATCACAAACGCTCTGAGATGACCCAGTCACCGTAGGGATGGCAGTATTACTTCCCGCCGCGGAGTATCACGGAATTGGCAGGGCACATCGCCTGGTGACTACACAAATGTAACCCTCCGCGAAAAATAATCCCCAGCATCAACTACCATTCAACCAGCGTTATAACAGTTCCAAGTGTCAACCATCTCGAGACCAACGGAGTGTCCTCCTCATTCTCTTCTAGCGCTGGGTACCCAACTATCCGTCACCCCGAGTGGCGGTCTGGCGCTCACCAGTCCCTCTTGTCGTCCGGGGAAAAAAAAAGTGCAGGAACACTTCCGGTCCCGCGCAAGCCGGGCATAAATGCGTTGCGACGTAGTTTCCGGTCCTCTTTCAGCCTTCCATCCCAAGATGGTGAGTGTAGGGTTGCACGAGGAGGGTTGTTGGTGCGGGCTGGCAGGGCGGCTGTGCCTCCCCGAGGGGCTGTAGATATGGCGAGTATGGAAGCATCCGGTAGAGATCAAGCGGGGCCTGTGCCTCCCCCTCGGACTCGAGCTGCCTGGGGAGTCGCCAAACTGGGCCTGCACCGCGGAGGAGCCTCGCTTCTGGTGCCTTGAGGCCGGTGCTGCCGGCGGTCCGCCTGGTGGCTCAAGTCTTTGGGCGTCTCTTGTAGGAAGGCGGGAGCAGTCGGGGGAAGGGGCACGCAGTGTCGGGGTTGTTATGACCGCAGATCCTAACTCCAAAGCGGAGCCGGTGGGAGGCCTGCCTGTGCAGCAGTTGTCAGCGAAACATACCGAGAGGTTGCTGAGTGAGCGACAGGGACAGCCTGGGGGACACTGGAAATGTGGGTAATCGGGGAATATACCTGGGAGGGGACAGGATTGAGGACATTAACTTTTGATATGTGGGAAAGAGGACTACTGTAGTAAAGTGCTACTGGAAAGGGGAGTGCTGCGGCACACTGTTCCTGGAAATGTAAAGGGAACATACAGTGGTGCAGTGCCCCTAGACATGGGGAGTGGGATAAACTGATACACTGCCCCTGGAAATGTGGGTAAGGGGGCAGAATGGATGCTGTCTTAGGAAAATATGAGGAAGGGGGGGGGCATACTCAGGTTAGCGCCGAGGAAATGTGTAGAAGGGGACATAACTAATGCTGCTGCTCTGGCAATGTAGGGAAACTTTGCCTAGTGGAGATCACTCCCTAAGATGCAGTATTTAATTTTCATGGAGGTCCCACTAAGAGTAGCCAGGAATACAAGTAACTCCATGCAGACAGTCCACAAAATGGGGGGGTAACTGTGCTGTGTGACTCACAGTAACATCAATGTGAGTTATTTAGGTTGCAACTTATGCACAGATTCAAGGTCTGGAAATGAGAGTTGCAGGCTGAATGGGGGGGGGGTGCTACTTGCCACTTGCCTTCAGAAATGTGACTGAAGGTACTTGGAAGCATATACTCTGTTGGCAGAAAAGTACCATTAGGCTGATCCAGTCTGCCCCTTGTCCCTGCCTATTCTGTCACCACTGGCCCTAGTTGGTCATGGGTGTCCCTCCTTCCCGTTCCCCAACCTGATGTGTCCCTCTGCCTGTCCCACACATGCTTCTTGGAGCTTTCCATAGTGTTTGCCCCCACTACCTCATCTGGCAGGCTGTTTCAGTCATGTACCACCCTTTCCGTGAAGATGTTGTTTCTGCACGTCTCTACCCACTCCCCCTTAGTTTCATTGCATGCCTTTTTGTTGTGCCTTCCTTTCTCTGAATTAGACACGCTTGCATTTTGTTCACTCCTGTAAGGTGTTTGTAGGGTTCAGTCTTGTGCATCCCCCCCCCGGACCGGATACACTGTGGGAGGCTGCTGTGCAAAACTGCCACCTGGAGTCCAAGATCGGTTCGCACACAGCTGTTCATTTTCATAAGATTTGATGCCGATTATGCACATTTCTTCTTTAAAATCTCACTGTGCAACACTGGACTGAGGGATATAAGGAGGGGACACTCCTAAAGTGAGTGACCACAGGATCATTGGTGTGGGTCTTTCTGAAAATGTCACAATGTTAATTCCTTAGTTTCCACCAAACCAGTGAATGTACCATAGTATAACACAGCGACTGTAAGGTGTCATTTGCTTAGAAAAACATTTCTGATCAGTTTTTCCCATGTGCTGTTACAGCCCATGTCCTGTCCCTCCCACGTGCTGTTCTCCTTACCTTTGCTCCTTTGACCTAGGTGAACTGGGCAGTTCTTTGGGTATCCCACCATGGAGGGAGACCCCCTAGCCTATGGCCAGGGGTGAGGGAGCAGTAAATGAGCACAGGGCCCTTGCCATGGTGGGCCATTTTCTTTTGGGTTTTCCCCCATTCCTATGGGTATTGTGGGCGTGCTGCCTTAGTGGCGTCGCACACACCCTCTGGGAATCCAGCTGCACTACCATCCATCGTCTGCCACGGTAGCAGTATTGCAGTGAAGGACTGACCTCTGGGGTGCTCAGTCGTTTTTTTCCTGCCTTACCCCGTTGCGGACTGTAATGATCCTGTCTTTGTTCTTGAGCCCAGGTCATTTGTATCAGGAGTGGCATCATTGCTGCTGAGCTAACAGACCAGCTTGTAGTTTCACTTCTGTAGTTAAAACAAGTCTGTAGTGCCAAAGTAAAGTGGCTTGAAATGGTTTTGTCTTTGAATCTTGCTGCAGTTAGTGTTTAGCCGTGCTGGAATATTTCAGTCACTTGTGACTTCAGCCTTGTTAAATGACGCAAGATATAACTGGGATTTCTTATTGCAGTCTGTGCATCCGCACAAAACTCTCAATCTGGTGGGCATGAGCCGTTTTGTATAGCACTTGGATTCTGGTCAGTAGGGCAGTCTCGTGGCCTGCTGATGTAATCCACATTGTGCAAATTAGGATGTGATTTCTGCATACTCCTGATGCACAGCAGTGTTTAGTGGGATGACTTTAATGCGCCATACCCTTGCATTTTAGCTCAGTACTGAACCATGTTTCCTGTCCCGCAGATGACCAAGAAGAGAAGGAACAACGGGCGTGCCAAGAAGGGTCGAGGCCATGTCCAGCCCATCCGGTGCACCAACTGTGCCCGCTATGTCCCCAAGGATAAGGCCATCAAGAAGTTTGTCATCAGGAACATTGTTGAGGCTGCTGCAGTCCGAGATATCTCCGAAGCCAGCGTCTTTGAATGCTAAGTTGGAAAGCTCGATGGCATGTTTGGGTTGTTAGCAAGGTTGCAGTTAGCAGTTATATACTGTTGTATGATAGGGAGGTTTGGGATGCTGTGTGAGTGGGTTGTATTCACAGTATGGTGCGGAGGGGAGGTCCGCGATGCAGTGTGACGGGGGTTTATTTACAGTATGGTGGGAGGGGAGGTCCGGGATGCAGTGTGACGGGGGTTTATTTACAGTATGGTGGGAGGAGAGGTCCAGGATGCAGTGTGCGGGGTTTATTTACAGTATGGTGGGAGGAGGGTCCTGGATGCAGTGTGACGGGGTTTATTTTACAGTATAGTTGCGGAGGGTCAAGCGTGCAGTGTATTGAGGGTTTATTGTATGGTGGGAGGGAGGTCGTGATGCAGTGTGAGGGGTTTATTTACAGTATGGTGGGAGGGGTCCGGGATGCAGTGTGAGGGTTTATTTACAATTTATGGTGGGAGGAGGGTCAGGGATGCAGTGTGACGGGGGTTTATTTACAGTATGGTGGGAGGGGAGATCTGAGGTGCTGTGTGAGGGGGTTTATTTACAGTATGGTGGGAGGGGAGGTCCGCGATGCTATGTGAGCGGTGTTGATTTACAGTGGTGGTGATTGAGTGGGATATATTTACATGAGTGTGTAAAGGGATGGTCTGGGATGCCATATGATTGGAGTTTACTTACAGTGTGGTGGGAGGGGAGATCTGAGGTGCTGTGTGAGAGGGTTTATTTACAGTATGGTGGGATACATTTACAGTAGGCCGTAGAGGGGGAGGTGTGGGGTGCTGCATGAGATGGGTTTATTTACAGTGTGGTGCAGATGCTTTGAGAGGGACATATTTACAGTAGGGTGTAAAGGGTCTGGGTGTTCCGTGAATGGGGTTTACCTACAATATGATGGGGCAGGAAAGTCTGGGATGCTACATGAGCGGGATTTACAGTATGTGGGGGGTGGTCTGGGATGACATATGAACCACCAATTCTGCTTGTCAGGGTGGAAGTAAATGATCATGTGGTACTTTTTCCAACTGTAGAGGACTGCCCACAGTGTGCTGGCTTACATTTTTTCTTCAGTGTAGCCCAGTGGTTGGACACTGAGCTTTGAACCTTGAGACTTAAGTTTGAATCCCACCACAGCCACTATGACACCTTTGACTCGCCTGAGCACCCCCTTCCCCGGTCTGTGCTTAAGTTCTCAGTATATGCCTAATCTCTGCTGCAGCAATTGATGGATTGTTAAATATTTAGGGATACGGTGTGACTAAATTCCCTTCCTAGGAACGAAACCGGTTGGAATGTGATTGCCATTGTGTGTGGATGTCAAGTGCTTGATGGCTGTACGGTTCTAGCAAACTGCCGGCACCCTGCACGGTCCTTGCTTTATCTGTAATTCTTGATTAACTGTAAAAAAATTTTTTGTACTCTCCTGGGTCGTACCTGAAAATAAGCATTTGTCTAGTGTATCTTTTTTGGTTTTTCTACTTTCTCTGCCTTTTACCCTTTCTTGCAGGCAGCCCTCATTGGCCTGTCCACTGCACCCAGCCCTGTCAGCCTACCTTCCCTGGGACCTACTACCTTGGCTTGTCCTCCACCAGAGTTGAAATGTGGTTCAGTGGGTGCTGTGTTGCGGGGTTGTCATGCTGCTACCCACCCAGGGCATTTTCTGATTGTCTTCCCCTCCACCAGGGTGCCTCGTGGGCCCTGGCTAAGCAGACAGAGCATGCAAACGTGCACTGTTCATGTCCTAGTCAGGAGGCACCCTCCCAAAATGATTGCAGGCTGTATTGCCATCTGTGGTCACCCAGGCGGTGGTAATGTGAAGTGCACGGTCCTGTCACCCAGCTGGCCTTTGACTTGGGCTTACTTCCAAACAAGGGTTGCTGGTGTGGGGAGGTGTAGTGCTGCCACTGTGCTGACAGGCCGGTGCTGTGTGTATCTGGTTAACAGGAAGTAAATGAAAAACAGCGGGGTCCATGAATTTCAGGCAGTATGTACCTTCTCAAGCCCCTGCCAAGTCCAGCGTGGTCTTTTGGTGATTGAGCTGCACTGCTTCCTGTGCATTTCCAAACCCCATCCCCAGTTTGTGCTGTGATATTCTCCAGCTGCAGACTGCAAACAAAAAGAAAGGGGGGGGGGCATATTGGTAAATAGTTTGACATGATTGTGTCATTGTTGGGAGCAGCGCAGGCAAAACAGGTTGGAGCTAGACTGAAAGTCTACCCCCAAAAAAAACAAAACTTGTTTAGGTCACTGGAGACCCATTTCATATATAGGAGAACTCTGGTTATTTAATTTTTTGTATAACCTTGTTTCAGCCTTCCTGGGTAGCTGAAGCTGGCTACTGGTCCTCTCGTCCTTTGCCACTGTCCTACATCAATGCCAGGAGACCAGCGTTCCATTTATCTGCCATAGGTACCCCCACCAGGGTTCACTTGACTAGATGACCCCCACCAAAGACTGCCTTTTAAAGGGCAAGTATCCTGGCTTTTACAAAATATCCCCCCACCCCACCCCGGACACTATAGAAGCCTTACCTGGCCCCTGTAAGTTCCTATTTTGGAAGGGAAGGGATCGTAATGTGGCTCTGTGGAGCCGTGGCGATCCTTCCCTTTCCTGATACCTGCAGAAAGTCTGATCCGCCCCCAGTGCTAGAACGTTTGCTGATGTCACTATACAGACAGCGCGGGGGCGTGCCCCACAGAGATGAATGGGGCCAGTGTTCAAAGTCGGTTTTTAGTATTTAAAATGGCAATAATGAACAAATCAAGGGCACTGCTCAACTAATAAGGGCGTTGTTGTTTGTCTTTGATTACCGGGTAAGTGCACTGATCCGAGGGACTCTTCAGGCACGACCCGAGCCATAAAAGATGGCACAGAAACAAAAGTACAATCTTGGAACAATAGGGTATACAAGAACACCAAAAATAGCTGATTACAGTACATAAATATCGATATACAAAGCAGTAGATTCAACGGATTTACCACATAGAAGATTGCATGTGGATATACGGATAGAGGCTGAATAAAATTCCTGGCAGGCAAACAGATTCAACAGTCCTATCTCCCCAAAAAAAAAAAACAAACATTTCTTCAGGAGATGTGGAAGGATGAAGGAAAGAAGAGAGGACAGGGCCAAGACATCGAGAGTGGATTGAAAACCCCCAGCAGGAGTCGAGAAGTGAAGCGGTGGATTAACTGAGCAAGAATGAGGTGTTACCCGGGTGCGCAGGAGCAGCGAGTACTGTCCATCAGCCTGGATTTGAAGGTGCTGTGAGTGCTTGATGAGTGCAGGAATCCCATTCCATAGAGGGGGAGCTGCGACTGAGGCTTTCCCTATCATGTTGGTGGAGACCCTGGGTACTCCAGGCGGCGGGATAGTGGACGAGCGCAGTCTCCTGGGTAGTGTTCTGGCCCGGAGTAAGAAAGCAAGAGGGGTTACGTTACCACCCCTGATGGTGCTGTCCACCAAGCAGCCGAGAGAATAGTCAAGTGCGGCCTTGAAGGGGGTAACCAGCCAAGGGTACCATAGAGGTTGCAGTGATGGGTTGAGAAAGCTGAGAGCAAAGCGGCAAGCACTATTGTATACAGATATGAGCCCGAATTTGAGAGCAGTGGATGCACGTGCGTAGATGGGCAGCAGTAGTCAATGACTGGGAGTAAGTTACCCTGAGCTATCGCTAAACGGGCCTCCGGGGTTAGTAAATTGTGTTGCCAGTAGGCGACCCCTAGCTTTTGATTTACCCTGCGAACCACATTGTTGATGTGGTCAGAGAGGGTTAGTGCAGGGTCAGGTGTTACCCCCAGGTATTTGAATGAGGGAACATCATCAAGGACCCATACCATCTGGGGATAGGATTCTGAGGGAGGAGCCTGAGCTAAGGATTTGGGCAAGTTTAGATGCGAATAGCATGGATTTTTTTTTTTTAATATTGACCCAACCACAAGTTAGATGTGAACCAGCTATAGGTGCTGCCATAGCTCTGTGCAAGGGACTTGTCACTGTGATAGATAACAAGATCGTCAGCGTACAGAAGCGATTTGCATTTGATGCTTTCAGCGGGAAGGGAATTCATGAAAAAAGAAGAGAGTAGCGGGCTCAAGATGGAACCCTGTGGGACGCCAGTAGAGACAGGGAGTGCTGGGGAGATGGTGGAACCTATGCCCACAGATTGGGAGCGGCCTGAGAGATAGCTCATGAACCAGTCAGAGGTCCCAGAGGAGCGGCAGAGTGCATGCAGTGTCCTTGATTGTTCATTGTGGCCATTTTAAATACTAAAAACAGACTTTGAAAACTGGCCCTATCCATCACTATGGTGCACGCCCCTGCGCTGTCAGTATAGTGACATCAGCAATCTTGCTAGTGCTGGGGCAGGTTGGACTTTCTGGAAAGTGGAATGGATCATCGCGGCTCCACAGAGCTAAATTACAATCCCTTCCCTTCCAAAATAGGGAGACTTACAGGGGTCAGGTAAGACTTCTTCTATGGTGTCCTTTGGAAAAATAGCTCTAAAGTTTAAGTGATGCGGGACATGATTGAGAGTTTTCCAGGGGCACAATGGAGTGGCCCAGGTGGTTGTGGGGGAGATGTGGTGGTGGTGTCTATGTCCAAGTTTCTTCTAATTTCCCCCCGCCTCATTCCTCCTGCAGGCAGGAACTCGAGCCCCATGCAAGTATAGCTTTAGAATGCTTCCTCCCTTCCACACCCACCCCCTCCTGTTGGGGCAGGGACCTGATACCTAGCCTTAAAAAGCTGCCTTCTCTCATATTTGCACTGCCGTTCCTAATGTAACAGGACTACCAAGGCTCGCTAACTCTGAGAAGAGCACTGTTGAATACCATCTTCCTCTCTCCCAACCCCACCTTTTTTTATTAATGGAACTCTGTCTAATCTCAAATACATTGGTGAACTGGTGTCTGTTTCTGGTGGGTACATTTGAGTTTTCTGCAGTTCAACAGGGCAGCCTGGTTACTTTCTCAGCATTGTATGTAGAAAACTGCTTTTAGACGGTGCTGTTGTCCTGACTGTCCCCTTTTCTTCGAAGCCAGCGTCCTTGCAGCCTATGTTCTGCCCAAGCTTTATGTGAAACTGCATTACTGCGTGAGCTGTGCTATTCACAGCAAGGTGGTGAGAAACCGATCGCGTGAGGCCAGAAAGGATCGCACGCCGCCTCCCAGGTTCAGACCCGGGTATTTCTCCCAACCCCCTGTTCATTTCAGACAGTAAAATGCATTGCTTTGTGTAGGCACCATACAGATATTTTAGCTGCAGTGGTCCTTGGAAAGCAGAAGTCACTGGATAATTTGATTCCTTCATTGGAGAAGATATGCCTTGTACAGAGATGGTATCGTACACAAGTTTTGGGGCCCGACAGGTCCCTTTGTCAGGTGCAGTGCAGTAGCAAACTGAGCAAAAGATGCTGCAGTTACCTATTGGCTTAGTTTGCGATTGCACCTGACAAAGGGACCTATGAGACTCTGAAAGCTTGTGTACTGCGCCATCTCTGTCCAAGAGATGTGTTGTCTAGTGAAAGGAATCAAACTATCCAGCGACGCCTACAGACAACATTGTATTTCACCGAATACATGATGCTTTTGCAGATTTGGGCCCGTCGCTGTGTATGTTGGGGCAGTACATTTTTACGCCCTTTAACAAGGAGAATTTGTGAACTCCGTATACCTATATTTTAGGAACATTTAGACAACATAACTCTTCGAGGTGACTCAGTAGCAAAGGGATCTATCACATCTACCATTGGTCACCAACAGACGTGGTTGGCAGCTGAAGGGGGAGGGGTTACCCCATGGCATTCTCTTGTCTGCATGGAATGGGAGCATCTCTTACCACATTTAGTAATAGACTTGGAAGTCAGTAGGTAGTAAGCATGACACTGTGTGATAAGTCTCATGTTTAAAATCCTGAGGGAGGGTAAAGCTGTGCACCCCCCCATAGCCAGGGCTTCTACATGGTGGGTCTGCGTTGAGCTCAAGCCATCAGACTTGCTGTTGATCTGTTTGTTCCAGAATAAACCAATAGAAGTGTGTTTTACTTTGGATAAAATGGTGGTGAGTCGTGTGTGTGTGTGTGTGTGTGTGTTATGCTTTATTCTCCTACCTAGCAGCCTCTCTCTGGTGGGGATACTCTCTCTCTCGAGCTGTGCTGCCTGAAGCCCCCAAATTACGTACTCTTCGGTTTACGGCCCCAAACCCCATCCAGTCACGACCCCCGGACGCCGACTCCTCCGGGTTTGCCCTCACCCCCAACCCCATCCGGTTGCACAGCCCCCTGGCTCTGATCCCCTTGACTGCCAACTCCTCCTGCGTGCTCTGCAAATCTAGTGGAGTGACTGGGGGGAGGGTGACCAGGAGCGCGGCTCAGTAGGGCCCAGCACTGGGCATGGGTCTCAGTCACTGATCCCCCACCATTGCCTACCACCTAGGTAGGTTTTTTTTCTTGGTTTCCTCCCCTCGGGATGTGGTGTGCAACGGTGTCCTGCAAAGCACTCGCCGCTGGAGCTTGCTGCCGTCCTGCACTGTTTCTGCAGCCCGTCTGTGCTGCCCCTGGTCTCCACCAGAGGCCGCTGCTATGCAGGGTGTCAACAACCCACCCGAGGAGAGGAGAGCAGTCCTCTGGGCGCTCAAACCCCGATGGCCCAGGTCCATTCCCGAACCCAGGTGGCCGGCGTGGCATCCAGCGCCTCAACCCTCAGTGCCACCAGGCTGGCCGTAGTGGTGAGTCTAGTTGGGTAGCTCTGATCATGACTGGGCTCAAAACTAGTATTTTTGTTACGGTTAGCACTTTGAAACAGAATGAGCTGAGGCCTTAACTTTTCTGGTAAAAATAATTTCTTGTTAATGGAATGCTCCACGAGACAGAACTGTTTCATTATTTCAGAAGAAGCAGAGTTACAGTATGTGCACTCGTGTATAACGCAGCTTTTTTAAGTACTTCTAAGTGCTTTACTTATATAACACATAGGCACTCCATTTGTACATCCATCTAGTTGTCTGTTGACATACCATATAGGATTGCCCATCACCAGAGTGGAAGATAGTTTGCCATTTTTGAGCATGGGCAAGTTTTTTTCAGATCCTTAAGAGACTTGTACATTGAAACACAGAGTCTATCAGCAGATAAGGACCACCCGGCCCACCTGGTCTGCCCGTTTCATTACTTGCTGCTGCAGCGCCAGAGCCTATTTAATCTGCGACTCTCCTCCTCCTCCTCCTCCTCTGCACATCTCCAGGGTACCCTTATGTCTATACCATGCACTCTTGAACCCCCGTATTGTTGACATGCTTATGTAGCAAAACAAGTTTAGTTACAGAACCAGAGCAAGATTATTTTTGCCATGTTCAACATATAGGGAGAGAGGGACATGGGCTTTTCATCACATCACGTCTTCCCCTCTGGTGAGTAGTAGTCCTTGGTGGCATGTCAAGCTGCTCGATGGATGTACAGATGGCATGCCGGTACAGGCACTTAACCACCTTTTCAATAAAGTGCTTTTGGATTTTTAAATTAATTTAAAAGATACAATACACAAATCCATTAAGACATCGAACAGTAACTCCCCCCACCTCTCCCACTCAGTCACTAATATTCGTTAGCCTCAAGGTGTAAAAGAAAAAGATCAGATGTCATTACAGGGTACAACCGTGGATTGTCTTAGTGCATCAACCTTGGTTACCCCTAAGCTCGTTTTTAGACGAGCTCAACAATCCTCAGTAAGACATACACTGACTCCCAGCAGGTGCGAAAGGGAGTATACCTTTGCCACGTGGTTGTTCGTATCATTCCCATGTGGAGGGCTTGCATAACCTCAACCTACCATTTGTGTAAGGTAGGGGTTTCTTGGTCTTTCCAATGCCGCAGAATAATTTTCTTGACTGCTAATGTGACCGGTATGAAATGGTATTTTCTCTGACTAATAGGTTTCTCTACACCCAACCCTAGCAAACAGCTGTCGGGGTAAAGGTGCCCTGCAGTCCTAACAGTGGATCCAAAGTTTGGTGGACCTGCTGCCACAGAGGTTGGGCTTTGGGACAGTCCCACAGGAAATGTTTCAGGGCACCTGTCACACTGTTGCATTTAGTGCAAAGTGGAGGGTCCAGAAGGTGCCAAGTATAAAGTTTCTCTGGGGTATAGTGCATATTCTGTAGGATTTTAGTCTGCATTGACCTATAATGGTCAGTTTTGACACTGATGGGTTGTGGTCCAGAGATTCTCAAGTCTTATCAGAGGCATCAAGTGGGGACCTCTGTCCAGTATTTGCTGACTTACCAGATCTATGCAGCAGCAGGTTACGGGTGGTACTATACAACAGAGAGATATGGAGTGGGGTGCAGAGGCATGCTGCACCAGCTGAAGTAGTGCAGGAGATTCAGGATCAGTAGGGTGCTGATCATCTACTGCCAGGGCAGCCGCGATCTGCAGGAAGGAAGAACGAAGATGCATCCCTCGTGGCCAGTAGATTCCCAAGAGTGGTAATGCCTTTTTTGTGTCAGTCTTGTCTAAAAAATGTTCTCTCCAATGTATTGGTTATTGTGCCACATGGATTTAGCTGACGCTGCCACTAAGGATGTCTTGGCTAATCTGGTGAGCTGAGCATAGGTATTTTTGGGAGGTTGCAGTGGGAGTAGCCTTTAAGGATTTGGGTAATGCTGCAACCTTGTTAAAGAATAGGGGAGCAAGAGCAGTGCCATACTGCACGAAAAGGCCGCCCTCCGCCTCAAGCCACCGGGAGCAGTATTGTGTGTCGGGAAAGTGGTGGTGTGCCCCAATGGAAATACCTTGCACCTTGTGCCGCATGATAATACTGTAATACCGGAAAATCCGGGAGGCCAAGACCACCGGCCTGTTTGGGAGCAGCTGATTTTAGCGTAGGCTCTCCTGGATTGCTTACCTTGGCAGCGGAAAGGAGCGATCCCCATGCACAGAGTAGAGCTATTGAAGGGGGAGCTTGATGGTTAGCATACTAAGTGGGTACAAGAGTCCAGGGAGGACATTTATTTTAATGATACTCTGCCCCACAGTGTAATGGGGAGAGGGGACCATTTGTGGAGGTCCTGCTTAATTGTGTACAGTGCGTGAGCTTCTGTCATCTGGTCTTGCGGTTCAAGAGGAACTCCATTGATTTGGTGACATTTAGCTGATAAAGGGTTATTTTAGCAAATTCATCTACTTCTGAGTACCTGAGTGTGGGAGGTGGCAGATTCCTGGACAATGGAGCAAGATATTGTCTACATAAAAGAACATTTAGTATCCCCCCCCCACCCAGCTGAATACTCTTGATGGTCCTGTTTAAATTGAGTTTGCTAGCAAAGAGCTTCAGGTAGAGCTTAAAGAGGAAGGGGGAGAGGGGACACCCCTGCCTTGTACCGTTGGATGGAGGAGAGTCAGACAGCAGGAACCTGTTACAAACTTTGGCTGAAGGGCTAGAGTAGAGCAAAGTATTCGAGGACTTTAAGTGGATAGTTCCAGGAGCTCTCAAAGCTTTTTCAGCATCCAGGGAAGCAAGTACGGCAGGGGCCTCCGCCTGCCTGAATACCAAAATAATATGAAGCAGTTTTCAAAGGTGGTCCAAGGACACCCTGCTCCCCACAAACCCCATATGTTCAGCAAGGAAATTTATAATTCTGAACCTGAGTGGGATTGTTTCCTGGCTTTAAGACAGAGATGGCAGACCGCATCAAGGCATCTAGGGTCTGCTCCTTATAAGCTTCCGCATACATGTTCACAAGGGAACTGAAAGGTCGGCACTGCCTTGTAGAAATTGGTGGAAAAGCCATTTGGCCCTAGGACTTTGTCTAGCGCTAAAGTATAGATGGCCTGTTGGATTTCTATTGTTGTAATGGTTCCTCTCTGCTCGGGTGTGAGAGAAGGTATGGGGAGAGAGCTAAGGTATGTGTCTGTGTCCTCGGGTGAACTGGACGACATGTTTGGAGTATACAGTTCAGTGCAGTATTTTTGGAAGGGATGAGCTGTGTGTTGAGGATCAGTAAGGACCTCCCCGGTGTCTGGGACTAGGGAAGTGGAAGCGATTGGCTGTCCACCTTGGGGTACGTGGTCCCTTTCAGCAGCATATAGGCAGACAGTTAAATATTGCAAATGCTAGAAAATAGACTGTCGCCTACCTAAGGTACCGTATCCTGAAAATGGCATCTTAAGATTGGAAAATTACTTTTAACTGTTCAGTTGGGGGGATTGTGGATTGGGGGAGGGACTGGGGTGGGGACCTAGAATTCTAAGGGACAAAGTTGTCTGCGTATATCTCCTTAGTTCTCCCTATTGTATGTGACCAACAGCACTGAAGAGGCTAGCACCATTTGAAATGTTTTATTCGGTTAAAGTACAGTGCATCTTCTAATAGAAGCTGTGACGTTTATTAGACTGCTCCATTTTCAGCTGCAGCTTCAGTTAGGGGCGGCTTCAGAGCTGTCTGGACTATGCAGTGGCTTGTGACTAGGAAAGCAGATGACATAGAAGTGACTCCCTAAAGATTTTGTCCTAAGGTGGTAGACTATATATCTTTTTATAAGCATCAGATTGACAGACTTGCCTCACTAAGCCAGTACGCAACACACCATGCCAGTGTAAGTACGTGCCATAAGTGAACAGTGATCCCAAAAGTAAGCGAGTATACCGTAATGTGGCAGATCAGTACAAATCATAGAAATATAAAATACTGGTACACAAAATTACGATTTGGCACTGAGTGAGCATGTGACTGATAGAACACTGACACAGCATAGTAAGGTCGTAACTGCCCACCAGTACAAGCCGCGGCTTCAGCTGGTGGATGTCTTCCATTAACTTTTTTGCTGCAGCTTCAGTTGGAGGGTGGCTAGAAGGTGTATGGTATCTTGTTAAAGAGCTACTGACATGTTCGAGCTCATGACAAGGAGTTGCCTGCCCGAGGACCTGAATTGTCCATAATGTAATTTAAATTTTGTTTGCTGCTCCCATTCTTCGTATTTAATTACCCGCAGTCGCTCTTCGCTTTGTCTAGAAACTGCTGTGTGCCCAATGTAGCCCCGCCCCTAAAACAAGAGTTTTGATGGCAGTACAAAGCAAGCTACTGTGTAGCTAACGGGCCTTGTTAGTGGAGTGGTGACCTTGATTTGCTTGTATTGCCATCTGAACTATTGAAAAAGCGCGTTTAAAAAAGTCCCCATTACTTTATATTGAGTGCGCCCCTGCACTTTCCATATTGTTACATCTCGAAACGTGCCAGTGTGGGGGCAGCACTCGGGGACCAGGAAGTGCAAGGGGTTTGCTGCTCGGCTCCACGGAGCCAAAGTAGGATCCCTTCTTAATTAGAGGTGAAAAAAATTCTACTTAACGAAGATTTTTACTTGGGGGCAGGTAAGGGTATTTCTGAGTTTCTGGGGTGAGCACAGGAAAAGGTGCTTTTTAAGAATGGCTGCAATGAAAAATTTAAGATAATGGTCGATTAGGTCCTTGTGCAGGCAGCTCCCTGCCACAAGTTGCCTGACCCCGAGGGCATAAGTGTCGGCTGTTCTTTAACCCCCATTTCTATTGTAAAAGAGTACAGAGTGAATCACATGAATGTCAACTGTCTGTAGTATCAGTGATGTAATTGTCTTAGCTCATTCTTGCTGCTCTGTATGACATGGTTTAGTAGGAGTCTAATGTTAGGTGCCTTATTATAGTATGTTGTGTAGGTGATGTCTAGGCAGTAGAAAATTAGATCACCAGACCCACGTTAGCGTAGCATATTAGAATTCATGAAACCTTTAAATTAAGTTTACTGCCTACTTGTGAAAAGATAGCATAATCAGGGTGTGGGGCTTATGTGGATTGGCACAGAGGGTTGAGGTACTAAATGCACCTTACCTTTTCCCACTCCGGCACCCCGAGTTCAGGAACAAGCTCAGGGTGGTGGTGGTGAAAGAGGATCGAACAGGCACCTGGCAGCTCTCTTTTCTCAGAATGGGCTGGCGGGCTTTCCTGGCTGCCACCAGGTGAAGTCCTGGTAGTAACGTGGAGGCCAGACATAGGTTGGGGGGTGCTGAAGAAGCTGCAGTTCTGGAACCCATGTGCTTCTCCACACGCATGTCCTTTATGCTGTGGTTCCACGACATAGAAGGGAGAAAAACAAGAGGAAAACTAGCAGACCTGGGCTTTAAGTCCTCCCAGGATTCCCTGACCCACACTCCTGGGGCACCTCATTTCCCAATTCCACTTAAGTTGATCACTTTGTGTACTCGGTGGGGCATCTCCCTTCCCTGACTCTGTGGGGGAAACTAGCTCCCCAGCATGGAGGGAAGAATGGGATGGTCAGAGGTGTCCCGAGGAAAGGGACTGAAAAGCTGCCTGGTCTGGCTCAGGAGTGAAAAACGCCTCTGGCGCGCAAAAAAAAAATAAATTTCTGTGAGTGCCGACATCTCCCATATTAGTTATGCCATCTCTCGGCCTTCTTGATACAGAAATAAGGGACAAGGCAAACTTTTGTTAGTGACTAACATTGGAAAAGTACAGTTGCGTAAGAACTTACCGTAACAGTAGATCTTCGAGAACGGTTCTTGCAGTAGGTATTCACATATAGGACTAGGAAGCCAGGCATCAGGACCCCACGGAAAAATCTCTAGCTAGCGGTCTCTGGCGGGGGACCTCCCCCACATCAGGTGACCGGCATTATGTGATGTCGGTATAAAGGGGCGGTCCCCCATGCCCGCCTTCCAGTTCTTTCCCGCGAAAAGAGGCAAGACGAGAGAGAAGAGAATGTTTTCCCCCCCATGGAAATGAAGCAAAGAAACTTAAGGGAACAGAGGGCGGGAAGGCAGTACCTACTGCAAGAGCCTTTCTCTAAGATCTGCTGTTACGGCAAGTTCTTGCATAACTGTACTATTTTACTTTGAGAGGGCTCTTGCAGTAGGTATTCACATATAGGACTGAGTCCCAAGCAGTCTGGAATAAGGAGAAACACTCGGGGAGGAGGATTGTCATCCATAACATAAAACCTCAGGGCTGAACGGGTCTCATGAGAGGAGACCTTGTAGGACAGCCAACCCGAAGCCTGCTCTACGGCGAGAGGCAGTGTCCAAACTGTAGTGTCTCATGAAGGTATGGACAGAAGTCCAAGTTGTGGCTGCACAGATGTCTGCTGCTGACACATTCTTGAAACAAGCCACAGAGGCAGTTACTCCTCTGGTGGAGTGACCTCTGACTTGACCCGGAAGGGTCATCTTGTACTGGTCGTAACAGAAAGTGATACAATTCACCAACCATTTTGAGAGGCATTGCTTAGAAACAGCATTGTCTTCTCTTTTGTGAGCAAAAGAGACAAAGAGCTGATCAGTCTTCCTGAGAGCCTTAGTCCGATTGGTGTAGTATCTCAGGATTCTGTGAACATCTAAAGTATGTAAGAGGTACTCCTCTTGATTGGAGTGTTGCATAAAGAAAGCCGATAGCTGAATAGATTGATTCAGCATAGAGGGTTGGGGGGATCAAATACGGGATTTTACACATCAAGGCCCGAAGCTCGGAAATGCGCTGAACAGAAGTGATGGCCACTAGGAAGAGAGTCTTCCGAGAAAGGAACTTTAAATCAGCATCTGCTGCGGGCACGAAGGGAGGCAGTGTAAGCTTCTCCAGGATGAAATTCAAGTCCCATGGAGGGGCAGGAATGCGAATGGGGGATCTGAAATGGAGAACCCATCTGAGGAACGTCTTGGAGACGTCCAGCTGAGCAAAAGTCCTGTCTCGGAAGGGCATATGGTAGGCTGAAATGGCTGCCATATGAAACTTTTAACGAGGAATGGCTGAGGCCCAGGTCAAAGAGGTGACGTATGTAATCTAGGACTTTGTTGGCTGGGCACGAGAAAGACTCAGTCTCCTGAGTTTGCCCAGATGGAAAACCATTTCTACTTCATAGCGTAGGTGGACCTGGTGGAAGGCTTCCTTGCCTCTACCAAAATGTCCGCTACTAAAGGAGAGACTTTGAAGCGGGCTTTAGCTACGTCTGCAGGAGCCATGCATGGAGATGGAAGGGATTTGAGTCCTGGATGAGCAAGGGTCCCCTGATCCTGGGTCAACAATTGTTGCGACAGAGGAAGAGGTGGTTCCTCTGAAAACTGTTGCAGAAGAGAGAACCAAACTTGCCTCAGCCAGAAGGGGGCGATGAGAATCATTCGAGCCCCTTCTGATCCGAGTTTGTTCAGGACCCTCAGAATTAAAGGAATGGGAGAGAAGGCATAAACAAATCTGTCCCTTCAACAGAGACACAGAGCGTCTCGCCCTGGAGCGAGCAAAAGGTGGGAAGTTTTGCATTTTGGGGAGAAGCGAAGCGGTCTACCTGAGGCATCCCCCACCATGTATAACCTGCTGATCCAACTCCTATTCGTGGGACCTGGCTGAGAACCGACTGAGTTCGTCTGCCAGTGTGTTTTCCACTCCTGGAACGTAAACTGCGGTCAGGTGAAGGTGGTGCTGGGCTGCCCAATACCAGACTCTCATCGCCTTCCGGCATAGGGGGTAGGAATGTTTTCCTCCCGGTTTGTTGAGGTACCAGGCTGCGCACATATTGTCTGACTGGATGAGGAGATGACCTGGAAGAATGAAGGGAAGAGGAGCCTGGAGGGCATAAAGGGCTGCCCTCAGTTTGAGCACATTTATGTGCAGATTTCGCTCGAACCTGGACCAGCTGCCCCGAGTCCTGTGAGACCCTAGGTGGGCACCCCAGCCTCCTGACACATCTCTTGTCGACGTCTGGGAAGGAGGAGCGATGCAGAAAGAAACTTCAAGACACAGGTTCTCCTGAACCATCCACCAGTGCAAGTCCCTGATCATGGGATCCGACACTAGCACCTCTTGGTCTATATTGTCCGTGGTTTGGTCCTATTGCGACATCCTCATATGGAGCCGAGCGAACGAGACTGTCTGAATGGCAGCCGCCATGAGCCCGAGGAGGCGGACTGACCTGGCTTCGACCCTCCTGCGACCTGACAGAGGACAAGCCTGAGTTCGAAGGGTCTCGACCCTGTCCGGAGGCAGAAATGCTTTGCCTGTGGTCATGTCCAGGATCGCCCCTATAAATTAGAGGCATTGGCAAGGGACCAAGTGGGACTTTGCCTGGTTGATGGTGATGCCCAGGCTGGTGAAACCTGCAGGAAAGGGGATGCAGGGTTCCTCCTGGGACGGGCCTCCAGGAGACCAATCGTCCAGGTCAGGAGACCTGCTGCGCCTGGAGTATGAAGTGGGCTGCTATCACCAACAGGCATTTGGTACACACTCCGGGGTGTGTGAAGACCAAATAGGAGGGCCTTGAACTGGTAGTGGTCCCCCATAAAACAAAAACAGAGGTATTTGTGAAGGGAAGGGCATATGGGGATATGCAGGTATGCATCCTGTATGTCCAGAGCACATAGCCACTGTCTCAGCCGGAGTATCGGCAGAAGACTCTGCAAAGAGAGCATTCTGAAACGTTTGTACTCCACAAACATGTTCAGGGAGCTGAGGTCTAGAATTGGCCTCAAGCCTCCTGTCTTCTTTGGAACTAGAAAGAAGTGGGAATAGTAACCCGTCCCCCAAAGCTGAGTGGGAACTGGCTCGATCGCCTTCGTCAGAAGGGAGATGATCTCCTTTAGGACCAGAGGAAGATGTTGCGGGGAGTAAGATGACTGGGGGGGGAGTTTCGGGGTGGTTTCTGCAGAAACACTATTGAGTGTCCTGCCGATATTAGCTGGGACACTCAAGTGTCTGATCTTATCTTCTCCCAACCTGGCAGATGGGAGGAGAATCTTACCCTCTACCGGTTCCTCTGGAATGGCCAGAGGGAGAGGCAGGGAGTCTGGAGGTGTGGGGCAGCGCAGCAGCCGATGCTCCCCCCGGACTTCTTGATTGGGGGGGGGGGGGTCTTGGTTGCTGGATGGGCCCGTTTGTTGGCACGCATTCCTTGAGGCTTTTGTTTTTGTCAGGTTTGGTGACGAAAAGGACGTCGCTGCCCCTGAGGGGGTCTGCACAAAGTTGCAGTTCGGTTATGATGTCCTTGACATCACCCCTGAAGGGAGCATCCTGTATAGCGGGCTACACCTCGGGGACCAGTCCTGAGACACAGAGCCAGGCATGACGCCGTAGGCCCACGGTGAAGGCCAAGCTCCTTCCAGCTGTGTCCACTGCATCGTAGGTGACACGAAGCATGTGCCTACGGGCCGAACAAGTGGAACGGACTAGGTCTCCCAGTTCCTGCTTAGTTTGCGAATCAGGAAGGGAGTCCAACTTGGATTCCACCTGGCTAAGGATAGACTTCTGGAAATCCCTCACATGGCTGATGTAATTGAGGGCCCTGATGCCAAGGGTAGAAGAGGAAAAGATCTTTTTTCCTGTACTGATCCAGAAGCCGGGACTCCTTGTCAGGCGGGGATGAGCTCAGATGTTTAGGGTTGGCAGAGCGGCCGTGGGCGGTGCTGACGACAGCCGGATCTGCCTTGAGGTGAAGGCTGAGAAAGTCTACACCCTCCGGAGCCTGGTATAGCTTGTCCGCCTTCCTTGGAAGGGGGCCTAGCGTGGAAGGTTGTTTCCAGATGGTGGAAATAAGATCAGAGTGAGGCTCCATCTAGGGTGGAATCGGTGTAGGAGCAGTCTCTGGCAGATCCAAATGAGCAGCGAGTTTTTTACGCTGTGGTTCTGGCTCCACTGGCATGTTTCCTGGATCTTCCTTAATAGCTCCAGAAAGGAAGGATCCTCCAGAGGGGACTTTGGAGGGCCCCTCGGCCTTGGGCGTTCTGGAGTATGGGGCTCGTCTCCATGGTCAGAGCATTAGGACTCCCGAGCCTGTGTCAGGTGTCTCTGAGGAAGAAGACTCCTCCCTGGGAGGGACGACCCCTCTGGGAAGTTTCCGGGGGGGCGCGTGTCCTCCCCACCTCTGGCGCCAGAAGGTTCTCCTCTGGTGTCGGGTAAAGGGGAGGGAGTCTCCCATCTCTGACGTTGGGGGTCTGGTGTAGGGACGGACGTCGGGAGACTACTCTCTACCTCCTTGGTGAGCTGAGCCCTGGCCTCAACCCACCAGGAGGCCAAGGTCTCCTTCAGATCCGCTGGCGGCTGTGGAGTGGGCAGTGGAAGAGGAGGTGGGGGATACAGGTAGTGTGGGTACCTGTAATAGTATCCCAAGTCGATGGTGGGAAACCCGGCGTCTGGTACTGCAGTGTCTGGTACCATGGCGCCAGGAGTTCTGGCGGAGCAGAAGGACCTGGCAAAGGCCCTGCTGGTGGGATGGAGGGAGCGTCTGCCCCGGCATAGATATACTGTCGAGTGGGTCCAACGGTCCTAATGGAGGAACAGGTCTTCCGTCGGGCAAAGGGATGCCGGAGGGTGGTGTCGGGTCGACTGGCGTCTGAGGATCTGGCATAGGAAGGGGGGGCCCCTGATGGCAGCGTTCCATGGTCGTCTGCTTCAGCTGGGAAGGAGGGTTGAAATCCCCAGGTGAGAACCGAGGGGACGCAGGGACCTCAGTGGGCCACGGTGTTCTCCGTTGCGGAGAGCCTGGGCGTTGGGCTTAACGACAAGGTCTGGCGCAGGCTTATTGACCGGGTGGATGTCGAAGGAACCGGCGTCCGATTTATTGGACTCCCTGTCCGGGGAAGGCTGTGAAGGAGTGGTGGCCTTGTCGGAAGGGGGTTTGGCTGGATGATTACCCAAGGTGGTGAGCGGCTTAGCAGCCTTGTCCGGGCGGGCGTCTGTGGGACCGACATCTGGCTTATCTGACTGGAAGGCCGTGAAGGAGGAGCGGCCTTGAGGGGAGCAGAGGCCTGCTTTGCCCCGGAGGCTCCCGAAGGGCCCGAGCCTGATGGGAGGGGCGACGCCAGCTTGGTATCCACCAAGCCGGCCGTCGAGAAGCAATCCCGCAGAGGGGATGTTACCTTTAGGGCTGCGACACCAGCCGAAGTCATGGCTGCTGTGGAAGACGACTCCGCTGCTTCTCCTTGTCACGCTTTTGTGCCTGGGAAGTGGGCGCTGCAAAGCTTTTAACTGTCTTTCCATGGAGTCATTTCTTCTTGCGATGGGCTTCCAGGGACTGCTGCCTTCTCTTGTCGGTGGCAGGTTGAACTTCTGGCAGTGCTGGCACTTCTCCGCAGGGTGGTCGGGCCTACACAGAAGAGGCACAAGGGTGGCTGTCCTTGTGTGGGCTTGGGAACCACAGTCGCACTTGTTTATGTCTGCGATTTGAGGAGGGGGCGGCATGATGACAGCAAATGTTGAAAATTTGAAAAATTAACGGTCGAAAACGTAAACTTTAGGACCGACGAACGAACTGAAGAGCCCTGTTGTACCATGAGAAACTTTCACAAGCTGGCGGGAAAGAACTGGAAGGTGTGCATGGGGGGCTGCCCCTTTATACTGACATCTCATGACGTCGGTCACCTGACATGGGGCAGTCCCCCGCCAGACTGCTAGCTAGAGATTTTTCTGTGGAGTCCTGATGCCTGGCAGCTTAGTCCTACATGTGAATACCTACTGCAAGAGCCCTCTCGAAGTAAGATCTCTGCTTCCTGTGGTTCAGACTGGTGGGTAGCTGCCCTGTCATGCTGGCATTCCAGTTTACACTCCAAATCCAGGACTTCAGGAGTGTTATGAGAATCTGCATGGGTGGAGATTTGAAGAGCTCCGTCAATAGTTGAATGGTGTCTCTAATTTGAACCCAATGGATCTCTAAAGCTCTAATGTCCCAAAGTAGAAGCAGGTGTCAAAATTGTTAGAAACATGTCAGAATTTGTCTGCATACAAGGACTGGTTGGCCCATCTAGTCTGCCCTATTTTCCTTGCCTGTTTCTACACCCTGGACCCTATTTGGTCACGGGTGTCCCTCCATTCTCCCTTTCCTCTGCATAGTATGCCGATGTGCCATGCATGAAGCTCCCACTGTCTTCATCCCACCACCTCTTCTGGCAGGCTGTTCCAGGCATCCACCACCTGTGAAGTATTTCCTCAAATCCGCACCCCCCCCCCAAACAAAAAACAAGCTTTATTGCATGCCCGTGTTCTGTACTTCTCAACTAGAAGAAACTTCCTCTTGCACCTTATTAACTCGAGAGGTTAATTGCAGGTCTCCTCTCCTCTAGGGAATACATGTTGACCTCCCACAGCCTCTCCTCATACGGTTTCTTGCACAACCCTCGCACCACTTTGGTAGCCCTCTTCTGGACTGCTTCCACAGTCGGTGTCCTCTTGGAGGGGTGGCACTCAGAACTGGGCACAGTACTCGCGCAGTCTCACTAGCAAGTGATGCAGTGGCAACACAACCTCCTTTCTTTATTGCATTTCAAGACTGTGTGTTTCCAGTCTTTACTCTGCAGTGATGGAAGTAACAGTTATAGGAGGAAAAAGAAATTATTTTGAGGCAAAATTGAGAACAGTTGAGGTATGCCAAGGCACACCATATTGACAAATATTTTTTTCTCTCTTCTCCTTTTTAGGGTGCTCCCCCAAGACCTCCACCGAAGACCATGTAAGGAAGACCAAAAAGATTCTGTACACATTACAAAATAAAAAAAATTAAAATGTCAAATTTCTGTCTCTTGTTTTTGACTCCATTGGGAATAAATGGTTACTTCAGTAGCCCAGGCATTGGGCTAGAGCTGTATCTGAGGTGCACATCTTTTAATGAATGTTTTGTTAATGTCACCTTTGTCAGACAGAAATGCACACCAATGGGTTTTCCTCTCCTGATGGTTCCATTTGAGTTTTTATCCCCCCCCCCCCATTTGTTGCTCATCTTGAAAATTGGGGCTCGCCATAGCCATACCCATCCTCTAGGTAGGAGGGCCAGCTGCTCCCTTGTGGCAGCATGGGGCAGAGCTACATATTAAGGTACCATTGAAGCCATGGTCCCTGGTTTAGGGTATTGGAAAACCCCATACTGACCTGGCAACGCTGAAATGAGCAAAGGTTGTTAATGGAACGCAAATATGGTCTGCTGATTTCGGCCCCCTTTGAAGGATCATACACAAGGTGTGTAGGTGTCCTTTTAAAGGGTGGGGAGGATTTCTCTCTTCTCGATTCATGTTATCTTTCTGTAAATATCCCTTTGTTTTCTCTCCCTGGGTTTGTAGACCTGTCTGTAACCCCTTTGTTGTGCCATTGTAAATTTATCTAGTGCACTTACCCGGTCAACAAAAAAAATAAAATAAATGCTGCAGCCAGAGACACTGGTTCCAGTCAGTCCATGGCTCCTGATTCTGCTCCTTGCCACAGTAATTCAAAACAGAGCAGCGTCTGACAGACTACAAAGGGTGCTAGGAATAATAATGGATCAAACTAGCATTATCCAGACATATTTATTATCAGTCGGGTGTTGAAAATAATGTGTGTGCCAGTGACCTTCAGGTGCCCAGATACCTGTTTTTAATAGATGGTGAAAAGGCATTCAGTCAACTGAATTGGACATATCTCAAGCTAGTGATTGGGTTTGGTACACAATTTTAAGCCCACATCATGAGTCAGTCAGTGGAACTTTCAGAGAAGTTAAAGATTGAGAGGGAGACGCATCAGGGGTGCCCCCACTCCCCTTCACTATTTGCAAATGGAACCCCTAGCAGCAGTTGTAAGACCATAAGATTACTGAGGGCATCACATTGGCAGGATGTGATAATGGAAGAGCTTTGCAGGGATGACTCCCCAATTTACTTGAGGAACCTGGTAAAGACATTGGCACGGTTACAGCAGTTCTAGATGGAATATGACCAGATGTCAACGGGAGAAAAAAATATTCCTTGGTTCCTGCACAGCTACAAAATTTAATACAGTACCCTAGAAATGGGTCTGCTTCAAAGTTCAGTACTTAAAAGAGTATTCAAATCATAACCATGGCAACGAGGTCAATTATAGATCACTGAATAGGGAACTATTTAGACCTGTACAAATGGCAAACACTCCCACTCTTTCTCCAGTAAGACTGGCTGTGTGTGTTTAAAAAAAAAAACATCTGGACTCTTGTTCCTGTTTTCTACATTACCATGCCCTATCCTAAGGGAAGACAGAATTACGGAGGATACTTAGGTGAGTTCATATGGAATGGAAGGCAACCAAGGATCAAAAGGGAGAAATTTAATGAAGAGAAAGGGGGGGTGAGACCCCCAAATCTTGGGAACTACTTTGGGGCAGCACAGATGGCCCAATGGTTTTAGTGGGCCTACCTGGTTACCAGATTTAAATAAAATACTCAAATGTGGCAGGTGGGATAACACCAAAGGGTCAAGTGTATCGCCAGCTTTCAACCAAAATGTTCCGGGACTATTTATGGAGCTAAATGGAATAAGGCACATTCTGAACCAGTGGGCTCTATAAAAATACAAATTCCAGGCTACAGGACTTCAGTGAAGTGGAGGTGTGTCCCACTGAGGCACTGCCCTGAATTCACACCAGTTCAATGTGACAACACTTTTCAGAAATGGGAAGTGAGTGGCAGAATGGATTATCAAAACGTTTGTCTAGTTGCAAGAGGAATTCACAATCCCAGGCAGGGACCACTTTATCTTAGTGTGTGTGTTTTTTTTTTTTGGCTAAATTCAACATAAAAATTGGGGAACAGGTGCCAGGGGATCAACCTCACATGCTCACAGGGGTACAAACATTCTCTCTGATCCCAGGGCAATAACATCAAATAACCCAGCTGTACACACACACACACACACACAATATGAATATGGGCCAAACGGAGATGGTCTGAATAAAAAGTAAGTGGAAAACTGAGGCAGGAATGGGGATATAGTCCAAAAAGTGGTAGATGAGGCTGAGCATTCACCAAGCTGTGACCTCCGGGGGGAATTCTGGTGGAGAATAGCAAGTCTTAATACCCTGCATGTCCTCTTTAAGAGACCAGCAGTATGCATCAGTACTGGAAAGGTATCCCATTCTACATTTCTTGGGACTGTGTAATCATCTGCCCTAGTTAAAGGTTCCAACTCTGCTCTGGCTAGAAACACTGGGACTACCAGGACCCCTTTCCTTTTGAAAGCAGAGTTTTGGGGCTACACCTGAAAGGGGCACACAGGAGACAAAAAAATACTTGTACAGTATCTGGACAGCAGCAAGAAAGACCATCATTGAGATGGTTAACCAAATACTGACCAGATGTTGCAGGGAGTATGTACCCACAGCAAGCAGTTATGAGACCAGGGCCTATGAGAGGGTGGGGCCTCAGACCCTGAACTTTTCCCGGGGTCTGTACAAGACCCTTACTAGCAGGTCTAGCCCTAGGCAAGTAACAGCTGCAGCACCTAGTACTCTGAAACAGTTTTTTTTTTTTTTTTTTAGCCTATCCCCACGCATCAATGCCATCTTTTTTCAATACATGTTGCATACTTCACAGGCGAGTCTGTCCTGATGACTTCCATACCTCGCTGCATGAGAGCATGTACATACGGAAGCCTTGTATACCATGGCTGATTGACGGTGTGCACCCATGACTAACCGTTTCCTCAAAAAAAAAAAAATCACAGGGCCCCTGTGACCAGGTCCATTGACAGTCGCATCACTCGTTAACCTTGCCATTCGTTTTTCCTCTCTTTACTTGCACAGAGTTGCTGATCTGTCTGTTGCCACTGTGCATGGTGGCACTTGAGTGCGTGCACCCCAAGTACTGTACTGGGCTCAATTACATGATCAAGTAGTGTCCGAGTCTAACACAAGTACAGGATCAGCTGCTTTTTATGTTTCAGATGACTATGAGCATGGGTCAGTGCTGGTAATCTGTTTCAAACATAAAAGGAAGCTGATCCCATACTCATGTTAGACTCAACACCACTTGCCCACTTTGTGTGTCTGTTATAATGTGCCAGATCTGGCTAGTGTTTACATTTTACCCCATTATTGCCTATTCGTATCTGAGCCCAGTACACAGAACTGGGCTGTGTGCTGCTCATTTTAGAGCATACTCGAGAGCTGCCGTGTTAAGAGCACAACATAATGGCAATGTAACGACTGAGGCAACTGACAATTCTGCAAGTACACACTCTCACATGTGGTGAGGTATGGGCCTTATCAGGGTGGATGAGACGATGGAGTATGCAACATCTGCTGGAAAAGATGGCATGATGCCTTGGGGCACTGGGTGGGGTTATAAAATGTTTGGAGTATTGGGTGCTCCAGCCTTTACTCACCCAGGGCTAGATCAGGTGGTAAGGATCTTGCGTCAACTAAACTGCTTGCATTGGGTACACATTCCCCTTAAAAGTACACACTCCCCTGGTCTGAGACTGAATGGAGTCGCAGCAAGTTATATATTTTAAATCAACTGAAAGGAGAGGGGACACAGCCCTGAAACAGTTATTGTAGAGGAAATCACTCTTGTGTAATGGGAGGAGAGTGTGGGGAACGATAGAAGCTGTTGGCAGAAAAGGACCTCTTGGCCCACCTAGTCTGCCCTAAAGGGACACTCAATGCACGCAATATAGAAAACGTAAGGAGCAGAGAAACTTGGATACTGATGCCTCAATGACTGAAACGCAAAGTCTAGGCAATTTAATGATTTTTTTTTGTTAGAAGGCTTAATGTTTAAACTAGGAATAACCAAAAATTTATGTAAAGAGGAATTGGAGTGGGCTTATCCCAAAACGTGTAAAAACGGAATCATTTGTACTGAAGGCATTTAATGTGAAAGATGTGCAAGCCCTTAGCTAGTTATCATTAATAAATCTTTACGTAAAGAAAAAAAAAAAATATATATATATATATGGAACAGACCTTCAAAGTGCTTCATTTTCCTTTCAAGTTGCAACTTAAAGTGACTAGGCTACAGAAGACCCTTCCCACCTGATCTTTGCTTACACATTTTATGACCTCCCGAAGCAGAGTGCCATCTTTTCAGATAGCTGTTGCATACTCGACAGGCTTGTCCATCTTGATGACACTTACTACCTCACCACATGTGAGAGCATGAACGTACAGAAACCCTGTGTACCCCATGACTGACTGGATACACAGTGTGCACCCATGACTTCAGTTTCCCTCAAACACACACTGAATCGCAGGGCCTCTGTGACCGTGTTCATTGCCAGTCGTATCAGTGGTTTAATTTGCCATTGGGTATTTGTTTTACTCGAACACTCCTGCCGAGAGCAGCTGATCGAGCCAGCACTGCCACACACAATGACGTTGAGTATCCTGTACAGTGAGAATGCACGCTGGTTCATATGTGCTGTTGTACTAAGCTTAGATTCTAATGGGCAGTAATTGGGTAAAATACATACACTCAATCAGGCATATTATGGTAACATACCAATATAAAGTGTTAGCATCACACTCTGACACAAGCATGGGATCAGCTGCCTTTTTGGTTTGAAACAGAGTACCGTTAGTGTGTGCATCAGTTAGTCACAAGCACAGACAGACTCGCTGTATTTGGTTTCAAAGCAGATGAGCCCATCCTAGTTCCAGAACATGACACTACTTTTTTTGTACTGATGTCTGCACAATGTCTGATGTAGTGGTTATATTCTACCCAATTACTGGCTATTAGACGAAGCGTGGTAGAGCAGCACACAGGAAATGGCGTGCACGCTCACTGTAGAACTCGCTCCGAGGCACTGGGCATGGCAGTGCCAACTTGATGAGCCGCTCTCAAGAGGGTATGCTACAGGCAGTAAACTACCTAATGACAATGGACATGGTCACAGAGGCCCTGTGATTCCTGGTATGTTTGAAGGAAATCGTCAAAGCGATTCACGAAGATTAGCCCCTGCCATGGAGGAAATCGCAACTTACCTCCACCGGAGTCTATACATGTAAAGATGCCCCAAAATAATGCAGCCTTTAAAAACAGATGCCCTTCGTAAAATTGTAGAAACCGGGTCCTATGGACTTCCCGGTTTGTCTGCCTGCTCCGCCCCTGTGCTCACTGGTGTGATGCCAGTGAGAGCATGGGGGTGCATACCATTATATTCAATGGGTGGCAGCTTTTGAATTAATTTTCATTAGCATGATGCCCAATTGCTAATGAAATGTGGGCACCAGTTGATTACCAAGGCCCTTGGTGAATCGCTTTAATTGTGCGTGCACATTGCACTACCAGCCATGGGGTGTATGGGCTTCTGTACATTCATACCGTCATGTGGTGAAACATAGACATCATAAGGGTGGACAAGCCTCCGAGTATACAACAACTGTTGGGAAAAAAAAATGGCACACTGTGCTTTGGGGTACCGTGAGGAAAAGGGAGAGGTTACAAAATGATTTGAAATGCTCCAGCCATTCCTCATCTAGGGCTAGATCAGATGGCAAGGGGGTTATGTAACCCAATTACTTGCTCTGGGTAGGCATTCCCATCGAGTGTCAGAACATGCCCCTTCCCATTTCAATGTTTCCCTTCGCTGGCATACAGCTCCATGTTCTGCAGGAATCTTTCTTACAGAAACAAGATCTTTCATTCTTTGGATTGTTTCCAGCACTGCCCTGGAAGACTCTGATCCTGTTGAGCTGCAAATTTGGGGCCTTTGTTTGCAGGGGGACCCAGAGACGCGAGTGTAAATTTTGCTTTGAATTTGAAAACTAAAAGCAATATAAAAAAAATGGAAGCTGTTTAAAATGGTGAGAATGGGTAATGAGTAAGTTAACTTAGTGGACCAAATTTATCACTGGTAGTGGCCCCACTTTCCTTCTGCTCATCTCCTTTTACTCAGTCTCTTGCTTCTGACTTGGCCTGCTCTACCCTGCAGCTGCCTGTTACATCATCCCAGCAGAGAGGCTCCACTGACTACAGTGTGTGAGATAGGTGGGGCTACAAAAGTGCCTCATGTCTGCCCCAATTGCTGGCATTTTAACCCCTTCCCTGCTGAAGCTGCCCACACTATGCTTGACCTGCAATGGACAGGGTGATGTGTGGTGACCCATTAAGTTCTAAGCACTCTCCGGGGGGGGGGGTGGATGGATGGATATGTTTGTAGAGCTTCCCAGCCATGAGATGGCATTCAGACTTGCAAAGCAAACTCGAGACTTGTGTGCAGTGGTGCAGCGTACTACCCCCGGCACCACAAGGCCAGAGCCTGCCCTCATTGCACTGGAAACCACTCGGGTTTGGGAACAAGCTTGGGATGTTGGGGGTGAGGATCGACTGTCTCTGGAGCAAAGGCAGCAGGCTCTGCTGTCATGCAGAGTGACACAGGAGGTACTGCAGTCTGAGCAGCTTGTGGCAGGAGAATGCTGATTGGTGCTGTGTGCAGCCACGCAACTGTGAGCACATGGTGCCCCTGCTACTGGCGTCCTGTAGCTGGGGAATATCTCCAATGGCACTACACTGGAGCGAAGCAGGGTGACACTCCTGGCCCTGCGGAATCCACTGGCCAGCTTCTGTCCACATCTGATGGACCCATCGCAGACCTACCCCTACCGGGAAAGAATCCACCACAGCTGCAAGAGCTGGACCATGAACTCCCTTGATGGAGGCAGTATGACACAGAGATGGTTAAGGGTGGGGCTGGAAAGGTGTGAGCAGAGCGGGGCAGTACTGGTGATGGGAGAAGAACAGGAGGGAAGGAATGGAGAAATATTGCCTAAAGCAGAAGTATTTGTTGGTCACCAAGTATTTTCCCCCCAGCAAAAATGATTTACTGGCAAAAATATCAATACACCCATTTTCCTTTTTGCCTGGCTTCATTTCTGGACTTAAACTACAGGATTTGAAGTTTGAAAAACTTCCTGCTCCTGTGACATGCCTGTATTCAAAAATTAAGTATCCTGGTACAGTGATGTGCAACATTAGAAATGTGTACGAGCCGGCCCGGTGGCGCTGAGGCTGAGCGCTGGAGGCCACACCATGCCACGCCGGCCGGGTTGAGGAACGGACTCGGGTTGCGAGAGTCGCTGAGGAGAGGAGGATCGGCGTCCCAGCGGATGCTCTCCTCCCTCAGGGGTGGGAACCATGAGCTCTGCATCACCCTGCTTGGCCGGTGGAAGCTTCGACAATTGAGGGGTGGAGGCGGCTCCGTCTAGCGAGTCGGGAGGGGCGCCGCTGGCGCGATGGGCGCTGACGTGCGTTGCTTGCGTCAACTGTCGGGGAGCGTCCCAAGCGACCGACGTCCTAGGGGTGGGACATGGTGAGAAACGGAGTCCTCCCGCAGCTCCTGGATGAAGGCCGCCTAAGTCCCCAGATCACCTGCAGGACAGACCCCACTGTGCAAGAGGAGGAGGAGGACAGGCACTCTAGGGGCAGATCCCCAAGGTAGGATGGGGAAGACATGAGCGGACGGAAGGAGGGGGCTCCGGGGGTAGTAAGGAGGAGATAAAGAAAGAAAGTAAAAATTAAAAAAAAAAAAAAAAGAAATGTGGTAACGTGATCCTAATACAGCCACAATAGTAATCTAACGTATGTTTAACAGGTAACCTCAACGGAAGAGATTTACACAAATGTGAGTGACATCAGTCACTAAATACAAAATCAACTGTAAAAAGGGTATTAAAAAAATACATGGAGGATGAAGCTAAGGATGTCAGAAATGCATTCTTCCTGAAACACTTTATGATGAAAACTTATGTGAACTTGTAGGGCCCGATATTCAGTAAAGTGCAAAGCGTAGCGCAGTGCCCAGGATGGTATATTCAGTTGGGCGCTGACCAACTGAATATAGGGCCACGTCAGGGCAGTGCTAAGTCAGGTAGCGTCACCCCTACCTGGCCCCCGAAGTGAGCCTCAACTACGAGATAGCGCTGGGCACAATCACGGTTTTCAAAGGAATCCATGCAAGTGAGTCCACTGGGCATGCAAGGCACTAAGGGACCATTTGCGTGCCCATTATGGGCCCAACGGCATGGTAGTGGGGGCAGGTAGCACCCCCAGAACAACATATGGAGCCATCCTAGAAGTTAGTGACCCCCCCAGATTGCCAGCCCATCTATATTAACAGTATCCCAGGTGCTAGTGGTTCTTCCCGCCCTCTGATTGCCAGCCCATACATGTTAAAAGTAACCCTGGTGCTAGTGATCACCCCTCCCCAGTCACCAGCCCACAGTATAACTAAACCCCCTCCAGTGTTCAGTAAATCCCCCAAGCACTGATCCACAGTATATGCCATTGCGCCCCTGGTGTCTAAGCCCCCAACACTGAGCACCACCCTCCGTCACCATGCCCGTATCCTCGATGCTACGGATGTGATTACAGTGACCAGCGCAGCCCTCCTCACCTGACTGCCGTATCTCCAGGCAGGGAGCGCACCTTTTATTTATAGGACAGGATGACCTGCCCTGTCCAATAAACAAGGGTCACGTTCCTGCCTGGACATATGGCGGCCAGTCAAGGTGTGAAGCAGGCTGAACCGGTCACTGTAATCGTGTCCACAGCACCAATGATACAGGTAAGCTGGCTGGGCGGCTCGTTATACTACGGACTGGGGGGAGGTGGCCATTAGCACCAGGGAAATGTTTACTATATACGGGCAGGAGATCTTGAGGGGGCGACCACTAGCACTCACCAGGGAGACTTTTAATATACACAGGCTGGCAATCAGAGGGAGTGTCACAGACCACAGAGGGAGGGTGTGGCCCTCCACCATCCCATGGCCAACTGCTACAATATCGGCATGCGCCGATGGTCCTGTCCCCCCCCCACCCCCGGCCCAAATATGCATACCCCATTTTGGTTTGCGTGGGCGCTAACAGGCCTTTTGAATATTGGGCTCCAGCGTAAAACCTGGTTTACGTGAACAAACACTGGTTAGCGCCCGCGCAAACTTTTGAATATCAGGCTTATACAGTTTTTCCTGAAATAGATTTTTTCCTGTGAAACATTTTGATTTTAATTTTTTTACCTTACTGTCTGGATTTATGAATTATTTGTGGACCTGTAAACATCAAAAAACTTTGAAATAAATAAATGCATTTATTTTGCAAACAAATACTGCTGCTTTAACCAAGATGATCTGAACAGAAACAAACTGAATAACTGAGAAGGGGATCACACCTCAGAGGGCGTAGCATATCCTTGCCAGGTCCTCCATATCGCTTAGTAGAGGGGCAGTCCCTGGCAACACCTAGAACTTCCAAGAAACTGAAAAACACATCTGAATCTTTTTAGTTGTTTCTTCAAAGCCATACTGTATTACACACACACACACACCCCAATGGTATAGTCTGTATTTATTTTCATACAGGCGTACAGTTGTCACTTGCTTTAGAAAAATAAGCAAAACCACATTTGCTATTACAGGATGCATAATCTGCATGATTATCTCAAGAAAAACAGTTCAATAATACTTGCTTAATCTGTCTTCTGGCGCTGGATATAAAGTAATTCTATAGGAAACTGGGTTTGTACAGCACATAAACATAAAGGAAAATGCACATTTATCCAATCCCACACTTAATATGTGGGGCCAATTTCCACACCAAGTGTAAAATATGTTTTTGCACTTCTTATAAGCGATCCCGGAGCAGTCAGAGGCTCAACTCGCCAATCCAATGCAAACTCCCCCATGCGAAGTATACGCTACTTAGCCTCAGTTGTATGGGACCAATAACCATAACACCTGACAGCTCTGAGATGTCTTTAATGCATGATTCTTATTAGTGGCATCCACTGTGGCGGATTTGGAGATGCTGTCAGAGTAAACAATTTTATAAACATAATGGGAGAAAATTTTGGGTCGCATAATCAGCCAGAAATATAGTATTTTTAAATAAGAAATGCAAATTTTTTACACTTAATGTAGTTGGTGTAGTATTGCACAAAGAAATGCTCCCCTTTAGGTGACGATTTTAGTGCTGGTGGAGTGTAGGACTGGTGATGGTACAGACAGCTAGACACTTGGCAACAAGCCATATGCTGTGTAGAACCTACCCCTACCTCTCTCTGCAGACATGCTGAACTTCTGTACTGAAGTGGAAGGACCACTTCCCTGATTGAGGCAGACACTAGAACTTTAGTACACACAGCACTGAACTGCCTCTAAGGAAACCAATTCTACCATGTGGTAGGTAATGTGATGCATAGGGCTGTACCACCAGGGACCAGTTACCTTGCTTCGCCTTTAGTCTGAGACATTCCTAACATAATCCGTCTACATATCCAAGCATTCTGCTTTCATGATCAGCACATATTCTGAATTGTATAAATCCTAACAGTGCATTTTTAAAAGGAGTGTAATCATATTTTGGACCTGTTTTGGCCCATCAAGCTGCAATGGCCATCTTACTTAACATTAGTAGTTTACATGCCTTCCCTTTGGAGACAGAGTACTTTTTTTTAAACTTGGTTAACTGAGCGTTTTAGGTGAATTAACAAGCTGCCGATGCCTTTCTAACCTAAACCTAGTCTCGTAAAAAAAAACAAAAAAAAAAACAGCAGGCTTCAAAATGTGCATTTTCTGCAACCCTGCCCCCACCCAAAAACACAGTAGCAGTGACTCATTCTCAACATCTGCAGGTAAGTCAGGCACAATATCCATTCCTGCTTTTCATAACCTGTCAGTTTTTCCCCATACAGGTGCTCGTCTTTTATACGAATCCACACCACCCCCTCATCAGTTTGAATCAGACTACCAAAAAGTATTCTATTTTTCTAAACGGAACTGCACTTCTGTCAACCATTTTCAAAGCAGACCCATCAAACAGGGTCATTTTGGTCCCTTTAAAGAGACACTGTCAGCCTTTTCAGTCAGTTTTAACTTGCCTTCAAATAATATGTCCGGAGCAAGGTTTAGCCATGTAAAAGACATACATGGCAAGAGATCTGCACAGTAGTGCAAGATATTCCATGTTCTGAACAAATTATTTATTTTGGGTCCCATATCAGACAAAAGGTTTATCTCTGTTTGTGGTTCCAATTTGAAGAACGTGATTGTCATGCAAAACCGAGCGCTGTGACACGTTTCATTTTGTATCTAAAAACTGAAGCCGTGACTCGGGGCATGTGCACCGGTGTCGACTGTAATGCACATGCCTGGAGTCACAGTTTCAATTTCTGTGTACAAAATGAAACGTGTTACAATGCTCGGTTCTGCAAGGCAATAACCTTCTACAAATCAAAACCATAAATGGTAAGAGATTAACTTTTTGCCTAATGTGGGACCCAAAATAAATAACTCATTCATGAATGAGTTTCCCCTCGGCTCCGCGCCTTTCTAACGTTAAACTTTTTTATTGAAGCAAAAAAGGCAGGAGCATACAGCAGTACAATGTCAGAATCAAAAAGTGTGGCCATAATAAGTAACAATGCAATATTCAATAAGCAAAGCAGTAAAAGAAAACTACAATTAAGTATAACAACCACCGACATGAATACCCAGTCAAACTAAGATGTAGGATCACAGTAAGCAACCGTTCAAAAAATAGGCTGGAAGGCACTAAGTAATAAGAATGGAAAATCTAATGGCAGTAACTATAATCTGATTACATGATACTGAAACAAAACAAAAGTATTGCTTATTAGTGTGCAGTATGTTAGGAAGAGCGGTGGGGGGGGGGTATGACCATTCAAGTAAAAAAAAATAATAATAGGGCCCCCCCATTCCATTATATGTAGGAACTTTGGAAAGAGCAATACAGGAAAGCCATTCATGCAGTGCCAGTTGGCCTATCCCGAGTAAGGCTCCGTCCGTGCCGATGTAAATCATGGATGCACACCAACATTTCAGTCGGGATAGCCGAAATACCATTAAAACAAAAATAATAAAAATATCTTGAACTACTGTGCCAGTCTTTTGCCATGTATGTCTTTCACATGTCTAAACCTTGCTCCAGACATATTAATTGAAGCATGTTAAAACTGTCTGAAATGGCTGACAGTGTATCTTTAAAGTATGTTTAACCTGGCCTTCTTTTTAGTATGGCTGGGAATGTGAGCACGTGTGTAGCCACCCTAATTTCACAGGCGATACTGGTTCTCCTTAACGATGCCTGTTACAATAACTGCCCAATTCCAGAACCTGAAGACATCGTCTGTGCGGAAGCCCAGAGTAAAGCTGTCTGGGAAGGATTTCACTGAAAGAACATCATCAGGTTCCTAAACTAAGCTGAAAAGGACAGTATCAAAAAGGTAAGCTGGCTGGCTACATGCTGCTGAGAAATGGCGGATCACGCGGACAACCTGGGTTCATGATCCCAGCTGGGGATATCTGGAGAAGCCAGCAGGGTGTGTGTACTCGCGCTCATCAACCACTCTCCCAGCAGTTCCTGGTGGTGGAGGTGTCACTGATAGCTCAGGTGACCACGTGCTGTCAGGCAGCCCCCATACCATATGCAAGCATGAACCAGAGTCAGCAGGAGGGAGCATGGAGTAAAGAGTGCAAATGCCACACTGGATAACAACCTCCATATTCTTCCCACACCAATGGACCATCAAAGGCCTCTCAAGCCTACATCTCCAAGATTCAGCAGTGTTCCTCCTACAGACCAGGGGAGGCCCTCAGCAGGGCCAAACTGGTTAAGTGGAAGCAAAGAGGAAGACTCTACTCCTTCACTGGGTCAGAGATGGCCCCATAGGATCTGTAAGGTTCCTTTGGTGGCACGGGGTGAGCGGTGGGCAGAAGGGACTGCTGCAAGGCCCAAAGGAAAAATGTCGGTGTGGACAGGAACACGAAGTAAAGAAAAAAGTACCATAATATAACCCCCCCCCCCCATTATCTCAAAGTGAACACAAGAAACAATTCAGTTAAGAAAAATAAAGCTACACATGCTCACACTTCCAATTAAAAAGGGAAAGACGAGTTATTTTTTGCTTTTTTCCCTATAAATTTAAGGGGGGGGGGGGTGTCAACAAGATTTTGAACACACAATATATACCTGTGATTTCTGTGACATACATCTAGCAAACAAGTACAAACTTAAGAGTCTAGCTTGTGATGGTTAATGTAGTGATCTCCACTAACCACAAAAATTAAACACTTGAAAGCAAAAGATTTTTAAAACGAATACTGCAATCTGCTACTTGAATTGAAACATCTAGGTTCTAAAATTATGCCTTTGTCTAAATCTATGTAAAACCACAAGTGATTAATATGAACAGCTCCTGTATCTGAACAGTATTTTGTAGAAAGAGGTCAACCTTTACCAGAAAAGGTTACAATTCAAAATTTTCTGAAAGGAAATACTTTTCTCAAATGTTTAAATGCAACAGGCCTTGATCGAAAATATGTGGTTAAAAAAAAAAAAAGGCAACATTTAGATGAAACAATAATAAGCTATCTTGTTTTTCTTAAGACAACAGACTTATTCATGTGATTCTGTTTCTGAAAGTTCAGTAGCTACTCCAGAGATAACTTGGCCCACTTCTGTGCTTTCTACTTCAGGGACCACTTCCAGCACAATTTCTTTAGAGCAATCTTCCTCTGCTGAAAATACCAATGTAATTACATTCTGTTTATCACCTTGATTTTCCGCAGTTATCTCTCTCTCACTGGCTTTGTGTGCTTCAGGACAACTCTCCGATGCTTTGCTGGCTGACACTTCTGAAGACGCAGCAGACTGCATGTCAGAAAGTGCGGCCTCCGTTTCTGCAGTGTCTGGTTCGACGCTTTCCACATTCACATATTCCGCATCATTCACCAGTGACCCTTTCTGGTTTGATTCCATGTCCTTACTGGCTTCTTTGTCTCTGTCCTCAGTATCGGACTGGAAAATCTCAAAAACGTTCTGGACAGCGACATTTTCTCTCTCTTCCTTTGCAACAGAGCCACCTGTGTCGAGCTTCGCTGCAGCACCTAAGCCATCCTTTTCAGGTGCTTCTTTACTTGTGCCTTTCTGCTGCGTGCTGTCATTAACTTTGTTCTCCTCCTTTTCGTACTCCGTGTCCCAGTCTTCATCTGCTGGCTTGACTGGAAGCGAACTACACTTTACCATTTGCTGTGTACAGGTCTTGCTCATGAGAGGCTGTGGCTGCTTCTGCTCACAGTCTGTCTCCCAGTCTTCTGCAGAAGTAGCTTTCCTGGCAGATGATATTGGGGTTGTATTTGGGCTTGAAAATCCACTGCACCTTTGCCTGTCTCCAAAACTCCCACTTCCGGACCGTACTGGTGAACTGCTAGACCTCCCCCTCTGTTGCCATGAGCTTCCAGGACCCCCCGACCAACGGGCTTGCTTTCCTCTTCCTCCTTCTGGAGGAGACCAGGATCTTTCATCAAAATTTCTTTTTCTGTTGCCAAAGTCACCAAAAGATGACCGTCCCCTAGCAGGTCGATATTCTCTGTTCTGATCCCATGAATTGTTTTTTTGAAAACTGGATTCGGAATCATCTCTTGGCCGTCCCATCGGCCTACCAAAATCTCTCTGTTGCCATCCAGACCTGCCACCTCCATTATTCTGAGTGTCCCGCCAGCTGCCGGAACCTTTCTGCGGTGAAGTCTCTCTAAAGTCGCTGTTTCTTGGATACAGACCTCTACCTGATGGGCCAAAGTTGGAGTTTTGTCTCTCACCGAATGATGCATTCCCAGGCATATCTTCCCCCTTCTTTGGCTCCAAAATGGCTAAAGACGAGCGGCTCTGAATGCTCCCAATCCCATCTACATTTGTGGACATCGTTAGTTGATCTCTTTGACTGCCCACTTGCTGGACATTAACAGAATTGTGTGTATGTGGTGCCGGCCCCGCTGCCTTTGGGTAATCCATGCACATACTTCCCACAGAACACTGTGGCTGGGAACAAAAAGACTGTTGTATGCAGTGTGCGGGACGCATCGGCATTCCTCCATAACATCCGCAACAGTAAGTTGGTGGCACATGACCAGCTTGGCTGGGACAGATATTACCAACACTTCTGCAAGCAGGAACGAGACACTGGCTGCCATAGAAAGGCACGGCAGGAGGCACTGCGCAGCCACTCGTTAGAACATTATTCAACAAATATGCAAGAGCATCAAGGCGCACAGGGACAGACAAGGAGGACAGACTCCCTCCAGTTAAAGAGCGTCCAAATACTGGTGCCTGCAACTCCATCTGACTGCTTCCTGGGGGCATCTGTCCCGCCATTACTGAACGAATTGCTCTGTCAATGGGATTCTGTGGACGGTGATGAGCAGGAGGAACTGAGGAGGGGGGCTTACTCTGGCTAGAACTTGATCTCTTCTCCACTGGCCTACTACCTTCTGTTGTGCTGCCATGCGTCTGTCTGGGTTCCAGAGTTGCGTGCCCTTCCGTCTGCGCCCTTGGCTTTGTGCTGCTGTTTTCAGTCTCCACTGGCAGATCTTGTGTGGCATACGGGAAGCCAATGCCATCATTTCTGAAAATAGAAATAATTAGTTTTAAATTAAACCTTCACAAACTAAAATAAATAAATACTCAGAGGGCCACATGACCCAGGGAAATCACAGTAAACTAATTTTTAGACATATTTCAGCATCTGTTTTGTTTTCTGGATTTAGCTTTCTGTATATGTATGAATGTTTACATGAAAACATGACTGCTGCCTTGCTGCACTTTATTTGTACTGGCTGCTTGCTACTCCTGGCATCATAATCTGCTGCTGTAGGAGCGATTATGCCATCAAACAAAACATCATAATGTCAGCTATAGACAAGCAGTCAACGCAGAGCACGGCTAGAGGGCCACAATCCTGTTTCCATGATAAATGCTAATAGTTACAAAAATGTGAAAGCTAAATTTATTTTTATTTGAAAGTTTTTTAACCGGGAGAGGCACTCTGAGCCGCGGCTCGTTTCCAGGTGCGACCCAGTGCAAGGGAAGGGGAATATTTGTACAGATGTAAACTGACTTACAGAACCAGATTAAGCTGCTGATGGTATTTTAGTGAATGGAGGGAATTTGGCCAGGACACCGGGAAAATTCCCCCACTCTTTTCGAGAAGTGCCATGGGATCATTAACGTCCACTTGAACAATCACCAGAACAGGCAGACGGGACCTCGGTTTAACATCTCATCTGAAAGATGGCACCTTAGGAGTGCAGCACCCCCTCTTGATGCACTACAGTGTCAGTATTGGGATTTATCCCACGTTGCCGGTATGGGGCTAGAACCCACCACCTTCTGATCTTCCGGCATTAGAGGCAAGTGTGCCACCTGCTGAGCCACTGACACTAAATAAGAGAATATATGATGCACAAGCTGAAATGTGTTTAAAAAAATGATGCTTTTTCAGTGTGAGCTCTGTGGTGACGGGCAGGGTGGCACTCCCTGGCCAGCTGGTGACGGGTTCTCAGCCCTAGTCAGTATGCAGCACTCATATCCTACAGGGAGAGGAGGTTACCAATAGTGACTGCCTCCAATGTGGCGCAGAAGGCTTAGAAATCAGTGTAAGACAGGGCATTGAAGAAAAGGGCACCGTTGAGGCTGTATGTCAGAAATAACATGTTGAGCACACTCTTTTAACACTGCCGGGGAAGGGGAGATAACAGGAATATGGCAGCATGTCCTGGATGGCCAGAAGAAGTCTGCCCCCCCCCGGCTAGACCTGCTGCCCCCCATCTTGTAACAGCTGGAGCTGCTCTTCTGGTTGCTGCTGGGGTCACTGATCAGGCCCCACCTAGGAGGGAAAGAGGGGACCTGGACATCGGTTACCGGGATGGGCAGAGGGACAGAAATGGAACGAGGTCCCACACAGGTTTCTCTGACAGGAGCATACTAATTTAATAAAATACTGTAAATAAATACCATAAAAATGTTTCCAAAAAAAAAATTCCCCTTGGATGTTGAGCTCTTTAAAGTGATTAGCAATTCACAGTCACCATCAGCACAACTCAGTTTAACACTCCCCGCTGCACCCCTTTCTGAAGCCAGAACAGTGGCTGCCATGCTGACACAACTGCCACACAGTGACTGGCAAGACAGGGAGCATGTGCACAACCTCTCCCCAGGATATGAGCAACTCTCATCATGTCCCCCAACAGTGCTGCATTTCTCCCAAGTTCAAATCTCAGGCTCGCTACTGAAAACGAGTTGAGAGCAGTGCAGGCATTTGCACTGTGCTTGCCCCAGCCATAGTGATATCCAGACGGATAGTGCTTGGCGACAGCGGCGCTATCCGAGAGATTATCAGCCTATGTTGCGCAGCGCTAATAGTTATTTGCATGCCAGTTATGGGCTCATTTGCATGGGATGCAGCAGCCCCAGCACCTGTTGCACTGTGAAACACACTCCCTGGTGGTTCAGTGGTTCCCCCATCCCCCAACACCTTGGTACACTGCAAACCCTGGTGTGCAGTCCCCCCGAACATCTTTTTAGTTAACTCGCTGGTGGTCCAGTGGTTCCCTACACCCTGGATCTCCCAGTACAGCATATTATGTAATTCCCTGTGTCCACCAGTCCCCTCCCTAACAGTCCTACGCTCCGCACCTGACCTGCTCCTTCATATCCAACCTCCCCACCCCCCACCTCAATGTACAGCGTTCACTTACAGCAGAGTGTGGCAACCGGCACAGCCCTACTTTCACCTCTGCGGCCGGCTGCTGAACGAGCGGTCAGTAAGCATGCGTAACGTAGAATCTGATGGCAGATAAGGACCGCATGGCCCACCTAGTCTGCCCATTTCCCTACCTGATGGATAAACTGCAGATTCTAGTTAATCAACAGCTTACTTCCTCCTACCCCCCCAACTAGAATTGCCTTATGTCTGTCCCATGCATTCTTGAATTCTCCCACTGTTCTTGACTCTACAACCTCCTCAGGAAGGCTGTTCCATGTATCCATAACCCTCGCTGTGAAAAAATACTTCCTAACATTACCTCTGAGCTGTCCCCCCATCATCAAATTGTGCCCCCTTGTTCTTGCACATCTATTTTTCTGAAAGATGCTACCCTCTTGGACTTTGTTAATTCCCTTGAGGTACTTGAAAGTTTCTATCATGTCACCCCTCTCCCTCCTTTCCTCAAGTACATGCTCAGACAGCTCACATGGTGGCTGGCCACAGAGGTGAGAGGAGGGCTGTACCGGCCGCCATACTCCTCTGTATGTCAGTGGTGGACACTGGGACACGGTGGATGTGAGCAGGTAGGTCGGGGCATGGACTGTCGGGGGGAAATGAACACCAGAAAGTTACATAATACACTGTGATGGGAGACCTGGGTGGGAGGAACCACTGGACCACCAGGGGAGTTAACTTAAAGAGAGGTACTGGCCCTGATCACAGGCATCAAGAGTTTTGGAAGGAATCATACATGAACAGGAGCTAATAGATACACGGAACCTCCTACACCATCAAGAAGAACCCTACACTTTTCAATCGACTGTCTATCACTCATCATCGATAACAGATTATTGGTTGATGCCAGAAACACTTGTAACAAGCCTGCAGAATGCACAGATCCTGCCAATGACAATATCATGCCATTCCTCAGTGCTGATGGCACTGCAGTTCAGTCAGGAAACCATTCAAACAAGCCAATGGCAGCTGAACAATGTCATTCTCTCACAAGAGCAGATCACTGAATTTGTCCTTTTTATGGCACAATAACCTGTCGGATACATCGCGGGTTGTGACCTGGGGAGGCCCTGAAATGTACACTATAAAGGTAAACTCTCGGGGGCAGCTAAAGGAAAGGCGGACATGATAGAGATCTTTAAGTACACAAAGGGATCAATAAGGGGAGCGCAGGCAGGGTTCTCCCAAAGAAGGAGGAGGGGCGGGAGGGGCGGTAAGCTGGAAGGAGGAAGGCTCAGAGGGGAGAAGGAGGTGCTATTTCACTGAAGGGGTAGTGGAGTCATGGAATGTGCGCCAGGGAGCTGGTAGAGGCGGATAATGTGGCCGGGTTTAAGAGGGGATGGGACAGGTATTGGGGGGTACATCTGACCAGGTCCAAGGCAGGTGGCACATCTGCAACTGGGGACAGTATAACCTGGGGGGACGACGACACCAAATTTGGCCCTAATTGCGAGTGCTGAAAATCGAGTAGATTCGAAAGACCATTAGGCCTATTCTGCTGGCATTTTAGTATGTTAGTAAAAGAACCGAACTATTTATTATAGGCAATCCAAGAGATGGAAAACCATCTCAATGTTAATAACATGGATGCCCTGCAGACAGAATGGATGGAGACATGAAGCAATGAAGAGTTGAGGGAAACAATTTAGCGAGGTGTTGCATCCCGCTTTAGAACTTGGGAACGGAAACAGTTATATAACTTAACAACAATGTGTTGTATTCTGTATGCAATGTCTCTTGTCTTTTTGGAAACCTCAATAAACCTTGAGTGACAAACAGAGTGTATTGATGTACTGCAGAAATGTAAAAAAAAAAAAAAGGTTAAAAAGGGATGTAACTACTCAGATATACCAGGACGTGGGGGCTGTGGCACTGGACACCAGGGATTTAAAAAGGATGTACTCAATGATTGGGGGGGGGTGGCGGGGGTTGGAAGCTGCAGTACAGTTGCCCTGCCTTCAAGGGTTATGGGTTTAGTGCACAGTTGAGAGGCGACGCTTGAGGGGCTACTTACCACCACCGCACACCTTTGAAAATGCCACTATGGATAAGGGGCTCCCCTCATTTGCATAGACACAGCGGTATTTTAGCACCTGGGCACTGCCAGGTTTGGGGCCACTCTGAGTGCCTCCGAGTATGGCTTCAAGAGCACCCGTGCAAACCCAGGTTAGCAATGGCACGAACAACATTCATGCTGGTGCTACCTTTTGAATATCGGGACCCACAAGGCTGAACCAATACTTCCAAACTGTGGTACAAAAGAACGAAGCATGACCAGAAAAGTACTGGGGTTGCATGCCCCAATAACCCTGTGAATATCCCTCAACAGTCCCCACCTGTTTTTTGTTCACTTTCCACTTATTCCACTTCACCTGCCTGATCCCACCCCCCACCCCAGCGTCATCATACATCATCTCCACACTTACCACTTCCTCTTCTGCCTTGGTGCAAGGCTCTTCATAGGACTTTTAATTTGGGGGTACTGGACTTTCAAGGAAAAAAACTGGGGTGCTCAGGAAAGGTTTAAGAACCCCCAGAATTTTCTGAGGATCTCAAAAGAAGTGAGCCATTGTCGTTGCTCCTGTCTCATCTCTCAAATGGCACAAAGTGCTACAAACGAAGCAAGAAATAGCCTGTGAAATACAAGCTTTCTCTTGCTTAGTTTACAAGTGCCAGTTTGACATCCCCCTTCTTTTATTATAACATGGGTATCTTACAACGTGCAAGACCACTGGTGGACTGAGTCTGCGTGCCCATACACTAATCTCTGTTATACCAACAGCTACAGTAGGTATTGCCAAAATCCCTACTTATGTCTAGCTGCAAGGTATATGGATTAGGTAGTCAGAACTTATTCATGTGTGGGAGTCCCGAGAATGGAAGCGGCAACATGTGCGGAGCCAGTGCCCGACATCATTACCGGCCAGCAATGCGCAGAGTGACCGAAGCATCGTGAAGGGCTGTAGGAGCAATTGCAAGGAGAGAAACTGTTGAAGTGATGTGACGAGGTGCAGGAGAAGAGCCTCTAGGTTGGTGGGAGCAGGAGGAAGTCATCTATTGCCGGGGCCGACAGAACGGGACCAGTTCCCACCCACCCAGATGTATCATGGAGGAGGTAGCGGTCAGTGGTCTCTAAATAGGGACCGACAGAACGGAAGCAGAGCAGGGAGCGGACAGTACAGAAGGCACCCCCCCCCCCCAATAGGCAAAGAAGAAGAATCAGCATTTATATAGCGCTTTTCATGCACAGTATCCCAGGGCACTTTACAAGCAATGCTAGTGTTACCCCCCCCCTTACCCAGGGTTACAAGAATCCCAGTTAGACCTAGTGACAGGCAGGGAAGGCAGCTTGTGAAACTCCAGTTAAATGGATTTCACACTGTCTCACTCTGTTCTCAGTCTTAGCTGAGATTGAGGGATGACATAATTTTAGAACTGTCAGGATAGAATCTTGGGAGGTTTTGAAGTGAGTCAGTAGTATTGTAGTAGAGTGTTGAAGAGGGAGGAGGTGTGCTGCAGCTGCAGGCCGTCAGCTCTGACAAAGAGCTATATTTTTGTTGGAGTGTGTGTTCTCACCTGAAAAGGAACACAAGAAGAGCCAAGTGAAGTGGTAGAGACCGCTTCCAGTGGTTCAGGGCCCCATCCCCGCGGAGATGTGGGGGGGGGGGGGAGGTTTCCACCTACTTCCAGGGGCAACCCCCTGGCCCAGCTAGAGGAAGAAGAAGAAGCTGCCTAAATCTAGGTTTGTGCTGAGGCACCAGAAGTGTTGGTTGAGATTTCTCTGAAGAAGAAAAAACCTGTGGGGCACCTGCAACCAAGGAGTGAGTCTGCTCTGATAAAGGGCCAATGTGTTTTCACCTGAAACAAGGTGAATTTAAGTGACTGTTACTGTGGAGTCAGGAAAAGACAGCCAAGTACAGTTTTGAAAGTTGTGGAACTTTGACAGCTCAATTCTGTGGGGGTCTAGAGAAATGAACACAGCCACTTATTAAGTATGTTTCAAGTTCAGCACAAGTGAGATGGAAGAACAAGCAGATTAAATGTGACATACATTTAAAGAGAATCTATACAGTAAAGTGTTTTCAGAGGATGAGGTGTTAAAAGTCCAGAGAAATGGCCGGGTAAGAATTGTGGGAGCGAGAGATGGGAGACCCCCCCCCATCAGTAGTAACCAAATTCACCTCTACTGGTTTGCTCTGGGACAGCTGTTGCTTTCTCTCAGGTACTTGGCCAGTGCCTGAAGAAAGTACCCAGACGTGGGATTGTTGAAGAAGATTCCCTGATTGCGCCAGAAGTGCTCAGAGGTGGTTTAGGGAGCCACCGAGGAATGTTTCATGCTACATGGAAAGTGTCCAAAGGGCTGGCATGAGAGTCGAGCCATGGAAGGAAGGTAGTCTAGAGGGCTGGCAAGGGGGCCGAGACAGGGAAACCGAAAAAGAGTTGAGTTAGGGCCGAGTGCCCAGTGTGTTTCAAAGCCTGAGGGTTACAGTGTATGAGGATGTGTTCTGATCTCCATAAATCTGCATTACCAGGAGTGTAGCCCCATGGGGGTCCATCTATGCTTTGTTATTCTGTTGGTTGTGAATAAAAGCCACACTTTAGAATCCCAACTTCTGGTATTGGACATTACAGTTATTGCTTCCTGTGTCCCATGCAGAGTAGCCGAACCTAGTCACCATGCTGAGTGACACCTTTCTCCTCTAATTTCAGGTTATAAAAAGGGAGGCACCGCGTCATAGAACCTAGGCCCCTCAACCTGTCCACAGCCACAGAGGCACAGGTAGTAGCCCTCTCAGTTTATCGCCGACTGGGGGGGTTACACTAGACTGGTAGTGAAGTGACTGAATGTGAGGTGGCGGCCATATCGCACATCATCACCCACACACAGCCTCGATAATTGCATGAACTGGTTTATGGGAAGGGAAATGTTGACCAGGACACCGGGAATGTTCCCTGCTCTTTGCGATGAGTGCCCTGGGTTCTTTTACTTCCACCAGGACAAGCAGTAGGGCCCTTGGTTTAGCGTCTCATCCGAAGGACGGCACACCCCAGCAGTACAGCACCCCCCAATACTGCACTCGGATGGCAGCGATTTTTAGTGAAAGTCCAATCCCGGTGTGGGGCGAGAACCCACGACCTTCTGGTCCACAGGCGGACGTGCTACCAACTGAGCCACGCTGACACCAAAGGAATTGAGAATCTTCACCGCTGGCAGTGCAGTACAATTTTAAGTTACTTGGTGTGTGGAATGAGTAAATAAGTGTTCGAATTGATAAAAGTGTGCGAGAGTGATAAAAAGAAACAAAATAAATAAAAGGAAGCAACAGCATCACCGCAGGGACTACTTTATGAAGTGGCAATCTCAGTGGCAGGATACCACAGTCAGAAGGGACACTCCGATATTTCTAAAAAAAAAAAAGTAAAGAAAACTTTTAAACCTTGTTGGGCCCACGTTATAAGCACCATAGCCCACTCCAGTGTGTGGGGTTACTGGAGATTAACACCCTGGGTGCTGTGAGGACAGTCGGGCTTCATCCTCCTGCCTCACACTAGGCGCCCAGGGTGTTGATTAATCCCGAGCTAACACCCCACCTTGTCGTGGGTTATTGCTTACTCCTTTAATACCCACCCAAGTCACCCGTCTGAGTCCCGACTGTCACACGTGTCCCCGCAGTGCCGGTTCCTTGGCTTTCTATTCTCAGCGCAGGGTGTGAATGTCGGTAATCTCGCACCATCGCACACTGCACGACTAGGGCAGTTTACCCGGGACATGAGAAGATCTTTATTAAGGAGTCCTGCCCGGTAAAGTTTACAGTTCAATGCTGCGCACATGGAATGGGGGTACAACCGCTCAAATGAGCCTTTCCGAGAACTCTACCGTGTGGCTTACCCCCGCTCCCCATTGTTGGTGCCCCTTAACGTAAACCTTTCCTGTATTTTCTTTCTGCTAAAAAGTAGAACTATGGCGCTCCCTTGCATCAAATGGGAACTCCACCAAGATGCTAAAAAATGTTTGCGCGCGCAGCACGTGCCGACACGAGGGGCTCAACCGTGGCCCCCAGCTAGAAGCACAGTGGTGTACTTACAAAAAACGCGCATTCCGCCTGTTAAAACATACCTACTCACCCTTCTTTGGCCGGACTTCCCACGTGCTCCTTCTCCATCTTTTCCCGCTTATATGACTCTGTAGCTCGCTCTCCACCTTCACTGCCTCCCTCCTTGACCAACGCACCTTCACTGAGAAGAATCGCCGTGATCTTCCGCGGCCCCAAACATTGCCCTACCCATTAGAGGCCGCAACCTGGTTTTTTGTTTAACTCATTAGACCGTTCCTTTATCTGTACTAAAGTCTTAACTATCGGTTGCCCTCAATTAGGTTATTTTCCTTTGCCCTTACTGTCCGAACTATTTCGGAACACACCCAAGGATGAAAGTAGTTCGGTCGTAGTTTATCGAGTTCATCCGCCGACTCGGGCGTCGGGGTAATAATTCTGTGAGGGAGAGTTTGGTCTTGTCTCCCCCTGCCGTATTTATGTCCTGTGGCGTGGCCTGTCCACAGAACCTGAAAGACAGAGTAGAACACATCTGTTTCTGCTGAGGAACGAGCGGACCTTCAGCTTTTGGATAGCAAGGTGCGTTTCCTTCGGGGTTGCCGATGGGCTGCATGCGGTTTTGACAGCTTAGGTTGCCAACCGCTGTTCTGGGTGTGGGTGGTTCTCAGTCACCTCGCAGGCAGGTGGCTGACACTCTTTGAGATCTCAAGCTATTTGTCATTCCAATACGTGGAACAAGTGTTGGGGCTGAATAACTGAATCTAGAAGAAATTCAAATAAAATCTCTATTCTTAGTCGGTCTAACATGCTAGGGTAAATACTAAATAACGTTGGGTTCATACATAGAGTTACTGATTCTTTATACATTTTATATGTCTTAAAATGTTAATCTGTATCAAGTTTCTTGGTTATTATGATAGTTTAATCAAATTTCATTGATAAAAAATATAGTCATTGGATGCATCCAGTTGATGAGTAGATCAGTAAACATTAAGCCACCAGGCAGGTGGCATCTATTGGGGAATTATACAATGGGGTATGAAAATCCTGTAACCTCATTGGTCAAAACATATCACATGACTGTGATAAATCGTCCATTGTACAATGGGGTCCAAATATGGCAGGCTCTGATTGGTCAACTGGCACCTCGTGCCCATTGTAAATCTTCCACAGTACCAACAGGAAGAGGTGCCAGTTGCCACTAAGCCGCACCAGTGACTCCCCCGAAATCACTCCGACCTCCGTGAACTCAGGACGGGCAGAGATAACACACAGTGACAATCTTCTCACTAATGACCCAACCCCCCGTAAACCCGGCTGATTAAAAAAAAGTCCCATCAACTTCTACACACCCTTCTACCTGTAAATCATTGTGTTCATCCCAGATAAAAGCTTGTCATAGTTGGGCTTTCACAGTGACTGCCGCTTCCAGTTTTGAAGCTCCCTGCCCACATCGCTGCTCGTCGTACTTCACTCCCTCTGAAAACTGGTAAAACAGTTGTCTGCCCACCTCCCTGTTCTGTCTTAAGTACCTTTTTTCCACTAATTTCCACCAGTAAAGTAATTCCCTCTCTGCTCGCCTCCTTTCACCGCCTCCTCCCCAGCCCATCCAACACTGTGTAAACCCCCCCTACAAATGGGGGTTCCTAAAAGCCTTCCCGGAGCTTACCTAAATGCTCCCTGCCTAGCTGGCGTTTGGTGAAATGCCGCTTAAATGTGGCCGCTGTGAGTGCTTTCAGAGCCTCCATGTACTGTCTCTTTAAGAGCTGTCTGCTTGCAGACCTGATTAGTTGTATGGGGGGGACTGTGTGTTTTAATGTTCGAATCCCGTCCGAGCTGCTCTCTAATCGCTCCGTTTCTGTAGTCGCTAAGAGCCCAGAGGGAGCCCAGTTGAAAGCTGTGATTAGTTCTGGGGGAAAATGTGGAGTGACAGTAAAAATGCAGTTTGTCTAACCTGCCTTCCTTGCAGCTTGAACTCTTTCTGTTTGGCCCCTCCATTTTGGACCTGAACTGCCGCATTAGACCAATCAGTGAGGGGGGACCTTTAAAATGGAGTCTGCTGGGGCGAATCAGTACTTGGACTCTCATCTGGAGCCTGCTATGATAGGGCTGTATGGCAGATGCCTCTGGGAATCGTAGTTTGGACCTTGGTGCCTTTTTTCACCAACAGAGGGAGGCCTGTTGTGATTGACAGCCAAACCAACCAACCGAACTTGTGTGGATCTAAGGGGAAAGCCCTGTACTGCTGCTGGCAAGCCAGATTAAAGGTGGCTGCGAGAGGAGAAGGAGCTCTGTGTGTTGTGGCGTGTAGGAGGCCCTGAAGTCGGCCTGCAGCCATCAGTGAGTGTAAGTCATAGATACATAGATAGTGTCGGCAGATAAGGGCCTATGGCCCACCTAGTCTGCCCATTTGAGCTTGTAAGTTCAGTTTGTTTTCCTAGAAGTCTATTTCCCCTTACCCCTGACCTCTAGAATTCCTTTATGTCTATCCCATGCATTCTTAAATCCCGTGATTGTTTCAGCCCCCACCACTTCCTCTGGCAGGGTGTTCCACTTGTCCACCACCGTTCTGTGAAGAAATTCTTCTCATGTTTCCTCTGAATCGTCCCTCCCTCCAACTTCAATCCCATGCCCCTAGTCCTGAAACATCTTTTTCGCTTAAAAATAGTGTTTTCCTGCACCCTGTTCCTCCCTGTAAGATACTTGTATGTCTCTATCATATCCTCTCTCCCTCCTCTCCTCCAGGGGTACATGTTCAGTTCCTTCAACCTGTCTTCATAGGATTTGTGATGCAACCCATGCACCATCTTTGTTGCCCTCCTCTGAACCTTCTCTACCCTGTCTATGTCCTTACGTAGGTATGGTCTCCAAAACTGTACAGTGTACTCCAGGTGGGGCCTCACTAGTGTCTTGTATAGCGGAATTATGACCTCCCTTTTCCTGCTGGTGATGCCCCTGCCTATACATCCCAGCATCCTATTTGCTTTACCTGATGCCTTGTCACACTGGACTGAATCCGAGTGTTCGAGGAGGAAGAAGCAGAAGTGTTGCAACCAGGCTTAACCTGAAGAAGACCGAAAGTTTGCTGAATGCGATCGGCCTGTCAGGGACTGCTGATGCTGTGTGTGCTCCCTGGTATTTTGCAGCGTTTTGCGATCAGGATCGAGGAGCAGCCTGTCTGGTATAGTAATTTCCTTTACATATGAATGTGCTTAGTGCTTGTGGGAGATTGCGATTTTATTTCCCTTTTACTGTGAATTGTGTGCTGAAGCTGGAAGCAGAACTCAGTTTAATCGAACTGAATCCACCTGCTATCAATAGCAGTTGGGCCCTGCTACAAGGGTTTTGTCTCCATGCCCTGCTCTTCTGGCAATCCAGAACAACCAACCTCCATCTGGTTCTCTGCTTGGGGTATCATAAGTACAAATCAGGGTAGCTCCCTGCACCTTTCATTTAATCCAAGTGTGTCAACTGATTGCCATGTGTTTTCTTTCCATGAACTGAGCCATCCGGCTCCGGATTACAGTTGTGTGTTGTGCATGTACTTTCTCCTTGCAGGGCCCCATCCATCTGCACCAGCCGGCCAACCCCAGGCAATGGACCTGGCAAGCGCCCCCCCCCTCCATCCTGGGTACCCAGAGAGTGTGACATTTGGACCCTAAATTGCATGCACAGTACTGTGATTTATGTGGTTACTGCCAATCAACCTGATTTGCCCCCTTCCTTGTTACTGCCCCTGAATAAATCAGATTTGTTGTTGAATTATATTCTGTCTGTGGTGTCAGTACATATAGAACCAGCATTGCATTGTGGTGGTGTGCATTACCTACCCTTGTTTTACAGGGGGTCCTCAGAGACGTGCTGCAGAATCAGTCCTGAGGGTAAGTGGGTACTGTATGTGTGGTAAGTGTGTATTTGTAGGGTATTGGGAAGGTAACTCCCGTGTACTGCGTGGGCCACTAGTTGGAACAAGGGGGGGGGTTACAGTGTCCCAGAGGGCTGTGCCCAAGCTAATTTAACCACTACCAACCCTGACCTCTGGGTGGAGGCACCCGTCACTGGACCTAGGCCCCTTAACCTGTCACTAGCCATACAGGCAGGGGTAGTAGCCCTTGGGATAGGGCCACCTAGGGGTTACAACTGTAAAATGTAAAACTCCTCCATGTGACTCGCACTCCTCTTTCCTCAGCCAACAGCTGAACCCGGAAGTAAGCACCCTAATGGACAGCATTCCGTTAGCCCTTTCAAAACATTATATCCCCAGCTTTACCACACTCAGTTTCCAGTGAAACACAAGGGAGAACGTCTTATTTTTCATTGTATTAAAAAATAAAATTTCTAACCATAACATGAGCTGTAAATCAGACTATGGACCACCTCTTATGGAGCGCGACAGACATAGGAAAAATAAAGCTTTCCCTTCCTTTTTAACATACAGCACTATGCTGTCAGCACCAGCAATTGAATGAAAACAATAATTGTTGTAGCAACAAGTTTGGAATAGGAATCTGTGTGCATATGTGTGTGTGTGTGTGTGTGTGTTGGGGGGTGGGGGTAGAGCAGGGTGGCAGTGGACTGCAATAGAAACATAGAATTTGACGGCAGATAAGGACCTCTTGGCCCCCCTAGTCTGCCCATTTTCCTACCTAACAGATAAGCTGCAGATCCTAGTTAATCAACAGCTTACTTCCTCTTACCCACCCCTAGGACTGCCTTATGCCTGTCCCATGCATTCTTGAAGTCCCCCACTGTTCTTGACTCCACGACCTCCTCAGGAGGCTGTTCCATGCATCCACAACCCTCTCAGTGAAAAATACTTCCTCACATTACCCTGAGCCGTCCCCTCTATCTTCAAATTGTGCCCCTTGTTCTTGCACATCTCTTTTCTGGAAGATGCTACCCTCTTGGACTTTGTTAATTCCTTGAGGTACTTGAAAGTTTCTATCATGTCCCCTCTCTCCTTCTCCTCAAGAGTATACATATTAAGCTCCTTTAGTCTTTCTTCGTATGTCTTCTGATGCAAACCCTGCACCATTTTGGTTGCCCTCATCTGGACAGCCTCCACTCTGTCTATGTCTTTATGAGATGGGGTCTCAGAACTGCACACAGTACTCAGATGGGGTCTCACCAACTGTCTGTACAGAGGGATAACAACTTCCTGTTTTCTACTATTGATGCCTCTTCCTATGCATCCCAGTATCCCTCCAGCCTTCCTTACTGCCTTCTCACATTGCTTGCCCACCTTTAGGTCATCTGATATAATTACCCCAGGTCCCTTTCTATTTTACTGTTGTCAGTATCTCACCCCCATTGTGTATGCTTCCCTAGGTTTTGTTTCCCATGTGCATTATCTTGCACTTCTTTGCATTAAATCTGAGCTGCCATACATTTGACCATTCCTCCAACCTTGCCAAGTCCCTTCTCATCCTTTCCACTCCATCCTGTGCATCAACCCTGTTGCAGATCTTTGTGTCATCTGCAAAGAGACATACTTTTCCTTCCAGTTCCTCTGCAATGTCACTTATAAAGACATTAAAAAGGACCGGTCCCAGTACTGAACCTGCAGTGCCCCACTAGTAACCCTCCTTTCTTCACTGTGTACTCCATTTACTACTACCCTTGTGTCCTGTTGTCTAGCCAATTTTTATCCAGGCTACCACCTTGGGACCCATTCAAGGCTGGCTATCTTGTGTATTAATCTTTGTGGGGACTGTATCAAATGCCTTGCTAAAATCTAGGTAGGTCATGTCCACAGCCCCTCCCTGATCTACTACTTTGGTCACCCAGTCAAAGAAATCTATTAGATTCGTCTGACACGACCTTCCCATCGTGAATCCATGTTGCCTCGGGTCCTGTGCCCCAATGGCCTCTAGGTACTCAACAATTCTTTCCTTCAGAAGCGATTCCATCATTTTCCCCACCACTGAGGTCAAACTAACTGGTCTGTAGTTTCCTGCCTCTGTCCTGCTCCCACTTTTGTGAAGAGGAATTACATCTGCCCTCCTCCAGTCCTTGGGTACCACCCCATCCTCCCATGATTTGTTAAAGAGAGTAGTCAGCGATGTCACTAGTTCTACCCTTAGTTCTTTTAGAATTCTTGGGTGAATCCCATCAGGCCCCATTGCTTTGTCCACCTTCAATTTTATTAGTTCTTTCAGAACCCTTTCTTCTGTAAATGGACTGGTATTGACCCCCGTCTTCAGAGTATTTCTCTTGTTTGGTTTAGGTAACTCTTCCTCCTCTTCCTTTGTGAATACTGAGCAGAAATATTCGTTCAGTAACCCCTGCTTTTTCACTGTCACCCTCTACCCAGATTCCCTCCCCTTTATTAAGCTTCAGTATCCCTCCTTTGGTCTTTCTTCGCTCCCTAATGTACCTATAAAAGGTCTTATCCCCCTTCTTAACAGAATTGGCTATCCTTTCTTCGGTTTGGGCCTTTGCTATTCTGACTACCTTCCCAGCCTCTTTCTGCTTTAACTGATAAAGTTCTCTGTCCTGCTCCTTCTGTGTTTCCTTATATTTCCTGAATGCTGCCCTTTTCTCTTTAACCTTCCCTGCCACCTCTTTTGTGAACCATAGCGGTTTTTTCCTTCGTTGTGTTTTATTGATTTTTTTTAATGAGAGGCTTGTTGCCTCTGTGATGGCTATTTGATCCTCCCATTGTTCCTCCACCCTCCTTCTTGCCTGTTTGCTAGTGTTTTCTGAGGCACTCTCTCATTTTCCCAAAGTCAGCCCTCCTAAAGTCTAGTACTCTTGCTTTTGTATGGCTTGATTGTATGGTTGTGTTTATCGTGAACCACACTGTTTGGTGGTCACTTGTTCCCAGATGGCTACCCACTTCTAAATCTGAGATTCTTTCTCCATCCCCATTTGAAAGTACCAGGTCTAAGATTGCTCCCTTCCGAGTCGGTTCCAATACTAGCTGTCTGAGACATGCCCCCTGTAGGGCATCAAGAATGACCCTGCTCTTGGATGTGCCTGCAGCAAAGGTGCTCCAGTTAACATCTGGCATATTCAGGTCCCCCCATCAACAATATCTCCCCTTTTTCTGCCATTCTAAGAAAGCCTTCTATCATTTCCTTATCCATTCCCTCACCTTGAGATGGGGGTCTGTATACAACCCCCATGCGGACTGTGGTGCCATTTCCTATCTCCAGGGTGACCCAAAGTGCCTCATCTGCTCCCTGTTTACTCTTTAGTTCTGTTGCTTTGATCCCTTCCTTTACATAGAGAGCTACTCCTCCTCCTCTTTTACCCTCCCTGTCCCTCCTGTAGATTGTGTATCCTGGTATGTTGACATCCCAGTCATGGTTCTCTGTGTACCATGTTTCTGTGACTGCCACAATATCCAGGCAACCCTCTTCCATCAAGGCCATTAGTTCAGGGAGCTTGTTACACAGACTACGGGCATTGGTACTCATCACCCTCCACTTTTTGATAGCCTTACCCCTTTTAGCCCCATTTCTGTCCTTACTGCCTTTGCCTTTTTTTTACATTTAAATCTGTTCTGCTCCCTAATAACTTCTGTACCTTGGTGTTTACCTCACTAATCACCATGTTTTGTGGGGGGAGGCTCGGATTTCCAGCTCCTTTTCAGTGCCTCCCCCCTTGGCTAGTTTAAATGCTTGCCAATGAAGCATTTAAACCTCTCACCTAGGATCCTGGTTCCCCCTGGACAGATGCAGACCATCATTCAGTATAGGTCTGCATTCTCTCAGGTGGCTCCCAGTCCCCAATGAAGCTAAAACCCTGAGCTCCACACCAGTTTTTCAACCACTATTGAATTCCCTGGTGAGAAGTGCGCCCTAGCATCTCTTGCCATAGACAGGCAGCACCTCCGAGAAGGTTACCGTGATGCGCTACTTGTTCAAGGCCCTTCCCAACTCTCAAACTCCTCTTGCACTGCTCTGATCCCATTCCTAGCCAGGTCATTTGTCCCCAGGTGGACAATGACATCCAGCTCCCTCCCTCGTGCAGCTCCTCCCACGATCCTGAGGATTCGCTTCCTGTCCCTCCAAGCCGTGGCGCCAGGAAGGCACCTTACTTCCCTCTCCCATCCTCCCCCAATTCTACCACCCTAATGATTGAGTCCCCCACCAGGAGTTGTTTCCTTCCCCTGTGGGGTCCCATGCCACCCTCCTTGGGTCTCCTTTGTGAAGGTTCCCAGCATCCTCCTTGGTCTCCACTGCAGGTGCCTCCATAGAGGAACCACTATCCACCAGAAGAGTGAATGAATTGTGAAGAGGTACAGCTGGAGGGATGCAACTCTGTTCCACCACCCTCTCCTCCTTGAGCCCACCCTGGTCCAGCCACTCCTCTTTCTTGGCAACCTCTGAGGTAGTGGCATTGGCCCTGGTGGTTCCCTGGGTGGGGAGGAGGTTCATGAATCTAGCCAGGTCAGCCTGGGACGGGCAACCTCCCTCTCTCAGACCAGAGAGGTGCCTGCAACAGGGCAGCATCGCAGCCTCCAGAATGTCTCCGGAACACTGCGCCCACAGCCATTGCACTGCACCACTCCTATCATGTCTTATTTTGTGTCCCCTCTACTGTTTCTCTGGATGCTTACTCTCTCCTCTCCTACAACTCTCACCCTTCTTGTTCTGGGACAGCAACTTCCTATCTTCTTCAGTAGTCTCCTTCTTCCTTGCTCAATATCAAACTACCAGCAGCTAGGGGAGAGTGAGCTATTTTTCTACTTCAGGGTTGACAAAACCAATGTTTCTCTATGATCCTTTTCTTCCTACTGCCAAACAGGAAGTTCCTGTTGACAGTTAAATCCAGTGGCTATAAAAGTAGAACTGGCTTTGCGTGGGTGGGTGGGATGGGAGGGCAATTAGTAAGAAAAGGCTAGCAACAGGAAGTTGTAATTTGACTCACCTGCTTTTCTAGTGTCTAAACCACACCCCCAGGTAAGCTCTCTTTCCTCCTACTGGTTTAGCAAAGTCACCTGATACAGTACCTTTCCCTGCACAGAACACACACACTGCCTTTCTTTTTCTTTTCTTTCTTTTTTTTAACCTTAAATAAGACCCCTTCTACTTCTAATAAAGTTATCTGTCTACTTAATCTCAACCGACACTGACTCCCACTGAGACACAAGCCCTAGATTAAGAAGAAAATGCAGCTTCCCCCAGTCAGCCGCCTTCCGCTCTACAAGCAAGGCTAGCAACAGCAATGTCCTACATAAAAACTCTACTTACAAAGAGGGAACTATTTAAAATAAAGAGGAAGGCTACAAGAGAAAAACATTAAAAGCAGTTTATTTGCAACTAAAATCATTAAAAAAAAAATGTTTTCATTATTTTTAAAGGGGCCAATTGTATAATAGCAATTTACCACTACCAGGGTGCGGATCACGCTAGGATTTACAGTGCCTGGTGTGTTTTGCTCACTCGGCCTGTCGGCCTTGTGACCAAACAACACACCAGGCATTGTAAATCCTAGCGTAACCCACACCCTGGTCGTGGTAAATTGCTTAAATATACCCACTCTCTCTCATGGTATTTTATCTTATCTTAATTGCAGAGTGCCTACAACGGCTCAACCATGCATTAATTCCTCATTAGATGCCTCTTTGGGAGTGGTTTAATGCACTTGTAACATGGTGGTGCTATACTTATGAGTGTGACAAATAGAATTAATTACATGCCACATACTATTTCTTGCACAGATATACATTGCTGTTGGTTTAAACTATTCGTCAGATTTGTTTTTAAATCAGTGCGGCTATTATTTTCATAGCCTGCTTCGGAGGACTGCCGTGCACGTCTGTTTCTCTCTCCCTCAGTAGCTCCGTAACTCATTTACATATTTCTGAACTTCTCTTCCTGTGCTCTGCGTTCTGCATCATTCAGCTTCACCTTCCACTGTCTGTGCCGTGCACTCTAATATTTGCTGACAGACTCAAGGTTATGTCACTAAAACCCATTTCTGCTGTCATTCAGTGCCCACTACTCCTCTGATATCGCTGTGTCACAGTAATTCTCTGTTGCTGCTGTGACTCTTACGAGGGTTTGGGTGGGTGGGTGAGAAGGACAAGATCTTTTCTGTACTCACAGCTTGCTCTTTGAAAACACTGCTGGGACTTCAGTAGCAACACAGCATTAGTACTGGAATAATGCCGTGTTGCTCATCTACCACCTGACGCGGTTCACCCTATTGTGTTACTTCCCTGCGTTACTATTATTTTGGCCATGTTACAAGGATCATTGGCATACCTGATGGACTGTTGATCTTCTTCTGCCTGAAACCTTTTATGTTTCTACTATTTGTTCCAGCAAAAATACCTTGCAATCCGTTTGCGTCATGCTCCTTCGGCACCCGCCGCCCCCTCCCCCAACTCACAGTCCTGTGAGTTTCCCTAACAGTCACTACTGATGCAGGCTTCCTGACCATGCTCCCTCACACCTCGCCATTTTACTCTAGCATGTCCTCTCTGCTCAGCCTCCCCTCACCCAACCATTTCTCCCTATACCTTATCGCCCTTCTTCCCCCACCCTTCACCTCCACCACAGTACATACTTCTCTCCCGTACCTCCTTTCTTCACCCCACTGCCAGCTATCCCCATCCCTCTGAACTACTGACAAGGCACTTTGTGGCTGCTTATCCCCCCACCCTCATAAAGTGTTTTTCTTGTTATTTAACTTGTACCTACTGTATGTTTTGAGTTATTCTATAAGTTCTGAATCCAAGCTGTATTGTTCATTGTAATGTACCTTTGCTTCCTCCTATTGTACTTTGTTTTGCAATCTGTGACGTGGAACCTTTGTAAAAGAACTTGCGCACAAAGGTCTTTTCCGAATCACTAAATAAGTAAATAAATAAATATATTGCAGGTGCAGCAGAAACAAATAAAACCCTTAAATTAATTGGACATGCAGCACCACATTTGAACCACCGGGAGGCACTGTAAGGCAGGGATAGACTTAGCAGTTACGATTTGTAGCTGAGCTGCTGATTGATGGACATCTAAAGGTGAAGCAAGGTCGACTGGGGAAAACACTTTTAAGCCATTGGTGCAGCATAATGGGGAAGGGGATTGGAAAGAAGGTGTCTCTTCTGATCTGTGTATACAGTCAAACGTTCAAAACAAGGCTTGTACTCATATTCACAGCTTGTTTTTTCAAACATTTTAGTCACCTCTGGCCATAGGCTGGGTTCCCCTTCCACTCCCAACAAGGCATGCTACCCACCTTACTGAGGCTCCGATGCAGCTACTCCTGGTCCCCCTGTCCACCTGTGTCTCACCTTTGTGCCCCCCCCCGAGTTTACCCCCTCGGGCCAAGTGCACCTTGCTGCTTCTTTGATATTTCTTCTGCATTGTCTGTCTGGCCACCCGAGGGGGAGGTGTAGATGAGGTGAATCGCTGGAATGCTGCAACTTGTGCCCAGTGTGGGCTTCAGTGGAGCTTCATGTCCTGCACACTTTTTCCCTGTTTTGCCCGCCCCCCCTTTCCACGAGCACGCCGCTTGATTGGCTGCCTGCCAGTTCTAACGCAGTCAATCAGCAGGTGCGCACCAGTAGTTCCCCTTAATCGCAGTTCCCTCTGCACTACCACTCGTAGTCACTAGATGGCGGTAGAGCAGTGGGATACAACCCCCCCCCCCCAGAGGAAAGCATGTGCTGGGTTTGGACCCTCAGTCTTCTTCCCCCTCTGTGCAGTCCTCTGAAGGCCCAGGATTGCTCCAAAACCCACGTCATTGGCCTCACGACTGGTAGTGCTACTGTTGTGTCGGTGGGCTGGCATAGTCACATTTTTCAAGTTTTAATTTTAAAGTAATATTTGTACAACCCAAATAGGGGAGTTGGCTTGAGATAGGCTGTCAGTTTTGCACAGAGGTCTGTGCTAGGCTTCATGTATAAACAAGTGTTAACCCCCTCCTCAAAGTTAATAAACAAAACATGTGGAACAGCAGCAATAGGAGGTAGCGGAACTTGTGAGTCACGCCGCTGTTGCTGTCGTGCATAAAGTTTGCAGACCACAGGCAATCATGGGACCATATTCTTCCTCTACATGTTACACTTTAGGATTCCAAATAGGAGTCTCTTCTGTCCTGTCTCAGGGAGATCTGTGCTGTCTATGTGGGATAATATACATTTTTACACAGGGACATGGAACAGAAACATAAAACATGACAGCAGAAGAAGGTCCACCATCCCATTCAGTCTGTGCAGTCACACCTAGTCTTCCCCAACCCTGTTATTGTTTGTGTGTTAGGCCTAATGTGCATCCACCCCCTTTCCTCCTGCACTAGTCTGAGTCCCTTGTGTCAGCGGATTGGCAAATGCTGTGGTTTTGCTGATCTCTACAAATGTACATGGGGTTTGGGGTGGGGTGGGATTTATAAGCATCTCTGCTGCTTTGAGTGACCTTTACACAAAAGGGCTCGGACTCAAATGCCTTCTTATAAATCTCTGGATGTCGTGGGTTGGTGGGATACTGTTTCATTCAGTCAGAATAAGGTCAGTTGTGGAATGGCACTGACGTATCCTACAGACACACTTGTGAACAGCTGAGTGACAAAAAAGAACCAACAGTGCCCGGAGATCGGGAGCCTTTTTTTTCTGCCAGCGAGGGGAATTAATTTATTCAGACTTCAGATGATGTCACGCGGGTTGGCCTTATTAAGCGCTAGCAGTGATTATCTCAGCGGAAAATAGCTGTCAAAATGGGTCCAGCTGTATTGTATGTTTCATCCTCTGTCCCCCAAAAAAAAATACCACTGACTGAAGACCTTTGCATCTTGATACGACACTGGTCAGGGGAGGGGTGATCTTTTTGCATTGTTTAAAAATACATATTTCTCAAGCATTCAGCCGTCCCTACTAGAAAAAGTTTTAGGACAAAATCTTCAACGATTCAGTTAAGATGGTTTGAAAGCCTAGATATACTACTGGGAAATAACAATCCAAAATTAAGGGGCATCATTTTACTATTCATATATTCTAAAATTAAAAAACTTGTAACTATTTCTGCTTCCCCAAAAACTGGAGTACTGTATTACAGTGCTTCCAGAATTAGATCAGTGAAATGATTGTACTTCAAAGGAAAGAACTTATCTGAGGCCCTAGCGTAATTATATACTGGAATGTGCCATTAGTTATGCACACTTGTTTAGGGTCCCTCCCATTCTCCCTGCGATGACATGATTTTTTTTTTAACTGCTAGAGCTAGTAGCACCGGAACACAACAGTTTGAAAATGTTGCTAATATTTTTATTTTGAGTGTATACCTGACGCACAAGTCATTCAGGCTCCATCTTCCCACCCGGGTCTCCCCTCCATACAAGTCAAACAGACTCCCGTCTCCCCTCCTGAGTGTCAACTCCTCGCAGGTTGTACAGACTTCATGTTCCTTCCCGGGTCTGCACTACTAAGAAATACCCATCAATGCCACTGCTGCTGACTCGACTGCTGACTTCCTCCTGAGACAGAGTCCCTGTTTTCAGCAACTCCTATGTCATGTTCTGGAGCTGTTTAGGATCGTTAGAGAAGCAGCTGTGGAAGGTCGCCTTTTCACTGTGTCCTTCAGATGAGGGGCGGGACCAAGCAGCACTGTCATGCTGATAACCAGAAGCCGTTTTTTCTAACCAGCCTGCCACCATCAGTTTAAAGTGCAGCTTGGGACGACCCGAGAGGAGGAGGAGTGCCAGGTGACACATGGTTACCCACATTACCAGTTACACTACTACCATGCCTCCCCCCTAGCTGTTGCTGCAAGAGTGAACATCACTGCCCATGATTCTGGGAGGCCTTCCATACTACTCATTTTTAAAAGTAGGCCGCTGTTACTTTTGGAAAGGGTTACAGTTTTCTCTTCCCACTGGGAAACCAGCGATCTCATGAGCGGTCACAGTGGTGTAAGTAAATCTATCAGTGGAACCTGCTATAACAGATGTGACACAATTCCCACATTTGAAAGCTGAGCTGTTCTGAGCCCCAAGATAAGGTCACGACACAAATATCTTTCAAGAAAAACTTTTAATAAACATTTTTCTTGGAAGATATTTGCTGTGACTTTGTCTTGGGCTCAGAGTGGCTCAGATTTCGACTGTGGGAATCCCCTCCCACTGGGACCACTTCCTACCCATCTTCCCTGATCTGGCCTTGCTTTCTTTTACTTCGACCAGCTACAGTCCAGACCTGTAATCCTTATTTGTGGCCCCGTGGATTTGCCTCTCTGTGGCAGGGGCCAGGCTGACTTCTGCTGGCCAGAGATCATTTTCCAGTTGATGATCCTGTCAGGGAGGACGAAAAAAAGTCCAGTCCTGTGGCGTGGGTTTGGGAGACGGCCATCGTATAGGTAGCCAGTGAGCTCCCTCACCTGTTTTAGCCCAGCCCTCCCTCATCCCTGATGACTGATGTTGCACCCCCATGCCCATGCTAGCTTGTGGCTGGGGGGGAGCCAATGTTGTGTAGTCGCCCGTAATGTCAGGGCTCCCCCACTGTCCACAGGAGGTGCAGAAAGAGCCAGTGGCTTTCCCCTTCCCTTCAGGGGCTCGGGAGCGGCGACTCCAGTAATCCCCAAACCATATTGGCCCATGGCAGGGGAGTAGGGTGACATCATGTCTGAACCCAGATCTCTGACACGAGAGCACAGCATGCTGCAAGGGTGCTTACGAGTCAGGCCACCTGTTAATTTTGATTTCTAAAGCATTTTTCTTTTTCCTGGTGTCAGCCAGCTTTTCCACCTACTATTGTTAGGTGTGATATATAGAACAGCACCCTTCCTGGAGGCTGATATGTCTTGTGCCATTCCCCTTCGTGCTACATCAGCACTGTTACTTCACTGACTGTAAAAAGCACCAGTGGACAGTCGAGTAGAAATTGATTGGCTCTTTTCTTAATTTATAGTTTTTTTTATTGCTTATGAACAATTGTTTACAAGCAATATTACGCTGAACAGTAGAACCCTGGAAACAGGTTCAAGCAGGAAGACATTACAATAGTACTGTATCTGTCAACCCTTCTGTATTATAACATGGGGGTGTTGCATATATAGTCGCGAGTGGCTCTTTTAAGCCATTTCCGATGTCACAGTCAGTGAGGTCTCAGTGCTGATGAGGTAAGAAGGGGAATAGGCCAGGCAATTTTATTCCTATTAAATAAAATGGAATAAAACAACAGGACATCATACACATTTTCAAAATTAATTTCAGAGACTGGACCCATAGAAAACAGTAAATTACTGGGTCTTTGATTTTCTATTAAATGTGTCCACTGAGGAGGCCCCCTCTGACTTCCGGGGAAGTGCATTCCACAGCGATGGAGCAGCGATCATAAACACACGTTCCTCCAAACATTTCAAGTATGACATCTGGATATGAGACCCACTTCCAATAGCCAGAGAGAACGGTTGGGAGTATAAGGGACCAAGAGAGCTTTCAGCTAGCCTGGGCCCAGATTGTGCAGAGCCTTGTAAGTCAGCAATAACACCTTAAAGCCGATGCGCCTCTGAACTGGCCACCAGTGCAGTTAGAGCACCAGCTTGATATGCTGAAGTTGGGGAAGTCCCAGCAATCAGCTGCTGCTGCATTCTGCATGAATAGTAGACAACAAATCGGCCTTGGGAGAGTCCTAGGTAGAGAGTATTGCGGTAATCCAGTCTAGATGTGATGAATGCATGCACCAGGGTTGTCACTTTAGCAGGCACAAGAAAGGATTTCGTCTGGGTAGTGTTCGACAGATGAAAAAAAGCCACTGCGGACAGCCACTGACACCTGATGTGCTAGTGTCAGCTTGGCATACACAATCGAAACATAGAAGTTGATGGCAGATAAGGACCGCTAGGCCCACCCAGTCTGCCTGTATACCCTACCTGTATCAGTGGCCGCTGCCCCTACTTGGTCATCGGCTTTAACTTCTCCTTCCCACCTCAAGGGTTCCCTTATGCCTGTCTCATGCATGTTTGAATCCCATCACTGTGCTTGCTCCTGTCGCCTCCTCGGGCAGGCTATTCCATGCATCCTGTGCCCTTTCTGTGAAAAAGAACATCTTCACATTACCCCTTATCCTGCCCGCCTCCTGTCTCATATCGTGCCCCCTTGTTCTTGTACCTTGTACAATGCCCCAGATTTCTAATCCTGTCCACTGTTCCTAGCATCGCACTATTCAACGATGGCAGCATGATACAAACACCATTCACTGCCGACCTATACTGGCCTGGTTCCACCAGTAGCACCTCCATCTTTGGGGAATTCAGACTAAGCCATCTGGCGGCCATCCGGTCTTGAATTTCCTTAAGGCACTCGCTCAGTCCCATGTCTGCAGCGACCTCATTTGGTGAACAGGACCAGTACAGCTGTGTGTCATAAGCACAGCTGTGAAAACCCAGCCCATACCATCTAATAGGCTCCCTCAACGGCAACAACATGAGGTCAGGATCATGCCTTGAGGCACTCCACAGGACAGAGAGAGAGAGAGAAGCACTTTCAGAGATTTAAGACCCCAACACCACATGCTGCGCTCTGCCGGATAAGCAGGATTCAGATCACCTTAACACCATACCTGAGAGCCCTGTACAAAGTGCCTCAGCCAAGCCAGCAGCACCCCATGGTCCATCATGTCAAATGCTGACGAAAGGTCAAGCAGAACCAGAATAAGATGTCATTCCAGACAATGCTCCAACTGCAGCACTCCCGCGTTTCGATGACCTTCCCCAGAAAACTGAGGTTGTGATCCAGGCCTGTAGTTCATGAGAACATCAGAGTCCAGGGATGGTTTCTTCAAGAGGGTCTTCACCACCACATTTTTCAGTGCATCAGGGATCACTAGGTATCACTTGACAGGCTTCCCTAAATACTGGTCCCAGTTCTTCCCAGCACTCTAAAAAGATCTCTGGGGGGGTCCTGCATCCCGTAAACAGGTAGAGGGTAGTCCCAAGACCACCTTGGTAACATCTTACACAAGAACTGACTCAAACTCCTCCCGCCAGTACGGAGTGCCTTCGCTCAGCATCAAATGGATACTACCGGCTAATGACAGACCACCTAGTGAAACCCCAGACTGAATAAGGAGTACTTTCTCAAGAAAACACTTTTAAACTGCTTGCACTTTTCTGATTTTGAAGAATATAGAATGATATATGTCATCCTCCAGGCAGAGTACTGCCCCACATACCACACCTAGTACTGTCAAGGAGAAAATAAATTCTACAAAAAAATTCTAATAATCAGAAAAAAAATAGTAACAGCTGACTACTTGTTTTAATTAATCTTTCTGCCCTCCCTGTGTCTTTCCCCGCAGCCAGTCACATTTTTTTGCCCAATTTCGTTGCACTACTGCTTTAAGATGGTAAGTCGGGGCTAGGTGGGAAACTCTTTGCCAGCATCACAAAATGTGCAGGTAACATGGGAACAGAAAGTTATAACCAGTGAAGTGTGTGTATCCAAGGTACAGTCAGCTGGCGCCGTGATGCCCAGCAGTGGGGAACTGCTGTGGCATGCTAGCAAGCTGGGTGTGCTCCCTGAATACAGGATGGTAGGAGCTGGGGTATGCATGAGGGGTGATGGAGTGTCCTTAAGGGAGGGTTAAGGAGTGTCCACCCAAAGAGAGGAGCCGCTGGTCGGTGCATGGTGCATTGGCCCATGTAGATGACTACACAACAGCCTGCATTACTGCCCAGTAGGCTGTCATGGCACCCGCTCCAGTGGGAGGTTTGTAGAGAGAGGTACTTAGAACAAGAAAAAAGTGTCTGTCTTAGTTTGGAGGATTAATGCCCTGAGTCCCATGACACCACCTGACCTCCCAACACCACCGGTGTGGTCACCCCAGCCAGCAGCACGATAAAGAGGAGCTTGTCCCCTTGCTAGGAGTTGAGGGAAGCTCTCTGGAGAAGGGTAACTCTAATACAGAGGTCCTAGAGGACCTGAGGAGAAACTACCCTGACCTGCAGTGAGGCGTGAGTATGGTGGGCATCAGGGCTGAGCGGCCTGATAGAGGAGGTATCTGAGGTGCACGGGAAGTGCAAACAAAAAAATTCTACAAATAAAAAAAAATTATTTTCCAAATTAGAAAAACAACCACTAAATGGAAGATATAAGATGGGGTTGTTAGAAATGTTTACCTATAACATTTAAAGAGCGGCTCTGTGTATTGGGATGTACTTTCAGAACTATAATGCCTTTGGTATTATAATTAGCAGAGAACACACTTTTTTATTTTCATTATTTGCAAAGAATAACACAACTTGATAGCCTGTCCAAAAAGCCTGTTTAAAAAGCATCTGACTATCCCCAACTGATCACCTCCTTGTGCCTTTGTATGGTATAGTGCTTACCATGACAACAGATTTTAATGTCATAAACAGCAACTGTGAGGTCAGGTGGGGTAGAGTCTTATTGAAAGCAAGTAAAGGGCATTCATTATCTGTCATATTTAACAGCACAATAACACGAGAAAGTAAACAAAATCTTTGACGACACAAGTTTAAACCGAAGAGTTGTAAATATAATAACACAGAAACATAGAAGATGACAGCAGATAAGAGCCACCAGGCCCACCTAGTCTGCCCATTTTTTTAACCTTCATTTTTTTTGCTTTACCTTTACTTGATGTACGGCGCAATCTCTTCCCCGCTTCATTCCCCCTAAGATTTCCCAGGCATTTTTGAACCCCACCACTGTTTTGGCCCACACTGCCTCTGCTAGAAGGCTGTCTCATGCAGCCACCACCCTTTTTGTGAAGAAGTACTTTCTCATATCTCTCCTGGATTTATCCCCCTCCAGTTTCATAGCATGCCCCCTTGTTCTAGAGCACCTTTCTCTCTGAGCCCCCCCCCTTCTCCTGTACCTTATTAACCCCTGTCAGGTATTTAAAGGTCTCTGTCATATCCCCCCCTCTCTTTCTTTCTCTCTCTCTCTCTTTCTCTCTTTTTCTCTGTCTCTCTCTCTCTCTCCCCTCCAGGGTGTACATATTGAGCTCCTTTAACCTCTCTTTGTAGGACTTTGGATGCAGACCCTGGACCATTTTGGTAGCCCTCCTCTGTACCACCTCCGCTGTATGTCTTTCCTGAGATGTGGTCTCCAGAACTGGACACAGTACTCAAGGTGGAGTCTTACCAGCTATCTGTATCGGGGCAGCACCACCTCACTCTTTCTGCTGGTGATACCCCTTCCTATGTACCCCAGCATCCCACTAGCCCAACCGATTGCTTTGTCACACTGCCTGGCCACCTTTAGGTCATCTGAAATGATTACTCTAGGTCTCTTTCCTGCTTGGTCTTTGTTAGTATCACTCCCCCCAATCTATACGCCACTTCTGGGTTTCTTGGGCCCAAGTGCATGACTTTTCACTTTTTGCATTAAAACCCAGCTACCATACCCTTGACCGCTTTTCCAGTCTTTTCAGATCCCTGCCCATCCTTTCCACCCCCAGAGTGTCCACTCTATTGCAGATCTTGGTGTCCTCTGCAAAGAGGCAGACCTTTCTCTCCAGTTCCTCCGCCGTGTCACATAGGAAGAGGACTGGTCCCAGCACTGATCCCTGAGGTATCCCACTTGTCACCCTCCCTTCCTTGGCGTGAACTCCCATTTACCACTACCCTCTGTGTCCTGTCCTCTAACTAGTCTTTTTACCCAGGTTACCACCTTAATACCCACCCCAAGTTCCCCAACTTGTTTACCAGTCTCCTGTGAGGTACGATGTTGAAAGCCTTGCTAATGTCCAGGTAGGCCACGTCCACTGCCCCATCCTGATCCAGCTCGTTGGTCACCCAGTTGTTTTTGTAAGCCTTTTATTAGAATGACTGACTGCCTCTATAAGTGACTGTTTCCTTGCATACAGTAGCCTGCTGCATATAAAACATTGGGGTGCTGCTTTGTCAGTTCCTCTGACACCTCTGGAATAAAACACTCTCAGTACCCCTCTGTCCTTATCCTTCAACTGTCTCACATTGGAGGGACATCCTCACTTGACCCCTGACAACCTCTCTGTCCATCACTCTCAACCACCCCACATTAGGAGGGATGCCCTAGGTATGGACAGAGGGGTTGTGAAGGGTAGAATGAGAGATGGCTCTCCTAATATGGACCATTTGAGAGGTATTGAGAGAGGGGTTTTGAGGGATAAAATTAGGGTTGCCTCTCCTAAAGTGGGACATTTAAGAGAGCTGGACAGAGAACATAGACAATGGCAGAAAAATGCCATTGGTTCATCCAGTCTGCCCTGTTGTACCTTGTCCTACCCTGGAACCTAATGTCTAGTTGGGGTTGCGCTCACCCCCCAACCCCTGTCCTTCTGATTTCCCTCATGTAACTAGTAAGTCTTTTACTCGGTCCCAGTCTTGTTTGAAACCATTAATTGTTCTTGACCCACCACCTCTGCTAGTAGGCTGTTCCAAGACTCCACAACTCTGCTGTAAAATAAAGCTTTCTCACATCCCTCCTGAATCTCCCCCTGACAGTTTTCACTCATGCCCCCGTGTTCTTGATTCGCCAGTCCTGCTGAATACTTCCTCACAGTCTACCTTGTTCCTTCCTTTCAGCACCTTTTTCATGAATACTTTGCTTCTGTCTGTCCCCTTTGTGGCAATCCCCCCCAGCCCCACCACAGACCCAGAGGGTGGCCTGCCACCTGGGGTCACGCAGGCCGTGCAGAGGAAGTCCAGCAATTGGGGGGCATTTCCTCGGCCTAGCCTACAGAGCTAAAGACTACCTCACCCCCGCAGCCCGGCTTGCTATAGCTAGGGGGATCCTCCTTCCCACACTCTCCTATGGGCTTATTGCCTTCGCCCCTGTCCCGACTTCTAGCCTTGCAAAATTGGACACCACTTACAACAATATATGCCACTTCGCACTCTCGGCTCCCCGCCTCACGCACTGCTGTGAGCTCTACACTCGACTGGAGTGGCTACCCCCCAAAAAAACTCCGTACCTACATCCTTAGCAACTTCATTGATAATATAGTTAGAACGGCCACTCCCGCTTCGCTTGCCCTTCCCCTAAAACACGCCTCCCGTGTCTACCATATCAGATCGTGTGCAACTCAGGCCTGTCTGGTCCCCAAGACCCGCACCCTCACAGGTGATCGGGCATTCACCGTCCACGCGCCTAAAATGTAGAACTCCCTTCCGGCTCGTTCGTGCATCCCCCTCCCACCCTTGCTTCAAATTATCCCTATGGAACTTCCTAAAAACCGCATCAACCTGCCTGTGTTCAGCATAAACCCAGCATCTCTCCCCCTCCCCCATCCCTCTGGGGACCCCCGTGTGCAGTTTCTCCTAGCGCTGTTACCTCTGCTGAGTTAACCCTCTTTAGGCACTTACCGCCCCCAGCTGGAGTGGCGTTATTGTCATCATTATCCGCCCCCTGTCCTGCACTGAGTCTTCTCTCTCACTATAGGCGTTCAGGTCAGGCTAGAGCATACATATGTACTCCTAACAATTTTGGTGCTTTGCTCCTCTTTGTGTTGTTCTTTGATGCTAATTTCTAGTTGTTATTTGATGTTATCCTACCTCCCAACGCTGTCATGCCTATCTGTTACTTGATTGCTCTCAGTCCAGCTTTGAGCCTGTCTGTACCATAAGCTGTATTACCCACTGTCGGAGCATGTGGCTCCTGTATGTAACCTCTACTGTATTACCCACTGTCGGAGCACGTGGCTCCTGTATGTAACCTCTACTGTATTACCCACTGTCGGAGCACGTGGCTCCTGTATGTAACCTCTACGGTATTGTTTACTGTCGGAGCACGTGGCTCCTGTATGTAACCCCACGGTGTTACTCCACCGTCGGAGCACGGCTCCTGTATGTAACCTCTACTGTATTACCCACTGTCGGAGCAACGTGGCTCCTGTATGTAACCTCTACTGTATTATCCACTGTCGGAGCACGTGGCTCCTGTATGTAACCTCTACTGTATTACCCACTGTCGGAGCACGTGGCTCCTGTATGTAACCTCTACTGTATTACCCACTGTCGGAGCACGTGGCTCCTGTATGTAACCTCTACTGTATTACCCACTGTCGGAGCACGTGGCTCCTGTATGTAACCTCTACTGTATTACCCACTGTCGGAGCACGTGGCTCCTGTATGTAACCTCTACTGTATTACCCACTGTCGGAGCACGTGGCTCCTGTATGTAACCTCTACTGTATTACCCACTGTCGGAGCACGTGGCTCCTGTATGTAACCTCTACTGTATTACCCACTGTTGGAGCACGTAGCTCCTGTATGTAAGCTCTACCCTGTATCTTGTTTCATGGATACCTTGTAACTCTCCTGGGTCGCACCTGAAAATAGGCACATGGATGTCTAGTGTGCTTACCTGTTTAACAAAAGCAAATAAATAAATAAAAAATGTTTGCATCTGGGATGTTAGTGTGCAGTGAGGCAGAGCATCTGCTGACGCCCCCTCATGTTCTGCTACTCCTGCCCACCAAGCCTCTGCAGGTGGCGGTCGAGTAGTGAGACACAGGCTCCCCCACTCACCGAGGGAGGAGAGCAGTCCTCGGAAGCTCAGTCCTCTCTCACCCAGCTGACCCCCAGCGCCCCGACTCTGTCCCAAAGCCGGGTTGCCAGGGCGGTGGCAAGCAACGTCTTTTCAGACACTTAAAGACGTCTAATATATCTCCCCACTCCCTTCTGGTCTCCGGCGAATACATATTAGAATCTGCCTTGGTGGACCTGAATCAAGATAAAATGAGGGGGGTCAGCCTGCCTGTGCAGCGGTAGCGCTACTACTTGTGACGCCAATGACCCAGGTTCAGAAGCGAGCCTAGGATGTCGGAGGGCTGGTGGGGGGGGGCTCGAGCACCTGTAGGACTGCTGTCCCCCTCCAGTAAGGAGGGTGGGCAGAGCCTGGTGCTTGCCTGGCCTCAGGCAGAAGCTGGGGAAAAGGCAGCCTGGGCCAGAAAGTTGGGCGGTGTGGCAGATTTCGGCACACGTTGCGTGGGAGTGGGTGGCATGCACCATAATGTCATCACACGCCACATTGCCCAGGGCCACAGAACACTGGAAATACTGGTGTCAGGATGCTGGTGGGTGCTCACAGGCTCCACACTTGACTAGCTGGGCTTGCCAGCCTGAACTGGTTCTGGACAACTGCGGGGACTGGGGAACCCTGCTGACCTCGCTGGGGCAAGTCCTGTGGGAAGACAGCTGCTGGTAAGTGCCGTTAGAGGTCTGGGGGATGGGGCATTCGCCCGAAGGAGGGCTGTCCTGGGGGGAGGAGATAAAAAAATTAAATAAAATGAGAGATGTCTCTTCTAATGTGGGACAGTTGAGAGATATGGACAGAGGGGTTTTGAGAGGTAAAATGAGGGACGTCTTTTGGCCTGCTGTGTGCTTCAAACTTTTTTTTTTTTTCCTCACAATAAGTAGGTGACGCAATATGTCGCTTACTATGAGGCGCTCTACCATAAATCAGAGAGTTCTGGTGAGCGTTTATTTTTAATTTTTTTTATTGCTCCTGTGTGAGCACTGCGCTATGGAACTGTTGACACCTTGCTAGTAAGAGTCATGACTCCACACTGTATTATTTCAAGGATTTTATGCTGATGATCTTCACTTGCTGCTGGCGGCTTTCGTTTCTATAGCTATTCTGTTTGCAACATTTCAGTGCTTTCTTTGTTTTACCTTTTAGCCACTTTATATACTAACCATAACAGGGTGTCCATTATATATGTAATAATACCCAACAGGGTGGGCAGTATTGAGCTATAATAACTGGTGAGCCTTTTTTCCCTAAGGGAAACCTGGTTATAATTTGCTGTTATAACCAGCTGGTTGTAATGGCAAACACGCGTCGGGTTTCCTTCTGACCATGCATGCGCCAGCTGGTTATAATGGCAAACACGCGTCAGGTTCCCTTCTGACCATGCATGCGCCAGCTGCCTCTCTTCCTTACTCTGCCATTTCTCAAGACCATTCCTGATCAGCGGAGACTTCACCGCCCCTTGCCGACGGCAGTAAGTCACTTAACAACAAAAAAAAGGTCTCTTTCAACCTTTACAACTTTTTACTTTTAAGCTTACACTTAAAAAAAAAAAGAAATGGGAAACGTTACTTTCTGACAGCCACTTTGGACCACACTGAAATCCAACAGGTCCACAGCTCTGTTTATTTTATATAATTGCTGTGGCGAAAAAATGCTCCCCATCAATTATATAAAATAAAGGCTGGGTAGGTGTGTAAAACTTGAATTCTACACGCACACCCTCTGTGTGGGATGTCTTTATAAACCTCTCGATATGTGGCATCCCACACCTTGAGGTGTGTGTAAAATTCTCGTTATAACCCCCTACCCAACCATTATTCTGTATGTACCAGATTTCCAGAGGCATAATGAGGCCCGGCACTGCAGGCAAAGGGCCTTATAGTCCCTGGAAGGTCTGGTATAGCCCATACCACCCACTCTGGAGGGTATTATTGCGCTTAGAAAATGGGTTATAGCCTAGGTCACATTTTTGTAAAAACATCTAAAACGTAAAATATATATAAAAAAATTAAATAAAAAAACAAATAGAAATCACTTTCTGGTAAAGTAGTCCCTCTAGTGGTAGAATCACCAGTAGAGGGCACTGCTGTTTTTTTTTTTTTTTATGAATATGTTCATGCTACGTGTACCCTCTTTCCCAGGAGGCTATCTTTTTAACGCTTTCTTGCCCGATTTGTCCCCCATCCCCCCAACTGTTAGCACAAATCAGGGCTGAAGTAAGGAGAACTAACTATGGCGCTGGTATGGAAGGCAGTCTCATTTGGCACTTTTGTTGTATGTTATCGAATGAGCACTTGGGATGGCAGTGAGCTTGCCAGTTACTGTTACTGTGTGAGCAGGAGTTTGCGTGGCTGAGGCTGATGGCATGTTTGAACCTGATTGCTCAGCGGCTGAGGTGAGAAACTGTGGTAAAAAAAGTGCTATTTTTTGGGGGGTTTTCCCCTTTTGGATGTGCCTACTAAGTACAGAGGATCTCATTCATCTGCTCAATCACTGTGGTAGACTGGGTGGCTGGTTTACCAGAAGGCTTTTTACAGGTGTGAGTGTTAAATGAAAAAACAAAACAAAACTCGATTTATGTGAAATGTTTTTCCCACTCTTTAATGTGACAGCTGCCTAAAGGGGGGGCTTTCGCTTACTAAGCAAGAAAGCAACACGGCGCTGCTTGCCTTTTTGAACGTTCTACTCGCCCTGGACTATCTTTGAGGCAATGAAGACTGGGACTAATTATTTCCCTGTCTCTGTTGTCTCATATCGAACTGGCAGATTGGCGCTTGCAGCCAGTCAGAAACAGGAATAGACTGCCCGTTTTCTAAAGGATTTTAATGCATGCTGCAGGGGTGTAGTAAAGCACGAGGCTGAAGGCTGAGTGTCCTTGCGCTCATGGGAGTGCATTAAAATCCTATGATGTACACCCTGGAGGCGCTAATTACATTTATAAAATGGTTCTAAGTAGGTGTTTTTGAAGGGGGGGATTAGATTTGGTACCTGAAGGTGTCTTCATAGAGTTTTAATGCACAGTCAGGTGACCTCACTCAGCCAATAAAATTACTAGATTTTTCTCTTGCCATTTTATAGCTATATATGTGTATATATATCTATGGGATAGTTCATTAAGTGCAGATTACTACCTTTAACACTGTATGCTGGTGTGGGAATAGTGACTTAGTGTAGTCACATTACTATTCACTGTTGTTTCTACCTGTTTGGTGTCTTTACTCCCACTGGTCTTGGCGCCACTGGCATTCTTAGAAAACGGACCAACTCTTCGGAGTATTATGGACTGTTGAAGGTACCCCATCTCCTGTACTAGTTTATTAGAGGTTTTATATTCTGTCTTGCTAGTACTGTATGAAGGTCAAACTACTGTAACATTGTTTGATATTGCTGCGTTTCTAGTTTCTGTAAATGTTTTGCTGAATGGCGCTGTTATTTTTTGTTTAAATTGGAACAAATATAAAGTTTTAAAAAAAATTAGGGACGTCCCTCCCTCCTAATGTGGGACACTTGAGAAGTATGGGAGGGGTTATGAGCGGTAAACTAAGGGACGACCCTCCTTATAAGGGATAGCTGTGAGGCATGGACGGAGGGGTAAAATGACGGATGTCCCTCCTAACGTGGTGGGACAGTGCGAGTAAATGAGAGCTATCCCTTCCTGATGTGGGACACTTGAGAAGGATGGAGGATAGCAGGGTTCTGAAGGGTGAAATGGGCACATCCCCACTAATACAGGCAGGCGAGAGGATGGGGTAAATACCCCCGTGTGCCACCCCTGCCCCGGTGCACGTCTAACCTTGCCCCTTTCTCCTGCACCGAACATTTGATTTGGTGCCTGCCTTTCCGCGCTCCGATTGGCCAGAGCTCAAGACAGGCAACCAATCAACAGGCAGGCGGTCCCTCTGCCCGCAGAAGTGCAACTCGAGTCACAAACTTTCGGAGCAACCTTAGAATCGCGAGTTCGGAGCGGATAGTGGCGATTTGGGATACATTTGACTGGGTTTAGAGGGTGCAGCGGGTTACTTACTGTCAAGGGATTCCTGGCTACGTCTGTCCCGTCATGTCCTATCCCCCAGTCTGAAGAAGAGCCGGATCCGAAATGAAGGGGACCCGCCGGCGGCAGCAGCTTCTCTTGGGTTGGGGAGCCTTTCTGTTGCTCTGGGTTGCGGACTCGGTCACCTCGCAGGCAGGTAGGTGACACCGGCAACATCCCGACTAGTCAGTGTTGGTTTGTGTGAGTTGCCATTTTTTTGTGAACAGTAAATCGGATTGTTCATCCCATGATAGGACAGTAGCCTCCCTCCTGCCCCAGGGGTGAGTCTGCAGATACCTATCGGATGTGTTGGGGTGTTTGGAGCTTTTTAGTTCGGTTGTCTTTGAGGTCTGGTTACGGAAGGGATCGGGCTCGTCGGTCTCCCACTGGATGAAGGTCCGGGTTGGCACGATTAGGGCAGCGCGCTCATCGTTACCGGCTGCCAGTGGGACATCTAAAGGACAGATCGGTGCGCTGTTCCCGGTCCTCTGCTAGTCCCCCCTTCGTACTGCCCCAGGGCAATTCCAGTGACCCCGGTGTAGTGCGAAGGGCAAACGAGCTGGGGCAGTACGAAGGAAGTAAGTAAGCCAGGCAGTACCAAGGGGGTGGGGTAACACTAGCAGCTAGATTAGTAGGGGGGTAGCCTGTTATCTGCTCCTCTCGGTCACTTTCATCGCCATTCCAGGGTATCTCTCGGTTCTGGTGGGCGATTTCAAAATCAATAATTCTACGATCCCTCCCCAGTCTCTGTTGCTGAGCTTGTGACAGATGACTGACCAGACCGATCCGGAGTTACAGTTCTGGGCTGATTGAGTTCCGTGGGGGGTAGGTGAGGATCGTGTCGGTTGGTATTTCTCTCCTGCGTTTCTCTAACAACCGCTCTCAAAACCCCGTCGGCCCATTTGTTTGTATCACAGGACAGACTGAGCCCGGTTCGGTGGGGGAGTCCCTGCTCAACCCCGTCCCCTCCCTGTCACATACTTGCTCGGAGTGTGTATAAGTAAATCATTAAGCAGTGATAAATATAGACTAGCACTCATGGGCTGTTGTGTTTGTTTTTAATATAGTCACCCTGATGTCACGAATCGGATCCGATATTATCATTGAGCGCTCACCTGCTCTTCCCTTCACACTATATACCTTTCCCCTTCCGTAAAGCCCCAAATCCCTGGTACCGTCACATACCTTATACTAATGCCTTTACCAACATCTATCGGGTCTGCCTCTTTTACGGACGCTTCCGCTCTTATTTGTGTATGTATTTATTTGTTGCAAACTTTAGTGTGTTCTTTGTTGGTTAGTCAGGACCTGCAACGTTTCAGTTTACAAGTACTGAAAAGTAGAGTGGTCCTTAGAGGCTATTTGGACATTTTTGTTTCAATTGTTTAACCAGGAGTGGCACACTAAGCTGCAGGGTTGTTTACAGGTGCGACTTGGGAGCGCAGGGAAGTTAAGTGACTTGCTCAGAGTCAGACAAGGGACTTGTGGTGGGTATTGCTCACATGAGGGTACAGAAGAGGAGGGGAGGTGATCAGATCCAGAAGTTGGGGAGAGGCTGTCTAAGGGGTCCAGAAAGCATATGTGTGTGTGTGTTCACAGGTCGAATATTGCTGTTGCTAGGTATTTCCATAAGGTGATTGATAGCCAACCAAAGTGTAAAACAATCTTCCAAGTTTGGGGGTCCATTTGGTCACTGGGCTAACATTTCTAGTTGCCAAAGCCCCTGTAGATGTAGCCATACCATGCAGTTAAACAGAATAAGCACCCAAAACCTAGAGGATTTTTAGTGGTCACAGATGATTTTTAAGTGGCCAGTAGCCACTGTTTTTTTTTTTGCTGTATCCAACCCCAGTGACCAGTCCCTCGGGTCTGCTGGGACATGTCACAGAGGCACAAGCTAGGAATGATGTGACATCTGATTGCCATGGTACCAGTACATATTCAGTAAAGTCACCTGATGCTATGAAGAGCAACAATGATGTTGTTAGTTCTAGGCAAAAAAGGTGAAGTAATACATAACTAAGGGTAATACATAACGAAGGTGAAGGCTGGTCACGCATTTGCAGGACAATGTAGTCTGTAAGTGCAAGGAAGCTTTGTGACGGGTTATAACTGTGTGTACTATTAAAACTCAATAAAAGGGAATTATTAAAAAATGGGAGTGTGAGTGAGTGTGTGTGTGTGTGTGTGTGTATGTGTAATTTTGCTGTAACAAGTGCCTGCAGTCCTATTTGTTTATTTATCACCTTTTGTTTGCTGTTGGCTGGTGTTCTGTCTCCTGCAATTGCCCATCTCCTTCCCTTCAGCCCTCAGCAGCTTGAGCTGGTCTCTCGATGACCCCAGCAGCAAGTAGAAAAACAAGTTGTTGGGTGGGACAGATCTCGCCTCCTCTGCTCCGTGTGCGTGTGTATTTGTGGAATCCTGTACCAGAATTCAATATTCGTTTACTGTCATGTTTACAGAACTGTGATTGAAAGTAGCCCCTTGCAAACCAGTGGCAGCTTGGGATGTCACAAGATCAGATTTTGAGTATTGGGATATTTGTGTGCAGACTATCAGGGTATAGCAATCATTTGCAGCATTCCTCTAATGTTAAGAAACATAGTGACAGTGGGACTAGGGGAATATGGGGAAGCAGGAATGTCACTCACACCTGGCAAAGAATATGCAGAGATAAGAAAGTCAAGGCAGTTTATCGTGGTATATTGCGCTGCAAGATAATCAGGATATTGTATTTTTCAGCTGTGTAGTGCCTTGGCTGACTGTAGCGATGTCCAGGGGATGGAGCTAGCTTCCTTGGCCCAGCGCTGGGATCGTTGTGGCATGGGATCCTCAGCGCCATCCATTTCGCAGCCTCTGCAGAGGCTGCTACACAGCAGTGTGCTATGGTTGGGGATGAGTGTCAGTCTCAGCGGTCAAGACTGCTTCCTGAGGCGGCACTCCTGAGCTCACACTTGAACTCGGGACCCCAGCACGGTAGCACAACACGTTGCCACTTGGTCCTTTTGGCGGCCACATTTGCTCATTCTACAGCAGAAGTTACAATCCTCTGCTTGTGACATCCCATTCTGTTGCAGTGGAAATGCTTCTGATGACTTCAGGGTAGGAAATGCAACAGGGAAAGATAAGTTGGGGCAAGGAGCATGTTTTCATGCAAATGTCCTTCGTACTAAGGAATGGAATGTCCTGAAGTTCACGTTTGTGGGGAGAGTTATGAGGTTTCAGTCCTGCTAACGTCAGCTGTAATTGTTTAACAGGAAACTGTAAAATAACTTCAAATGAAATGTGTACACTCTAGAGTGACCATTTCATTCGTAGGTCTTCTTCCTGCATGATCATTCTAAGTATACTTAGAATGGCAGAAAAAGGGGAGATATTGCTGATGGGTGATCTGAATATGCCAGATGTTAACTGGAGTGCAGTTGCAGCTGCCACTTCGAAGAGTGCAGTTATTCTAGATGCCCTACAGGGGGCATGCCTTAGACAACTAGTACTGGGAGCCCACTCGAGAGGGAGCAATATTAGACTTGATACTCTCAAATGGAGATGGAGAGAGGATCACAGATGTAGAAGTGGGTAGCCATCTGGGAACTAGCGACCATCGAACAGTATGGTTCACAATAAACACAGCAATAGAGTCAAGCCATACAAAGACAAAAGTACTGGACTTTAGGAGGGCTGACTTTGCCAAAATGGGTGAGTGCCTAAGGAATGCACTAGCAAATGGGCGGGAAGGAGGGTGGGAACAATGGGGAATAATAAAACTGCCATCACAGAGGTAACGAGCCTTGTGTGAAGCAAATAAACAAAACAAGACGATGTAAGAAACCACTATGGTTCTCAAAGGAAGTGGCAGTGAAGGTTCAAGAGAAATAGAAAGCATTCAGGAAGTACAAGGAATCTGCAGCAGGAGCAGGACAGAGAACTGTATCAGTTAAAGCAAAAGGAGGCTGGGAAGGCAGTCAGAACAGCAAAGGCCCAAACCGAGGAAAAGATAGCCAATTCAGTTAAGAAGGGGATAAAACCTTTATAGGTACATCAGGGAGCAAAAGGAAGACCAAGGGAGGGATAGTGAGGCTTAATAAAGGGGAGGGAGGGTGGGCAGAGGGAGACTGTGAAAGGCAGAGATACTAAACAAATATTTTGCTCAGTATTTACAAGGAAGAGGGAGGTACATAAAACAAACAGTAGTAACACTCTGGATACAGAAGTTGACACCAGCCCATTTACAGAAGAAAGGGTCTGAAAGAACTCTTAAAACTGAAGGTGGACAAAGCAATGGGGCCTGATGGGATTCATCCCAGAATTCTAAAAGAACTAAGGGTAGAACTAGTGACACCACTGACTACCCTCTTTAACAAATCATGGGAGGATGGGGTGGTACCCGAGGACTGGAGGAGGCAGATGGATTCCCTTCACAAAAGTGGGAGCAAGGCAGAAGCAGGAAACTATAGACCTGTTAGTTTAACCTCAGTGATAGGGAAAATGATGGAATCACTTCTAAAGGAAAGAATTGTCGAGTATCTAGAGGCCAGAGGGGCACAGGACCTAGGCAGCATGGATTCACAGCGGGAAGGTCATGCCAGACGAATCTGATAGATTTCTTTGACTGGGTGACCAAAGTAGTAGATCAGGGAGGGGCTGTGGACATGGCCTACCTAGACTTTAGCAAGGCATTTGACACAGTCCCACACAAAAGATTAATATACAAGTTAGCCAGCCTGGGAAGTGGGTCCCAAGATGACAGCCTGGGTAAAGAATTGGCTGGAGAATAGGACACAGAGAGTAATAGTAAATGGAGTCCACTCAGAAGAAAGGAGGGTTACTAGCGGGGTACCGCAGGGTTCAGTATTAGGACCAGTCCTCTTCAGTGTTTTTATAAGCGACATTGCAGAAGGACTGGAAGGAAAAGTATGTCTCTTTGCAGATGACACTAAGATCTGCAACAGAGTTGATTCACAGGGTGGGGTGGAAAGGATGAGAAGGGACTTGGCAAGGTTAGAGGAATGGTCAAATGTATGGCAGCTTAGATTCAATGCTAAGAAGTGCAAGGTAATGCACCTGGGAAACAAAAAACCAGGGGAAGAGTACACAATGGGGGTGAGATACTAACAACAACAAAAATGGAAAGGGACCTGGGGGTAGTCATATCAGATGACCTAAAGGTGGGCAAGCAATGTGAGAGGGCAGCAAGGAGGGCTGGGGGATACTGGGATGCATAGGGAGAGGCATCACCAGTAGAAAACAGGAAGTTATTATCCTCTGTACAGACAGCTGGTGAGACCCCATCTGAGTACTGTGTGCAGTTCTGAGACCCAATCTCCGCAAAGACATAGACAGGATGGAAGCTGTCCAGAGGAGGCAACTAAAATGGTGCAGGGTCTGCACGGAGAAGACATATGAAGAGAGACTTAAGGAGCTTAATATGTATAGCCTCTGAGGAAAGGGGGGGACATGATAGAAACTTTCAAGTACCTCAAGGGAATCAACAAAGTCAAGAGGGTAGCATCTTTTCAAAAAAGTGTGCAAGAACAAGAGGGCACAATTTGAAGATAGAGGCGGCTCCGAGGTAATTTAAGGAAGTATTTTTCACAGAGAGGGTTGTGGATACATGGAATGGCCTTCCGGAGGAGGTTGTGGAGTCAAAATCAGTGGTGGAATTCAAGCATGCATGGGATAGTCATAAGGCAATTCTGGGGGTTGGGGGTAGGAAGAAGTAGGCTGCTGGTTAACTAGGATCTGCAGCTTATCCAGTAGGTAGGGAAATGGGCAGACTGGGTGGGCCAAGCGGTCCTTATCTGCCGTCAAATTCAAAAAAAAATTCTATGATCTGTAAAGAAAATATATACGCTTGAAACTTGAAGTAGACTTTTCTGGATCTGGCTAGGAGAGCACTGGATTTATATTTCTATTCCATTTGGATAAATCCAAATTCATTTCACATTGTTAGCCAGATCCTCAGCATCGTATCAGTGTGCCTTTCCTGGCAAAAAGAAATTTAAACTAAAAAAATTATTTTCCATCGCTCCAGATGTGTCTAAAAGCAGGGTACATGGGGTGTTTGGGATCATGGGTGCCTCTGAGGTGTTATTTTTTGTACCTTTCGTAGGTGGGGTTGGGAGTTCAGGTCCAGCATTTTCATCAGAAATCTGCCAGGATGGGTATTTGGTCCTCTCCTTCTGTCCATTCAGGGAGGCAGAGAAGACAAATGTTTGGCCCCTGTATTCCATTCTCTAGCTGTTTTAACTGAAGTTCAAGGATTTGATTCTAGCCCCAGGAATCCTTCACTTAGATGTTTACATTTTAAGCAGTTATCTTGGCTGGCAGCGATCCCCCAGAGACAGAACCTATGCAAATTTTTGAATTTGGAATTAAGCAATAATGCATGACAGGGCATGTGTTGTTGTGGGATTTACACATGCCTTGTGTGGTGTGTCACGAGGCACAGCCCAGTGACTTTAACTACACAAGAAGTGTGTAAATCGGACTACTACACATGCCCTGAAGTGAATTATTACAATTATAAAATGAATCTGTTATTAAAAATTTAAATAAAAATGAATAAGGTTCAAACAAAGTAAACATTTGATTACCTGGGATCTTTACTAGTTGTCTGGTGCAGGATTTACACATGGTCATGTGACATGTTTTGGCCAATGAGATTACAGGATTGTCAAGACCCATTTTATAATGTAGGTTCAAACTCCGCAACTATGTTTCACTCTGGCTGTTGCTCAGATTTGTTTCTCCGCCTGAAGACAGCAGTCGCCCCATAGTGAACTCTGGTAATGACTGGTTCTCCAGTCAGGTTTTTATTTTGTAGTTAAATAAAAAAGTGTGTTTCGTTAGGTTTTTTGCCAATGTAGACTTTGCTTTAAATAGTGTGCCCTCCACTTTGTTCTGCACCTTAAAGAGGACAGAATTAAAGCCTTTTCTACCTTTTTGTCCAGGTCTGTGATTGCATTTGGGAACCTGGGCCATTGTGGGTTGAGCTCCAACAATGATGTTGATCCACGTTCTCCACAGCCTGTCCCCCGCACTTGTGCGAGGAAGTCCCGCCTTCCATTTTCTGGAGTCCCCAACTCCTCATCCTCTTGGGGCTTATTCATGTCAATCCTTGGGCTGCTACCAGAATAAGAACGTGTTGGAATTCTAGAGTGATATATCAGTCCGCTGCACAGCAACGGCTAGATGTCTGATTTTTCCTCTGCAAACTGTGTCTTCTCTGGCTTGGGGTCTCAAGGTGTTGGGTCGCTGTATATATAAGTTATTGAAGTATTAAAAGTCTGTTTTAATTTGGCATATTCTGGGATCTGTGCATAAAACATGACCCATATAAATGTTATATTTTACCCCTTGTTTTTTTTTTTTTTTTTTGTTTACCTGGATTCGCACTTGGAAATGAGTTCAGACTCAGAGTCCCTCTCCCAGTCAACAAATTTAAAATAAATAAATCCTTACTTTGTCCTTGAAGGTTCATTTTGTCCTGGTGATATTCAGGAGCTGAAGCCACTACCTGTGACATCACAGTCATTTCCATAGCGACTGTGTGTGAGGTCACAAGCCATGTGTTGTAATGTCAGCTTCTGATCGGCAGCAGGGCAGGCTGAAGTGCAAAGGACAAAGGTTATGCTTTCAGCCATTTATCCTTTTTTTTTTTTTTTTCCTCATACATTTTTTTATGTTCCCAGCCAAATGCACTCATCATCAGGGATACACCCTGTTCAGGCTTGCCATTATTCGGACAGCATCTGGGTTTTTCCTCTTCATTTTTTTCTGCCATGTTCCTCTCCAACCTCTGATGTGGGCCAGCTGTTTAGTGGCCTCAGAAGATGCAGCGAACTCTGTGTACGTGCAGCACCCCTTGAGTGGGCACAGGCTCTCCTGCCCACTGCAAGGGCCCGCTGTTTTGCTGGGTGCCTGCTATCCCAACCCCCAGTTGGCTCACACTGGTATCAGCAGCATTCTGCAGCCCTGGCCACCATAGTTCCAGCTCCTTGAGTCAGCTTCCGAACCTGGGTTACAGGCATGGGAGCACAAAGCACTCTGCTGGGCAGCCTCAACATTCATACTAACTAATAAGGAAAAACAGTAGGCCGGCCCAGTGGCACAGTGAGTTGAGGCATCCATGCCTCCCTGCTGCCATGCTGGTGACCCGGGTTCGGGAACGGACTCAGGTCACTTGGGTGTCTGTCTGAGAGAAGGAAGATTGGGCATCCATAGGACTGCTCACTTCCCTCAGGGAGGGGGCTCCCATGACTCGCCACTTGACTGCTACCTGTCAGAAGCCAAGTGGTGGGTCGTGCAAGTTCAGCAGCTAGGGGAAGGGCTGTCATATGGAGAGCTTGGAGCACCTCCTCGGAGGTGGAGTGCACTTGTGCACTTATTGCACATAACGCCGTGCCCCGGGGAGAAAATTGGAGGAAAAATGGAGGTTGGGCTTAATGAAGCCCTCCCCGCTGGCATCGGCGGCCCACCCAGTCTCGGGAGACGGACAGAGACTCAGGATGGCCGTGGTGCAGTGGGACAGGGCTGATACAGCCACCCAGCCTGCCCAGGAGCAAGCAGAAAACCTATATGGAAAAAAAATAAGGAAAAACAACATCTTGAAATCCTGTTTTAATTTGGAATGTTAGTAGTTGGGGTCTGCGAACACCAGCTGTGATTTTTCTCCCTGGTGACTGGAGCTCTTCTTTGATTTTATTGTCTGTTCTGGTGGTAGTGCATATCTTGGATCTATGTACGGTCAGTGACAGCTTCATGTTATGTTCTGTGGAGCATCAGCATCAGATAAACACCAGCATGACAGTAATGTGGCTGTTTATCTGATGCTGGCGCTGTCCAGTAATATAATGTGAAGTGGTCACTGATTGTATGTGAATTTAAAGATATGAGCGCTCACCAGGACACACAATCACACCAACCTAGGAAATTTAGAAACTGAGATCTTAATGGGTGCAGATTTTGCCTTTTTAACCAGCTCTGAATGGGGGGAGGGGGAATTGTTTAACCAGGAAAGGCACACTAAGCCGGAGATTGTTCCTAGGTGTGACCTGGGAGCACAAGGAAGTTAAGGGACTTGCCCAGAGTCACACAGTATGCAGGTGGGGGCTGATGGGATTAATGTAACTTGTCTGTGCACTAAAAAATGTAACAACATGGTGGTGATGGTATTGTTACATTAATTTGGTGCCAAAAGTGGTTGTGAATGTGGTGCAAATGGCTTTTTTATATGAAAAATTGTCTCTTTTTTAAATGGCAAATTCCATTTATATTCATGGTTTTTCCATTTTTGTGGAAAAAAGGGTAGTCTTGCTTAAACCTGTGGAGCAGAAAAGACTCTGTCGGTGGCAAACTGGAGCTTGCCAAGGAACTGATTGCTGGCATGTCAGAACAGTCTGAAGTTTCAATAAAACTCTTATTTCCCACAAAAGAAAAGACGGCTAGGTGAACCACGGGGGCAGCTTTTTATTTTTTCCACTTGTTTCCCCCTTATTGTTCCTTCGTTCCTCCACTCCGTTTCCCCCTTATGGTTCTTTCATTCCCCCACTCCATTTCCCTCTTATGGTTCTTTCATTCCCCCACTCCATTTTCCCCTTTACGGTTCCCTCATTCCCCCACTCCGTTTTCCACTTATGGGTCCCTCATTCCCCCACTCTGTTTCCCACTTATGGTTCTTTCATTCCCCCACTCTCACCCTTATAGTTCTGTCATTCGCCCACTCCATTTCCCACTTATGGGTCCCTCATTCCCCCACTCCGTTTCCCGCTTATGGTTCTTTCATTCCCCCACTCCATTTCCCGCTTATGGTTCCCTCAGTCCTGCACTCTGTTTCCTGCTTATGGTTCCCTCATTCCCCCACACTGTTTCCTGCTTATGGTTCTTTCTTTCCCCCACTCTGTTTCCCCCTTATGGTTCCCTCATTCCCCGCTCCATTTCCCCTCATGGTTCCCTCATTCCCTTACTCTGTTCACCCTTATGGTTCCTCTTTCCCCCACTCCATTTCCCCATGGTTCCCTCATACCCTACTCTGTTTCCCCTTATGGTTCCCTCATTCCCCCACTCCATTTCCCCTATGGTTACCTCATACCCCTACTCTGTTCTCCCTTATGGTTCCCTCATTCCCCACTCCATTTCCCCATGGTTCCCTCATACCCCTACTCTGTTCCCCTTATGCTTTGCTATCCCCCACTCTGTTTCCCTTTTGGTTCCCTCATTCCCCACTCCATTTCTCCATTCAGTTCCCTCATTCCCCACTCCATTTCCCCTATGGTTCCCTCATACCCTACTCTGTTTCCCCTTATGCTTTGCTATGTCCCCACTCTGTTTCTCCTTTATGGTTCCCTCATTCCCCCACTCCATTTCTCCATTCAGTTCCCTCATTCCCCTACTCTATTTCCCCCTTATGGTTCCCTCATTTCCTCACTCCATTTCCCACTTATGGTTCCCTCTTTCTTCCACTCTGTTTCCCCTTTATGGTTCCTTCATCCCCCCACTCAGATGGCCTAAGATGCTGCCACGGCTGCATCTTTTCCCCAGTGCAGAGGATAGGCGAGTGACTGCCTTACCAGCCAACTGCAGTGGCGCTTCTGGGTCAGCCAGTAAGGGTGGGGTGCGCAAATGCTGGGCGGCCTATGCCCTCCTTCCTCAGGAACCAAGCCCCTCACGACTGCAATGTGCACAACCCCTTGCATGCCTCAGTGCAGGATTCCATTGCACTCACACGAATACGGATCTCCCAGGTGACAGCGCAGTGTGCAGTCACGCTGTTTTCTATGTGAGACCAACGTAAGCTCATAAATGGGCAAATACACCATTTCTATCCATATAGTGCAAATACCTCTAATGCCTTCCTTGTCTGACACTGTGTACAACTATCTTGTTTCCTGCGTTGAGACCCTTTCTGCAGAAATTTATAATGCATCAACCCAGGGTAACCGTGTCTGTTCCTCAGCACTCAGACCCCTCGGCTTGTTTGTTGGTGCACAAACATATATATATATATGTATATATATATATATATAAAATATGTATGTATACTGTTTCCTATTACTATATGTATATCATGCATTTAGTGCAATATGCTGTATGTATAGGTTAGCACGTGAGCCAGCAGGCAAATGTTGTTAAATATGCTTCCTCCTAAAGGTTCTGAGTGCTGTGCATATACAGAACCAGATTAAAATAACTGTTAAAAAACATCATAAAATAAGTAAATCTGTAACAGTTACACCCATCTCATTTTGAGCCATTGTTACAGTAAATTAAATTCAAATGTAGAGATTTAAAAATATGTAGAGTACTTAGTAGTATTTTCACCTGTTTTTATGTACTTTCATATGGAAGTTTTTTGGTTTTTATCTGCTTTGCACTGCTTCTTTTTTCTCTTGTATCTCCTTCAGTGTTCCCTTCCCATGGGATGCACTTGGAAATGACCATGGCTCAGGGTATCTTTCCTGACCACCAGTTTTCAAATGAATAGAAATTAAATATAGTCTCTCATAATCAGCTTTTACAGGATAAAATGAGATAGAAGCTCAACGCTCTTCTCCTTTAAGGTACGTTAAATAATTTTCCCTCCACTTAAAAGGAGAATACAAACACAAGGTATAAGGAGAGTATGGCTCGGTGGCACCCACACTATACTTGGAATGTGAATCTGATGCCTGGTGGGAGTTTTCTTATGTGAACACAGTCTATTAAAGAGAAAAGAATAACAGAAAAAAAAACAAAACAGCCAGCCTCTCATGAAAAACAAAGTCTCTCCATCTCCGCAGACTGTACCCAGGAACGTTCTTTGGGGCTGTGATGCTGTGGTGATAGCTCCAGGAGCCGTGTCTGTTAGGGAGAATTGCGAGGGGGGGGGGAGGAGGAGTGGGACCATACTGGTGTACTGAAACAAGCCTCGAATGCTGTACAATCAGTGTACCTCTCCAGAAACGGTTTCCCTGACAGTGCAGGTTGGCTATGCCTCTCAATAATAGAGGTATTGTTTCCTCTTCTTTTCAAAGCAGAGTTTAGAAGGTGAAAGGTTTGTGTTCATAAAACAGGTCATACATATGCAAACACACCCACCCACATACACAGTCACACACACATACAAGATACGTACTGCGTTACACAGTACTGTGATAAACACATTTATCTTCATATGTAAAGATAAGGCCCATAACCTCAATAGAGTATTCTGAAAGCCTTAACCTGATGTGTGGGGATACATTTGTTTGCCGCAGTGCACTGCATTGTATGTGGTTTTTATTATTTATTGAGTGCAAGACCTGGCAGTGAATCTGTAACCTGCATAGCAGTTTCTCCGGCTGGAACTACACTTTACCTTCTGTTTGTGTACCTGCTGTCCTCAGGACAAATGGTTCGGCTGTCTACTGTTTATAGCCCTACAGTAGCCAGCCACAGCTACGCATTAGCACTTCATGTCCCTGCAGTACCCTGCCAGGTAGGCACATCAGCAGCTCATGCCCCTGAAGTAGCCAGCCACATGGACACATCAGCGGTTATGTTCCTGCAGTAGCCAGCCACATAGACACATCAGCAGTTATGTTCCTGCAGTAGCCAGCCATGTGGACACATAAGCAGTTATGTCCCTGCAGTAGCCAGTCACGTGGACACATCAACAGTTCATGTTCCTGCAGTAGCCAGCCATGTGGACACATCAGTGGTTATGTTCCTGCAGTAGCTAGTCATGTGGACACATCAGCAGTCATGTCCCTGCAGTAGCCAGCCACATGGACACATCAGCAGTTCATGATCTTACTTCGAGGCGGAGCTCTTGCAGCAAGTTATAACCATTAGGACTAATGCCGCAGGCCTTAGGACCCACCGGAAAAAACTTAGCTAGCAGTACCCAGCAGGGGCCGCCCCCGACGTCGACTCCACCCGAACGTCGGTCATGCCATAAAAGGGGGCGGTCCCTAGTTCTTTTTCTGACACAGACTCGCACTCTTTGGGAAAGTCTTAGCGTGTTCTTCAGCATCATCCTCCTCCCGAGGCTAGTCACCTCCTTAGTGTGGGACTGCTTGGGATTCAGTCCTAATGGTTATAGCCGGCTGCAAGAGCTCCCTCTCAAAGTAAGATAGTACAGTTACATAAGAACTTACCGTAACAGTAGGTCTTCGAGAGGAGCTCTTACAGCAGGCGCTACTTTCCTGCCCTCTTTCCCCGGGGAGAGTTAGCATGACTGGGGCAAGTTTCCCTTGGTTCACTTGCTGGGGTCTGATCGCAGGTCCTCTGCGGGTGAACTGAGGTGGAGCTAAGGACTTCCCCCTTTTATGGAATGACCGACATCGGGGAGGAGCCAGCGTCGGGGGTGGCCGCTGCTGGGTAATGCTAGCTGAGTTTTTTCCGGTGGGTCCTAAGGCCTGTGGCATTAGTCCTAATGGTTATAGCCTGCTGCAAGAGCTCCTCTCGAAAATCTGCTGTTACGGTAAGTTCTTACGTAACTGTACTTTGCTGCAGTAGCCAGCCATGTGGCTAAATCAGTGGTTCATGTTCCTGCAATAGCCAGCCACACGGACACGTTAGCACTTCATGTTCCTGCAGTAGCCAGCCATGTGGACACTTTAGCAGTCATGTCCCTGTAGTAGCCAGTCACGTGGACACATCAGCAGTTCATGTTCTTGCAGTAGCCAGCCATGTGGGCACATCAGTAGTCATGTCCCTGCAGTAGCCAGCCACATGGGCACATTAACAGGTATGTTCCTGCAGTAGCCAGTCATGTGGACACATCAGCAGTTCATGTTCCTTCAGTAGCCAGTCATGTGGACACATCAGCAGTTCATGTTCCTGCAGTAGCCAGTCATGTGGACACATCAGCAGTTATGTTCCTGCAGTAGCCAGTCATGTGGACACATCAGCAGTTCATGTTCCTGCAGTAGCCAGCCATGTGGGCACATCAGCAGTTCATGTTCCTGCAGTAGCCAGTCATGTGGACACATCAGCAGTTATGTTCCTGCAGTAGCCAGCCATGTGGACACATCAGTAGTTCATGTTCCTGCAGTAGCCAGCCATGTGGACACATCAACAGTTCATGTTCCTGCAGTAGCCAGTCATGTGGACACATCAGCAGTTATGTTCCTGCAGTAGCCAGCCATGTGGACACATCAGCAGTTCATGTTCCTGCAGTAGCCAGTTATGTGGACACATCAGCAGTTATGTTCCTGCAGTAGCCAGTCATGTGGACACCTCAACAGTTCATGTTCCTGCAGTAGCCAGTCATGTGGACACATCAGCAGTTATGTTCCTGCAGTAGCCAGCCATGTGGACACATCAGCAGTTCATGTTCCTGCAGTAGCCAGTCATGTGGACGCATCAGCAGTTCATGTTCCTGCAGTAGCCAGTCATGTGGACACATCAGCAGTTATGTTCCTGCAGTAGCCAGCCATGTGGACACATCAGCAGTTCATGTTCCTGCAGTAGCCAGTCATGTGGACACATCAGCAGTTCATGTTCTTGCAGTAGCCAGCCACGTGGACACATCAGCAGTTATGTTCCTGCAGTAGCCAGCCACACGGACACATTAGCACTTCATGTTCCTGCAGTAGCCAGCCATGTGAACACATCAGCAGTTATGTTCCTGCAGTAGCCAGCCACATGGACACATCAGCAGTTATGTCCCTGCAGTAGCCAGCCACATGGACATATCAGCAGTCATGTCCCTGCAGTACCCTGCCATGTGGACACATCAGCAGTTCAAGTTCCTGCAGTAGCCAGTCACTTGGACACATTAGCAGTCATGTCCCTGCAGTAGCCAGCCACGTGGACACGTCAGCAGTCATGTTCCTGCAGTAGCCAGCGACATGGGCACATTAACAGTTCATGTCCCTGTAAAAGCCAGCCACATAGGTACGTTAGTAGTTCATGTCCCTATAAATGCCAGCCACATGGGCACATTAGCAGTTCATGTCCCTGTAGAACCCAGCCACATGAGCATATTAGCCGTTCGTGTCCCTGTAGAAGCCAGCCACATGGGCACATTAGCAGACTAGCAGAGAAGGCTAAGGAACAAGGTCACAAACACTGAGTAGCAGAGTCATTAGCCAACATGACATGGTATCCCAGTGAACTGCTGTCAGAGAAAAGATAAGCCAAAATACTTAGCAGGCTGAATTAGTGGTGATCTCCCTGCTGTAGGGGTGCAAGCCTGGTCCCAGAATTTTGGTTCAAGGGGCAGCTGATCTTGGATTCTGCATGTCTCTTGGCCTCACGTGGGGACCTACCACTTATGCACTGATTAACCAAATGCAACAGCTAGCCTGTAGTGGCCACTAAAACATAAAAAATGACTCCCGTGATTCTCTGGGTAGTGGTTTGCCCACCAGCATTCTCTCAGACGGTATATGTATATTCGGGCCGTTCAGAATTTTGATTGGCTGAATGTGGGTGAGTGCTAAGGTCTAAAAAGTATTAACCATTGTGGCTGAAATGCACCAAATGTTTTAGCCTCACGTGAACCGGATTAGCCACTACAACAGGTTACTGAACAGTAAAAATTCTTAACGTGCATATTCTATAGCCAAAGTGGCGACAAAGAGCACTGTAGCCATTAACAATGTTGGCAGTCCTTAGCATACACCCAGCTGAACTAAGAGGTGTTTCTCAAAAGGCCTAATTGATAAAAGCTTCTGTGCAGCAGCCTCCCTTAACTAAGACTAGAAGCTTAGCTGTCTGAGTAGCCGTGTGTGTATGTGCGCGTGCGTGTGTGTGTGTGTGTTTGCCCACGCAGGTGTGCAGTTTTGGAATGATACTTTATGAACTTTGGGGGCCGTGGGGCCCATGAGTATCCCAATTTTAAACTGAGCCCTCCTTCCCGATATAAATGAATGGCAGTGATGCATGAGCTACTGGGGCTCACTTTAGAGGTATGAGGACTGAGCCCTGGCAAGCCCACCCCTGTACTGTGTGTGTCTGTATGAATGAGTGTGCATTTGTCTGTGTGACTGTGCATGAGTAACTGGGTTTGTATGACTGTGTAAGAGTGTGTGTGTGCATATAGGTCTGTCTGTGTGAGTGTGCGTATGTTTGTATGTTAAGGGGCACAGGTTCCTGCTCCACAAGTGAACTGTCCTCCCTTGCATTTCCGCATCAGGTCAGCATTGGTGGATAGAATTTGACAAGATAGGATAGGATATGACAAGAAGACCCCTCCCCCCTCCTGTGAATGTACCATTGGCCAAGTTGGTACAAGTATGGGCATGCCACGGTGTGTTGTGTGCCCACACTTTTCCCAGGCAGCGTGAGTAGTTTGTTTGCACCCGCAAACAGGTGTAGCTGCACCTTTTCACTTGTCAGGTTAAGAACTTCCTTGTCATCAAGGAGGATTAGTCATCATTGCTGTGCTGCCGCAGCCTCTTCCTGCATGATACGCAGTGGAGGAACACAGAGAAGCCTGCATGCTGGAGGCGAGGGCTGATTGATTGTTGCTGAAATCTTTATTTTAACGAGATGGTAACTATACAAAGTGTAATCATTCAGATCCACTTGCTCAGACAGTAATGTCGACAAAAAAAAAAAAGTGGGGACTGGAGATCCCACAGCAGAGGACATTTCTGTAAATGCTAAAGATAGGCTTGTAGAAGAATGTTTGGGGTGCTGGACATGTCCCCCCCCTCCCTCCAATTACACCCATGCTCAGGAACCTTAAATTGGAATTCCACCACTGCATAGCTCAGTCCAAACAGAACAAAGCCAAAATCCTCCGAAAAAAATAAACATAGACCTTGAAGCTTTAAAGAGGTACTGTACTGCCTAAAACTCACATTAGTTTTTAAAAGCAGTAAACTATTATTTTCTTTTTGGTTAATTAGAAGGTAGTTTACTTGTTATTAGTAGTCGTGATGTGTGGAACAGCACTCTGCCTGGCAGCTGACATACCGTTACATCATCCACATTGTGACTTCCCCTGACTGTGACGCCACCGCTGCTTTGGAAGAGTCACTCAGTAGCTGCCATGTCAGTCACTTGTGATGTCACAGTGCTGCTGATGTAGTGGGAGGAATAGAACTACATATATCAGTTGCCAGACGGATTGCTGTTCCACACATCCAGCATTATACTATCACATAGAAAACGTTCTAATGAGCGAAAGGAAAATACTGCCGAAAAAAAAAGTTGCAGCAGACTACTTAAACTTTTTCTTATTTGCATGAAAAACCATAAATTACCTTCACAACAACTGTTTTTAATAAAATTTTTTCATACACTTCAACAGGCATTCTACAGGGCTGTCTTGAAAAGTACCTTAGTTTGAATAAGGGCTTTCTAAGCTGGGCCCGGTTCCAAAATTTGTAGGTGCATGGTTGTCTGTGTGTACAAAAAATGATTTCATTGCTTGCAACCATTCTGCTAGACTTCATCATTCCAGTGCTACTAAGTTTACATGCTTTATAACTTTTAAGCTTGCTCTAATATATTGGCTGTTACTATCAAAAAGTACAACAACGCTCTAAACATTCTTCCTACTGTTTCACTGCCATGCTAATCATTGTAATTTCCATTACAATACCATGGGCTTCCTACTTACTGTTGCTTAAAAAGATACATTTCTAGGGACATGGATATGTTGTTCATCCACACTGTCTGGCAGGTTCCTTGCTGCTTTAAATCTTGCCGGAAGGTCTTCAAGCTGGCTCCTCCCACCCACCCGGATGGTAAAACTCTCGGCTCCGCCCCATGATGCCAGATCTTCCTTACCGCTTGGAAGCTCAGGTTCCCTCCTTAGCGTTCTGCGTATAGACTGTTTCCTTACTCTTCGGTTCATCCGAAAATAATTTTTAAATTCTCAAGACTTTGGTCAAATTCTTTCCTTGCGGCTGCGATGGACAGATCGACTCCTGGTTTTCAGCGGTGCCCATGTGGGCAGAAGATGTCCAGGACGGACCTGCACTCCACGTGCATCTACTGCCTCGACCTTGACCATGACCCGCAGGCCTGCGGATTGTGTAGATCTTTCTCGGCGAACGTCCTTGAAGACCGCGCTGCTTGGCTACAACTTGGGCGCCCCGAGAAATGTTATCGCCGGTGAAGTCCAAGGAGGCCCGTTGGGCGGTGTCCGCGGCAGCTGGCTCGGCTGAGCAACTTGAGCAGATGATCGCCCTCGAGGAGGAGGTGGCCCAGGCGGCATCCTCATCTTCCTCGGTCGTGGCATTTATCCCGCTCTCTCTGGGATCCTCCTACACAGCTTCTTTTAAGGAGCTTTGCCAATCCCTCTCCACGAAGGGAGAGGGGCCATCGGGACACTCTTCTCGGTCAGAAAAGAAGGACTCGAAGGGTAAGTCCCATCGTCAACGTTCGTGGGAGCGGGAGAGGTCCCCTTCCCCGGACAGTTGACACTCTACTTCGGTCGAGTTTGCGGCTAAGGCTGCTGGCTTCACGGTGTCCCGGTCAGGTCAGCCGGTCGAGACACCCGTCGACATGGTTGAGATTTTTCTCGAACCGTCGGACAGGCTGTCGACTGGTGAAGCTGACAACCCCTCATCACCCGGTTCCCCTGGTGGAAACCGAGGACTTGCCTGCGCCTCCTGTGCCGGAGTCCCCGGTCAAGGTTCCCGAGCCGAGGGAGGAGCAGGTGTCCCCCGCTCCCTCCCAGACCCACCCTTGGAAACACCGAGGGTCTCAGTCTCGGTCTTGGACCTTGTCTCGGTTCAGCCGATCCCGCCGACATCGGCAGTCTCGGCACCAAGGTAAGCGGTGGCGCCACTCGTCCTCATCTTCCTCCTCGGAAGAGGAGAGGCTTCGGCGCAAATTGCATCAATGCTACGAGGACTTAATGTGGCAGCAGCTCCTTTTGTCCGGGAACAAGCCGATGCCATCACCTTCCCCGGCCATTAAGTAGCTGTCACCCGAAAGGCCGAAACAACCCCTCGTGGAGGTTGAGGTGCCCAAGCCTGGGCTGGTTGTTCGGCCGAAACCAGCTGCCCCACCGTTTGTGGTGGAACCTCCGCCTCCACAACTGAAATTGGGGGCTCCGACCAAGGACTCTCGGTCGGTTCAGGGTCTGCCCCCACCGGTTGTCGGTCACCCTCACTCCCGACCGTCCTCGGCAGGTGGAGGGTGGCTCAGGCCCCAGGCAGCTCTTCGCAGACTCCTCGGAGTCTGACGACGACTCCTCCCTGTTTTCCAGGTCCTTTGACCTGGAGTCCTCCGGGGGGGCAGTCGATGGACGAGAGCCCATCATCGTTCATGGATCTGCTTCGGCTCATCTCGGAGTCCACCGGGATGCAGCTCGAGCCCGTATCCAAGCGGGCCAAGTATCCCCTCACGGAGATACTGGACCGAGGGGATTCTCCCACGGAGGCCTTTCCGGTGGATGAAGCCATTGTTGGCCCAGCCTTGGAGCTTTGGCATCGGCCGGCTTCCTGTCCTGCGCCTTCGGCCAGGATGGCCAGGAAGTATGCAGTCCTTACCGGCTCTTTGTCCGTTTTTGGAACACCCCTCTGCGGAGGGGTTGGTCACTGATAGCGTTTTCCGGTGCTCCAGGAATGCTAGGGATGTGGATAAGCCCCCGACAAGGAGTCCAAAAAGCTGGACTGTGCCGGGCGCAAGGTGTACGCTGCGTCCTCCCTCTGCCTCCGTCAGGCCAGCTCGGCTGTACTGATGGCGCACTTCTCCCACGCCCTCATGGGCTTCCTGGATGAGGTGATCTTTCATCTCCCGGCTGACCTGCAGACTACGGTCAAGCAGGTGTGGGATCAGGGAAGGTCAGTGGCGAAACAGCAGCTCCAAACAGCTCTAGGTATTGGAGACTCCTGTGCTCGATCGGTAGCGGCCGCAGTGGCCATGCGCCACAGAGCCTGGCTGAGGATATCCACCTTTATGGCGGATACCCAGCACAAATTGGCGGATGTCCCCTTCTTGGGGACCGACCTGTTCGGCCCTGGAGTGGAAGGCCACCTCCAGAGGATCAAAAAGTCCAACGCCACCTTGGACTCAGTCACGTCCGCTCAGAAGGACAAGGGCCGTCGTTAGCAACATAAGTCCTTTCAACCTTCTGCCTCTGTGGCACGTCTGGCCCAGCAACACCAGCATTAGGGCCTGCAAGCTCGCACTTGGCACCCCAAAGCCAAGCCTGCAGCTTCCTCCAACAGGAAGCAGGGAGGGAAAGGCCCAGGAGGTCCCTCGGCCGGTCCTTCCTCCAAGCCTGCCCAGTGACGGGTTGAGGGGTGTCGCCCCCAGCCTCGTCACTGTCTCCTGGGTTCCCCCCCATGGGGGGACGGCTCTGCCACTTCCTTTCTGCCTGGTCCACTGTCACCATGGATCGCTGGGTGTTGGAGGTGGTAGGAAAGGGTCTGCCTCTGGAGTTCGAGCAGGTCCCGCCCTTCCGAGCCGTCACCCCATGGGGGCTACCAGGTCTGCAGCCTCCCTGTCAGCTCGTTGAGCCGACATTGCCCTGCTCTTCGAAAAAGAGGTGATTAGGAAGGTGGCGGATCCTCCACCAAGCCCGGGGTTTGTGTCCAGGTATTTTCTGGTCCCGAAACGGACGGGGGGCTGGCGCCCCATTCTAGACCTGTACGACCTGAACAGGTTCCTAAGGTCTCAAACCTTCAGGATGGTCACTCTAGCTCAGATCATTCCATCCTTGGAACGAGGCGTGTGGTGCTGTTCTCTGGACCTCCAGGATGCGTTCTTTCACGTCCCAATCCGTCCGTCCCACCAGAGATTCCTCTGCTTCAGGGCAGAGGGGTCCTTCTATGAGTTCCGGGCGATGCCCTTCGTCCTTTCTCTAGCTCCCAGGGTCTTCACCAAATGCATGGCAGTGGTGACAGCATTCCTGCGGCGCCGAAGTGTCCGGGTGTACCCCTACCTGGACGACTGGCTGTTTGCGGCCTCCTCCAGAATGGAGGTGGAGCGGTCCAGGGATCTGGCCCTCCAGGTTTGCTCTCAAGTTGGCCTCTTTATCAACAAGGCCAAGTCGGAACTCGTGCCAAAGCAGGTGATACAATTCATCGGGGCAGAGCTCGACTCTCTGCGAGCCAGAGCATGGCTCCCGGCGGACAGGGCCAAGGTTCTTTCCTCCTTTGCCCAGTCATTTCAGGTTGGGCAATTGCGTCCTGCCCGGGACTTCCTATGCCTCCTGGGCCTCATGGCGGCCTGCATCAGCGTTGTCCGTTGGGCCCATTGGCACATGCGTCCCCTACAGTGGGGACTGGCCAGCCAATGGTCACAGCGCTCCGATCCTTTGGATCAGCTAGTGACAGTTACTGAGGAGATGTGGAATGCTCTCCAGTGGTGGACCGTTCCAGCTCATCTGCAGGAGGGCATCCCGTTTGGCCGCCCCGAGCCGACGGTCTCTCTATCTATGCCTCTCTGATGGGTTGGGGTGCCCATCTAGGGGAGCACAGAGGGCATGGCGTCTGGTCCCTTCGGGAGTCCCAATGCCACATCAACCTGCTGGAGCTTCGAGCGGTTTGTCTAGCCCTCACCGCCTTTGCTCCGTTTGTACGGGGTCAAGTGGTCCAGGTCCAGACGGACAATACCACGACCATGTACTACCTAAACCGCCAGGGCGGGATGCGCCCCATGCCTCTGTGCAGGGAAGCTCTCCGCATTTGGTCCCTCGTGCGCAGTCTGGAGGCGGATCTCCTTGCCATCCATGTGGCAGGAACCTCCAACATTCTGGCCGATGCCCTAAGCCGGATAGGAGCTGCGTCCCACGAGTGGTCTCTCCTGCCGTAGGTAGTACAAGATCTGTTCTCCCACTGGGGTGTGCCTCAGGTGGACCTGTTTGCCTCCAGGGAGAATGTGAAGCTGAGACTTTTTCATGCCCGCCCCCTCAGCAGGGCTCGCTGCAGGGGGATGCCTTCTTGAGGCCTCTTCTACGCCTTTCCCCCCATTTCCCTTGATCCACAAGGTGCTCCTCAAGGCGAGGAGGGACAAGGCGCAGGTGATTCTGGTAGCCCCAGACTGGCCCCGCCAGTTCTGGTATCCAGATCTCCTCAGTCTCAGCTCCAGGCTCCCGAGGCGGCTTCCAGCCTGCGCGGACCTGATCTCAGTCAATCAGGGGAAGGTATTCCATCTGGACCTTCAATCCCTGCACCTGACAGCCTGGTTCCTGAGCGGCTAGAGTTCCAGGCCTTAGGTCTTTCCGACGAGGTCCTCAACGTTGTTGAGGCTTCCCGTAAGGAGTCGACCAGAAAATGCTACGCCTTTAAATGGAAGAGATTCTCCATTTGGTGTCAGGGCAAGGGCCTGGACCCTTCTTCCTGCTCCTTGGCAAGCATCCTGGACTACCTATGGTCCCTTTCTCAGCAAGGACTTTGGTCGACGACCCTTAAGGTGCACCTGGCAGCCATCTCTGCTTGACGGGCGCGGGCCGGGAAGCAGTCGGTGGCACAGGAAAAGGTGGTCTGGCGCTTTTCCAAAGGCCTTGATCACATATCCCCTCCGGTGCGAGAACCTCCACCTCCGTGGGATTCACTGCTGGTATTGGCTAAGCTCATGAGCAAGCCATTCGAACCGATGCACAGGTGTGACATCTCTCACCTGTCATGGAAGACCGCCTTCTTGGTGGCTATCACGTCAGCCAGAAGGATGGGAGAGCTCCAGGCGCTTTCCATCGAGTCTCCTTATCTGGTTTTCCACAGGGGCAACGTTGTCCCCACCCGAAATTCCTTCTGAAGGTGGTGTCGGAGTTTCACCTTAACCAGGTGTTGACACTCTGCCAGTGTTCTACCCCAGTCACACCTCGGAGGCCGAATATAGGCTCCATACTTTGGACCCTAGAAGAGCGCTCGCTTATTACAAGGAGCGGACGGCTGAAGTTCGGGGAGAGGTTCGCCAGCTGTTTGTCACCTACGCTGAAGCCGCATCTGGCAGACCTGCAGCCAAGCGGACGATAGGCAGGTGGGTCACCTCCTGCATAGATCTCTGCTATAGGTTGGTGGGTATGGAGCCTCCCAGAGGGATAAGAGCTCATTCTACCTGCCATACCGCTGCATCGGTGGCTGCTTCCAGGGACGTCCCTATCCAGGAAATCTGTAGGGCTGCTACCTGGAAGTCAGCACACACCTTCATTACCCACTACCACATCGACCTTGAGTCACGCTGGGATGCTGGTTTTGGGGCCTCGGTTCTCCAGTCATTATTCTCTAAGTAGGGGGTGTGCGCCTTGCCTCCCTCCTCCTAGAGAACTGCTAGGAGTCTGCCAGACAGTGTGGATGAACAACATTTCCATGTCCCTAGAAATACAGGTTACTCACCTGTAACAGGAGTTCTAGGAATGGTATATGTTGTTCATCCACACGACCCACCCGGCCTCCCCGGCTTCGACGCACAACCTGACTCCCAGCGGGCTAGATCTGGTGTCATGGGGCGGAGCCGAGAGTTTTACCACCCGGGTGGGTGGGAGGAGCCAGCTTCAAGACCTTCTGGCAAGATTTAAAGCGGCAAGGAACCTGCCAGACAGTGTGGATGAACAACATATACCATTCCTAGAACTCCTGTTACAGGTGAGTAACCTTTATTTTGTTCCATTTATATATATCCTTTTTCTAGAAGTCACCTTGCTATCATGCATCACTTTAAGATCTGCACCTCTCTGCTTTTTCAGTACGTGCTGTACTTTATAAGCATGCTGTTAGCTTTTTTTTTGCTGTTAACTGCCTATCTGCCTTTCAGAGCACAGCCAATGATTCTCAGCCTTTTGTTCACCCTTCTATGTTTGTTGATAACTATACACTGTTTTTGGTGAAAAGAAAAGAAAAAAGGAGTTAAATGGAGCAGTTAAGAAAAAGCGTACTACTGCTGCACTGGAGTTCTGTTTGTCTGCGGATGACCTAGCTTACTGCTCCGCCCTGGTAGTAGTGGCGATGCCGAGTTTCATGTCTGCTCTTGTGGAGTCCACTCCCAAGGGCATGACTTAGCATCATGATGCAGGTGTGTTGTAACATCATAACCAGATAAGAGCGTACCTGCCCAGCGCTCACCCCTATGGTGTAGAGGCACTTGCATTTGTATTTATTTTTTTAATATTTTTCTTTTTTTGCCCCCTTCTCTCTGCAGCTGTACCTTTCCCTCAGGATCCCCCAAGGCATCCAAAGCTGGGCTCCGCCTACTCTCGGTGCCAGTCCTCCATGCTGCCTTGGTTTACCCTCCCCCGGTGTGGAGGAAGGAGCAGCTCCCCATTCCACTTCCCCCTACCTGTATTTGTCTTCATCAGGCGGCAGGCCGAGGTCGCCCAGTTTTGGTTGTTCTGGTGTGCGGTGGTGCCAGGGTCCATCGCCGGGTCAGTTACGCGGCTTTTTCCGTGTTGCTCCCATCCCCCAAGGAGCTGTCACACGCAGAGAACCAAGGAGCGAGCACGTTAAGCATGCAGGTGCTCCAGAACTCGGCCAGTGTCCTCCCCACCCACAGCACACCCTATCTGCACCTCCACCTGTGGTCACCCAGGTGGCGGTATGGCAGCGGGGATGTCAACCCTCCCACCCCGGAGGAGAGGAGCATCTCCTGGGACGCTCCATGTACCTCTCACCCGGCCGGCCCTCCAATGACCTTAGCCCGCTTCCAAACCCAGGTGCCCGGCACCGCAAGCAGTAATATTTGTAATTATTTTTAACAAGAAAAAGTTTCTGAGCAAAGCTTATTTACAAGGAGGTCCTGGTTAGGACAGGTAACAATACAAAAGGTGAATCTAGATAACAGTATAGATAATACAGTACACCCAGAACAGAGGTTAAGGTTAGAGCATGAAAACAAGTCACCTGATGTAATCTAATACAGAGGCTGATAATAATGGAAGTAGGAAAAAACAGATTTTGCAGCAGAAAGAAATACATAGAAATGCAGTGGTTCCCAAGTAATATAACACAATTTACATAGCAATTCAATAGCATACACATTTGCCAACTCAAAATTGACCAAGAAGTACCTTGAAATTAGAGGGACTAACCAGCGAATTTAGTTTAAGCAAGTCCTGCAAGGCATTCCAGGCTGTAGGAGCAGCCCAGCTGAAGGCCATTTTACCATATTTTGAGAAGCATCTTGGAACATCGAGCAGAATAGCACTATGCTTTCTTAGACTATACAGCCTTCTAGCTCTCCCAACGGAGACTTGATATGTATGGTGGCAAAAAATTCTGCAAGACTTTTAAGGACCATAAATGTAGATCCCTGAGCCTTTTGGTTTCAAGTGAAGACCATCCCACTTCCATATAGAGAAGACAATGATGGATTTTGGCCTGTAGTCCAGTAATGAAATGGAGTGCTGTGTGGTTGATCACATCTGCTTTAGCTAGCTGAGTTGCAGCACCGCCTCTGTATGTGAGATAACCGTAGTCTAATAGGGGAGAAAGGTCACCTGGACTAGTCTTTTCTTTGCCTCACGACTGAAACTGAATTTATTTCTACAGTAAAACCCAAGTCTCTGACATAGTTTTTTTACAGATATTATCAATATGAGTGGTGAAGGGTAACTTGTTATCAAGCCACGTGCTCAAATACTTAAAGGAGTCTGCCATTTCCAACCGTTCACCTGACAGGGTTGTAATGCCCAAAGTGGGGGTGGGTAAGAAGAGTTCAGGAGAGAATACCATATATTTGGTTTCTGTGGTGTTTAGAAGCGGGTTTGATACACATAGATTAATTTGGAGTTGATCAAATGGTTCCTGAAGAGTATTCATAGCCATCTCGGCTGTAGGACGTGCAACATAAAGCACAGTATCGTCTGCATAATATTGTTGCTTTGCATTTACAAGGTCAGCACCCAGCTCATTTGTATAGATCATAACCAACAGTGGTCCCAGTATAGGCCCTTGAGGCACACCTTTGTACATTTGAGCACAGGGGGATGATAGTCCTTCAACAGTTATTTGTTGGCATCTCCCAGTAAGGTACTCCCTAAACCAAAAAACAGCATCTGGGCATGTACCAGTAGCTGAAAGTTTGTTCAGCAGAATATTGTTGTCTACAGTGTTGAAGGCTTTGCTAAGGTCTAAAAATAATGCTGTATTAGTAAATTTTTGTTCAAGTACCATCTGCCAAATTCTGTTTGTCCTGAAATCTGAGACAGTGTGCTGCTCCAGTCCCCAAATATGAGACAATGTGCAGCTCAGGTCCCCAAATCTGAGACAGTGTGCAGCTCTGGTCCCCAAATCTGAGACAGTGTGTGGCTCTGGTCCCCAGATCTGAGACAGTGTACGGCTCAGGTCACCAGATCTGAGACATTGTGCGGCTCAGGTCCCCAGATCTGAGACAGTGTGCAGCTCAGGTCCCCAGAACTGAGAGAGTGTGCGGCTCAGGTCCCCAGATCTGAGACAGTGTGCGGCTCAGGTCCCCAGATCTGAGACAGTGTGTGGCTCAGGTCCCCAGAACTGAGACAGCGTGCGGCTCAGGTCCCCAGATCTGAGACAGCGTGCGGCTCTGGTCCCCAGATCTGAGACAGTGTGCGGCTCAGGTCCCCAGATCTGAGACAGTGTGCGGCTCAGGTCCCCAGATCTGAGACAGCGTGTGGCTCTGGTCCCCAGATCTGAGACAGTGTGCGGCTCTGGTCCCCAAATCTGAGACAGAGATAGTGTACAGTTCTGGTCACCAAATTTAAGGAAGGATATTGACACAATACATAGACTATGAGGACAGACTTGCAGGACTGGAATTATTTTACATGGGAAGGAGAAGACTCCGCAGAGATATGATTACAGTATACAAGTGTGTAAAAGGGGTAACGCCATCAGTCCAAGTCCGGATCTTGAAGATGCAGACAGATGAGAGGACAAGGGGGGCACTCACCGTCACTGAAGTGAGGGAGATTCAAGGGAAACATCAGCAAAATCGATTTCACACAACCAGTGGTGAACACTTGGGATTGACTGCCAGAGCATGTGATATCAGCTGGTATTGCAGTAATCTTCAAGCCCAGACTGGGAAAGTATACAAACAGCACAAAACCATAAAAAATTAATGTCTTTTTTTCATTTTATTGAATCTTTTTTTTTAATTACAGCAAAATGATCAAAACATTTTCAGCAATAGGTTAAATAAAACAATTCTAGGAAGTGTCATTTACTCAAGGCAAGCAAAAAAATTGTGCGTATGTATAAAACATTAAAAGAAACTTCTATCAACAATATTATAGTTGTAGATGAATTAAACAACCCACTTACTGATTATCATGCTGTATTTTGAAAATATAATCTGAGTATTTTCTCTTGAAACAGGAGTACAAGTTTGGGATTGGGGTTTAAGAATAAAGCCCTTTTACATTTTTTGTTTGTGATCTGAATTCAGGAGGGAACCCCACATGGAATTAAAATACTGCATAACGGGGGCCTGTTGGTGCAGTAGTCGAGTTACAACTCATGATGCCAGCGACCCCTGTTCCTGAATGGATTGAGTCGTCAGGGTCCGTCCAGGAAGAGGAGACTGGAGCATCCTAAGGACAGCTCTCCTCCTTTGGAGAGGAGGGGGCCAGTGCATGCCACTGCATGCTCTTCACCTGGTGGAGGGAGGGTGGTGGAACAGGATGGCAAACACGAGAGTAGGGTCATGACATAGATGCTGATTGCACGCTACGCATATTTGCATCCTTCATTGCACGCAAGTGGACCTTGGGAGAAAACGGGAGGAAAATTCCCTCAGCTGGCAGGATAACGCTGGCACTCTTGCAGGCCCTGCACTACTGATGGCAGCCCCTCCCCACCCACTGCACAGGTGACCCACACCACTGACCGTGGCATCCTACCACCGTACAGGTGACCGATGATGGTGGCACCGCTGCAGGACCCATACTACTGACTCAGCTTCCACCCACTGCACGGGCGACCCATGATAGTGGCACCCCTGCAGGCCCTGCAGTACAGACTGTAGCACCCACCCACTGCACAGGTGACCCATAATGGTGGCACCCTTGCAGGCCCCACAATACAGACTGTAGCACCCACCCATTGCACAGGCGACCCATGATGGTAGCATCCCTACAAGCCCACACTACTGACTGCAGCACCCACCCACTGCACAGGCAACCCATGATGGTGGCCTCCCTGCAGGCCCCACACTTCAGACTGCGGCACCCATCCATAGTGCCTTGGGTCACTCCATCTGGGGACGAGTTTGACTGAGTAGCTGCTACTCAGAAGTGCACCAGAATCCAGGAGTGGTGACAGCATGTTCTAGTGCCAAAGTGACCCCTACAGCTGGGCCAGGAATGTTGTCTCTCACCGTAGGTACACAGTGGCATCAAGGCCAACAGAGACACCGCTCACATTGCGGGGATAGAGGGAGGAGTTGAGGAGAAACCAGGGAAAAATACTCTGTACCATCTCAATGACGGCTCATAGAGCCTAAACAGGGTATATCCCTGGTAGAACGTCAGAGAAGGGTAAAACAATAGATTGGAAAAAAAATAAATGCAGTGCTCCCTCGATTATCCGCCACCTGATTATCTGCCAAATTCTGTTTGTACATAATATTTGCATAGTATAGTCCATTCTCCTTATTATCTGCTACCCGCAATTATCTGCCCAATTCTTCTTGTACAGGAGTGGATGGAAAATTGAGGGTGCAGTGTAACAAAAAAAAAAAAAAAATAAGACAAACTGGATCAGAACTATAGACACATTTGTAGGCAACAGGTACAAAGTCTGCAGTACCCTGTAATGCCTTGAAGGGGAAATGGGGTATATGGGTATTTTCGCTGAGCTGGTTGAAAGGAGGAAAGCCACATCCTGATGGGCTTTTTCTCCCCCACTGAGTAGGTAAGTAGGTAGGTAAGTATGTATGTATGTAGGTATGTATGTATGTATGTATGTAGGTATGTATGTATGTAGGTATGTATGTATGTAGGTATGTATGGATTACAAGTAGAGAATTACATGGCACTCCTAGGCAAGCAGCACGAACAGATGAAGATCAAGTGACAGTGATCCTGAGGCTTGAAAAAAAAAATAAGAATGTTAAACATTCAAGCAGGTGGTTTTGAATTGTTTCTCCCTCTGGGAGATTTTTGTGAAGTTGATCCATTTTACTAAACAGTGACACCATTTGAAAATATGCAAACAGCTCTTACCTCCCCAACCCTCCACCCCCTACGCAGTAACAGTCCAAACCAACAGTAGCAGTATTCTACCTGGGAAGACAAGTCCCAGAACTGGCGCTCACTGAACTCTGTTTCCAGTGATAAACTGCAGATGCCTTATATGTAGTTGCTTTAGGCTGTGTTGTGGAACACAGGTATTTGGCGTTTGGCTCTCTATTCTGTCTTGTTTTTATCACGTTGTGATCTTGTAGTAGAACGATAGAGAGCCAGGAGGAATTTTCTGGGGTGGGCTACAGTTTTGGCAGGGGAGCTACACTAAGATTACTTTACCCAGCACAACGGAGCAGCAGGTGCAGATCTTGTTATGGTATTTAAAGAGCCCCTGACACCATAGGGATTACTTTAAAATATATATATTAAATATACAAAATTGTGTGTATATTTTACATACTTCTTTTCTTACCTTGGTATGTTTTTTTTTTTTTCATGAGAACAGGACTCTTTGTCTCTTAGTCTTGGGGGGAGCTTTAGGAGGGATATAAGGAAGTTTTCATTTATGGAAAGGTTATGGGGAAGTGAAAAGCTTTGCCAGAAGAAGTGATCTGCACGCAGTCCATCACTGGCTTTAAGCACTAGTGGGATAAGCACTGGGAGATGGTCCGAATCAGAGGATGGAAGAAGGGTGGGCAGTGGAGGGAAGAAGGATTAGTGAACTTTGGGGGGGGGGGTGCACATTGAAATGCAATCAAGGCAATGGGGGGAGTAGCTCTAGTTCAGCATTAGGCTAGGTGTGGATGCAGGCAGGCACTGGGCAGATTTAGAAGCACAGAAACAGACAATGATCACAGGAAAAGGCCACTGGTCCATCTTGTCTGTCCATAAACCCCTACTAAACCCGGGACCTATTATCCATACAGGGTTTTAACCCACACTGTCCACCCCCATGCTCCCCACCCTACCACTGTCACCTGAGCAACCCCTGAGCCCGTCACTCGGTCCCAGCCGTGTTTGAAACCATTGATAGTTTTGGTGCCCACCACAGCAGCTGGCAGGTTGTTCCACGGCTCCGCCACCCTTTCTATAAAATAAATCTTTCTCATGTCCCTCTTGAACCCTGTCAGTTTCCAGTCGTGCCCCTGTGTTCTTGATTCACTACTTATGTCAAATAGCTCTCTGCAGTTTACCTTGTTCGTTCCTTTCAGGAACTTGGAGGTTTCTGTCATATCTCCCCTCTCTCGTCTGACCTCCAACGAGAGTATATGTTCACTGCTGTGAGTCGATCCTCATAAGCTCTCCCCTGCTGCCATAAATCATTTTTGTTACCCTTCATTGCACTGTCTCCAGCCTGTCCTTATCTTTCCTTAGGTGAGGACTCCAGAACTGGGCACAGTAGTCCAGGTGGGGCCTCTTCAGTGATTTATAGCAAGGCAGTAACAACTCCTCCCCCTTGCTGTCAGGACCCCTTCCTGTACACCACAGCATCTGTTTGCTTTGCTATAGGCCTTGCTATGGTGGTTTGATTGCTTTAGGGAGTTACGTGATGGATGCTGGGACTTTTTTCTGTTGTTGGCATCTATAATTCTATGTCTGCATCTGCTGTTGCTAATCTACAAGTGACGTCATAATCCTCTTCTTGTGACATCACAACTGGTGGCTGTACAATTTATTCTGATGTCACAAGGTGAGTAGTATGATGTCACTTTCAGACCAGCAGCATATCCATATCCACAGTTAGCCCTACCACCCTTTTTGCCACCAAGGAGAGTGTTATTATTTTATTAGTAATATTTGACCAGGAAAGGCACACTAAGCTGTGATGCCCCATTTCCAGGTGTGTCCTGGCAGGTGGGACACATGGATCACACTACAGTGTCTGTGATGGGTATTGCCCTAAGTACCTGAAGTAGGGCTGGAACCCGCGTCCTTCCTATCTTCCAGCCCCAGAGACAAGTGTGCTACTGCGAGCATGTTTTGTTCTAACTACGTAGATTCAGTTCACTGTGCACAGTTGGGCAGTCTCCCACTGAGCATGCTCTGCCACTGGAACAGTGTTCAAGCTCTATTCTTCCCACCAGCCAACGACGTGGTCCTCCTGTTCTGCACCATTTGCACGTAGATCTCTGATTGTTGAGGGTGGGCTCAGTCCTGCTGTTGGTGAATGTTTTTAGAACTCTGCTCACAGATGGCGGAAAAACTGAAGCCGGGGCCCACCTTTATTGTATAGGTGATGCTATGCGCAGATGACGTGCATGAAGGCACATAGACGTGGGTGGCCCTGCCTTGCAAATGCTTCTTGCGAGGCCCTGATTCCAGCAGCTTACAGTCCAGTATATTCTGGCTCTGTGTAGATCCTCCTGAAGATCTATTGTTACTGGTAACTCATCAACCCTTTTCTCCAACAGCCTCAGGAAATCTTAAAGGGGAACACTCAGCACCAGGGGCTCCACACCCAAGTGTAGGGCTGGTCTCAATTTGCACTTCATGTGCAAAAACATATATATATTTTTTTACTTACTGTTTGTCATAGTATAGGTAGGTACCGGGTCAATATAGCGCTGCCAAAACAGCGTAGGAATAACCGCGTGGTCTAAAGCACAGAACAAATTAGAGCGACACAGGTATAATAGAGGTAGGAAACTACCACTGCCCCTTTTCGTTCACTGCGAACTGGAGGAAGGGCTGAAGAAGCCACAGGTGCTGTGCTTGGTCAAGCTGCTCCCATGGTGGAGTAGCTATGGCACAAGCACCTGGTGCAGTGGAGACCCGGGGATCGGGGTTCGATTCCCATCTCCCAACACTTTTTTTGCAAAAAATGAAGTCCCCCCCCTCCTGAGTTTCCCTTATCCCCGGTCCACCCCCTCGGAGTTAGTTAATTTGATTTCAGGAGGTGGAGGAAAAACAAAGAAATGGGAATGTTTTCCTTTTGTTCTTCCAGTATATGCTGTTATTATTTCGGTCTTTGTTTTCGCCGACTCTGTTTGTTACATTTGCTGTGTTGAGTACGGCATTGTTTAGCCACGCTGTTTTACCTTCGACTTATGACTCTGTGGTGTATAGATATAGTAGAGTGTATCAGATTCAGTTTGCTTTCTTCTAGTCTGGCAATTCCTGTAACTACAAATCTCAGAATCCCGTGCAGATGACATCAGATCAGGGCTGCAGCACTGGGGAAGTCAGTAGCCTGCAGTGCCTGTTTGAGCTTTTATAAGATCTGATTAGATGTTTTCCAGTCCCGCTTTTCTCCTGGGGCTAAGTATAGTCCTCTGTGACTGTTCTTAGCCCAGGGAGAACAGCAGGACCAACAAGCAAACAAGCATAGCTTATGAAAGCTCTAACATTCACTGCAGGTTATTGAATCACCCACTGCTGCTGCCCTGCTCTGTTGTCAGCTGTAGGAGATTCTGGGATTTGTAGTTATAGGAAATATCAGCCTGGAAGTAAGCAGAATCAGCCTGCTACAGGATACTATACTGTAGTGAACAGTAAGTAAAAAAATACTTTTGCACACGGAGTGCAGATTGGGACCAGCCCCATACTTGGGTGTGGAGCTCTTAGTGGTGACTGTTCACCTTTAAATGTCCTTATCACCCAAGCTGCAAAATGATGACGGATCCTTTTTCTCACTGCTCCAGTCTCCATGCAGCTGGCATGAGTAACATTTTATGGGGTCCTAAACAATTTGAAGTTCTTTGCTTAATTTGGGGGCTCTTTCAGACAAATTCCATCAAAATAAAAGAAACGGGCGAATCATCAGAAGTCAGACTTGGTGGTATTTTAGCCCCCTACATTGGTAATAAAAATACACTTGTGTTGTCGAGTGCTCTCTTTCTGTTTCCGAGAGTCCTGGCACTCCATAGCAGTGATTCATCAGCACCTCCCAAAGAGTACATTCTCTCGCCTTCTCCACTCCGCAGTTTAATCATTTCTAACCTTTGTGCCCTACCCATTCTAATGATCCTGCACTCCGTCACTCCGTCTTTCTTAAAACTGCCTCTCATCTGTGGTCTCCAAGCTTGTGGTGTCTACCAAAATGTAAAGCAGTGCCCCTTCAAGCAGACTTACCTACAAGGATAAAAGCCAGCTCTAGTTAGTGTGCAAATTTGTTTTCTCACCTAAAAATACATTAATGTATTATGTTTGTCTTATAGTTTAAAATACTAATAAAGTTTTGATTATAAAAAAAAAAAAACACTGATGCCAAAGGTAGTAAGTTAAAGAAAGACCAGCAATAACCAAAGGTGAGTCAGTCTGGAATAATCTCAAGATGACGACGGACCAACCATAAAGAGTTTTATTTTATTTTTTTTAATCTAGATTTTTCTTGCCCTTTTGGACGAGCTGCCTCTGGGTGGCTCTGGCAACCTCTCAGCCCCATCATGACTCACCACTTCTTGTGTCTGAAATGGCTTGCTCTTAAGTTGGAGCCTTCATATGAGAGGTGTCCCTCTACCCATCCCTCACAGCACATCTGGCACAGGGGGTGATTGTGTGGGGCCCTACAGTGCCATCTCTCCCATCATCCAGACATTCTTTGAGAGACGTTATTCTATTGTTGTCACATCACATGTTCCTCCCGCTGAGTCTATCCATATCCCTACTCCCCCCATACTACACAGAGTACTCTAGCAAGCCTAGCACACCACAACAGGTACTTCATAATGCCTCCTTGTGAGGGAGCAGGCTCTCCGGCTTAACGCAAGGAGTTGCTATAGCATTGGGCAACAGTTCCAAGGGTCCTTTCCTTTTTTGTTCTATAATCTTGACTCTTAGGTCACCTACCTCGCTCTAAAGAACTTATTTAGATGATTTTTTAGGGTTACTCCGCGTACCCTCTTTTTCCATCAAAACCCTTTGGGGTTTCAGAGTGTCCACACTTGCGTGTGGTTCTCCATCCTGAGAAGACTTGCATGTGTCCTGAAAAGAGAACACAGTTTATCTGTTGAGCAGCCAGGCAGAAAATGCAGGGACATTGTTTTACCCCAACGCTCCAGGAACCTTCTGATTTTGTTTTCCCTGAGAACGGGAGGGGGGGAGGTTTCTCCTGCGGAAGAAGACTGTGCTGACCATACTCCCTCTCCACCTCCACCCTCTGGGCCAGATGGGGTAAAGTTAAAGGAGCCAGTGTCCATGGCCCTCTGCGTGCCAGGTAATTACTGCAGTTGGTGAACTTCCCAAATCATGGGCTAGCAGCCGCATGGCTGGTATAACGCAGAACAGATGTTCAGAGTGGGAGCTCGATGCAGGTTGATTTTTGGAGATGTCCAGGCTTGCATGCCCCTCATTCCTTTTTTTTTTTTTTGTTTTATTAACGATTTTTGGCCAGGAAAGACACACTAAGCTGAGGCTTGTTTCCAGGTGCATCCTGGGAGCACAGGGAAGTGAAGGGACATGCTCATGGTTGCACAGTATGCAAGTGGGGGCTGTGTGATTTAAGCCCAATTCTCCAGGTTTGCAGCTCAGTGGTCTTCACCACTACCCCATACTGCCTCCCATTTGCTATCTAAAGCTGGACATCTGCATCCTCTGTATTGTGGAACAGTGCCCCCCACTCCCGGGAGTAACAGGGAGCCAGGAGTATTGCAGAGATTAGATGTGTGGTGGGGGGCAGCAAAGGTCGCTTGATAGTGGTGCACCCCCGGGCCCTTCTAGCTGACCTCGTGACACATTGGTGTAGGGTGAGAGAAGGCAGCTCCCCCCCCCCCGTCTCCCTCCCAGATTGTGGATTAACTGCTCTAACATTGGAATGGGGATAGGGCAGAATGTTTGACCTGTCACCAAAAATGTCTACCATTGTGGTCTGCGAGTGGCACCCTTCCAACATTTATACCTTTTGCAAAACGTAATGGTTATCCTGCTTGCGGGCATTTTCCAGTACAAAACACAAAAATCTAAACAAAATGCAACGGCTGTGCTGGTGGTGCATTGCCCTGCATAAGCGACATTGAATTTGTGTCACAATCCTGACTCCGACTCCTCCCCCTGGTCTGGAGAAGTCAAGGTCACGCTGCTTCATTTAGACTATGGTTGTAGGAAGCCCCCAGCCCATTGTTTGAAAACCTCCTGCAGTCAGTGGCAAGCCTTGATATCACAGGTGACCACGTGATGTTGGCAAAGGTAGGAGTACAAGTCTCAGGGTTTGAAACCGGCCTTGGCCTATTGGCCAGATACTGATCGATTTTTGTATCGGGCTGGTGAAATTTTCTTTATCTATGCTTGCTGACATGCCAGCCCATCGGTGCAGCGATAGCGCCACTGCTCGCAGTGCCACTGTCTCGGGTTTGGATATGAGCCTGGAATCGTCAGGTCGGCCTGGAGGGGGAGGAGGAGGATCGAGTGTTTCAGAGGACAGTCTCCTCTGGGGAGAGAGGGTAGCCAGCTCTGCTGCGATACTATCACCTAGGTGACCACAGGTAGCAGTGCAGTCACAGCAGCTTCGGGGCGGTAGGACGGCGGCTGATGCTGCACTATCTTGCTTGCCTGCACGTGCACCCGAGTGGCAGGCATCCTCAGAGTGTGGAAAACGGAAAAGAGGAAATAACCCATCCAGAAGCAGGATGATTTCCTACCCCCTGCAGGCCCCACATCGGTGACTTGCCCCGCATCCAGAATCCGGATCCAGTCTGTGCTGGGAGTTGGGGATCTTCACCGTCCCCGCCATGGAGGAGCAAGTTGTGGGGGAGCATTTGGAGCAGCAGTAGGCCCAAGGAAATCCAGGTGACAGAGCTGGGGAGGCCGGCACGGTGAGGTTGTGGCAGTTGATGGGGTATAATTGAAAGAAAAATTAAAGTAGCCTTTCTGATTTGGAATGGAATTCCAGTAAATACTGCAGTTGGGCCAGTGAAATGTTTCTGGGGCATGTGGGTTTTCCCAGCCTCTAGTCTGGGTTAGTAGCAGTAAAGTGTGAGTGCAGCCCTTGAGTCTGTAATCTATTTTGGGAATCAGGCTTAGAGTGTGTTTCCTATTGCTGGCCAAAGTCACCTTGAGGATGACATTCTTCACAAAGTGCTCAGCAAGTCCTGCGGGTTGTCCAAAGTCACCTCAGGGTCCCTCCCATGCCTAAAGATGGTGGGGAAGGTAATTCCAGATACCCTTTGTCCCTGCAGCTCCCCCCCCCACTGCTATCTTATCACTGCCTACTTCTTCTGTTGGGGGGGGGGCATCCATTGACCGCTGAACCAGGACTGGAATGGTTTCAGAGCCGCATTCTTCTGTATGTGGTACCAGCTGATTAGCAGTGAACTCTTATTTTATAAAATGTCTGCATAGACTGTAGCTTATCCAGACCTCCCCAATCCACTAGAGCAAAGCTTGAGAAAGGAGCATAGACTGGAATGGTTCCTCGTTTATCCTTATGTCTAATGATATATTTGCTTGCCATCTTGAGTACTGAAAATAGAACTCAGTAACCACAGTGATAGCAACGTGACCCCTGCTTATGTCAGTGTGGGGGTCCTGTCTTTCAAGAAGAGTTATTTTTTTTTTTTTTTTTTTTTATCTAGCATTCTCTTATGCCCAATCCTATCTCAGGAGCATCCTAAACATACCCCAGTTCCCTTGTACTGCTACATGAGTGCCATCCTCCACAAAGCCTTGGTGGAGGGGGGTGCAGGGCAGGGGTTTTACCCCACAGTTTGTAGCATTATTAGGCTTCATCTCAGGCAATGGTGCATGGCCCTGATATACTGGCGTCCGTCGTTCTCAGGCAATGTTGCTGGGCCCTGATATACTGGGTTCTTTCATTCTCAGGCAGTGGTGCAGAGCTCTCATATACTGGGTTCTGTCATTCTAATCTAAGGCAACGGCAGAGAGCTCTCATATACTTGGGTCCTGTCGTTCTCAGGCAACGGTGCCGGGCTCGATATACTGGGATCCATTGTTCTCAGGCAGTGGTGCAGGGCCCTGGTATACTGGGGTCCATCATTCTCAGGCAGTGGTGTGGGGCCCTGATATACTGGGATCTATCATTCTCAGGTAATGGTGCGGGGTCCTGTTATACTGTGATCCTTTGTTCTGAGGCGATGGAGCGGGGCCCTGATATACTGGGGTCCATCCTTCTCAGGCAACGGTGCAGAGCCCTGATATATTGGGGTTAATCCTTCTCAAGCAGTGGTGCAGGGCCCTGATATACCAGGGTCTGTCTTTCTCAGGCAGTGGTGCGGGGCCCTGATATACTGGGGTCTGTCATACTCAGGCAATGGTGCAGGGCTCTGATATACTGGGGTCCATCATTCTCAAACAATGGTGCAGTGCCCTGATATACTGGGGTCCATCATTCTCAAACAGTGGTGCAGGGCCCTGATATACTGGGGTCCGTCATTCTCAAGCAATGGTGCAGGGCCCTGATATTCTGTGGTATGTTGTTCTCAGATAATGGTGTGGGGCCCAGATAGTCTGGGGTCTGTTATTCTATGGCTATGGTGCAGGGCCCTGATAAACTGGGGTCTGTCATTCTCAGGCAGTGGTGTGGGGCCCTGATATACTGGGGACTGTTGTTCTCAGGCAGTGGTGCGGGGCCCTGATATACTGGGGTCTGTCATACTCAGGCAATGGTGCAGGGCTCTGATATACTGGGGTCCATCATTCTCAAACAATGGTGCAGTGCCGTGATATACTGGGGTCCATCATTCTCAAACAGTGGTGCAGGGCCCTGATATACTGGGGTCCGTCATTCTCAAGCAATGGTGCAGGGCCCTGATATTCTGTGGTATGTTGTTCTCAGATAATGGTGTGGGGCCCAGATAGTCTGGGGTCTGTTATTCTATGGCTATGGTGCAGGGCCCTGATAAACTGGGGTCTGTCATTCTTAGGCAGTGGTGTGGGGCCCTGATATACTGGGGACTGTTGTTCTCAGGCAGTGGTGCAGGGCCCTAATATACTGGGCTCCGTCATTCTCAAGCAGTGGTACAGGGCCCTGATATACTGGAGTCCATCATTCTCAAGCAATGGTGCAGGGCCCTGATATACTGGGGTCTGTTGTTCCCAGGTAATGGTGCAGGGCCTTGATATACTGGGGTCTGTCATTCTCAGGCAGTGGTGTGGGGCCTTGATGTACTGGGGTCTGTCATTCTCAGGCAGTGGTGCAGGGCCCTGATATACTTGGCTCCGTCATTCTCAAGCAGTGGTGAAGGGCCCTGATATACTGTTGTCTGTCATTCTCAAGCAATGGTGCAGGGCCCTGATATACTGGAGTCCATCATTCTCAAGCAATGGTGCAGGGCCCTGATATACTGGGGTCTGTTGTTCCCAGGTAATGGTGCAGGGCCTTGATATACTGGAATCTGTCATTCTCAGGCAGTGGTGTGGGCCCCGATATAATGGTGTACATTATTCTCAGGCAGTGTTGCGGGGCCCTGAAATACTGTGGTCCATCATTCTCAGGCAGCGGTGCGGGCCCTGATATACTGGGGTCTAACATACTAATTGCCAGCAGATTAGGGCTTATGGTCTATCAAGTCTGCTCGAACCTCAGATCCCTAGTTGGGTGCCGAGCCCCCCGTGTTCCAGAAACCCCTATCATCCATCCCCACCCCACCCTGGCCAGGCCATCATCTGATACATCCACTTTATGTGTCTGTCCCACCCTCTGTTGAAGCCCTGCACTGTGGATCTCTGAACCAGCTCTCCAGGCAGCACATTCCAAGGGTCCACCACCCTCTCAGTGAAAAAACTCCTCCTCTTTTCCCCTCTCACCCTTCCACCTTCCAACTTCAAACCATGCCCTCTGGTGATACCTCCCTGCTTTAGTCTAAAGATCTCCTCCATGTTTACCCTGTTTATTCCCTTGAGGTACTTGAAGACCTCAATCATGTCCCCCCTGTCTCTCCTCTCCTCCAATGCAAACAGGCAGAGCTCCTCAAGTCTGTCCTCATACGTCAAATCCCCTAGTCCTCGTATCATCTTAGTTGCCCTCCTCTGTACCCTCTCAAGGAGCTGTATGTCCCTCTTCAAGTGTGGTCTTCAGTACTGTACACAGTACTTAAGGTGTGGTCTAACCAGTCCATTGTATAGCGGCAGAATCACTTCCCTGCTCCTAGAGGTGATCCCCCTTACGATGCATCTCAACATCCTGTTTGCCTTGCTAGCTGCCTCCTGCACTGCTCAGAGTTATTCATACATGCATCCACCATGACCCCTAGGTCTTTTTCCCCTATTGAGGCCTCCAGCACCTCCCCTCCCAGGGTGTACCTGTGTTTAGGGTTTCCCCGCCCAAGATGTAACACCTTGCACTTGGCGATATTGAAATTTAATTTCCATGTGTGAGCCCAGCTTTCCAGGGTGTCCAGGTCCCCTTGCAGGGCCAACCTCCCCTCTTCCCCCTCAACTATTGCTCCCATCTTGGAGTCATCAGCGAAGAGACTCATTTCACACCCATGTCCGATATGTATGCATTAAACAGGATCGGACCCAGGACCGAGCCCTGCGGTGCACCCACTACCGACCTCTCTAGGGTTCGAGAGCTCCCCACCAACCACTACTCTCTGGGTGTGTCCAGCTAGCCAGTTTTCAATCCATCTGACCATCAAAGGGCCTACTCCCAACCCCGCCAGTTTCTCCACCAGACCACTGTGGGGGACAAAGTCAAACGCCTTGCTGAAGTCCAAGAATAATACATCCACAGGCTTTCCCCTGTCCAGTTCTGATGTTACCCATTCGTAGAACTCCACAAGATTGGTTTGACATGATCTACCTGGCACAAACCCATGTTGCCAACTATCCAGACCTCCCACCTCCTCCAAGTACACCCCCAATCGTTCCTGTAGTATACTCTCCATTAATTTTCCCACCGCCGAGGTCAAACTGATGGGTCTATAGTTACCTGGTACTTCCCTCGACCCCCTTTATGGATTGGCACCACATGTGCCTCTCGTCAATCCCTAGGTACCCTCCCTGTCTCAAGCGATCTGTTGAAGAGCTCCGCCAGAGGTGCAGCCAGTATGTCCGCCAGTTCCCATAGTGCTCTCGGATGAATGCCATCCGGGCCAGGAGATTTATCTTTCTTTAGGGCCTTGAGGGCTACCCACACCCTTTCGGTGGAGATAGCATCATCCGTCCCCTCCATCTTACTGGCCTTTTTGTCCTTATCCTGATGTGACACCCCTGGGGTAACTCTCCCTTCCTTTTGCTCCATTTCTGTTGCTTCCCTGATCCCACTCACTACCGCTTCTATCCCCATCGTGTCTTGCTTTGTAGATATCCCATCCCCCTCCCTAGTGAACACAGAGGTCCATCGTTCTCAGGCAGGGGTGCGGGCCCTGATATACTAGAGTCCATCCTTCTCAGGCAGTGATGAAGGGCCTTGATATACTGGGGTCCATCGTTCTCAGGCAGTGGTGCAGGGCCCTGATATACTGGGGTTCCGTTGTTCTTAGGCAAAGGTACAGGGCACTGATATGCTGGGATCGGTCATTCTCCGTCAGTGATGCAGGGCCCTGATATACTGGGGTCCACTGTCACAGTGCTGGGGCCATTTTCTGTGTTTTTGGCGGCCCTCCATAATGTCAGTGCGCTAAGAATGGAGTGGGGAGGCACATGCTCCATCATGCTGGCTGCACACTTGGCTGACATCATCCCTCCAATCTACCTGACACTCTGATATCACCCTTGGTCTCCCAGGTGGCAACGCTGCAGTGCTCAGTCCTCCTCCCCTCGCCAACCCGCCATCGACCCAAGCTGATTCCCAAACCTAGGTCACCGGCATCATGAGGAATAGCCCTACTGCTGTGTTGACAGACCGTCCAGGACTATTCATTTGTTGTTAACAACATGGTGTTTAAGTGTCCATTGTTGCGTAGGGTCAGGGGAAGGAGGGGTTTTTACTGTTGAGTGTCAGAATGCTATCAGCGCAGACGTTTGTAGCCTGAGCAGGTGTTAGATTCCTGCCATCGTGACTGTGACCAGCTGTTGTATGTAGTCGCTGGATGCTGATTAAACTGATGATTTCACCCCATTAGTGAGCCAGGCAACAGGCTAGCTTCTGCCAAGCAAGGTTTTGTGTCTTTTTTTTAATATAAGATGAGGGAACAAACAGTGCTGATTTTAAGTAGTTCCAGGCTACTGCCAGCCTCCCTCGGTTGACTGATTTTTGGCCTGTGAATTGTGAAATGATCCTGTAATCAAGGCTGACTGCAGACCTGTGGGAATTACACTTTCTGAATTTGGTGGGTATCTGGGAGAAACGGTCCCACATGGTGAGGCAGTTTATCACAGTAGCATTCTGGATTTGACTTTACTGTGAACCCCCTTGGGGGATGGTTGGCCGAGTCAAGAGTACAGTTTTAGGCATCACCAGACAACTCCAACCCCAGTACTGGGGAGAGTTGATATGCCGTGGGCCAGCGTTTGGGGGGGTGAGAGTGGTGGAGCTGTGAGTATGATGTTTGACAGCAACAGTGACATGGGTCACAGCGGTGGGGGTGAGGTAATGGAAAAAGTGTGTGTGTGGTGTGTCTGTGTGTACGTGTGTCTGTGTGTGTGTATATGCGTGTGTGTGTTGTGTGTCTGTGTGTGTATATATGCGTGTGTGTGTTGTGTGTCTGTGTGTGTGTGCACATGCGTGTGTGTGTTGTGTGTCTGTATCTGTGTATATATGCATGTGTGTGTGTGTGTAAGTGTGTTTGAGGGCTCAGAAGGGGTGGTGGGGGAGAATCTGGGTACGCATGGAGAAAACCGGGCTGGACAGTGAGGTGATCTTTCACTTCAGGAAGGAGCCTGATTTAAAGGAACAGGAGTTTCTGTCTTGGTTGAATTCAGTGTGGAAGGAGGAGCGCTCTCTGCACTTTGGAGAGATGTCACTCAAGATGACACACCAAGTGTGAGTCTGCAAAGACTAAAGAGGCCCCGGCTCCGCAGTCTACAAGGAAAGGACAGCAGTGTTGCTCTATATAGCTCAAGGGTAGGCATCCTGTATCGGCTTAAGCACTGCTTACCCCCGCCGGCAATGCGGCTAGCAGTCACCTCCTCCATCCTCTCCCTGGTGGACTACGGGATCACTATATACGGCTCTGCTGAACCCACCTCCCTGAACAGGATAAACATTCTCCTGAACAAAGCCTGCCACCTAGTCACTGGTTGTGATCGGCTAACCCACACCTGTGATCTCTATGCTATCTGGTTGGTTAAACTTCCAACAACGATTACAGTTCCACACCTGCATCCTTGCAAAAAATACACCTTCGCCTAGCCCCGTCGGACTTCTCCCCTAATCAGTTCTGCACCCCACACGTGCAATACAAGACTTGCCGAAGCTCCCCTTCCTTGTACCTCAATGTAGAACTTCCCTTGGGCAAAGATCCTTCAGATACGGGGCCCCACTCTGGCTCCAATGCACTACACTCCCTCTCACAGACCCACAGCATCTTTCAACTTAAAACAGGCCTCAAAGCTCACCTCCTTGAGAGAGCCATATGTGGCTGCGGCTAACTCAGCTCACCCGGTTAATCTGCCTCCCCCACCACGCTCGACTCAGGGCACACAAGGCCCACGATCTCACCAATAATCCCCTGCCTGGGTATCCCAAGATTGCTGCCTAACTTCCTCAACAGTCACTAAGTTTGACTGGACTGCTCCTTTGATTTTTTTATGTATATTCTGCCTGTTACATGTATGTTCTCAACTGTATTTGTCTACCCTCCACCCTTGTAACCGACGTGGAGCCTTTGCAAAAGAGTCTGTGACTCCAAGGTTTGTAATTCTGATTGTTTCCAAATAAAAATAAATAAATAAAAAATATGCAGTAGCTCCATCACACAAGCTGCAACTCACAGCACTCTAAAATGCAGCAGTGGGAAAGCTGGCCCAGTGGCGCTGAGGGTTGAGGCGCTGGACTCCACACCTCGCACAACACCAGCGACCCAGGTTTGGGAACGACCTCGGGTCCTCGGGGTGCCAGCATGGGGGGGGGTGGGAAGAGCGGGATTGAGCGTGCCATGAGGCTGCTCTCCTCTGCCAGGGGTGGTGGGGAAGGGTTGTGGACCCTCCCGTAGTCCCATCCCACTGAGTGGAGGTCCGGTGGGTTAACATAGGTGGGCAGGGCGGCAGCACGGGTGGGAGGAAGGGTCTGAGCTGGCTTTTGGTGTGCGTGCTTGCCTCCACACGCACGTATCGTCGGGGCCGAAGTGCGGAAAACCCGAAAACCCATAAAAAGCTAAATAAAAAAATACAGGAGAGGGCCGGCCCGCTGGCACAGAGGCAGGGCATCCGTCTGCGACGCCGACGACCCAGGGTTTAGGAATGGACTTGGGTTGTCGGAGTGCCGGCTGGGGGGAGACTGATTGAGCATTCCGGGGACTGTCCTCCTTCTCTGGGTGGAGGGGTAGAGTGTCCAGCACATCACGGACCTCTGGTGGAGGCTGGGGATTCTATCCTGCCCGTCACTGTCACCTGAGGGGGCGGTCGCAGGACGTTATTGCATGTCCCCACCCCCAGGTACCGCCATAAAAAGCACTAAAAAAAAAACCTCCGGACCCCCACACATGATATTGTCCTCTGTTGTGTAAGGGCAGACTGGATGGGCCTAGTGGTCCTTATCTGCTGAACATTTTTATGTTTCTATGTTTGCTGTCCCCGCTGCTACCAGTATCCACTGGGTGGAGTTCCGCTCCTGCGGCCCCACCCTGGGGAATAAGCCTGGGCAAGATCCAAAGGACCAGGGGGAGGGGGTAAGCCTGGGCATGGGGAGACGGCATGGTGGTCGGGCTGAGCTCCCTTCGGGGAGGAAGGGTCCGGACCATAAAGAAATAAAATAATATATATATATATATATATATATATATAGAGGCAAAAAACTCCGTTTAAGGCATCAGTTAGGGTTGTTCCACAGCGACAAAAGTGAGGAAATTCGATTGTTAGGGGTTGAAAGCCCCCTTGGACCCCCAGTCCACCCCCAAACTGGCATCGGGGTGCGCATTGAGGTCGTCGGCCCTAACTCTCTCCCTATCACATGTGTAAAGAAGCAGAGGTATAGGAGAATGGCGTGAGAGTTAGAACCGACAACCTCAATGCGCACTCCGGATGCCGGTTAGGGGATGGGCTGGGGGTCCAAGGGGGGGCTTTCAACCCTAACACCGAATTTCCTCGCTTTGTCACTGTGGAACAATCCTAACTGATGCATTAAACGGAATTTTTCGCCTCTAATTTCCCTTCTTTTTGAGAATGACGACAACAAATAGTGAAAGTAATGCAGCGCCGGGAGCGCTGGGCCCAGGGCCATTTATGAAAGTAATGCAGCGGCGGGAGCAATGTTCCCAGGGCCATTTATGAAAGTAATGCAGTGGCGGGAACGCGGGGCCCAGGGCCATTTATGAAAGTAAAAACTGCATTTGCGACACTTTCTAACTTTTTGTTAACTTTTCCCTTTGACTTATAATGGGAACTGGTTTTTTGAATAACTTTTGAACCGTTTAATATTCTTTCACGAAATCTTGGAAAGGCACATAGGGTACCCGGCATACGTTCCTGAGAAGTTTCGGACGGTCGCTGTAAACCGTAAACCTGTAAGCCCCGAGACAAAGAAATCACAAAAGCGAATTAGAATTTGTTGTCACTTAATAACTCCGCAGCCGTATATCCGACCAGTACAAAACGTGGCAGATCCCAAGATCTACCATGCCCAATCATGCATACCAAATTTTAGGCAAATCCGTTGAACGGTGGCACAGTTATTAAGGTGCAAAATGTGACCCTTTAACCTTAAAAGTGCTATTCAACCCTAACTATGGTAGCACTACCTTGCTACCATAATCTATATATATACATATATATTCAGGAGAGGGATAGAGAATGTTGCAACCATTTTATGTGGACAGGGCAATTTAAACAGCACAACAATAGACTTGAGAGAGATTACAGAGAGGTTGAGCTGGTCTTTGTCCTACAGTGGTGGCTGTAGGATTCAAACCTGGGTCTCCAGGTTCACATCTCTGTGCTCTAACCACTAGGCCAGGCTGCTCTCTTCTTCCAGTGCTGCCTGATCCACGCTGGGCTGCACTGTCTGAGCTGTGTTTGGGGCAGCCTGCACTGCGCCTCATAACCTCCCGTGTTGTGGTAAGAAGGAGGGTGTCTCCGATGGAGTTTCTAGGAAATTCATTTCTGCTTGATATAAGGAGTGGCTCTCCACATGCCCTGTGGTGCAGATAGTAGCTAAACTTGAATTCATACTGAGCCTGCCTACTTGTTTTTTCAATACCAACTACCCAGTGTGATGCAGGAGGAAATCACAGGCACCCTGCCAGTTGTTGTCAAGTATTCTGCCAAGAAATTTCAGGCTCCAAAGGGTTAAAGAACTTTTTTTATTCTATAGTTTTCTTGTGTTTCCTCCCTTTATTCTGCGGCCTTTAGGAACAGGTGCAGTTGGGTTCCTGAAGTGGGTGTGAACACGCAGAAATATCTCCTGAGTAACACTGATTCATTCTCAGCTCCTTAACTCTTTCAGCTCCTGGTTGAGATAGGAGGCACTCCTGGAAGGGCTTGGGGTTGAGGGCCAGTGCAGCAATCACCTGTTTGTTAAGCTTCCATACCGGGACCCAGACTCTTGGTGCCATCAAGCTGATCCTGATACCAATGGGATGACTGGGGTACCAGTACACTGCTCCTCTGGATCATTAAGCTGAACCTGGTATCAGTGAGATGGCCATGGTTCTGACCCACAGTGCCAGTGTGGTACTGCTCTGTACTACTAAGCTGACCCCAGAACCAGTAGTTTGGCCCTGGATTATCCCACGGTGCCAGTACGCTGCTCTGCTGCAGGAGAACCAATACCATGACCATGGTACTGTCTCATGGTACCAGTAAGCTGACTCTCGATAGCAGGGTGCTGACCCTGTTGTGTTGATGCTGACCCATGCTGCCAGTGGGCTGGACTTAATTCTGACTCATGGTACCATTGAGTGGAGACTTGATAGCACTGTGCTGAGCTATCGCTGCTTCTCCACCTCCACTGCAAGTCGATGCTCACACCAGAAGGAAGGAAAAGCTCGGGAAAGGGTTTTGGTTTTTGCTGTTAATAGTTGTGGGGTCTCTATACAAACCAGTGCAAAAAATATTAGAGATTTGAGAAGAGAGAGGCCTCAACCATGGGTTAAGTGTTGTGTGGAGTTTGTAATAGCCCTGACCATGAGGGAAGTGTTGTGTGGAATTTGTAATTGCCCAACTATGGTGGAAGTGTTGTGCAGTGTTTGTAATGGCCTGGCCATGGGGGATGTTGTTATGTGGCGTTTGAAGTGGCCCTGACCATTCGTGAATTGTTGTGTGGAGTTTGTAATAGTCTGGCCATGGCAGAAGTGTTATGTGGAGTTTGTAATAGCCCCGACCATGGGGGAAGTGTTATGTGGCATTTGTAATGCCCAACCATTGGGGAAGGATTCTATGAAGTTTGTAACTGCCTGACCATGAGGGATGTGTTGCATGTAGTGGGTAATTGCCCCAGCCAGGGGGGAAGTGTTTTGTGAAGTTAGTAATACCCTCACCATTTATTTATTTTATTTATTGAAGTCTTGGATTACAACCTTTGAGCTATCAGTTCATTTACAAAGGTTCCACATCAGGAAGAAAAATGTGAACGTACAATAGTAAAACACAGAGTAACAATGAACATTAAACAATGTCAATAGTAATATGACTGAACAGAGTACCTGGGATAGGAAGTGTACCTTGACACACAGACAAAGTCAGAGCTGAAGCAGAAGTAAGCATGTGGGGGGTTTGAGTGAAAAGGGGGTGGGATAGAATAGGTGTTCAGTATCACGGGAACCTCTGGCTTGGGCTCACCTTGTCAGGAAAGTGGTGGGGGGATGGAAGGACAGGGGGTAAGAAAAATGGGTAGGAGCATAGACGCCTGGGGAAAAGAGGGAGGGGAAGTGGGACTGGGACGGGGACGGGGGGAATGGGTATGTAGAGGAGGGTAGGAGTAGCAGGGGGAAGTAGCAGATTGGGTGATAGCATAAGTGCACAGTTGGTGGGGTAGTCAAAATGTTGTACCAGGTGGGTTGGTCAGGTAGGGCAGGTGCATTGCCCTTGACTGGACAGGTGGGATCTAAGTGTGGATTTGAACAAGCTGATTTTGCTAATAGCGGCAGGTTCCGGTGGGAGTGAGGTAAGCCATAGCGGGGCCCGGTATTCGAAAGATCGCTGACCTTGGGTGGTGCGACGGTAGGGGATTTTGATGGAGATCTTGTTGGATGTCCTCGTGGTCCTTGTAGGTGCGACGTGGTGTATGAGGGAGCTGGGCCCCGGTGGCAGAAGGCCCATAGTGGCTTTTTTGGCAAGGAGACAGGTTTGATATCAGGCCTTGTCATTCAGATTTAGCCAACCGGTTTGCTGGTAGAGGTGGCAGGTATGAGTCAGGCATGGGGCTCCAAGCGCAAGTCTACAGGCTTTATTGAGCGTGGTGGCGAGTCTCCTGAGGGTGCTGTCAGGGGCTGCAGTGTAGATAGCAAGGCCATAATCAGTGGGTGAGAAAACCAAGCTGGAGGGCTTTATCAGAGAGGCAGCTTCGGTGCTTATATAGCAGGCCAAGCTTCCTGTTGGCTGTAGAGGCCACATGATCGATATGTGTGGCGCATGAGAGAATGGGGGAAGTGTTGTGTGGATTTTGTAATGGCCTGTCTATAGGGGATGGGATGTGTTATGTGGCATTTGAAGTGGCTCTGACCATTCAGGTATTGTTGTGTGGAGTTTGTAATAGCCCTAACCATGGGGGAGGTGTTACGTGGAGTTTGTAATAGCTCCGTCCATGGGGGAAGTGTTATTTGGAGTTTGTAATGACCGGACCATGGGGGAAGTGTTATGTGGAGTTTGTAATGGCCCTGCTGTTTGATTCCTTTGGTAATGGATTCAGAATTCAACCAAATAACAACGTATACAGGAGATGCAGGAATTACCCTTGCAGTCCAGTGCAAAATGGTGACACTGGGAGGCCATCAGTCAACTCTGGCTCTGTGAAGAAGGAAGTTGCATGCAGTGTTGGATGAGCTAGGAGCTACAGAAATGTTGGAATCTAAATTTATTGGGTTTTACTAATTAAACGGATACTGTCAACCCCTTAGGCCTGAAAGTGTCTCTAGTTTAAAAAACACATTTAATGATTGTTCACATTCTGTAGAGAGTGCTGATGTAGCTGGTAGTTTGATTCTGATTCCTTTTTTCTTTTCACAAATGAAAAACAGACTGCCCACCATACTGGTGTTACCAAACAAAACATGTTTGTTTACAGTCCTTAATCAACATCCACTGCATCTTTCCTGGACTTGGGAACACCTCAAACACAGTCTAGCCACTTGTGATGCATTACGAGGAGAGAACACTATCGGATCACAAGCGCTGCACTGTTTGGGGATGTTACTAATGTTCAGGAAGTGTGTAAGAAAAGTTGATCAAGGATTTGAAACAAAACAAGTTTGGGTATAATTACGCCATTAGCCTGCATTTCAGTTCTAAGAAAGGAAGCAGATCAAACAACCAGCAACATCAGTGAATTTTAGAGAAGGTAAGCAATCATAGAATGTAGGTTTTCAACCAGAAGGAATATGACGTAAAAATGGTTTACAGTGTCCCTTAAAAGAGAGCCTTAATAAGTTTGACTTCCCCCAGAGTTATTAATAGAATCATCTTACTTCTTGTACAGTTGTTTCAAAACGCCTGTTGCATGTCACAGATCTGCAGGGACTGAGCAGAGCTAGCAGGCAGCACACACACTGATCTCTGACTTTATGGGATGGGAGGAGAAAGGTGTTGCTGGGGCAACCTCAGCCCTCCAAAATCAAAGTTCCAACATGTTGGTGTTGTAAGAAGAAATAAAAACACAATAAAACATGATTCCTTATAGAACAGATTGGGACCTGAAAGTAAAGACAGGGAGGCAGTGTAGCCTAGCGTTTTTTGTTTTTTTTTAATTATGCTTTGTAGGTGCTGACCTCCCAGGGCTCAGCCCTGACTCTCCCAACCCCAGGACCCCTTTGGAGCGGTGATCCACCCAGGCTTACCCACCCCTGTGGGTGGGGCTGTTAGCAGACTTGACCCCCCCCAAACCACAGGGGGTAGGCTGCACCACACCAGAAATCCTCGCTCAGTCTCCGGCCACGCGCCCCGAAGGGTGGTGCAGAGCTGAAGGGGTGGGGCATGATTGATGGAGCTAGGAGCTGGATTTTTCAGTTATAGCTTCCTGGGAGGCATGGCGTGCAATGACGAAGGGCGCTACCCACAACATCCAGCACGCCTCCCAAAACAGCTTCTGGCGCCAGCAGTGGTAATCCCCCCCGGCTACCACCAGGAGTCAGTCACATTCCAGTCCCCCCCCCCCGGAGGAGAGCAGTCCTGAGGATGCTTAATCCTCCTCCCCCTAGCTGGCCCTCTGACGTCCCGAGTCCAGTTTCAAACCCGGGGATGTCGACGTCACAGGCGGAAATCCAACCTCTGCGCCAGCGGTCTGGCCGTGTAGCCTAGTTGTGTCAGCACCAAGACAGAGAGCCTGGAGATCCCAGGTTCAAACCCTGACACAGTCATTTACTGAATGTGTAACTCAGAGCATATCACCTGATGCCCCATTGCTTTAGTGCCTTCCAACATAACATCAGGATAGAAGCAGGACCCCCACACACACACACACACACGTGCTGAAAACAAGGCCTGCCATAGGATAAATATAAGAAGTGTGTGAGTGTGTGTGTGTAGTAGTGCAGTAACAATAATTCAAGTGAATTTATAAAACTAAGTAACATATGCTAATCAGTACGTGAGGACATTTTCAGTTTGAGTGAATGTAATTACTCGCATGTACACACGCATGCTGTGGAAGGTGTCAAATCAGTGGAAGACAGGTATATAGCATTGCCGTCCTGGAAACACATCTGTTGTCTGTTTTTTTTTTTTCTCCTGCACACACACTCTCTCTCTCTCCTTTCTTTCCCCTCTTTCTCTCTTCCCACCGTCTCTCCTCTGTCTTTCCTTATCTCCTTCTATTCCTCCCTGTTCACTCTCTACCTCTATTTCTTTATCCCTCTCCCGCTCTGTATTTTCCCATCTTTCTCTTTCTCCCTCTTTCCGCTCCTCCTCTCTTTCACCATCTGACTCCTTTTCTCCCCCAGCCTTCTCTCTGTCTCTCTTTTTCCCTGTTTTCCTTCCTCCCCTTCTCTCTCTCTTTACCTGTCTCTTTCTCTGTCCTCCCTCATTTCTCTCCATCTCTTTCTTCCCTCCCTGACTCTCGTGCTAATGTTCTTGCTCCCTTTCCAGCTTGAAACAACTTACAGAGGACCATTCTTCCAGTGCATGTGATAATGCTTCTCTGGCACTTGACGTTTATTAAGAACAATCTGGGGTTTGTGTTTCGGATCGTTAGAGTCAAGCCAGGTTGCCCTGAGAGCTGAGAGACAGATAAGATAAACCTTGCAAAAGCAGGGGTTGGTTCTGGATAGCTCGCCTCTTGATTACTTCATCTGTTAGTTACTTGGTCCAGGGAAGGATTTTGGAATAAGATTTATGTACTAAAGTGGGGAAGGGGGGAGTCACAGGACACAAACCCATGTTGGTGTTCCCTGTGCTTTTCATGCAGTAGCATAGTAATTTAAGGTCGGAAGGGACTCTAGGTCTATCATGTCGGTACCCCCCACCACCCATACACACATACACACGTACTTCATAACTAAGGGGGAAATATGTATGCTGTGCAAACATGTGTCAATATATTGGGATTCTCTCCCCACCCTTCTCCCAAGTTACCCTGTGATTCCCTTGATAATCAGGAATTTGTCCAGGTTTACCGTAAAGGTTTACATTGTCTTACATATCCACTGTCTCCATGGTAGGCTGTTCCATAGGTTCACAGCTTTCTCTTCCTTCTACTTGGCAAAATTTAGTTCCCTTGATCCTTTCTTTTCATTATTTCCCTACCTTCCCTGCCCAGCATTTGCGTCTCAGGAGGAGGGAGGAGCGGGCCAGAAAAGTAGAAAACCCCTCAGTGGTTGCAGAATGACAGCCCTCACAGAGCTGGCAGACCCCACATCTGCCGATGCAGGCTGGCTCCCCACACACCAACAACAGACAAGAGAAGTCTGCACCCGCTGAGGAAGGAGCGAGCTGCTCCGAATGTGCATCGGGCCAGTCGGGCATAGGACAGTTTGCACTGCTTGCACTGCATGTATGTGTTTATTTCTACATTAAAATATTAACGTAGGATTTCTTGCTCTTGAGTGCAGACTTCTCTTTTCTGTTGTTGATGGTTGGACCTGGAAGTCTGCACAGCAGATGTGCAGTGCATGGGGACATATTGTCTCTTTTTGGCTCCCAACACACAACTGTAGCCTTTCTGAGGGACCTGGGCCAGCCAAAGCCCTCCACCACGGGGAAGGGATACCGTGGATGCACATCAGCAGCGCAGGTAAGCCCTAGGAGAAAGCGGGGTGATGGGGCTCTGCGGGGCCTGATGCAGGCTGAGAGACTGGTGGCGCACAAAGTATAAAAAAATCCAGTTTTCCCATTCTGTCACCAAAACTGAGTGCAGATCAACAAGGTGTTTACATTACTTTACTGTACTGTTGCTAGGAAATACTTATGAGCAACAAGTGCCTTTTCTCAAAGGTTCCACATCAGGACTCATTAAGTACAGAGCAATTAAAATAGGGCGATACATGGTACATAATACAGAACAGACATGGCAGATTTCAGTCATCAACAGTTACAGCAGGCTTGCTGTACAGCACGTTTGCGCTAGCGCATCACATTTTATATATTATTTGCCAATAAACTTGCCCATAAAGGCAAGAAGGGACATATTTTTATTTTATTTATTTATTTGAATGTTGGTAATCGGGAAAGGCACACTGAGCCAGGGCTCGTTTCCAGGTGCGACCCAGGAAAAGAGAAAATAGAAAACAGGAGTGAGATATTATGCAGAGTATATGATTGTAATAAATACTTCACCAATACATACCGGGGCAATTTAAAGTGCATCTTTTGAAGAAAAGTCATCCAAAATGCTAGTGTGAGAACAGCCATAAAGTAAAAATCTTTTTTATTTTATGGATTGAATCGTTAAACTGGAAATTAATGTATTAGCGCTGGCTGCAAAAGCACTTGTGAAATTTCTGGTATGTATGACTATGCTGGAATCCCCAACAATCTGGTACGTTTATTTTGCCACAAAATTTCCCGCAGGTGCATCTTGATGTTATCAGCTTGTGTGTTGCTCTAGTTCGGTGTGTACAGTTATATACAATATACATGAAACCTCATCAGTAAACATTTAGAAGGAAGTGATAACTTGTTTTTTCGCACAAAACGGTGCAAAGTGGGATTTTGCAAAGATGTAAAGTGTTTTACATTAAATGATTGGCACTAGCCGGCCCGGTGGTGCTGAGGGCTGAGGCGCTGGATGCCTTACCTCACGCCATGCCGGTGACCCGGGTTCGGGAATGAGCATCATGGGCTGCTGGGAGTCGGCAGGGGAGGAGAAGGATCGAGCGTCCTATGGACTGCTCTCCTTCTCCGGGAAGGGGAATTGGCAGCACTCGGCCGATCACTTGCCCCTTAGCGGAGGCGGGAGGCAGCACACCGAGCGCAAAGATGTGGGCTGGGGATTGGCGGGCTCTACATTTAGAGGAGCTGCTGAGCATGCGCGCCGCTGCTGGCGCCCTGCACATTGCATCCTCTGACGGGTCCAAGAAAACAGGAAAAGGAGTCCTCTGCACAGATGACGATGGTCCCCCATCGCAATGGCCCAGGATGGCACCTCCCCTACTACTACTAATCTGGTCTGGTGGGTTGAGAAGCTCCCCACCCCTGCCACGAAGGGTAAGTCGTGGGAGTTTGGGGCCTAATACCCAGTGCCTGCGCGAGGGGGACGTCAGATGGATAGCAGAGGACTCCGGGGGAAAAAAGTAATAACTGTAAAAAAAACAAAATAAATTGGCACTAAGAGTGGGGTTGGTACAGAAAGGTGATGCAAAGTGCGTGTGGGTGGGCTGTGTTACAGATGGTCACAAAACACTATATTTTGTGCAAAACTTGAAAAACAATTTGCGATTGGCTTATTTGGTTGCTAGTTTTAGCAGAACGTGGCATGAGTCTCTCTGCAGCCCCAGTGTGTCAGTAAGTCTGTTCCATGTCTGTCTTTCTCAGAGATCATTGTAACTCCACCTTATTGGAGACTGGGTAAAACATTCGGCCACCGTGCAGATTCTGAGACTGAAGAGATTGTTATGGTCAAAGGTCAGTGGGAGGGAGCACACCCCACCTTAAGGAACAAAAACCTCTGATCTGTACTCTGGTGTGTCTTTATCCAGTAAAGTTGCATTTGGAAGTTTGGGCTTCTCTATGTGAAAAGGGAAAGGTCATGCCAAGTCATGTGGTCTAGTTTCTCCACAGCCTGGTTGTACACCAGCCCCTGCTTTGTCCGACTGCAGACTCATGCCTTGTCCTGTTGACACACGCGAGTGAAAGAGCAGTCCAATTCCCAGATGAGGGCGGCAAGGCTATACACAGACAGGTGCTGCGTGGCTATTAATGCTCCCTCTCCACTCATTCTGTGGTGAGTCAGGGGTGACCACTTGGCTTCTGCTCTCCTCCGTGATGAATAGCAGTGGTGCCATCTGGGTGACAGCAGCGTCTGAGATGGCATGCAGAATTCCACATCCATTACGCTGGAGCACTGCTTAACCCTTTCAGTACAGAAATGGGTCGGGGGAGGATAGCTGTTTCGGGGCTTTTCCCAGTGGCAGCGTTGATCGGGTTCTGCTGATCAATACCATGCTAAATAATCTTTATGAAGGAAGGTTTTTTTTTTTTTAAAGGAAGTTTCTGATATAAGGTATTGGGCTTCATAGCCCAATACCTTATATTGCTGGGAGTTCACCAGTACAAAAATTTCAGTTTATAGTGCATTATTTTTATTAGGGGAAGGGATTGTAACTGGCGTCAAAGCCTCAGCCAGCCTATCACTTCCAGCTTCCTGGTGGCCCCGCTCCTCCCCCGCGCTCTCTGAAATTGTGACGTATGGCCAGGGGAGGCAGGGCGGAACCTATACAGGTCTATGGGGCTGTTTTAAAGTCAGATTTTAGGATTTTAAACATTCCTAGAGAAAAATAAGCAGTCGCTTAACTAAGAGGACCCCTCCCTTAGTTAAGCGACTGCTATAATTTTTCTAGGAATGTTTAAAATGTCTAAATCTGACTTTAAAACAGCCCTATAGACCTCTATGAGATAGCCTCCGCGCCTCCCTGGCCACAAGTCACCTCAGAGAGCATGAGGGGAGTTAGGCACAGCGGGCTACCAGGAAGCTGGAAGGGATCGGCCAGTCGAGGCTTCGCACCAGTTACAATCCTCTCTCTAATAAAATAATGTACTGTAAATTAAAAAATTTGTACCACTCAGCTCGCGCTGCTATAAGGCATTGGGCTATGAAGCCCAATACCTTATAGCAGTAAATTGGAAATTCACTTTAATCAATCAGTCAATAATCTTTATTTTACCAGGCGAAACACCATTGAGTTCAGGCTCATTTCCAAGGAGGACTTGGGCAGAGTACACATAACATATATAACATTTCTAAATAACAAGGAATACATTATTGGTGATGGAAACATAATATCAACATAAGTATAGTAACACTGGAAAAATACATTTTGTACATAAGGTTGCGACAGATTGCCTAACCAGGGACATGAAGTAGCAATTTGGTATAGAAGGTATAGAAAAAGGAGATTCGCTGGGTAGGGTCACATAAGGGGAAGGAGAGTGGGGGGGCTAGGGAGATGACACACCGGGATGGAGAGGTAAAGGGGAGAAAGATACGAGTGGCAGCCCTCGGTTCAGTCCGTTAGGAACTGCACTTGCATGACTCACTGAAGGACTGTCTAAATAAGGTTTTAAAGTTGGAGAGTTTCACATGACAAGCCAGTTTCAGTGTTTTTTGAAGTTGGTTCAACAGGGAGGGCAAAGCAAAGCTAATGGATAATCTGCCAAGTCTGGTTCTAACTTTAGGGATAGTAAGTGTTATATACAATGAACTTCTTAAGGCGTAGTTACCAGGCACACTGATAGGCAGGCAGTCAGAGATATATTGAGGGAGCAATTTGGTAAAGGCTTTAAAGGTCCAGGTAGCTGCATTTTCTTGCTGCCTCAATGACAGAGATGTCCAGCCAGTTTAGGTACCAGTGTCTGTGCGTCAGTTGGGGGGGAGGCTTACTGATATGAACCCGCAGGTCACCAGTGGTCGAAATTAAGTTGTATAACTCGTGGCTACTAAACTCTGCCAACAGCAATGACATCGCACTAGCCTGCCTACCAATGTATTTCTTGAAATGTGATGTTCTCCTGTACAAGCCCTCATATGCCGGACTCCTTTCTTGGCACCATGCCAGATTCCTCTCTTGGGGATTTACTCCTGTTCTCAAATTTTTTGCCTCTGCAGTCTTAATGTGTCATTTACGACAACAAAAATATACACTACCTTTTACTCGGGTGAAAGATCAGGGTGAAAAATTCCACCGACGGCCTCGGGCAACACGTTGATGCAGTAAGCACTCTCGCAAAACACACTCAAAGTTAAAAATAAATGTGAAAATAAGAGGTGGTAAAACTTGGGGATTAACATCCTTTTTTTTTTTGCCACTGCCTGTTTATACAACTTGTAAATTCATTGTTACCTTGGCTGATGGTGCCAGACTGGGTGGTGTCTGTTTTTTTTTTTCATTCCACACAGCAGATCTGCTAGACTTGAACTGATTACCATTTGGAGATTATAAAGTCCTTTTTCACATAGGCAGTATTGCCCAATAATGCCCCTCGCCACCCTTCTCTTATTAAGATTGGTGCCCGAAGTAGCACTTTTTCCTGCATTCCTGGAGAAGGAGCAGTCCCAGCTAGGGGGGGGAACCTGATCCTAAGCTATGTGGTCAGCTGCAGGTGGAGGTCTTTGCACCTGGATTCATTCTGCCACCCTCGTTGGCTGCTGCTGCCTCACACATCCTGTGTCCCATTTCCCAGGGGGTAGTCCTTGAGGGAACAATGGACTCTGTTACAGACACAAAGGACCCGTTTACCTTGTTTTTTAATGATTAAGTCATGTCTGGGCTGTTTTATATCTTAATCATCAGTGTAATAGACAGGCTGAGCCAGGAGTCTGGTTCCTGACGTTTGGGAAGTAAGCTGAGGCAGCTGTAGAGAGACAGCTTTCAACTAGGGCAGTGACGCTACTCTCCTATTTGTTTGAATCACTGTGCTTTTTTCTGCTTCATATCAAGTATAAATCTCCCACTAGCCAGCAGTCCTCGCTGAATGAAGAGTGGACTAACTGAAATCTACAGTGGTAGCCAACAGGGACTGTAGGGCAGTGTTCCTCAAATGTCACATACAGCCACCAGCACAATTGTGTGTGGCTGCAGAGATCTTTACAGCCCCAGTTAAAAATGTCATGGAACTTGAAGTTTTTTTGGGTGATTAATATGAGAGTAAAAGACATCAGGAATGTGATTTACTGCATGGAGCTCTTGGTAGCTTTTGCTTCAGGGGTTCAGGATTCCCAAATGAAAATATTGGGGCTCCGGATTAATTTCTGGAAGTCCAGTAGTCACTTTAGTGCATCTTTGGTGCTTCCTGCTATAATGCGGGCGGGCATCTGGCAACATCATGCATGTCCTGAGAAGCCGACAGTACATCCCAAGGGCCATCTTGTCTGACATGTGCTGACACACTGCCGGCATATCCTGATGAACTGACGATGCATCAGCGACGAAGGTCCCCACATCCCTAAGATCCCTGCCTGTACACTGTGAATAAAGACATGCATTATATCTGGAGGTCCGAGGTGAAAACATAATGAGCGAGACCACAGTTGAATTCTGGTGTCCACACTTTGAAGCGATCAGAACCTGGGACTTGAGAAGCACTGCTCTAGATGTCCTTTTGAGCTAAACCACTGCTCTGGATGTCCTTGTGAGATGAACCATTGTTCTAGATGTCTGTGTGAGCTGAACCAGTGCTCTAGATGTCCTTGTGAGATGAACCATTGTTTTAGATGTCTGTGTGAGCTGAACCGCTGCTCTAGATGTCCTTGTGATTTTTCAGAAGTGCTGTTGCGTGTACCAAAAAGATCGGACGTTAGCAGTCTGATGACAGGTGCAGTATGGGTTACACTGCGGTGGTAAGCAGGCTTGGAGTCAGTGGGGGGGGGGTTCAGGGTAGCTGTTTTAGGAGCAACCCCTAGGAAACCAGTACAATATGGCATTGACCTTTGACACAGAATTACTGATCAGTAGCCATTGACTGAGACCCACAACCCCAACCCACGGGTGGCAGTAGGTAGGCAGGAGAGCTTGACCAAAGTAGAAGACAGGATGTGGGCTCTCTGACTTGGTTTGGCTGGCTTGGTGAAATTCACTGAAAAAAATATTTTTTTTTCAGTTGGTCCTTCACGTGTGCCCCCAGGCCATCACCCCAGCTTTATTTATTTATTTATTGGAATATTCTGAGTGACACCTTTGAGCAAGGCTCGTTTACAAAGGTTCAATGCCAACAGATACAGAAGTATATATACATTACAGAGAATAAACATGAATAAGGATCGTGCAAGATCAGAGTGTCATTTTCGGCAAATTACACACAAACAGCCATCACCCCAGCTTCCGTCAGGGCTAACCAGTCTCGGCTCCCACGCCTTGCCCTCCATGTTGGGGTGGCAGAGAGCATGCTCAACCTGCTATATGAGGATCCAGCTTTCCATGTGTGAGTCACCGTGTGCGGGGGGCTGGGCAGTGCAGTGATCATCCTGCCACCCAAGATGTTTTTGCCTCTGTCCCTAATCCCCCCTCCCTCACGGCTCGGAGGAGCACGGGTGCATCAGTGGTGGTGCTACACGCGCTCCCACTGGATGCCTGCTACACCTCCACTACCCCGATAAACTTCCCCCAGCCATCACTAGGGGCAGTCTGGCTTTGGGCACTGTGCCATCCCCTCCCCAGAGGAGGATAGCAGTCCTCCCGATGCTCAGTCCTCCTCCTCTTGGCCAATCCTCTGACGACTCAGGCTCATTCTTGAACTTAAAACAGTAGTACTATCGCTGTGCTGGCGGGCCGGCCACTGAAAAATATTTTTAAAGGATTTGATGAAACATAGATGCCAGGGCTCCAGATAAGGGAGGACCAACCTATTTTACTCACCTCATTTTAGGAAATACTTTATCAGAAATCGTTTTTAATGAATACCAGTACTCATCCAACATTTGTAAATACTCCACACTCCAAAGAACAGTGCTTCATAACATAAGTGGTGATTCAAAAGGAGCAGTTTCTTCCAGATTTACAGCACTCGTACCCATACCAATTTTGTTTTACTCACTGTATTTTAAAACTGGTGAGTAAATTACTCCTACCTGCCAACATTATTTGGAGCATTGTTGGCTCCTGATCAGTTCTTATCTAGAAAAAAAACTACATTGTTTTTAAAAATGTATTCCTCACTCCACTCCTTCCAGAAATTTGTACTTGTCTGAATTTGGTTTTACTTCCCTCATTTTCAAAATGAGAAGTACCAGTACTCATCCCAAAAAATCTTATCTGAAGCCTCGATAGAAGCTGTCGACAGAAAAGGACCTCTTGGCCCACCTAGTCTGCCGTAAAGTTCCTACCTACTGTGCTACCGTAGACCCTAATTGATCTCCGGCCTTACTCCCTCTCCCCCCTGCCCTGTTACTAGAGTCCCCCTGCATGTTTTAAAAAACAGTACCCCCAATGTGGGGCTTGAACCCATGACTCTGAGATCGAGAGTGTCATGCCGTACCAACTGAGCTAGCCGTGCTCTTTGTATAGGAGTTCCCCTACTCTACAGAAAGAAAACTTGAAGGGGGAACCTCAGGTACCCAGATATAGACACTGTGCCTCACATCAGGACATGGGGCCCAGTCCTCCCAGACCATGCTGTATGCCTGCCTCTCTTTCCCGAGTCCTGCGAAGGACTTTTATTTTGTAGAACTTTATTTTAACACATTTTGTTTATTCCTTTTTATAAATCTCCTGCAGCAGAAAAGGCCACATTGTTTCTGATATCTCTTGTCTTTAGTGACCCCTCCCCCAGATATATGGAGTAAGATTGACTAGTTGGAGAGAGTTTTTAGATATTTAAACGTAATCTTGATTAAGGGTGGGATGGGGGTGGGGGTATAGTTGCTAGTGGCAGCCTTATCTTGTTCTCAATTGTTGTATTGTGAGCTCAGCAACTCCAAGTGCCCAGAGGCGAGCCCATATTCACCACTCCACTCATTCCCTCCCTTTTCTCTTTTAAACTTTCCAGCACACAAAGCCTCAGACTCTTCTGCAAGTGCCAGGGAACAGATAAAGTGAAATTCAGAGGAGTTTGTGCCCAGCAGCTTAGACAAAGCCTGTCCTGTCTTGGGTCGCCTTGTTACAGAGCCCAGCAGGACGCTGACTCTATGGTCCATTGTCTTCCAGTAAAAGAAGGGATTATTTGGCCCTTTGGTAAGGGGGCGGACCAGCCATGCCCTGGTATTTGACCTTTCAGAAGGAGAGCTACTAAATAATTTAAAAAAATTAAACAGGTTCCAAGTACTGGAGAGGACTGTGCAGAAATGAGTGTTCATTGCCTTTTTCATAATTTTTTTCCATTTTGTCCCATGAGACTGTTACTGAGTAGTTTTGCGGACGAGGAGGAGGGGCGGGATTACTGATCATGCTACATTATATATTTAAGCTTTAATGTACAACGGAGGGTTGGTTTACCAGTAGTATTAATCCAACCTTTAGGTGCATAATGAGGCCTGAGGCGTAGCTGGAGGCCTCATGCATCTGGGGGTTGGATGAAATACTGGTAAACCAACTCCCAGGAGTACTTTAATGTTATTGTTAAAATTAATAGATAACACACAAACGTTTCTCTACATTTTTGTTATACTCCTTTAGATTTTTAAAGATTTTTTTTTTTTTTTATTTACCAACTGTACTTTACTGGTTATGAGAAAAAATAATCCCTTTTTGTTACCCTTTCTCTTAATTTGTAGTCAGACCCACTGACGGTGTTCTGTTTGATTGGTTTACTTTAGGTCTGTGCAGAGAGCTGATGTCTGGATAGTTGCATCTGTGTCTCTGGCAGTTGTGTTTGTGTCTGTGTTTGTATTTGTGTGCAAAAGGAAGCAATTTGTTATTTTTACATTTCAGATTCAGACTTGTTTTTGTTGTTAATGATGGCCCAAGACCAAGGGATTGAGAGTTGTAATATGTTATTTATTTATTTCAAACGTTTCCCCGGGAAAGACATACTGAGCTGAACAGCAGCTCGTTTCCAGATGCGTCCGGAAGGGGGGGTAAGAGGAAGGTCATGAATTACAATAGGAAGAGTTTACATAGCAGGAGAAGCAGAACTAAGCATAAAAAAATCTAGATAGGCAAATCAGGTACATATGTGCAATTGGCTAAGCATCACAGACAAGCTAGAAGGATGGGTTATTTAAGTAAATAAGTACAAATACGTACAATGGCATGGGAAATAGCAGAAACGCATCCAGGAGGGTAGCAAGAAGAGGTTGCTAATTAAAGTGCAGAGTGCAATAAATGTAGACAAGTGGTGGCAAAGTTATCCAGGGGAAAAAATTAGGAAAGAGTGCAGTATGGTGGGGTGGGGGAGTGGGAGGATACCAGCAGGGGACAGAACAGGAGTTTTTGAGGGGGGGGGAGGGAGTGGAAGGATGGGAAGAGACAGAGGCGGGATCAGGTGCAGTTGCCGGAGTGAGAAGTGCTTTTGAGTAGAAGTGAGGAGAGAGAGTGCAGGGAGGAGGCTGAGTGGATAGAAAGGGGAAGGGACTTCCAGAGTTTTGAGAAGTGGTAGGAGAAAGCAGCCTGGCCAGCTGAGAATGTCCTAGAAGGGAGTGGCAGGGAATGAAAGCCAGAGTTCCGAAGGGTGTAGAAAGAGGAGGGTGAGATAGGAGGGGAGAAAGCCTAGCCAGTAATTTGCTACAAAGGAGGTACATTGAGCGAAGCGCCTGGCTTCGAGGGACGGAAGAGAAGAAAGGGAAGTATAAAGGGAGCAATGGTGGGTGCGGAGTAGGCATTCCAGAACAAAGCAACAAAAGGAGTGGAAGAGGGAATCCAGTCTGATCAGGGTTGACTTAAGAGCTGCACTGTAGACAGTGTCTCCATACTCAAAAATAGGGAGAATCATTTTCTGGATAATGGCTTTGCAAGCCAGCAGGGGGATACAGTGACAGTTCCTGTACAGGGCCCCTAGTTTAGGGTGTAATTTTGTATGGATGGCACCGACATGACCAGAAAAGTCGAGGTGTCGGTTGAGCCAGACCCCGAAGTTTGTAAAGGAGGGAAATTATCTGTCATGGACCCATCAAGGTTGTGGAAGGAAGGGAGCCTGGAGAGCTTCTGCCTCAAGCCAAAGGTCAAGGAGACCCTTTTGTCTTGGCATTGAGGGACAAGTGATTTTAATGGAACCAGTGCTGGACAGTGTCGAAGTCTGGCTGGAGCTTGGCCATCAGAACCAGAGGCAGACAGAACTGTATCATCTGCATACATATGGATGGGCGCAGAGGTACAGGCAGCGACAAGGTCATTCAGGAAAGTTGAAAAGAGTATTGGGCCAAGGACGGAGCCTTGGGGGACGCCAGTGCTGATGGGGAGTGAGGAGGATAAGGAATCTCTGATTCTAACCGATTTGAGTCCTACCCTCAGGGCAGGAGGGGAACCAGTTGGTGGCAGAGATGGAAAGCCGCGCTGCTGAAAGTTTGTTAAGGAGAAGAGGGTGTGCTACAGTGTCAAATGCTTTGGCCCAGTCGACAAAGGTGGCAGAGGTGATAAGACCCTGAACCATGCCTGAGAGAATGGAGTCAGTAAGCTGGAGGAGGGAGGAGGAGGTGGAGTGGGATTCACGGAAATCAGACTGGAAAGGGGTGAAGAAGGAGGATGAATCAAGGAAGTGGGAAAGCTGAGAGAGCACTAGGTGCTCCTGTAGTTTAGCAAGAGTGGGGAGTAGGGAGACAGGGCGGTAATTGCCAGGACAGGAGGAGTCACCTCCTTTAGGGAGGGGAATGGCAGTAGCATGTTTCCAAGTGTCAGGAACAGAGGCAAGGGAGAAAGAAAGGTTGAGCAGGGGAGTGATTAGAAGAGCTATGACTGGGGAGGATAGATGGAGATTAATATTAACTATTAAAAGTAGTCAACTGTTGTTATTGACATCTAAATTATTTTCCTTTTCCTATCTGCTAATTTGAAGATTTTCTGTGGATGTTCTGCATACCAGTGCTAGGTGTGATGTGTGGGACAATGCTTTACTTAGAGACGGACGTATCTCATTCTGTTCCCCTTCATAGCTCATCAATATTGTGAGCTCACTCATCGTGACATCACAACATTACAGGAAGAGCCACTCACTTTCTGCCAGGTCGGTCACCAGGGATGTCACGATGAGTGAGGTCACAGTGCTAAGGAGGTATGAAGGGTGATAGAACTAGCCGGGTCAGCTTCCAGGTACAGTACTGCTCTCTTCACATCACACCTCATACTCTAAGGTAAAAAAACAGCATTCTAATGCATAAAGGAAAGAAGAAAAATACTTCTGAAACAAAAAGTAATAATTGGCTATTTTTAGAAATGAAAAACTGTTTCTGTCTGCATTGTTTGGTGCTAGTAGCACCTTAAGCATCATTTTTAGTGGGCTTTGATATAAATTAAAAGTACATACTCACTGTAATTGTTTCTTTATCTCCTCTTTTGGTCCCATAGACCTCTCTCCAGTGGGGCTCACGGAGCGTCTTGTCTCCCTCCCAGCCCGAGGACCTCCTGGACTGGTCTGAGCTCTCCTCCATCTCCACCATCACCCTGCCCCCTGTCTGAAAGCCCCTGGGGGTGGGACCCCATTTACTCTTCTGGCACTCTATCTATAATCGAGAAGGGCAGCTGGGGAGTGGAGGAGAGAGACAGTGACTCGCCAGGTTGGACCCAGTGGTGGGCTTGGGGGATGTCCTCTGGCCCACCTTCACCTATCCAGGTGCCAGGGTATTTCCTGTTTGTTTGTTTTTTGTTCCCGGAGGCGCAGACATGCAATGATTGCTGGCACACGACGGGTGCGCTCCCACACCCACCCACAAGCCTTCAGCCGCCACCTCCACACCCCAGTAGTGTGTCTCCTGCTTGTTGCGATGCCCCCAGTCTCCATTGGGAGCCACTGTAACAGCGGGAGATGCAACCCATCCACCCCCAGGAGAGGAGAGCAATCCTACGGACACTCAGTCTTCTCCTGCCCCTTCCGACCCCCGATGACCCGAGCTTGTTCCTGAACCTGTGGCACCAACGTGACGCGGCGTATGGCATCCAGCGCCACCGGGCTGGCCACTCACCATAATTGTTGATCTTCCCGAATATCTTTACCATTGATTCATACATATGGGTCTAGAGCTGGAGGCAGTAGGGCTCCATGGGAGATTTTTTCTTCGGGGGAGGGAACTGACATAGGCTACCAATGCCGCTTGCGTACAATACGTACCCATGTGATTCTGTGCACAAGTCCGTACCTACTGTAGGCTTCCTCACGCACCTCAGTTCTGTTCGCCAGAAAACAAAGTGGAGAGAAATGAAAGAGAGGATTAGATACCTTCTAGCCCAAAGGGATATGAAATAGGATATAAAATGAACAACCAATCAGAACCCAACTACCAACTTGGAGACTACGGGTTGGGCCTACTAGGTGGCACAAGGGTAGAGGGTCTGAAAAGGAACCAGAATCTCTTACTACTAGCCAGAGAGTGTGTATCGTGATACGTAAAAAATAGTGCAGCAGCCCTGAGGAAATGGCTCTGACAGAATTGGCAAAAAAGGGAAGTCCAATTTGGGACCCTCTTGCAACTGAGATGGCAAAAAATGGGCAAAAATGACATCTAGATTCCCAGAAGTAATCGCTCCAATGTACCAGATAGAACCTGAGTAAACCTGAGAGTGAACTCACAGCCCTGTTTTCTATGTGGCAGATTGGAGGGAAAAAAAACGGGGGATGAAGAGCAGGACTAGCAGTCCTAGGGAGGCAAGATGTGGAGATCTCCTCTGGCAGACTCAAGGCAGAAGGCAAAGACTAGTGCCTAGACAGAAATGACAAGGGTACCAATCAAAGAATTCCAGCATTAGAAGAAGAACATGCTTAGCTTCTCCCTGCAACCCCAGGGATGTACCCGATGTGAAGCTAGTGCATTGATCCAGCAAGTGCATCACACCCTTCGCTTTAGATAGAACGCACTTGTGGACCTGATAATGCTGTTCGTTGCTTTATACTGTCTCATACTGGCATCATAAGATTGTAGCAGTCAGTAAAGCAGCTGAAGACCGGGAGCTTAATCAGCCTCTTCGTTGGGCTTGGGGTTAAGCCTCAAAGCGCCAGGGTTCCTGCTTCTGTCTTCAGCTGCTTTACTGACTGCTGAAATCTTATGATGCCAGTATGAGACAATAAAAAACAGCCATCAGCATTATCAGGTCTGCGAGAGCGTCCTTTTTTTTTTTTTAATATTAATTTTTTTCCCCTGATCACCCAGCTGGCTCTTATTGGATTCCACTCCGTCAACTCGCCATCCCTGGGACTTACGTAATCGTCCCTGGCAGTGCCCCACAGATTATACCCTGTAGCAGAGCCTCCTGGGCAGCCCTGGTTCCGGGGATGTGTTTAGCACGGATGCAGGGCGAAGTGCCCAGTAAGCGGGTGCAGGGCCTGCAAGAAGCAGAGCCGTCATCCTGCCAGTCGTGGTGGTTTCCACATTTTTTCCCCTGGGTTCCCAAAGACACTCTAGACGTATTGCGACTTGACATAGTGCAATGTGCTGATGTCTTCCACTGGGAGCATCTCCCTCCCAAACTGCTGCTCAAGCCTTCACTTCCACCTGTGATCCTTTTTTTTTGTTGGTAGGGAAGCCAAGAGACCCTTACTTCCTTTTGTTTGTTGTGTTTTTTTTCCTTTTGTGAGGTTTGGCACTGGAATGTGCAACCTTTTTTTTTTTTTTTGGTAAACAACACAAACAACCACTATGTCGAGGCCATGGCAGAGGAGATAAAAGCAGCAAACGCTGCAAGAGGTCTTGTCTCTCAGCAGAGCAAGGAGGGCGGGTGGGCATCTGAATCAATGGTGAAGATATTATGGAGCCGAGAATGTTCAGAGTCAGACTGGAGAGGATGGCGCCCTGACAGCTTTTGTCGTACTCTACATGAGAAGACGTGAGCAGCCTGGAACTGGGAGTTTAGCACATTTCACCGGGCCAGAGGTGCCAGTTGAGAAAGGCGAAACAATGCTGTCCGCTGAATGCAGACTTCGGTTACCACCGGCCTGGAGGTCACTTCATTGGCATCATACACTGCCCTTGTCTGGTGCCTCGCCAACTCCATGTCCTAGGCAGAAAGACAGATGGCTTACCTGACTAACTCCAGTTGTGTCATGGCAGTTAGGAGCTCTCCTAGTAGTACCCATAGACACTTGTTGTAAGCTGCCAAGTGTGTCTGATGTGCAGAAATGCTTATTGTGGTACAAGCCGAGGACAACACTTTCCTACCCAAAGCATCTGTCTGCACAGAGGCAGCTTCAGAAGGCTGGTCACGCACTGGGCAGCGAGTCCCTTCTGGTGTCTGCAAGACCAGAATCCCCAAAGTGGGGTGAGGTACTGGGCCTGCAGAACCCATGGGTGTGCAGTACCTCTGTTAGATGTCCCTGGGGGCTAGAGAGAGAGAGAGCGAAGGGACATCAGAAAAACTGTACTACTAGATGCTTGTGACAGTCTGGGCATTCCTTGCAGCACAAAGGTCTTCACAAGACCAAAAGGAGGCTGTTATGTGTGTGTGTGTGTGTGTGTGTGTTTTAACACCAGTACAGTATTGTCAGGATCTTACTAGGTTAACCTCAGCATGCCCCCTGTGCTATATTTGCACACCATGCCCTTAGTAAAAGAATAAAAGAAATAAAAAGTTCAGAAACGTCCTTCAGATTGAATGTTTTACTGCCTCAGTGACCAAGGGCGGTGCAATCATTGACTAGGATGGAGCGGTGTTCCCGCCTTGAGGGAGCCAGTTTACTGCAAGGTGGTTAATATGTAACATTGTGCCCGTAGCACAATCCAGCGTTATGGTGGCCCCATTGTTCTGCAGCGCTGAGATTCATAAGAAAACAACCTCAGTCTCACATTTACAGTGCCCTTAAAAACAATGTCTCAAGGCTTGTCTTTACAACTAGAGAAAAGGGTACTAAGGGCTAAAACAAATAAAGGTTTGCAGGAACTGAATTGATGTAGAAGAAAAAACCAAAAAACAAATGTGTTGTAGGTGACAGGCCAATAAAAGCTAACAAAATTATATCTGAGACTAACTTTCGAGAGATAATACTTTCTTCAGGTCAGAGAGTATTATCTGTCAAAAGCTGCAACGTATTTTTTTATTTTTTCTTTTTTTTTTTTTTTTTTTTGTTTACTTTCTATTTATGCTCCCCCCTGCCACCAGCACATCGACACATCGGGAGTCACCAAGGCATCCCCACAGCTGTCGTCACCTCCTTACCTGGAGCCCAGTGATCGAGCTTATCCCCCATGGAGTTGTGGCTATACCCCCCCCCCGTCAGGCAGGGACGAGTTGGGCAGGTCTCACCTTCGAAATTCTGTTTTTTTTTCTATTTTTGGTCCCCGACTTCCCCTAAGCCCGCTTACGAGGTTCACCCTGCCCCAGCCACCAATCCCAATTGCTCGGGACTGACCCCTCCCAAATAGGGCTGCCATAGCAGAGTTAGGGGGCCAGAGGGGTTGGCGAACTGTTGCCGGCTCATTAGTGGGGAGCTGAAAGATTTTCTTGTTGTTTTCCCCGGGGTTGGGGACGTGTAATGACGGCCAGAGTCTGCCTCACCCCCCCCTTCCAGCAGGCGCCAGAGCGCTTGTGGTACCTCCAGCCTCTGCTGGAGGTCCACATTGCGCTGAGCACTCGACCCCCTTGTCCCCGGAGCAGGAGAGCAGTCCTTCAGACGCTCAATCCTGCTCCCCCAGCTGGCCCTCTGACACCAGGATCCGCTCCCGAACCCAGGTCATTGGCGCCGCAGATGGCCACCATGCCTCTGCGCCAGCGGGCCGGCTTCATCTTCGAAATTCTGTAGTTTCTTCGGGACGCCAGGCTATGGGAGAGGCAGGGGAGATCCGGATCGGTGCTGGGCACTCTGTCTTCCTGGTGTGCTGGGACATTCATTTTTATCTGTTTTCTCTGGAGGAGTGATGTTCGCTGTGATGTCAGGGCACATACACCGACGTCCATGACGCCTCCCCCTCCATGTCTGGACTGGTGCTCACAGCCGCCAAGCTCCGCCAGAGGACAGTCGAGCACCGAACTCTACCTCCCTCAGGAGAAGGCTAGCTGTCCAACGGATGCTGAAGCCTCCTCCCTCCAGCTGGCCCTCCGACCCCCCGGGCTCATTTCTGAACCTGGGTCACTGGCGTCACGAGCAGTAACGCTACCACTGCGCCTTCTTTTTTCTTCTGCATCATTGACTGGACTAACACGGCTACCACATTTCTTTGTCAGGAACTAAATTGGAATAGAGATGAAATTATATAGCCTCCAGGAAGACACCACTTACACACTGCGTGACTTTACCTCCCTGTAACCTCTCTCTAATCTAGCACAGGACTACATGAATCTCTAGAGGGATAGTCCCTTTGAGGAGGCACATTTACCGGGGGCAGGCCTCTTCACAGCTGGTGTAGGAAGTGATTTTTCTTGGGATCTTTAGTATAGTTTCTTACAGAGCAGAGAGGCCCTCAGAATTATAAATAAAGTCTAATCCAAAGTACAGCAATATGCACCTCTTAGAGCACAGTGCCCACCCCCCCGTCAGACTGCCTTGCTAGTGCTGTACGAGGTAGAAGGGAAATCAGTAAAGCTCAGTGCAAGATATTTTGTGTATTTTTAGGAAGCCTTTGACAACTATAAAAATCTAATTAACCAAAACCAGATTCCAGGAGGTTAAAAATCTAATTTTTATGTCACATTTTTCTGCCTCCCTCCTACCTGGGCACTACTAGCTTGGTCAGGTCACTCCCTCCCCAGTATTCCAACTGGATTCTCTATTTGCCCCGCTGCCCCCTATTTCAAACCCCTGACTGCTGGTGAAAGCCCTGGGGCTTGCCCCTGTCAGTTAGGGGTTGGGCCAAGTAGGGACAACCCAAAGCTAGGCACTTGCTGTGCCAATGTCGGGGAGCAGGAGAGTGGGAGGTGCGCAGGTAGGATCACTGTGCAGCAGTACAGTGCATTACCAGCCAGCATCACCAGACAGGCTTCAAAATATATATTTTATCCAAAGATAAATTTCCAGCTAGCCAAATTGGCCACATACTGAACTTTAAGCTGACCAAATAGAAATTTAACTTGAGCTGGGCTACTGTTTTGATAGCCATATAGACTACTGGCATTGCTTAAGCTTGCATAGTGGAGTCTTGTTCTGATTTGAACCTGCTGGTACTTAGCCCTTTCCTACTTCTCACCTCTAGCATCCCACAGAAAGTGATCATACTCCCTGCTGTCAGGGAGTCCTGGCTCTGGTTTCCTTTTCAGTGAGATTAGAGCTGAAGTATTCAAGGCCCCCCCCCCCCGGGTGTTCTGCCAGGTTGTCCCACCTGTACAAATCCAGTGCTGCGATAACAGTCATTTGAAAGTTTGCACTGGAGGGCCACAAGGAAGGTACACAATAAAAAGGCATACTCTGTGCTTACCTTAAAGAGAAAAAGAAACAGAAGGCGCATATTCTGCCCCAGTCAAACTTTCTAGAGTTGTGATACTCTTGTTTCTCATAGAAGTTCTAGTGAGGGAGAGGAGTGCAGTATTCCTTTTCAGATCAAAGCAGTTGTAAAACTTTGAGACAAACCGGTCAGGGCAGCACTGGCTTATTGATGCAAATGGACTAATCTCTCTCTCTTGTTTATAATGGATTTGTCCTTTATAGTATTTTGTATGGGGTTTTGTGTTTCTCAGAAATAAATTAACCGTGTCGTGTCCATGCTGCAGAAGAATCAAAACAGTTGAGAGGTATCTGGTGTGACCTTAAGAGCGTTGGTGAATGGAATCTTAGGTGGCGCAGTGGGGAGTGTACAAACCAGCTATCCTTGTAGCCAGAACGACCTGTATCCCCCAGCACTCACATGAACTTGCAGTGAACATACGGGAACTTGACAGTTTTCCTTGCCAGGGAAATGCTTTAAACCTGGCATTCAGCTTATTGAAGATTCTTTGAGGGGTATGAAGGGGCAGGTTTGCAGAGAGGTAGACCCAGTGAAGTGCAGCCGTCATTTTGAAGGCCTGTGTGCTTCGCCATAATGCTAGTTTTAATGAAGAGCACCTGCTCAGGTCTGTAGAGAGACTAGCATAGGGGAGAAGTTTTCCTCAACTATTTTATCCAACTACAGCACAACCTTGATGCCTGGATATGTGATGGATTGAGCCACCCGCCTCCGCTCCTAATTGGCAAATAAACCTGGCATACAGTATTTATTAAACGGAAAAAGCTCCAGTTTTGCCCAGTTTATACAAAGGCCCAAGGCCCAGGAGAGGGTAATACAGTATTTTACAATAACAGGTATTAAACCAGCAAAATGTGGAGTAATTTGTTTTACTAAAACTTTATGCTTTTATCGCCAGGCGGCTCCTTCAGTGGCAGCTACCATAGGTGTAGAGTTTGGGGGCTTCCAGGCTCGAGCCCCCAAGAAACCCCTCCCGGATAGGGTAGTCAAATGGGGTCACTGTTTAGGCCAAAAGTTTTGAGCATGAGAGCACCCTCTGGGAAAAACCTAAACTCTACACCCATGGCAACTGCCCAGCCCAGTCCCCTGGCATCTCAGACACAACCCCTCCCCCTCTAAACCCCCAGCTTACCCCCTGACTGGAGCTAGGGTCAGGGGGCAGTCGGTCCCTCCAGATAGAAACCTCCAAAGTAGGGGGAATGGCTATTCACCGGAGCCCATGCAAGAGCGGGCCCATCATCCTGCTATTCTGGGTTATTTTCTGCTTTTTGTTCCTTTGTTGTGGTCTAGGCCCCTCCAACATAGAAGGCCAGTGCTCTAGCAATGTCAAGCATGCACATGTTATTGTGTGCCACCGTCTGACACCCAGTTAGCGCCCAGCTCTCCCTTCCTCTTGATCCCCACTGCAGTACCACCTGTGGTCACTGATGTGACAGAGTAATAGCGGGGACTGCAGCTCTCCCTCCCTGGGGAAGAAGAGCACCATGTGGGACACTCAATTCTTTCTCCCCTTTTGGCCCTTCGATGACACATGCTCATTCCCAAATGTCGACTTCCTGTGTTGTAAGCAGTTGTGCTACTGCCAGTGAGCCAGCCCACGTGTGAAGTAGCGATAATAATAATAAAAAAATGAACAAGAATTCAGGACATTCACAAATAAACAGTCCGCTGCAGTGACAGTGGGATGTAAGCAGTGTCTTAAGGGCTTGTTTGGTGGTGGTGGTGGTGGTGGGGGTACTGGATGGGCAGACTCCCAGGGCTAATTTCCCAAACTGGGAGAGTCCATAGCAGAAGGTAAACTGACCAGACTTCTTTTTGCACATGGGGATGAGGAACCAAATTTCCAGAGTGGGAACGTAGATTGTGCCTGGAGTCCAGAATAGGGATACACAGATTATTTAGATATAGTGGAGTCCATCAGGATCAAGCACAGGATCCTACAGGAAACGGTGCAGTTCAGTGGCACAGGATCCTACAGAAAATGGTGCAGTTCAGTGGCACAGGATCCTACAGGAAACGGTGCAGTTCAGTGGCACAGGATCCTACAGAAAACGGTGCAGTTCAGTGGCACAGGATCCTACAGGAAACGGTGCAGTTCAGTGGCACAGGATCCTACAGGAAATAGTGCAGTTCAGTGGCAGTTAATCCCTTCTGTCAAGTAGGAATCTGTGACTTTTTTACCACTGTCCTTGATTCTGACGGATACTTGTTGCTAATAAGTTTGTTTCACTCACTATATCCTGTCGTGCCTAGACCGTCTCTCTTTCTCTTTTGCTGCTATTCTGCTGGAAACATGGGCAGAGATGCTTGTGAGGCCACAGTCAGGCCGTTCTTCTGTCCCTGTCAAAACTGACCGAGGCCTGGCACGCTGCAACTCCATGGGCAGAAGATTTAAAAGCAAGTGCTGTCTTGGAACGCCCTTGACAGTGTACCTTTCGCTGCACCCTTGACATCACTTCTGTAAGGCAACCTGTCACAAACGATGGTCTGTTTTTTTTGGCCAAGTGTTGAACTGGCTTCCTTCCCACATACACACACAAAAAAAAAGTTGGATTTTTTTCCAGTGCTGCTGTGGGGCTTCTGGCAGTAATGTTAGCACTGTTGACATATGCGCTGCCCCAACACAAAGAAAGGACACCCTTGGGCTGGGTCCTGTGGCCTAGTGGTTGGAGCACTAAGCTGTGAACCTGTAGATCTGGGTTCGAATCCCACAACCACCACTGACATACTGTGTGACCTTGAGCAAATCACTTAACCTGCCCGTTGCCTATGCTCAGTTTTGCTGTAATCTATGTCTGTGCTGCTTAATGTAATTTATTTATTTAAAATTCATTGCCCAGAAGGACAGACTGAGCCAGAGCTCATTTCCAGGTGTGACGGGCCGGGGGAGGCAATAAGAGGGTCGTGTAAACAAGTAAAAAGTGCCCAAAAGGAAGAAGGACTTTAACACATGAGACAGGATGTGAGAAGACTGGAGAAATGGTTCCATATTTGCCAGTTGAAGTTCAGTGTCAAAAAGTGAAAGGTGATGCAAATTGGGGTGAAGAATCCTGGAATCATTTACTATATCGATGGGATGCCAGTAGCGAGCATGGAGGAGGAAAGAGGGATCTGAGGGTGATAAGAAAGAACTTAAAACCATAATTGTTATATGTTAAGTTTTACTTTCTTTCTTTGTAATGTTATGCTAGGCTGGTGGCATGGAGGGTTGAGACATTGGATGCCTTACCTCCTGCCACGTTGATGACCTGAGTTCGGGAACAAGATCAGAACGCCGAAGATCAGCTGGGGTGCAAGAGGATTGAGCATCCTCCTGGAGCCAGAGAATGAAGGCTGACCCACCACCCAGCCCATGCTGTCAAGTAAACGTAAAAACTGTAAAAATTGTCTTTTCTCCTGTTTTTGTACCTGAATGTATTCGTCTGAACCAATTGCTGTATCAATGTACCTGTTGTACCCTTTTGTACTCTCCCGGGTCGTTCCTGAAAATAGGCATAAAACTTGTCTAGTGTACTTACCCGGTAAGCAAAAATGAAATAAAATAAACAGGACTGCTGTCTCCTGTGTTTCAGGGAGGGAGATCTCCCTCCCTCCCTTCCCTGGCCCCACCGGGAATCCATTGGGTATCTCAAGGGTGAGTCCTGGGGGAGGCAGTTGCTTGTGGGGTGTGGGTTGGGGCTGAAGGCCCAGTTGGTTCCAGGGCCGTGAAAAGCTTGATGAAAAAATAAAAAGAAGTCTGTAATGTTACGTATCATGATTTGCAGTTTTGTGTACTGCAAGGCTGTAATGTTAACGTATTATGACGTGATGTTTGTATACTGCAGGGCTGTAATGTTACGTGTTGTGACTTGATGTGTGTTCAGCAAAGCTGTAATGTTATGTATTTTGACGTGATGTTTTGCATATTGTAAGGCTGTAATGTTATGTATTGTGACGTGATGTTTTGCATATTGTAAGGCTGTAATGTTATGTATTGTGACGTGATGTTTTGGATACTGCAAGGCTGTAATGTTACGTCTTGTGACTTGATGTTTTGTATACTGCAGTGAATGTTGCACCACATGTATTTGCTTCTGTTGTACTGCCTACATTTTCAATAAAAATATATTTAAAGGGACACCATCAGCTTTTTGTGGGACTTTTATTCATGGAGTGCAATTGTGCTTGATGTCAGCATTATTATAAGGAAAGGTGTAAAAGGCTCCCAGTTTTCAGCAAGTATGAACTACTGTTTATAGCGTTCCGACCTTCTGACCATCCCTGCTGCAGCGTGCGTTGCTGATCATGTTCTTAAGTTCAGTATGTCACAGAGGTGCTGGTAAACTCATGCATGCATGGGATCTTCAGTTTTTAAGGGATAGCAGCAAAGTGCGTTTCTTTTAAGTATATTGCTTTCTGAGTTTGGCAGTGTTATTCTGTTTTCAAAATGATTGGTCTATCAGAATCAAAAAGGCTGTGAAAAAAAACTACCTATTCGAGTCCAGTTATCTCCGGTAATAATTTTTGTAGTCTAGAACGCAACATTTTTGTTAGGATCTTGTACTCAGTATTTAAAAGGGGGACTGGTCTGTAACTGGTACAGTTGGTGGTGTCTTTTCCTTTTTAAGTGATAACTATTAGACTTGCTTCTTTCATTGATGTTGGGAGGGCTTCTTGAAATACGTTGTACAAACTAAAGCTTGTTTCTGATCTTGCAGAAGGGTCTGATTAAGTTTAGCTTGTGTGCTATCTGGCCTAGGTGTTTTCTTGTTCGGTAGGGTTGATTTAATTTTCAGAATTTTTTTCATTAGATATTTTCTTTAATTATTTTACAAGGATATCTGGAGCAGACTGAATGCCTACAGAGGATGAAAACTTTTCAGTGTTTTCAGTGTTAGGTTGTTGTTTGCTTTCGTATAGAATTTTGTACAAAATTAGAAATTCCCTATTGATCTCATTATCAGACGTGATTAAATCTCCATTTTCCTTTTTACGTGCAACAGTAATACTACTGTTGTGCTTTTTTCTTCAATCGGTTAGCCAGTAGCCTGGCCATTTTTTCTCCTGCTCCCCAGTACTGTTGATTTAGCCTCGCTAGTGCTCTTTCTGCCCAATTGTATTGTAGGCTAATTATTTCATATTTAATTTTGGTTATCATTGGTAATAGATTCTTGTTGGAGTCTGGATTTTTGTTTTTCTGTTAGTGGTTTTAATTCATTTTCTAGTTGAACTAATTTTGTGTTACTCAGTTTTTCTTTTTAGCAGCGTACCCAATTATCAGTCCTCTTGTCTGCTTTCCGGATAGTGAATTTAGACATACTGGCCCAGATATTCAAAAGAGCTGAGCCATGTGCAATAGGGTTGCACCTGTGCAAGTCCGAAATTGCACCATTCTGCGATATTCAGCAGGAGGCAGTTGCGCCCCCCAAACCATGCTGAGCAACAGCACAATGCTGATGAAGGCATGCTCAACTGAAGGGGGAGGAACCATGCATAAACTGCACAGCCCGATATTCAGCTGGGCCATGCAGAGTTGTGCAGGCGCAACCCCCTACCTGCGCCTGCACAACTTTAAGCCAAAAAAAAGGATCAAGTCGAGGGCCACCCACAGGTGAGCTGCCGCATTGCAGGGTGCAACACAGCAGCTGCCACCTGTGGGTGGCCCTCCACTTGTTCCTGGTGCCCTGCAGCCCGATCGCGGGCATAATAAGAACCCCCAGCCCGATCGCGGGCAGCAGTATTCCCCGCAGCAGCCCGATCGTGGGCGCCAAAGGACATCTCCCCGACCAGCCCGATCGTGGGCATAGCGTAAGAATCCCAGCGACTAGCCCGATCCGGGCATAGCGTCGCCCGACTAGCCCGATCGTGGCCATAAGCGTATTAAACCCCCAGTAGCCTGATCGCGGGCGCCGCGGCAACCCCAGGCGGGTGGGGTGCTGCCGCCCGCCGGCTGGCGTGGGGGAGTGAGGTGGTGGGGCTCCGTGAGTGGGTGGGTGGGGGACCACTAGATCACCAGGGATATTGGACTGGGGGTGGGTTTGAACTTATGCCTGCGATCAGGCTTCGTGGTCCACTGGACCACCAGGGATAGTGGTCTTTGGGGTTGCCATTATGCCCGCGATCGGGCTACTGGGGGTTTAATACGTTATGCCTGCGATCGGGCTGAGTCGGAGGGGTTAATACATTATGACACGAGCGGGCCTAGTCGGGGTTAAACTATGTTATGCCCGTGATCGGGCTGCAGAGCGTCGGTCCCCGACAGCTGCTGCCTGGCAGGCGTCAAGCGCAGAAGTCGCCGGGATTGGCACACCTGCATGCCAATGAGTATGCAAATGGGGGGCCGAATTAGATGTAATGGCCCTCGCGGTGCTCCTTTGCATAAATGATGGCCCCATTTGCATGTCACCTTTTGAATATCGAGATTTGCACAGGCGCCAATGGAACTTGCGCCACCGCATCTGAATGCTCCACTCTGACCACTTGCGGTGGCGCAAGTTCCACTTCGCCATGCACAGTGACTGTGGCCGGGGGGGGGGCGATATTCAAAGGAGTTGCTCAGTAGCGCAGCTCCGTTGAATATTGTCCTGGCCACACCCCAGCACAACTTTTTTGAGCAGCGCAAGGGCTTGCGCCACAGAATGGCGCAGTTTGAATATTTGGCCCACTATGTGTTTCTTATGAAAAATTGTTTACTTTCTGCCTTTGTTCATTTGCAAAATTCTCTGTCTTTGAGAAAGGATATATTAAAAGTGTACCGGGTGGGGGGGTGGTGGTGGGGGTGCTGTAGAGCCTGAGCAAAATGGCCGCTTGGGAGTAGAGTTCCAAGATCAGCTGCAGTAAACAAACTAAACCTTACTTTTGGGTGCTCAATTTTCAGCCAAAAACCTGTCTCAGCAAGCTGACCCAGTGGCATGGAGGGCTGAGGCGTTGGGCACCTTATCTCCTGCCACACTGGCGTCCCGGGGCCGGGAATGGAACCGGGTTGCCCGGGGCCGGTGGGGTGAGGAAGAATCGAACATCCCAAGACAGCTCTCCTTGTTCGGGGAAGGGGGGTTAGAGTGGTGCATGCAGCACATGCACGTCACCACACAGGGAAGGGAACCCATGTTCAGGGTGCCGGGGCTGTCTCTGCATAAGCAAAACTCGGACATCACGCTCACTGCACATCCGTGGGCCTGGGGAGAAGATGGAGTAAAAAACACCCCAGGCAGCAGGATGAACGACCGATCCTCTGCAGGCCCCACACCAGTGGCCGTGCACAACCACAAGTCCTGTAGCAGAGGATGACGGTTAAGGTAAGTCCAAGAGGAGCCGGGTTGGGGGGGGGTCAGTCAGAAGGGGGCTGCCAGGGCAAACCATGAGATAAACAGAATATGGAGAAAACAAAAAAACAGTTTCAGCTCTTGGAAGATCTGCTCCACAAGATGGATAACCACAAAAAGGATAAGCTTCAGTCAAACGGGATGAAAAGTAAGTCTGCACTTGAAGCCCCTGCTCAGCACTGTGGTCCAAGGTGTGCTGCAGCAGTATCAGAGGAAGAGGGATCAGAAGCAGCCCTGGGAGCCACTGCCAACCTCGTGAAGAAGAATGGCTATCTCAGATCTAGATTCAAATCCCTCGAAAATCAAGCCCAGTCCTCTTATGTGGGGGTGGTCAGCATTTTGGAAGGCAGCGAGGGGTACTATATGCCATTGTTTCTGAAGGAATGGCTTGAAGCACAGTTCAGGGACCCTATTAAGAGTGACCACTCTACGTACAAAAGGCCTATCAGGGGACATTGAGAGGCCACCCAGATAACTCAGAAGCCCCAAGAACCATAATAATGGTGCTGGACATAGTGGGATCTCGAGACTTCTTGATAACTCTACTTCATGATAGACAGCCAGTGCAACTATACCAGGACTTGAGCTTTGCAACCCGGCAGAAAAAGAAGTGTTTTGGGCCGGCTCTGTGGTGCTGGGCAATAGGGGATCACCCAGCATGCTAGCAACCAAGGTTCATGCCCAAGACCAGGATGACAGGAGCGGAGGCCGGTGGGGAAGGTTTTGAGCATCCGCGGGGCGCTTTCCTCCCCGGGATGGGTGGGTTGGAGCCTGCATTGCTCTTGTGCAGCTCCTGGTGGCCAGTTGCGGTGATATACCTTGCAGCATGGGTGACCACGCCAGTTGGGGGCACGGTAGGTTGAAGGTCCTTTGTCCCTGGGATGTACAGCAGAATGGGAGCTGGTATGACTGCCTGTGCCTTCACTATGTCTTCATCTTTATATACCTGTAGTTCATTGCAAAGGGAGTGAATGAGGTCTGCACCATTTTCTGGGTGAGCATATATGTTGCATAGTACAACCTTCTTATTTAGAGTGCCTTCCAGAATCACCCACCTACCTACCTTTTTTTTTTTTAAATAGATTTTTATTGGCTTCCCCCCCATATTTCTCCCCGTCCCCATGCCCCAGGCATATGTGCGCGTGTGGAGGCACTTGTACGCAACGTCTCAGGGCACCCTCCTGTTTCTGCCGCCCCCTCCCACCTGCACTGTCCATTGGATCGCCACCTGGTGGGAGCGGAACTAGTGGGGGGGGTGACGACCACCCCGTGAAAGGAGAGCTGCTCAGTCCTGCTCCCACCCTCCTCCCCCTATGCCCACCTAACTTCTGAATCAGTTATCTCTCTAAGATAAAAGGTGTATTTTATTTCTAATTAAAATAGAATAGTGGAGGTAAATCTGCCTGCTATTTTGAAAAGAACAGCATGGGAAGAGCTGTTGGTGGTCAACAGGCAGACCAGCCTCCAGTGTCAGCTTTACAGAAACCGATCTATCTGTGTTTGTGGGAATTTGATGGTGGTGGTGAGATCAGCTGTTTATATCAATATCCTTCTCTGGTTCCCTGTACTATAACTCCCTCAGGGAATACTGCACAGCGTAGTCTAAGTTCTTACACAGGTCTTGCTACCATATGCTGACCTGGAGAAGGCCCCTATTGTTACCCCCCAAATCAACTAATCCCTTGTATTTCTCCTTAAATCTGTCCTTGTGCCCCCTGCAGATCCGGACAGTCACACCTACTGTTAATCTACCAGATAAATTCTCCTTTTGGTTTCCCCAGTGATGATGACTCTGTTGTCTCTGGTCCACATTTTGGGAGGGCTTTAAGCCCGTGATTCGATGGGCGGAGCAACAACGTCACTCCCCCATCGGGCTTAAAAGGTCACTCATCCTGGACTCTGTCAGGGTTCTTTTTTCGTTTGCAGCCGGAGGCGCTGCCCTCCCTCGCTCCAGGCTGTTGTCCTCTTTCCTCCGTTCTCCGTAGTCCACATCTCCATCTCCATGCTCTTCTGTTGCTTCCGCGGATGCTGGCTGGCTTGTTGGGCTCCCCCTCCCCATTCGTTTCTCCTCTGGCTCTCTTCCCGTTTGCCTCTTCCTTTCCCTTGTTCTTACCCGCACCTCTCCTTGCTCCTGTTTTGTCCCCCTCCTTTCTTCATTCTTCCTCACCTGATTTGCTCGTCCCCCTCACCCTTCCATTTATTTCCTGTTTCCTTGATTTTTCTCCTTGGGTGTTCAAGCCCTGACTCGTTCTGTTTTTGTTCCGGCTCCAATTGTTTCTGCTTCTCATTTGCTTCATTTGTTTTGAGCCCTCCCTCCAAATCGCTGCCTCTTCTCCACTTCTCATTCACTTTTCTCGGGTACAGCATCACTCGCCTCACTTGCCTCCTTCGGTGGCCCTCTTCATGCTGGTAATCCCTCCTTTCCTGGCCGTTTCTTCTGATTCTGACCTCCACTCTGCTTTTTGTCCTGCCACATTACTCCGCCAATCCTGGAGCTCCATACCTCCTGTATTGCCAATTATGGTCTTTGCTTCCCTCATGTTTCCATTTTGCCCACGTGTACGGCTGCATTCCCTGGCCATGGGCTCATTCCTCTGCTTATGCCGCCACTCCGCTGCTGTTGTGTCTCACCGCCTGCACCCGCCTCCCCCCATGTCCTTGGTCATTATCCCCGCTACTAGCTCCTCGTTTGGCTCCTGCTCCTCCCAGCCATGCCGCTGCCTACCCTACCCACTACCTCAGCTCATTGCCGGTATGTTCCTCCCATAGTAGCGAACCTCCTTGTGCTCCTTCGGTGTACATTCGTGGCTTTTGTTTTAACTCTATTTCCTGTCTTCAGAACAGTCCTCCATTTTCAGTGTCCCATGGCATTCTAATGATGTCATTTGTTTCTGCTTACTTTTCAGTATGATTTACCGCCCTGTGTGCGATCTATCTGGCTTTTCTAATGATTTCTGCAACAAATCTTTCAGGTATGTTTTGTACTTCTGTCTGGCATAAATGGACTAGCTCCCCGCTCTCGTTACGATACAAAATTGATTTTGTTGTACCGGTGGGAATTCATTTGTTTCCATGAACCTGTCAATCGCTCTGTCTATCAAGCCATGGTGAGCTGACAGCAGTCATTCAGCATCCACTCAGGGAGCCTACATGAGGATGAGGGAAGTTGCAGATCTCCACCTTAGGTGCCTTGTGTACAGCCTCTAGAGCTGGTTCATCTTCACTGGAATTCAACAGGCAAGTTTCGAGTATTTTGCTGCGGCCAATTACTGGATGATGAGATACTAAACTGGTTCCACCAAGTTGACTTCCTGATCCTTTCAGCTTCCTGGCCTGAGCACTGTGCTCACACGTTTTGTGATGCATGTAGTTTGGAGGGGTGCCAAGGGTGTGCTACTCCATTCGGTTCAATGGGACATTGTTTCAGTCTTTTATAAACCCCCCCCCCAAAAAAAAAAAAATTCCTTTTCCTCGATCAACTCCTGTCGAACCGCTGCACTCCTGTAGCTGTCATTATCATTGAATCATTCCTGTAGTACAGGGTCTCATCGTTCCCATCGCATAATCAAGCATGCCTCTTCAGCCTCAGCGTGTGCTCCCTCGCATCGCTCATTCAAGCCAGAATGCAATATCCTCGGTCTCTTCCTCAGCACATCTGAAATCTCTTCATGAGCGCATATGGATACCCCTTGCTCCTCTGACTTCTACGTGGATCTACTCTCTCCCATCGACTACTCGAGCTTACCCTCCTTGGGTCCCTGCTGCCTCGTGTTCCTTCTTAAATCTGTGCTTCTTTGAAGTTTTTCCCTATCCTCCCTACTTATATCCCTCATTAATAAATGCTGTGTCTGTCCTGCTATCGATATTTCTTTTGGGGCATACCTATCATGGGTCATATGCCACCTAATCCAACTCGCCCCACTGCAGTTGTCATTCCGTACCAGCTGGGTCCTGTGCTACCCTATTGACCTCCCTGCCATCCTTCATCCTTTCGTACCTCGCTTGCCAGTACCTGCCTTCATGGCATCAATCCATCATCATACCTCATCAGTTCATATGTTACCTTACTCAGCCTAGTGCCTATTCTCGTCCTGGTAGTCATAGATTCTTTCCATTCATGGCTTCCCCCTTCATCGTACAGCTTCCGACTTGGCTCCTCTTAATCGCCCGTCCTGAGCATACATTGTGGTTCGCATACCCTCTGGTTCCTGACATTCCTTCTTGGCCTCGGAGTCTGCCTCCTTTTGAGGAGCCTCATTGCTCGCCTTGATCTATAGAGCATGATGGATGATGAGAGTAGAGGGAGGCTGATTAAGGGGTAATGTGAGGAAGTTCTTTTTCACAGAAAGGGTGGTGGATGCATGGAATGGCCTACCTCAGGAAGTGGTGGATATGAATACAGTGCAGGGCTTCAAACAGGCATGGGATAGGCATAAGGGAGCAATACAGATGAGTATGAATATATAGGCCATTGACAGAGCAAAGGCCGATGGCACATTTATAAGGTAGAAAAAGAAAAGGGCAGACTGGATGGGCCTTGCGGTCATTATCTACCGTCAGCTTCTATGTTTCTATGATACCTTCGTTCAAGTTCATTTTCAAGTCCCTGTTATTCACATTCCGTATCGGCCATTAAGGATTCGCTCCAATCGTGGCCTGCAATCGATATTTCTTTTGGCATAAACATAATGACTCATCGACCAGCGGTCATCCTGCTGCATGTATCGGGTTTATCACTCCGGTCCTCCTTCACTCATTATTGTCTCAATGTCTCTATTTACATAGTTTACTTGAACATTCCTATCATTGACTCCTATGCTTCATCAACTACACCATCAGGGTCTCATCGTTCAAGTCACATAATCATGCCTTTTTGGCCTTGGTGTCTACTTACTCGCCTCGCTCAATCCGGCATACCTCTCATTGGATCCTATGCAACCTCATTGACCTGCCACCCTCCTGCGTTGATCACCATCAGTATTCATTGTTGCCTCATGTTCCTTCTTCGATTTGTGCATGGCCTCATGTTCCTTCTTCTATCTGTGCTTCTTTTGGGGACTTTCCCTATTCCATCATCCTCCTTACTCATATTCCTCTTGATACCGTACTCTTCTCTTCAACAACGTTAATGAACCATTCTCTTTACCAACATACGTCCTCAAATCAAACATCGTCAGCCTGGAGGGAAGGCGACCTAGGCCTTGGATCCCAAGAGGTTTCCTCCTCAGAGGGTTTTTTCTCTCTCCTCCATGCCAATGGTCATAATATTAGTTAGAATTAGTGCTTTCTCGATTAGTTAGGTTCCGCTGTTGGATGGAGGTGGATGGTCCCGGCTTTCCCCTCTCTCCTTAGGAAGTCAGCCTTATCTTGTCAGAATTCATTCATCATCCTCGCCTCTTCGAAGCTAGACACCTGTGGATATTCTTTTTGGGCTTCTTCCTAACCTACCTTTAGCCGACACAATCATTCCCGCGGCACCTGTGGGAGGGGAGGCCCACCTCTAGGGTTCCTTGAGCCGTACCCCTACAGGGTGGCATATCCCACGGATAGAGAGGCGGAAAGCCACAAAGTAAATCAAGTTACACAAGCATCATCTCATATCTTATCCGGTTGCGTAAGCACATCGAATGGGAGGGCTTTAAGCCCGAGGTTCGATGGGCGGAGCAACAATGTCACTCTCCTATCAGGCTTAAAAGGTCATTCATCCTGGACTCTGTCAGGATTCTTTTTTCGTTGCCCACCATCCACCTCTGCTCCTCCAGTGGCTCATCTGTTACCTGTGGGCTTCTTCCTAACCTACCTTTAGCCCACGCAGTCATTCCCACGGCACCTGTAGGGGGGGAACCCTCCTCTAGGGTTCCTTGTGTCGTACCCCTTCAGGGTGGTATATCCCTCAGCTAGAGAGGTGGAAAGCCACAAAGTATATCAAGTTACACAAGCATCAATCATCTCATATCTTATCCGGTTGCGTAAGCACATCAAACCTCTCTCTCTGTGTGACAGGTTCCACAGTTGTCTGTGGCAGTGTGTGGTAAGGGTGGATGTTGCAGTGCTGTTAGTTATTATTTTGTCTGCATACAGTCCCTGCACTAACAGTATCTAGTACATTGATCCATAAAGCATTTTCATATACAGTGTATATAAATAACATTATACAAAAAAAATGTTCTATTCTACAGAGCACTGGCAGTATCTTATGTGTTGATCCGTAAACCACTTGAGGACACAGTGTGCATAACGGGTGCTTTATATTTAAAACCAAATTCTGTTCTAGACTTAACCCCTTCACATCTTTCCAGACTCCAGGTAATTAACCCCTTTGCTTTATCTGAAACTTTCACATTTAATTCTCTTGCTACCGGGAAGCAGTTTCAAGGTGGGGGTCCAGAGCAGACAGAATGGCCCCCATGTCTGTACCTGCGCATACCTTTCTATGTTCCTTTGTTTCTCTCCATCCGGTAAGCCATTAGATGTTGAGTTGTTTGGGTCAGTCAGGTTAAGTGCCCTTACAGTAAACAACTTTGTGCCAGTGTGGAACGCTGTGACTAATTCAAAGTAAATAACTTCTCCCTCAGGTGTACCTCACAAGTGTGACTTCTTGCTAGAGTTTGCATTTCCCTGTTCCTTGTGTACTTCCTGCTATAGGACAGGGTTGGCAACAATTCCAGAATGTATGCCTCGCATACAAGCTATATCTGGAGAACACAATATACAACATCTGAGTACATTACAACATATACAGCTAGGAGATGGCTTGGGGACAGCATCAGGCATTTGGAGGCCAAAGTACCAGCAAGGGCAGTCACAGGCAGCCAGGGCAGCAAAAAAAAAGGGGGAAAGGTAGCGTCATGCCAGGGTATTAAAAAAAAATCCAGTAGCCGAAGGCCACAAGACAATAACCATTAGCCCCTAAAACAGCATTTCAACTGGTTAACTGACTACTAAAAGCGAATATCTCATCTGTAGTTGTAACTTTGGCTGCCAGATATTTTCTCTTGGTGGCCATTTCACTACTACCCTTTATATCCCCATCCAGAGATATTGGGGTTTTGAGTTCTTCTGTTTTGCATCAGATCGCTGGTTAGATGCTTAGAGGCTTGTTGCACAGTGTTTAGCAAGTCTGACAGGAAATACTGGTATACAAGACAGTGTGACATTTTAAAGTTAGTAAACACCTGATTAACTCTTGGTGCTGGTGAATTGTTTGTTTTTCTACACATTTTATAAATAATATAATTTTTCTTTGCTGATAAGGTTTTTGCTAGGTAGTAGTGAATATGGGGCGGGTGACAAAAAAATAATGGCCTTGTGGACCAACATACTATGAACCTCTTTATCCTAAAATGGAAGAGCAAGGTTTCTCAAAAACCCTGCCTTATGCTGTAGGTGGTAAATAGCCTTGCTCCCTGTCTTGTCACCTTTCTCTAATGGCTGCTTATATTTCCCCCTGCTGGCAGGGAGGGTTTGCGACACTAGTCTTTGCATGTAGTGGAGCCCTGTTGCTCATGTCCTGGATACTTGCGAGAGTCCAGTACTTTGTCATTTGCTGAACATTTTGATCACTTATAGGAGGTCATTAATACTAAAATCGGCCTCCTCTATGGGCACAGGAGAAACTTTCTTCCAGAAATTAAGACCCTCCTGGCTCAGTGCTTCATCATTGGCTTAATTTTTTTTTTTGTTATGGTATTTCTCTCCTTGTCCTGGCGGCACGGAGTGCCCTCAGCTGTCACCCCCAGCACCACCCCAGGATCAGACCCCTCATAGCACCCATGACTTACCTTCGTTGGCAGGGTGGTGGGCAGCGTCTTGACCCACCCACAGTGGGTCCAGACAGGAAGGTGCCATCTCGGGAGCGCGGCGCCGTGGGGACAGCTTCATGCCACCAGGACTATTTCTGTTTTCTCCCTTGTGTGTGGAGGTGGGGCGTGCAAAGAAGCCTGCGGAGAGAGCGCACACATGTCCGCACGCGCTCTTTCCAAGCGTCTGCCTCATCTCCTCCCCCTTTAGCAGTGTCAGCGCACTGACCCCCAGCAGCCGCTAGGGGTCAGTCGAGTGCTGACTGCTGATAGCCCCTCACCCCGGAGAAGGAGAGCAGTCCCACAGATGCTCAATCCTTCTCCTCCCATGCCGACCCCCCTCCCCGCGGCCCGTACTCATTCCCGAACACGGGTCACCGGCATAACGCAAGGTAAGGCATCCAGCACCTCAGTCCTCAGAGCCACCCGGCTGGCATCATTGGCTTTATTGGCTGTGGCTTTGTGGTCTTCTGGTCTGCAAATGATAACGTGCTGTCCCGGGTCAAAGGGTTGTTGAATAGGGCCTGCCGTTTTGCTCTTGACCTCAGACCTAATACCCACAACTGTGTCTTGTATAACAAAATGGACTGGCTAAATTTAACGCAAGGGAGCAGTTCCATACTATAGTCTTTCGCGAAAAAGCTCTTCTTTGCTTGCCCCTTTCTTTCTTTCTTTCCTTCCTTCCTTTCTTCCCTCCCTCCCTCAGTCCCTTTCTGTCTCACCTGTTTTTCTGGTCCCTGGGTCAGTAGATGTGTGGCCCTCACCAAAGGTCACATCGTAGATGGGACCCTACCAGGCAGTAGGACTCGCCCTGTTTAATGATTTACCTTTTACTACTCTTTTACTCATAGTCATTACCCTTTTGCTCCATAAACTGCTGAGCTTGACTCTTTCTTTGTGCCAACGGTTTGGCCAAAGGTCTGTATTAGCAGTGGGTTTCTGTATTGCTCATATCTCCTGAGTCTGATACCAGGAATTCACTTTTCTTTGCTTTCTCTTTCCTCAGATAGGGGTGTGGGGTGGGAGGGTGGGTCGGGTTACACAGGGATTGAAGATCATTCTTTTTATCCCAGTGCCAAGGACCACATTTATGAAATGAAAATGGTTCATGCAAAGAGAGTCAGTAAAACGTGGTGTTGAGGGAGCAGAGCCACAAACTGGAGATGGTGGCTGGAATTCCACCTCTGCCCTTACACCATGTCACCTTGAACAAGTCATGTAACCTCCCTGTAGTCAATCAGTCTCTCAGCTTTCCTTAACCTCCACTAATCTTGGGAGTCATAATGTCAGACAGTCTGAAGATATCAGCGTAATGCAGTGTTGGGGTGCATAGGGATGGAGAAAGGAGGTGCTGCTGCTACCACTAGTTCATCCTCACCTGGAGCCCTGCCATACCTCTCAACTGTCCCTAATTACGAGGGACAGCCTTCATTTTTCCCCTAAAAATTGCTCCGTCCCTCAATCATGCCATGAGGAAAAGGTGCTGTCCAGACAGACAGTGGCTGTAAATTCAGATTTTAAAGCAAAAATTCATAATATTTTAAGATACTAAATCAAAAATAAACTTTATCCAAGTAAACACCAATAGTTTCCACTGTGTTCTGAGCTTGTATCTCCATGGTTGAAGGTGTATCCTTCATTAGGAGGGTCAGTGTCCCTCTTCAACCCTCATTTTGAGTGTCCACATCCCTCATTTCAAGCGACAAAAGGTTGAGGGTAACCAAGATGTTCCAGGGACAGCAAGAAAGTATGTGCAAAGAGAGATTAGCAAATCTAAACTGACATGCTTGGATAGAGAAGGGAGAGAGGAAACATTATTGAAACATGCAAATACCTTCACGGGGTAAATAAAGTGGGTAGCAGGGAATCTGTTCAGAGTGAGCGGCAACACAGACACCAGAAGCAACTTCATGAAGCGGGCAGGGCGTAATTTTAAGAAGGATATCAGAGACGCCGGCCCGGTGGCACTGAGGGTTCAGGCGCTGGGTGCCACACCTCGCTCTACGCTGGTGACCCGGGTTCGGGAATGACTTTGGGTCGTCAGGGTGCCGCCTTGGGGGTGGGAGGGGGGAGCAGGATCAGGAATGCCGATGGGCAGCTCTCCTCTCCCAAGGGTGGTGAGGATGGGTTGGCACCCCCCGTAGTTCCGCTCTCACCGGGTGGAGGTCCGGTAGGTAGCGTAGGCAGAGAAGGGGTGGCAAACAATTACGGGGGGCTGAGCTGGCACCACGGGGGGCATAGTGTGTCTCCACACGCTCGCACGGCCGTGTGCCAGGAAGTCAGGGGAGAAAACATGCAAAAAACCTATGTGTCCCTGTCGCCAGTTGGCAGGGGGAGGTGGCGCCGGGGACCAAATAGCTGAATTTAAAAAAAGGAAGAATATCAGGTAGCACTTTTCATGCAGGGGGTGGTGGAGGGGTGGAATAGGCTGCCAGAGGAGGTGGGCTCTGGGAAATCATTGGGGGGGGATTCAAACGAGGGTGAAACGGATACAAGGGCTTGGTAAAGACCACACCAGAAAGGGAGGGGGGATGGGGAGAGTGAGGAGCCTCTAGGTCTCTCTCATTCAACATTTAGGGCCAATGATTTTCCGTTTTCAAAAATAATTCCATTTGACAAAAATCTTAAAATCTGCTCCCCCCGCCAAAACTGAGAGCAAATCGGCATGTTTTATACAAACAATTGGCTCAAAACGGTTGAGTTTTCACAAAAAGCTGGCACTTAATGGGTTGTTTGCATGATACGGTGGTGCTAATCATTTTTTTTTTCATTAAAAATAGACTCCCAAGTGCTGGTCTAAAATTATAAAATTCCCTTTTTAGTGGCGTTTTCGGTTGAAAACGGAAAATCATTGGCCTTAAACATTAGTTGGGCAGGCATGGTCAGAAATGCTGGACTAAGGGGCTTTTTCTGCAGACAGATTCTGTGGTTCTTTGTGTTTCAGTCTCACTTAATATCTGTGTGTGCCTGCTGCAAACTGTCCATGGATTGTAAAGTGCTTTGGGATGCAGTGTGGATGCAAGGTGCTACATCAAACCAGCACTGCTCAGGAGAAGTTTATTATCCTTAGATGTTTGTGTGTCTGTTTGATGTTATGTTTCCTCGTATTTCTGTAGTCATGAACTTGGGAGCGAAGGACAGATTGACTGCAATAAAAAAACTGAGTCAGTTGTTATGATGACATCAGCTCTGAAATTGAGGTTGTTGTTACAACAGAACATCATAAGTGACTGACTTCCAAAGTGGCAGCTGACTCCCCCTCCCCCCCAAAAAAGTTTGTTCTTTGCTTTCAGAAGGTTCTGAAGCACCTCTTTTCTCTGAAGACACCTGAGAGATCCTATTATTATTCTCTCCTTCCAACATTTCTCATCGCTCCTCCTGCCCCCCCCCCCCGATGATGGCGATGCAGTGGCTGTATCCTTCCTCTGGTTGGTGGGCAGGCGGATAGCGATCTTCAGAGCCGACATCGATGCTGCTTCTTGGTCAGATGGTGGTGCATGTGTGTGTGTGTGTGTATAAATACTGGGCAGCTGCCTCGCCCACCGCGTGGGATTGCCAGGGTAGCAAGCAATGATGCCCCACCCCCGTACTGGAACACACCGTTTTCAGCAGTACTTCACTCAGCCCTGTGGCCTGACGCCAACAATATGAGCCTGCTTCCTAACCAGGGTGCCAGCACAGAAGCTCACTGTGCTGCCGCTGTCTACAGGGATTGAGTGAGGGAGGGGGCAACAGTAGATAATCAGGGGTAAGAAAATCATCTTTGCCAGGATGGGATGAGGGAGGGGGAAAGGCCACCACTACACTAACAGGGATAAAGATCAGGCAGGGTGAGGCACCACTAGACTGCCAGGGAGTGAGCTGACCGTCTACATTTCTGACTGGGTTTGGGCAGGGTGGGGGAGCTAGACACCTCACTGCGTAATGCCTCCATGAATACAATGGCACAGAGTTGCTTACCGGATATGTGCACAATGCATGTAAGACTATGTCTCCATTAGGACAGCGCGCTAATTGGCGTGTTGCACTACACTTTGTACAGCGCAATTGGCCAGCTTCTAATATCGGGCCCAAAATGCTTTATATTGAGTGGGCCACTAGACAGCTAGATGGTTAAAATCCAAGTTAGAAACAAATAAAACAAACCAACTTCAAAACATAAAAATGCAGGACATCCTGTTAGAGTTACAAGAGACCAGAAAAGGTAGAAAACCAAGCAGCCTGAGGAAAGGTATGGATTCAAGGAAAATGTAAACTGAACTGTATTGTTTGGGATTAGTACACGAGGTCCTCTGTGTAACTGAAGAAAAATGGCATTTTAAGGAGTAATGGTGAGAAAGCGACATTCAGAATCAGGGACGTCCCTGAAAACCAGGAAAATTGAGAGGTACAATGATTGTAAATAAAATCTAGTAACAGGAAATGGGGGGGGGACCCTGTTATGCAAGAAACAGTGTCAAGCTTTCTTCTGTAGCCTCGTGGAAACAAAGCGTACTCTCTGCTCCGTTTTGGATGCTGCTTCACATTCCCCCAAGTTACAACAGAAATCCTACTGATCTGCTCATCACCTGCTGTCATAGTGCCCGGCAGCCACCGGCTCCTTGCCATGTTTTATAACTCTGCTATCCCACGTCATCCCGCACGTAAGAGTAGAAGTAGAGGAGACATTCAGGTGTTACCATGAAAGTGACCACGTGAGGGTACAGGGCAGGCTGCCTTCCACTGCACCGTGACTGGTTTGGAATGTGGGCTAGTCTGCCGGTGCGGGTATAAACTAACTTAAGGCAGTTTGTAGCCACTCGGCTCCTTAATTTCCCACTCCAGAAATCTCACCCAAACTGGGTAGGCATGCATTTCCTGCCTGGAGGCTGTTTTTATATGAAATCATATCAATGCTACCATCAAAACTTCCAACTCAAGTAACAGTTTAAAGTGTAATGAATCAGTTTGAAGAGGCATTTTGGCAACATCAGTGTCATAATAGGCTAACGGCCGAGCTTCATTTGAGCGCAAACCACTGCTTACATTTAGAAGAATGATTTCTTGCACTGGGATCTGACTGTAGAATTCCCCCTTGCTAGTGAGCAACCTTTCTGCAGCTTTAAACGGTTCTTCTTCTTGTACCCCCTTAACAGTGTCACGGTTGCAATATCTAGTCTAAGACTAATACCAGTATTACCTCCTGTCTGCTATTGTATTTATTTATTTATTTACTTAATCACGGTACTAGAAAAGGTCTACTGAGCTGTCAACAGTTCATTTCCAGAGGTGTCCTTGGGGAAGGGGTTCATGGAAAATGTATTTCAGCAATACGACGCATTACATCACAAAATGATATAGCTAGTCAGAATAAATGTGCGCCATAAAAAATGGTTGGTGGGTACTAGAATAACACAAAATCTGTTAAAATGGATCTGTGCAGGCCCAAACGTAGCAAGCAAACTGTACTTTTGGGACTGATAAATGATGAGATTATCAGTCAGCCAGGGCACAAGAATCACCACTGGATGCTTGTTTCTTCTGCTGTATGCAGTTGGTGCCTTGTGCTGGCTCATGCTGTTCTACGATCAGCAGCTGTCCCGCTGCTGTATTCAGCGTCACCAGTTCACACAAACATGCCACTGCCTCAAACCAAACTACTCCACCAAAAGGGTAACCTTTGCCTCAGTGCTTTTGTGCTGAGGTTATTTATCTTTTTAGATTGCTTTCTTATTTTGGGCCCACCATGACCCAAACCCATAAGACCACATTAAGGCTGGTTCATTTTCCTCTGGGGTGAGATACAGATGAGACACACTGAAGAGTCCTGTGTAGGATGAAACACGTGTCCGTGTCTTCTGTTTTCACCCTTCGCAGATTGTGTGAGAGGCCCTTAGGCACCATGCATTCCTGCTTAAAGCTGAACCAGCCTACATATGCATGGTGATTTGCATATATGTCCTATGATGCTTTGCATTATGGGGGTATGTGCAGTTTTGTACTCCATGCAATGGCTGTTCAGTAATTCATCACACAGTCTCCTATTTAGTTTTGGCTTCTGACTAAAACCCTTCGAGACACGATGGAGGTCAGGTGGTCAGTGGGAAAGCGGGTGAGATTAGATCTACATCACACTGCCCTTCCAGTGATCTGAAGAAGCAGAATACTGGGGGGTGTTGGGGGATTTAAAAAACAAATTATTAGCAGCGCACACTAGATAGTTGTTTGTGCTTAATGCAAAAGTCATTTTTTATATATATGTATATATATATATATGTATGTAAATATATAAAACAACATTCCCAAACCTAAAAGTTATGGATGGAACGGGGTATTAATAAACACTAGAAGTCTAACTAACAAGTTTGATTAATTCAAATTCCTCCTTGTTACTAGTAACATCCAGATTGCCCTTGTTACAGATACCTGGTGGGATGCCAATGACCCCTGGGATAAAAACATCCAAGGTTATAGTGTTTACTCTAAAAACAGGGACCATAGAAAAGGTGGTGGTGGTGGTGTGGCCATATATATTTATGAAACAATAGTTTGTGAGGAAATTCCCGGTGACGCTGCCAATCTAGAGACCCTCTGGGTTAAACTATCCCCTCACATGGGTCCTCCTTTCGCTCTAGGCTTAGTGTACAGACCACCCTCCATGACTCCTGAAAATGATGCCGAACTATTAAATTACATTGGGAATCTTGACCCATCTAATAACATCATGATATCAGGTGACTTTACCTTACCTAGTATAAACTGGGCATCGGCATCTGTAACTAATAGAACTGACAGTCTCTGTTTGGACTTATTTAATGAATTGGGGTTTGAACAACTAGTACAACATGCAACAAGGGACACAAATATACTAGACCTTATATTAACTAATACTGCACACTGTATATCTAACATCACCATAAATGCACCGTTGGGAAATAGTGACCATAACACTGTTCACTTTTTGGTCACAGGAGGCAAAAAACAAACAGCTACTGGTGTCACTGAAACCCCTAACTGTAACAAAGGTAACTTCAACAGTATCAAATATAGCTTAAACCAGTGGGACTGGATTGGATTATTCACAAATCTCCCAGTCGAATCTAAATGGGGCCTCATGATTAGTAAATTAAAACATGTAATAAAAGATAATATTCCAACAATAAAAAAAATATGGCACCAAACATAAAAATATTCCTGGTTGGATGAACCCTACAATAAAGTGTTTGATTAATAAGAAAAAAAAAAATGTTCAAGCAAACAAAAAAGGGTTTAACCCATTTAAGTATCATGTACAGGACGGTGGTAAAAAATATAAAAACAAAGAGCAAAATCCCAGTACAAGTTACAGTTGGCTATCAGGGTAAAAGATAACAAAAAAGCTTTATTTTCACATGTTAATAAAGTTAAGGGTAGAACAAATACTATACGACCCTTTTCCACAGTTTCTGGTAAAATAGCTAGTAACCAAGAGGTTGCTGACATACAGAACCAATATTTCTGTACGGTGTGCAATAAAAACAGCCATGGCATAACAGGTACAGTAGGGACTTCATCACCTGGTTAGTTCACCATTCAACCTGAAGATGTTCTGGATAGGTTAAAGTGAGTGGACATAAACAAACCACCAGGTCCAGATGAAATTCATCCCAGGGTGTTAAAAGAACTTGCTGGATCTATTTTTCTTCCTTTAACCAATACTTTTTAGCATTCTCTTGACTCGGGAAGTTACACAAGATTGGAAGGTAGCATTCACGGTACCCATTCATAAAACATGTCCAAAAAATAACCCTGAGAATTATAGGCCCATCAGCCTAACTTCTTTAATTGGGAAAATTTTAGAAAACATTATTAAAGATCTTATCTTGGACTCCATGGCCCAGATATTCAAAAGGGTTGCGCCATGCGCAACAGGTTTGCGCATGCGCAAGTCCAAAACTGCGCCATTCTGCGATATTCAGCAGGAGGCAGTTCCACTGACAACAGGTTGCGCAAAAGAGCAATGCAAATGAATGCATGCTCAACAGGAGGGAGGAACCATGCATAACCTGCGCAACCCGATATTCGAGTCGGGTTGTGCAGAAGTTAGTACTATCGCGAAACCCCAACCTGCGCCTGCACAACCTTGACCAAAAAAGGATCAAGTTGAGGCCACCCACAGGTGAGCTGCTGTATTGCAGACGCAAGCACAGCAGCTGCCACCACTGGCTGGCTTCTTCGGTCCTGTGCCCTCCACCAGCCCGATCGCGGGCAGAGACGTAAAACAACCCCCACACACATCTCCCGAGCCCGATGCAGGCATAACCTGTATCACCCCCCACCAGCCCGATCGCGGGCATGAAGTAACATGACCCCCGCCCACATCTCCCACACCCGATCGCGGGCATCACGGTCTGAAACCCCCACACATATCCGAAGCCCGATCGCGGGCATTACAGTTATACATGAACCCCACATCCCACAGCCGTATGTCTGCCCTACATCGGGTTGTGGATATGTGTGTGTGTGTGGGGGTTTCATGTACCTGTACTGCCTGGGCGCATCGGGCTGTGGACATGTGTGGGGGTTCATGTACCTGTACTGCCCGCGACCGGGCTGTGGGATATGTGGGGGTTTCATGAACTGTGATGCCCGCGATCGCTGGCTGCATTAGTGCGGTAGTCCCCGGCGGCTGCTGCCTGGCAGGTGGCCAGGAGCAAGTCCTCGGGGATCGGCGCACCTACATGCAAATGGCATGCAAATGAGGCCATAGAATAGATGCAAATGGCCCCCTCGCCTTATAAATTATGGCCCCATTTGCATGTCACCCTTTTGAATATCGGAAATTTGAGCATGGCGCTGATGGTACTTAGCATGGCATGGTTAATGTGCTCTGCAGCGCTTGCGGTGGCGCAGTTCCACTGGCGCTTACGCGTGAGTGTTGGGGAGTTAAGATATTCATGAGCCAGCTGCAACCTTTGAATATCACTCCCGCCACACCCCCTGCGAACTATTTTGAGCAGCACAGGGCTTGCTCAGAATGGCGTGTGTTTGAAAATCTTGGGCCCATGTGTCTAAAATGAGTTATCCACCCTCTTCAACACGGGTTCACTAAATCTGAATCTTGCCAAACAAATCTACTAACCTTTTATGACAAGATTCTGATTAGTAGAGTCAGGGTAAGAAACATAGAATTTGATGGCAGATAAGGACCGCTTGGCCCACCTAGTCTGCTCATTTCCCTGCCTAACAGATAAGCTGCAGATTCTAGTTTACAACAGCTTACTTCCTCCTACCCCCCACTAGAATTGCCTTATGTCTGTCCCATGCATTCTTGAATTCCCCTACTGTTTTGACTCTACCACCTCCTCAGGAAGGCTGTTCCATGCATCCACAAACAACCCTCTCTGTGAAGAAATACTTCCTCACATTACCTCTGGCAGTCCCCTCTCTATCTTCAAATTGTGCCTTGTTCTTGCACATCTCTTTTTTGAAAGATGCTACCTCTTGGACTTTGTTGATTCCCTTGAGGTATTTGAAAGTTTCTGTCATGTCCCCCCTCTCCCTCTTTCCTCGAGGCTTTACATCTTAAGCTCCTCTAGTCTTTCTTCATATGTCTTCTAGTGCGGACCCTGCACCATTTTGGTTGTCCTCTGGAAAGCCTCCACCCTGGTCTACTACTTTGGTCACCCAGTGAAAGAAATCAATTAGATTTGTCTGACATGACCTTCCGCTGTGAATCCATGCTACCTTGGGTCCTGTGCTTCACTGGCTTCTAGGTACTCAACAGTTCTTTCCTTCAGAAGTGATTCAATCATTTTCCCTACCACTGAGGTCAAACTGACAGGTCTGTAGTTTCCTGCCTCTGTCTTGCTCCCACTTTTGTGAAGGGAATCACATCTCCTCCAGTCCTCAGGTGCCACCCATCCTCCCATGATTTATTAAAAAGAGTAGTCAGTGATGTTACTAGTTCTTCCCTTAGTTCTTTAGAATTCTGGGTGAATCCATCAGGCCCATTGCTTCATCCACTGTCAGTTTTAAGAGTTCTTTCAGAACCCTTTCTTCTGTGAAAGGACTAATATCAACTCCCTATCCAAAGTGCTTCTATTGACCGGATTAGGTATTTCAGTAGCCCTACTTTTCACTGTCACTGTCTGCCCAACCACCTTCCTCTTTATTCAGCCTCAGTATCCCTGCCTTAGTCTTTCTTTGCTCCCTAATGTACCTATAAAGGTTTATCCCCTTCATAACCAAGTTGACTATCTTTCCTCGGTTTGGGCCTTTGCTATTCTGACTGCCTTCCCCTTCCTTCTGCTTTAACTGGTACAATTCTCTGTCCTGCTCCTTCTGTGTTTCCTTATACTTCCTGAATGCTATCTTTTTCTCCCTTACCTTCCCCGCCACTTCTTTTGAGAACCATAGTGTTTTTTTTTTGTTTTGATTTATTTGCTTACACAAAGGCTTGTTGCTCTGTGATGGCGGTTTGATGTTTCCCCATTGTTGCTCCACCCCACCTTCTTGCCTGTTTGCTAGTGCTTTTCTGAGGCACTCTCCCATTTTGACAAAATCAGCCCTTCTGAGTCCAGTACCTTCACTTTTGTGTGGCTTGACTCTACAGCTTAGTTTATCGTGAACCACACTGTTTGGTGGTCGCTTGTTCCCCAGATTGCTACCCACTTCAAGATCAGATATCGTCTCTCTCCCCATTTCAAAGTACCATGTCTAAGATTGCTCCCTCCCGAGTGTGTTCCATAACTAGCTGTCTGAGGCATGCCTCTATGCACCTCGT